>OX376190.1:11159305-12562457 GCA_947363905.1 Lithophane semibrunnea | reverse complement strand
AGAAAGAGAAAGAGAAAGAGAAAGAGAAAGAGAAAGAGAAAAAGAAAGAGAAAGAGAAAGAAAGAAATAAATAAATCATTTATTTGCTGGTAATATAGGAAAGAGAAAGAAAGTTATTTTTCACATTTTTATTGTTTTTTGTGAAGTCGGTTGTTTTTTTTTTTTTGTAAAAAGTTTTCTTCCACATATATGCTAAAAATAATGTCCTGTTCAAAACATAAAATATACGTGTACGCACAAACATAAGTATCGATCTATACAAATATCAGCCTTGCATCTACCATTAATGAGGCACAAGAATCGTAGGCAAAAATGGCGACCTACGTGCGCATGTCTGCGCCCCTGCATATTCTTTGATCAACATTTTAGTGTAGCGCGCCACCGCGCGTGTCTAGACACGCGCGGTGGCGCGCTACAGTCCCTACTCTAGAGTAGGGACTTAAGCTCCGCCCACATGCGCAAAGTCAGTCCGGAAACTATGGCCCTTAAATAGTTAAAAACAATTTATGGGACATTGCAGAAATCTTTCAATGAGTTAAAATCCTAAAAAAAAATTCAATTAAGGGCAGGACTCTCAGAATCGACTATTTTTGATTCAACATTAAACAATCAAATATTATTTGTTTTGATCTGATAAAAATACATGTTGTAGTTTAATAAATATTTTTGATTATTCTATGGTTCAAAACACGATTTACACAACTTCACTCGATCAAAAAAAATCGAGAAAACTCCCTTTTTTCGCGATTTCTTGAGCGTTTTTTTTTTTTACTTGTAGTAGAACCAACTTTTACTCCCGAAAAACATGTCAAAAAATAGGCAATGAAATTACGAAGAATATTGTATGGTTCATTTTTCTCAAAACAGTTTTTTATTGTTTTAACAAGATATTATATAACAAGGTGGCCCGCGCGCTTCGTTTCAGTAGCCGGCCAGGCGTCTTTGAGGTAGGACCTGTGCCGCTGTTGCTAGCTCGCTGCGTTCCCCGCAAAATATACGAGAAATGATTGTTATTTTCCGTGTGTGTTAGTTTTAAAAATCAGTCTGTATAAACAATAAGGTGAGTTTGATTAAAATTTTTCTACGTATATTATAACTACCTACTCGTTTTTATTATTACAGTTTACAGAAAGAACAGTAGCACAACTACACCAAAGATCATTTTTGCAAATAAATCTTTTCATCTTTGCAGTTCAACTGACTGTTCAGTTGAACTGACCTACAACTCGATTTTTTGAATGGGACGATTGAATGGGACGATGCGGCGATGCGACGCGACGGCAGAATTTGCTTCTCGCTCAGGCGCAATAGGTAGATTCTATTACGTGAGCGTCAGACATGTACCTAGTGTACCTACTGCATCAATTCAACTCGCGCGCCTACTGTAGGTGTCTATTGTACAAATTATAATAATAATGCAAGGTTGTTGATGGTGTTGTACTTTCACACAAAATAGTGACTAGATATCTGTTATCTTATAACATACCGACTGACTTACCGGCTGCGGCTGACTTACCGGCTGCGGCTAACTTACCGGCTGCGGCTGACTTACCGGCTGCGGCTGACTTACCAGCTGCGGCTGACTTACCGGCTGCGGCTGACTTACCGGCTGCGGCTGACTTACCGACTTACTGGCTGACTTCCTGCGGGAAATTGCCTGCCATACCAAAATTCTATAGATTATAATGCTGATTTTTAGGGTTCCATACCCAAAGGGTAAAACGGGACTCTATTACTAAGGCTCCGCTGTCTGCCTGTCTGTCTGTCACCAGGCTGTATCTCATGAACCATGATAGCTAGACAGTTGAAATTTTCTCAAGTGATGTATATCTGTAGCCGTTATAACAACAAATACTAAAAACCAGAATAAAATAAATATTTAAGGGTACGTTTGTTGTATGGGAGCCCATACAACAAACGTGAGTTTTTTGCTCGATATTGAAAACGACAACAGGTGAACGCTTGAAATATTCACAGAATATTTAGTTACATATTCACTTTCAAAATAAATAATTAAATTAAAATAAAACAAATAGTTAAGGGTGGCTCCCATACAACAACCGTGATTTTTTGCCTTTTTATAGATAATGGTACGGAACCCTTCGTGCGCGAGTCCGACTCGCACTTGGCCGGTTTTCTCTTTTCAGTTATGTTTTTGCAATCGTGTTTTTTGTTTTTATACTTCGTTTTTTAGGGTTCCGTACCCAAAGGGTAAAACAGGACCCTATTACTAAGGCTCTGCAGTCTGTCTGTCTGTCCGTCTGTCACCAGGTTGTATCTAATGAACCGTGATAGCTAGACAGTTGAAATTTTCACAGATGATGTATGTCTGTTGCCGCTATATTAACAAATACTAAAAACCAGAATAAAATAAATATTTAAGGGGCCTCCCATACAATAAACGTATTTTTTTTTGCTGTTTTTATAGATAATGGTACGGAACCCTTCGTGCGCGATTCCGACTCGCACTTGGCCGGTTTTATTAATTTAAGTAAGCGTAGTGCGGTAGTAAGCGTAAGCGTAGTTCGGAAGCGCTGTAACAGTCATGCAAGTAAAGGAAACTGTTAGTGACATTAAAAAAAAACAATGGTAGGTAGGTAATAAAATAAATTGTGTTGCTTATATATCCCTAAAAACTAAACACCCGAAACATTAACATGAATTCCGTAAAACAAAGTTAATTGTACTTACTGCTACAATTTAATACTGTGACGCAAAATTTTTGCACAGCGGGGTCAGCGAGTTCATTTAAACTATGTGTTCGCGCGACTGGCTCGCAGGGATTGAGGTAGCGCTAAATGCCTACTTCGCTCGAATATGGTGGCCTTAATTTAAATTTATTAACATTAAACCTCAAGACGTAACAATAACACAACAACAATATCCTTAGAGTAGGTAGGTAGGAATCACATTACTTATAAAAAATTATTAGTTTTTCAATATTCAAATATCCGTTCTTCTTCTTCGTCTTTCCCTCAATGCTGAGGATCGCGACCACATATGACGCGTCTCCAAGCTATGCGGTCTTCTGCAGTATGGACCGCTTGATAGATGCTGCCTCCAGCAACCTTTTTGATCGCGTCTGACCATCTTGCTGGTGCTCTGCCTTGAGCGCGTTTTCCTTCCACCCGGCCCAGTATCAAAAGCCTTTCCAGACTATGCTTAGGTGAACGCATAATATGTCCGAAAAAGCTAAGGGCACGCTCCTGACATACAGTATATAGCCGCTTGGTGATGTTGAGTTCCTCCAGTATGGATTCATTCGTTCTCATGGCGGTCCATGGTATACGAAGTAGCCTCCGCCAACACCACATTTCGAAAGCATCGATTTTACTGCCTTCGCGGCTTTTAATGCACCACGTTTCAGCGCCATATAAAAAAATGGAAAAAACTAGAGCACGGGTCAGTCGCATTTTGGTATTTCGACGGATGCCACGGTTCTTCAAAATTTTCCCTAGACTGGTCATTGCAGTTTTGGCCATACCAGTACGACGGCGGATTTCCTCCAGGCAGCTACCCGTTATCTTAAATATCCGTTAATCGTATACAAAAACAAAAACGGCTATATCAATGTTCAAATAGGCATTCTTTAGAGCGTAATCAGTGATGATGATAATGATGTTCAGGAACCTCGTGCTTGGCGTGACCCTCATGTTTCACATTGGCATGGAATCTATAAAAACAATTATGCAAATGAAGACATTGATAGTGTTATTAAAACAAAGAAACAGCACAAACAGGCTTTTATTTAGATAGAAAACCATATTGTTCGTAAGCGTTGTTGCCATGCGAAAGTTTCGTTTTTAAATGAAGTACAGTATGTAATGATTATTGTGTGTGTGTCATTTCTTTATTGCTACTTCTTTTTCTTTTTTATCAACCTCTCGGGATAGTGTGACCCATTTGCAGCAATTAAGTACCCATAAAGTCTAGGCGACAATTCATGGGATTCGAGAAAACCCAACCCTTTATCTTTCAACGATGTTTTAGAACATTTGGTTACATCGAAAGGTTTATTAAAGTATTAGATACTCAATAGAATAACAATGAAGGCCATTCAGTTTGAGAGTTTAGTGAAAAGTAATTTTTACCGATGAATTCTGGGAAATATTCAAAAATACATAAAAATTGGGTTTTCTCGAATCCCATGAATTTTCGCCTAGGCTGGGGTGCTTCATTGTTTAAAATGGGTCACACTATCACGTCCTGAAAGGAATAATGTCAAATTACAAGTCACCCTGTAGATGGGTATTTCCCACTCACCCAGTCTTCTTATCTGCGTAGTACTCGACAATCCTGGCGGTGCCGTCGGGCTCGTGCAGGCTGTACACACCCTTCACGACGACACCGTCGCACGCCTCGTGCTGAGACTTCTTGTCGCCGGTGTGAGGGTCCTCCACTTTGTACGCGAACTCGTACTTGGGATGAGACTGCAAGACAAATTGCGGTTAGCAAAGCCTTTCCTAAACTGAATAACCAAACTATGCTTGACACAGCGGTTTAGAATGTGGGTTGTCTGTTAGCGAATGAATGACTTTTTTTATTTTATTAATTTGATGACAGGAATGTTATCATACATAGTACTCGACGTGTTTCTCGGTGGCGTGTCCGTGGTGCTGCTTGATGCTCTGCGATGAGGAGGCGTGACCGTGGTGTTCCTCGTGATGATGCTCCTCGTGGTGCTTGTGCTGCTCTTCATGTTTCTCCTCGTGGTGCTCCTCCTGGTGTGCGGGCTCGTGAGTTTGGTGCAGTACGATGCTCTGTGACGAGATAGCGTGACCGTGACCGTCGTGGTGATCGTGATCGTTTTGCGGTCGCGAACTGACCACAGTGAGAGCAACAGCTAGGCAGAGGATCTGCAAACAAAACATGAAAAACACTTTAGTACAATGAAGCTGGATTTAAAAAATAAGGTCAAATATCCTGTCAGTAATTTAACCTTAAAAATCATTCTGTAAAATGAATATTACTGTGTGATTAATTCAGAAATGATTATACCTTATATATGAAGGAACTTGATTCCAAGAAAAAATTCGCGCAAGGTTCATTCGTTAGGTAGGTAGGTAGGTAGGTAAATATTAAATTTATGCATCCATTCATAAGTGGTGAAAGTATGGAAATGAACTAATACCAAGATCTATATAGATAATCAATGTAATTCTGCAGTACCTACCTATAAATTTCCTCATCCTTAACAAACTATGAACCACAATAATCCTGATAAAATCAATCAATCTGCCTAGCCTTTTCCCAACTATATTGGGGTCGGCTTCCAGTCTAACCGGATGCACCATGAGAATAATAATTTAGTAATTAATCTCCAAAAAATTAAACTCATGCACTTTTACCAACGAATATCTCCGGGAGATATGGATATAAACTACAATGGTGAAACTATAGAAAAAGTAAACAGTACAAAATTCTTAGGAATCATAATTGACAGCCAGTTTACTTGGAAGCCGCAAGCACAAGATATATGTAAACGTCTAAGCACATCAGCATTTATGCTGCATAATCTAACAAAAAAGCTAAATGACATGACCAGTGGGACTATGGGCGCCTGCATAGGTGTCGAAATCAATGTGCAGCAAATATTGTTTTATTTTTACAATTTTTGTATTCTACAGTTTCTAGATAAAAAAGTTTCACGAGTCTAAAAGATCAGGAAACTGAGAAAAATAAAGATAAGTATTCACTAAATAACTCTGCTTTTCGATATGAGATGGCGCTAGGCGTTGTGGTTATCGAGTTTAAGACAAGTTTTTGACATTTATTGTCGCTGAGATGAGATTGCGACTTGAAATTTGAACGTTTTTAGTTACGGGAATTAGGCAATCACCGCCGCCTATAGCAGGGTTTTTGCTGATGCGTTGCCACCCTTTCCCCAAATAAACGCTGCTTTATTAAGTTTTGCTGGCTCACATGCAATCGAACCGCTGTGTCAGACTTTATACCTGCTGTCTTGTTGTTAAATAGTATTGTTCCAATGTAGTGCATACCTGATTATTTAACCACCGGGCAAGTCTCGCTTGCAGGGGTAAGGTTGGCATTGAAATAATACGCCTTTGAATCCGCCTTACGAAATATGCCACAGTTTACGCACCTCATCATAATATCCATTTAATCGAATCGTCGAGCAAAACAGATGAATCCTTTTTATATAGCAATGGTAATCAGGCTTTGAAGATATCAGTTCGTAAAGAAAAGCAATGGTCGTTAGAAATAGAACACAAAAATCGACAGTACACAACGAACTGTAAACACAACGTGACGCCAAGATCGGATGTGCAAGTAGGGATGGTGAATGGCGATCTGAGATCGATAAACGATACTCGATTTTTTCCCGAACACTAAATTCGAAATCATTTGACTGCCTCGTTGGTCTAGTGGTCACAAGCGCTGTAGCGCTGTACCTACCCGGGAATCGCACCCAGGATCTGAGCATGAGGTCCTGGTTGCGATTCCCGGGTCAGGCAAAGTGTTATTGGGTTTGTCCATCTGGAATATCTCATTAGCAAGTGGAGTCCGGATTTTTGCCCGGTTGATGGCAATAGGCGCGCCCCCTATTGCACGGGACTTACAACATAACTAGCGAAATGAGGGTGTATAGGTACACCTCTCCCTTCAGGGATTAGAAGCGTGATGTTATGTTATGTTCTTATTAAACAAACACAGTTACAAAGGGTATAATAAAATATCAATTCAGAAATATATTTTTTGTGAATCGATTTTTCATGCTTTGACTCGAATCGATTAATTGGGTATTTTATGGAAAAGATTGCTCCCTTAATATTGCCTTTGATCCCGCCACTAATGTCAGATGCATTGTCAAAGAAATAGCAGTCCTTTATACACAGTGATTACCTATTATATGGTGTTCGATCGTCACAAATATCAATAAAAACCTAACCTGTAGGAGTGTAAATAAATCAAATTAATTATAAACAAAACATGCATTATAATTATATTCCATGTCATTTATTCTCTTGATCGAAAATAACTCGTTCTTAGTTTATTTTTCCTATACTATGTGTAGCTTATTATGGTTACCGGATGGTTATAGATACAATGGAACGTCAAAATCGGAAAGTACTTATAGAGTACGTTTCATCATTATAGTTCCTATTAGTATGCCGTAATGTTGGCACATTAACAACGGACCTATTAGGTGGTGCCGTAACGTACAAATGTTCGTCCTACAACAGTGGAACCAACATTACGGCATAGGAACTATTTGATGAAACGCACTCTAAAAGAAAAGCGGAAACATTTAAAATACTGTTTTTGCAGATATTTTAACCTTGGCTTTATTCGGAATAACTTATCCATGATAAATTAGATCTTTATTTTTAAATCTTAGTGTATTTACTGTAATCCTGCACAAGTTCCCGAATTCGAATGCAGGAACTGGTCATGTCCTTTACTAACCATATTAGCGGCTTACCATGGTTTAGTTATTTCCATCCTAAGATTTGGTATAATATTTTGGGGTCACTGTAGTGAACGAGAAAGCATTTTCAAAGCTCAAAAGCGCTGCTTGAGAGCTATATTCTGTCTTAAAGTAACAGACAGTTCCGTTCCTATATGCTCATAAATTATTAACCTTCCCATGCCTTTATATCCTTGAACTAGCAATATTTGTAATAACAAATCGATGTCTATTTGCAACTTTAATAGAAACTAGAAAACGTAGTATAGCTTTGAGATCTCAATACCAGAATCTATTATGTACGGGCGTATTTAAAACTAGCTTATTAAAAAGAAATGTGATTTGTTTGGCTCCTATAATTTTTAATAAAATACCCGACCAAATTAAAAACTTACTGTTGCAAAAATTTAAAAAACGTTTCACAGAATTACAAGTAATTCTGTGAAACGTTTTTTAAAGGACATGACCAGTTCCTGCATTCGAATTCGGGAACTTGTGCAGGATTGCAGTAAATACACTAAGATTTAAAAATAAAGATCTAATTTATCATGGATAAATTATTCCGAATAAAGCCAAGGTATATATCTGCATAAACAGTATTTTAATTGCTTCCGCTTTTCTTTTAGAGTGCGTTTCATCAAATAGTTCCTATGCCGTAATGTTGGTTCCACTGTTGTAGGACGAACATTTGTACGTTACGGCGCCACCTAATAGGTCCGTTGTTAAAGTGCCAACATTACGGCATAGGAACTATAATGATGAATCGTACTCTATAAGTACTTTCCGAATTTGACGTTCCATTGTATCTATAACCATCCGGTAACCATAATAAGCTACACATAGTATAGGAAAAATAAACTAAGAACGAGTTATTTTCGATCAAGAGAATAAATGACATGGAATATAATTATAATGCATGTTTTGTTTATAATTAATTTGATTTATTTACATGCCTACAGGTTAGGTTTGTATTGATATTTGTGAAGATCGAACACCATATAATAGGTAATCACTGTGTATAAAGGACTGCTATTTCTTTGACAATGTATCTGACATTAGTGGTGGGATCAAAGGCAATATTAAGGGAGCAATCTTTTCCATAAAATACCCAATTAATCGATTCGAGTCAAAGCATGAAAAATCGATTCACAAAAAATATATTTCTGAATTGATAATTTATTATAACCTTTGTAACTGTGTTTGTTTAATAATAACATAAAATAACATCACGTTTCTAATCCCTGAAGGGAGAGGTGTACCTATACACCCTCATTTCCTCGTATGTTGTAAGTCCCGTGCAATAGGGGGCGAGCCTATTGCCATCAACCGGGCAAAAATCCGGACTACACTTGCTACTGAGATATTCCAGATGGACAAACCCAATAACACTTTGCCTGACCCGGGAATCGCAGCCAGGACCTCATGCTCAGGTCCTGGGTGCGATTCCCGGGTAGGTACAGCGCTACAGCGCTTGTGACCACTAGACCAACGAGGCAGTCAAATAATTTCGATTTTAGTGTTCGGGAAAAAATCGAGTATCGTTTATCGATCTCAGATCGCCATTCACCATCCCTACTTGCACATCCGATCTTGGCGTCACGTTGTGTTTACAGTTCGTTGTGTACTGTTGATTTTTGTGTTCTATTTCTAAAGACCATTGCTATTCTTTATGAACTGATATCTTCAAAGCCTGATTACCATTGCTATATAAAAAGGATTCATCGTTTTGCTCTACAATTCGATTAAATGAATATTATGATGAGGTGCATAAACTGTGGCATATTTCGTAAGGCGGATTCAAAGGCGTATTATTTCAATGCCAACCTTACCCCTGCAAGCGAGACTTGTCCGGTGGTTAAATAATCAGGTATGTACTTAAACTACATTGGAACAATACTATTTAACAACAAGACAGCAGGTATAAAGTCTGACACAGCGGTTCGATTGCATGTGAGCCAGCAAAACTTAATAAAGCAGCGTTTATTTGGGGAAAGGGTGGCAACGCATCAGCAAAAACCCTGCTATGGGCGGCGGTGATTGCCTAATTCCCGTAACTAAAAACGTTCAAATTCAAGTCGCAATCTCATCTCAGCGACAATTAATGTCAAAAACTTGTCTTAAACTCGATAACCACAACGCCTAGCGCCATCTCATATCGAAAAGCAGAGTTATTTAGTGAATACTTATCTTTATTTTTCTCAGTTTCCTGATCTTTTAGACTCGTGAAACTTTTTTATCTGGAAACTGTAGAATACAACAATTGCAAAAATAAAACAATATTTGCTGCACATTGATTTCGACACCTATACAGGCGCCCATAGTCCCACTGGTCATGTCATTTTTCAGATAAATGTTATTATTCTGTGCAGGATTTCTTAGATGATAATATTTTGTAAATTTTATCCTCTACTTTGTTTGTATTACATTTGCATGCTATATTTAGGCAGAATGTACATGGATCCCATTATACATTTTAACAACTTATTTTTATGTACCTACATTCTAAGCAAATAAAGACCTATTCTATTCTATTCTAAGACTGGTTGTCAGACTTTCGAATAATCCTGATAAAATATAGGTACTAAATAAAACTGTAAAAATAACAGTTAAAGTACATGAGAATTAAGTAATAAACTTGCATTCAAAACGTGTATCGTTTTGAATGCAAGTAAACGAGAAATTACTTGCGTATTTTTTCTAGGTACCCTTCGGGTACCAAACGGTACCCTGTTAAAGCCTCCGCTGTCCGTCCGTATGTCTGTCAGCGGGCTTTATCACATGGACCATAATAGGTAGACAGTTGAAATTTTCGCAGATTGTGTATCTCTATTGCCGCTACAACAAATAATAATATACAAGAAATGTGTTTTTTTTGCTTTTTTTGCTCGATCTTAATATGATACGGAACCCTTCGTTTGCGAGTTCGACTCGCACTTGGCCGGGTTTTTTTAAATAGTTTTCTAAATAATACCAATTAAATCAGCCTATTGTAGTTCACAACACGACTTAGACCAGACCTATGTCGTGTTGTGAACTCTATGTATAGTCTCTAAGGTTGGTCTCAATCACTTCAATCTAATTTTTATCTTCATGTAACGCTTGGGATTCCTAGAAAAGCGGTTCCGTCATATTAAAATGGCCGGTATTATAATCAGTCGTTTTCATCAGTATTGAATAGTAAGATTTCAAAAAACGATATGTATGTATCGCTTGGAAAAAAAGCTTAGCTAGTGATAGTACCTTTTTTTTTCGAAGAGCATAGATAACTATGGCTTCGAATTCTAATATAGGTATATACAATTTAAGAACATGATCAATATATTGCATTTATCTCAGAACAAGTAAAGTTCATTAATAATCATGATCGTGACTCAAAGCGCCTGACGTATATTGAATAAACGCCGCTGACATTGTACACACTGACCGAAAAATTAAACCGGTTGCTTACGCGGTCAACTAAGAACCAACATAATTTATTAAATAACACGCACTGACGACCTACGGTACAATGCAAGTTTCGAATTTCCAAAAATATCTGCAAGACGAAAGTCACTGTCCTTCATTCACTAAAATGCCATTTTCTGGAGCAAAATGACCGAAAACCGGCTTCGTAAGCCTTTGATATATATCAGGTTATACATTAAAAAGTATAAATTGGATAATCAATTTTACTTCAACATCAGTCAACCAAGGGACTTCAGGAGTTCAGGCACTATTGGAATATATAAATCAAAATGTTTTTAAAAGTAAGATAATAAAAAGATGACATCAGAAATTATTAAAACAATTTCATTTCAATCACAGTTTACTTAACTTAATATCAAAATAACTAAACAACTTCTATTGTTTCTTTCACAGGTCGTTGCTCTCATCGCCTTTCTAGGCGCGTGCCAAGCCGCGGAACATGCTTACTCCTCACAAAGTATCGTGCGCTTCGACAACCACCATGACGATCACCACGAGCACCATGGACACGAAGAACATCATGGACTTGGCGACTACCATGGACACAAGGAGCACAAAGGGCATGAAGAACATCACGGACATGAAGTGCATCACGAACATGAGGTTCATCACGAACACAAAGTGCATCATGGACATGATGCACATCACGGTCATGAAGAGCACAAGTCCGAGCATAAGACCGAAAACCATGGACACGAGCACAAATCTGAGCATAATGTTGAACATAAGGTCGAACACAAAGTAGAGCACAAGGTGGAACACAAAGTTGAGCCCAAAAAGGAACACAAAGTCGAGCCCAAAAAGGAACACAAAGTTGAGCCTAAGAAAGAACAAAAAGTCGACCACCACGTTGAACATGAGCACCACGTTGAACACAAAGTTGAACATCACGTTGAACACAAAATTGAACACAAAGTTAAGCCCAAGAAGGAACACAAAGTCGAGCCTAAGAAGGTTGAGCACAAACATGAGCAACACGATAGGATCATCCCCGTAGTCGAGAAAGTAGAGGAAGCCCCTGTGGTCGCTAAGGTCACTGCACCCGTGAAAGTGGTGCCAGTTGCTCATTACGTACAGAGTGCAAACAAAAAGGAGGAATCTCACCACCACGAGCATAAGCCCGCCATCTCTTCGCAACACATTTCCCGTCACGATGTGCCCGCGCATCCCCCCAAGGACTTCGACGACCAATCTACTGTAAGTACTCGCAATGATTTACAAATTACATTATAATTAAATGGCAACTTTTTGATAAACTAAAACTCAACGTGAAGTTTTCCTTCTTCGAAACCCTTGCTATGCTATGCCCAATCAGCTAAGTGTTACCACTGCTGGAATTCAAGCCTGTTCTTTATGACATGGAGCGGGGCATGTTCATCCGCGTAAGGCGACTGTTAAGATTGGTACAAGTCCTCTTTACTGATAATTTTCTTGCTATTTTTCCAGGGCCCCGCTAAGTACGAGTTTGAGTACCAGGTCAAGGACCCTCACACCGGTGACCACAAGTACCAGCATGAGCACCGTGATGGACACAAGGTGAAGGGAGTGTACAGCTTGCATGAGGCTGATGGCTCCGTCCGCACCGTTGAATATGCCGCTGACAAGCACGCTGGGTAAGATATTTATTATAATAATTATGAATGTTTTGTATAGACAAGCCAAGTGGTATTCCATAAGGCAAAAATTTGGAGCTTCAAAACATATTTGACCTCTTTTAGGGAGTGAATTTTCAAAAATACTTCCTTAGTGCTCACTTTTTTTATAAAAGGACTCTTAAAGTGGTTTGGGCTGTGTGTTGTCTGTCAGAATTTTTATGTAGAAGATCTTGTGAAGGCCAAAGGATTAAAATCAATGACCATTTTAGAATTAGGATCTTCAACAAATTTTATACTCTTCAATAGACAGGAATAACAGCACGAAGTGTTTATTAAGAAAATGTATTATGATGAATTTTGTTACTTGAGAGGGACCTGTGGCTAAGTAATAACAGCCACAAAGGTCTATCGTAAAGTTTAAGTTACGTTTGCCGCAGTTGATCAGTGAATGGGTGACCATCTTTACATACCAAGACCCCGCCGTGGCTCGAAAAGCACGTTAAGCCGTTGGTCCCGGCTGTCAGTCCTGCATCTTTGACAGTCGTTACGTGTCATCAGAAGCCAGAGAGTCTGACAACTAGTCTTACCAAGTGGTATCGTATTACCCAGTAACTGAGTTGTGGAGGTCAGATAGGCAGTCGCTCCTTGTAAAATACTGTTATCCAGCTGCATCCGGTTATACTGAAAGCCGACCCGAACATTGTTGGGAAAAGGCTAGGCAGATTGATTGACTTATAATGCTGATTGAAAATAATCTGTAGATTCAATTTAAAGCAAAAGTGGCACAACGTTAAGAAAATGCGATCGTGAGTTAGTGAGTTGAACCAACTCAATGAGCTATTGAAGCATCTTTATATAATATTAGTTGTGCTATGGAGTAGTATTAATGTCTAAAAGATGGGTGAAGGGTGTGTGATTTTACCGCATATCCTATCTTTTTCCAATGAAAAGCTCAATATTTACTTATTATACATATGTGTTTCAGATTCTCCGCTGCCGTTAAGCAAACCACCAAACACGTCGAAGAACATAAACAAAATTAATTTCCAAAAAAAAATTAGAAAATTATGTTATTTACATTCCTATGCCCGTTGTTAAGGACTTGTTTTAAACATACTCTAACTTAAATAAATAAATACCTATTTATTCTCGATTCATCTATCACTTTTATTTCTTTAACCACATCGCTCTACTTTTTTATTAAAGAACTGCCAAACCTAACGATGATTTGAAATTAGTACTGTCTTAGTTATTATTATTTTTAATTGATCACTATGGATAGGGATGTGACATCAAAGAGGATATCAAAATGGATATGGATGTGATATCAACGAGTATATCAGTGTGGATAGGAATAATGTGATATAAAGAAGGTATGAATTTGAACAATCATTCTAAGTCATATGTTGTGTTTATTGCCTATGTTCTTCGGGAGTAAGCACAGATCAGAGTGGCCGTATCAGAATATTTTTATAATACTTTATGATTTAAGATTTCGCAACCCCATGCTACTAGTAAATGAAAGACCCCAAAAACACTATAGTGACAAGACCGCCGTAAAACACTATTTTACTAGGTTTTAACGTGCTATAATAACACGGATTTAACCTTTGGTATTACGGAACGTAGATCTCGTTGAGACACAATGGATTTTTAATTGTGTCTGTAATTACGACAAACGACACCTAATGCCAAGAACCCTCCTCGAGGGTCCACTTTACCGCAATTAATGTAATGCCGGTGACCCTCTTGGAGATTCCACTAGCAATATATATGGCATATATGCGCTCTATGAAAAGTGGGTGGACTCGAATGTGTTAAGACGATAAAGATAGAGAATTAATCTATAGTACCTATAAACAATAAAATGCAATCAAAAACCCAAACGAATTGTATTTAGTTTTAAAAATACTATTCTCAAATCGAGGTATTAACAATTAGTCATATCACATTGAACGTTGAGGAGCTTTAAACTTTAGAACAACTTTGGCCTGTCGACCTTGTCACACCCAATATTCCACTGCTATATAAACGGCTCTTAACTCATACAAAGCATCAGTTGTGCACCTCACATAAACATCAATATGTTCTCTAAAGTAAGTGTTCGAACAAACAACAAAATAATGGGAAAAACATTTTCCAGAAGGTATTATTGGAGTGTTGGAAATGACGTGACTCCAGTAGTAAAATTGTTTTTGTGTTTAGATCGTAGCTTTGAGCGCAGTGTTGGCGGTGTCGGCAGCTGGTCTGCTGCCCGCGGCTCACTACTCCTCAGCTGGTGCCGTCTCTTCCCAGAGCATCGTGCGCCACGATGAGGCTCACCCCGCCGCTCACGTGGCTCACCTGGCCACGCCCGTCCACTACGCCGCCCCCGCTCCCGTCCACTACGCTGCTCCCACCCCCGTCCACTATGCCGCCGCCGCTCCCGTCCACTACGCCGCTCCCGTCGCCAAAGTGATCGCACCCGTCCATGCCGAAGAATACGTAAGTACAACAGACGCTAACTCTTGCAATGATGCTGCACCTGCAACTCTCTAACAAAATCTAACTTATAACGTGTTTTTTAATAGACTCACCCCAAATACGACTTCTCATACTCCGTTGCTGACGGACACACCGGCGACAACAAGTCCCAGCAGGAGTCCCGCGACGGCGACGCTGTGCACGGCGAGTACTCGCTGGTTGAGGCTGACGGCTCCGTGCGCCACGTGCAGTACACCGCCGATGACCACAACGGCTTCAACGCGGTTGTGTCCAACTCTGCGCCCGCACACCACGCACCCGTGCACGCCGCGCACGCTCCCGTCTTGCTCGCTCACCAGCATTAAATGCTGCTCTAGTCCTAGCGAAACGAAGCCCAAGAGTTCGTATCGAACGCGACTCGTTGTAAATAGTGTTTAGTTATTTATAATAAAACAAGCAAATTAAAATTGACACAGTTATTTTTATTATCTAACAAAGTATCTACGAAAAATACTATCCCATAATATCGAGGATAGATTCATCATTCTCCTGCCCTTATCCCAATTTATTTGGGGTCGGCGCAACATGTCCCTTTCTTCCATACTTCTCTATTAGCCGTCATCTCGATAGTCACCCCCTTTCTAGCCATATCATCTTTCACACAGTCCATCCATCGTTTCTTTGGTCTTCCCCTACTCTTAGTACTCTTCTTCTTACTCTTAGTGAATATCGAGGATAGATTAAGACCCTGGAAATAATGTTGTATCTTTACAACGATTTGTTGCCTAAAATGGTACAACATGAATTTGAATTTATTTTGTGGGCACGCCAACAGGAAACGTCACAAAAGTGCAGTAAAATTATACAAAATTAAAATGCTGATAATAAAATTAAAAATTTAATTTGGATCGTCTAAAACAAATTATTAAAAACTGCCTTCTACAAGAACAAAATCATTTTATAATTATGTGAAACTAGCTGCGCCCCGCGGTTTCACCCTCGTAAGTCTTGATCCTGTGGGAATTTCGGAATAAAATATATATCCTATATCCTATTCCAGCCGGTCTATTCTGTAACCATCTCACCGTGAAAACTTAGGTGAAGTGAGCGTGGAGTGAGCTGTCATTGTCATCGATACCTACTGATGCGAAGGCAGTGACAGTTCACTTGAAGCTCACTTCACCTAAATGTTCACGGTGAGATGGTTACAGAATAGCAATGCTGGTCATGGTCTACCCATCTGCCAAATTTCATCTAAATCCATAGAGCTCTTTTAGCGTGAAAGCGTAAAAAACAAACAAACTCACCTTCGCATTTATAATATGTTAGGATAAATCCGGAAGTCTTACAATTTAATCAAATCAGAAGCACAGTTTCCAAAAGTTTATTCCATTTTTAGGTTTCCGTAATTGATATGTTTATTGTTTATTATTAATTAAAACGGTAACACCAATTACATTAATTAACATAGAATTTAAACAGTAGTTAACAGAAATATCAACAACAAGGAACCCTTATAGTTTCGCCATGTCCGTCTGTCTGTCCGCGGCTTAGCTCAGTGTTTGTCGTACAAGAATGCTGTAATTTGGCATGCCTAAACATATTAATCACGCCGACAAAGAGGTAAAATAAAACAAGTGTAAGGGTTCCTCCCTTACACTTAAAGTGGGGGGATGTTTATTTTTTCTCGTCTATCCCATGATGTGGGGTATCGTTGGAAAAGGTGTTCATAAAAATATTGGGAGTTTGTGGTAACCATTTTTGGATTTAGGGATCCGTTCGCGAAATATTAAGCTTAAAGTACTCATTTTTGTTACAGTCAAGTGTCCCCCCTCCCCCTGCCAGCTAAATAGTTCTGGATATGTGAAATAATTCACGTAGTAGTATAAAACGAAATTAAAAGGAAAACTATCACAGCTAAGTAGGGTCTACGAGTTAACGAGTAATAATCGACCAACTTACATTTGCAGCTGCATAAACACTTTCTCCCATACATTCCGTATGGGAGCACATGTTTTTCAACTACAATGTTAAGTTTGTTCTTGGGATAAATTCATCCCAATTACGGAAACCTTCATTGTGAGTGGTCCGAACAGCACTTGGTCGATTTTTATATTTTTAAAAGTGCCATAAACATTATAAAACAAGCGAATGCTACTGTAATCACTGGTGATTTCATTCGCTTCGATAACTATGTCTATACTTTTGGAAACATCAAATCGGTAAACAGACAACTGGAGAATCTCCTTCTTTTTGATATTGTTTATAAATTAAAGTAAGTTCTGCTGCAACATGAAATAGAATTTGTATATATAGTGAATGTCATTTTTTATTTTTACCCGACTATGGCGAAGAAAAAAGGAGGGTCATGATTTTGACCGGTATGTATGTATGTATGTATATATGTATGTTCATCTGTTCCCTCCTATCTTCCAAACCACTTATCACAATTTGACAAATGAGGTATCGTTAGAAGCGTCGTGATTGTCCGCTGGTTATAGGCTATGTGAAGTCACATTAAATAAAAATGGCGCCCTCTAGAGGACATATAGTGAGGAACTTAAAAAAAAAATGGTTTAATCGTACCATGTTGGGTATCAAATGAAAGGGCTTAATGAGCACATTTCAAAAAAATATATATTATAACCCCAAAAGATTTTAAAAAAAAATCAAGTAATAAAAACTAACTTTTTTTTTGTATTGTGCGTTTAGTTTGTGCAGAATAAACAATTTTTCTTTCTTTTTTTTTCTTTCTTTAGAAACCTTATACCTACGTTATCTTCGCTGGTATAGAAAATAGAGCACAATAATCACAAAGCAAAAGTAATGAAGTAATCTAAAAATGCTCGCATTTTTGCATATTATGTTCTATGACATCGCGCATACCGACAAACCATACCAAGGGAAAATGTACCATGTTCTCGTGCACGAACATACTACGTTTCCCCAGACCGAAAATCCATCAATTTCTTTAATCTACTGACAAATTGGTATTTCCGCGTGGTTTACGGTATGAAATGTGTCGTATAAAAACGATTAGTTAACTTTTGTAAAATACAGTTTTACCACCTTCTCAGAATTATTTGTTCTGGTTTGGGTTTCATTTGATTTACTTTTCAAGTGCATACACACACATACATAAACTCACGCATTTTCCCCATGGGGGTAGGCAAAAACTACAGAACGCCACCTGCTACGATCCTTAGGAACATACTCCTTTTGTTTCGTTTACGTTCCTTCATCTGAATACTACGTATGACCTCTTTGTAGAACTTCACCAATATAAGGTCATGGTTTCAAGTGCACTGATACTAAAGGTTATGGCAGGAAATGATTTATCATGGGTTTACTTATGGTCATAGGCACCTTCTTGTATTTTGATTATGGGTTCTGATTATTTTTGTTTTATTTATTATTTTACTAGCTGTTCGTGCCCGGCGTCGCCCGGGTGTAATACCGACTTTACCGGTGGATTAAAAAAAAGGATTTAAAAAAAATCATAAGTGTTAAATCCATATATCTTTTGATTCTGCAGGTCGATTTTGATGAAATAAAGACTAAATGTTACTCACAATAAAGCTTCTTATTGTTCAGTAATTCAATTTTGGATCCAATGAGTGGCTTTTACGTGATGCGCTCACAAACGAACAGACAAAAATGTCAAAAAATGTTTTTTTACTTTCTATTACTTATTTCTCGCGGCTTCCAGTACTTTTTTTGCAAAAATCTTTAATGTACAGACACGGACCGTTTACGATTTTATTATATGTATAGATAGAGGCAATAAATAGGCAGTCACTCCATGTAAAATACTGGTATTCAGCTGCCACCGGTTAGACTGGAAGCTGACCCCAATAAAGTTGGAAAAAGGCTAGGCAGATTTTGTAACAGGGTAATAAATAGATAGGTAGATTTCGTTTTAAAAAACTTGCTTGTTTTATTATAAATAACTAAACACTATTTACAACGAGTCGCATTCGATACGAACTCTTGGGCTTCGTTTCGCTAGGACTAGAGCAGCACTTAATGGTGGTGAGCGAGCAAGACGGGAGCGTGCGCGGCGTGCACGGGTGCGTGGTGTGCGGGCGCAGAGTTGGACACAACCGCGTTGAAGCCGTTGTGGTCATCGGCGGTGTACTGCACGTGGCGCACGGAGCCGTCAGCCTCAACCAGCGAGTACTCGCCGTGCACAGCGTCGCCGTCGCGGGACTCCTGCTGGGACTTGTTGTCGCCGGTGTGTCCGTCAGCAACGGAGTATGAGAAGTCGTATTTGGGGTGAGCCTGTTATCAAACACGTCAAAGGTGAGATTCATCTAGGAAGCAATAAGTTTGGTGGAATGCGTCGTCGCAAGAGTTACAAGTCTGTTGTACTTACGTATTCCTCAGCGTGAGCGGAGACCAGTACCTTCTGGGCGGGTGCGATCACTTTGGCGACGGGAGCGGCGTAGTGGATAGGAGCGGGGGCGGCGTAGTGGACGGGAGCAGGAGCAGCGTAGTGGACGGGAGCAGGAGCAGCGTAGTGGACGGGAGCGGGAGCAGCGTAGTGAACGGGGGCGGCCAAGTGAGCCACGTGACCGGCGGGATGAGCCTCATCGTGACGCACGATGCTCTGGGAGGAGACGGCGCCGGCCGAGGAATAGTGCGCCGCGGGCAGCAGACCAGCTGCTGACACCGCCAACACCGCGCTCAAAGCTACGATCTACAACACACAATATTGTTAGCACAGGACCTTTAAGTAATAGACATATTCACATATTTTTCTTTTGGTTTTTTAAACTCACTTTAGAGAACATGTTGTTATGATTATTGACACACAACTGATGAACAGCATGTGTTAAGATTGGCTTATATAGTTGCGCTCAATATTTTGGGCGCGACAAGGTCGACGGGTCACGATGTGACTTCATAGATCATTTAGAAGCTTTCTCAGTACGTACATACCTACCAAACATGTTATATTAATAAGAAACATCAACCGTAGGACACCGTTAGGTAATTTGTTGCACAATTTCTTCTAGTCTAGTTGTTGTAGTGATGTACATGACAGTTATTGCTTGTTTAAATTGCGCCATTTTGGTTTAACTTAATTTAGCAATAAGCATAGTTGAGATCAAAATGTTTTGGTAGAAATAACCTTTAGCAAAAAGTGCTTTCTGTAAACCTATATAACACAAACAAGTTTAATTTACTACTTTCATATATTATATAGGTTTACTATTAGTTACATATTTTAATGATGACACGGTTTGATGACCGTGACATCGAGATGCGGTCTTCGAACTTATGTGTCAGTGCTATGTAATGAAGATGATTCACTCATTCATAAGTTGGCGATCCAAAAACGTGAAGATGGTCTAGTGGTATTGCGACACGCTGTCTGCCGGTCACGTTGTTATTATGTGCTTTATGAGATCGCTGAACTCATAAGTAGACACATTTGAATAAAGTTGAATGAAACTTGTTTTATACGCTTGGAATACAAATACTTTATAACTAGGATAAATAAGTGGTATCAGGGAATATTTTAATCTTCGTGATCATCATGGGTAGATTCTGATAGGATTAGGTACTCTTCAGCATGACTTACACATAAACGAACGGATACGCGGATAAGTCCCGTACTCTATTCAATTCAAGACCCTGTTTTGGAACTTTAACAGTCCAAAGTACCAAGAATAGATTCCTATCTGAAAATAACAAAATTGTAAAAGAAACGGAGTTACACTTTTTGAATCCCGACTCGAATGGCAGCTGTCTCATGTCGAAGACATCCTCTTTAAGATCATAATGCTGCGCTGCGTATTTTCGCAGCTAGGCACATTTTTGAACTTTTTTCCTTGCTCTTGCCAAGATCATAAAGAAACATGTCGGTATCATTGTCAGCGTATCAGTTCGCCAAAATTTTTGCCAACGCTGTTTATGAGCTGAAAAATTCTTGTTGATAATCTCTATTCCTTGATTCAGCCAAAGTGTTTCACAATCTCTGTGCCCAACCTACTAAATATTCACAAAAGTTGCAAAACATGGATATGAGGATTCTAATTTATTTACTCCAAATGATAAAAATAGGAACTTATCAAAAATAATATTATTTTTTCTACCTTCAATAAATTTCTTATCTATTTCAGTAACGATAGTTGCAATCTGCAGCTACTCAATGGTAGGATCATATCTTTTGCTAATGATATGAATGAACTGCAATGATGCATTACTTTCTACACCTGAGTCTATGTATTCTATTATACTCAAAACTCTGTTTTTGTTTGAATTTTGTATGAGTTGTACCCACATTTGTTAGTAAAATTTATTATTTATTCGCACAGATATTCCCAAATTGAATCTTTTAAAAATTTGATAGGGGCCTTCTCCCTCTAACGGGGAGCCTGTTTTAACCCATTCTACTGTAGATCGTCACGCACTGTAAAGTTTTCACACGTAATTGTATTTTTATACTCTCCCAACTATTTTAATTTCGAGTAAAGGTAGGAAATACTCAGATGAAGCGTTGAAAGAGTTCGTCGTATTACGTCGCTAAGTAACAACGAATTTCCATTAGACTAGCAAATGTGCATCATCAATAATGAATAGCCAATTCTTCGCTTTGATAAATATAATAATACCTTTCTGCCTGGTAACAGGGAAGAAACCGAATTTATTACTCAGAATTTAACCAATTTTTTATATGAGACTACTTGAACAACTCTGACCGGAAACTTATTGGTTTACAATGTTGTGCAATTGTGTTCCAATGCCTACTGCATGGGTTTACCTTGAAATACAGCTTTGGTTCGTCCATAATCCTTAAAGAGGGGAAAAAACATTTACAGCTTTGTACAACTTGCTTATTTTATTTTATACAAATAACTTCTACACTATCGTTTCGCTAAGACTAGATATTCCCTCAGTGGTGGTGAGCGAGCAGGACAGGGGCGTGCACGGAGTGAGCAGGCACGTGGTGGGCAGGCGCGGAGTTGTGCACCACCGCGTTGAAGCCGTTGTGGTCGTCGGCGGAGTACTCCACGGTCCTGACTGAGCCATCGGCCTCGTGGAACGAGTACGAGCCCCTCACAACATCGCCGTCACGTGACTCCTGCTGGGACTTGTTGTCGCCGGTGTGTCCATCAGCCACGGAGTAAGAGTAGTCATATTTCGGGTGAGCCTGTTAACAACACATTATAGATCAGATTCTGATAGCGAGCAACAAATATTATAAAAGTGTGTTAAGTCTTGATCGTCTATTGTACTTACGTATTCCTCGGCATGGACGGGTGCGATCACCTTGGCGACGGGAGCGGAGTAGTGGATGGGAGCAGGAGCAGCGTAGTGGGCGGGAGCGGCGGCAGCGTAGTGGACGGGGGCGGCCAGGTGAGCCACGTGAGCGGCGGGGTGGGCCTCATCATGGCGTACGATGCTCTGGGAGGAGACGGCGCCGGCCGAGGAGTAGTGCGCCGCGGGCAGCAGACCAGCTGCTGACACCGCCAACACCGCGCTGAGGGCTACAATCTATAGACAAGAAATAGTTAGAACCGGTACTATTACGAAAAAAAAATGCATTTTAATTTTATTTATAGAACTCACTTTGGAGAACATGTTTTTATGATTAATTGAGATATAACTGATACGTTGCATAGTATTGGTATTGGTTTATATACCTTGCGTTTGTATTTTGAGCAAGACAAGGTCGACGGGTCACGGAGCAATTTCAAAGATTAATTCAATCGGATTCTATCGAATTTGTTATGTGTAAAAGAACTTTACGAGGCGTTATAGAATACAATAATTGTTACTATAATAATTGTTAAGAATTTCGACAAAGAACTCCACTAATAAAATTATACTTAGAGAAGAACAGGTGCCAGCTTAACAGAGATTCGAATTTAACACCACTTTAATACAATTACCGGCAAAAATCTATAGCTATTTTATCATACCTAATTGTATTGGTAACATGTAGGTAGGTGGACCGTTTCAGGAGTTTTTAATACTAGGGTGGAGCGCTTGTTGGTTGTATTTACTTTTAATTATTAATTTAAACAAAGCGCAACATACTTTTTTTTTCATTATAAAGAAGTGACAAGCTGAATGGGTACTCATATCGTAAATAATACAAGTCAATTGAATTCTTTTATAATTTTTAGTGCGTGATACGAGCGTGATTTTAATTTTCATTATCTTACTTTTTTGTTGTTGTTTACAGTAAAAAATGTCCACTAACACTGTCACGTTTACAGATCACGAAAATTGACACAAAATGCTTGGAAAAACTGCTTTTTCAAAATTCAATATTCTTTAAATTATAATAAACTTCTGTTCCGATTTTAATTTCATATTTTTCGCAATAATTGCTAAACATGTTAAAACTAAAGGACTTATGATGCTGACTGTACCGGGTAAAAGTGACCCGTGCGTTTTCGTTATCTTAATATCCGTTCATCATTGTCCTGCCCGTATCTTAATTTATTTGGGGTCGTAGCCACATAGTATTTTCTTCCATACTTATCTATTAGTCGTCATCTCGGTAGTCACCCATCCCTCGTTTCTTTAGTTGTCCCCTACCTACTCTTATACGTACTACAAAAACATTATTAATATCGTACATCACGCACGTCATCTTCCGTGTAGCACGTTTATGCACGGTTTAATGTCAGGGATCTCATCGTGACCTCAAGATGCGGTCTACGAACTTAATATTATGCAATGAAGATGGTTAATTCATTCACAAAAATATGAAGAGGAGATGTACCGACTCGTCGCCGACTATCCGGCCATATTTGTATTCGACGACTAGCGGCTCTTTACTTTATTCATATTTCTATGCTTAAAATAAAAATAGGATGGTTAAAATTAAATCATGACCTGTATTGTTAATATTTTATTTTAGAAACAGCCTTACGGTTCGTAATATAATCTAGGAATAGGAAGTCTTCCTCTGGTAGTGAATCTTCTTCTTGGTCGCTTACTTCATTACTGAAGATGGACTTCATTACTGAACGTGTCCCTGAATGGCCTTCGTGGCTTTATGTATGATGTTCTTCCATTTTGTTCGTTTCTCCACTTCTCTCGAGAGTCCAGTGAGTGTGGTAGTGAATAATTAAACTTAAATAAAGAAAAATATAATTTTAACAAAAAAAAAAACGAGAGCGTCTACAACTCTGAATAAAGAACGTACCGTAATCTATTGTTTATTATTTATTTTAAAATCTTCACAGTTTCGATTTTGAATCGAACCGACTAGTCGGCCAGTCGTCTGGTCTGTCATAGTCAGCCCATCTCTAATAGAGAACAGAATAGAATAAATCAATCTGCCTAGCCTTTTCCCAACTATGTTGGGGTCGGCTTCCAGTCTAACCAGATGCAGCTGAATACCAGTATTTTACATGGAGTGACTGCCTATCTGACCTCCGCAACCCAGTAACTGGATAATACGATACCCCTTGGTTAAACTGGTTGTCAGACTTTCGTGCTTCTGACGACTCTTAACGACTGTCAAAGATCCATAAATGACAGCCGGGACTAATGGCTTAACGTGCTTTCCGAGGCACGGAGGAGTCTCGATATGTGAAAATAGTCACCCATCCACGGACCAACCCCGGCAAGCTTAGCTTTGCCTGATGGATCGACCCGAGCGGCTGTTATTACTTAGCCACAAGCTCCTCCTCAGAACAGAATAGAATAGAATATATTCAGTATAAAATTGAATAATTATTTTTAATGAAAATACAATCTATGTAGGAAATATGAATATAACGTTGTTTTGTGATCGTCATAATTTTATTTTAATACTGGCTGCGCCCCGTGGTTTCACCCGCGTAAGTCTCGACCCCGTGGGAATGCCGGGATAAAATCCTATGTCCTATTCCTGGTCATGTGCACCCCTGTGCCTTTCATCCAAATCCGTTCAGCCGTTTTAGCGTAAAAGCGTAACAAACAAACAAACAAACTCACTTTCGCATTTATAATATTAGTTAGGATTTATATAATATACTAGGTTCCGCCCGCGGCTTCGCCCGCGTGTTGTAAAAAAACAACAACCGGCAACGAAATCGGTTGGTTTTTTTCGTAAAAAGTTTTTATTTTTCACTTTTTAGTTGTGGTACCTACCCCACACAAATTCGAATACCACTACCTGCTATGTAAATAACAGTGACGGAGTCAAATAGAATAATTATCATCCACATAGACTAAGTGGGAAAAAATAGGTAAGTAATTATTGAAGCTATATGGGACCACACGGGACGCACCAGCATTCAAATAAAAAAAGAATCATCAAAATCGGTTCACCCAGTCGAAAGTTCCCAGGTAACAAAAAAAAAAAAAAACAAACGAATTAATAACCTCCTTCCTTTTTTGAAGTCGGTTAAAAAGAAGTTACCTGCATATCATTATTCATTATAATAACGAAAGGTTTTATGACCCACTCATAAGTTCAGGGCCGACATATTTTTGAGCATATCGCGTCGCTGATTACGGTATACTCATTTTAAAATATATTACAGTGATAAGTGATAAGAGAATGGCGGTAGCAATTTTGAATTTAATTTCGTATGAAGGTTCTGATACTGTGTCTATCAGGCATTTGCGTTCTTCTGAATATTACTACTACTTTTCTGAAAGATATTTACATATTCGTAGGTTGCTTTAAAAAAAAGCCTGGGAAACATTACACCTTCTTTTTTTTTTTTTTGAGGGTGGGAAATCCTCGAATGACTTCCCCCGCTCTGGGTATACGGGAGGGCGTGTCAGACTTTTACTGACTAAAACCCACCCATGTTTCTTCAGTTGCCTGTTGCCAAGGGCCCCGGTATCCTTTTCGGACTTTCCCGCAACAAGAAACATATACCTAACGCAAGAAGAAAGTAAGTCAGAATAAAAAAAATAATATATTTGTATAAACACTTTTAGCAGCAGGATAATTGTGTTACACACATAAAATGGCAATTGATCTCAATACCTTTCATTTTGACAGTTCAGTCACGTTCATTGCGTTATTTACGTAGTTCAGCAGATGAATTTTTCAAACCTATGAAGCAATGGATTAGGAATTTCCTTTAAAACCTCGGATGGTGCTGGATTGATAGAAGCTTTTCGGTAGCTTATGCCAATCCAATACATATTCTACTTTTCCATCATCGGTATCGCTAATAGAGTCTCTTGTATTAATTGCCGTCCGGACTGGACGACCAAAGTTGCTGATTGACTTCCCTTTGAACGTAGCGTGTGCTGTTCTTGTAGCATAGCAATTATGTGACTGTAAGACATAATGACCCTCCACAAATATTTTTCAATGATAAACGCTATACCGTGGTATCTTAAGCCACCTCGTTTTGCCTCGAGCTCCAGACCCACGCCTCAGCCGTGTCAACAACTTACCTTCTAATATTTATGGTAACGATAGCATGTACGCTAATTCGTTTTCGTAACAATGAATTTCAATATTAATATTTATAAAATTAAACATAAGTTAGCTATAATTTTACTACGGAGGTATACCTTTACAGACTCCAGTAGAAGATATATAATAGCCACGTAGACGATTAAGCAAAGAAACTGTATTTATTACTACAAGCGTCCTTACCATCAGGTTTTTTTTTTCAATGCTTTTTCACTCTATACTCTATTTAGTGTAAACACCGTTATCCTTGAAACCAGTGGTTTGGTTTCATTTATAGAACGTAAAATAATTGGAAAAAATACAACTTTTTTTTTTAAAGAAATTCTTCATTTTTCCACAAGAATATTTCACCCTACACGCAAGGGCAACGAACTTGCGACGTTACATGACCGGCCGTCAGCTGTAACTCTCTCGAACGCGTATCCATGAGTATCGGGACAGTGACGGACATTTACTCTTTAAAATCTTTTAATGAAAATAAGGTTTTTTTTTTGTTGTTACTGGGTCATTTATTTTTATATTTAAGTCATTCATGGTTTGAGTGACAACGGTGTATAGATACATAGCTTTCAAACGCATGCTCTTTATGCATCAAACTGAACAACTTTCTCCGTGGGACCAACATCGTAATCGCGAACCTTCCCTTAATTTATGATCACACCTTTTTAGTAACTGTTAATCCTAACATTGAAGAAAACATGCCTTTTACATGTTACATAATATAATAATGTAAATTAATGACGGCGAAAGATTTGTGTTGTTAGCAAAATTTTTGACAGAAAAACAATTGTCACCGCGTGTTTGTAGAAATATACAATGAAAACGTGTGTACTTTCTCGTCTTTGATGAACAAACTTTCTATTAAACAATTTTTTTTTAATAAGGATTAGATTTTTGTTCAGTAAGTTTTAACTTTTTTTTTTTATAAAAGTGGCGGTATTCCTTTACGTAACGCGATTGTCAAACTATTAGCAAGCACACCCATTGTTTAAAATGACTTTTTTTTTGTCGTTAAGCCATATTTTCGCTCAGTAGCCGTAGGCACATTTTGTAAACGCGAATGTTTGTCGAATGTAGACAACTTTTTTTGGACACCATTTTGATTTGGTGCCACATATTACGGTTGTTCGATATCCACTATTTAATTAAAATGTGGCAAATTCGTTATGCACCATTTAACGGCCATGACTACAGTATTAACTTCAGTAATTTTATCCGAAAACGGAATCGGAAACGGATTGAAAAACGACCGAATTCTTTAAAAAAAATCAGTACACAAAAAAATATCACAATGATGGGAATAATAAGTGACTTTCGGCTTCGTTAAGAGTCTTTTTACACCCGTTATAATTATGGGAAAATATCCGGTAATTTTCGTCTATAATAAAAATATTTGTTGTTGTTAATGTACTTTCGGATTGGTCTTCGGCATTAGATTGATTGATTTTTTACTAGATTATCAATCTTTGTTTGAGAAACACTTGCCATTTGAAGATTCCGCTGCGGAAAGTATATGCAAAAGGTGACGTAATGACTTCCCTTTGAAAACGCAAAAACAATGGATGTACATGGAATAATAGTTCAGGCATTGGAATGTGAATGAAAACATTATGCTACACATAGAGCTCGTTAGCCAGTCGGCGCTCAGACGGCTTGTGTTGTGAAGAGAGAGAATACGCTGTCATCTTGTGAAAAACAAGTGAATAGTGAAATGTGGGTAGTGGCAGGAAACGCACCTAGATCTAGCAAAAATTAAATACTAAATAGGTATTTATGTTTTCATAAAAATAGTTATTTTTGTGATCATTGGTTTTATAGTGAAACTTTTCTTCCGTTCGCTCTTTCTAGCATTAGTCTCTCCAAAAGAAATGTTTTTCAAGGTATGTAATATTCAACAAAAATGTGTAGTATAGTCTTGCGATATTATCTTTTGGATTAATAGTTTAAAAAATTCCAGGTGATAACAGTTACATTAATAACGATATGTGCAGCGGATAAACGAATGTTACTGACAGAACTCGAAAGTGATCAAGAACTCCCTGCATTACAGTTTAACGGACACGCACCTTTTCCGACGATTTATAAATACGCTAAAGTTGATCAATACAGTACTCTAAGTTCACTATTGCGACCTGTTAGAGCTGCGCCCCCAAATATATTTCGGAAGTTACAGTATGCACCAATAGATGAAGTAGCTAGTCCGAAAAATAAAGACTATGACGAGGAATATAGCACGTCCAGTCCCAGCAGTGTTCCCTCGGAAACAACAGAATATTTGTCAAATAAAAAAAGCACACAATTATATGCCAAATCCCATTTGGAGCCCCGTCCGGAGGCTACAGATACGAAATGCTATGCTCCGGGATACACAGCTGAAGCTGTCGGATCAGTCAGTCGGAGTCCGGGCCATAATGCTGTGTATAGAATAATCCCAGAAACAATTGAGATAGAAAAACCGGTTAAGGTATTATTAAACCAAACTGTAGCGAATCCCGCGCCGGATGTGGGACGAAATCCACTCGCGACGATTTAACTTGTATGGAGGTGTTCAAAGTAGTCGAGTATCTTCCTAATCATTATAACAATCGCCACAGTCCCGCATCCCGCACTAGATTTGCCTCAGGTGTTGGGAGAGTTCTAAGCTATTAGGTACATTATAGGTATCACCTTATGGTATGGATAGAATATTTGTGATAATATTATAAGATTTAGTGGGCCAGACCTTACAATATTACCACAATCTCAAGAAATGTTTGGGTACCTTCATTATAATGAAGGTGTAATTGAAACAACCCAACAACTAGAACTAGTTTTATTTAGACTCGAGAGTAAAGTGAGTTACATTACCTACATATTCTCGAACTCTCTCATTTGTAGTTATACATATTATATAGCTGTAGCGAACTCATTATTTACTTTACGATGTTATTATTAACATGCATACTTCCAGATCTCCGACTACGACAAACCAATCGGTATCAATCTAAAATTGGAATCAATGAGTACGACGATTAAGCCATCGCTTTATCATGCATCTAAGCAAGTGGACAGGCCTTTGACTTTAACCAACGAACATTTCGTAATAAACCCCGATATGTAAGTATTTTAAAACACATTCGCTAACCCAAGTTTTGCATAATACCTTTACGTATATGTATGGTAGTAGCTAATGCTAATTTTTGTAAAGAACAAAGGTCTTCAACCAGTGCGTCCTGCCCGTTATAACATGCGCTGCCGAAACGTGGACACTGACAGTCGTGGTTAATTTGTGGACTTAAATTCAAGGTCTCCCAGCGCGATATGAAGCGGGCTATGCTCGCAGTTTCTTTGAAGGATAAAATCAGAAATGAAATTATCCGGAAAAGAACCGGAGTTACCGACATAGCATGCAGAGTAAACAAAACTGAATTGGCAGTGGGCTGGCCATGTTTGTCGAAGGACCGATGGCCGGTGGAGCAGACGAGTCGTAGAGTGGAGACCGCGTATCGGCAAGCGTAGGGTGTGACGCCCCCCAACCAGAAACCGACGACCTTATGAAAGTGGGTGGGACAGACTGGATGTGGAAGACGGAGGACAAGGTGTTTTGGGGCAGCTTGGGAGAGGCCTCTATCCAGCAGTGGACTGCGATAGGCTGAGTTGATTAACTGATTTTGTGGCCACCAGTATTCAATGAACAATTCAACATTGTTCAATATTTTTTCCGCCACATTTCGACCCTTTGTGGCGGTAGGCTAGCTACAAGTAACTGGACGTGACTGATGTTGTACCTGGTCCATAGAATGAGTCGCGGAAGTGGCCTTGAGTGAAAATCTCACACCCGTGTTTTCTGCCGAATATTCGAAATAACACGGCTGACATGAAAGTACTACACATCACATCCGGAATAGTTTCTAGCTTTAGTTTAATTTACTGATATTATAAAAAAAAAAACATTGCAGGGTTGATGACGTAGTACCAGTGCAGGATAAATCAAAACGTTACACACCGCACGCCAAGTACCATAGACTACACTTAAACATCGCGAGGGTATACAGTCCAGGGCTGGTGCCTGCGAAGCCGGAAGTCTTTCCGGGCGTTTACTCCGGGAATTTCGGCAGGAGGCGACCGCATCCGCAAGGATACGCACCGCAATCTTATCCAGACTTGAATCTGAATACCATACTATACCCAGTGAAGCGCCATCGGAAAGGTTATCATTTTCACACATCCATCTTACATTTGTAAATATCTAAGTATAATTTGTTTATATTTAATTGATTTGTATTAATATTTTATTTAACTACCACGTTTGACGATGGCCAACTCAGATACTTTAGATGCCAAGACAAATTGCTCAATCGTTACAATTTCTGACCGTTGGCAATTGTGTGGCTCTAGTGTTAGTTTTGAGCAACACTAGCGTCATTTGACGACGTACCTGCATCGGTTTTAAAACTTTTATTTATTTGTCAACAGCATATAAGCTGAGAGGGGTTTGAAGGATTTTTTTTTAATGCATTGTGACATCAATATTTCAATAGAGTTATTAGATTGCTTCATAAAATCAAAAAATTATAATAAATAGTAGATTGTTTGCCTAGGGAATAGTTGTTTGCTACAACTATTTAAAAGGCGTAGACAGTAATAGTCTCGGTGTTACTGTCTACGTCACTCGAGCTTCTTCTTCAGCGAGTCGGAGCGGGAGGGCGTGTCAGACTTTTATCGTACAGCCTGTGACTTGTACGTGTAATTATAATGTTCGTGATCTCTTTGGTGATTGGAACTTTTACTAATTCGCATTCCACATTCCAAATTCAAATCACTTTTAGTCCCTAGGGATAAATAGCTATTTTATTTAGTCCCTATTTACGAAGAAATAACAAGCTTTTTTTGAATAGATGTGATAAAAAGAAAATTAAACAATTAATGACTGACGAACTCGACTTTGGAGAAAGCTAACACTGATGAAACTCTCACTGATTGAACTTAACCTGTACCTATTTGTTAAGTTTGCTTTGCTTTCAGCGGGTGTCAGTTGCCATGTTTCATTTACACTTAATTTTTTTATGTTTTTTTTTACTATATTAGTTTAGAATTATTGATAATTTCTAGTCGTACAATAATACTGATTGTTTCACTATGTTTTTCACCCGACTACAATTTTAATATTGTGCTTCCACTCAACTGTCGATTGGCCTTTAAAAGGCGATAACAATTTAAATTCTATTGTGTCTCGTTAGTGACAGTTGGAGGTCTATGATTCAATCCATAGGCCGTTGACTACTAATAACGACCTATTATAAGCTAGATTTTGCCCGCGGTTTCGCCCGCATAAATGTCGGTTTACCGGGATAAAAGTATCCTATGTGCTAATCCAGGTTATAAACTATCTGTGTGTCATATTTCATCCAAATCCGTTCAGACGTTTTCGCATGACTGATGAATATTGCTTTAAACGTCCTATGATTCAACACGTATAAAAAATTAATTAGTAATTATCGTACAGACGATATTTACTCATTTATTTTATGCTTTAGGTCAATAATTATATGACGCCTAAATGTCGTAAAAAATTTAAAGTGCTATATTTAAAGGGTTATCATGACAGGGTTTTATTAATTCATGAGTACTTTCGTCAGCGGCTTCACCCGCGTGATATATTTATAAATTATAGCCTATGTTACTCAGTGGTAATATAGCATTATACTAGTGAAAGAAACTTTATTTTTTTTAATTTATTCATTACAAGTAAATTCTAATCTTTTCTCTTTATAATATAATTATTATTATATTATAAATAGTAGCTTTCGTCCGCCTGGAGGTCGGAAATTATCCCACGAGAACGTACCTACTACCGAGATAAAAAAGTATCATAATATCCAGGTTATATATATTACAAACTATCTATGTGTCAAATTTTATCCACATCCATTTAGCCGTTTTTGCGTGATTGAGTAACAAACATCCAAACACACAAGCATACAAACTTTCACATATATAATATAATATTAGAATAAGTATAAATTTTTTCGCGTGTCATATTTGGACGAATCAAAGAAAAATTGCAACATTATATGGCGGCAGTATAATATTTTTCGACAGTTATGTAGCCTCCGAGACCTGGAGACGGACATAGGTTACTTTGCATCCTGGATATTTGTGTAAAAAATTAGGAATACAAAATACGCACAAACGAAATCGAATTCGTATTCTATACCTACATAAAACCTATGAAGTCTTCCATTAGATCTATTCATTCATTCTACAGTAATTTAATAACAACAATAAACAATTAGAACATTAAAACAAACATAATCTAAACATGATTGACAACAATACTTGTGTCTATCCTAAACAAATTTTTAAACACAGCGTCATCAATGAGACAATGGAAAATAAACAATGGCATGCATCTATAAGGATTGGAGCACGACTAATTTTTCAGGATATGGACGGAGTACCCTGCCCTTCCGTTACATTATTATGGAGAAATCTTATCATCATCTGCCTAGCCTTTTACCAACTACTTATTTTGGAGTCGGCTACCGGATTCAGCTGACTAGTAAGTGGACATATCTAATAATTATGTAAATAAACTTAAACGTACAAAGAAAAAAAACACAATTGTCTATAATATGGGAAATGTTATTCTTAGATCTGTGAATTACTCATATCCTTTAACATTTAAAACAAAACCTTGTTTTGAATTAACAATATTAAGTGTTATGACTTCTATGAGTGGCGACTTCAGTCCAACACGAACATTATTTTTAAATAAAGATTTATTTATTTGTTTAACATTCATAACAAAAATACATGGTGATGCATTTATTACGCTTCCGAATACGGGGTCAAATTAAATTAGCTAACAAAACTCCGCAGACGTGATTGGTATCGATATCTAAACACGACAAAATAAAAAAGGTGTGATGTTTTTTTTTGGGATCAAGGACCGCTGGGAAAAAAAAATCAGCTGTTCCATACATTTTGTCGATTTAAGTGAACACAAATATATGAAACAGCTGATTTTTTTCGCGATTTTAAGTTTGGTCCCGTAGAAAAAGTTGTTCAAAATGATGAGTATAATGATACACAAACATCACGTTTACGGGTTTTCACTAGGTAATTTAATTTGACCCTGTATAGTGAATAAATTGTTGGAGCACACCTTTAAAATAAATAAGTGTAATGTATATTTTTGGGTGATTAATTTCTCCTTCGTCCTAATCTAACCTAACTATGGTAGCGGTGACACTGCAACGCGTACCGATGAAAAAAGTGTCGTCTGGGCCGATGTAAAAAGCACCCTTTTACAAGCAAAAAGAGCACGGCTGCAGTGTGGACGACCCCTTACCAAACCTTTAAAATCAACCTGTCCTGATAAAGTGTACAACGGATAAAATATTTTTTTCTTTTGTTTAATTTAGACCTCACACATCTTGGATTATTTTTTGTTGAAGTCACTCAGAAATTTGAAAGGGTTAGTCGCTGGTATAGCCAATTTTTACGAGTTGTTGTATAAAAATACAAAGGTCATTGATCTTACAGCCCTTTCACGGGATCCTAACCAGTCACCCTCAAAAATCAAGGGTGCCATCATTTGGGTAAAATAGTCAGTAATTTTGTGTCTTCTATGTAAGTTTGTATAATAAATCCGAAATAATTCGTCACGTTTCTTTTATTTTTGTTTGTGGCATCCTGTAGTTTCAATAGCAATAATTTTTCACCTAGTAATTTCTAAGCCAATAAATGAAAGTAATATGTAACTATAGTGAATGTGTGGTATGTCAGTTGTCTAAATATTGTGACCGGAGGCAAGGCCATTCAGTTGGTTTAGTCGCTATTTTTATAGTAAAGCGAGTTAGTATAAAAATAAAGAACGTTTGCCCTAGGTATCAGTCGCTGATTGGACACAGTACACAAATCAACAAAATGTTCTCCAAAGTAAGTGCCTTTTAGATAAACTTGTTCTTTATCAATAATAAAAAATCTGTTAATAGACATTTTTATGATCGATTCGTTACAAAGATGTGAAAAGCGAATTTAATTTTCTTTCAGATCGTAGCTCTGTGTGGTTTGGTGGCGGTGTGCCAGGCTGGTCTGCTGACCGCCCCCGTGCACTACTCCTCTGCTGCGGCTGTCTCCTCCCAGAACATTGTGCGTCATGACCAGCCTGCCCAACACGGCTCGGTCGCCTACCACGCCGCCCCGGCTGCCTTCGCCTACCATGCGGCCCCTGCCACCGTTGCCTACCACGCTGCTCCTGCCCCTGTTGCCTACCACGCCGCTCCCGTCGTGGCCCACGCTGCAGAGTTCGATGTAAGCCAGCATGGCACCCAAACCAGACAATGAACTATTATACTTATCTATCTTACGTGATCTCATCAACTTATTGTATTTATTTCCGGACACAGGCTCACCCCAAATACGAGTACAACTACTCGGTAGCTGACGGCCACACCGGCGACAACAAGTCCCAGCAGGAGTCCCGCGACGGTGATGTTGTGAGGGGCTCGTACTCGTTCCACGAGGCCGACGGGTCCGTCAGGACCGTGGAGTACTCCGCCGACGACCACAGCGGCTTCAACGCGGTGGTGCACAACTCCGCTCCTACAGCCGCCCCCGTACTTGTGAAGGCCGCTCCAGCCTACGTCACACCCGCCCACTACTACCACCACTAAATGTTTCTCACTAGTCTTAGAACCTATCACGCTCACCAAAACAATGTTGATCATTTATTATTTATTGCAATATACGAATAAGTTCGATTAATATTTAGTTTTTTAATTTTTTAAACGTTTTCCTTACACGATATCCATCCTACTTATAATATTATAAACGCGAAAGTTTTTGAGGATGGATGGATGGATGGATTTATGGATGTTTGTTACTCATTCACGCAAAAACTACTGAACGTATTTTGATGAGATAGTTTATAACCTGCATTAACACATAGGCTAATTTTTATCCCATTATTCCCACGGGATCAAGACTTATGCGGGTGAAACCGCGGGGCGCTGCTAGTACATTATATTTAGAATACTTTTATGAAGTAACTATTAATCTATCAATTATAGGTAAGAAAGATGAAATAGATGATGGGATGAGCCGGACTTCTTTTAAACTTAAATTATTGGCCCGCAATCGCAGTAGACCATGAAGAGTGGAAGGGAGGCCTATGCCTGGCAAACCGCCGCTACACACACACACATACAAAGCTACGATCTGATAACATCATAGTATAATGATAATAGTTTAATATTAAGTTACGCCCAGAAAGTCTGTATTGTCGACGATTATTTTGTGTTTCAAACTTGTCATAAACTTAACTCTGAATTATTTAGAAATAGGTTTCAACACTAACGCCTCTGAAGCCGTGCATGTTACTGAAAGTAGACGCAGGTGAAAGAACATCATTAAATTAAGGAGAAAGTGAAACCATGTGGTTTCATCACCCCCATCATTGGGAAAACGATGTTAGGAAGGTGATAAAAGTTTTCACAAAAGATCGGCAGCATCGTTATATTCCTGAGCCGAAAGACGTCAAGTGCTGGACATATGCCTTAAAATATTTGTCTGACATAATTATATGACACACGACTTGTGAAATTTCTTGCAATCGTCGATGTACAGTGAACGGATTGATTAGTGTTACCATATAACTGATGCAAGGTCCCGCATAGCTTGTTTGACAACTTCCACTACTTACACTAGTATTTGTTAATACGCAATGATCTGTATTATAAATAGTTTAGCTTCGAGATTTGGATTATCATATCACTTTTTGATCACAAAAGAAACAACATGTTCTCGAAAGTAAGTTACAGAAAAACAAAAATTGATTGATTGTTGTTTACATTTTTACTAACTTGACTTTATTTAATTTTCCAGGTAGTAGCTTTGTGCGCATTCGTGGCTGTGGCCCAGGCAGGCCTCCTGGCCGCACCCGCTCACTACTCATCCGCCGAAGCGGTCTCATCCCAGAGCATCGTGCGTCACGACCAGGCTAAACTTCACGCCGCCCCCGTGGCTAAGCTCGCCGTCGCCGCCGCCCCTGTTGCCTACCACGCTGCCCCCGTCGCCTACCACGCCGCACCTGCCCACTACTCCTCTGCTGCGGCTGTCTCCTCACAGAACATCGTGCGTCATGACCAGCCTGCTCAACACGCCCAGGTCGCCTACCACGCCGCCCCAGCCCAGGTTGCATACCAAGCCGCCCCAGCCCAGGTTGCCTACCACGTCGCCCCAGCCCAGGACGCCTACCACGCCGCCCCAGCCCAGGTTGCCTACCATGCCGCCCCTGCCCCCGTCACTTACCATGCCGCTCCAGCCCATGTTGCCTACCACGCCGCCCCCGTTGCCAAAGTTGTCGCTCATCAAGAAGAGATCGCCTACCCCAAGTATGAGTACTCATACTCGGTTGCCGATGGCCACACCGGCGACAAAAAGTCCCAGCAGGAGTCCCGCGATGGCGATGTTGTCAAGGGCTCTTACTCCTTCCATGAAGCTGATGGTTCCGTCAGGACCGTGGAGTACTCCGCTGATGACCATAACGGTTTCAACGCGGTGGTGCACAACACCGCTCCCACAGCCGCGCCCGTTCATGTTAAGGCTGCGCCCCTGCTCGTCAAGGCTGCACCCGCTATCCAGTACTACCACCACTAAAGTGGCAATATTGGCTTCGTTTTAGTTGTATAATGTTGTTGACTTCGTGCTAAATACAAATAAGTTCAAACCAAAATTTTCTTGCATTTTTATTTGCTTTTGGTTAATCTGATGAGATAGGTACTATCAGAATTACAAATAAAGGCTCTTACATACGGGCGCGATTCACCGCGCGACGCGAATTTTAACAAAACAATTTTCGAGAAAACTTCACGGCGAAAAATGCAGCGGCGTCGCATCGCGCGATGAATCGCCCCTGTATGTAAGAGCCTTAAACCTGAGTGATCACGCTTGGCTCACAAGATTTAAATAGTTTCTATTATTTAGGTTCCTACCGATTCAATCTTTGTTAATTTTAGTCCCAACCTAATTTTATTTTCTAAAGGAACTCAACACTCGCAAATCAATAAATTTTTACTACTTTAAGTACATAACTTTATTATAAGGAACCATTTAGATATCCAAGAGCTTGACACAATATTGTTCTACGTCATGATTCATTCTATCTCGCTTAAAATTGATAACACACATTCCGCGGTTAGGCTATGTTTAAAAAAAAACTTTTGATAAGTACTATAAATCGAGTCTCATTATCGTGTGTCTGCGTGACCGCTTGGTAGATCTTCTAAACTACACAATGGATTTTGATATAAAAATCTCGATGTATTGATATGTCGCCATTGCACCTAGGCAAAACAGGGGCGGGTCGCTAGTCAATAATAAGTGGCACTTGTTTAAATTGGATCAAGTTTCGACTGTTGTAAAAGATACCTCCATGTTTACTACTTACCTACTGCCTGTGCAAATATGCCAGTTGCTACATCCAGTTCTTGATTTACATAATTGTCTATTAATTAGTGCTAGCGCCCAGTTTACCACAGTAAGTAAGCATATTCGATTGTAACATAGATCACGGAGACGCCTCGGTGGCCACTGTGGGGCGGGCGGGCACGGGCGCTGCGCGTGGCGATTCCGTGCTCAATGGATTGCTAAATATGTCGACCAGAAACTATTTTATAAGATAACTAGGTGCTCGAACTTCTGAGATAAACAAAAACCTACTTATTCAGTGACAATTTCATTCTAACTTAAGATTAATTTATGAGTCCCATTGAGTTGCTATTTTACCGGAACCCACCATCCAAATATGCCTTTTTCAAAACGTTTAGAGTATGTTTGTGCTTTCCTTTCCAAGATAAAAACACAACATATATAGGATTTCCTTTTCGTTGGGTGGCGCCGGGCTATCAAAATTGGTACCCATAGGTGAATTTATGTCCATTAAGCTTATACTATTGGTATGAAAAATACTACTAATATTATAAATGTGAAAGTTTGTAAGTATGGATGGATGGATGTTTGTTACTCTTTCACGTAAAAACGGCTGAATGGATTTGGATGAAATTTGGCAAACAGACAGTTTATAACCTGGATTAACACATAGGATACTTATTATCCCGATATTCTCACGGGATCGAGACTTACGCGGGTGAAACCGCAGGGCGCAGCTAGTTTTGTAAGAAAAATGCTCGCAATTACATTGTCTTAAGGCCAGCGCACATCGGTGGACGGCCAAGCACGGTATTTTACTAACGTTAATTGGTACTTACGTATCTAATGATAAAAAGATCCAGTTTCTAAAACTCTGAGATCAACTACGCAGCATCAAGGAAATTATTCTCTGCGGTATTCAATATCGCGATGAAGGAAACCGCGGCGGGCTATGAAGACATACGGCAGGACGCGACAGCAGTGGTATGCGCCGACATGCGGCAGGATGCGACAGCAGTTGTATGCGCCGGAGTCAGCTAGCATACGATTGCAGAGGAAAGGCAGTGTAAGCGGGGGTGCACTCCGTATTTCCCCCGTGTCATACCGCGGGATGCTACCGGCATGAATTGTGAAACCATTATGAAAAATAAAGTATGCGGAATTAATTAAAGAGTTTCTGGTAAAATAAGAATTTGATCAACCAATCACCTTTTCGATAAAGAACACACCATTTTTAGCAAACAATTCGACTGACTCTAGTACATAAATTTTATATACCTATCGAAAAGTTTATACAACCAATTGGTTACTCTCTGGTACCTGAAGCTTTGAATTATGATGAGAGACACAACCATCTTCTCTTATGAAACTTATAGAAGGATTTTATGTCTCCACACGAACCAGTAAAACAGTACCTATTGCCTTATCAATCATAGAAGGGTTTTTATGTTTCAAAATAATTATTTTTTATGACAGTATTTTCCATAATATTACCACCTCGTTGCGATCGAGTGACTACTTAGATACATTATCTCCTAGTTCTCCCTAATTTAGTACAAAAATATGTAACCACTAGCTTCCGCCAGCGGCTTCGCCCGCGATATCTTTATAAATTATTACTCACTGATAATAAAGTACCTATTCTACTGGTGAAAGTTTTAGAATTTATGCATTACAACCATAAATAAATCTTTTCTCTATATGATATTAGTGATGATGATGATGCACAATGTTAAAAGAAAATTATGATCGTTAAAAACTACTTATCCTACGACAGAATAAATGCGTTATGTCGTTTCTTAAAATGCAACAACCGAACCATATTACCTATTATACAAACAAAGATAGCCTACAGTCATAATCTTAAGAAAGTTTATCGTGCGAATCTTTTGAAACCTTTTGGTGAATGGGTTCATTAGCAAAACTATGTGACCTAGCGCAAGGTTCTCAAAATCTCGTCTAACAACTCCGCAGCCTACACTCGAGCAAATTGTCGACGGGTATAAAAACTAAATGCGTGAATACAAATGTATCATTAAGCGTTTGATCATACAAAAAGCTTTATCAAAATGTTCTCCAAAGTAAGTACATAGATAATAAAAATAAACCTATAAAAAAATACTTCAACAGAGATTCATAGCATAGTAAGCCATAGAAGAAGTTGCTTAATTCAATCGAAAATTACTTTCAGATCGTAGCTCTGTGTGGTTTGGTGGCGGTGTGCCAGGCTGGTCTGCTGACCGCCCCCGTGCACTACTCCTCTGCTGCGGCTGTCTCCTCCCAGAACATCGTGCGTCACGACCAGCCAGCCCAGCACGTAGCCGTCGCCGCCCCCGTCGCCTACCACGCTGCCCCGGCTGCCTACGCCTACCACGCCGCTCCTGCCCCTGTTGCCTACCACGCCGCTCCCGTCGTCGCCCACGCTGCTGAATTCGACGTAAGTCACGATGGCCTCCGAAATAGAATATGAAGCAAGTTGTTTCCCTTTGTTGTATCAGCAACTCATTTTGTTATTTTATGTTATTAGGCTCACCCCAAATACGAGTACAACTACTCGGTAGCTGACGGCCACACCGGCGACAACAAGTCCCAGCAGGAGTCCCGCGACGGTGATGTTGTGAAGGGCTCGTACTCGTTCCACGAGGCCGACGGCTCCGTCAGGACCGTGGAGTACTCCGCCGACGACCACAGCGGCTTCAACGCGGTGGTGCACAACTCCGCTCCTACAGCCGCCCCTGTACTTGTGAAGGCCGCTCCTGCCTACGTCGCACCCGCTCAGTACTACCACCACTAGACCAAAAAAAAACTATTTAAGTATTTATAATAAACTCAAATTGTAGTAAAATACATCATTCATTTCATTTACCCCATAATACCTACATGTTTGCCGTAATTGACGCAGCGGGTAAGTTAGACGCAGATGGATTGCTTAGACAATGGCGCATGCGCTTCTGACTCTGATTTTGTATTCATAACACTAAAATAATAATTATGCTATAGCAGGGTTCCTCAGTAGGTATTTTGTATAAAAATAATGCCTAGGCATTATTTACGTTTATGTACGTGACATATATTATTGTGCTGTTAACGACAGATCATGTCTTGTTCTACATCCATCGCGATTATGCACATACGCATTGACTACCAGATTTTCACTTTTTAATAAGAGTGCTCGTGATTTATTGAAATATCGTTTTGGGAAAAATCTACTATATGTACAACTATCTAAATACATCTAAAAAGACATGATTAAAAGGTTTTATGACCATGTTTGTGAATGAATGAAACGCAATTGACAATAATAATGTCTTCAAATCTTGAAAACCACAAACCCCTAAAACAAGATGAGAAAAAGCTTGAACTGATTTCCATTATGCTGAAATATGAATGTCTGTAAGTGGGTTTTATTATAATCCTTCGTTACTGTTTTCAAACTGTTTATTTTTTATTTTCTGTTAATTGTAAATCAATTTGTAATTATACGACGTTTTTATCTATTTTTTAGCCGGCTGCCCCAGAAGGTGGGTAATTTATTGAGTATGTAATAGTATGTGTCTCTTTCTTTGGCACGCTCTGTAACCTAAATGGCCTGATGGATTTTAACATATTTACGAAGTGTCATTACATTTACCTTAATTGTGGAAATGACATAGTATAATATTTATATATTACATCTGCAAATACAAAAAAAGAGAAGGGGAGGAAAATAATTTACAACAATATTGGTATCAAATAAAAGCTAGGAATGAGTAATTCCAAATATATATTATTAAACTAAAAAAAAAGCTTGAAATAAAAAAAAATATTTAAAAAAACAAAAAACCCGACTGCCAAAACACAGAGGTTCGGTACCTGAAAAGTGAAAGATATAACTGAAAACTATTTTGTTTTTTTCGTTCTGTGATTTTCTTTTTCCATTAGGGTGAAAATGATAACAAAACCGTTCAAGGCATCAGTCAAAATAAGGCTAAGCACTGCATTCAAATTAAACCTAACCTAAGTGTTCAATTAAAAATTATTGTTCGTATGTAAAAGGAGTATGTAAGGATCGCAGCAGGTAACGTTCAGTAATTTCTGCCTACCCCCATGGGTAGAAGGCATGTGATTTGTGATATCGTCCGTCATCATCATCATCATCAGCCTATAGCAGTCCACTGCTGGACATAGGCCTCTCCAATTGCACGCCATTCAGCTCGATTCTCGGCAGCTCTTATCCAGCTGCTACCAGCCACCCTGCGAAGATCGATATATCGTCCGTAGACTGTAAAAAAAAAATTAGGCTGTCCGGTACGTGAACTCAATGGTGACACACAATTTACATTTTTCACTGCAGTAAAAGTTATACACATTTTTATCCGGCGTGTTCCTGTGCTTCCAATGGCGGCTTTTACTACTAAAAAGGCTTGTTGAGTGCGGGTTGGCGACATCAGACCAAATTAATTATTAGTAGTAGTAATTATTAACAGGAATGTCTTACGAATGAAAATTATCGTCAGTCAGTGATGTTTCAAATTAATTTTATTATGTATTAAAGTTAGAATATAACTGAAACTACGGGCTACCATGACATTCAATAAGCATTACATGATTACATTTTAAAATAATACTTTAAACTCTTATCAAAAATACTTTGCCAATTAGTGAATGGTTTGCGTCGCGAAACAATGTGACCCAGAGTGAGATCACCGTAAGCTCGTTCGACAACTTGTAATTTGAACTTGTGCCAACTAGTATATAAACGAAATCTATTAGCTGAAATGTATCACTCATTGTTAGATCACAAATCAAACAATATGTTCTGCAAAGTAAGTGAAGTTTTTAAACGTTGATAAATTATTTATTAATACTTAAACTAAAACTTAATATTTTACAAGTATTAATACTTGTAAAATATTATATAAAATTTCATTCATTCATTAAAATGCACTACTTATGCACATTTATAAATATAATTTATTTTATTTTCATTTCCAGATCGTAGCTCTGTGTGGTTTGGTGGCGGTGTGCCAGGCTGGTCTGCTGAGCGCCCCCGTGCACTACTCCTCTGCTGCGGCTGTCTCTTCCCAAAACATCGTGCGTCATGACCAGCCTGCCCAACACGCCTCAGTCGCCTACCACGCCACCCCAGCTGCCTACGCCTACCATGCGGCCCCTGCTGCCGTTGCCTACCACGCTGCCCCCGCTGCCGTCACCTACAATGCTGCTCCTGCCCATTACTCGTCTGCTGCCGCTGTTTCTTCTCAAAACATCGTGCGTCACGACCAGCCTGCCCAACACGTAGCCGTCGCCGCCCCCGTCGCCTACCACGCTGCCCCGGCTGCCTACGCCTACCACGCCGCTCCTGCCCCTGTTGCCTACCACGCCGCTCCCGTCGTCGCCCACGCTGCTGAATTCGACGTAAGTCATGATGGCCTCCGAAATAGAATATGAAGCAAGTTGTTTCCCTTTGTTGTATCAGCAACTCATTTTGTTATTTTTTGTTATCAGGCTCACCCCAAATACGAGTACAACTACTCGGTAGCTGACGGCCACACCGGCGACAACAAGTCCCAGCAGGAGTCCCGCGACGGTGATGTTGTGAAGGGCTCGTACTCGTTCCACGAGGCCGACGGCTCCATCAGGACTGTGGAGTACTCCGCCGACGACCACAGCGGCTTCAACGCGGTGGTGCACAACTCCGCACCCACGCCCGCGCCCGTGCATGTCAAGGCCACTCCTGTTTACGTTGCGCCCGCTCAGTACTACCACCACTAGACCAAAATAAACTATTTATTTATAATAAACTCAAATTGTAGTTAAATATATCATTCCTTTAATTTACCCTATAATACCAAAATGTTTGCCGTAATTGACCCAGGAGGAATGCTTAGATGTAGATGGATTGCTTAGACCAGCTATACTCTAAGTGTGTTCCGCGGAACCCTAGGGTTCCGTGATACCTCTGTCGGGGTTCCGTAAGAATTTAGAAAAAAAAATCAAAACACCTCTCTCTGGTCGCTCCGCGGCTGCGCGGACTCCGCGGCCGCGCGGACTCCGCGGCCGCGCGGAGACAAAACGCTATGAACGTTATTTATTTATTTATTTGTATTTGTAGAAACATGTGTTACAATAGCTGGTACAATATCTCATAAGTTTGGTATCAACAATTTTATACTTGTACAACCCGTTCGCTCTAAGTTTGCCGTTCTGTGGAATGCGCGTACCCTCCCCCACGTGACAACAAAACTTATAATGTGTCATAGTTTTACCCAAATATTACAATTTTTATTGTTACAATTAAATAAAAAATATTTTTATATTATGTTTTGCTGACGCTACTTTTCGAACGTCATACCTATCGCCAGCGGTAAACTTAAAACCAGCGGGTAGTATACTTGTGAGCGCGTAGTCTCTTTGATAAAAGCCGCCTCTGAATTAGACGCTATAGTTGTCAACAAGCGACTTTCGACTCTAACTTCAAAGGATAAAGTCGATATTGCTTACAACGCAATTTTTAAATTTCTGTTTTTATTTTTGCTTTTTGTTTATCGAAGGTGCACTCGAGTATTTTCGAGAATATTTGAGATCGAGTCTAGGACTAAGTATAAAAGCGTCGCCCGTCGTCAGTTGACGATTAGCGTTCGGAGCGATAAGTTACTGCCTACTTACAAGCTCGCTAGCGAGAAACTAGTGTTCATTGTTTTACTGCCTGCTGTATTCTGTTGTCTCAGTTTTGTACATTTCTTCACCGTAGGTACTAAATTTAGTCTCTTATACGCAGTAACGATTGTGGATTATTTAAACCCCACTATCCTGACGTGTAACATTATAAATAAAGAAGAATGGAACGTTGGCTTAAAGGTGTTAAACGTGTTGCAACAACATCTTCTAATGACGCTGAATGTTCAAAAGCAGTGCGCGCGGAGAATATAGCAATCACCGATTCAGAAGATGATGCCACGACGTCAAGCTCGACGGTTTCAAAGACGAAAAGAAGGAAGTATGATGAATCTTATATCAGTTTCGGATTTGTTGATTCCAACGGCTCACCTCTCTGCATGCTCTGTAGTAAACTGCTTCCTAATATTAGTAAACTGCTTCCAAATTGCGCCGACATTTAGAAACTGTACACCCCGAGTCTAAAGACAAGAATAAAGAATTTTTTGTTCGCAAAAAAGATCAGTTATTAGAAAGTCAAAAAAATATGATGCATGTAACACAAACTATCAACGAAAAGGCCACGGAGGCATCATATTTAGTTAGCTATCGCATTGCACAAGCAGGTGAAGCGCATACTATCGCTGAGAAATTAATAAAACCATGTGTATTAGACATAACAAAATGTATGCTCGATGAAAAATCTGCAAAGCATCTTTCTACTGTTCCGCTATCAAACGATACTGTTTCACCACGAATCCATGATCTGGCAAGCTACGTCAAACAAAAACTAGTTACACGTCTACAAAATACACGATTCGCCTTGCAAATGGACGAGTCGACTGATGTCGCTGGTTTGGCTATCCTGCTGGTTATTGTGAGATATCCATATAAAAGTTCTTTTGAAAAAGACATGCTTATGTGTTCATCGCTGCTTACAAACACTACCGGGGAAGAAATTTTTAATAAAATAAATATATTTTTTGAAGAAAATAATCTCAGTTGGAACAATTGCATTGACATTTGTACAGATGGGGCCAAGGCGATGACAGGTAAAACAGCAGGAGCAGTGTCACGAATCAAAAATAAAGCGCGTAATTGTAGTTCCAGTCATTGTATTCTGCATAGACAAGCACTTGCGATGAAGCAAATGCCGTCAAATCTAAAATTAGTTATGGATGAGGCGGTGAAAATAATTAATTTTATCAAATCACGACCACTACAATCCCGATTGTTCTCATTATTGTGTGAAGATTATGGCAGCAAACATAAAACACTGCTGCTCCATACAGAAGTGCGATGGCTGTCTCGGGGTAAAACTTTAACAAGGCTATTTGAACTTAGAGCCGAGTTACAAATGTTTCTTTCAGCAGATACTTCTTTTAATTTGAAGGACCGTTTGTATGATAAAACTTGGTTGTTCCGATTGTCTTTTATGGCGGATATCTTTCAAAAACTTAACGAATTGAATTTATCGTTGCAAGGTAAACAGACAACAGTGTTTCAGGCCTATAATAAAATAACTGATTTTAAAAGAAAATTAGATTTTTGGATCATTTGCATTGGTAAGAAAGAAATAGAAAGCTTTACGTTACTCAGTGAGTTTGTTAGCGAAAACGACTCAGTAATGTTTGAAGATGATGTGTTTGAATTGGTCCAATATCTCAGTTCGATGCGCGCATCTTTTGAAAAGTATTTTCCCGAAGAACACAATACAAAAATTAAAGTGAATTCATGGATTCATAATCCTTTTTTACCCAACTTGGAAAAGCCTGAAAACATGTCAAACGAGATATATGAATCTCTTTTACAAATGTCATCAGACACAAGTATGGAGTCACTGTTCAAAACGACGCCTCTCAATGATTTTTGGTGCAGAATCCAAGATGAATATGCAATGCTTGGCCAAATGGCTCTGGATATTCTGCTCCCGTTCCCAACTACATATTTGTGCGAAACAGGATTCTCTACCTACGCAGCCACGAAAACAAAATATCGCAATAGACTGGACGCCGAAGCTGATATGAGACTCCAACTTTCTTCCATCAAACCTGATATCAACCAATTGATGAAAAATAAAAAACAGTTTCATACCTCCCACTAGTTAGATTTTTTCTTTTTTAATGTTTTCTATTGTTGTCCTTGCCAAGTGGTGAAGTAAATAATAATTAGTAACTGTTACATTGTACTTTTATTATGCTGATTAATAAAAAATACACTTATAAAAACAATTGTTTTATTGTAGGGTTCCATCAAGTATTTTGCTTCCCAAAAGGGTTCCGTCATTTAAAAAGTTTAAGAACCACTGGCTTAGACAATGGCGCATGCGCTTCTGTCTCCGATATTGTATTCATAAGACTAAATGATGATGCTATGGCAGGGTTCCTCAGTATCCTAACTAACTAACTAACCAGCATATCGTTGAAAAGTTAGAAGAAGGACACATACTTTCCGACTTTAGATATCTCACCAACTATTGACTTAAATTAAAAAATCAGTAATAAACATCATAATCTTCTTCATTATAGTTTTCAACAAAACTTGACACGCGTATGTGCAATGTTTTTTTTTTCATTCGTCGATTACCTGTATAGGAAATGACATTCCTATTTTTTTGGGTAATTTCATTACACCATTGTTAAACGATTAATAGAATACTACACTTTCCTTCTAAATTCCATCGACGTAGTGCCAAAGTCTACGAATAAAATGCCTGTTTGACATTTGTGATCAGATGGATTGGACGAAATTATAACGAATCCGTTTTTGCCATTTAGCTACGGAACCCTAAAAAGTCTAATCTATACGTACATAGTCACCTATTTCCTAGGTAAAGAATTTCTAGTGAGAACTCACTTGAATAGTATGTGCAGCCGAGAAGATGATGAGGAAACGTAATTCACAATAATAATGTATTCAAATCTTGAAAACCACAAAACCCCTACTACAAGATGAGAAATAGCTTGAACTGATTTCCATTGTGCCGAAAATATGAATGCCTGTAAGTGGGTTTTATCACAATCCTTCGTTACTGTTGTCAAACTGTTTATTTTTTATTTTCTGTTAATTGGAAATCACTTTGTACTTATACGACGTTTTTCATATATTTTTAGCCGGCTGCCCCAGAAGGAGGGTAATGTTTTTCGAGAGTATGTATGTCTATTTCTTTAGCACACTCTGTAGCATAAACATTTATGAGGTGTCATTAGATTTGCCTTAAATGTGGAAATGACATAGACTATCATATTTATATGTTGTGTCTGCAAATACAAAGAAAGGGAGTGAAAGGTTTTTTTGTAAACTAAATTACAACAATATTGGTATCAAATAAAAGCTAGTAATGAGTAATTCCAAATATATTATTATTAAACTAAAAAGCTTGAAATAAAGAAAATTATTAAAAACAACAAAAAAAACCGACTGCAAAACCACATAACTGAAAAGGGTTTTTTGTTTGTTTTCTTTCTCTCTTTGATTTTCTCTTTTCATTAGGGTGAAAATGATAACAAAACCTTTTAAGGCGACAAAATAAGGCTAGGCACTGTATTTAAATCAAACCGAACCTAAGTGTTCAATTAAAAATGATTTGTCGTATGTAAAAGGAGTATGTAAGGATCGCAGCAGGCGACACGTTCAGTAGTTTCTGCCTACCCCCATGGGTAGAAGGCATATGATTTGTGATATCGTCTGTAGACTGTAAAAATAAAATTAGGGTGCCCGGTACCTGAACTCATTGGTGACATACAATTTACATTTTTCACTGCAGTAAAAGTTATACTCATTTAACCGGCGTGTTCCTGTGCTACCACCCACCCGTGGCGAAAGCCTCTTTTACTACTAAAAAGGCTTGTTGAGTGCGGGTTAGCGACATCAGACCAAATTAATAATCTTTATTTCATTTTTCACACATATAAATTATATTTTTAAATATATAGAATAAAAAAATATATAAAACATTTAAAAATATAAAACATTAATTTTCCTTTATTTCATTTTTCATACTTATAAATTATATTTTTAAATATTATATAAAACATTTAAAAATATAAAAAATAGTAGCCCACCGGTATCGGGAACAGGGTCCAAGCTACCGGTGGTCAGGGCTCCAGAGAGAGGAACCTCCTAACGATGCGAGCCGTGTCCAGGAGTACAGCCTTCTGAATCAAGCCCTTAATCCAGCTGCCCAACGAGAGCCTCCTTAGGTGTTGGTCGAGGCTCTTGGCTGATACGACTATCGGCACAATGATCGCAGAGTCCACATCCCACATGTCGACAACCTCGTGAGCCAAGTCAAGATACTTGATTTTTTATCTTTCTCGGCCTTCACGAGGTTCCCGTCATGCGGGACCGTTATCTCAATGATCTTTGCGCGCCGCTCTGTTCGATCCACCACCACTATATCAGGCTTATTGGCAACAATAGTCCTGTCAGTGATGATGGATCGATCCCAGTACAATGTGATATTTCCATTTTCGAGAACTGGGTCGGGCACGTACCTGTAGTACGGCACTTCCGATTCCACTAGGCTGTATTTCAGAGCAAGTTGCTGATGGATAATCCTGGCTACAAGGTTGTGTCTATGCAAGTACTCTCCGTTAGCTAGATGAGAACATCCGGAGATAATGTGACGGATTGATTCTCCCGGTCGGTGGCATGCCCGACAGATGTCAACCGTGCCGTCCTTCACAATAAATCTCCGGTAATTGTTCGTCATGATAACTTCGTCCATAATTGCACAGACAAAACCATCGGTTTCCCCAAAGAGGTCACCGAAACGCAGCCAAGCTACGGACGCTAGTAAATCTACATCGGGTCCATGCAGGGCCCGGAAAAAGCGTCCGTGAAGCTCCTTACTCTGCAATACCTCCTTGCGATCGTTAGTGTCAAGCACTACAGGCCTGCGCCAGTTCTCTTTCGCCAAGGAGAGCGGGGTGAGGCCCTTATTATCCACCGCGCGACCACATCTCGATGCATTCCCACGTCGGCTTCTAGGAAATATTCCCTGAGACTGCATATCTCCCGATTGTGGAGGGTCTTAGCATTTAAAAAGCCTCGACCTCCACACTTTCGTGGGATATACAGTATCATTACCGATGACCGTGGGTGATGCATTCGGTATGCAGTCAGCAGCGTACGGACCCTCCTATCCAGGGCGTCAAGTTCGGTCTGAGTCCATTTGAGTATGCCGAAGGAGTACATCAAAACCGGCATAACCCAACCATTGAAGGCGCGCACCTTGTTCCCGCCTGATAAAAGACTATTAAATACTTTCTTCAGGCGGCCAAAGAAGCGCTCCTTCAACGATTGCTTCATGTCAGTAACATTGATGCCTAACGCTTCCGACATACCCAAATACTTATAGGTTTCGGATGCGGAGAGGGCTCTTAGGTATATGGAATCCGAGAGTTGGGTGCCCACGGATTCCACAATCTCCCCTCGCTTTACATGCATGACCGCACATTTGTCCACACCAAATTCCATCCTGATGGCTCTACTGAAAGTTTCAGTTACTTTTAGTAGCTCCATCAGTTGTAAATTGTTGGGGGCAAAGAGTTTTAGGTCATCCATGTAGAGGAGGTGAGATATAACCTGTCCACCTCTCCTCATCCGATAGCCTAGACCTGAGTCCTCCAGCAGTGTGCTTAGAAGATTCAGGGCCAAGCAGAACCAAAGTGGACTCAGACTATCGCCCTGAAATATGCCTCGCTCGATCCTTATTGGCTCACTATTCCTCTGGATATTTCGACATCCTGGATAGCGAAGGACTGTCCTCCATTGCCCCATACACGCCATCAGGAAGGTGCGCAGAGATGCATCTACTTTATACAACTCCAGCACCCTCATGAGCCATGTATGTGGCACCGACTCATAGGCCTTCTTATAATCTATCCAACATGTCGACAGATCCTTTCGGGAACGACGAACCTGTTGGCTAATGGTATATATCAATGAGGAGTAGCTCCTTAGTACCGCGGGACCCATTCCTACATCCATTTTGAGAGGCAGACATGATGGAGTTCGTGTCGATAAAACATTAATTATTATTAGTAGTAATTATTAACAGGAATGTGTTACGAATGAAAATTATCGTCAGTCAGTGATGTTTCAAATTAATTATGTATTAAAGTTATAATATGACTGAAACTACGGGCTACCATGACATTAAATAATCATTACACAATTAGATTTTAAAAATTCTTTGAACTCTTACCAAAAATAGTTCGCCGATTAGTGAATGGTTTGCGTCGCGAAACAATGTGACCCAGAGTGAGGTCACCGTAAGCTCGTTCGACAAGTTATAATTTGAACTTGTGCCAACTAGTATATAAACGAAATCTATTAGCTGAAATGTATCACTCATTGTTAGATCACAAATCAAACAATATGTTCTCCAAAGTAAGTGAAGTTTGTAAACGTTGATAAATTATTTATGAATACTTAAACTAACTAAATACTTAAAAACTAAAAAATTGCATTCATTCATTAAAATGCACTAGTTATGCATATTTATAAATACAAATTAATTTTATTTTAATTTCCAGATCGTAGCTCTGTGTGGTTTGGTGGCGGTGTGCCAGGCTGGTCTGCTGACCGCCCCCGTGCACTACTCCTCTGCTGCGGCTGTCTCTTCCCAGAACATCGTGCGTCACGACCAGCCTGCCCAACACGCCTCAGTCGCCTACCACGCCGCCCCAGCTGCCTACGCGTACCATGCGGCTCCTGCTGCCGTTGCCTACCACGCTGCCCCCGCTGCCGTCACCTACAATGCTGCTCCTGCCCATTACTCGTCTGCTGCCGCTGTTTCTTCTCAAAACATTGTGCGTCATGACCAGCCTGCCCAACACGTAGCCGTCGCCGCCCCCGTCGCCTACCACGCTGTCCCGGCTGCCTACGCCTACCGCGCCGCTCCTGCCCCTGTTGCCTACCACGCCGCTCCCGTCGTCGCCCACGCTGCTGAATTCGACGTAAGTTATGATGGACTCCGATCGAATATGAAGCTAGTTGTTTCCCTTTGTTGTATCAGCAACTCATTTTGTTATTTTTTGATAACAGGCTCACCCCAAATACGAGTACAACTACTCGGTAGCTGATAGCCACACCGGCGACAACAAGTCCCAGCAGGAGTCCCGCGACGGTGATGTTGTGAGGGGCTCGTACTCGTTCCACGAGGCCGACGGCTCCGTCAGGACCGTGGAGTACTCCGCCGACGACCACAGCGGCTTCAACGCGGTGGTGCACAACTCCGCTCCTACAGCTGCCCCTGTACTTGTGAAGACCGCTCCTGCTTACGTCACACCCGCTCACTACTACCACTAAGCCAAAACAACTATTTATTAAACAAAACTGCCATACGAAAATGATTGCATTTTTTCTGAACCCTTGAAAATAATTAATGAATGACGCACAACTTTCGTCAGAGAAAACTTATCGCACAAGGATCAACACCATTATTTTAATAAGTTTCTGGTCACCTCTTACAACACAGTTCTCTCGCTTCAACATGGAAACATCGGTTTGATGCAGCTGTCAAGTACTAAGAAGACCTTGATGAACCGTAGACACTTAATTTTATGAAGGCATAAACACATACCTACACAGCATTAAACCCACAATCTTTGTAGTAATTCTGAATCTCACATGTCTCTAAAGCTAAGACAAGCATGCACTGCCGTGCTTTCGTTATTTAACATTGGGTAAATAGCATTAAGTATAGGTATATATTTTACGAAGGGTTCCAGGAAATAAATAACTTATAGAGTACTATTTAGAAGAGTTACGTAGTGTAAATGGTTATAAAACTCTTTCGACTAAATAACGCATAATACAACTGGTAGTCTAACATTAGGTCATATCTGTAGTCGCCATCTTTGTTTTTAATGTAAAAGTGGTAAAACAGGCTAATAAAGTAACTAGGTAAATAAGTTTAAACGGGATCGATCTGTTAAAAAGACGAATATTATAATCGGCTAATTAAATGTTTGTATGATCAACTAAACATTTCCTAACCTAACCTAACCTAACCCTTAAACTTGAGCTAAGTGCTATAAAATAACCTGATACAATATCGTGAACTGGAATATCAATTTTATATACCCCACAGGTTAACTTTTAATTGCGTAACACACATAAAATGACAATTGATCGCCATTCATTTCGTTTTGACAGTTCAGCCATGTGCATTGCATCTTTTACTATTTTGAGCAGACGCAGTTTTCAAACCTATTAAGTAGGTGTTTTATTAGTAGTATGGTTATTTCCTTGACAACCCTTGAATTGTTATTGAAAGTGTGTTACGCAATTAGGCTGCTGTTGTAAGTATTGACGTGTGCAGTCAATTTGTTTATATGACGTTCACCAATATTTGTAATGCTATGGTTTTCAGTGTTCACCATAATATTGTGTGGCCAGAGCTACTCAGTGACTTTTGATGATTAAGTTGTTAACGACTTGTAGATTATTGTACCTACATGTTCATCTGTTTTTGTTGTTGATTGTATAATCAAATAAATCAAACACTATCCGATGATGATATAGTATGGCAACTAAAATTTTGTCAAAAGACTTTTGTGAAGTATCCATACAATGCATCTGACAATCTACAGAAAAAAAATAAAAAGAAAAACACTAATTTTATCGTATTTTATCATTCATTTTTAAATCCTCATGTTGTGGACATTCGTCCATTTGAGAAAAAATAGTTGATCAACAAAAAAGATTTGATTGTAGATCGGCTTGTTACATCACCGTACGACAACACAAACCAATCACAAGAAGGTATGGATCATTGAAGTGAGACCTGCCATACTTATACTACCACGATTTATTCTGTATCGACTCAGTCAATCTACATACGGTTAAACAAATTATAATTCAGAAAAACTTCTTGAAAGCGTTTAAGCTAAGATTTATAAAATTCTGGGGCACAAATCTATTTTCAAATCAAATCTCATATCAACATTTATCTAATGTTCCAAAAAAAATATTTAAGTTACGCGGATTTGCACACATCCGTTTAGGAGTTTCTTTTAAAATCACTAAAAAATGTTCTATCATAAAAACATGTATAAACATAATATAATTACTTGCTTACTACTTGGGTTAATAAATGGGTAAATAAATTACGGCAATTCATAATAAAACAAATTGAATTGTGAACGTTCTTTTTACCCGAACTGCCAAGGAAGGGTTATTTATCATCGACTTAAAACTTACAAAGCAATAGTGGTGGAAAATATTTTACGTTTCCCAAGTCTAAGCATACATAACATTTTAGATTAAATGCAATTATCTTAAATGAGATCATTTAAGATAATTGCATTTAATCTGAAATGTACCTTGCTGCAATTGTCTGTGACACCTCATTACAGAGAGTACGAATACCATAACATGAACATTTACTTATAAAAATAGTTTGCCAATTAGTGAATGGTCTTAGTCGCGAAACTATGTGACCCAGGGTGAGGTCACCGTAATCTCGTTCTACTACTTCTAATAATAAACTTGTACAACCATCGACAGTATATAAACTAAATCTGTTAGCTGAAATGTATCACTCATTGTTAGATCACAAGTGAAACAATATGTTCTCCAAAGTAAGTCAATCAAATAAAAGAGTTTAATAAAGAATGCAAATTAATGATACCTACTGAGTAATATACTATAAAATATTATTCAAATAAGCATTCATTGATTGACAAGCACATATATAATTTATTTAAATTATTTTATTTTAATTTCCAGATCGTAGCTCTGTGTGGTTTGGTGGCGGTGTGCCAGGCTGGTCTGCTGACCGCCCCCGTGCAATACTCCTCTGCTGCGGCTGTCTCCTCCCAGAACATCGTGCGTCACGACCAACCTGCCCAACATGCCTCTGTGGCCTACCACGCCGCCCCAGCTGCCTACGCCTACCACGCTGCCCCCGCTGCTGTCACCTACAACGCTGCTCCTGCCCATTACTCGTCTGCTGCCGCTGTTTCTTCTCAAAACATCGTGCGTCACGACCAGTCTGCCCAACACGTAGCCGTCGCGGCCCCCGTTGCCTACCACGCTGCCCCTGCTGCCTACACCTACCACGCCGCTCCTGCCCCTGTTGCCTACCACGCCGCTCCCGTCGTCGCCCACGCTGCTGAATTCGACGTAAGTCATGATAGCGTCCGAAATAAAATATGAAGCAAGTTGTTTCCCTTTGTTGTATTAGCAACTCATTTTGTTATTTTTTGTTATCAGGCTCACCCCAAATACGAGTACAACTACTCGGTAGCTGACGGCCACACCGGCGACAACAAGTCCCAGCAGGAGTCCCGCGACGGTGATGTTGTGAAGGGCTCGTACTCGTTCCACGAGGCCGACGGCTCCGTCAGGACCGTGGAGTACTCCGCCGACGACCACAGCGGCTTCAACGCGGTGGTGCACAACTCCGCTCCTACAGCCGCCCCTGTACTTGTGAAGGCCGCTCCTGCTTACGTCGCACCCGCCCACTACTACCACTAAGCCAAAACAACTATTTATTAAACGAAACTGCCTTAAGAAAATGATTTCATTTATTTAACCCTTGAAAAAAAATAGTTATAAATAAATTAATGACACACTACTTGCGTCTGAGATCATAGAAATTAGAAAAACATGAAAAAACTACGCTGCTTATAAGTGGAAGCAAGAAAGGGCACATTAGTAGGGAACTTATTTCATAAGGATCCACACACCATTATTTCAATGCAAAACTACTGGTGTGGATCTGCTCTTACAACACAGTACTCTCGCTTCAACATGGAAACATTCCCTTAAAGTGGTTTGTTGCAGCTGTCAAGGAGTCCTTCATGAGCGTGGTTGTGATTCAATTTAATTTTATAAAGGCTTACTACCTAAATACTTAAACCGCACTAACCTTCAATCTTTGTAGTAAATATAGACTTAGCATCTATTTAAAGGAAAGTTTTGTTGTGCTTTCCTACACAATGTAACATTGGTTAAATAGTGTTAATTATAATTATGTAGAATTCCAGTGATGTACGGAGTACCTATTGAATTAGTAGAAAAATAGACTTTTTTACAAAAATAAAAAACTTCCAAAAAAAACACTACAAATTGAAAAATAAATTTAATTTTGGAAGTCTTTAGTTTTTATATTCGATCTCTGCCACCGACTATAAAAATCACTTTTCAGTTGCTATATTATCAATTGTTATTTATCAATCACAAATTCTTATATACCACAACTTGAACAGGCAGATAAATAACATTATCAACATAAACAAAGTGAGATTAAATACCTATTATTGAAGGTTACTCAAAGCTACCAAAACGAAGTCAATAAAATATATTATGGGACCACCACGAGAGTTTCTTCTACTCTCATCTCTTCTCTCTCTCACTCTTATCATAGAGAAATCAACGAACATATTTTTTTTTAAATACAGACGAACATAGAACCTCCTTTTGTTTTGAAGTCGGCTAAAAATAAGCCAATGTAGGCAGGCCATCTATCGGTCAAGACATGTCTAGCGATCGGTTCATTGGTGTAGGCGTGCAGGTAACAGACAGACAGTTACTTTCGCATTTATCTACACTAATATTGTAAAGAGGAAAGATTTGTATTTTTGTGTGTATGTTTGTAATGAATAAACTCAAAAAATACTGCGCCGATTTCAAAAATTCTTTCACCATTAGAAAGCTACATTCACCCTGAGTAAACATAGGCTATAATTTATAAAGATTAGACGCGGGCGAAGCCGCTGGCGGCAGCTAGTAATTAATAAAATAAAATAATTTTATTATATCTTGAGAAATACAAATTATTGTAACATAACCTCCAAACACATAAAAGTTGCTTCTACAACTGCTCTGGCGATGCGGGAACAACCGTCAACCGGGCAAGTTCGTCGCTTTTTTATAGTAGCTATTTTTGGTGGACCCTTTTGGTGTAGGAAAGCCCAAATTTTGCAACCGGGAAAAAATCGCCAAAGTTTCTTTCGGGATTTGTGGGATGGTAGGAGTATTAAAGTTGGGGAAAATCACGTGGCGGGTCTAAAGCTCTCAAGATATAATACGGCGTAGTCAACGGAGCCCCGCTTAGCAGGACTCCTATTTCTGAATGGTTAAAAAAATAACCACGAAGGGGATGGTGGAGTCTCGAACCTTACCTGTCCTCGTCGGGATGCCCCAAGTCTCGAGCTTTGCTCGCTCTGTCATCCTAAGTTCTCTTAGTAACAGTAGTAGTAACGTTGCCTTTTGTACAACATACGATTAGTGAGAACTGTCAAACTTTAGTGTCATGGTCACTTACATTCGATTATATTTCGTTACCTACGATCTTTTATGAGGACTCGCAACTCGGGGAGAAACAGAATGAACGAAAACGAATGACACATATTATGACAATAGCGAATGCAAATCGCGTAAAGTTTCTTTTTTTGCCGTTTCGATTCATACCAAATTATCACGTACGGTACGTAATTTTTTGTTTACACATGAATGACATCACTGCTATGTGGTTGGTGTTTCGTTTCAGGCGAGAAACAGATTGAAAACTTTATAAATATTTTATTTAAAAAAATATACATTAATTATTTCGCAAAAACTTTAGTGAATGATCGTTTTCTTTTACGAAGATTCGTTCTTACTACATTTTAGATATTTATCGACTACTGACGCCGCCGCATTGTTCGCCGTGAAGTTTTCTCAGAAATTGTTTTGTTAAAATTCGCGTTGCGCGACGAATAGCGCCAGTATGTAAGAGCCTTTATTGTCGCCTTAAAACTTACGAAGCAATGGAGGTAGAAAATAGTTCACAGTTGCCTAGTAAAATCCGTTTACTTTAATGATAATTATATTTACAAACATACGTATATAAACTCACGCCTTCTTTCCATGAGGGTAGGCAGAACGCCAATTACATTTAATCTGAAATAAATATATTGCTGCAATTGTCTATTGGACCGTATCATCATGATAAACTGAATATGATTACCATAATTATCATGATGTTATAATAAAATTATAAAAATTGTTTGCCAATTAGTGAATGGCACTATTAGTCGCGAAACTATGTGACCCAGGGTGAGGTTACCGTAAGCTCGTTCTACTACTTGTAATAGTGAACTTGCACCGCAATCGACTAGTATATAAACTAAATCTATTAGCTGAAATATATCACTCATTGTTAGATCATAAGTGAAACAATATGTTCTCCAAAGTACGTCAATTTATTTTTTAACTTTAGTGAAATACTAAAAACTATTAAAATTAGCATCCATTTATTGACAAACGTATATGTATGTTTATAGGAATAATTTTAATTTAATTTCCAGATCGTAGCTCTGTGTGGTTTGGTGGCGGTGTGCCAGGCTGGTCTGCTGACCGCCCCCGTGCAATACTCCTCTGCTGCGGCTGTCTCCTCGCAGAACATCGTGCGTCACGACCAGCCCACCCAACTCGCCTCGGTCGCCTACCACGCTGCCCCGGCTGCCTACGCCTACCACGCTGCCCCTGCTGCCGTCGCCTACAACGCTGCTCCTGCCCAATACTCGTCTGCTGCCGCTGTTTCTTCTCAAAACATCGTGCGTCACGACCAGCCGGCCCAACACGTAGCCGTCGCCGCCCCCGTCGCCTACCACGCTGCCCCTGCTGCCTACGCCTACCACGCCGCTCCTGCCCCTGTTGCCTACCACGCCGCTCCCGTGGTCGCCCACGCTGCTGAATTCGACGTAAGTCATGATGGCCTCCGAAATAGAATATGAAGCAAGTTGTTTCCCTTTGTTGTATCAGCAACTCATTTTGTTATTTTTTGTTAACAGGCTCACCCCAAATACGAGTACAACTACTCGGTAGCTGACGGCCACACCGGCGACAACAAGTCCCAGCAGGAGTCCCGCGACGGTGATGTTGTGAGGGGCTCGTACTCGTTCCACGAGGCCGACGGCTCCGTCAGGACCGTGGAGTACTCCGCCGACGACCACAGCGGCTTCAACGCGGTGGTGCACAACTCCGCTCCTACAGCCGCCCCCGTACTTGTGAAGGCCGCTCCTGCCTACGTCGCACCCGCCCACTACTACCACCACTAGAACAAAAAAAAATTATTTATAAACAAAAACATTAAGTACCTAAATATTTTTGCATTTTATTAATCCCAAAGACACCTTTTCAATATCGACGAAGTATATTCTGGCGTCAAAACATCCATATATATTTTTTTTAAATTATTAACCTATATTTATACAGAGTCAACACTAGTGTATCTTCCTGAACTGTGTCCGTATGGATTGAGGACTGAGGAGCCATGTTTCATGATTTTGTAGGCCCAATCCTGAAATTTCTAGTAAAACCCTTAATTGGTTTTTTATCATTTTAATATACCTACCTAGAGACACTCGCGCAATAAAGACGAATCTAACGACATATCATTCATGAAAATCTTGAGGCTAATTCTAATTTAGTCAGTTCAGTTTTTGACACTGATGATATCTTCCTTGATTAACGCCCTGTAAATATTAGGTCTTTACCTATGAAATTTCCGTTTTGTATGAAAAAATTTAAACGAATTTTTTTCATGTATTTTTTATTTGTATTAATCGAAGTAATCACCCATGCAATCAATGCATCTTTGCCAACGCAGTGGTAGTTTATTGATGCCCTTCTTAAAGAAATCAGCTGGACGGGAGGCAACAAATTCTTCAAAGGCATTTTGTACTGCCTCTCGGGTATTGAATTTTTTTCCCGCTAAGAAGTTATCCAAATTCTGGAAAAAGTAGTAGTCTGTAGGTGCAAGGTCTGGTGAGTAGGGCGGATGACGGAGAGCTTCCAACCCCAGTTCTTGCAACTTGGAGACCGTCGGCTGTGCAGTATGAGGTCGCGCGTTGTCGTGCAGGAGCAGCGGAGACGAGCGATCGACCAATGCTGGTTGGAGATGTGCCAGTTTCTCCATCATTGTGCTCAGTTCTTCACAGTACACATCTGCAGTAATGCTCACCCCGTTTGGTAAGAAGCTGTGATGAATCACACCGGCGCTAGACCACCAAACAGTGACCATCACTTTTCTAGGGGTAAGTTTTCGTTTAGAGCATTGTTTAAGTACTGAACCAGGATCCAACCAACTTGCTGAGCGCTTGCGGTTATCAAACAGAATCCATTTTTCATCGCAGGTAACAATGCGGTTCAAAATTCCTTCATTTGTGTGTCTGTTGAGCAGTGCAAGGCACGCCTCGACGCGTACTTCGCGCTGGCGATCATTGAGTTCGTGGGGCACCCATTTGTCAAGCTTTTTTACCTTGCCAATTTGACGCAAATGGACCAATATTGTTTTGACGCTAACGTCGAAAGCTGCTGCCACTCGACAGCTTCCACAATCGCCTTTAATTCGTCATTGTCGACCAAAGTCTTCGGACGACCGCGAGGTTCATTTTTCAGGTCGAAATTTCCAGAACGGAAGCGAGCAAACCAATAACAGGTGGTGCGTTGGTTTGTAGTGTTAGCTCCGTAAACGTCGTTGATGTTGCGTGCCGCTTGTGCCGCGTTGCTGCCACGACGGTACTCATATTCCATAATTACTCGAAGTTTTAACGTATCCATGATGACGAAAAAGATTGAAATGCGATGAAAATGTAACAAATGACTTCTTTTGAAAAAAGAATCCATGTTTTTAAAATAAAATTAATTTAAAATTAGAATTCTTGGCCAAACAAAAATTATTTTGATTTGAAATGGCCAGTACTGCAGAACGGCAATTTCATAGGTAAAGACCTATTATATATTTGACTAGCTTTCGCCCGCGGCTTCGATCGCGCGGTATGGCGATAAAAAGTAGCCTATATCCTTCCCCAGGCTGCCATCTATTTCCTTGCCAAAAAATCCAGTCAGTGGTTTAGGCGTGAAACCACCCATACAAACTTTGCCCCCATTTTTCACCTCCTTATAGTATAGGTAGAATTTCGGAAAATCCTTTCTTATTGCATGCCTACGTCATACAAAGAACACACCCTCCAAGTTTCAGGTCTCTATGATCAGCGGTTTAGGCTGTGCGTTGATCCGTCAGTCAATCATTCAGGACAAAGCATTTTATATATATATAGATAAGCCGCCAGTGTCTTTGGTACATTACCAGTCGACAGCGATGAGGAATTTTTTGAATAAGTGAAGCTGGTTTGAAATTTTGTTGGGTAAATTATCATGAGAAGACTAAACACTTCGGGGTTTATTTATAAACGTTGCTCAAAGTTACGTGAAGGGTCAAACGTCAAAAATGTATATATATGTTAAACAGTCGCTAATCATTACATAACTAGCGATGTTTATAAATAAACCCCTTTAACCGGTCACAATAAAGTCTAATAAATACATGGCCTGCGATCATGGTTTCAAATAGAGGTAGGTATATTATCTTTTCCGTGTAACTAAGTATGCTGTAAAAAAAACTCTGGGTTAAGGGCTTGTACACAAACCAACGAATCGGCGCGATGCAAATTCACAACGCTAAGCTTTCCTAAGAAAATCATAGGGTACCATCGCTGATTTTTGCGATGCGACTACGTCGCAACGCAGTTTTGTGTACAAACCCAACGATTACTTTTATTTATAACCGACTAGCTGCCGCCAGCGGCTTCGCACACGTGTAATCTTTATAAATTATAGCTTATGTTACTCAGGGTGAATGTAGCTTTCTAATGGTGAAAGAATTTTTGAAATCGGCGGAAACATACACACAAAAATACAAATATTTCCTCTTTATAATATTAGTGTACACTACAAAAAAGGAGGAGGTTAGAGGTTATGTACCTACTGTAACGTTGTGGCTTCACACCTGAACTTAGTCGAGTAGTTACTATGTTACTAAGTGGTTGAGCACAACACTAAATTACATGCCCAACACTATTTGACTGACATTACTCAAGCATTTCATCTGCAACCAGCCATACTAGCGGTTCAATATGTAGAACCCCTAGATTTACCATGTGCCCCGAGTCTAGGGGTTCTATATCCCAGCTTCTACACCCCGGCTTCTACACCCCGGCTACTATGTTCCGGCTCTTACGTCCGGTCTAAGGACAGGACGCGTTGGCATGCTGCCAATGCCCGCTACCGAGTTCTTGCCGAGGCCTGGCCTACCTGCGGCCTACCGCCGCGAGCTACCTGCGGCCTAACGCCGAGTACTACCTGCAGGCCTGTGCTGACAGGCCTCCTCGTCGGCCACGTGTCTCCGACGTGTGCTACCCTACCGTTCCAGCTGAGCCTGCGCTGGCAGGCCCCCTCCTACTACAACGGATGACCAAGGACGGTACCCTTCTACCTACCTAAGTGTGCGAGTGCTCGGAAAGATCAGTGACCTTACCCGCGACCTAGCTGTGGATCTCTTACTTAATATATGTATTAAACGACCCAGCTGGTTTTACTCCTCTCTCTACACTACCTACCTACCTATCCGTTAACGGCCTGCGCAGCCTACCTGCAAAGCCCTAGCCGTTACACTACCTAACCTGTGATTTACGTAAACTTTTTTTCATTTGGTAAAAGACGGTGCTCACATTATCAATTTTATTAGTTTCTTTTAAAATTATTTTTTTCTTTATTAGAGTTTCTTCCTACCCAAAGGGTAAAACGGGACCCTATTAACTAAGTGTCCGGTGTCTGTCCGTCCGTCCGTCTGTCACCAGGCTGTATCTCATGAACCGTGATACTTAGACAGTTGAAATTTTCACAGATGATGTATTTCTGTTGCCTATTACAACAAATACTAAAAAACAATAAAATAAATATTAAGGGGGCTCCCATACAACAAACGTGTTTTTTTTGCCGTGTTTAGGGTTCCGTAGTCAACAATTAAGAAACCCTTATAGTTTCGCCATGTCCGTCTGTCTGTCCGTCTGTCCGCGGCTTAGCTCAGAGACTGTTGGTACTAGAAAGCTGTAATTTAGTATGGGTATACATATAAATCACGCCGACAAAGTGGTATAATAATATATAGTAAAATTGAGAAAAAAAAATTTTTTAAGTTGTACCTCCCCTACACGTAAAGTGGGGATGGTTTTTTTTTTCTCGTCAATCCCATAGTTTAGGGTATCGCTGGAAAGGTCGTTTAAAAATAATGGGAGTTTGTGAAAACCATTTTTGAGTCAGGGATCCGTTTGCGAAATATTAAGGTTTAAAGTGCTAATTTTTGTTAGAGTCAAGTGTGTGTGTGTCCCTGCCATTAACTACGGAACCCTTCATTGTGCGTGTTTCGACATGCACTTGTTTAAATTTTTATAGATAATGGTACGGAACGCGAGACGAGTCCAACTCGCAATTGCCCGTTTTTTTTTAGTTAAAATAAAAAAGAATATCTTTATTTACATTAGGAAACTTTTTCTTAAAAATAATGTTAGTTTCGGACGGAAATACCCAAAAAACTAAACCAAAGCCAGCGACTTTCGATATTAACATTATTTACTAAACTAACGTCTCCCGATTCGGGGTTTACACTCGAGAACACGTTTATTTCATTCACAGGCGTTCTTCGGCTAATATAACTAGCCCGTAGCCACTTCTGCTGGTTTATTCCATGGATTACTTTCCTTCTCTGTTATATCACAAAGAAAATCTCATTCAAGATTCGATTTCTCACAGAGACCATTAGCATAGGTAACGCTTTACAAAGCTCGTAGCTATTACAAATCTCGTTCAGCGATTTTCAATTTGGAGTAACGCAAACGAATCCTGGTAGCTCACGGAAACGACTCGTGAGAGTCCACGTTTCGGCTCCGTGAACTATAACAGGTATCATAATGACTTGTGAACTCATTGAAGACCTCAGGAATAATTTGGAATATTGAATTATTTATCTTCATATCCTCATTTCTAGGCAATCAACACAAATCTAAATACTGCTTTCTATAAATATTTATTATGTAGGTATCGAACTTTGTAATGTACGTTGATAATATCGTAATTTTTTCGCACCTGTCATGTGACACTTCCATGGTTATAATTATGGTCTATTTTTAGGATTCGTTATGAAATGATTTGGTGAATGTTTTGAATCATGTTGCTAAGTCATAGCGTAAGGTCGCTCTGAGCCTGTTCTACAAGTAATGTATGTGCTCGTACAAATGGCAACTAGTATAAAATCTAGATCAATCATTTGAAGTCTATCATACATTGTTTGATCACACAAGTGAAACAACCAATCTAATCAAAATGTTCGCTAAGGTAAATAAATTCTATTACTTTTAATACTTTCGCGGACACTGATAGAAGTTTTATTGTTATGACGTCTATGGGCGTTTTCCGTTCACGAGTGTTAAAAATGTCAAGCATTTTCTTCTATTGTTGAAGAAAAAAATATATTTCGATATTTTATTTGCAGGTAGTAACTCTGTGTGGTTTGGTGGCGCTGTGCCAGGCCGGTCTGCTGACCGCCCCCGTGCACTACTCCTCTGCTGCCGCTGTCTCTTCTCAAAACATCGTGCGTCACGACCAGCCAGCCCAACACGTAGCCGTCGCGGCCCCAGTTGCCTACCACGCTGCCCCGGCTGCCTACGCCTACCACGCCGCTCCTGCCCCTGTTGCCTACCACGCCGCTCCCGTTGTCGCCCACGCTGCTGAATTCGACGTAAGTCATGTTGCCTCCAAAATAGAATATGTAGCAAGTTGTTTTCCTTTGTTGCATCAGCAACTCATTTTGTTATTTGTTGTTATCAGGCTCACCCCAAATACGAGTACAACTACTCGGTAGCTGACGGCCACACCGGCGACAACAAGTCCCAGCAGGAGTCCCGCGACGGTGATGTTGTGAGGGGCTCGTACTCGTTCCACGAGGCCGACGGCTCCGTCAGGACCGTGGAGTACTCCGCCGACGACCACAGCGGCTTCAACGCGGTGGTGCACAACTCCGCGCCCACGGCCGCCCCCGTGCACGTTGCTCCCGCTCATTACTACCACCACTAAAGCACCCTTACTAGTCATGTATCACGCTCACCAAAACAATTTTGATTATTAATTATTTATTGCAATATACGAATAAGTTCGACAAAAATACACATCTTTAATTGAATTCCCTTTTCAGCAAAGTGTTACTATAAGCTTAGTTCTCGAGAACTGCAATAATGGTCAGCTTTATCCGGGTACCGACTGAAAGTTTTTCCCAAAATTGTTGGGTCATTTTCAAAATGAATTATTTCGAGTCCTAGAACATAGATTTTACAAAAATCTATTGATGTAGTTTTGGTTTTCATCAAAATCAGCTCCGAAACTAGTTTGTGTATAATATATTTTAGCTTTGAATATGGTCAGCCATGCTCACTTGAAAAATACACTCTGTATAAATTCAGTCGTATGATAATCCTCCTTCTTTTTGAGTAGATAATAAATTTTGTATCTCATGATCTTTCAAAGGCAATATCGACAACGATATCGAGCGCATAGATTCATAGTTGCAATAAAACCTTGAATATAAAACTGTTAGGTACTACGTATATAAGTCGTAAGTTAGGTGTAGATAGTGTTTTTTCATCTCTGCCAGTTTTATCAATACAAGCAAGAAAGCATCTGGTCTAACTATTCCTGTATCTCTGCCATTATGACGATGGCGTTCACGTTGATACCCTGTCCAGTCCAGTCCAGCGTCTTGAAGTCGTCCTCCAACGCATTGGTAAACAGTTTCGGAGATATCACATCTCCCTGTCTCACCCCTCTGAGCAGTTTGATAGGACAGGTTTACTGTTCCTGGATCTGGACTGTCATTGTGACAGCTTTAAAGCCATGCCACACGATGCGGTGCGGCGACGCACCGCAGGTACGGCGCCGTGCAGCGCGTGTGCGCCTTACATTTTTATATGTAAGGACGCCGCAGCGACACCGCTAAGGCACCGCCACCGCATCGTGTGGCATGGCTCTAATACAGATATCTCAACACTTCAATGTAGCGCCAGTCCATTGGACATCATTACAGAGAGGCCAGAACTGCCCATATTTCATAGTTTTCTCGTAGTTCACAAATTATGGTTAGATAGTTACAAATGGACATTTTAAGCAATATACAGCGGCTGGTTGTACTCCTCAATCTTCTGTAACATTTGTCGAACATTATGGATATGGTCAACGGCCTTTTCGAATGCCGGCTTTTCTGGTGGCTGGAAGTCGACAAGTCTCCTTGAGAGACGGTTCATGAAGACACGCGCGAACAGCTTGTATACGTGGCTCAGAAGTGAGATGGGTCTATAGTTCTTCAGCAACGTTTTGTCAAATTTTTGAAGAACAGGTTCACCTCACCTCTACTCCCCGCCTCGGGCGTTGTATCCTCTTGGATGACGGAATTTAACAGATTTACTAGCTCTCTCAGAACCAGGAACCAGGTGCCTTGTGCCAGGTGGCGCGTTAATTCGGCTCGATGGTCATCTGCACTATGTCCCGTAGGTTTCGCTGTCCGCGTTGACTTTAGGTACCCGTAAAAATCCTCGACTTCCTCGTGTATCTCAAACTTCGAAGTCACGATTTTGTCATCCGCAGTTCTTTATTTCGTCAGATAGGACCTCCCTAAAGGTTGAGCGAACACATTCGACACTCGGTTGTACTCAATCGCGACATTAATGTCGCGGATGCTAGAGCAGCGATGGTTGGTTTTAGGTTTAGGCTGACGAAGCCGACTTCATGGATGACAACTCTCGTCTTTCCCTCATAAGTCCAAGAGTCTCTGAAGAAAGTTTTTTTTTTATGAAGGTAAATCTATTTTTATTGCGCCATAATATTTTATTTCATGTTGATCAACCGCAGTCTAATTTCACCTGATAATTGTGTAGCCCAGATTGTGACGTACATTTAAAATAAGCTAATCATACAAAATGCCATACCCTTTTTTGTATACCTAATCAATAGTAACTTTTGCCGAATGTTAAAATTCAGAGGTGGTCAAGGAATAATTCTTAAAACATAATATACTTCGAACTTATTCGTATATTGCAATAAATAAATAATAATCAACATTGTTTTGGTGAGCGTAATACATGACTAGTGAGGGTGCTTCAGTGGTGGTAGTAATGAGCGGGAGCAACGTGCACGGGGGCGGCTGTGGGTGCGGAGTTCTGCACCACCGCGTTGAAGCCGCTGTGGTCGTCGGCGGAGTACTCCACGGTCCTGATGGAGCCGTCGGCCTCGTGGAACGAGTACGAGCCCCTCACAACATCACCGTCGCGGGACTCCTGCTGGGACTTGTTGTCGCCAGTGTGGCCGTCAGCTACCGAGTAGTTGTACTCGTATTTGGGGTGAGCCTGATAACATAAAATAACAAAATGAGTTGCTGATACAACAAAGGAAAACAACTTGCTTCATATTCTATTTCGGAGGCCATCATGACTTACGTCGAATTCAGCAGCGTGGGCGACGACGGGAGCGGCGTGGTAGGCAACAGGGGTAGGAGCGGCGTGGTAGGCGTAGGCAGCCGGGGCAGCGTGGTAGGCGACGGGGGCGGCGACGGCTACGTGTTGGGCTGGCTGGTCGTGACGAACGATGTTTTGAGAAGAAACAGAAGCAGCCGAGGAGTAACGAGCAGGGGCAGCTTGGTAGGCAACTGCTGGAGCGGCCTGGTAGGAGTACGAAGCTGGGGCAGCGTAGGCTACCGATGCGTGTTGGGCTGGCTGGTCATGACGAACGATGTTTTGAGAAGAAACAGAAGCAGCCGAGGAGTAACGAGCAGGGGCAGCTTGGTAGGCAACTGCTGGAGCGGCCTGGTAGGAGTACGAAGCTGGGGCAGCGTAGGCTACCGATGCGTGTTGGGCTGGCTGGTCATGACGAACGATATTTTGAGAAGAAACAGAAGCAGCCGAGGAGTAACGAGCAGGGGCAGCTTGGTAGGCAACTGCTGGAGCGGCCTGGTAGGAGTACGAAGCTGGGGCAGCGTAGGCTACTGATGTGTGTTGGGCAGGCTGGTCGTGACGCACGATGTTCTGGGAGGAGACAGCCGCAGCAGAGGAGTAGTGCACGGGGGCGGTCAGCAGACCAGCCTGGCACACCGCCACCAAACCGCACAGAGCTACGATCTGAAAACCATTTATACTTCGATACATTTTTGTTAAATTTTACAAGATAACATATTTAAAGGAATAATTACAATTAATTTACCTTAGCGAACATTTTGTATAGATTGAATGTTTCACTTGTGTGATCAAACAATGAATGATAGATTTCAAATGACAGATCTAGATTATATACTAGTCGCAAGTTTGTACACGCTCATGTAAATTGTAGAACAGGCTTACAGCGACCTTACGGTGGGTCAAATAGTTACGGTGATGCAAAGCAAGACATTCACTGAACCGTTCCATAGCGAGTCCTTAGGAAATAATGCCTAGTGAAGGTAATTTAGGTAAACAAACCCTTGTAAGATCTGTTTATGAATTCAAAGTCAAATTCAGTTTCAGTCGGACAATTTATGTACCTACTTTTATGAATAAAAAAAATAAAGGCAAACAAAAAAAAAGTGACATTACTTTTGTTACCCGACAGCGGAGTAGTTTCTATATGTTTAAAAAGTTTGACATAATTATGTCCGTTTTCGGAAAACTTTGGTGTCATAGGTTGATATCAACATTACGAAATACTGTCATGAATATTCTGCTTAGCATGAAGAAATAAACTAAGCTACACATGTTTTAAGATATCATCATTTGTCTAGCCTTTTCCCAATTATGTTAGGTTAGGCTTCCAGTCTAACCGGATGTAGCTGAATACCAGTATTTTACATGCGTCATGTTTGCCGCAAAAAAATAAACGTATTTTCTTTCTTCTTCTTCTTTCTTACATGGACTGCCTATCTGACCTCCACAACCTAGTTACTGGGTACTACGATACCCCTTTGGCAAGACTGGTTGTCAAACTTTCACCTTTCGACAGGCTTCTGACAACCCGTAACGACTGTCAAAGATCCATGAATCCACTGATTTACTTCGAAATAGACTTGAAACCGAAGCACCTTGTAATGTTTTGTCATTTTTCGTGACCGTGTTCGTGTAATTTAAAGTACCAGTATAAAAATTCAATTTGAATTTAAAATATTTTATTTCTCCTAAAATCTAAACGTGCAATAACCAGCGCTTAAGGTACATAAATGGAGAAGAGTCGGCAAGAAACTACATGGAAAAAAAAAATCTCTAACCACTTTATTAATAGATACCTAAACGAGGGGTAATAAATTTATTACAGCTTTCAGAATAACTATAAATTTTTCGAGGTTTAAGATTGGTATAACTGTACTCCGTCTTTATTGATAACTATCTGCGCCCCGCGGTTTTACCCGCATAAGTCTCGATCCCTTGAGAATATCGGAAAAAGTATCGTATGTCCTAACCCAAGTCGCCCAGGTCATGGTCTATCCATGTCCAAAAATTTCATCCAAATCCGTTTAGCCGTTTTAGCGTAAAAGCGTAACAAACACACAAACTCACTTCCGCATTTATAATATTATTTATGTTATAGGATGAGGTAAATTATGTTAGTAGGTAACTAAACATTTAATTATGCTTTTATTTCTGTAGTTCATTCTCAGGTTTGTGTATATTGACTATGACAAAAGGTACCTAATAAATATTTAATTAAATACATTTCAAAGCTTTGTGATCGAAAAACCTAACAACACAAAAACACCATTAATTCACCTAAACGAGGTGGACAAAATCTCGCTCCAATTTCTAGCTAGACGTTATCGATACCATAATTAGAAGACTACTTGAATAGTAATTCAACTTAGCGAAGCTTTGGTGAATGGATTGATTCGCAAAACTGTACAAGGCAAGGCAAGGTCGCCGTGAACTAGACTGACAACTTCCACTACTTACTACAATCAGCTGATCGTACAAGCGTTTATCTGTATAAAAAGTAGACCTCTGACACTACATGCATCATTCAACTCTATCACATCAGTGAATAAACCAAAATGTTCTCCAAAGTAAGTTTTGTAAAATGAGTGATACCTACTTGTAAATCTATATATGGATTTCAAAATTAAAGTTATACTAATCGGTGTTTTCAATCTTTTTCAGATCGTAGCTCTGTGCGCTTTCGTGGCTGTGGCCCAGGCTGGTCTCCTGGCCGCGCCCGCTCACTACTCTTCTGCTGCGGCTGTCTCATCCCAGAGCATCGTGCGTCACGACCAGGCTCAACTCCACGCCGCCCCTGTGGCTAAGTTTGCCGTCGCCGCTCCCGCTGTAGCCTACCACGCTGCCCCCGCCGTGGCCTACCACGCCGCCCCCGCCCCTGTCACCTACCACGCTGCCCCCGCTCAGGTCGCCTACCACTCTGCCCCGGCTGCCGTAGCATACCACTCCGCTCCCGTTGCCAAAGTTATCGCTCAACCCGAAGAGATCGCCTACCCCAAATACGAGTACAACTACTCCGTAGCTGACGGCCACTCCGGAGACAACAAGTCCCAGCAGGAGTCCCGCGACGGTGATGTTGTGAAGGGCTCTTACTCTTTCCATGAAGCCGATGGCTCCATCAGGACCGTGGAGTACACCGCTGACGACCACAACGGCTTCAACGCGGTGGTGCACAACTCAGCCCCCACAGCCGCCCCAGTCATCGTCAAGGCTGCCGCACCCGCCCACTACTACCACCACTAAGACTAAACAACTTACCTACAAAGCATGTTGACCAAAATGAATGTTGATTTATTTATTTATTGAAATATACGAATAAGTTCGTTGATAAGTTTGATTTATTATTTCTTGACAAAATTGTGTGACAGTGTTACCCCTTTAATTTCATCTACCTAATTGCTGGCTCTTTTTAACTATGAGTCTAAAAGTTTACTTTTGCGCCAGCAGTCTCACAATTTGGATGGATTAACATTTAGCTTAAGTAAATTATCACAGAATCTTTATTAAATATAACTCTTTTAATACAATATGTCGCTACGCGCATCCGAACAATAGATTCCTCGCGTCTATTGAATTGTATCGATGCCGTGAGATAGTATTAGCGACAGAATCCTCTCTCTTTTGTGAAATTTTATGTGATAGAGTCAACTTAGGCTAAGTGGATCACATCTAATCAATTTCATTGGTTATAAAACATAATAAGACAATCAAAGCAAAACTATCGAAAAAAAAACCCTTATGAAAAAGTGCAACCAACAAGAAATAGGTCAAAAGCTCACAGCTTGTCTCACTTAACCTTATGGGTCATGGACCAACTTTAAGTGCAAGGAGAAAATATCTGTTAAGGCCATAGACGTGTAGACCGCGCCAAGTATTCGCCCTCTGGCAATTTTAAACCTTAAAGTGGTCAGACCACTACGCAATAACTGAGTGAGCTAATTTTTGCGCTAAGGTTAGCAAGAAGTGCCAGATAAGAGAGGTTGCGATACTACCACATGAGAAGTATAACAGGAAAAAAACATACGAACAGAATTTCAATCATTTATAAAATGTTCTGTATAAGTAAAGACGAATTAATATTTTAATGAAACCGTTAAGAAACGAGAAGAAGTTTCCTTCATAATAAACAAGGAAGTGTTTGATTACATGCTTGTCCCGAAGATGTATTTTCAAAAAAAGACTTATATCTAGTAATAATCAATCGTAAACCGAGCACCATTTCTGGGTAGAAGATTGCCACTATACTTGGGAGATAAAATACAACTTTTTGCTATCCTATTTTGTCTCAGTGCTGGGTAAAGGTCTCCCCATACTTTTCCAATGTTCCTTATGCTGTGCCTTCTCCGGCCAATCGGTCAGAAACGATTCCAAATCGTCACGCCAGACCTTACTCGGTGACACACCCGTCGGCACCCATTGTGTGACGATCCTAGCCCATCTGTTTTTGACGCATCCTATAGGTGTGACGTTACCCACCCAGGCCCATTTCAGACATAAATAATTATGTTAAATTATTTAATTTTCTATCCGCCTCGTGGTTGCAAATGAAACTGCTGATGAGCATGAGACTCGACCCCCTATTACATGCAACTAAACGTCACTGGTGAAATGTGGGTGTACTATAGGTACACCTTCGCCCAACCTTTCAGGGAAACAAGCCCTGATGGTATATATTAATTAATTTATAGAATATTATTAATTTTAGCTACAGGTTGTTTACAAAGGACACCATAGACCTACTTACTTCATGAAATATGTTACAACTTCTTTATACTTACTATTAGTATCGAATGAGCCAAGTCTCCTCCTCTCAATACCAAGAAAAATGTACTCAAAGCCTCCATTGATCGTACGGATTGTGATGATACGATAACAGCTTAAAACTTCCGGGCTAAACTAACGTGGATAAGCTGATAAAGTATCCATACAATTTATTGTAACTATTGAAATCTGTTTTCAATGTAAGCTTAAAAAAATCCAACGGAGACCATGCCTGGTTCAAAATCCAAGACTGTATTTATTTGTCAGAAAAGGTAGTTTTGAGAACGTCCTCTATAGTCTTACGTATAGTAACTTAACAATAGAATGTCAATAATACAATTTTGGCGAAATTTTATGTAATAAGTATTGGAATAGTATAAAACGGTTTATATTTCTCTTTCTAATCAACAGTCGGCTATTACATTTTGTTGGCGACAGTTCAAATTAAGTGCTACAATATGTTCGGAAAGGTAACATTATATTATTTATTTATTCGCACAAGTACTTAAAAACAACAAACCCTTATTAAAGTCAAACTCAAACGAATGTAAATTGATTAAAAAATATTTTATGTACATTCCCGATTTTTGGTTTCCCTAAATAATTAAGTGAACCTTCATTTTCAGATTTTATTATCCATTTGCTTCATGGGAGTCAGCCAAGCAGTGTTAATCGACCAACCAGATAATCATTACAAAGACTTGAATAAACAAAATCCTCACGGATGGCAGATGGTCAAAGTGTACCACCCGCCTAACCCTCAGCCATTCGGATACAAATACGAGCCTTACGTAAGTAGCAACTTCTCTCTCAAGGACCAAAGACAAGAAATATGCAGAGAAAGGGACATTGTAACGGTTTCATATTTCTACTCTACTCATGCATGTACTCATTAGAATTTGTAATTACCCAACCAATATTGATCTCAAGTTACTTAACGAGAATGTCACACTGACAGCAAAGTGTAGGCTAATAATGATAAGGTAGCCTACTTACTTACATATTTACGAAATGACACTTAATAATGTTGTACAGGCTTACCCAAAGTATGAGTTCGAGTATTCGGTTTCGGACCAAAACACTGGAGACCACAAGCACCATCACGAGACACGTGACGGGGACCGAGTTCGTGGTGAATACAGCCTTGTGGAATCAGACGGTTCGTTGCGGAAGGTGCAGTACCACGCCGATGATCACAACGGGTAATTAAACAATCATACACCAGCTCACCATGAACCCTGGTTCTGACCATGACCATAATGTAGAATCACGATTTTGATAAATGTGCAAAGATTTTGGTTAGAATACTGTTAATTTGCGTTAACACATTCTACTTAATCTATTTTAAGCTTGTAATTAATTTAGCGGTAAACAAATATATGTTTAGATAATTCGATTCGGAATTACCAATATTGCTCGTATCGATATCATCTCGCAATTTAATAAAAAATAAAGAGCAGTTCTGTAAAACAATGCCTTTAAAATTATTTGGGAAATCATCTCTATATAATGACATCATCTTAATAAAATGTTATAATAATCCATCAGTAATCTAACTAAAATGTTATAATAATGACCATTTCCACTTTCAGATTTAATGCCGTCGTTAGCAAAACTGTGAACAAGCACGGTGATCATGCCGTTTCAGTCACAGATCACACCAGGTTCTTCTACCCTGTCGGCCATGGTATCAAGATCAACCACTACTTCCCCGGCAAAAACTATCAGTACCAAAACTTAGAACAACCAGAAAACAGCAATGATAGCAGACCCGTGCATGAAGAGAAAGAAACTGCCGTTGCCGAAGAACCCAAAATGCTGGTAATTGATTCAGGAGACAAAGTTATGTTGTTAGAACAAGAACAAGTCCAGAAAGTAGCCACGACACCCAAACCTGAAGTAGTAGAAACTGTTCAAGTAGTTCCAGCAATAGTTTCAGTAATTCCTCCAAATCCTGAAAATGACAAAATCAACAACGAAATCCCATTACCAGTTGTTGAAGAAACTGAAGTTCTATTTTCAAACGACTTGCCTTCAACCCCTGTGGAACCAACAGTAGAGGTCAAGGACCACATTGCAGATAAAGAAGTCCAAAACATAGATTCAGAGGTTGCATCATCTTTATACCATTCCAGAATGTATTATGTAGGCTTTTAATAAAGGCAAACTGTGTTACTGCGATTGTTGATTAGTTTTATAAGAGAATAAGTTATGTAGATTGTAAATTATTAAGAAATGCTTGTCTGAAGTCCATGAAATAAGTTTTAATAAATTAATATGAAACTACAACTTGTTTTGGCGATACTAACACCACCTTTTCTTATCGTGAACTTTCTGTCACATCGATCAACGTTAACGTTTCCAACAAGAGCTGTAAGATGGCAGCACAAACGATGTATGAATTGTCGACTGTTTCGCATAGAGGGCTCTACGTGCTACTTCTATTTTTAATCCTTAGATACTCAATAGTAAAATAAAGAATTATATTTACATTGACTCTATGTAGTATCTATATGTTTACTATAAAGACTCACTCATAGCCTTACCATTAGCACCGACCTACCTATAAGAAATATTTTTAGAGTGCAGAACTTACAGTTACTTTATTCGCAACATAATTACTCAGACAAGAAAGCTGGTGAAGTGAAGCTATAAATTAAAATTACGAAATCGAAATTTTTCGGACAGCCATTGAATCTTAAAAAAACAGGCCAAGTAAAGAATGAAGAGATGCATCATTTATCTCACCGAATGAATGCGAACAGTGTACTCTACCTTTATAAGACCTTAAAGTGAATTCTCTTTTAATTTGGAGTCCCAGATTTAAGTTTATGCAAGATGTTGCACAGACTACTTACGCATGTGTCTGACAATGCTTTGCATGTTATAATGACTGTTTCACAAAAGTAATTATTTATGTGTGAGGTAGTGGCATGAATTTGATGTATTTGTTTTTTAAAATTATTATCATAGTGATTACTATCTGGACTAAGGTCTTTGTTTAAAACTAGTCCAACCCTATAGTATGTTTACTGGTGCATACGAAGGAGGTACCTATCTACATTTTTTTTTTAAGATAGCATTTTTCTTATCGTCTGGTTTTGTTTTGATATGTCATGCTTGTTTGAAATACTGTAATTTTTTTTTTAAAATAATTCTGTCAACTCCCGCGCAACACTTTCTAAATATTCATAGGTACCTATAGTCTCTGTTATTTTTGAATAAAAATCTGCTTGAACATTAACAGGAGTATCATCAATTGTTTTTTTTTCCTTTTGTTGGGATGGAAGTTTTACATAAGTGTTTGTAATGAAATGAAATGAAATGAAATGAAATGAAATGAAATTGTTTATTCTGTAAATAGGATATCGCAATCACTTTTACACGTCATATTATTAAAAAAATAAAATAAGCTAGATGAGGTCGGCGTTTCCTATCTGACTACTCTGAGAAGAAAGGCCGAAACAAACTCAGAGGTCGCAGTCTCTTTTAAGGTCCAGACATAATCTTGGTCAAGCCATATGAGGACCATGTAGATTAATGTCTGAAATGGTCTTTTGAGGAAAGAACCACACAGATTTGAGTGGACCTGTCCAGTCAGTGCAAGCATTTGTCAGTAACCGAGGAGCTCAACTCAATACAGCTGTAACCCAGAAACTAGAACCCTAGTTACTGTTAGCTTGCATTGTCCCAATGCTGCTAAAAGTTCTCTTCCCATGTCGTATCTTTTAGTTTTTTTAGCCCTGAATTAATGAATGCGGACCATATCTTAGCAGCGGTGGCCCAGTGGTAACGGCCGCAACTTACGAGTCCACTTACGGTTGTAGGTTCGAACCCTGACAGCCGCTTTACTTTGTTATATCATCACCCTACTCTCAAAACGGTGAAGGAATAAGAAAACCGACATGTCCTAGAACCGAAAATTCAAAGACATGTGACATCTACTAACCCGCACTGGGTCCGTGAGCTGGATTACGGCCCACTCCCTCTTACAGAGAGGAGACCTGTGTCCCAGCAGTGAGAATGTTATAAGCTGATTATTCTATATCTTTTTAGTCTTGTCGAGCTCGTCTCACGATCTCATAAAAGTGGTTTACCACGGTGCCTTCTGATTGCGTTAGTAACGTACGTTTTTTAACTGTTTCGAATAAGATGTGATTATTCAATATTCGATTTTTTATGGCGATCTATCGTCATTGTTGACGAAAACGTTCGTGTTTAATACTTTAATTACTATTGATTCATTGTCATCGCCCATGCAATGCCCTTCACATTTAGTAGGTACTGTGGCTGCCCGCTGCACCGCCCGCGTAACACACTATGGTAGACTTTAATTGTAAAATGAGAGATAAATTGTGGCTTGATTTTATCTTGTTCTTAAAAATTATTAGGGTTATTGTTATTTTCAAAACTATTCTTTATATTTAAGTCGTTTGTAACAGAAGCAGTGTCTTTGATTTCTTTGGATCAATCGTCATCAATAGTTAACTTAAAATTTTGATAATGCTTGAATGAAGTATTTTCTGTCATTTCGATATGCCCGAAAGTATATAAAACGAAATACCAATAAACGAAACATTAATATCGATTTTTGTACCTTGTAGAACTGGATCACCAGCAAACTCCTAATTACGGTTACGAATACGTACATTCCTTTACACTCTCCAACTTTAAATACTGATAGTCTATTAAGGAAATTCTTAAGTGCCGGTTGTAAATTACAGCGTCGGACCAGTTAGGCGCTGACAAAACCGCGTACCTAAACATTATTCATAGTCACCGATCGAAGCCCTACTTTTCACGTCAGGAAGTGTGATACAAACTCGATTAGACTGAATTATTCCCAATTTTCTTACGCCCTCAGTCTTTATGCAATACCTATATAACTCAACAGTCGTAAAATATTTGTATAACTCGCTTTATCTTAGAATAATTAGTATAAAGTAGAGCAAGAACGACAGGGAACCGCACTTTCGCTGTTAGTGCATTCGCTGATAAATGTTGGCAGTTATTTACAAAGCAACGCTATTGGTGCTCACTGAACCCTTAATAGCAATAGCTACTTCCTTATTAACAATCTTCGTAAGCTAGAAATGAACTAAAGCTGCATCAACGATTAACCCGTGATCCGATGTCTGTATGAAATTATGTCTAAGGTGATGAGGTAAGGTGGTGGTGCCTATATCCTAGAGCGCTGGCTACATCTACATCTTCTCCCTCCTGATATAGCCATAATTTCGAACTAAAGCAGCATTCAAATCATACTTTGAAAGTAGTGTTTGATACAATCTATACTAAAAATAATATATTTGTATTAAAAAGAAGTAAGATTTGTGAGTTTGTATGTGGGAATACAAACTCACAAATCTTACTTCTTTTTTAATACAAATATATTATTTTTGGAACTACTGAGCCGATTCCGAAAATTATTTCACTAATGGGAAGCTACAGTATTGGCAAGTGTCATAGATTATGTTAAATCAAGAAATTTTACACGGACGAAGTCCAGAGCAGAAGCTAGTCCAAGATATTTCCATAGCGACGTACAGCTGTTCCTCATCACATTAGGCATAAGGACACATGTAGGTATCATTAAGCGTATCTGATATATGGAGTTTGTTGTAGGCATGCTTGTTATACAGACGCTTGCCTTACTTCAACTTATACAATACAATTCGTTAAAGTCCACTGTTACCCAAAGGTGTGCTTATGAACGGTAAAAGGAAACAATACTTGGCATGATCACCACGCCGAAAATAGATAAGAGATCGCAGTTTATTGTTATTAGCGGAGAGAAGACAGCAAAAACCCATGCGCGAAGATTTCTTATTATCACCCTTTGTGACATCCATAAAAACCGCAAAACCGACACCAAGCATTAATTGTCTACAAAAAAAAAGAATAATATATAAACAAAATTATAACGCCAATTTATCTAAGTTCCAGTAATAACTAGCTGAGCCATAAAACGATAAAAACAAAAACTCGAAAGCTTCATTATTGACAAAAACTCGAAAATAGTTGTAAGTGTTAAAAAACGATAAGTAATAAATATGGCAGTGTGGGTCAGCCATATACCTAGTGATTTTATATTGTACTTATAACACTGCTCATTAAGTTGATATCATCTCGTTTGAAACTCTTTGTTTAATTTAAGACAACGACAAAATTATCAAAATAGTAAACTAGGAACATGCACAAATGATTGGTTCACTCCGCATTTTAGGTATGAAGCTATAAGTACGCGTCGGACCCGTCTTGTCGGGCCAATCAGTCAGTGAGTGTGAAGTGGTCAGAAGATATAAGAGTTACGCGCTAAAAAGAGACGCAATTTCTTTTTTTTTTTCTCGGTGAATATAACTGTAGGTAATTAGCGCTGTGCGACCTGAATTGCACTTTATAGTGTCGTAGCAAGAGTTACTTTTTATTTAAATTATTTTGCGGAGTGATTTGTATTATGTGTAGTACACACGGCTACACATCAAACTATACATTTCCAGTATAAGCTGACCTCGCATTGTACGGAAATCCTACATAATGCGAGATCAGCATTAACTGGATATGTATAGCTTGATGTGTAGCCGTGTGTACATGTAGAATTTACACAAAACACAATCAATTCATAACAGATGATCGATTATTACGACGACATAACTAAACATGCATCCTAACCAACTAAATGATATAATATGTTTTTACTATGGAATATATAATTCCTAAAAACGTCCCGTAATACGATGAAAACAATAGGATGGAAGTAATTATGAACATTATCTAAGATGTTTCATCATCATTATAAACTTCCGATCTAGACTTTTTATCTATAGATGGTTACATGAGCAGGCGTGAGAGATATAGCTATAATAACTACCACTACCTAATAAAAGAGATAACACATTTAGTGCAAATTTCACCAATGCAAGTGAACGCGATCAGCACATCTAAACCGCGTTCCAGAGCTATCAGTGTCAATATTCCTTAAAAAATAATGACACTGACAGCTCTTAAACGTAGCACATAATTTAAGTGCTAATCGCGTTTAGTTTCATTGGTAAAATTCACCCTTAACCTTTAAACAATATCCATTTCCCCATGAGAATGTGGAATATGTTAACGATGAGATCAACGCAATGGATATAACATTGTGCAATTCTCAAAATGAAAGCAATTGCACTGATTACAAGTGTTTTGCGAAATAAGGGTGCGGGACACACTGAAAGAGTATATTAATTAGAAATTAGTTTATTTGATGCATCTTATAGGTAGTAAGATGCATGAAATTTTTAACTAATTGTTATATGTTGGTATGTCCCATTAAAATAGCTAAAATGAAACGAAAGATATGATAGGACAACAAAAATAATAGAAGCAACTGCTGCTGAGATTAATGTTGCAAATTCTAATTCATCTTTAAACACCGGCTCTACATTGGCCATATAATTACCTAAAACAGAATCTGATTGTGTAGCCTGGTTTGTACCATCGGATTAAACAATCACACAAAAATTATAACAATATGAGCCTCTCACTTATCGTCCATTTTCTCTACATATTGTACCGCTATCGAGCGTTGCGACACTCGATAAAGCGAGCAGATTGGCAATGCGGCAATTACTGTGATCCGATCGAATATCGTCGGGAATAGACCCCCTCCACACCACCACTTATGTTTTGTTTGTTATATAAAAAGAGTGCACTATCATACCAATACCAGTCAAGGCATTTGTGTCTACAGCAAAATGTTCTCCAAAGTAAGCTTTATTTCATTCCAAGGCTAGCTACTTACATAATATTTAGGACAATTTCACTCGACGCAATTTATGATTACATTGTCCAATTGCCTATTTTGAGCTTAGCAGTACTTTGAAAGTTCTGTGGTCATAAAATGATTTGACTGCTTCAGATTATTGCTTTGGATTCGATTCAAAATAAAATATTTTCTTCATAAGGGTATCTGAATGCACTGTCTTAACATGAGGGTTTCAAAGCTACAAGGATAAAAACTAACAAAACTGATTGTTTTCCATCAGATCGTGCTCAGTTGCGCCATAGTGGCGGTGTGCCGGGCTGGTTACATCCACCACGCCCCAGCAGTGTCCTCGCAGAACATCGTCCGCCATGACCAGACCGTGCATCACGAGACTCCGATCCACTACTCTGCTCCCGTGGTCCACGCCGCTCCCATTGCTCACTCCGCTCCGATCGCTCACTCCGCTCACATCACACACGCCGCCCCAATTGTTCACGCTGCCCCCATTGTACACGCTGCTCCCGCCATACACGCCGCCCCTGCCATCCATGCCGTCTATGCTGCTCCTTCCCACGAGGCCCACTATGTCGATGAATACGTAAGTCCAATATATAAACCAGATGTTGTAATGAAATACAAAACTCCCTTTCAATTAATTAATCTATGAGAAATTTATACTGAGCTTGCAATTTAACATGAAATTGATTGATTGATGCTTACGTTTTTTGCCGACCCATCGAGTAAATCAACTCACCATATTTCATTCTATTGCAAACTACAGGCTCATCCCAAATACGGCTACTCCTACTCCGTGGAGGATCCTCACACTGGCGACCACAAGTCCCAGCACGAGACCCGCGACGGTGACGTCGTGAAGGGAGAATACTCTTTGCTGCAGCCTGATGGCTCTTTCCGTAAGGTCACCTACACCGCTGACCATCACAATGGGTAAGAAAACCAATGTCATCAAAGACAATGGAATACTATCTCCACTTGGCATTGTTGTCATAAAAGCTGATGGTTAGAGTCATTATTAGAACTGGAGTACCGACTTTTTATTTATAATTAAACCAAGTGATATGAAAAACGAGAAAATCGTTTCCTGTGGCTTCATAAAAACAATATGAGACAAAAAAATCGTGTGACATTATTGTTATTTATGTTACAGATTCAACGCAGTCGTACACAACTCGCCGCCAGTGATCCACCACCATTAGAAGAATATTTATCCTATCTGTGATATTAGTGTTAATTTGTTCTTGTAGTCGAGTGAGTAGTCTTCCATCTGTTCTCATTAATTATATTTAGTAATATACCTTACAGTGCAATAGAACAGTAGTTACTATGACTAACGACTTCTACGTGAATCAAAAGAGACTGTTAAAAACCAAAACAAGATGACGAACGTGTTTTTGGTTTTTGACACACCATAGACCATTGCGCCATGCAAGGTTGTTGATAATGAAAAAAATAGTTGAACGAGTAGACTGCAGCCATCATTGAGTGTTGCAAATGCTTATCTTCTGTACATACTACCTATATGCGCACGTAGCGTTAATCTATCTCATGAATGGCCTGTCATAGTTGTATGTAATCTGCGAGTATATAGTTTTTCTGATCGGTGTGGGCAACTTGTTGTATATAGCTTAGCTTTGTCCAATAAAGATGATAATAAAATAAACCGTTTTATACTCATTTTATTTTAACCTAATAATAGGAAAATGTTTTAAAAAGGTATAACCTTTCAAAGCATAATAAACTGCTGTTTATACTGCTGTGCTGTATCGTGAATTAATGTAGCTAGCCGAGTAATATGATAGGTATTTAGTTATGATGTTTAAAAAACAAAAACTGATGTATTTGACTATTGCTAACTATACCATGTTAATCTTCTGATAGTACACTCTAGCACTTATGCTAAAGAGATCAATCAATTAATCAACTCAGCCTATCGCAGTCCACTGCTGGACATAGGCCTCTCCCAGGCTGCGCCACAACACCCTGTCCTCCGCCATCCGCATCCTTCCGCATCGCTAAAGACATAATATGATTTTAATAAAGAATAAGTTCAGACGCGTGCGGGCTCGCGAATGATGGAAAGAGTAGAGGGAGCCCTTTGCCCAGGAGTGGGAGAGCGTAGGCTAGGAAAAAAAATAAAATCTAAAACCCTACTTCTTGAAAAATCACCCAAAAAAGTATGAAACAAGAAAATATTCTCATCTAAAATTGTCATGTACAAACTATTCAATATATAACGTCTATTAAGTAAACTTACACGTAATATTCAGAGGATAACCATGGTCACATAATATATGCCACTTTGTCAAACAATTTGGTGCTTGTAGCTATAGGTTCCAAACAGATATCTGTTAGAATTAACAGTATTAGTTCTGTTTAATTTTATAACAAATCAATAAGTTATTTACAAACTACATTATAAAAAGCATCAATCGACTGATTCGATTTATCAATCAATCTTTATCGTTGCAAGAGGCATCTGAAGAAAATCTGTTGCTTCATTACCGATCGCAAGTAACGAGCAAGCGACATGTCAGTTTTTGTGCACTATTGTAATCTTTAATGTGATTGGGCGCTTACCACAGTAAGCTCACAGTTTCTGGTAGAAGACTTTAATTATAAACTCTTTGGCCTGCTGATAATTCTGGAAAGAGCTAAGGAAAATCAAGGGCAATGCTCGCCCATTTAATTGCAATGGGCAAGCTAGAAACATAGAGGGGTAATTCCCGTAATTTTAAGATTCGCATTCTAATTTGTCTCTATCAGTCAAAAATGCCTCTAAATTTCACACATTTTTGACAAGTTTTTACGTTGATTGTCGCTGATATGAGATTAAGACGAGATTTTTGAGTGGTTTTAATTACGCCTTCAATGCATAACCCACTGCTAATTTTGACTATTAAGTTTAGTAAAATTGAATTATTATACAATAATTATCTGACCATTCAGCAGATTTTTTTAATATTTATAATGTTGAATAAACGTATGTAGGTATTTAATGTATGTTGGTCAGCTTGATCGATGATAAAAAATGCACAACGGGTCACTCGAATAACCTTTTATGAATCCAATGAGTTTTCTCCATTTAAAAGAAACCCAGGTGGCAGATGCAATTTATAGAGGATTAAAGGTCAATTTTTTTTTGTGTTCAACTTTATCTTCGTTTATGTCGAAGCTTTCGTACTTATGAGAATAAGTACGAAAACTTCTATTCTTCATTGCTTTGCTTGTAAACTTGGTTCAAGCAATGAGCCCTGGACTAACAAAAAAGGTTTAACGTGTAGGTAGTCGATTGTGTTTTTAACAGTTTTGACATACCTATAAAATGTATCAAACACTATTGAGAGACCTCTGAAATGTTTGTAAATTATAATAATCAGGGCTTGGTGGTAGATAAAGAGTGACCCATCTATCTGTAGGCACATGGCCCATCTATCTGTAGGCAGAGTGCATCACGAGCAGGCAAAACCAGTGATTAAGAGAGCTTCATAAGCTGCTTCTCATAACCTCTGATAAGTAGCAACGTCGCCAGTAAGACAACTGACATTAGGGTCACCGACCAACTTGTCCAGTTTGGTGACTATTAGTAATTACTTATACCTTCTATTTTTAGAAGGCAATGTCAACAAGTATACCTACTGCAATTGAAGATGGTTCTAATGTTAATTAAGATTAATAAACAGGGCAGCCGGTTTGTCAAGTCACCTTTAACGACATGTCGGATGATGATGACGAAAACATAATGCAGAGGAAGTTGGTGTTACGAAAAAGGAAACACTTTTTGATAGTTAATTTAATATCGTCGGATATATAATATGAGATATTGATCCTTTTCATATTATATTAATTAATCATAATCTTGAAAAACCGACAACTGTGGCGTCGGTCTAGATGAAAGCTTGTAAATATACCTACATAATATCTATATTCGTAGGAGTTGAATAATACTAATAAGTAGATCAAAATCTTTGTTTCTCTGTTGCAAAATCTGTAAAAACAATTAGAACAACCGCAAACGGTGATAGACGAAACAACATATTGCGATAGTGCATACATTGGACTGAAAGTGTTAATTGCAGTAACAAGTCCAGTGGAGCGTGAGAAGATATGAGATCTCATCCAAATTGCATATCACAATATTACCATACAATGTCCGAGCCGAAATAAGGAGTGAAAGCAATGTACTGGCGGAACTAGACTATATACCGACCGTACCGCGCAACCCAATACAGTTAGCAGGTAAACCCTATCTATTTAATATTCAAACATTTAGCAATTGAGATCACACAGATATCGACTGACTACATAAAGACTTTGAATTGAATATATATACCTTTATTGCGTACTACTATGTGACAGAAATGCGACGAAGCGTAGGCGTACATTTTTAGAAAACGTAATATGCTGAAATTCAAAAATAATCCTGTTATGAGAATTTGCGGTACCTTTTACTTATATCAGAATATGCGGTAAATTGTTTGATGCAGCAATGACGATGGCGGATTTATGACCCACCGGTAAGGTGAAACTCAGAAAAGTTTAACTCGAAATATCATCATTGATGTGAACCGAAATTATTCATTCTGTATATATTATTTTTAAAGTTCTGTGCCAAGTTGCGAAAATGCAACTATATCGGCAGATTTTGTGAGACTAACTGTATGCAGTGAACATATACACCCCTTTGCAAAAAAACGGGCGGTTTTGATTTTTGTACATTATTGGTAATCATTTAGTTGAAAAGAGGTTATAATAGCCAAATTATGTTACTGGCACTTAATAAAGAGTCTGGGTAAGAAAAAAAGTTAATTCCAAATTCGATACTTTTGTTTAAAAACAATAATAAATCCCGTTTTCCGTTTGTGACTTTTACTAACATTTTGCAGGTTTGCGGATAGAAGGTTATCCTGGCAACTAAAACTAACTTCTCGTTATTTTTAGTAGAATAATTTATGTTTGTCGCATAATCCAGCCTTATTGTGACTTAATAGTGATATCTTTGAGTCGATTGTAATGGCAGAAAAAGCAATAAGAGCTAGTAAAATTGTAGCGCTGCTGGAAGAGGGGTGTAGCCAAAAAACTATATTCTTACTAGCTGCGCCCCGCGGTTTCACCCGCGTAAGTCTTGATCCCGTGGGAATATCGGGATAAAAAGTATCCTATGTGTTAATCCAGGTTATAAGCTATCTGTTTGCCAAATTTCATCCAAATCCATTCAGCCGTTTTTGCCTGATTGAATAACAAACATCCAAACACACAAACACACAAACTTTCACATTTATAATATTAGTAGGATTGATTATAACAAATTACTAGTAATTTATGCTAATGACATAGTAAAAATATTAATATTATCCATAAAAAAGCCAATGACTGTTAAGGTGCCCGTTTTTTTTGCAAAGGGGTGTATATATGGTTTACTAGCTGTGCCCCGCGGTTTCACCCGCGTAAGTCTCGATCCCGTGGGAATATCGGGATAAAAAGTATCTTATGTGTTAATCCAGGTTATAAACTATCTGTTTGCCAAATTACATCCAAATCCATTCAGCCGTTTTTGCGTGATTGAGTAACAAACATCCAAACACACAAACACACAAACTTTCACATTTATAATATTGTTAAGTAGGATTGGACTGTAGATTTATTGAACATCTTCTATTTTTGTTAAGTAACTGGTACTTACTTGTTGAAAGGCCTACATCATCCTCCCATGCCTACCAACACTGTAAGAAAGTATTGTAAAAGCCAATTATTTTTAAAAGAGTAACCATGGAGTTTCTTGCCGGCTCTTCTTCATAGGAAACGACCAATTGGAACCGTGCACCTAGCTTCTGACGTTTCATAAGTGCCCATGTAGGTTTACGTGAAATATATATATATATTTTTTTCATATTTATGGCTTAATGAAATTAAGTCACATTATGATGAAATCATAATTAGGTACCCATTTAAAACACCCTCCTAAAATCACAATACCAATTAAGATTACACGTGTCAGTAAGTTTATTTAAGTTAATTAATTGAGCTGGCTGTAATATTATCTTACAAAATCCTAAATGAAACGTAATTGTCGATGGATTATGTCGCTCGTTTTATTAACAGCTTGATTGATGCGGGTTACGAAACAGCGACCCTTTCGGAGACTCATCACAATACACCATCTTATTTTGTAATTTTCGAAGATTAAATGGCATTATTATATGCCAATACGGCGATATTATGTATGCAAAGTGCCATAATCAAAGTTTGGGGAAATCAGGTTCATATGTCAAGTAGGTACCTATTTTTAATACAGATCTTGTTTACAGGGAAACAATATTCGGTATTGAATTCCCTTGTATTAGCCTTGATGAAGTAGGTACAAAGTTGAACGATGAATTAAGTTAACAATGACATTGGAGATAATTTCAACGTGTGTGTAGTTGCGTGATACTCATACACTTGGAACACTTACCAACATTCCAAGCTTTACTAGTATTGATACGATCCGTCATGGTTCCTACCGCAAGGTCATTACACTCATCATGTTTGATAAATCTCTTATTATGCTCGTGTAAATTACATAGATTGCCCCAAGATTTTAGATTTGTAGTAGAGATTCTAGCCTACCAAGTCTAAAACATCAATCACTATGTAGGATGCATCTAGTATATGCATTGTAGTATCAGTAGCGTGGGAATGTGACCAGCGATATACATATTTTACAATAATGATATTATAATACTTTACACTGCAGTACGTAATAGTTATAAAGAAATAAACGATAATGATTTAGTGATGCGTAACAGTTAAATATAAATTATCTTATTACACAACAGTCACATCATTAATATAAACGCTGCTATCTCTGCAATATCGTTTCGAAGTCGTGACAGCTTAAAAATTTACACTCCAAAATAAGAATCGGCATAAAACATGGTGGTAGTTTAAAGGTTTCACGACGAAGAACGCATTCAGTATGAAAGACGATGCGCCTGACCTTCGCAGAAAGCCGCGAGAATCGCCGAGGAGTCACGATCGAGATGCGAGTCGATCGGGGAAATATGCGGTGCGCTTGCGACGACTCGCTACACCGGTCGTAGCGCTGGAAGTACACCGAGAGCATTGTAAAGCTTTTGTTCGGTTAATTTCTTTAATTCAAAACATAAAAAGTCGCGTTTTACTATTCTTACCGCTTGTTCTGTATTTATTAACTTGAAATATGAATTGAATCAGAAAAAACTTTTAAAAATTCATTAAAGGTAGCCCATAAAAAAATGTAGCATATATAGATTTAATCCAGACAGGAAATTGTCATTTTTTATTATTATGATAATTTTAGTTTAGTAGTCTTGCTTTCAAAATTTCCCAGTTCCCGACCTCCCGTAAAACTACTTTTAAACACTCACTAAACACTGAATTTTCTCTCAAACTGCGTTCCTCGGTGATCAATAGCCTAATATTACACACTTGGTGTGCTAAAGCCCTAAAGTTGCATAAGAGTTTACTGGATCAGTCGGTGCAACCCAGAGCGCTACTTTCTTACCGGCTGATGCTATTCGGACTCGTTTACACCGACCACATCGACTCCGTTTCTTCAATAATTTATGTACCAATAATCTTTTTTAGCCTTTTGTTTACGGTTAATGCACAAACTAATTAATGCTCATTAACACTTGCCTTTGCCTAGCATCACCTAAATTGGCACTTAAAATTTTTAAAAAGGCGTTTCCTTATCAATTTCACATAAATGTTGCACCAATTTTAGAAACTGTCTGTATCCGTGCAATTAAAGTTGATAGACATGATTTCTTTATACCTAATCATCATTTCGTCAATATTAAAATAACACAGTTTTTTTTTTTTTAAGTAAAACCATTTAGTACTAAGCTTTCCTTCAAATAATATGGGCTATATCGTAGCTCAACGTAAAAGATCTTGAATTTGATAAATGCAAGTCATGCATGTTATGCAGCTAATATAGCATTGAAAGATTACGATATATTAACCGATTTAGGCATACTGTGATATCCGTAAAACACGTTAAAAGCTCTTTACAAATGTAATATCAAAAACTTCAAAACTGCTGGACTTTTGAACAACTTTAGAACATTTATTTTTGTTCAGTACATGTAGTTGTATGGCTATTTGACATGAACATTCCATTGAATTTGCATGACAAATAGCCATTTTATTAAGAACGATGTATAAAATGAGGGTAGAGTATTTTCATTGAATCCAGTTTGTGGAAAGGTACTTCAGATTTCACGCAAAGAACCCTTATTTAGATGAGAGAAATACAAGCTCACGTGATACATGCAGATGAGCAGATTGAAACGAAGAAGCTTATGAAAACAGCTTTACCCTAACCTTGAACGAAAATGAAAAACGCAATGACGTAAGGTAAGGTGTAAAGGTGATCGTGTGTGGCGGTATCACGTATCGGGCCGGTTTCTCGGTATCGGGTGACATGCTCCCGCGCAGCTTCCTCGGACGTATAAAAACTTCAACCCTACCAGCATCCTTATCAATCGAGTACCACACTTCAGTACAGCACATCAACAATCAAAATGTACTTCAAAGTGAGGAAGAAATTTTTAATAAATAAAATAAAAAGAAAGTTTTCGTCAATTTCATCATGTATTATCATTTTCAGGTCGCAGTCATCAGTGCCTTACTGGCTTTCTGTCAAGCCGGTTTGATTGAAGAGGGACACGGGCAGGCAGTTTCTTCTCAGAGCATAGTGCGTCACGATGAGCCGTCACAGCACTTGGAACAGCAGCACTTTACTCCTGTGTTGGAACATTCTGGCCCGATTCTGCACCATGCGGCCCCTGTGATCGAGCAGGCTGCGTACGTTCAACATAGTGGCCCGATTGTTCACGCCGCTCCTTTAGTTCAGCACGTGGCTCCGGCGGCTATCCATCATGCTCCTGTGGTCCAGCAATACTCCCCCGTCGCCATTGGACACAACCAAGAAGTACAACACCATGTAAGTAAAACATTTTATTATAGAAAAAAAATAACTTAAAAAAATCTGAGAAGTTGGTCACAATCGTGGTAAATCCATCGTATGATTTTGGCAATATAGATCTGCCTATCATGAAAGTCAGGGAAAGGATCGCGGTGCATCTACATTAATAGAAGAAGTCACTGAGAGCGGTCCGGAACTACTGACAATAGTTTTTATACCGCCGTGAATGCTTTAGAAAAGTGATATTAGTATAGTCCTCCAGACCGTATTTCGGCCACGGCGGCCAATCTCAACGGAGACTAGCCTTCGGCGCGGGAGACAAGGGTGTGCGCCAACACAAGTGCACTCTTTTTTTATCTCACTCACAAAAGTGATAAAGTGACGATAGTGTACCTAAATGCCATAGTATCAGAAGCCCAAATATGGATAGTCTGTAAACTAATATAACTATAGTTGGGTTAGTAATTAATTGTATTTCAGTAACTATTCGACAGTCCTCTCTACTAAAGTCAACGAGTCCGAAAGGATTATATTCATTTTTAAAAGAGTAGGCAGCTGCATCTCAATCGTGATCTTTTTATTGTAAAGTAATTAGATTCGCGATTGTTTATCACTAGCACCTAGTATCTAGTACACTCTCATATTACGTCAGGTCCGTTCGGTAACTAAGCAATTACATTCATTTTATTTTAATGATATTCGGACCGATGGGCACGCTTTTGTTCAGCAAGATTTTACATCTTAACGTAGACATACATTTCATTAAACTCGTTTCCATTACCTTAACGGGTTTCTCGTGAATGTGTTAACGAGGTACTTTATTGCATTTTCCCATATGAAGATGTTTTAATTTTAAAGCTTATCATTAACACGCACATCGTTATCAACAGATAATTTATCAATACCAATTAATAATATTATTATTTTTTTTAAGTGTCCATCATTGAGGCTTGTCACATTTAAATAATATTAACTACTATTTATATGCAAATAAATTACCTTAATTGAAAATTAAAATATTGTGTCGTGGGTCTTTACTGTAAGTCGTCCACTTAGTATCTATCTCTTCTTTCGTCGTCTGCCTTGCAATCTCCGTTCACGTCCATTTCTTATCAATCAATCTGCCTAGCCTTTTCCCAACTATGTTGGGGTCGACCTCCAGTCTAACCGAATGCAGCTGAATACCAGTATTTTCCATGGAGTGACTGCCTATCTGACCTCCAGAACCCAGTGACTGGGTAATACGATACCCCTTGGTAAGACTGGTCGTGACTTTCGGGCTTCTGACGACCCGTAACGACTGTCAAAGATCCACGAATGACAGCCGGGACCAACTGCTTAACGTGCTTTCCGATTCACAGAGGAATCTCGGTATGTAAAGATGGTCATCCATCCACGGACCAACCCTGGCAAGCGTTGCTTAACCTGATGGATCGATCCGTGCGGGAGTTTTTGCTTAGCCACGATTTCTTATCATTATTAGAATACTGAGTCTAGAATTGATAGAATAAAGAAGGCAGCTCCTTAGTACATTCATTGGGTCAAAGTCAAGGAAAATTCTCAAACAAACTGTAACACGTGTGCAAAACAAACAGAGCAAGTGAAAGGTACATTACAATTACAATTAAAATTGTGATCAATTGATACAACCCAATTAAATATTTATGCCCCTAGTTATTACAAGACTATAGAGTTTTGTAACACATGTACGGCAATCTATCAAGCTGTGATTGGTTTTAACGTCTATTTATCAAAAACATCATTAGATTTTGTTGATCAACATTTACGTAGTCAATTTTGAAGTATCCACTAAATAAGCTTTGTGAAACAATTAAACAGTCATCTTGCGAAAAAGAAGACTAATTGTATACTCGTACAACTCTGATAAATTAAATGCCTGACTTGTTTCAATTAGTCATTGTTATAGCATCACTTGTCCAAAATTAACACAGTTGCCTTACATTATGTATAATTTACTGTTAAATCGTAATAGCAGAGAGACTCAAGTGGTTTCAACTCGCTAAAGAGAATAATATTTTCCGGTGCATTAATTAAACTTAACAAATACCTAAATTAATTATTTTATTTTATTTTCAAAAGCGTTTATGCAGAGCATGGGGTGATTACTGAGGAGCGGTTTGATTCCCAGGTCAGGCAAACTGATATTGGGTTTTTCCATCAGGAATTTCTCAATAGTAGCCCGAAGTCTGGATTTGTACCCCGTTGACGGCAATAGGCTAGCCCCTTATAACATGGGACTTAAACATAACTGGCCAAATGAAGGTGTACTATTATAGGCACAGCTCTGCCAAACCCTTCGAGGAAAATCAGGCGTGATGTTAAGATATGTTATGTTTTTCCCAAGGCTCCTGCTAAGTACGAGTTCTCGTACTCCGTGGAGGACCCTCACACCGGTGACCACAAGTCCCAGCACGAGAGCCGCGATGGTGATGTCGTGAAGGGAGAATACTCTCTGCTGCAGCCTGATGGCTCCATCCGCAAGGTTGAATACACCGCTGACGACCACAATGGGTAAGAATTGTATTAATCGACTTTTTTGAAAATGTTGACCACCAATATTAAAAGCCTTACCTTAAAGCCACGGGCTTTAGGTATCACAAAAACTTAGACACTTGTTCAACGCGTATCTACTGTCAGTTTTATGTCAAACTCCATTCAGAAATGTCATGTTTAAAAGTTGTTTAGGCTAAACAAGTGATAAACACGGTTTTGTGGTAATAAGGTTAAGGTTGACATCTCATTAGCATTTTGATCAAAAATCTAATTAATTAGAGCACAATAAATTATAACAAAAACTGCTCATTAACCTATTCAAAGGCAGATAACTAGATACCAATAAAATAAAACTGGATGTAAAAGGATTTATCCATAGTTTTTGATCCACTGTCAGTAGTAAAAATAATGTATTTAATTGTTGCTTAGATTGTCCAATTCCAATTCTAGAGAACCCCAGTATTGTGGACATTTTCTCTGTGTCTCTCTCTCTACGAAAGCCTGATAAAGCTGCAATTAGTTCAATGGTACGTTATTACCTACTATTAGAAGAAAGACTATAAGGCTATAATATAATAATATAATATTCTTCTAAAACCTAGTGGTCAAAGGTCATTTTCAAAATAGAAGATTAAAAAAATTGTCTTAAATCGGTGCTTTCAGACACGTGCGTTTATGATACATTTATAACATAAATCCTATCGTGTCACTGTATAATAAAACGCAACTTTGACTCAGTTCCATTAATAACATTGATTTAAATGAATAAATTGTAAACTACCGCAGCGGTTCGCGGAAATAGTAACCTAATAAAACTGTAACACGCGCTTCAATTCCATTCATATATGATCTTGTTGATCATCTGTCTTGTTTCGTAACACTTCGACTATGTTAAGGCCAATCCAACATATAAATTACTAATGAATTCGAGTTGGCGAGACTAATAGCATTTAGAAATGTAATCTATTAGAGTTTTTAATCTAAATTGAGTGTTGTTTCGGTCGATAACGTAGATAGTATCGTTACACCGACAGCTGCAAGTGCTGCAATTGTGAAGAACACCTGTCTATCCTCGACTCGTTATGTTTGTTGTATAACGCGTAAATAAATTGCAGGCAAACTGCATAACAATATACCATCGCCATTAACTTAATAAGGCGCAATTTACTCGTAAAATCAGTTTAGCACCACGAGTGAAATGTATTGAATACTGTAAATAGGCAAATGGTTACGTGAAATTAAATTTCTTTGTATCCTTATGTAGTAATAACTTTATAATTAACTGTAGTTTCAACGCCGTCGTGCACAACTCCGAGCCGTCTGCGCACGCTGCCCCGCCAAGCCCCGCCCCATTCGTTCACGCCGCGCCAGTGCAAGTTCACGCCACACCAGTAGTTCACGCCGCCCCAGTGGTTCACGCCGCTTCTGTGGTCCACGCTGCACCCCTCGTTCACGCCGGTCCACTTGTCCACGCGGCCCCTGCACACTACATCACTGCCCACCACTAAAAAGTAGTACCACACTGAAAGTGTATTAACCTATTATTTAGGTATTTTATACGAATAAACTGTTATTATTTATGATTACGAATAATCTGAATCTTATTTTTTTACTCCTACGAAAATTCTTTCAAAGTTTAGCAAAGAACGAAAGCACTTCATTTGAAATTAAACAAAACCACTAATAATATTCTAATTAAATAGGTACCTTCAGTCGTGGATGCCATCGTCCATCAAATTAATTTAAAGCGACTTGATTAATAGTTCAACAGATACTGAGACACTATACCTACTTGTACAACGCGCTGAAAACTATGAACATTTTACGGTGTATTTACCAGTTTTACTCGAAGTACCCATTCACCACTACACAGACTTAATTTAGATGATCTCAACGCTTATTATATCTGCCAATAGCTTGAAATATTGAAATTTCCTACCAGCTAAGCATGCTTATATATCTTAATTCTGAATCGAATGCTTCTTATCAAATAAATAGATAATAAATGGTCCATAAAAAAAGTGCAATGCCCGTGAAAATCGGATATAAACTATGAAAACACCCACCCACTAACAAATTAATTCAATTAGGAAAAAAAAACCATTTCACGCACCAAGTAAATACAGGAAATGGTGCGAATATTAGTTGGCAGAAAGTGAACAGGTATGGTAAGATTAGCGTTGCATCGACGCCGGCGCAGTACCTACCGCTACAAACAATTCAAGCACCCGATGTGCGATGTTAAGTAACTTTAATTGCTTATTAGTCGCACTTATTAAGACGTAAGATTCAAGCTTATTAAGATGTAATAAGACAAAAAATATTTTGAATTCTTTAAAAAAAAAACAATTATTTGGAAAAAAAAACAGGGTATTTAAATTATAGTTTGGTAATCGTACGAAGCTACTTCTTAATATCGAGGATATGAGATATGTATATAGTAAGTAAGTCTTTCAGATCACAGAAAGTTAAGCCGAAATGAATCGTGAGATCATTCGCCACTGATACCTATTCATTTAAATGCTGAATCTGATAACTTAGTACCTCGTACCTACTTTTATATTTAAAAGAGCTGTACTTATTTTATCATACGTATTAGGAGTACATTACATCACAATTTTATTAGATGACGGAAGTGGTTTAAAATACGTAACTTACTCTTTTCAAGAGATCTTGATGTTATGGTCATGACATGGAAAATGTAGTTCACGAATATGTGGCAAACAGTCACGAAATTATAAAAAAACTACTTTATTTTGATATACTAGAGCACGAAACGTTACTAAAATGATATACATTACCTTAAAAATATAACTTACAATTCTACGACGGTGTCGTAAAACGCGACAATTGAAGCTAACCCTTCAATGTCCTCCATCAAGAAAAAAACATAGTTCACTCATGTGTCAATGGCAACATGCATCAGCGTGCTCCAGCGCTTATCCCAACCGAGCACGGGGCCGATCCAGGAGAAGAAGAACAAGAAGACGCAGCAAACATCAGCATAATTTTCCCATTTAAGCATCAGCCTTTTATTTTGTATGCTATCTGTCCATAACCCTACAAGGCTATATAGGGTACCTATATACCACACTATTCTAGGTAGCAGACTGTTAGGAAATCCATTTGAGCAATGGATGTTCACTGAACACTTTAAAAAATTTCGTCAGATTTTAACACATTCATCCTACTATTTTCATCATTTCACAACTAAATTGCAATGATTTTGATAACTATAAATTAGACACTGGATACTTCGCAGGTAGCACTTTATGAAGAATGAACAGCTAAAAGTTAAACTAATCACCATAATTAAAACGTTGTATAGATAACTAATAAAAAATATTTACAACTTGCGTACATAAATTACACAATCACTCGATTAGAACCTGATTTATTAACTTTTAACAACTAGATACTTTGTGTGTATGATTGAAAATGATTCGGTGTAATTCAAAATAACATTTTTTTGTAAGGCCCTTTGTACACGGCATGGTTTATTTACGGTACGGCGGCGTATAAACCGCGCCCTAGAAAAAACGTGTCTGTTAAAAAGCGTCCAAAGAGATCCATACAACACTGACGACCGTGCCTACACACGACGAATAAACTATAGTTTTTCACGGAAAGAAAAATGTATTTGAACAAAGGAACTTACAGAAACAACAAGAACCGAAGAATTAAATGACAGAAACAGTTTATACATGCAAAATATGTGAGCGACTCATCTACTATCTTAAATACTACCAAAAAATTTGGAGTTACCAATTCTTATAAATAATACATAATAATTACTAAGCCAAACATCCTGTATGTTAATTTAAGCATAATGATGAATTTATGTTCATGTATACCCGTAGAGCTAAGATGACACTGGCCACCTAACAATCAACCTAGTCCACTGAGGACGTCTTATTTTATAAAGCTTACATATATACTGCTGTAAGAGCTTATCTCCATATCGAGGAGAACATCAATTCGTATGTAGAATTTCAAATTACACATAATATGCGTTTAAAACCCCAGCCACCACCGAGAATTCGGTTAATTACTTAATATAGAGTGACGAAAACTATAATACATTGTTTTATAATCCCTAGCAAGGTCGAGTTGCAAACATTATGTCTTTTTTCGTTGCTCTCGCGCATGGCAACGCTCTACTTACTCGTAGTAATTACAGGTTAACGAGGTACCTTGATGAGAGTAAGAATGTAGCGAGTGTTAGTATTTTATTATAAACTATTAGGTAACAGTAGGCCCGTCACTAAACTCTAATTAAGTTTAATTAGTCGTAAACACACATAATTCTTTTTTGAACAAAAAGTCACATTTCGGGTGTTAAATCACTGACACCACCTTGCCGTGACGCGTACATAAGTTGATAACTCGTCAATTATGGTAGGTGAAGTATGCTACATGAAAAACGTGCTACACGAAGTCTAGAAGCATAATTTACAAAGAAAGCTTAGTCAACACTAATCTATAATTCATCGAATTCAAATTCAGAACTTCAATCCGGAAGCGGTGTTTGTGCACACAATTAATACTATGAAAGAGCGCTACTTCAAGTATGCAACTAGATGCTCGATCCGATTAAATGCGCATGATGCACATCACTCACTAAAGTATAGTTGTGGCCTTTCCAACTTAATACATATTAAAATACGTTAAAGAGCAAAATAAACATAATCATTGCTACATTATTGGCCTTCAAATATTTGGCAGATTTGCTAATTCCGTTCAATCTGTTCTGGTTCCTAATATTTTATTTAGCCTTCATAAACAGAGTCGTTCGGTGTTGTCTTTAGTTTGTAGAAATAAAGAAACAAACGTAACAAAGTTTTTAATAAAAATATTTATAGTAAAAATTCAAAAAAATAAGCAATATTAGTTACCTACTGTTAAGACATTACGTAATATTTATCTCCATATCAACTTTCTAACATCTAACTATGAGAAGCATGTTTAACGTCTGCGTTAATAACAATAAAACACCTCTTAAAATGTGATAATATTCATTTAGTTTTATTTTCAAACTAAAATTGGAAACCACATGTGAAGATAGACAGCTTCAAGAGAATATTCTAACATGTTTGTTCTTCGTAACTTTGGCAGACGTATGCGGTCACGTCTTTATCTCCTGCATCCCGCTAGAGTAAATAACGTTATGAGATTTTATAGCATTCAAATAACGCTTCATCTTGGCCGTACAGATGACCAGTAAACGAATCAGTTCTGCACCGAAAGGGAGTGAACTTGAATGAAATTGGTTACCCAAAATAGCTTCAATTACGAAGAACCAATTGTCAAAAACCCATAAATTTATCACCTTGAACCGCTAAAATGCTACGTAATTTTACGTAATTGCAGTATCATTATCAAACTACCGTATTCTTGCGTAGAGGCAGGCGGCGTGCGGCGTCGCATCTCGGCGGTATACTAATATAAAAGTGGAAGGCTGCGCTCCTCGGCATCAGTTGTGTGTGATCGTGCAGTCGGGCCAAACCTAATCCAAACGGAAAATGATCGCTAGAGTAAGTGCATCCTGTGGTTTACTCCTGTTTTGTGAAAGGACTTGCGACGTTGCTGCTAGTGAATTGGAGCAGTTCAAGATTTCTTCCCGTAGTGGTCCTTAGTTCTCTAGGAGTGCTTGAAGATAGATTTTTACAAGTTAAAAGGTTCCAGGATCGATTCCTGAAAATGTCTCAACGAAATCTGCTCTAAGGGCTTTTGGTCACGAGAGTGATCTAGATCGCTTATAAAACTGGATCTAATCAATATTGTAATGCAGTAGCTTTAGTCACCTCGCTAAATCAAATTAATCAACTTCTAGTCCTGGCAGGATCCAATCTGTATACCCGCACTAACGGGCGTTTCCACGCAAGTGATTTGCGCGTACGCAGCTTTCGCAAGTTCTTGTTGATCAACCGCTCTAAGAAGTTTCCGTCTCAATTAACTACGGCTCGTTCAAATTTAAAATACATGTCTCAATATAAGAACATTATCAGATATGTTCTATAACGTTCTATGGCATTTTACGTCGTAGTATAGGTATTCATAATATTTTGCAACTTGAATCCTAAGTCACGAAATTCTTTTATTTTGCATTAAATCAATCAAATGGTTGGTTATTGCTAAACTTTTAGAGATACTATTTTTAGAATTTTCAATATTTTTTTTACTGTTAACTCAACATCGAAATGACGAAAGCTACATCGTTGTAAACTTCAAGCACAGTTTGTCTTGTGGATATAAATTTCCCTTTCCGTATATCAGTCCTTTCTGGTATTAACTGCTCTATATAGATCGTTATCTGGATCGATTTAACTGGCTCCTTTATTACTAATACCATCAAACTGAAGATTTACTATGTAATAAACCTAGATTTCAAAGCCCCTATCAAGTGAAAGGCTGATACTGCACTATAATCTAGTGCTGTGACACTTCGTGATACACTACCCTAATTTAACATCGCTGCAAATAATGGGTTATGCAGCAACGTAACCATCTATAAATAGATCTTTATTGTTTATAACGATAGTGTCTTCTTTCCATGATAGTTATTCAAAAACAAGACAACCTCTGATACAATTATTAACAACTTTAAAAAATACATTAACTGTAATGTTCTAAAATAGCTTTTTTATTCTATTACTAACTTGAGCTTATGCTTGCTAGCTTTGAACACAATCCCTATGAACAAAAGTTAGGACCTCCATTGGATTTTTTTAGTTTTCTTAATTGATCATGTAGCAATAAGATACAGAGCAGACGGTGGGTGATTTGCTGCTCAACAACGAAGTACAGGACAACCGCTGTCCTCTTCCCCATATCCTATGAAACTTCATAGGATATGGGGCAAATCAAATTCAGCAACTTATCGATCTTTCAACAAATCTATATAAAATCCTTCTTTCTATACAGGCTACAGTAATCCTCGGTGCGTTGGCGCTGGCCTCCGCCGGCGTAGTGTCGCTTGGACACGGCTACGCCGGAGAGGGGTACGGAAACGAAGCAGTAGCATACGCGCCCGTTGCACAATACGGAGGACATGAGGACACGCATGTCGACTATCATGTAAGTGATGTACAGAGTATATGCGGTAGGAATATGGACGAGAGAGGACAACACGGCGTGGTGCAGCTAGGACACGGGTATGTCGGAGAGGCGTGAGGTAGTGACGTATGCCACTACGGACGACACAAAGACACGCATTTCGACTGTCACATATGAGTGACGGAGGGACTATGGTTAGGAGAGGGTTAATGAGAGACGTGAGAAAAAAAGGAAATAGCAAAATAGCATAATTATCATTAGAGAGAAAAAAATAACGATGATAAAGATGTTACTTCAGTGTAAAAATACATAATGATCCAAATGTACAACAACCAAACCAATGTATTACACTTTAGTCATGAGAAATTTGTTGAAGCTAAACAATTTAAACAAACATTGTGCCCCCATTTAATGAAATGAGATCAAAAAAACTCGAGCAAAAACAACAAAACTGTAAAAAAACTAACCTTCAGCTAATGAGCATTGTTCCCCGTTACTCGCATTAAGAGCATGTGCACACAGTAATAGTCGCGATCGTTACAACACTGCACTCACTGTCGCACCAACTGGAACGTTCTCACACATCAACATAACAAATATTGGTCAAGGATACACAAATCAAGAAAAGCGCATCTTTATATTTTGACGCCAAAAATTATGGCACTGCCTTCACGCATGTTATTATCGAGCCTATTACGACGACACACGAATAACCCGTATAAGGTACACATAGTCATGCTAGCAAACTGTAACATCATAAAAACTTGACACATAAAGTTATCGTTTTTGTTTTCGTAATGACGAGGTAACGTCACGATACGTGAATTACATTCATGATCTCGCTAATTTCTATTAATTATAACGGTTACGTTACTGGCAAACAAACTGTGTTGCTAATATCTCTTCGGTAAGTGGAGTAACAAGAGCTGGTTTTGTTTCCCTAGGCCTGTGTTACCTATTTGGTGTCGTAATACAATAGTAACAAGCTAATTGATAGCTTGCATAAACCGCGCGTGTTGGACGCCCGATCCAACACAATCGAAGCTGTTTCCGGGATACGATACCTATCAACGACACAGTCACACAGTCCCACAGTCACAGTGGCAGGACTGCTGACTTACATCATCGCGACAATTTTCTCACAAAATGGGATCAAGCAAATAAATATAAATAATTATTTCGTTTCCTCCCGGAGCGTTGCCGTAATCATACAAATCAACAGGTTGCACGTCCACAATCCGCACGCAAATAACTAACGAGGTTTTTTTCAATACTTGCAGCTGTCGGACGGTCTTAAGAATAAACATTAATAAGCGCATATCTAAGAAACACTCATTCCAAGCTGCAGAGCTTAGTATCACATAGCTTTTTATGCAGTTACATTACATTACTAAGGCTAAGTAATAACTTTTATAGCTGTTGCGAGACAAAGTTAAACTTAACGACTACTTTCAAAGAAAACATTTAATTCTATGCACTCGCTATCTTCTTTCTTTGTAATACGTAAACGCTTTAAAATGACGACTATAAATCTATTGTATAATATACTATTCGAAATAATAAAGATCATAACTCTCGGGCATAAAGCTGCATTTAATCTGTTGTCGATAGTCTATAAGCTGTCATAAATCGCCGCCGCTGGCTATGATTTGAAGTAATCCGCTTCGAATTACATAACGGTTTGCAAAGCCAAGTATATCCCGGTCGTGACTGTAGGAGCGATAACATAGCGGTTCCCAGGGAGGTTGCAACATTCGCGCTTAAGGCCCGGGACGTAATGACTGCCATGATATCCAGGCCATTGGACTGTTGTTTGCATAAACTTGGTGGCTCGTGCTCTCACGCTCGTTTAATGGTAGATGTGGAATCGTTGCCGACCGATGTCGACCCAAATGCAGAGTTGCGTAAGGCATTTGACAGTATAAACCATTGTAGTGTGTGCAACAATATTGGGATCAAACTCGATCTCTGAGACTGCACAAACAGGCGACTAACGTAGATCAAAGATTAGCACATATGCTGTAAATCAATTTTGGAAACAGTTTTCACAACTTGTTTAACATGAAAAATGGATTTCTGAAGCAACGAAGCATGTTAATAGATTAAGATCTTTAACTGGCTAAATACTTGCCAAAATGAAAACATTACGTTATAAATATCCGTTGCATATACATACATAAAAGAAATAAAGCAATTGGAATCTCAAATCAACAGTTAGTTTGGTAAATAGCCCTGTTTCCTTACAAAGATCGAAGGATAGGAGTGCAAAAGTGACATGACGGAAAGACAAGTCTTTTCGTATACTTCATCAACTCGGTACTATTGGCCAAATAATTGGCGATGTTGACGCTTTTTACTTATAGACCGAAATCCCCTAAATTACTTTATTTTTCCTCAGGCCCACCCCAAATACGACTACTCATACTCCGTATCCGACCCACACACTGGTGACCACAAGACCCAACACGAGGTCCGTGATGGCGATGTAGTGAAGGGAGAGTACTCTCTGCTGCAGCCCGACGGTTCCTTCAGGAAGGTCACGTACACCGCTGATGACCACAACGGGTAAGGAAACCTTTGATGAATGATGACGAAAAAAACTGGTAACTTGCATTCCGATGTTATTCCGATGTTTCTGTTTGTTTCACAATAATGATCAGTTTTTCATAATCGATTAAATCAAAATGTAAGTCACGCAATTAAAAATATTATCAGTTTGAATTGTGGGTACTCCGGTTGTAAATTAATTCAATGTTGTTAGTTGTAAAGTACCTACTTGACTTATCCTGTTTATCAAATAAACATGAAAGTAAAGTATCAACTAGAAAACAGTCTAATTTTAATATCACTTGCCTAACTGAATGTAAATGAATTCAATGAAAACAGTTCATAACAAGCTTACATCTGAACATTGGAATGCAATACGTTTACCATTTCCTCGACTTGATTACGTCGCTACAATGTTACCTTGTGTTGCAGTTTCAACGCGGTCGTGCACAACACTGCGCCCGCGCACCACGAGTACCACTAGCCCAGGCGCACACTGCCACTGTTTCTCATGTGATATTATACACTTAATACTTAATGTAGATAGTCTTTAGTCGACATTGACTTCTTTATTTTATAAGACTGCGGCGAAAATAAACTTTAAGAAAATTATTTTTTTGTTCCTTCTATCCATTTACATAAGGTCCTACCTTGATATTATCCTGTATTATGTTATACCTGTTTGATTCTGAAATATTTACACGTATTATAATTATAAAAACACCATAATAAAGTTACTAACAGAGTGTATGACGGAAGTTAACCAATTTGCTTATAGCAAAATGTTGTCCTATTAAGTTGTTCTACATTCCGACTATACCTACTCGGATCCTCAAGCCTTAGATCACAATTACCTTAAAATCTGGAGTTTGTAACTAACTTGCCACTTAAGCTATAGGTACCTACCGTTGTCTTTTAGCAACAACAATCAACATCAACAATCTCAATACAAGGCACAAGAAGCCCTGAAGATAAGTTTCCCAGTACCTACAAGATACAATGTGGAGACAACAAATACGACAATAAATGAAAACTCTGGCAATAGTAAAGCATAAGAGTATTTTGGAACTATCAAATAAATCCTGGCATCGAAATAAAAAAAACATTTTTTTATACAAACTATAAATAGTAGTGATGGGCCGATGGTTTCTGCCAATCTTTGACAAGGACTAGGGAAGTAGGGATTGAATTTTCGTATGCACACTGGGAACATCATCCATACTAATATTATAAATTCGAAAGTAACTCTGTCTGTCTGTATGTTACCTTTTCACGCCTTAACCACTTCTGTAACCATCACACCGTGAAAATTTAAGTGAAGTGAGCGTGGAGTGAGCCGTCAGTGTCACTGAAGCTAGGGATGCCTAAGCATTACATTTACCTACAATCATAATCGAGATTTTAATAATATTTTAATTCTAATTCTATTGATAATATTGTATTATTTTAAAACAAATATTTAAGGGTCTAAACATTAATACCATTTAGGGAGGCTTTTAAATAAAATAGCAAAACAGATATTCAGTCAGAAACTCAATTTTGTTTTGCTTACTCAATTTTTTTCCTAGACTAGTCCTTATAGCCTGAAACCATACCTACTTACAATAAATAAAATAAAACATTCAAAAGAAAATGCGCTTCGACAAAGATTGTTATTAAGAACTCATTTTTAGATTGTTTATTTATACAAGGTTATTGGTAAAACACCAGCAACCTCTTAAGGAGTCATTGTACACAAACAAATATGAAGTCGCGAAAAAAAAAACAGCTGTTCCGTACATTTATGTTCGCTTAACTCGTCAAAATGTACGGAACAGCTGTTTTTTTTTTCGCGATTTCACATTTTTGTTCCCATAGTAAAAGTTGTTCATAATGATGAGTACAATGACTCCTTAAGAGGTTGCTGGTGTTTTACCAATAACCCTGTATAAACGCAATCCCATGACCTAATCGCGATGTGTTTGAAGAAGCGATTGGGGATCGAGTCCAGTAGGTAAAGACTGTGCGACGTTGTTCAGCGTTGTAACGAAACCAAATCTATTCATTATGAAGAGAGATTCGGTCGGTCATCAGTGCTTGGCGAGACTGCAAAAGGGGGCGCGGGGCCGACGTGGCGCAAGATACTTAGGAACTTCATTTGAGTAGCGCGGGCTGCATGGCGCGGAGAGCGTGCGGGCTGCTTGGAGCGAGAGCGCGCGGGCAACTTAAACTCACGCAATAGCTCGCGTCCATTTAGTAAGTTGTCGTTGTGTGAGCACTGTGAGCGCGGCAAACGGCAAAACGCGCGGGTGCTGGGATCTCATACTAGTTCGAGCTAACCACGCACGTTTTGCCATTTAAAGTAAGAATTTTCAAGTAAAACTACCTAAGTCTTCTTCATCCATATTTGACAAACACTGGACACGACAACGCTCGGAACGAAGTCGCGCTCGCGGCTCGACTGCGGACACCGGACAGAACTGCAGCCAAGACTGCGCGCGTCCCCGAACCAGCAGCGCCGCTTCCCGCACCGCGCTACCATTGCTACCAGTGCCCCAGTGCAGCCAAGCATTCAGTGATCGAGTGCTAAAAGTGTGCCTGGCTGACGGGCATACAATTTAACCCCACACAAATTATGTGGGAACCTACATAAGTAAATGTCATTTAAATAAAAAGACGTGCGGACTAAATCTAGGTACTAGGTACCTACCTACGCGTTGCAAATAGATAACAAAATATTCATCAATTAATCATCATCGTAATTACCTACTATTACTAACCTCAACTGACATTTGCAACGCGCGCACAGGCTCGTTGCGTTGAAGTGATATCGGTTGAGGTGATCACCTCGCGCATGCGCGTTAGGCGCTCAAGTTACTACTATTACTAAATTCAACTGACATTTCCAACGCGCGCAGGCTCACACAAGTGAAGTGATTTTGCAGAATCGGGTGGAATGATGTGTCAGAATCAAGTGAGGTGATCACCTCGCGCATGCGCGTTATGCGCTGAAGTTTTGGTTTAATTTTCCTTCATTGGCGGTTGGCGGCCATGTTATGGCCTATTCGTATTCTAGCTGAGCTCAGAGACAATAATTAGTACTTAGCTATTTATTTCAATGGTTTTAGATATTTCATTGTCTAAATCCAACCGTTTATGGAAAGTCAGTATCTCTAATGCCGACATTTTGTTTTCAATAATTAACTATTAACTTACGAAAAGTTCAACTGACACTAGCAAGTAGCAGCTGCGCGCCATCTCTTCACTCTGAACGAGAATACGGCGATGTTGCTATGGTTACCAGATTCGCATTTAGAGACAATAATTATTACTTACTTATTTATTTAAATGCTTATATATATTTCAATGTCTAAATCATACCTACTATTTTTGTCCTAAAAAGTTAGTTTATTACCTACATTTTTTTTTACAATAAATGAACTATGAACATATTATGAATGTAACGTGACACGTAGTTCAGAGACAATAATTTAGTAGCTATTTATTTCAATGCTTTTAAATATTTCAATGTCTAAATCCAACCATTTATGGAATGTCACTACCTCTATTGGCCTACATATTGTTTTCAATAATTTTATGAACTTACGAAAAGTTCAACTGACCTGACACTAGCAAGTAGCAGCGCGCGCAAGCTCACTGCCTGGCACGAGAACAGTGTTGCCAACTGCTAACTTTAGTTAGTAGCTAGACGGTCTGCTAAATGTAGCTAGATCGTCAGAATGTACCCAATAAAGTAGCTAAATGCTACTTCTATCCTAGTTATTAATTTCAAATCTTTGTTGTTTGTTTTTTTAATATGGTGTTTGACATTTGCACCTGTCAAATTACTCTATCTACTTCTTTTCATAGGTAATGCCATTTTCCACGAGCATTAAATTAATTAAACTGATAACACAACACAATAAAAATGTTGTTAAAGTTTACCTATGGAGCTAACATTACGGCAAAGGAACTATTTGATGAAACCATAGATATATCATTTCATACTTCGAGATGCACTCTACCTAGACCTATTAAAAAATATCGAATGTATTTACGTCATGTGTTAAGTAGCTAAAAAATCTAGCTACAAGTTTTATTAAATTTTTTATTCAATTGATTGACACTGTAAAATAGCTTAGCTACGAAGTAGCTAAGATGGCAACACTGCACGAGTATACGGTGAAGTGGTTGCCATAGAAACCACACGGTGATGTTGCTATGGTTACGAGATTCGCATGAAGTGTGAAGTTTTTTTTTAATTTCCCTTCATTGGCGGCCATGTCCATAGGTATAGGTATTCGTATTTAGAGACAATAATTATTACTTACCTATTTATATATAAATGCTTTTAGATTTATTTCAATGTCTAAATCATAGGTACCTACCATTTTTGTCATAAAAAGTCAGTTTATTGCCTACATTTTTTTTACAATAAATTTTAATGAACTATGAACGTGTCACGAAGTTGCGCCTACGTGACATTCATAAATTCAGAACAATAAGAAAATACAATAGGTACCAATGTCCAATAAGTACCTACCTAAAGCTACTACAAAGCGTCTTCTCGTAGTCTCAGTATAGGTAGGTACCTACCTACTTATGTACATTATTCTTTATAAGTTTGAATAAGGTTTGAACTTTGAACCTATTGTCAGCTGACGACTGGAATGCAATGCAACACCTAGCGCGAGTGATGAAAGCGCTACTATACGATTTGTAATATATAAATCAAATCATAAACAAATTAAAAAAGTATTCATCAAATCCTATGTCATCATCGTTATTTTATTGCTACTAAGTTCAACTGAATATAACAAGTAGATGCGCGCGCAAATTCACTCCAACCTCTGCCGCGCTGAAGTGTGTGGTGTTACCATGGATGGATACGCTAGGCAGGCACCCAATTTTTTTTAAATATTTTTCCTCATATATGGCCCTGTCCATAGGCCTATTCGTATTCAGACATAATAATTAGCACCTAATTATTTCAATGTCTAATCAATCCAACCGTTTATAAACAACAAATGGATTTTACTTGAAAGGTGAGATTGAGCAACTTCGTAAAATTCTCAATCTCAGTCATCAATCATTTTTTTTCAGTTATTGGTGTATTGTTTGTTTGCGTTTTATAGGTAGGTACATAATAAGTAAAAAATACAAAATGTAGTAACATCACATCATCTAGATTGTTAGACAAACCACAGTACAAGATACAAACCTTTTAGCATACCTAAATTTAGGCACATCAAGGGGTGCTAATAATGATCGATACTTATATAAACACACAAATTGCCAATCACTCTTGCAAACAAGAAAAATTATAATTATTATAATAATTCATGTATTTATCTTGCTGATGAAATTATGTGTGTTTAGGTTGCTGTAGTCTAATTGTTTTCCTGTATCTATAGGTACTATTTTTACACACTATGTCTATGTCTCATAGATGTAAATTGATGCTATGTCTGTCATTCAACACTCCTGCCGCAGGTCTGCTGGAAAAAATCTAATGATAAATGTTTATGTATTTTACTTTATTATGTTTTTAGTGTGTACATTAATAAATAATTATATAGATAGAATTTATTCATATGTATCACATCAAAAAAAAATCTAATACATTTTTTTGCTACTGAGCCAGCGGCCACCCGGGGTACATTTGTCGGAGGTGTGTGGACCGCATCCCACCAGCGCTGGAAATAAATAAGCATTTATTACTATTTGATTTATTTCATTCCTACACTCATCCGAGTACCTATATTTTTTTAAATCAACTAACCCACCTGTAATAATATTGTCACTATCTTCAGTAACAGTATAGTAATGTAGTACTCTCAATAAGAATTCAAAGCGGTATGATCTATTTATAATAAGTACTCATTTCAATCAATCATTTTGAGTACAATGAGTTGAAACATTTCTTAATTCCAAGCTCAATTAAAAATAGTGTGTGAAATAATGAATACTTACCAGGACTGGTATCAAATCCCTGGTGTTCCTTTATTATCTTCAATTCTTTTATGGCCTTAGCAATGGCAGGATCAAATGGGCTCATCTGCTGAGAGGTAGAATATCTATCAGATTAATAATATTCACTTGCTTTAAATGTGTGCTTTCGTTTTTAACTTATTTTGTCCTACTGCTGGGGTTTGTCCTTACCTACTACTTTTACCTTAAAATTATTATTATCATCAAGTTAACTAGACAGGTAAGTAAGTACTATTTTACCTGACAGACAACCACTTCTTCTTCCAAAGCTAACCATCCGACTGATGATCTAGTTTATTATGAACAGTAACACAGGAAATGAGGAATCCATTGCATCATCATCATTTCAGTCGAAAGACGACCACTGCTGGACATGGACCTTCCCAAGTACCGCCATGGCACCACAATCCATTGTGTTTTGAATTATTTGAATAATTTTAGAAAAACTCTTACCATTACAAGCCAATGTCATATTACTACCTGTCACATTTACAATTACACACTATTAATTTTATTATGTCCCCGACCAACTTATTAAAAGTAAACTAAATACTTTCACTTGTTTATTTTATTTTGTAGATAATTTTTGGAAGGCCAAAACAAAACAATACGGAAGTTTAGGTTGGGTTGGAACTTTGGCATAGAGGCATAGATAGAAATTTCCATCACAGATGATAAATATTTGATGAAGTTTAGTTATTATTTAACTTTTGGATTAAAAATTAGATCGTTGTCAAAGTACATACGTACTAAATTCAATATTGCAGCTATTTTTTAAACTTGAAACATGGCGGCGCGAGCCAGTGTTGTTATCGCAAAAATCTGGGTTGCCGTATGTCACATTCTGATTTGCCGTAATTTAAGGGATAAAATACTAAAATGCCGTATATAATTTAAAAATGTTTATTCTCTCTCTCTATCTCCCACTGTTGTCGATATTTTTAACCGACTTCTTCAAAAAGGACGAGGTTCTCAATTCGTCTGTATGTGTTTTTTTTTGTATGTATGTTGCGCGATTACTCCACCAATTATGAATCGATTTTGGTGATTCTTTTTTTTGTATACCTTGCGAATGAGCTATTGGATTCATAGTTATCACAATTAACTTTAGTTCAGTACGTTGTCTCATTCATTTCTAACTAAGGCGAAAGAGATGGCACGATCCGGCGATATGAACTCTGTTTTCAGATGCGAGTCGGGATTTCCCCAGCTGTGAGTGGTACGTTTCGCTGCGCTAGTTAAAAACGTTTCGTTTCACTTACAGCAGCCAATTGCCGTATTTTTTGATACGGCATTGAAAGGCCTGCCGTATACCGTATTTTCTGAAAAAATTACGTGGATTACCTTATATTACGGTACTTGCCGTATCAATAACAACACTGGCGCGAGCTACCGCGAGTGTTGACAACAGGAATTTTAAATTACTTTGACAATGACATTGATTGAGATTAGTGTTAACAGATGAAAAAAAAAAACTACTGTGTTGATGGATTAAAAATACTGTGTTTCAGACCCAAAATACCGTAGACATAATTATTTGAAAAATACCGTGTAAATTATCGTATAAAAAGCAAAAAAAAGAACCATGAACATTCAATATTTTTATTCAAAATTATAATTTTCGCCTTCTTATTTTTTTTCCACTTTCTTATTTTTTTTTATTTTTAATTTTGTCAAACGGACAAAATATATTTTTTTTTGTATTTAGTCGTGCTAGATTACTTGTGTACAATATTTTTGGGAATGACCTCGCGGCGGCGGGCGTAGTGTAGTATGAAGCGACAAAAACTAAAAATGCGTTTTGTTTTACCCATCGGCTATAATTTTATTAAATTACAGTTACATAAATTACACAGTAGTTAATATTTAAAATTATCATAGAAAATTGCACGGTAGGGAATCTGTTTTTTAATTATTTTAAAATGGAAAGTGATCGTGAATCTGATGGTTCCGACATCAGAAGACAGGCTTAGGAGACATAATAGTGAAATTTATAAAAATGATCATGATCACATTGATCACACAGTTATTTGGTCAAATTCCGAGTATTTTATGATGTATGGAATAAGCGTTATTTTTTCAAACAACAATTTACCCGACTTTTTAAAATCTACCGTAATTTTAAACTGAGAACACCATAATCCATTATTTGGAGTTGGCAATGCTGTTAGTTCCGACTTTTCAGTTTTGCCGCCGTTGCCTTCAGTGATGCCAACTTAGAGTAATTTACCCTAGATTTAGAATAAAACTAATAGAGCAGGGTAATTTTTGGGGTATTCATTTTTTTAGGTTATTTTAAAGTGGGTGATGGTGGGAGGAAAGTGGCTTGCATACTTAAAGTACGCGGTCTTTAAGGTTCACGACCTTACTCGGCTCGTCATCGGTGACACACGTGAAGCTTGCTCAAAATTTCATTGTCAAATTGGCTCGCGCCTCGTGGCGATGACAGATGGGCGAGTACCTAAGCTCACCGAGCCTTAAGTACGCTTGCTCGTATGTCTATCAGCCCTTTTAGGGTAAGGTCTGTTTCAAATGGTACTGGGTCGTTCCAGGTTTTTCCTAAAACGGAACGAAACCGTTTTCCAGAAACGAGAAACTGTTCTAGGAAACAGTTTTTCAATGTTGATTCGTCTCAACGGAGCCAAAACTACCAGTTTTCCTCGGTTGGTTCATATTTGTTCAACTAAATTTGAATTGTGTGTCCATATAAATAAGATTTATTTTAGATTAACTAATCGTTACTTCAAATCCAAATTGAGAAATATAACTTTTATGATGATTACTATTAAACCATAAAATTAATAGTCCAGCAATATTCATAAGATCTGTCAATTCAAAAAAGTTTCACACACAGTACTCACCACTTTGAACCTATCAACCAGACGTTTGTAAAAGTTTTGAGATTGCACCAATTTTTTATTTTATTTTAGGGTATATTTTCAAATTATCATTGAATCTGGGGTAAATAAAATAAAAATGATATTACGAGACCAGGCAAATGGCATGGCAACACTGGTTGCCTTGCCACATGCCGCGTCAGTTTTGAGTTAAAGAGTAAAGTTTTTGAGTTTTGTTTTAGGGTGGTAAAGTTGCGAGTAAAGTTTGCTTTGATTAATTTCCGTTCTTAACTTTTTAATGATTTTAAAATGTATTTTGCATTAGTAGTGCATGATGCACAGATTACAATTATATACGACAGCAAGTGTTGTATCGAACATGGCGGTCCTAAACGAAGGGATGAAAATGCATACCTACCTACGTAATTAGTGCTTAAGTTTTCTGTTAGTGAGATCGAACACAAAAAGTGGCTCCTCAGTAGTGCTGAGCATTATCAGTGGCATTAACAAGCTCAAGATCTACACAAACTATGTCTCTGCCAGAAAGACTGAAAAAGGTACATCAATGAAGTCGGGCTAATCCTTGACTGTTTTCGGCCGAAGAAATGACCACAGGAACAGTCACAAAAGTTTACGAAGGTTCATACGTTATCAATACTACTTGCTAACCTTAATGAGTATAATATTATCATTCCAATCCACTCAAGTTTTCCTTGCCAGCATTGCTTTTTATTTGAACTTCTAACAGGCTGTCCAACTTTGCTAGTATGAGTTATTCGCAAATTTAATCAGGTGGACTGCAGCCCTCAAAATGTAATTGCAAACATTATTGATCACTACTCTACATATGTGACACAAGCGTTTTAACATAGTAGAATACTAATGTACACAAATGTCTTTTTCAGGTGTATCTCAGAACTATGATCATAACTATACTTGGAAAATAAATGTGTGTGCGAGTCTATAGTACCAGTAACTTAGTCTGTGATGTTTAGTGGGATAACCCGGTACAATAAAATACTTTAGACAAATGTAAGTTTGAATTTATTACCTACTTTAATTAAGTTTGTCAGGGACAATAATTAAGTGTAATCGTGAATTTGACAGGTAGTAATATGACATTGGTTTGTAATGGTAAAAGTTTTTCTAAAGTAATTCAAACCTCAATGGATTGTGGTGCCATGGCGGTGCTTGGGAAGGTCCATGTCCAGCAGTGGTCGTCTTTCCAGCAGTAGGACAAATTAAGTTAACTAAAAAAAAAGGAATAGGCACACATTTAAAACAAGTGAATATTATTAATCTGATAGATATTCTACCTCTTAGCAGATTAGCCCATTTGATCCTGCCATTGCTAAGGCTTTAAAAGAATTGAAGACAATAAAAGAACACTGCCTCTACTTGATTTGATACCAACCCTGGTAAGTATTCATTATTTCACACACTATTTTTAATTGAGCTTGGAATTAAGAAATGTTTCAACTCATTGTACTCAAAATGACTGATTGAAATGAGTACTTATTATAAATGTATCACACCGCTTTGAATTCTTATTGAGAGTACTACATTACTATACTGAAGATAGTGACATTATTATTACAGGTGGGTTAGTTGATTAAAAAAAATTTAGGTACTCGGATGAGTGTAGGAATGAAATAAATCACATAGTAATAAATGCTTATTTATTTCCAGCGCTGGTTGGATGCGGTCCACACACATCCGACAAATGAACCCCGGGTGACCGCTGGCTCAGTAACAAAAAAATGTATTCGATTTTTTTTGATGTGATACATGTGAATAAATTCTATCTATATAATTATTTATTAATGTACACACTAAACACATAATAAAGTAAAATACATAAACATTTATCATTAGATTTTTTCCAGCAGACCTGCGGCAGGAGTGTTGAATGACAGACATAGCATCAATTTACATCTATGAGACATAGACATAGTGTGTAAAAATAGTACCTATAGATACAGGAAAACAATTAGACTACAGCAACCTAAACACACATAATTTCATCAGCTTAAAATAAATACATGAATTATAATAATTTTAAGTTTTCTTGTTTGCAAGAATGATAAGCAATTTGTGTGTTTATGTAGGTAGGTATTAGCACCCTTATCTAGATTATTGATGTGCCTAAATATTTGGGTATGATAAAATAAAAGGTTTGTATCTTGTACTGTGGTGTGTCTAACAATCTAGATGATGGAATGTTACTTACTACCTTTGTGCTTTTTACATATTATGTACTAGCTGCGCCCCGCGGTTTCACCCGTGTAAGTCTCGATCCCGTGGAAATATCGGGATAAAAAGTACCTTATGTGTTATTCCAGGTTATGAACTATCTGTTTGCTAAATTTTATCCAAATCCGTTCAGACGTTTTTGCGTGATTGAGTACATACAAACACAAACTTTCAAATTTTTATTATTAGTAGGATTTAAGTACTTATTTATTTAGGCAAACGAACAATACACCAATCACTGAAAAAAAAATTATGACTGAGATTGAGAATTTTACGAAGTTGCTCAATCTCACCTTTCAAGTAAAACCCATTTGTTGTTTTAATTAGGTATTAAATAAACGGTTGGATTTCGATATTGAAATAATTAGATGATGTAAGTACCTACATAACACTAATATAATAAATGATAATTCCCTATTTAGCAAGATTGAATGGTTACCTACTAGTTATTTACTGTTTATGAAAGTATGTACCTTTCTATATGGTGTATATGGAAAAGGTTTTATGAAGAAAAGCAAAGAAAGACAAGACTAGGCATTTATTTCAAGTAGGCTTGTCAGCATTGAGTTATGGTAATGAGAAAACTAGGTAGTTGCCCGTTCCAAGTCTAGGTCATCATGGAGAAGGGCAAGAAACTCCAAGGCAGCTTGGTTTAAAGTATTGGATCAACACATATTACTTTAGCATAAATCATTGTTACCTAAGTATCACATTAATCTCTGGGACTATTTCTCAAAGTTATAGCAACTTATCAACGGGAAGAAACAGAACATGAATATTCCCTAATTAAATGATGACTAAGATTTTAATGAATACTTGTTTATTATGATTTGATTTATACACAATCGTATAGTAGCGCTTTCATCACTCACGCTCGGTGTTGCATTGCATTCAAGTCGTCAGCTGATGACAGGTTCAATCAAAGTTCAAACCATAATCAAACTTCTAAAAAACAACCTATGCTCAGACTATGAGGAGACGCTTTGTATTGTAGTAGCTGCATTTGGACATTGGTACCTATTGCATTTTCATATTGTTCCGAGTGCGCCTACGTGACCCGTTACATTCATAAGTTCATAGTTCATTTATTGTTAACAAAATGTAGGCAATAACAATAAACTGACTTTTTATATGACAAAAATGGTAGGTATGATTTAGACATTGAAATAAATAAAAGCATTTAAATACATAGGTAAATAATAATTATTATCTCTAAATACGAATACCTATACTTATGGACATGACCGCTAATGACGGGAAAAAACAAAAACTTCAGCGTCTAACGCGCATGCGTGACGTGATCACTTCACACGATTCTCCCACATCACTTCACCCGATTCTCCCACATCACTCCATCCGATGCAGGTGGTTGTCTTGGAAACCACATCACTTCGACGCACGGTGCAGTGAGCCTGTGCGCGTGATGCAAATGTCAGTTGAGGTTAGTAAATAGTAATAGTAGGTACCTACGATGATGATTTGATTAATATGAAGGCTCTTACATACTGGCGCGACTCGTCGCGCTACGCGACGCCACCGCATTGTTCGCCGTGAAGTTTTCTCAGAAATTGTTTTGTTAAGGGGGATGCGCTAGGGTGGCCCGCGAAATTCAAATTTTCTTACGTTTTTTGCAATTTGCAGGTCAGTATCATTCAATACACTTTCATGAACTTAGTGAGTTGTATTGCTGATTTTAATGTTTATAATTCAGTAAATCCATATATGTTACGAGCGCTAATAATATTTAGATCAACATACAGCCTGATACTGACCTGCAAATTGCAAAAAACCTAAGAAAATTTGAATTTCGCGGGCTACCCGAGCGCATCAACCTTAAAATTCGCGTCACGCGACGAATCGCGCCAGTATGTAAGAGCCTTTATGTTATTACCTATTGGCAACGCGTAGGTAGATATACGGTATATCTATCTCCAGATAAAGGTAACCTACAATAAAATAAGGTAAGTAGGTACATTTAATCCGCACGTCTTTTATAAATGACTTTTACTTAATGTTCCCACAATAGTTTCCGTCGGCTAGCCACACTTCCCAACCACACATTTCGTTCCGAGTGTTGTCGTATCCAGTGTTTGTCAAATATGGATGAAGAAGACTTAGGTAGTTTTACTTGAAAATTCTTACTTTAAATGGCTAAACGTGCGTGGTCAGCTCGAACTAGTATGAGATCCCAGCACCCGCGCGTTTTGCCGTTTGCCGCGCTCACAGTGCTCACACAACGACAACTTACTAAATGGACGCGAGCTATTGCGTGAGTTTAAGTTGCCCGCGCGCTCTCGCTCCAAGCAGCCCGCACGCTCTCCGCGCCATGCAGCCCGCGCTACTCAAATGAAGTTCCTAAGTATCTTGCGCCACGTCGGCCCCGCGCCCCCTTTTGCAGTCTGGCCAAGCACTGAATCTCTCTTCATATTGAATAGATTTGGGTTAATTACAACGCTGAACAACGTCGCACAGTCTTTACTGGACTCGATCCACAATCGCTTCTATAAAAACATCGCGATTGGGTCATGGGATTGCGTTTATTTAAATAAACAGTCTAACAATGGGTTCATAATAACAAACTATGTCGCTTTTTACTAACTAGCATAAACGTGAATGTTTTATTTTATTTATTTTATGTAGCTACGTAGATACGTACTATACTAGGAAAAAAAATTGAGTAAGTAAAACAAAATTGAGTTTCTAACTGAATATCTGTTTTGCTAATTTATTTAAAGCCCACCTAAATAGTATTAATGTTTAGACACTTAAATACTTGTTTTAAAATAATACAAAATTATCAATAGAATTAGAATAAAAATATTATTAAAATCTCGATTATGATTGTAAATGTATTAGCTTGGGCATCCCTAGCATCAGGTGGGATGACACTGACAGCTCACTCCACGCTCACTTCACCTAAGTTTTCATGGAGTGATGGTTACAGAATAGCACTGCTGATTTCGATAAAATTTTGCAAGGAGATACGAGCTCGGGGAAGGACACAGGACTACTTTTTATCGACATACCACGCGGTCGAAGCCGGGCAGAAGCTAGTTAGATATAATTATGTAGTTTAGTTTACTATCGTATTGTCTACAAACGTATAAATGTATAAATAAAAGTATTCTCTCTATCTTGTATACAAAAAAAACAAACCATTAACATTCTTTTAATTTAAATAAGATCGTAGGTACACCAAATTATTAATATCACAATAATGAGCACTAAATATTGTCCTTTCTTAATTATAATTAACTCGTTAACCTTTGTACCTACTTACAATCTGTTATACCTACCCTTGTAAAATGAAGGTACATAGGGAATGTATTATGTTTAAGTTGTGGCGGCATCTACACCACCACATGCGAACTATGTATTACACTGACGTCACTCAAAAACCTAAATCGCGCAAGCAGGGTTTAACCACGCGATCAGCGTATATATAGCTTCCCGACATCAATCGTTGGGAAGTTGCCCGCCAGACACACCACCATTCTGGTCGAAGGTTTTCTATATAGGATAAGTGAACTTTACACCCTGTACCTCTTACCTCTATAAAGTAGGTGGGTAGGGAAATGTGAACTAAAAATACATATGCATTAGAACAAGAGTTGCTTGACATCGATTTCCACCTATGTCCTGCTCCCCAACCCAAGAATTGACACAACGACCGGACCTGTGCTGCCCGCATCCAACGGATAAGTATGCCTCTCGAAAACTTTTTGAACCCATTGGCAATAGGAGAAAGTGATAGGTACTTTTCTCAAAAAAATCAAATTTTACTGAAAACAAAATACACACAATGATCTACGTATAATCGAGAAAAACCAAGTGCCATATAAAATTGACTAGAGTGTTAACATTAATGAGACGAGTATGTTTATACGATAACACTGATGGTTTAAAAAAACAACCACTTCCTAGAAAAATTTATGACCAAATTCCCAATAACCTCAAAAATTTAGTTTACTACTGCAAACTACATTTTTCCACTCCATACTCGTACTCCATCAGTTCAACAAGATCAACTCGTGTTAATAAAAAAATCTAAGTACAGTAGTATGTACCCGGGAGAAAATAGTAAGTCACATCGAGACTAGACTGCGCAAGATAAGTCTGCGCCCAACTAGTGGCGTTGGCGTGCTTTAAATAATAAGTCCAAATTATAATTTATTGTATTGATAAAAAGAAACTGTTATGATATAGGTATGTGCTGCTGCCAAAAGTGAGGTCCTCCTTTTGATCCCTAGGTGCTAAACATAGGTTTGTATCAAAAGTGCATGAATTTCTAATGAGGCAAAATATAATTTGTATATCTAAACTTTCTTCGTGATCTAAACAAAGAATTACAAATCAATTCCTATTACTATGGAAGTAATGTAAAAATATTACTTCCAATAGAATCATTAATAGGAATAATTCACGTATTATCAAGAGGATTGAAATTGGAATGATGAAAATTCATATACATTTATGAAATATAGGTTGGCTACACTAGGCATCTAATTAAGACACTCAGATTTGGAAAAATAAGCATATTTGCTTATTAGCGAGTCCGCTTTACAAGCTGCAACAATGATAATAAAGAACCTTCTGAAATATTTATTTTCGCACATCATTTGAACAGCCTACTCAGATTCAGCGATGACACTTTGTCTGGATAAGCATACACTATTAGGTTCGACTTTGTGTACTTTCCTAGCATTCCATCATAACGAAATAACTTATTGAACTTTTTCTCCACGTTGACTAACTTTATTTGCCATGAAAAAAAAAAAAAAAAAATTCACATCTGATCACCCCTCGATTCATAAAATCACGAAAATCAAACGTCTAATAATGAGTTATCATGTGATTTCAGGCGCTACTAAAATAATAATTGTCTTGTCTACCTATGATGGTCATACAAAGCTAAATGATTACATGGAACTGAAATATTAATTAAGAATTAATCAACTTGGATTTTAGTTACTATCCTTCTTTTATAAGACAATCTACACCCTTATTAAAACTTAATACTAAACTCTCAACCGTTTTGGCAACAATTGCAATCAGAATACATTGTACGCCTACCATATAAGTAAAGCAATTGAACGATGTTAAAATGTTGCCAATGAACTCATTACAGGCGTTATTTATAACAACGAATAAGGCGTAGAGAAATCGATTGTTGATTTCGATACACTTTAGTCAACTTGTAACATGAAAAGCATTACTAAATTGACGGATGTAGGCTTCACTCACGTGCAGTTAGTTAAAACAAGTGAACAACCTACGTAAACACGAAATAATAATGGTGCCAAGTATCAATACAACAGAGTTAACAACTGAATAATTATGTAGATATTTCAACTAAATTAGATAATGAAAATGACAATACACAACGATGGTCATTTGTCTATTTATGAAAAGATCATAAATAAAGTAGCTTAATTATGTTAGTGGGCAAACAAGTGACCATGAACCACTTTCAGTAGCAATGGGAGAAAATATCTTCTAATAACAGATAACAGTACTTGTATATGTATGCAAATCCGAAAGGTTGTGTTCACCTAGAGCCAAGCATGTCAGTAATAACCGCGCAGACAAATTTGAATAAGTGAAAGATTTCCTTTTTCGAATAATCATCCACCTGGAAGCGACTATGTGTTCACGGAATAAAGAAATAGCAAGCAGTTCCAAGTGCAATTGCATAACTTACGCACTGACTGGACCAAAGTAGACAAAAACTATTGTCACGCCACGTTACCTAGTTTTTGTACACCCACGTGTTCCGAATACAGGAGAAAAATGACGGAGCCTGCGTTAAATTTTCATTAACATATTAATTGTTATCTCCTATTCATCTAGTCTACGACATTGATGGTTTGTTTCGGTATTACCGAACAGAATATTTTAGAAACAACAAAGCATCACTTATAAGCGGAGCTTCATTCTCAAAAATATCAGTAGTCTTCCATCGATCACCAGCAAAGATGATTGTTCAAGTAAGTGTTGATCCTTCCTTAAAAGTTTTAAACTTAAAATAGCTGCGCACCTTATTTTTTTTATTTCTTTTCCTTTCAGACTTTCATCGTCATATCAATATCAAGTGTTGCCTTAATATGTGACGTTACCGGTACCTCTTACTCCAATGTCTATGTGGAGAGTGAAGTCGTCCCTGTGGGATACTATTCATATGGTACACCATATCCATCAATAGCAAATCCAAGACTATCTCAAATCAATTCGCTGCCTTCTGTACCTGGATACATTGCACCCTGTGTGTCACCTTGTGTTTATCCTGCCCAAACAGTTGCCGCTATGAATCCTGTGAATCCCAGTTCAAATATTTTGACCTACAATGCGCCAAGTGTTCCTATTGTTGTTGCACCGACCAGACAGGTATTTATATCAGTATTATATTACATTTTCCTTTTTATCCCAAGTAAAAATTAAATCTCATGTTTTTTTTTCAGGAAGCCACAGGGTATGAATATTCTTACGTAGTATATGACGAAACTACAGGAGACCATAAGGCGCAACGTGAGCTTAGTGATGGTTCAGTAGTTCGAGGGGAGTACTCGTTTCTGCAGCCAGATGGATACGTCCGACAAGTGCAGTATGTAGCAGACGATATTTCGGGGTATGCATTATTTACCATTATCCATGTTATTTAGTAGTTACTTGTTTAAGTTATATGTGGCAATTAATATTCATCTTTCTCTTGCAGGTTCAATGCAGTGGTTAAACAATTCTTGCCCGCTGCTGTGGAAGGCCATAGGAAAGTTGAAGGACAAGAAAATAAAGAAACTTCCCCACCTTGCCACGAAATAAAAAATGAATCATTGAAAGAAGGATCAGAAGAAGACTCTGGAGAAATTTCAATAAAAAAGCTACATAATAAGCATTCCAATGAGGAATCACCTGAAAAATCTAAGGGACATCACGGTACCTCCAAAGAGTCTGGGGAAGAAGAAAATTCCAAAGAAAAGCATCACAAAGAAACTAAAAAAGCATCCCAAGAAGAGTCTGGGGAAGAAGAAAATTCCAAAGAAACTAAAAAAGCATCCAAAGAAGAGTCTGGGGAGGAATCTTACGAAAGCCAGTTCAAGAAACCCAAACATTCCAAAGAAGCATCTGGAGAAGAATCAGAAGTGAAATCAAAAGAAAAACCACATATAAAACCCAAACACTCAAAAGAAGAATCTGGGGAAGAATCCGAAGAAAAATCAAAAGAAAAACCACATATGAAACCCAAACACTCAAAAGAAGAATCTGGGGAAGAATCCGAAGAAAAATCAAAAGAAAAATCACACATAAAACCCAAACATTCAAAAGAAGAATCCGTAGAAGAATCCGAAGAAAAATCAAAAGAAAAGCACAATAATAAATCAAAGCAAGTTTCCAGCGAAGACTCTGGTAAAGAATCTGAAGAAAACTCTCAAGATGAAACACTTCATAAGAAATCAAAGGAGTCTGGTGGAGAATCTAAAGAAAAACACCACAAAAAAGCTAAAAAGGAATCCAATGAGTCGGGAGAAGAATCTGAAGAAGAGATTGATTCTGAAGAGTCTAAAGAAGAATTAAAAGATAAATCTCGAAAAAAATCTACTAAAGGAACTGAAGAGTCCATAGAAAGGAATAAAAACAAATCTAAGAAGGGATCCACAGAAGGGTCTGGTGAAGATTCTGGAGAGGAATCTAAAGAAGTAGTTCATAAACACAAAGAGGTTAACGGATTATTAAAACCTAATCAAGAGGAGCTTGTACCGTATAACGATATACTCAGATGTATTGAAGCAGCGATGAGGAGAAATTATGGAGTACCAGCCGCCTTGAGAGAGGAACCCTCTCCTTTAACATACATAGTCTTGAACAAACCATGCTAACACAGAGATCAAATTGTTAATTCTCTAGTCCATAATGATTGATGTTCAAATTAAATCTCACAATATTTTTTTATTAAGTGTCATATTTATGTTCAAACAATAATATTCTAAATAAAACTTGCAAGAAAAATAAGAATTCAGTTTTCATTCACCCCGAAAAGCATATTCCTACATAGATATACTATTCGAACACAATAGAATTTTAATGGGAATTAATAAAATCCATGTCATATTAAAAGACACAATAGATGTATGACAAAACTAGCTTGTACGTACTGTACAAGCTACTTTTGTCATACATCTATCGACATACATTTAAAAGCAACTACCCTTGCATAAGTGTCTAATCTCTATGTTTTTTTGCCGCTTATCTGAGGGCCTAGACAAGTGACAATCGCCTCGAAAGCGTTTCGTATTTTCAACAGGATTGACATAAGATTTTCGATAGCTTATGTCAGTCCTATACATTTTTGCCTTTTCCATCATCGTTATCGCTGATAGAATGTCACTTTGTCTAGGGCCTCAGAACCTTAATCTCCTTACCCCGCAAAGGGAAAAGCTTTTAACACAGCAATTTATATCAATGCCATTCATATTTCCTCAGCCTAGAAATGGTACAAGATAGTTAGCAGATACTTAATTATTTCATGTCAGGACCGAGATTGATGATTAACTGTGTCTTAATAGAATGTCTTAACGTTTGTGTGTTAATATAATAAAGATCATGTGTCGCTAATGTGCTGAGCATGGTCCTGTCTCAATCTTGAGTTAGTAGCAAAGCGTGAAATACTTTGAGTACCAAATATCGGCTGACATTCATATCCCATTATCATTGCATTTATTAGTCGGCTTTGGATGGAAATATAGCACTGGAAAATATTATGAGGTGCCTATTTTGCTTTGCAAGTTGGTTTCAAACAAGTGACGAGCACTTTTTATTAATGAAGTCAAAACAGTGAAATATAACGTAAAATGTGAATTGTTAATACACATACGCAGAAAAAAGTAGAACCATAATGAATGTTCTCGAATATGTTATGAACTACAAAATAAAACAATAAGAACATAAAGACATCAATCACTAATTAATCACAGGGTAACTAAATACAAAGGTAATGTCGCTATTAGCCAATAGATTGATATCTTGTCGAACCTTTTAAGTCCACATTTAATTTAGATCGATAATAATCATCCGATTGCTTTTGTTGGCAAATACTAGTTATTAAATATGTCCAGCGACCTTCAAATATTTAGTAATGACAGCCAGAATGAACCACAACTCATATTAGAAATGTTCATGGTCTAATTACATACCCGCATTTGTATTAAATATGTTTGAAATATTAATTATAACGAGGGTGCAATAGGCTGAAATATTCTAACAAAAACGTGCAAGTGGTCGAGTCTAGTTGACCAAGGCTCACGACCACGAGAATGTGTTTATTTCATTATTTCACAAATGGAATCAAAGTTCTTAAGCGAAAATTTTAAACAGCGTTTAGGCGTGTTGTATTTATAAATTAATCTATAAAACCCCATGTTAATAGCAATTCAAAGTTATCAATGGGTTATTTATTATAAACTGGGTAAAGTTTAGTGGTCCGCGAGTAATTCGTAACAATAAAATATTATGACTGACATTAGAATTTAAAGTATGCCTATACTAGCGTAATAAACAAATCCAACCTTTTTTTTTAATATATACAGGGTGTCAAAAGACCCATCACATAGCCGTCAACTACGCATTCTGTAAATCAAATATAGTAACATTGCACAAAAATAATTGCTAGGAAATGATTTTTACGGGACTTTTACGACTGTTTACGGTAGTGCGCAACGTAACGCACGCAAAACATTGTGTTTATGGGTGCAACAGTTCAGGGTTTATGCTGGGGGGGTATTTAAAATTAAGTTATAACATTTAAAACTTGCTTTCTGAAAAAAACGTCTGGAAAAGTTGGAACTTTGACCTTCAATATCTCCGTAACCAGAAGGTTCACAGGTGTGGTCCAGAACAAAAAAATGATCGCAATGACGGGACTAACAAGTGACTTTCAGCTTCGTTAAGTGTCTTTATACACCCGTTATATTACTTATAAGCAGTCCACAGTACTAACTGTAGTAACAATAACTTTTCTCATTCATAAATAATTCGTATTACCAAAATTTGCTATTACACAAAACATTAATTACCCGACTATGGCGAAGAAAAAAGGAGGGTTATGATTTTGACCGGTATGTATGTATGTATGTATGTATGTATGTATGTATGTATGTTCATCTGTTCCCTCCTATCTTCCAAACCACTTATCACAATTTGACAAATGAGGTATCGTTAGAAGCGTCGTGATTGTCCGCTGGTTATAGGCTATGTGAAGTCACATTAAATTAAAACTGGCGCCCTCTAGAGGACATAAAGTGAGGAACTTAAAAAAAAAAATGGTTCTATCGTACCATGTTGGGTATCAAATGAAAGGGCTTAATGAGCACATTTCAAATATATATATATTATAACCCCAAAAGAATTAAAAAAAAAATCAAGTAACAAAAACTAAAACCCAACTACGACTTAAAAGGTATAAACAAGACACCACAGACAGACAAATTAAAAATCCGGAGTCACACGTAATCTGTTCGATTTATGCCCTAACACGTGTGACTCCGGATTTTTAATTTGTCTGTCTGTGGTGTCTTGTTTATACCTTTTAAGTCGTAGTTGGGTTTTAGTTTTTGTTACTTGTTTTTTTTTTTATTATCTGTATAAAATATCCGGAACCTCGGAACCGAAGGAAATTACAGATATTAAACAGAATCATTTACTCGGTGTTCAACTAATTGTTATTACAGCTATCAAGTTCGAAAGGCTGCCCCTGAGCGAACAACGCAGATTTTACATTAATAGCATTTTAACTGGTGCAAAAACATGCGCACAGTGTGTTTCACCTTACATGTCTTATTTGTTAAACAAACACCGTACGAAACTTAAAAGTTTTCACATTAATCTCACAATAAGTTTGATACGAATTTATTTTTAATATAAATAAGAAACTAGCAATTAGATTGAAAGCTGCTTCGAATATTTTAACACATTACTTTTCTCCAAATCGGAATGAAATGCTATATTTGTTTACCAAATAAGACAAGATAAGAGAAACACACTATACTAGTTTCTTTATCTTTGTACCGATGTAAACAAAATGAGGCCTTTCTATTAAACCTGACCCACATTGTATAAAAATCGCGATTATTTATCTAGAGTGTAGGCCGCGATCACATACCCAATCTATCAAATTATTTATGACACGAGCCACTCTTGAAATACCTCGCAGCTTGGTCAATGAAATGTTATGAAACTGCTCCTATTAAGAATGCTATTGTTTTAAAAACAAGTTTTTTTTGTATTACTACTATAAATATAATAAAAATGCGTATATATTAAACGTTTACTGAAATCAAGAGTAGAACTGATTTGGTTTTTTAATTTAGATAATTTTGCTAAGTTTTTTTTAGTAACTTTCAAGAAATTTGTGTACTTGAACGCTATAATTACCAATATCCTCAATTATCTGCCGATTCAACTGGAACAGTAAGATAAGCGGCTGCTTCATACAATGCAAATTCTTAAAGCAACTGACCAAATACGGAGTTTAATCTAAGCACTTAGTTACCTATTTACTTAAAACTTAAAATTCATTATTAGCCTTTTCGCAAAATTGCAACGGCGTTCATCCATGACTTGATACTGATAGGCTCGGAAGAAGTCCGCTCATAAAAAAAAAATATTTTCAGTTCACTAATAAATAACGAAACCTCTATTTTAGTAAAATGTCATCCCAAACATCCACTAGTTCTTTAGCATTCATAGCTAACCCCTTCAGATGTAAACCTCGTTTAAAGACTTCCAACCAACTAAACTCGAATTAATTGTTGGGAAATTCTGATTCTGATCTGGAAAGTCCGCCTTTGGTTCTTTGAAGGCGGACTTTCCGTCAACAATTCCGTCAACGGTACCGCGTGTTTTCGGCGGGCTAACTAATACAACTTACGCACGTAATCTCATTGAGATTTATTGCAGACAGAACGGTTCATTCTCTGGGCTTTATTTACCCGGAATTTCCTGGTTTGAAGGCTGCGTACTCGAACTCCGGTTTAGCATTTAAACCTAGGTCACCGGGAGTACCTATAGTTAATAGAATGTCATCACCACCTTATTATAGGTAAATAATGTAGTAGACGGTCAGGAGTGTAGTTTCTGCCTACCCTCATGCGAAGAAGGCGTGAGTTTATGTTTATCGAGAGGTTCAGACACAGAACTCCGTTTTCAGAAGATTTTAATAACAGGAAAATAACTTGAAAAGTATCTCATCTCTGCGCTTTTAGTAAATACCTGCTTATTAAAGATTAAAAATAATGACAATTTTTTTATTTTTATTAAAAAAACAACTTGTCTATTTTGAGTGGATTTAATAAAGCTGATCTTACTTAAGATGCGAATGGAGGATGATCTTAATGATGCACTGATACATGACACGGCCTTTTAGAAATCAGAATAGTATTGATTTGTAATGATCCATCAGCATACATGTCACACTGAACCAGACGTATAACATGCGTGAAGCAGACCTCGTCACACACTCGTATATGTTCATGATTAAGTATAATTTCTGCTGACGTCAAAAACAAGCTTGTTCGACCAGCGCGGCGCGTGCGCCACATTGACTGGTAAATAGCTGCAGAAAGCTAGAACAATAAATTAAGCATGACATACCTAGTAAGCTGCTAATTATGTTTATTTGCGTCTAGCTTTTCCCGAGACTCCAGAAAATATCCCACTGGAACGTACTACCGGGATTAAAGCATTCTGGGGCAGTGGTCCAACTGCTCTGTACAACTAGTTGGACCATGGGTCTTTACTAGGGGCAGTCCAACTTTAAAAATAGCCCCGGACTGATTAAAAGTACCTTAAGTGTTAATCCATGTTAGAAACTATTTGTGTGCCATATTTCATCTGAATTCGTTCAGTCGTTTTTGCGCCAATCCCGAACATACAATTAGACAAACAACCAAACAGAGAAATGGACAGAAATTCTAAAAACTATAATTTCGGCATCAGACACGTTCCCATACCTCGTAGCAATTACTTTTTTTTTAAATATTCATTGTACAATTTTGACGCCATTACTATTTTATTATAATATGTATAGATTACAAATGTTACTTTTTCATGAGAGCTTTTGGAATTTTCTTGAATTTTCGTAAAAATTTTCGGGTTAAAAATCAGGTAGGTGGCATAATCGACAGCTTTGTTTCCATTTTTAATGGTATGGTTATTATAGAAGCTAAATGAACTTTGGAAAGGTCTGAAAACGATAGGATTAAGGAAAACTTACTCAGTATTTTAATCTACTTCTACTTATAAGTGTATTAACATTGGGAAAGAGACATTTATGTAACCTATATCCAATCCTACAGCAGCAGTTGTATAAACCGCTTTCAAAATCTTGAAACATGACTACATGCCAAACTGGAATTGCAAAAAGCGCTCTAGTTACGTAGTTTATTATAATTTATGTATTAGATATAACAAACAGATTACTAACTATTGTCGACAGACGTACCATGTAGTAACAAGAATTTGATTCGATATCAATAGATCACTACGCACCTGATTGAAATATACGTGAGATAGGTGATATGAAATCCACGGAGAAGAATTTCAGTGAGTCTAGTCAAAAATGCAGGAAGAAATGAATAAAATATGCACTAAAAGGTTAAAAATCGTTAAGTCACACAATACTGGTTGAAGAAATGATTTCTTATTTACTGTAGGTATAGATATCAATAAAAATATGTTTTAAGGCTGCATTCTAAGCCCATACATCAATGTAAAAAAATACGAGACACCCCTGATGTTCAATTCCTTTATGTTTATTTTTTGTTATATTAAAAAAAAAAAAACAAGAAAGCTTAAAAAGTGTTTAATCAAGAAATATTTTTTTATTAGTACCTCTGCCTCCCAAGCTGAAAAGCAATTTTTAGGCGGACGTCCTTTTTTAGCCACCTACCTTTTATTTAAATCCTGTTTTTTTTCCAAAAGAGGACTTAAATAATTCAACATCTTAGATTTAGCAATCCGCATTACGAATCGGTAAATCACATCACAATGATTGATAATTCACGATTCCGATATTATAATAAACAGGCTACAATGCCTACGGATATTATAAGAATAATTAACAATGGAAGCGTATTAATTAAAGTAGATCCGGACACAAATCAACGCGTTCGTAATTAGTAGAGTTTATGGCTATGCTATTCGAAAAAATATCGATATTATTCATTCGATATATATCGATATTATTTGGCGATACACCGATAAACACAGAGTATAGAGAAAGTACAAAAACGATATATTTAACTAAGGCTGTGGAGTTCTCATCCATAAAAAATACTGCACCATGCCGCAGGCGTGCCATGCTAATTTAGCCGACATCAAATCGATTTTTTTTCGGAATATATCGAAAGTGATATCGATTCATTCAATATTTTTGAACAATACATAATATTATCAATATTTTTTTACATTTCCGACATCCCTAACTGCGACCTTGATACATGTCAAAGTTATAGAGTCAAGGTGCGCGCGCATTTCTCCGCCCCACCGCGCTGGCTTGCGCACGCGCTGCCCGCGTTCTATAAAACCATACGGCAGGACCATTGACATTAATCAACTTTTGATTCTTACAATCTAAACAACCAAAAATGTTCAGCAAAGTGAGTTGTTACAATTATTGTTAAAAAAATATTGTTCAGATAATATTAGGTTTAGAAAAATAAATGTTAATAATTTGATCACTTCCCAAAACAGAATATTTAAAAAATATGATTACTAATAGTATTCTCTTCTCAATATATTACGAATTATATAATCACAATATTTGAGTAAATAGCAAGATAAAAGTTTAAAAACAAGTACATTAACAGAATCTACTTTTTCAGATCGTAGCCTTCGGCGCCCTCTTGGCTGCTGCCAACGCTGGTCTCCTGGGACATGGCCACGCTGTGTCCTCCCAGAGCATCGTCCGTCACGACGAGTCCCACGTCGCTCCTCTGCACTACGCCGCTGCTCCCGTAGCCCACTACGCTGCTGCTCCCGTAGCACACTACGCCGCCCCCGTAGCGCACTACGCTGCTGCCCCCGTCGCCCACTACGCCGCTGCCCCCGCTCACTACGAAGGACATGACACATACGTAAGTATATATTTAACTAAAAAGTACTATAGAACTTTTTCTTCTAGGATTTTATAGTAAGTTCAACATAGGTACTGACTTTATTTTTATATTTCTAGGCTCACCCCAAATACGACTATTCTTACTCCGTGGCTGACCCCCACACCGGTGACCACAAGTCCCAGCACGAGAGCCGCGACGGTGACGCCGTGCACGGATACTACTCTCTTGTGCAGCCTGATGGCTCCGTGCGCAAGGTCGAGTACACCGCTGATGACCACCATGGGTAAGTTACAAAAAAAAAAACTAGTATTTGACAGCAATATTATTTTTCTTTTTCTTATGTTTTGAACTAATATAAACTTTTTCGTTTTCAGTTTCAACGCTGTCGTGCACAACTCCGCCCCCGCTGTGCACCCCGCCCCCGCGCCCGCCCACGGCTACCATCATTACTGAGCGCTCCTAGTTGAGTGATTGTTATGAATGTCTGAGCTTCAACCTACGTATTTATATTTTTGTATGAAACAAGTGTGATATGAGTATGATGAAATATAACTTAAAAATCTATTTTCTTTCTTTAATTTTGTCGTTTGAGAACAAATAACCTCTTTATCTATTTTATTTTATTAATAGATCAGTTAGTCACTATTTAACACCTTCATAATCAGCACGTAATAACTTGTACAATATTATCTGGTTAGGTTAATCTTATTTACATTACGTGTACAATAAATCAGTTACCTCATAAAACCTACAGGCTTTCTCTTTAGATTAAGTACTGTTAGTGAAGAAACTTGAAATACTTATACATCATCTGCCTAGCCTATTCCCAACTATGTTGGGGTCGGCTTCCAGTCTAACCGGATGCAGCTGAATACCAGTATTTTACATGGAGCGACTGCCTATCTGACCTCCACAACCCAGTAACTGGGTAATACGATACCTTGGTAAGACTGGTTGTCAGACTTTCGAGCTTCTTGAAATACTTATACCTACTGTGAAATTGTGATACGTAGGAGTAGCCTGACCTATCTGTAAGATGACATATTTTTTAAATCCCAAATCGCAGAATCTTTTTTGTCACTAGATTTACAAATCACGTGTATACAGACATTAAGTGAAATTATAGGAAGATTGTACAATAATTCCAAAGAAGGAGTCAAACTTTTGACTTTTGGTGACCAAATACTTACAAAACAACAGAAACCAATATTATATACCTCCTAAAGTTTATTTGAACATATTAATGTAGCGTAGGTACTAGCTTGGATTTTTTTTGTTGAATGTTTACGTTCTCGTTAATTTTTGGTTTTCCATATGTAAAGAGAGATTAGTTTCATCAATATTTCCCATCATACAAACATAGAGACCTGCTTTGTTTCCATACATGAAAGAAAGTCTTATCTATCAAAAACAACTACCACATTATGTATTACGACAAAATAGTATTGAAATGTGTAAGTATCGAAACTTTTTTAAATAGGTATAGATAACTAAGGATAACTGAAACATTGAACTATTAGGACACTGATGTCAGAGACTTATTAAGTTACTGTTTTTAAAACGAACCTAATTTTATATTTTTTGTATTCGCCCCACCATACACATCATTCACGACAAGAGAAAAAAAAGTCATTTTATTTTTAACTAGCCATCCGCTCCTGTTTCTCACGGTTTTTACGACTTGACAAAACATCGAGATTTCTTAGTTATATGTAACTTTAATATTAACCAAATAAATAAATAGGAATACATTCTCTTTTTAACCGACTTCTTCAAAAAGGAGGAGGTTCTCAATTCGTCTGTATGTTTTTTTTTTTTTTTTTTTTTTTTTTTGTGTGTATGTTACCCGATTACTCCGCCAATTATGAATCGATTTTGATGATTCTTTTTTTGTTTGGTAGGTTATGCTTCAGAGGTGGTCCCATATAAATTTTATTAATTTTGCTTGCGTAGTTTTTGAGTTAGCTTCAATAATTACGTAGTTTTCCCACTTTGCGATGTTGATGACATGTTAATTGACTCCGTCACATAGCAGACAACGGTATACGAATTTGTGTGGGGTAGTTACCACAACTAAAAAGTGAAAAATAAAAACTTTTTACAAAAAAAAAAACAACCGACTTCCAAAAAAAAAGTGAAAAATAACTTTAATTTCGGAAGTCGGTGGCAAAAAACGAAAATTGAAAAGCAAAGACACCGACTTCCGAAATTAAAGTTATTTTTCACTTTTTTTTTGGAAGTCGGTTGTTTTTTTTTTTGTAAAAAGTTTTTATTCTCTAAACGATGGTGAAACCTCATCAAAATCTGTTGCGCGGTTTCGCAAAACAACGCGGACGTACCGATAAACACGAAAAGCGACTTTAATTTATAATATGTATAAATACATGATTGTCTGTAGGTGCAATTTCAGTACCTACTTTATACTACCTACCTGTCCTTTCTTCGGCATTGTTCGTCGAGTCATTGAGCTCCTTAAGTTCTGAGTTGAGATAGACGATTACTGACAAATGCGTGCACTGATCATTCAGTGCACTCAGACAGATCGGCATTGTCCTCATATGATCTGACCAAGATAATGTCTGGAATTTAAAAGACACTGTCACCTCCGAGTTTATTTCAGCATATAATAATAGGAAACTCGGAAAGTTGTCAGTGAATACAGACATAGCCACAATTATCCCGTAAATAACTCTAGGTAAGCACTGAACCGGCTAGTACCGGCTTGAAATAAAATCGTTAAAATTATCGGTGCTTATGATTACCTAAACTTGTTATTAACCACTAATTCGCATTTGACAACGCCTACGATAGCAAGAAAATGCATATTTTTCACTCACAGAATTTCACAACTAAAATTGAATGATACCTACACAGCTTTACTTTAGGATTTTCTAAACGTTTGAAATAAAAATAATGTTTTCCGTTCACAATTCCCGGTTGAAACTAATACTTTTTTCAGCCTGATAGACAACCTTTACTATTTGAATGCTTTGAAATCATAACGGCAAATTAAATTCCTGTAATGGCCAATCTTAGAATCTACCCACAAGAATAAATTAACAACAATTACCAACACAACCATGTTCTAATTAAAATATATTGAAACGAAACACATTAACTAACATGTTACATAGTTATTTGTATTTGAATCAAATGTTATAGTTTTGCATGTCAAAGTCACGGAGTCAATAAACACGCACGTGCTTCGCCCCACACTAGAGTTATGCACGTGTCAGAAGATGGATGAAGCAGAATTAATACTTCATGTATATTTATAGGATATTCCCCTATTTAGTAAGGTTTCGAGTGTCAAAATGTTGTATGTATCTCTATATGGTGTTTAAGGAAAGGGTTTTATGAAGAAAAGCACAGAAAGACAAGACTAGGCATTTATTGATTAGGCTTGTCGGTTAAATACGGTAATGAGAAAACTAGTTGTCCGTTCCGAATCTAGGTCATCATGGAGAAGAAGGACAAGAAACTCCATGGCAGCTAATTTTAAAGTATTAGATCAACACATATTTACTTTAGCATAAATCATTGTTATCACATTATTCTCTGGGACTGTTTCTCAAAGTTATAGCAACTTATCAACGGGAAGAAACAGAACATGAATATTCCCTAATTACATTTAACACAAGACATATTATAACAAATAAAGAAAAACATAGCAAAATCAGCAATAATCAAGAAATATGATCAATTAACTTACGTGAACACAATAGGAAGTCCATCTTTCACCACAGTTGTATCCCAAAAAGGTCCCGAATTGGCGGGTACACGTATTTTATATTCTCCCAATACTAATCAAGTACCTCTAACATTGCCGCCATTTTTAACCAATCGCAGATTGTCATAGATTATTGTTTAATAATCTCTAACATAGTTAACAATGAACAAATCTTAAATAGTGGAACCATTTTAAAACTTAATACGGTAATTTAGCAATTTAGTATTTACTTATTTGATATCGAAAAGCAAAATCAGATAAGTTATTGACATCTACTTAAAGTTAGGAGAATCGTTTGAAACTACTTGTGACTTTTTAATTACAATATAAAATCTTAATTAACATTATAATATCATATTAATTAGAACTTAATCATTTATTGAAACTCTAAATAAATAAGCATTTGTTTTGTTTATTTAAAAACCACCAATCATAACATAAGTTTGATGACCTACTTTTCGTCTAGAATCGCTGTTTTTGATAGTAGTCTTTTAAGTCACAATAAAAACCATTAATATAGAACAACATAAACATCGAAATAGTATATAAAATCAAGGATATATTTTAAGTACAATATAATTCTGTTATCATTAAATTTTAGGTAAAAGTCAATGTTTTTGTATTTATTTAGACCAACTCACAGATCACAGGTTTCGTTCGCAATTGATTGTCCATCTAGAAATACTGCGAAAGTTAAGATTATGAATTAAATCGAAGATTAATTTTATATAATGCTACATATTCCTGACACGGCCATTCTGATCTGTGCTTCGTCCCGAAGTACATAGGTACATTAACACAAAATAATGAGCAATCATTATTGTTCAATTATGGATTACAAATATTGGTTCAAGTCAGGCTGACAATATTTCTATCTACGTTAATTTTACCTAACCACATTAATGGCCTCTTTGGTATAACATTGCTATCCACACTGATATCCTCCTTGATTATCACATCGCTATCTACACTGATATTCTCTTTGATATTATATTCCTATCCAGACTATTCACTTTGATATCACATCCATATTCACACCGATATCGTCTTTGTTATCATATTCCTATCCAGACTGATATCCACTTTAATATCACATCCATATTCACACCGATATCCTCTTTGATATCTATTTCCTATCCAGACTGATATCCAATTTAATATCACATCCATATTCACACCGATATCCTCTTTGATATCATTCTTATTCAGACTGATATCCAATTTGATATCACATATCCATACTCACATCGATATCCTCTTTGATATCATAATATTATCCACAACGATATCCATTTTAATCTCACATTCCTATCCAGACTGATATCCACTGTGATACCACATGTATATTCACAACTATCTTTTATATCACATTCCTATCCACACTGATATACTGTTTGATAACATATACAAAGATAATCAAATAAAAGAAAACCAATTCAACAACCGATTTAAAACTTGGTACATTAAACTATAGTGAATAAAATGCTGATGTACTTTCAAGATAACAAAACGAAATCTTTTTACTAAATATTTTTTTTAAATATTTAATATTAATTCAGTGATACAGGTATTTTAAATCAAAACTCTTGTTTCAAAAACTAATAATTTACAATGAGAATGGAATGAATAAAGTTTTAAAACGGAACGTAACTAAATCAATGCCATCTGTCATAATGACAGCTGATTTGTCTTTTTATAGTAAACATTGCGAATTGCGTTTTACAATATCAACAAACAGTCTTGTACTATACATATGAGGAATCTAACACGGCCATACTGACTGATACTTTGCTCTCAAAGTACTTACAATACCAAAGCATCTATGTGCATTAAAATCTAACAAGTATCTTTGTGAACATATTCATCCAATTCACAGTATCATCTTTGTGACTACTAAAATCGTAACAAGCTATCTTCATTCTTAGCCTCATCGTACGTAAGCACCAGAATCTTACATATTTGATGCCAGTTTCATCTTTGTGATAACTTGCAACCCATTCTTAGCCTCATCCTATGTGAGCACCAGAATCTTATTAACTATTGCCAGTTTCATCTTTGTGACAACTTGCAACCCATTCTTAGCCTCATCGTATGTGAGCACCAGAATCTAGAATCAGTGATACAATGTTTCATTTACCACATTTGTACCTATCCAATTCTCAGTCTCATCTTAGTGAGTACTAGAATCTATCAACAGCATTACCAAATTTCATTTAGGTGAATACTTGCATTTTGTGGATCAAATAATAATTAATATAAAATCAATAGCTAGCCAAAACATTTCTTAATTTTTTTTAGACAATTTATCTAAAATTATTAACCAATCTAACACGGTAAAAAAAGAAGGAAAAAATGATATATAATGATGCTATGGCGAGTTACAACATTCATCAAAATAAAATCAAAAATGACAAAAGAACAAGAACAATAAAGTTTTAATAATTACAAAAATGTATTCTAATCACTTTTTCTTTTTCTAAATCACTTTTAATAGAAATGTTCTGATCAACCCACTTGCCTACCCATTTTCTTAGTTTTTTTTTTGCAATTGTTATATCTTGTAAAGTTACTTTTCCTTTTAAGGCAAATCTATCATTTTTTTTTAACTTAATTTATCATGGCGTCTATGATCTTGGTTAACATAAACTATTACAATATTATAGTCTATAGTATAACGTCTAGGGAATCAAAACCTTTCTTGAAACGTTCAGCAACTTGGTTAAGTCTTTGCATGGCCAAGTTTCGTTCTGCATGAACATCTATAGTGTGTTCCACATTATTGGATTGGCAAAATAATTTAATCTAGTCTATACACAATAATGATATGTTTGCATTACAACCTATCAGTAATCGCAAGGGAGAAAATCAGCTGATTTTGTGAAATTTAGAGATAATTGAACTTTCCATATACCTCTCGGCCAGTCTGACTTATTATTCTGTAGTGAGCATAAAATTATAGATAAGACCTAAGTTTATATCTTTGCATACCAGTTTTGAATTAGTGTGGGCAAAACAGAGAGGAGTGGAAAAGAGACAGAGTTTTTGCCCTGCAGTGGGACAACACAGGCTAAAAATAAGTAATTGACAGTTACGTATAGGGGTACTTGTAGTTATCATAAAGGTGATTAACTTGCCATTAATTAAACAAAGACCTAATTTGGTTAGTATTGAAATTAGTGCTCCGATCTGTATCAATTATTAAGGACGGAGTTCCGAAAACACTGGACTACATTATAGAGAAATTCCATAAATTATGATCTAAATTATGTTTTTGTTTATACTAAGCACTGAGCAATATAGAACAGAAGAAATCTGAAGTAAAGTAAACCTCAAAGCTTAAACCCTGTTAAAAATCCTGCTTTGCCACGTTCATTTAAAAACGATTTTAGAAATTCATCATTTCAACCATATTAGATCAAAAAGAACAAATAATATTTTATTTACTTTCATTTACCAACTTTAAATTCTTACTTTTATAGTAAGATGAGGTTACCCTACATTCAAAACTAAATTTATAAGCAACACAGCTTAATATCTGCAATGACCATGATATTACCTTGTGTCCACCCCTGCATCATATTCATTTATATTATTTGAACCAATTATTATCAAGTATTTAACATAGTTATAAGTTATAACACTAATTTTCATCTTTTATAAACCAAGCTTAACTATATAATTAATATAGTTATCTAAAACTATTACACAAAAATCTTCCAGTTTTATAATCTTCATTAAATGTAGGTATTTCGTTTTAACATAAGAAGAACTTCTGAGGAGCCTTACCGAATTTTGCTGCTAATTACTGCTGGAAAGGTTCCCGATACTCGTTTAGCAGCTCGAGGTTCTGAAGACTCGATGCTTGACCAACAGCTTGCAGGTCCGCAGTTGTGATGCTCGACCAGTTATTTGCAGCTCCGCAGTTGTGATGATACTCGTAGACCAGCAGCTTGCAGCTCCGCAGTCCCGATGTCAACTGCGGCATGTGGCAGCGCGATTTCATCGTCTAGTTGCGAGTTAGGTTAGCGGCCCGCAGACACCAACAGCTTCCAGAAGATCCCGATAGCTCCAACATTGTCCATGAAAATAGAAAAATAAAATTCATTAGAAATCCGTTATGTAAGCCAGAGCCCTATCCCACTTCTGATGTCAGAAGATGGATGAAGCAGAATTAATACTTCATGTATATTTATAGGATATTCCCCTATTTAGTAAGGTTTCGAGTGTCAAAATGTTGTATGTATCTCTATATGGTGTTTAAGGAAAGGGTTTTATGAAGAAAAGCACAGAAAGACAAGACTAGGCATTTATTGATTAGGCTTGTCGGTTAAATACGGTAATGAGAAAACTAGTTGTCCGTTCCGAATCTAGGTCATCATGGAGAAGAAGGACAAGAAACTCCATGGCAGCTAATTTTAAAGTATTAGATCAACACATATTTACTTTAGCATAAATCATTGTTATCACATTATTCTCTGGGACTGTTTCTCAAAGTTATAGCAACTTATCAACGGGAAGAAACAGAACATGAATATTCCCTAATTACATTTAACACAAGACATATTATAACAAATAAAGAAAAACATAGCAAAATCAGCAATAATCAAGAAATATGATCAATTAACTTACGTGAACACAATAGGAAGTCCATCTTTCACCACAGTTGTATCCCAAAAAGGTCCCGAATTGGCGGGTACACGTATTTTATATTCTCCCAATACTAATCAAGTACCTCTAACATTGCCGCCATTTTTAACCAATCGCAGATTGTCATAGATTATTGTTTAATAATCTCTAACATAGTTAACAATGAACAAATCTTAAATAGTGGAACCATTTTAAAACTTAATACGGTAATTTAGCAATTTAGTATTTACTTATTTGATATCGAAAAGCAAAATCAGATAAGTTATTGACATCTACTTAAAGTTAGGAGAATCGTTTGAAACTACTTGTGACTTTTTAATTACAATATAAAATCTTAATTAACATTATAATATCATATTAATTAGAACTTAATCATTTATTGAAACTCTAAATAAATAAGCATTTGTTTTGTTTATTTAAAAACCACCAATCATAACATAAGTTTGATGACCTACTTTTCGTCTAGAATCGCTGTTTTTGATAGTAGTCTTTTAAGTCACAATAAAAACCATTAATATAGAACAACATAAACATCGAAATAGTATATAAAATCAAGGATATATTTTAAGTACAATATAATTCTGTTATCATTAAATTTTAGGTAAAAGTCAATGTTTTTGTATTTATTTAGACCAACTCACAGATCACAGGTTTCGTTCGCAATTGATTGTCCATCTAGAAATACTGCGAAAGTTAAGATTATGAATTAAATCGAAGATTAATTTTATATAATGCTACATATTCCTGACACACGCGACTATTTTTTTCTATAAAACCAAATGGCAGCTGCATTGATATCAATCAACACTTGATTGTAACTAATAATTCACCAAAATGTTCAACAAAGTAAGTTGTCCAAAAATATAAGGATTTTTCAGAACCCTGTCAAAACATAGTATAGAATGAACTATCAGGAATTATTAGTTCATTAATTTTAGAACCTAAACTTCGTAAATTATCCAACCTCTGTCTATTTCTTCCAGATCGTAATTCTTGGCGCCCTTTTGGCTGCGGCCAACGCCATCCCCTACGGCCATGCCGTTTCCTCCCAGTCTATCGTGCGCCACGACGAGACTCTCGTTTTACCGCTACACTACGCAGTCCCCATAGCACACTACGACGCTCCCGTAGCGCACTACGACGGCCACTACACATACGTAAGTTATTAATCTTAAAATCAACCCTTTTAATGTGTATTTAATACCGAATAGAATTAATCTTTAATAACGAATGCTACAGGCTCACCCCCAATACGATTTCGCATACTCCGTGTCGGACCCTCACACCGGTGACCACAAGTCCCAGCACGAGAGCCGCGACGGTGACGCCGTGCACGGATACTACTCTCTGGTGCAGCCTGATGGCTCCGTGCGCAAGGTCGAGTACACCGCTGATGACCACCATGGGTAAGCTGCAGCAGGATTTTTCTACCATAGGATTCGAATTGAACGAGAATTGCTGAAAAATTGGTGTGGCCAGTTTTCGTCTTCACGGAAGTTTTAATAGTTCTTTTCCTTTGATCAGTACATGATTCCGAAAGAAAATGTTAAATTAATAATTTTCTTTTTCAGTTTTAACGCTGTGGTTCACAACTCTGCCCCCTCTGTTCATCCGGCTCCCGTCCACGGGCATGCTTACTATCATTACTAAGTGACCGTCGATGTCTGAATAAATTGTACCTATTTATTGTTTACCTAAATAACGAAAAAACATATAAAATAAACCAATTTAACAAGAAAAAAACTGTGGTTGTTATTACCATCCCATTACTGCAATTTCCAATTCTTACCATACTTACTCATTTAGTATATGGAATCTACATCAGTCGTACATTTTGAGGTGAATCATGTGATCGTGTATTTCAGACAAGGAAAATCACCAAAAATCGTAACTACCAATACTAATGGTAAATCTCAAATTCACGGACATTTGTAAGTTCGATTTTTTAATTAAACATGACATTTTAAGAAAAAAATGAAAATAGGCACCAATTGTCAATTTTCAAAAAATGTAGATTTTAAATTCTACGAATAAATATAATAATATAACTCCAATAATAATTATTGGAGTTGGAAAAAGTCTAGCAGATGATGATTAGCGGAAATTAAAACAAAAAGTGGAAAAGTCGCCTTCCATCATACAGTGCCGCCCTTGTGCCGCCATTGTGGAATGTACATATGTCTGTCCGTATATTAGAACCAAAATTCTGTCTATGCTACAGTATTTCTGGAGTCGGTTCTGACCATAATATTACAAACATACATTTTTCTGAGACTGAAAAAGGACGCTGTCTCTCGGCAACGGTTGCCTAGGCTCCGCCGAAAAGACACGGTGGCGCGGCGCCCCAGGCCGCCAGCGCGACTGCGCCGCTGTCATCGTGCGCGCTTCAAGTCGTTTTTTTTATGTGTCATTTTTGTCATTTATTTTAGATTTAATAGTTATATTGTGTATTGTGTTTGTGTGTAAGGTTTAAGGAAAAATTGTAAGTAGTCTCTTTTTATTTATGTTGTACACTGACGACAGTAGTGACACCGTACGAAGCGCCAGTCAACCTGCCACATCGTTGGATGTCTTAGTGAGATGCCCTCATTGCCCCCAGGCACGCTTTTTTAAGGGTGAACGAGGTTTGAAGGTCCATTGTGGTAAAAAACACAAACCCCACAATGTGCCTTCATCCTGCCCGACAATACCCACTCTCCTAACACCAGATTTACCCTCCCAACCCTTTTGGAAAACCCTTGCGAAATTAAAAACATCAACCCCCGTTTTAAAGAGAGTTCCTCGTGGCGCGAGACCATCCGTGGCTTCAAGTTTAGCGCGTTGTATCCGCCTCGCCGCCAGAGAGAACTCTCTCAGTGCCTGGGAGCAATTACTCACCTTCCCGTTTAGAACTCTACATGTGCAAAAAAATTTGGCAAATAAAAAAACATTAACAGCACAAATCAAGGATAATTGTAACATTTCGGCCCAAAATTTCGACCCTAAACTAACAGCGCACCTCCCCCAAAGAGGTTTATTGCACCATGTGGAGTCTAAACTAGGCGAGGGTAATATCAGAGGTGCAGCTAGGATCATCTTCAGTAGCGATGTGGTTGCGCCGTACTCTCCAGAGACACTTACAGCTTTGGAGAGCAAACACCCCACCCCGGCAGATGACCTCTCCTTCCCTAACCCACCCGATCCGGAATCCAACTCACTTGAAATTACAGCTCAGCAAGTATGTGCAGCCGTGTGCTCCTTTCGAAGTGGCTCCGCTGGCGGCCTCGACGGCCTGACACCTCAACACCTGAAGGATCTATTGTGTTCAGGCGCCGGGGAGGCTGGTGAGTCACTTTTGAAGGAGCTGACAGCCCTCATCAATCTGATGCTCTCCGGCAATGTGAACGAAGCCGTCATTGATATCTTGTATGGGGCAAACCTATGTGCCCTGCGCAAGAAGGATGGCGGCATTCGTCCCATTGCCGTAGGATTTACTTATCGGCGTATCGCAGCCAAAATTTGCTGTGCTTTCTACAGCGAATCACTGGCCAGCAAATTCCAGCCCCTACAGCTAGGCTTCGGGTCGAAAGGGGGCTGTGAGGCTGCGGTACATGCACTATCCACTTACCTCAATAGCAATAAAGGGGAAGTCATCCTCAAGGTTGACATAAAGAACGCATTCAATTCCGTAAATAGGGACACCTTGTTGACAGAAGTTCAAAAAGAAATTCCCAAAATTTACAGTTTTCTCTATCAATGTTACAGGCACCCTTCTAAATTACTTTATAAAGACAACCTTTTGGAATCAGCCGTTGGATGTCAACAGGGTGACCCTCTTGGGCCAGTCATTTTTAGTTTGGCAATAAATCCAATTATTCGACAACTAAATTCTAAATTCAACGTATGGTATTTGGATGACGGAACCCTAGGAGGTGATGTAGACACAGTCCTAAAAGACTTAACCTTTTTTAAAGATAAATTCAGCTCCATTGGCCTAGACCTTAACCTCTCAAAATGTGAAATTTACCTTCCCCAAACCACTGACAGACAGACTACCATCGCAAAATTTAACACAATAGCACCAAACATCAAAATTACCGAAAGAAACTCACTTCACCTCCTGGGGTCCCCAATTTTCGACGAATCCTTTCCAACGTTCATTGAAGAGAAGATACAAAATTTCATTGATGTCTCGGAAAGACTTTTCAAAATTAACATTCATTCGGCCTTCACCCTCATCCGGTATTGTTGCTTTGGACCAAAATTTACATATAGCCTTCGTTCCTCACACATCTGGAAGCATCCACAACTTTTAGAAAAAGTAGACCAAATTATAAGAAATACACTAACCTCAATCCTAAATGTGGCTCTGGACGACCGAGCGTGGCAGCAAGCCACACTCCCCATTCGCAATTTCAAGTATAAGTTTACCGGCCTTCCTCTCCTCTGTCCACAGTACCGATAAATTAACCAGGAACATTTTATCTTCCTCACTGGTTGATTTTGAGGTACCGTGTTTGGCTGATGCGTTGAACGCTTGGAAAATGGCTTGTCCCAATACGGATTTGCCCGACAACCCGTCCTCCCAGAGACGGTGGGACGTGCCGCTCTGCAGTATTATACGGAATACCCTGATAAACACATCACCTAATATTGTTGAGCGTGCCCGTCTGCTGGCTGTGGGAGAATGGGAGTCGGGCTTATGGCTTCAGGCGCTCCCGTCATCCACCATAGGTACTATGATGGATGACTCATCGTTTCGGCTCGCTACATGTCTCCGCTTAGGCGCACCTTGTGTTGCTCCGCATCGGTGTCACAGCGGCGAAGCTGTCGACAGTCTCGGGCACCATGGCCTGTCCTGCTACAGGAGTGCAGGCCGCATAGCACGGCACGCCAGCATCAACGATATTATTCGTCGAGCCCTTGTCACCGCCGGCGTACCAGCAGTATTAGAACCAAACGGCTTGGTACGTGACGATGGGAAGAGACCAGATGGCATGACGTTGCTGCCTTGGAAGGTAGGTAGGCCTCTGGTGTGGGACGCAACGTGTGTCGACACCCTTGCGCCATCCCATGTTCCTAGCACGGCGGGCTGTGCTGGCGCCGCTGCTGCGGCTGCTGAGACCCTCAAGCGGCGCAAATACTGTAACCTTGTGGGCAACTACAGTTTTGAGCCGTTTGGGGTCGAAACGCTCGGGTCATGGGGCCCGAGTGCGCGTCTCCTTTTTAAGGAAATTTCTCACCGACTGGTCGATACTTCACGTGACCAGAGGGCTGGCTTGTTCTTTGGCCAAAGAATTAGCATTGCCATTCAACGTGGCAATGCTGCCAGTCTTCTGGGCACGTTTCCGGATGACAGCGATGCGGACGAATACTTCGACGCCTGACGCCCCTTTGTTTTTATATCTATTAGTAAGTCCTTTTAGTTTTAGTTTTTTTTTTTTGTTAATAATGAATTCAACTTGTACATAATTATTATTATAAATAAATAAATTAAACATTACACTAAAGTTAAGTTCTGAAATCGTTCAGTATCAATAGTAAAGTTTTATTTTAGTTGGCAGCCGAATGGCAAAAACAAAGTACAGGACTGAATATAATGTAATGCAAAACTATTTCAGTTAACTTTTTACGAAAATACATAGAAGTCACTTAGAATTTACTTTTTTGACGAGAGCAGAGAAGAGATATGAATTCCATTATAGATCGCGTTTATTAGATTATAGCCTGTACTTGGGTCAACCTTTGACTAACCGAAAGGCAACTGACCGATACCCGGTCTTCATATCGACCACATCAAGTCAACACCATCCATAAGTCCTTGTCTCCTGGGTATTCCTTACATCACATCTGAGCTATAGCATTCAATATGGAACGGAAATGACTGTAGTTAGAATAATAAGAGAGGATGTTTATGAAATAAAAATAGATCGAAATGGTTCTTCAAAAAAATAAACGTACCAGATTGTATACAGCTGCTAAAATATGCCTTGAAACCGTAGAGAGTAGTAGTAATAAGACTGGCTGGTGTCCCCAGCTTCACATCAAACCGTATACCTACATAATAATATATGAAATATATTTCACGTAATAAAACTTTATCATTATAAAAACACTTAGTTTATTTGTTAAATGCGTAACTGACAACAAACGTTCAAAAAATACAAAGTAAATATTTATTTAATCAGTCAACACTGTTATGAGCAAAAACTTCGGCACAATATGTCTTGAATTATTGTGACGACCATAATCTTTACCTGCTTGCAGGTACTGCTTGCAGGAAGCTATTAAATTTTATGTCTGCGGCGTTTAAACATACCTAAATGTAATAAAAAAAAACAACATAATGATCCTCAAATAGACTTAAGTTTATTTTCGTAATTTACAACCTACCAAGTTATATGGGGATGAGGTGGTCACCCTAAATTGAAGCTATAATAACTATGTAACTCTATAACAGCTATAACAACACTAAAACAATTCAAAATATTTTGGTTATTTTCACGGATATGTTATTTTCGTATTTTCTCTGCAAAATAATGCAACCATTTAGTCATTTTTTTAATTATATATTTTCTTTTGTTGTGGAACATAAATATTATAATTGTTATTTAACAAATAAGAAACACACCACACACTGCATAACACAGACACAAGAGTAATTTAATTAAACTAGAATCAAAATTCTCGTTGACAGCAATGCGGATGAATTTTTTGATGGGATCTTCCCCCCTTTTTATACACATTATTATTACTTTTTAGCTTATAAATTATACAATGTAAATAAAAATAGTAAAAATCACTTTTGTGTCTGTATATTCACAAAATCATACCGTACTTTTACGAATAAAACCTAGTTAATTTTCTGAAAATGGATAAAGTGAGTAGAAAACTGTTATAATTAAGTGATAATTATTGAAATGATTTCATACAATCATTAATTTCAGTGGTTGACAGTTAATTGGAACAAAATAAAAAAGATTATCAAAAACAAATGAACCTTATGCAGCTATTTCGTTTTTCTTAATACTTATTTTCTTTCCATCACTTAAACTGTATAATATTAACAAAAGTATTCAATTAGTTAACCCTAACACAAAAAACACTTCATACACAACACCCTCATTACACATTACAATAGGAACTATAACCTACAAGGTCTGAAAAGTATTGTTGTCATTGTAACATTAGTCAAGGTGCGTTTGCGCATTTCTCCGCCCCACCCCGTGCCACTTACCTATTCTGACCGTGTTCTATAAAACCATACAGCAAATCTATTGACATCAATCAACACTTGATTGTAACAAACAATACACCAAAATGTTCAGCAAAGTAAGTGAAAAAACAAAATAATTAACTTTGATAACAATTATTGGCGGAATGTTTTACACCATAACTCTACATTTTTCTTGCAACTGAGCTAAAAATGACCAACAGTGTAATAAACATTCTAATTTTTCCAGATCGTGACTTTTGGCACCCTGTTGGTGGCTGCCAGCGCCAGCCTATACGGCCACGGCCACGTTGGTCACGCCGTGTCCTCCCAGAGCATCATCCGTCACGATGAACCCCTGCACTACGCCGCTCCAGTAGCGCACTACGCCGCTCCCGTGGCACACTACGCCCCCATAGCCCACTACGCCGCCCCGGTGGCTCACTACGCCGCTCCCGCAGCTCACTACGACGGCCACGATACATACGTAAGTTATAAGTTACCCATTTATGTGGAAAATGTGGTAATTGTTTCCATTCAAATTATATGAAGTGACTAATTATTTTATTATTTCAGGCTCACCCCAAATACGACTTCGCTTACTCCGTGGCTGACCCTCACACCGGTGACCACAAGTCCCAGCACGAGAGCCGCGACGGTGACTCTGTTCACGGATACTACTCCCTGGCTCAACCTGACGGTTCTATCCGTAAAGTCGAGTACACCGCTGATGCCCACAATGGGTAAGTTGTCAAAGGGTCAAACATCATCCTTAGATACCGAAAAAAATGGTTCAAATTGATACCGATATAAAATCATAGCTAGGATTTTGTGAACAAACCTAATCAAAACGTAATATTTTCAGTTTCAACGCTGTGGTACACAACTCCGCTCCCTCAGTGCACCCCGCCCCCGTCCATGGACACGCTTACCATCATTACTGAGTGATAATCTATGAATGATGATTCGCGACTATTTATTGTTGTATGTACAAATGTGGTATGTTTGAGAAGAGAAAAATAAAGAGTGATTTAAAGACATTGTATTATAATTTCTTCCGAAAGTAATACAGACGTTCACATGACATTAAATTATAAGTAACAATAATGTTATTACCCGACTACGTTTTAACACTTTGGCGGACAGTGAATGAGACACCATTGAAATTTTATTGTTATTACGTCTATGTGCTTTTGTGCTTTTACTGTCCGACAAAGTGTTAATGTTGCTTTTAGATCAATACTGTCGTGGTTACAAACAGTGAAATGGACACTCTAGAATGCTACGATTCCGTATTGCAACGAGACATTAATAATAGTGTTTTACAATAATCCTAATCCTAACTAATCCATCCATCCATACTAATATTATAAATTCGAAAGTAACTCTGTCTGTCTGTCTGTTTGTTACCTTTTCACACCTAAACCACTGAACGGATTTCTACATTGGGAAGGAGAAAGATGGGACCCATTTTTTTTTTTATGTGGGAATTCAATTTCTCTTGAAATTCTCTTGAAACAAGCGATTATTTCACGATTATTTTTACCATCAAAAAACAAAAATAGTTACTTTCAAAGGCAAACAATGCTAAACGATGATAGCTGCAAAGCTGCAACAGTTAAAACTATGGCACAGCTACCAAAATACCCGGCTCCTAGTGAGAGCGGTAGGTTGTTACATAACAAAGGTATTTCAAAAGACATCTTTGAAAAATTGCGTTCGTCAAAAAACATGAATCGATTTTTTTTTGTGACGGATTCGCTGATGCTTTAGCCCAAGACTGAACTCTGAATCTTAATCAACGAATCTAGTGTGAACATCTATTCAGATATTGTTACGAATTGCGAAAAAACTCGTTTCCCTAAGCAATTTGAACGTCCATCCGTCACGACGTATCGTGTTTTTTGACGAATTGTCAATGACGGATCCCGTATGAATGCGGCCTTACTGTATGTCTGGTACTTATGTTTTAATAGATAAATGTTATTTCTTTATTTTAAAAGAACTAAACTCGGTCAGTGTGTCGTCTTCTGACAAAAAGAAGCTTTAGTAAGGTACATCCGGGTACATACCGAGAAAGATCATTTTTTACAACAGTTTTAATTATTTTGAATAACACATTTTCTCAAATAGCAAACACACTATCAAAATCATAACATCATCATCATCAGCCTATAACAGTCCACTGCTGGGCATAGGCCTCTCCAACTGCACGCCATTCAGCTCGATTCTCGACAAATCTCATCCAGTTGCTACCAGCCACCCTGCGAAGGTCATCGCTCCACCTGACCTAAGGGCGTCCTACCTTACGTTTGCCGATTCGTGGATTCCACTCAAGAACACGTCTACCCCAACGGTTATCGGTTCTACTGCTAATATGGGTCAATTTCCACTTCGGCTTTCTTATTCTGTGAGCTACCTCGACAGCATTGGTTCTCTGCCAGATTACCTCATTCCGGATTCTATGGCTCAGAGATACTCCAAGCATACCTCGTTCCATAGCTCACTGAGTGACCTTGAAGTTGGACCAGTCGTAACGTGAGCCGTGAGTGTCCACGTGTCGGCTCCGTAAGTCATAACAGGCAAGACGCACTGATTAAAGACTTTAGGCTTTGCAGAATACGAGACGAGAAGACCAAAACTATATAAAATTCTCAATTTTTATGCTAAAATTGAATTTATAATCGATTCTATCATTTTTATTGCAACTGCGACCTTGGGATACATTAAAATATTCAAGATCAAGAGCGCGCACACATTTCTCCGCCCCACCTTGTCGGCGCATGTGGTTATGCTATTCGTCGGTATATAAAACCATTCAGCAAGTCCATTAGCATCAATTAACACTTGACCGTTGAAAACTATACAACAAAAATGTTCAGCAAAGTAATTATCTATAATTATATTTTTTTACACTAGATAAATTGATCGTTACATTTAAAAGTTTATTATTTAGACGTGATGGGACACGTTTTGTTTTAGAAACAAAATATTAACAAATTCTCTCATCTAACATTGAACGTAATATTTTCAGATCGTAGCTTTGAGCGCGCTGTTGGCCGCTGCTAACGCTGGTCATTTGGGCCATGGACACGCTGTGTCCTCCCAGAGCATCGTCCGTCATGACGAACCTGCACACTACGCTGCCCCCGTCGCCCACTACGCCGCTCCCGTAGCACATTACGCTGCCCCCGTAGCACACTACGCCGCTCCCGTAGACCACTACGACGGTCACGACACATACGTAAGTAGTGTTTTAGTAGAAATAAAAATATAATGAAGATCAAATGCATTCTTGTGATACTTACTTTAACTCATTTTAACTAAATTATTTCAATACTCCAGGCTCACCCGCAATACGACTACTCTTACTCCGTGGCTGACCCCCACACCGGTGACCACAAGTCCCAGCACGAGAGCCGCGACGGTGACGCCGTGCACGGATACTACTCTCTGGTGCAGCCTGATGGCTCCGTGCGCAAGGTCGAGTACACCGCTGATGACCACCATGGGTATGTTTTGTCTTACCATCTATTTCTATGTAAACTTAAGTGATTTTTACAAGTTTTAACATTTGATGAACATTCTTATTTATTTTTTTGCTCTTTTCAGTTTCAACGCTGTGGTACACAACTCCGCTCCCTCAGTGCACCCCGCTCCCGTCCACGGACATGATTACCATCATTACTGAATGATCGTCTATGACTGATTGTATAATGCGTATTTATTATTTTGTACATAATGACTGTGATATGGGATTCCTAAATACAATGTGATTGACTCTTAACAGAAACTTTCCTTTATTTATTTAATATTTCCTTACTGCCAAGTGTATGACAAATGATGTCTTTGATGATATGAATGATGATACAGCAGAGTGTAATTAATGAAAAATATAACATAATTTAATTGATTTTGTATACAGGGTATAAAAAGACCCATCACATAGCGGTCAACTACGCATTCTGTACATCAAATTAAGAACATTGCACAAAAATAATTGCTGGGAAACGACTTTTATTTTTGGTGTGAAAATCGCTGTTTACGGTAGTGCGCAACGTAACGCACGCAAAACATTGTGTTTATGGGTGCATGCAACGGTTAAGGGTTTGATTTGTGGGGGTATTTAAAATTAAGTTATCATTTAAAACGTGGTTTCTTTAAAAAACGTCTGAAAAAGTTGGAACTTTGTAACCAGAAGGTTCGGTCGGTAAGGTATGGTCCAGAACAAAAAAAAAGATCACAATGACGGGAATAACAAGTGACTTTCGGCTTCGATAACTGTGTTTTTACACCCGTTATAAAGCATCCAGTTCTATAGACACTGATCCTCCTCTTGCATCATTTACCCAATGGGGGTGACCACGTCTTTTGGCCTTTCTTCGTCAATATGTATATGCATCAGCTCTTTCTTTCAGCGACATTGTTTAGCGAGGTGCGAATTTTATCTGACCAGTGCTAAACGATTAAAGAACGAATTTCGGCAAGCGTTTATTATATTCATAGATTACATTGTAAACGTAATGTTCAAGATATCAGCTCATTAAGTTAATTAGTTTTTAAAGAAGCAATAATTTTACATTTAAAACTATATACCTACTAGCTAAGCGTAAAATTCATCAGAATGGAATATGTAGGAGTTTAATCGACCTTGTTATTACTTTCAAGTAATTACTAACCTTTTTTTTTTTTTGGGTGGGAAGTCATCAAAAGACTTCTCCCGCTCTGGGTGGAGCGGAAGGGCGTGTCAGACTCTTGAACGGCGTGTTTGACTAAAACCCACCCGTGTTCCTTCAGTTGCCTGTTGCCAGGGTCCCGGTATCCCTTTCGGACTATTCCGCAACCCTGGCAGGCATCGGTCCTAACGGACCCCGTCAGGTGTGCTGACATCTCTTTGAGGCGCGCGTGGAACACGCCGCACCATCGACCCGGGCCTGGTCCTTATCGGACGGCGAGCTACCCATTGCTCGCCGTCCGCAAGCCCGCGCCTATGATGGCCGGGAATGCGCCTGGGATTCCCGACGCCCAGGGTGTCTCCAGCGGCGGCGGTTAGGGGCGTGAGGGCGCAGGCCTTGCCTCTCCCTCACGCGTTCCGCCTCCTCCTTCGCGAGCATCACTGCTTCGTAGAAGGAGGTGACCGCCTCCCATGCCCTCTCGCTCCGTACCATGGCCTGGACCAGGGCCGGACGCGAGATGTCAGTGCCGCCAATCGCCTCCACGAGGACACAGCGGTGCTCCGCCCAAGCAGGGCACAGCTCCACCGTATGCTCCACCGTGTCCTCCGGACGATCCGCACAGTGATGACACCCGGGCGTTTCCTCCCGTCTAATCCTACACAGGTACCTCCCGAAGCTTCCATGTCCGGTGAGGACCTGCGTCAGGCGGAAGGTGAGGACGCCGTGGCGCCTCTCCAGCCACTCCTCAAAGAGGGGACTTATCGCCGCAATTGTGGCGTGCCCAGCACTGGGTTGCGACAATCGCACTCTTCATGCCGCCATGAGATCCTGCCGGAGCTCTGTCCGCTGTGCCGCAATTTCTCGCGGCAGCGGAGTTACGCCCCGGCGCTTCATCTCCTCGCGCCACTCCCAGATGTGCGCGAGGACCTTCGCCTCCAGATCCCATGGCGGTAATCCGGCAAGGAGACTCGCCGCCTCACGAGAGACCGTGCGGTATCCGAATGGCCATGACCCTTTGGGACGCGTTCAACCGGCGGGCTGGCCGCAGCCTAATGGAACGCGCCCACACCGGTGCCCCGTAAAGGGCCATGGACCGCACGACCCCCGCGTATAGCCTCCGGCAGGAGGCGTTCGGCCCCCCAAGATTGGGCCGGCCCGGCCCGGTCCAGCCTGGGAGCCAAACGACGGAAGTGCTCCACGAAGTTCCACCGGCTGTCGAGGACGAGTCCTAGATACTTCATCGTCGACTCGACGCCGATGTGAACCCCTCCTACCGTTATTTGGGAACCCGACAGTGGCGCATTCCGAGGGCCATGAAAACACATGACCTCGGACTTGTGCAAGGCCACCTCGAGTCCCAATTGCCGGATTCTCTCGACGATTGTCGCAACCCCGCGTGTCGCGAGTTCGGCCGCCGCCTGGTGCGACCTCCCTTGCGCCAGGACCAGCGTGTCGTCAGCGTAGCAAACTATGCTGACGCCGCTAGGGAGGTCGGCGCGCAGCACCCAGTCGTATCCGAAAGTAATTACTACCCTAAGGTTTGCACTTACACGTCTTAAAACGACAAGGGCTATTGGTCTATGTGACAGTTAAATAATTTTAACCTTAGGAAAGTTTCAATTTACTGGGAATTGTTGTCAAAAGTGATAAAACAATTACTAGGCCCCCTACACATATACAATGATAATCACGTGGAAGAACCAACGGAGATATTAAAGTGGAATACGATAACATGGGTAACATTATTCAGTAGGTATTTTGAATTAAAAAAAAATATATATATCTATTATTAATGTATTTATAAACCTAAGTAAGTTATTTAGTTATAAACTGCTTACTTTAAACAGCTTGGTTTACCGGATAGATAAGTTTTCACAATTATTATAAGCATGACAGACGATCTAGAGTCTAGATATGCGTGCATATGCGTTTAAAGGATTCTATTGTTTGGGCCGAACAGAAAAACAAAGAAAGAACACGGATAGAACCCTATCAATTAGTTATTAATTACAGAATCAGACAACTAAGTAATGGTTATGTATAGATAGCAACAACAAACAACTTCCATTTCCAGATAATGCTATAATTCTTCGATTAGCGCTATAATCACAGGCATTATAATCACTCTATTGTATTACTTATGACCGGGTATTTAAAACAAAATTCGGTCTGGCGAGTCATATTAGCACACGCTACGAAATTATAATTACAAAGGGTCGCCGTTATCGATTGATAAGGTGACCTACACACACACATAATCACAAGCACATAAACATGAATTGCAATTCATTGAAGAGCTAACTTTTGTAACACTAACTATAAAGTTTTATAAATAAATAAAACTTCATTCAACAAAAAAATACTCAGGCTATTATGTTTTTCCTTTCAGTCAACAGTGTGTAGAGAATAATACATTTAGAATTATCTTTATAACATGGACGATGAGAAAAAAAAGGTTATAAAAATATAGGTACCTATATATTATTTAAACAAGTAAATAAAAAATCTACATACTTACTGTCAATCAAAAACCTTCCATCAACATACATAATTTAACCACACACAAAACTTTATCATAACGTTTCTTTAGCTACGTAGTAGTCTGAGCTTTTAACCGAGTTTAACCTCTGTGTCTGAACATTAGCGGCATTATATATGTTAATATGGATTCAAATCGAGAATAAATTAATTATGTATCAGAATACCTATCACAAGTTTATATAAGAATCTTCCAAAAATTATCGTTACTCGTCACCATGTAAAACGTATGTAGCTGAATCTATACATGCATACAAAACCGTTTACCTACCTACCTGTTATTACATCGTTACGGTAAAAACCAACAAACATTCAACCGACAGTATTGCTACAAATTCTAATATTGCACGTAACAACCAATTCTTACAACAATATTTTTAGAATCGTAACTGCGACCTTGAGCCTTGTCAAAGTATTCAAAGTCAAGTGCACGCATTTCTCCGCCCCACCGCGCTAGCGCATGCGGCTTTATATTTCATATATAAAACGATACAGCAATTATTTTGATATCACACAACAGTTGACCGTTGTAAATCAAACAACAAAAATGTTCAGCAAAGTGAGTGTATCCTTCAAAAAAAATTGTTACCATCATTATCTAGTTTTTAACTGGACCAGTGACTAAAGTTGACAGTGTTACTTGCAGATCTTAGCTTTGAGCGCGCTGTTGGCCGCTGCCAACGCTGGCTACTTGGGCCATGGACACGCTGTTTCTTCCCAGAGCATCATCCGTCACGACGAACCCCTGCACTACGCCGCCCCCGTAGCGCACTACGCTGCTCCCGTAGCACACTACGCCGCTGCCCCTGTGGCTCACTACGCCGCTCCCGTGGCTCACTATGCCGCTCCTGCAGCTCACTACGACGGCCACGACACTTACGTAAGTCGTCTGTTCATGGTGTCTGCCCCATAAATAGAATTAATTGAAGAGAGACTAGACTATAATCTAATTTGGTAATTATTTCAGGCTCACCCCAAATACGACTTCGCTTACTCCGTTGCTGACCCCCACACCGGTGACCACAAGTCCCAGCACGAGAGCCGCGATGGCGACTCTGTTCACGGATACTACTCCTTGGCTCAACCTGATGGCTCCATCCGCAAGGTTGAGTACACCGCTGATGCCCACAACGGGTAAGTTACATAGCCCTATTATCTTGTAGTCTGGACGTCGAATCCGCTCAAGTGACTTTGTAAACATTGTGCTAATGTAAACAATATTCTTTACTTTCAGTTTCAACGCTGTGGTACACAACTCCGCTCCCTCGGTGCACCCCGCCCCCGTCCACGGACATGCTTACCATCATTACTGAGTGATCATCGATGACTGATTGTATTGTGTCTATTTATTGTTTTGTACATACCAAATGAGAATGAATGCGATTTCAAAATAAAATGTGATATACTACTAACCTATTTTTTTTATAATACTTCTAAAGACAGTTTTCCCATAGTATAAAATACAAACGACATAATTTGCACATACTAAAAGACTGTTGCACATATGAAAAAATTAAATTACGTCTTCGTCGTAATTTAATCATTTCATTGAACACATTATAAAGCTCTTCTTGAGCAAGTTCAAACTCATGGCAGACAGTCAAGGGCGAATTGAGCTGTTCATGCTGTATTACTAGGTATACATAGTTGTAACATTTTCTTTTCCTATACATTATTTTTAGTGTAGTCAATGCATAGTACATTTTGTTTTCAGCACCTCAGTAGGACCAAAAACAGGTACAAATTGACGTCATGGTCAACTGACCGATTGTCCGGGGCAGAAAAATAATAATATCAAATAATAAAAACACACAAAATGAGACATTGGGGTACCTAATTAAAATTGGATGAAAAATATGCTACGTAATACACCACGAGCTTTGATGAAATTATATAGATTGGTCAATTACCAAATCCCCTACATGGAGAGTGATGAACACCGATGACAGTGTAACAATGAAATGTGTTTTGCTGTGAAACTGCAAAGTGGCAGAGGATGAAACTTGACAAGCTTGTACAGATTCAAAGATAATAAAAGAGGTCTCTTATGATGTATCACACGGTAAGCGTATAATTTTAGTGTATAGACGACTACTACATATTCTGTCTTTCCAAACCATGACACTACTACTACTACTACTATCTAGAGACTATTCGGTGCAATAAATGATTTCTCGAGAACAACCAATGGATCCCTATCAATCCTTTACTAAAAAACCGGCCAAAAGCGTGTTGTGTCGGACCACGTACAATGAAGGGTTCCGTAGTTGGGAAGAATTTATTCCAAGAAAAAAAAATGTAGTTGAAAACCCAGTTCCCACATAAAGTTCAACTGCAACTGTAACTGTATACGTACAATATTGACAGATTTACCTTGTAATTTTAAGACTATAGACTTTTTAAAGATTTTCCTGTAATCTATATGTATTATAGAACAACGTTCCGGATATTTTCAAAATTTTAAGCTCAGTAATTTTGTAGATAATGGGTAATGGTAAATCATCTATTTTCTTTAACTTCAACTTAATCGGTCCATTAGATTCTGAGCAAATTGTCTTTAAGACGCGTTCAGACAGACATATAGACAGAAAGACAGACACAAGAGTGATCCTATAAGGATTCTGTTTTTTTATTCGGAGATACGGAAGCGGAACCCTAAAAGCAGACACCTAAGTAATGGCTAGATTTGGATGAACTTATCAATAAAACTTCCAGGTAATGCTTCATTTAGTTCTTCGTTAAGTAGCATGCACAAGCATATGCCACTGAATTGCAATTTATTGAAAAGCTAAAAGTTGTAGCACTTACTGAAACATCATTATAAAACTTCATTTAACTGAAAAATACTCAGGCTATCAAGTATTCTCTATCACTCAACCATGCATGGGTAGAGATAATATGCATGATGCATTTGGTATTAAGTTAAGGTTTTTAAAATGGATGAAGAGAAAACATAAACAAATGTTAATAAATAAAATAAGTACAGGTTTAATATCTACATTATCTTCATTCAAACATCGTCCAACAACATAATAATTAGATCAACACACAAAAAATTATCATAACTTTTCTCTAAATACCCCTGAGCTTTTAGCAGAGTTTAAACCAGTGTCTCTGAAAATTAACGGTATTACGGCGTGGAATTTCCTGCCGGCTCTATTCAATAAAATACGACCAATCGAAACTGTGCACCTAGCTTCTGACGGAAACGTTACAAGCTAGTATCATACATAAAAATGTATGACACGGTGTTTTTTCTTTAACTTAATCTTTTAAAAATGATCGTCTCTCGTCATTATGTACTCGTAAAACGTACTGAGCTGAACGTACGTGCTGTACGTTGCTGAACGAATGATGCAAGCAAGATGCAGTGTACAGAAAATATATAGCCACGTAAAAAAAATACAGTTCTTTTAACTGGCTTTTCATAAAAATGTGTCGCACTTGAAAATAAATTATTTTACAGTAGGTATTGTTAGAAGTTCTTATATTGCATGTAACAATAATTTCACATACTTAATAATATTTTTGGTTTTGTCGTAACTGTGACCTTGAGCCTTGTCAAAGTGTTCAAAGTCAAGTGCACGCATTTCTCCGCCCCACCGCGCTAGCGCATGCGGCTTTGTGTTTCATATATAAAACCATACAACAATAACGTTGATATCAAACAACAGTTGACCGTTGCTAATCAAACAAAAAAAATGTTCAGCAAAGTGAGTGTATCCCTGAAAGATTTTAGATACCGACAACAAATACTAACTACTTGACAAAAAGTAAAAAACACCATGTTAAAAGTGACTTAAGCTGACCGTGTTATTTTCAGATCGTAGCTTTGAGCGCGTTGTTGGCCGCTGCCAACGCTGGCTACTTGGGACATGGACATGCCGTGTCTACCCAGAGCATCATCCGTCACGACGAACCCCTGCACTACGCCGCTCCCGTAGCGCACTACGCTGCTCCCGTAGCACACTACGCCGCTGCCCCTGTGGCTCACTACGCCGCTCCCGTGGCTCACTATGCCGCTCCTGCAGCTCACTACGACGGCCACGACACTTACGTAAGTCATCTGTTCATGGTGACTGCCCCATAAATAGAATTAATTGAAGAGAGACTAGACTATAATCTAATTTGGTAATTATTTCAGGCTCACCCCAAATACGACTTTGCTTACTCCGTTGCTGACCCCCACACCGGTGACCACAAGTCCCAGCACGAGAGCCGCGATGGCGACTCTGTTCACGGATACTACTCCTTGGCTCAACCTGATGGCTCCATCCGCAAGGTTGAGTACACCGCTGATGCCCACAACGGGTAAGTTACATAGCCCTATTATCTTGTAGTCTGGACGTCGAATCCGCTCAAGTGACTTTGTAAACATTGTGCTAATGTAAACAATATTCTTTACTTTCAGTTTCAACGCTGTGGTACACAACTCCGCTCCCTCGGTGCACCCCGCCCCCGTCCACGGACACGCTTACCATCATTACTGAGTGATCACCGATGACTGATTGTATTGTAACTATTTATTGTTTTGTACATACCAAATGAGAGTGAATGCAATTTCAAAATAAAATGTGATATACCTATTATAATATACAAAATATACAAAATTATACAAAATTGATAAAATATATAATAGAAGCTAACAAAAGCATCTACTGCCCTTACAAATAAGTCTTAGGTAACTAACTTTTTTAGTAGTTTCATTATAGAGCTGAGTCAACACATAAAATTACATCATAATATTTCAAAAAGTTCTGTTAGGCTGAACGCAAGTGTACAAAAAATTAGGGGTGAATTAAGTTGCTCTGTAAATAGCAACTAGGTCTTTTTTGCTAATGAACTTTTTACCACCTTATCCAGAACCAGAACCTTCATACTTTGGACATCTTGGATAGCTGATCGATTGTTGGTGGCAGAAAAAGAATATATAAAAAGGTTTGGAACGAGAATTTGTGGTAAACAAACTTGCTTCTAAAATATGCTACCTAGTAAAGGTACAACTCGTTTCCATGCATTTTACATGCATAAAGGTATAAAAGTGATTCAGATTGAAGATACATGCAGATTAAGATGAGCAATATAATTATCTTCATTGCTTATCAAATAATGTATGTTTTTCACCATGGAACATCTAAATTGCACTCGATAAACGAGATACGAAGATTTAACAGATTCGAAAACGGTGAAAGAGGTCTCTAAGTATAAAAAGTATGTATAATGGACAAGTCCTAACAAGTACTACGCATTGGCAGACTGCAATCGAAAACTTACGTAGTAGAGCCAATAAATAAATAGCCCGCCAGGAAAACAATTGATTCAAACTTCAATTGCAAACCATAACTCCCTCAACGAGGAAATAAACTATCATGTCGGTTACAGTTTCATTCATTGTGAATTTGTCTCCTATGCTGAAACCGGTACGGCAGCCTACTCACTTCAATAATGAAATTATAGCGAGAACTTTCTGTCGGTAATAAATACCAACAAACTAAGGTGAAAAAGGTAATGTATGATAAATATATTCGTTTCGGGTTTCATCTTACAGTTTCTTCGTAAAGCAATGTATTACTAAATTATAACAAATGAGGAGCGCATAATAATCTCTGTGGGACAACGTCATTATCCAGTTGTCATCGACAGACAGCATTATCACCACCACACCCTGGGTAGTAATAGTACCTGGCAGGGCTGCGGGAAAGTCCGATAGGGATACCGGGGCCCTTGGCAACAGGCAACTGAAGGAACACGGGTGGGTTTTAGTCAGTAAAAGTCTCGCTCCGCCCTAAGCGGCAGATGTACCACCATAAAAAAAAAAAGGGGTAGTAATAGTAACTAGTCAATACACATACATACACAATATCACGTCTGTATTCCCCGAACGGTAAGGCAGAGGTTTACCTATAGTAAACCCACATTTCGCCAGTTATGTTTAAGTCCCATGTGCCTAATAGCGGACGAGCCTATTGCAATCAACCGGGCACAAATCCAGACTCCGGGCTGCTACTGAGCAATTCCAGATGGAAATATCCAATAATACTTCGCCCGACCCGGGAATCGACCAGTGGACCAACGAGGCAGTCACTGGTCAATACTTATAGTAAAAAGAATGTAGTACATTTTGTAGGTATATCTTACTCCTATTACCAGAAAAATATTAGTTTCCTTACATTACGTCTAAAACTGACAGAATAATTGAATGCAGAAAAATACTTTATTTTTAACCTTATTTCAGGGTTGATGTACATTTGAAGCACTTACTGTTATGTAGTACAAAAACTGTATAAAAAAAACATTGTATATCATTTCTCGCTTTTGTACAAATTGTCTTGATAATTTTCGCTGTATTTGCAGTTTATACAAACGCTAGCTTTTCCCCGCGGCTTCGCCCGCGTGGCGGTCGGAAATTATCCCACGGGAACGTACTACTGGGATAAAATGTATCCTATGTCCTAACCCAGGTCACGTTCTACCCATGTGCCAAATTTAATCCAAATCCGTTCAGCCGTTTTAGCTATATAGATAGTTTTAATATTTTTATTTTTGAGATATATTCTGTGTGCCCCATTCACTACTGCTGGATGTTGAATCGAGCAGTAGTTTGTACTCAGTTGTGGGGAAACCCCAAACAAAAAGTGTAGCCAAATTAAAAAAATAAATAAAAAGGAAGCTTTTTGTAGTCCAAAATAAATTCAATTCAAATTTATTTATTTTAGGAAAACTCAATCTGCCTAGCCTTTTCCCAACTATATTGGGGTCGTCTTCCAGTCTAACCGGATGCAGCTGAATACCAGTATTTTACATGGAGCGATTGCCTATCTGACCTCCACAACCCAGTAACTGGGTAATACGATACCCCTTGGTAAGACTGGTTGTCAGATTTTCGGGCTTCTGACGACTCGTAACGACTGTCAAAGATCCATGAATGACAGCCGGGACCAACAGCTTAACGTGCTTTCCGAGGCATGGAGGAGTTTCGATATATAAAGGTGTATAACCCATCCACGGACCAACCCCGGCAAGCATAGCTTAACCTGATGGATCGACCCGTGCGGCTTTTATTACTTAGCCACGAGCTTCTCTATTTTAGGACAACTAAATAAACTAAATGAACTTAGGTTTAGAAGAAGTAAAAGAATAATATTGGTATAGTTATGAAAATGTAACCCATAGGATTAGAGGAACTATTTAAAGCACTTTTTCCATACGTATGTTGTTTTGATGACGTATAAGATATGTCGTTTATGAGAGTAATACGTCAAAGAGAAATAATCATAATCATCATCATTATAACTTATAGAACCATTTATTTTCAACGTGAAGTTGCAACCCACACGTAGGGCTATCACACTATTACAGCATTCTAAAGCAGACACATCACTTTCAAATCAACATACTATAAAACTGATTTAAAAACAAAGTAGGCATTAAACATACAAAACACAACAAAAAAAAACAGTACTCACGCGAGTATTAATTGTTTTTTTAATTAAACTGTGCCGTTACTGTTTTATCTAAACTGCCACCTTGATACATGTCAAAGTTACAAATCAAGTGCGCACACGCATGCTCCGCCCCACCGCGCTCGGTTACTCAGTAAGTTGATCTATAAAACCAAATTGCGAGTCCATTGACATCAATCAACACTTGATAGTAACAAACAATACAACCAACATGTTCAGCAAAGTGAGTATTCAAATAAAAAAATCATGTGTTTCGTAAGATCAAATAATTATTGAACAGAGTTTTCTAAAACTAAAGCTTTGTTATATTTTCCTTAAGATTACATGAAAGTCAGCAAAAGCTCAAGAGATAATACAGAACAATTAAAGACCAGACAATTAAATACTGTAATCTTTTGCAACTGAAATATTGAATAATACTTTTCATCTTTCACTTTCAGATCGTAGCTTTCGGCGCTCTGCTGGCCGCTGCCAACGCTAGTCTCTACGGTCACGGTCACGCCGTGTCCTCCCAGAGCATCGTGCGTCACGATGAGGCCCATGTTGCGCCCCTACATTACGCCGCTCCCGTAGCGTACTACGCTGCTCCCGTAGCACACTACGCCGCCCCCGCATACAACTACGACGGCCACGACACATACGTAAGTGACAATTTCAATGTTTTTAGAACATTATCTGTTTACTGTATATTTTTTTTAATGACGTTATACTGCAGGCTCACCCCAAATACGACTTCGCATACTCCGTGTCGGACCCTCACACCGGTGACCACAAGTCCCAGCACGAGAGCCGCGACGGTGACGCCGTGCACGGATACTACTCTCTGGTGCAGCCTGATGGCTCAGTGCGCAAGGTCGAGTACACCGCAGATGACCACCATGGGTACGTTATCATACAATATCCTCATTTTATTCTGTCAACTGTTAGTAATTATTATCACATTTAATAAATCTTCCTGTTGTTATTTTTCAGTTTCAACGCAGTGGTACACAACTCCGGTCCCTCGGTTCACCCCGCTCCCGCCTACGGACACTCTTACTATCATTACTGAGCGATCAAATAACTTTTGTGCGAATGTTTGACCAATTCTGTAATTATTTATGCGTATGTATGTATTGTGTGTGAAATGTGAATAAATTGATAACACCATAAGTATTATGTTTACCCTACAGCCATCTTGATTATGATATGACCCACTAGTTACAGAGCTACAGGGGGCCTAAAACGACCACATTAGCAATTCATCTAAAAGCAATTCATTTCCTGAATTTCAAGCTACCATTAGTAATTCCTCTAATTTGACACAAAAGCAATCCATAATTAGGTGGACCATTTTACGAATCTCCATAGAAAACTGTCAAATAGATGAATTATTTCGTAATATGAATCGCACGCAGATCATGTTATGAATTGTCAGTTTGTGATCGATGATTGAGATGATTACGATGATTCATAATATTTTAGGAAAATAGTTTTTAGAATTATAATTCTGCCAAAGTGACTGTTTTAAGCCCCCAGTATTCCCTAAGATAACTTAGCTTTGAGAGCAACGTAATTTTAAAATATGAGTTCTTTGTGTTGTTAGGTACTAGTGATATGGACTAATATTAGATACCTACATAGTTAATTTGATATTTATTTGACAAAATGTGCCGTGGGTCGGAGTCGGAGACTCTTAATAAAGTGGTATAATTTTATTAAGGCAATAAATATTACGGTCATGTCATAAATTCCACCTTTAATGATATATTATTTGATTGCTTAAACTACGCTTAAACTGACCAAATAAAATAACCACTACCATAACCTACCATGCTGACTGTGTACCTACTTGCATAATATAAATTTTATTATTTTAATTTAGAGTCACGATTTCAAATATTTTAGAAGAAAAGAGAATTATAAAGATAGACATTACATAACATCACGCCTTGTCTCCACCAAGGGTTGGGCAGAGGTGCACACCCACATTTCGCCAGTAATGATCAAGTCCCACGTAATAGGGACAAACATAGAGTTTTTCGAAAACCAAGATTGATTATAAGAATGTGCTTCAAAGCAGAACGAGCTACTAATACCTACTTAATATACTAGATAGCGTCAACCTGAAAAAGTTATTTTTAAAACCTTTCCAATTTGTTAATCAAAAACCCAAATATTACAGAGCAATACATTATAATGTGACACCTTTATCATTCAGCAATACTATAATCAGACCTTATGAAGTCTGATCCCGAAAGCGGATAGTGCTCAATCAAATACTCGTAGTTGTTTTATGACTTACCATTGTAAGTCATAAAACAACTACGAGTATTTACACAATAATAACTTTACTATTTTAAGATTGCGTTAAATATTTTCCAATCACCTATTCCGGAACTTTATTAGTACTAAATAATTGCAATAACTCTCATAAATAAATCTAAATAGTTCATAGCTGAGCCGTATGTCATAGTTCCAGATTTAGTTTAACTACAATAGAACGCCTATAAGTTATGTAAGGATTTTGAACACAAGAATTTCAGACATGTCTAACTCTAGTTCCTTGTATGAACATAATAGAATTATTCAGTTTAAATTGTGGGCTGCGATTTGAATTATGTATTGAATACAACATAATACCATGATAAATGCCTGTCTGTGAATTTTATAGCATTTTTACATTTGAAATGCATTGTTGCTAAAATATTAAAAAGCTAAGTTATTACCGTACATTATATACAAGAAACTCCCAACAGGGGAAGTTATGCCTAATTTGAGCATTGTAAAGCAAGGAGATGTTATCAGCTCATCCAGTCGGGTACTAAGGATTTGATTCAGGATGATTTCAAAGTCCATTACTTGTAAGAGGCTATAGGTTGGTATAGTGAAATGAAGAAACGTATTATAAAAAAGCTGAAAATAAATGATGTATCTACTTGCACACCCTCAAATAATATTGCAGGTACGTGTGTACAGTTTTGCAACTAAGTCCCTATTACTGATAAAGTTGTAATAATAATGGAATGAAAATAAACCATTAACCACGCTATTTATCTTCGGTGACTGTTCCTGTACTAACACAGCCTTAAACTTACTAACCTGAGTAAATCGACAAAAAATATTATAATCAGCATATTATTAGTACGGAATGAAAAATATCGACAGTTTTTGTCAACATTACACTGAACGGTGCACTGACGGATAATTCGGTTCGGAGATTTTTTCCGTTCATTCAGACTGAGATCACGTAGCACCTCGCGGTACGGCCTTGCTCGCATCGAACCAAGCAATGACAAACATTTTTCTTTAACTAATAAACAACATACAGAGCCTGAGAAACCATTTTCCTGTAGAGCTACTGACTAACTTTTAATCGGTATAATTCAAATTTAGTAAAGGCATGTAAATTATGCATCGGTAACTTAGATATGGCAAAGAAATCTCTACTGTCTGACATTTCTTCACATCATCATTAGATATAACCCGTACGTAGGAAGGGCACGTTGCTCTTGCTAGTAATGAATAATTATCACGAATTAGACTTCTGGCCTAGTGGTTACGACCCCGACTTACGAATGGTTCGAAGCCAGACAGGCGCTTTACTGTGTAAATAATTTCATCACCTCTGCTCTCAAAACGATGAAGGAAAACATCGTGTGGAAACCGGCATGTCCTAGAACCAAAAAATCGAAGACATTGTGATATCTACCAACCCGCACTGGGCCCGCGTGGTAGATTACAGCCCACTCCCTCTCACAGACAGGATGCCCATGTCCCAGCAATGGGAACATTATAGGCTGAATATGCTAAACTTCAAATTGAAGTTGTTTTCAAAAACTAAGCAGCAGCCCCTGGTAGGCCTATTTTCAGTATTAAGACCTAAGATGGAAGTAGTACTAACAAAACGGCTGAAAGAGAGAAAGAGCTCAAATGAATTAGGGACGGAAGATGATGATGACCATAATAGAATTATATGAATGGCACATTTGCATATTATGACTGCAATAACTATACAGAAGACAAATGTTCCTTTAGAAACAGACTCTTTCATTCATAAACCAACACACTTGATTTCGTTCATGCGTACGATATTTTTTGTTTAGCTGAACAGAACATGCACATTTAGACGGCATGACATGGCCACGCCGTTATCGATACCATGACATATATTGCAATTCTATAATCGGTTTTTTTTTAAGACGACCTTAACTATTGTCATTGTCGCGAGGTCCGCATGCGGTGTGGTCAGCCCCACTTGTTCTTATTCCATTTTAACTCATATAAAAACCCACGGTCAGCAGCATTTGTCATCAATCATTGATTGACTTTGATCTAAACAACAACAAAATGTTCAGCAAAGTAAGTGAAACAATTATTTTATTTGAGGAATCAATTCCCTAAAACAAAATTCAGAACATTCGATTTGAAACGGTAAAACAAGTGAATTCATAAAGTGGGGTGAAAAGTGGCTATTTTCTCAACTACGGAATCACAGATCGATGCAGCGATATATCTAAATTAAAATGTCTCTTCTTGTTACTTCAGCTGGTAGCTTTCGGTGCGATGCTGGCGTCCGCCTATGCGCATGGCCACGCTGTGTCATCCCAGAGCATCGTACGTCACGATGGGGGTCACTACGCTGCTCCCTACGCGGCGCCATACGCAGTTCCTTATGCAGCCGGCTACGCTGCGCCATACGCCGCTCCCTATGAAGCTGGCTACGCTGCACCATATGACGGCGACTACGCTGCGCCCTATGCCGCACCCCTTCCCTACGCCGCCCCTGTAGCGTACGCTAGACACTACGACGAAGGCCACGATGAACATGTAAGTTAATCTATCGAACAATAACAATCTAGTCTAATATTCTAAGGGGTGATTGAGGGATTCAAATTTCCATACAAAAGTGCAGTATCCACACGACCGACATTATTCACAAAAATAAGAATAACCTCTGTGAGGCTCAGCAGGCAGAGGGCAGATTTTGCAGGGTGGTTTAATCAATTAAAAAGTTCCGCGTCCGATTGAAAACGCAAATCTCGCTATGGGTATGGATTTACTAAGGCACCGATGCCGATGTAGGGTAGAACATAATAGAATTGATTCTGATTCTTTGATAAGGGGATACATAATTATATGTAATTTTGTTTGGTTATACTTAACTAAAAAGCATGGCATGGCATGAGTATTTTGATGTTGGTACAACTGAGAAAAATTATTCACAACAGCTCAACAGTAGTGTCTATATTATTCCAATGTTACTTATTCCAGACTCACCCCCAATACGACTTCGAGTACTCCGTGTCGGACCCTCACACTGGTGACCACAAGTCCCAGCACGAGAGCCGCGACGGTGACGCCGTGCACGGATACTACTCTCTAGTACAACCTGATGGCTCCGTGCGCAAGGTCGAGTACACCGCTGATGACCACAATGGGTAAGTCAAAGATTTTAGTTAGGAAATCTCATAAGTGCACCTCATCTGGGTGCAGAACTTCCTTTCCAGATAATGTCTTGATATCGAAGTGATAGTAGGACATATTTAAATCACTTTTCTATGGTTATCAATACTCCATAGGTACAAATCATGGTTTTGGAGAAGTACTTTGCACAAAAAGCGTGTTACATAAAAGTGTACCATACCTATTAATAACATTTTTGTTTCTCTTCAGATTCCAAGCCGTTGTGCACACTTCGGCTCCATCCATCCACACCGCGCCTGAGTACCACCACTATTAAATAAAGTCATACCTAGTGGATAGTATTATCTACGTCGACCTGCTGAAACCAAATACGATTATAAATTAATTTATTAAAATATTTATAACCTGTACATGAAATCTATTATTTTTCTCCTCCCAGTACAGAAATAGAAAATGAGAGGATAATGATTAAGCTTCATATTATTATGATTATTAAGAATCAGCATAAGTTAATAATAATAAAAATCTTAAATTCATTCACTTACAGACAGGGCACAGCCTAAACCGCTGGGTCTAAGAGCAAAAGCTCAAGGGGTTTCATGCCATATAGGGGTTAAATAGGGGATGAACGTTTGGATGAACGTATGGACATTCATTATTTTTGCATAGGGGAAATCCCACACGGCATGTAAGTCAATTTTAAGTAGAATTTTTCTACTAGATTATTTAACGAATAATGAAATATACAGATACAAATTTTAATTCAAATAACTAGAATCCCCAAAAGGGGTCATTGAACTCATCATTTTGAACAACTTTCGCAGTGGGACTAATCCTGAAATCGCAGAAAAAATCAGCTGTTCCATACATTTTGTGGACTAAATGTATAGTCCCAAAGTAAAGTGGTTCATAATAATGAGTTCAATGACTCATTTTGGGGTTTTCAGGTATTTAAATAACACCTTGTTTAGTTAATCTTAAGTATGTAGTTGAGGCAATCGTTTCTTCGACGACCGCAAGAGATTATCATGACAATTTATCAAATTACCTTAATTACGAACCTCTTAAGGAATATAGTGTCATTAAAGACATGACAAGTTCAAGCATTTTAACATTTACGTAACATAGAAAACTATTTGGTGGTAGACAGACATTTTATCAGATATCATAATTTTATAACGAGGCTGTTGCGCTTGCGTGATTTCGGCCATAAAAACATAAACACTATTTACCCACTGAGTGACTTCGCTTATGTAAGACATATTTTTTTTCTCAATGCATAACAATTTGCCCTTAAAAATAAATCTTGCAAATATCATTCATCAAGGTTTGTTATTGTCTACAAATTGAATTTCCACGAGTCTCATTTTTCAGTGACTTCATTGACAAAGTGTTATTTCATTGTAGCAGCTATAGTATGGATTTATTTTTTCAATAGGCTCGTCACATGGGACTTGAAAATAACTGGCGAAACGTGGGTGTACTATAGGTACATCTTTGCCCAACCCTTGGGGAAAACAAAGCGTAATGTGTGATGTATGTTATTATTATCAAACAGACAGACAGACTGACATGGCGAAACTATAAGGGTTCCTTGTTGAATACGGAACCCTAATAAAAGCCTTTTCACTTTCATTAAATGAATAGCCAGACCAATAAATGGCATTTTAGGGGTATGAGGCTAATTTGATTAAAAAATCCATAATCGAATTTTACATCATAAAATCCTTCCGCTTCCTGCAATTTTTTGTTGACTCGTTTCATGAATTTGTATAATGAATACTGCGCAATGGAAAAATATCAACTGTATTAATATTAATAGGTACACACGACAAGGGAAAAAAATATGATTAGGTTAGCTAAATACAAATGCGATTCTTATCTAAAACTTTAACAAAATTAAATGGTATTCTCACCATAACAGTATGTGTTGGCAGATATTATTTATTTAATATCTGAAAATATCAACAGAAAGGGTTTTTTTTAATGCATTGGTAAGCACATATTTTCGTTCTTGACTGTAAAGGACAAGTTTTACAGTGTATTAATATTAATTTAATTATGTATTTAAGACTACCTGTTGCCCGCGACTGCGTCTGCCATCCTAGATGAAAGTAGCCTATGTACTTCTCCAGGTTCAGCCGTTTTAGCGTGAAAGCGTAACGAACAAACAAACAAACTCACTTTCGCATTTATAATATTAGTTAGGATATTAGAGTAATTATATACAATTAATCCAATACAATACATGCACATCCTCTTTGTTGAGCAATCAAATTAATAACACGTAAAGTATCCAAATTATAATTATTTAATACAATTTGGATATTTTATTAAAGGGCCCTATAGGGTTAGCCCGTTAGGGCTAATATTAAAAGAGCGTGAAAAATCTTACCAAAAATACATCATCATTGATAAGATCGTTTTGCAATCAATTACACTCACAAGAGTGATTATGACATTACGACTTTCTTAGAGAAAGCCAGAATCTGTTTATAGATATGAAAAGCTTTCTATATTTATTTAATAAAGTATTGTTTTTTTGCTTGTGTACATTGTGACTTGTGTCAGCTGAATATGCATTTACATATCAACGCAACGTGTAATAATCTCTTCGACACAACCATTCTCATAAAGTTTCAAGGGATGGGAACACGCCTGTGCTAGACAATAGACGCCAAAATCTCATAATCTAGATGTAAACAATGTACGCTGATACGTTCATAACTACTGACACGAGTTACTTGATGTACAGTCACGAGCACTAATAACTATACCCTTAGCAAAATTCAAAAGCAATTCTCTCGTGAAATAAAATTTAAACTTTGATATAAAACCTATTTCATAATATTACGGCATGTATTTTTATGTTCAGCTTTTATATTCTGTTTTTCTTTTTTTTTGGGCAGTGTTGGGTTGTACTCTGTTCTATTTACTATTTACGACGGTGAGAACAAGTTTCGTCTCGTTTCTCGTTGACGTCCCGTTCACGGTGCGATGGACAAACAGCCTTATGCTTATTATTACGGCATGTATTTTTATGTTCAGCTTTTATGTTCTGTTTTTCTTTTTTTTGGGCAGTGTTGGGTTGTACTCTGTTCTATTTACTATTTACGACGGTGAGAACAAGTTTCGTCTCGTTTCTCGTTGACGTCCCATTCACGGTGCGATGGACAAACAGCCTTATGCTTACTTAATTTGGTAAGTACCTTTGCCATTTTACTGTTTTCACTAATCAGGCAGGTAACGAATAATGGTGATTATAGCCACATCCGCTCCAGGGTCGTACGCTGTGTCGGACGTTATTCATCACCAAATTATATTAGAGTATTACGTTCCACTTTGTTATTTATTGTTTCCTTCTAATTAACTTCTAATTATTTTTGGAACAATCAATTAAAACCAATAGCTACCTTCGCAGCAGCTTTCCCAGTAAGTATTTTTATTTATTTTCTATATATCACGGCTCGTGGGAGTTCGTGGCTAAGAACAGCCGTACGGGTTGATCCATTTGGTTAAGCTACGCTTGTCGGGGTTGGTCGGCAGATGGGTGATCATCTTTACCTATCGAGACTCCTCCGTGCCTCGGAAAGCACGTTAAGCCGTTGGTCTCGGCTGACATTCTTGGATCTTTGACAGTCGTTACGGGTCGTCATAAGCCCGAAAGTCTGACAACCAGTCTTAATACCAATCGTATTTGGAAGTCAGATAGGCAGTCGCTCCATGTAAAATACTGGTATTCAGCTGCATTTGGTTAGACTGGAAGCCGCCCCAACATTGTTGGGAAAAGCCTAGGCACATATTCACGCGTTTGTGTTAATTATAGCAAACTGAACTGTTTTATTTATTTACGGTATTTGTAGAAACTTACTACATAATCTTACCTCCACATGTTATGTGTGTTCTGGTGGCCGAGTTACAGTTAACGCAATGGTAATGATATAATTATAAGAGTATCTTCTTTTCTGTAATTTGATGGTTTAGGATGGAGTAAACAAAACTATGCCTTTTTGTCAGTTTATAGATTTGAATCGATAGTCATATACGACTTAGGGCTGATTTTACCAAAGTCAGATATCTTTTATCCGTGGAATAAAAATGGCGTCTGACAGTTTTTGTATGGAAAAACTGTCGAAAATTCAAAATTTATTCGCAGGATAAGACTTATACTCGGTATAAAAGTTTGGTGAAATTCGCCCTTAGCAGACAAATATAGCGAAAAATACGATAAAAATAACACTGGATTACAAAAGGCGACGCACAAACGACAATCACGTATCATAGTACTCATTGACCTAGTATAACAAAGTGTAGTATCGCAGTTCACAGAGTATTTTTATTAAGTAACAATCATTTTGATAATGAGCCGCGAGAATGTCGAAGACAAAGCGCACTGACCTTGCGGCCGCGGGGACGCGCGGATCGCTTTCGGCGCCCCACCGGACTACCCGAGCCAATTCTTATAAAACCCACTGCTGCTTATCATATGTATGTCAGTCACGCACAACTATCCCACACAAAAATGTTCGTAAAAGTAAGTCATCTTCCCGTGTTAAAAAGTGAAGTGAAAAGTGTATTCTATAAAAGTGAGAAAAAGTAACGATATTTTTTTAATTGTGCAGATTTTAGCATTCAGCGTGTTGGTGGCTGTTGCCCGGGCGGGTCACCTCGGGCACGGCGGGTACACGGTGTCGTCTCAGCACAACCTGGTGCATCACGACACGCACTACGACAACCACTACGCGGCGGCTCCCCTTGCCACCTATGCCCACGCTACGCCCTTGGTCCACGCTGCCCCTATTGTCCACGCTCCCGTGGTTCACGCCGCGCCCGTCGCTCACGCCTACGCCCCTGTTGACACACATGAGGGCTACTACAGCCACGGAGGACATGAGGACTACTATGTATGTATCTTTCAAGCTACCAATAATTAAGTACTCCAGGAACCTAGACTATATGGATTTGTGGAATAGAACTAGGTAGGTACTCGGTTTAACTTATTACACAGCATCTTATTGTATTTTTTTACCGTGTTGTTGCAGTCTCACCCCAAATACAAGTACTCGTACTCCGTGGAAGACCCCCACACTGGCGACCACAAATCCCAGCACGAAGTCCGCGATGGTGATGTCGTGAAGGGTGAATACTCTCTGCTGCAGCCTGATGGCTCCTTCCGCAAGGTCTCCTACACCGCTGACGACCACAACGGGTAAGTTGTACTGCTTTGTTTGTAACTCTGTAGCATACTCCTAACCTGTTCTGCTAAATCTAAGCTCCGTGTTACCGCCTTGCATAATTATTCGGACTATCTACTAGATAGTATCTAATATAGTAGTATTATAATATTAGTGATAGTATTTCCAATATAAGCTGATCTCGCATTGTATAGGATTTCCGTCCAATGCGAGGTCAGCTTATACTGGAAATGTGTAGCCGTGAGTACCATGTATACTAGTAAAGTTTGTCACGTAAAGTTCTAAAATTACGTAAAATAAAATCTAAACACAAACTGCATACGTAATGACGAACCGTTGCGCGTTGATGAGAGTGCAACTTTCCCCCAATTGCGCAAAACAGTACGGACCTGCCATATTCGTCCGCATATGGAGCTTTGTTTGTTTACGTATGTGAGTCGTAAGATTACATCGTATTAAGTCACACACTCACATGCTCGTCAAACCGGTAAGTGGTCACTAGACCAGTAACGTATGAGTAATGAACTCGACCCATGTGCTACTGACTGACAACAGGTATCGGTGAACAGGTGTCGTGATAACAAACTGGTTTCCGAACCTGTTCCGTCTGACCGCTATTATCTCGTCATAATATTTATCAATGTTTGTTTTGGTTGCAGCTTCAACGCGGTCGTGCACAACTCCGGCCCCAGCCATCACGTTTACTCATCCCAGCATCATCACTACTAGATCTCTTCATCTTAGAAGCTTTAAGAACCACAATGTACCTTATTTATACTCGCTGTGATCTTCATGTATGTTCTTTTGTTTATAAATAGTCATTAAAATTAACATAAAAACCATGGTATTTTTTTACTGAAAACTTGCGTACGAATTAATGTACTGTGTAATACCTAGTTAAGATAAGCACGATTAAAATCTTATTAATAGGTACACCTTATGTTACAAAGTATGAAAACTCGTTATCAACATTACGAAAGTTTACCTTTTATAGAACTTGCAAATTTTGCAGTCTGTCGAAAGCTAGTTAAGCTGTCGAATATCTATCAGGAATGCGATAGTAATTAATTTGTACCCACGTGTAGGCTCAGAGATAGCAGAGATTAATTCAGTCGTGACAGTTAGGTAAATAAACTTGCATTTGTTTATTCCCAGCACAACTGTGACCCGGACAGCTTTCGATAGTGATAAAATAACAAAGTAGTATTTGTAGGTATTATTAGTATTATCTACCTATCTATGTTTATTGTCTACAACCATCGGTAAATCAGATTAAATCCATGGCCCGTGGCCCATAACCTATGTGTGGTGAAGGTTGACATTTACTGGGTACAATGCCAACTGCCAGAGTTTAGGAACAATTCACCGACCGACACTGTCCTACACTCGCGTAATTTAGGAACAAATTAAGTTACATATTTTGGTAAGAGCAAAAATTATATAAAGAAAAAACCAGGGTTTTTACAGTTTTTATTCCAGTGCTTGGCAAAGAATCTGATCCTTATCTTCGTAGCTACTCAAAAATTACTTTCAAGGATAAACTATGTACGATTTTCATAAGCCATAACTTTGCAAATTGTCACTCTCATACACTATTCATATCATTAGGGCCTACAGTTTATAACGTGTCGTGACTGCTGCGATACCTTGGGACTGTATCTCAAGGTAAATTCGACCAAATTGTACGAACCGTTGCCTTTATTTACTCCTTTTTGAAACAATGGCTTATCTTGTGAGAGATACGAAGTGGTAGACACAAGAACACTTGTACAGTGTACTACTGTGTATGCGTAAGATTTGAAAGCTCGTTCTATGTTTAGGCCTACACAGTGCCCACAGTTTGCCAACACATAATGCTACACTACCGACAAATAACACATATAATTTCTCAGTCCAAAGCAATGCTGTTTACGCCCCTGTCAGAAAGATAACTGGCTGGATTTACAAGTTTACGATGTCATAAGCAACGTGTTCTATCTTAAAGTGTTCGGCACATTGCTCCTTAAACATTCACTCACCCTGATACTGCACTCATTTCACTTCAACGTTTAAGTTTAGTTTTGAAATAGCATCATTTAACTCAACGGCATAGTTAATATACATTACACATACTAATTTTATAATTTAATTCAAACGGTTTCGTCAAAGTTATACGTGAATTAAAGTTAGATTAACACCTCGGTTAAATTATAGGGACCGCCATACAATTAGGCTCTTCGAAATCATTATTCTTCCAAAGGCTAAAAAGGTAATTTACTACTGGTCTTTTCATTGATGAAGAAATTCGTTAGCATATAACTGGTTTATGGGTAAATTATCATATTTAGCCATTCAGGTCGAGTGCCTGTTGACATCCTAGGCAAAGATATTAAACTGCGGATGTATAATCTAAACTTGCTTCCTCTGACAACCCAAAGAGGTCTTATAAAATTTAATTCACAATGTCTATAATTGTTTAAACCGTATCGTATCGTGGGGTATCGTATTACCCAGTTACTGGGTTGTGGAGATCTGATAGGCAGTCGCTCTATGTAAAATACTGGTATTCAGCTGCATCTGGTTAGACTGGAAGCCGACCCCAATATAGTTGAGAAAAGGCTAGGCAGATTGATTGAGACAGATTGATCCATCATTGTTTAAACCCTTTTTACGACTCATGACTCATGTCTTTGATACGTAATTCGCATGTGGCGATGTAGACGCCGCCACACTGTTTATGTATTTCCAGTGGTACACTAAATATAATATCTGAACGAAAACGCAACGTTAGTGATACGGTAGAGCAACTCGACAGCAGAACTACCTGTCAAAATACTAATCCGGAACAATGTAAGCTGATCTGCCGGACGCTAAACTATCTAAACGTAAGTAAATTAATTTAGGAACAAAATCGAACTAAACGTTCCGCTGGAGCTCGTATGAAAACTTCCGTAATCCGGATCAGGATTTACAGTCCGGAATTCCTCAAACGATTCTGAATGATTGAATATATGTACTACTGAGTTTCTTAAACTAAAAAACACGAATTTGAACCTCTATTAGTCGTCGTAATTGATACATAATTTAGATGTAATTTGTCCAATCACAATATATTAGAACTTACTTAGAACTCCATATCATATACCATTGACAGCCGCAAACAAAGAAAAGCTGTCAACAATAAGCTCTGATTAATATTAATAGGCAGTTCCTATAGTCACGGTCAGACAAATTATCGGGTGAGTAACCTCTGAACTATCGTTCCTACCTTTCAACCAAATCTATTATTACGTGTAACCTTGCTATCAATATTATGTTAGCTAAATTATACAGGCTGTTAGGTTAAACGAGGGACATACTTTACGTATGGGAGTGAGTAAAATAAAAATTTCCTACATTTTGTCGAGTTATTCTAACATAAATGTATGATGCAGCTTATTTTTTTTGCGAGTTCAGGCCTGGTCCTGTCGCAAAAATTTATCTATTTCATGAGTCTACACTACTTTAAAGTATGTCCCTCGTTTAACCTAACACCCTGTATACGGGTATCGAGCTTCCGTGACGATGGCGGTATCGACTCACGAAACACCACGATTGCCGGACCTTTGGGCCTCGATAACAGAGACCTTTACAGAATATGTTCTAAACAATTAAATCAGTCGAACAATAATCGTGATCACCTTTCAAATATTTTGAATATTCATTTGAAAATAGATTGAATTCCATGCTGAAAGTTTTGAAATAGTTTCGCTAGGAATCTGATTTTCAAATGTAATATCTGAATATGTTAGATCTACGAAAAATGATGCCAAACGAAACGAAACTTTAAACTGCACTATCTTTTAAACTTTTTTAAACGTTTTAAAGTAACTGAGTGCTAAACTGGGCGCAGGCTTCACTTGTGCCTTCGTAATTCGTAACCACTTTTGCATTAAAAAAACGATGTAGACACCTGAAGCACGTGGATTGTTTATCTGAATACGTTTTGGATTTTAACCCTATGTAAAGTTAGAAGAATCACAAGAAATACTCTCTACTGCCTTAGAGCGTACAATAGAGTATTAACTGCTAAGTAAGTTTCTCAGATTATGTTTATTATTTCAATGAATGGTACCAACATCGTGATTTCCCAAAATCATTTTCATTGATGTAGGACTAAATTCAACAGCGAACAACAGTTGGATAATCTAATACATCGACAGATGCTTCTAAATAAGCTACTTAAAATTAAACTGTGATCATTATCAAAACTGATTTTTAGTAAAAGCCTAATTAAGTGCTGAAACTGCTGTTAATTGCTTTACTCAACCACTCCGCATGTTTGGCAAGACTAAGCTATTATCAAAATTCTTTTTTGTGAACTAATATGGGTCTATTAGTTTCAACAACACTTAATTTATGATATCAAGTGTCTGTGATCGCATTACGAGCATCGGTTAGGAAACTAAATACTACCCAACTGCGTTGTACCTACTCTAGTATTTGATCGCCATGTGGTTGAACCCGGTGCATTCGATATTACTTTGTCGCAATCACATGCTAGTAATAATAACACCAAGTCGATAATTTGAAGCAATCAAATTTCAATTGTCGTGAATAATTAAAATTCATGTGTGGCAATGTTTTTCAATTCGGGTTTAAACAAACAATGTGGCTGCGATATTGCAGTTTATTGCTGTTGCGTGTGTTTCACACTTTTCATGTTAGAAGATGCTCGATGCGATAGGCTTAAATGTGGTTTAATAGGCTATTATTAAATAGTTCTTTAATGAAAGCTAGTCCTGCTCGTTTATTTAAGCATTGTTTTAAATTGAGATAGAACTCTGCAGCTAATAAGTTGGGAACGCTTTGTGTTTAATTACACCTTTTCTGGCAGTATCTCAATGTATTAATCAAAGGCCGTTTAAGAACGCAAACATAATCAGTTCGGAACATTTAAAGATGATATACGACTTCAAAATGAGTATTGATCTGTTAAAGAACCTTCACAAGTAATGTGCATACTAATGTCTTTGAATTACTCAAATGTTGCCCTTGTTCCTCTAGTCCAAATCACAATAAAAACTAGATGGATTATCGCAATTACTCACGCAACATCGATATTGCAGATAATGTCGGTTTGGCTATGTGCAGGGCACCTACGGGCGGCGCGGGAAGGCGATTGTCTATGAGTTATAATCGGCCTATGTGTGCGAGTAACCAACGACCTCGCGGTGTCAAAGTTACGGAACTGAAGTGACCGCACTCCCCACCACAGTCAGGACTGCGGCTCCGTTTTGCTTTTCATATAAAAGTCACACTCCGGATCGATAATGGTATCAGTCACCTGCTCTGATTAACTAGTGCAAAATGTTCACCAAAGTAAGATCACTGAAATATTTCAAAATTTATTTTGTCATTTAAATATCAAAAGGGAATTTCTAAATGTGTTTTCTCTGCCCAGGTGTTCGCCCTCAGCGCCGTGTTGGCTGCCGCCAGCGCTGGTCTCCTGCCGCTGCACCACAGCGCGGTGTCCTCCCAGAGCATCGTCCGCCATGATGCGCCTGCGCACTATGCGTCTGCCCACTACGCCCCAGCGCAATATGCTGCCCCCATCGTCCAAGCTGCCCCCATCGTCCACGCTGCCCCCATCGTCCACGCCGCCCCCGTAGTTCACGCCGCCCCCATCGCCATCGCCCATGGCGAATACGTGAGTATAACACATTCGATTCCTCGCTACTTTCGTACCTGATAATAAACAAGGCCTCAGCCTCAAATTAGATGTGTATTACCAACCTTACGGATATCCTAAAGTCGTTCTGTCTTCCTTTGATCTATGATAACAATGAATTGAGGCCAAAACCACGATTAATAAACAAAAACTATTTCATTTCAGTCCCACCCCAAATACGACTACGCTTACTCCGTGGCTGACCCCCACACCGGTGACCACAAGTCCCAGCACGAGAGCCGTGACGGTGGTGCCGTGCACGGAAGCTACTCTCTGGTCGAACCTGACGGTTCAGTGCGCAAAGTAGAATACACCGCTGACGACCACCATGGGTAAGGCCACGTTTCCGTATAAACATTTAAGTTTTATGTCATAATGCCCTAAGCAAAGATGGAAGTCCTTCAGAGTAGCTTGAACTGTCGAACAGCCAAAGCCACGACCAACAATTTAAAAACTAAAACTAAATTGGACGACCACATACTAACCACGGTATACTCATTCCAGTTTCAACGCTGTGGTCCACAAGACCCCCGGCCACCACCCCGCCCCCGTGGTCCACGCTGCCCCAGTGGTCCACGCCGCTCCCCTCGCGCATTACGCCGTCGCACCCCTCGCCCATGGACATCATGGCCTCCACTACTAAACAACTACTCTAGCTAACTCGTGTGATATGATGACGGATGACTGAATGTGATATTTATGTGTAAATATGATGATATGAATTTATACTCGAATGTAAATAAAATACTCAGCTGCTGAATTTTACTTTTTTGTTTTACTGTGAAATATCCCTGAAAAAGCATTGATGCTGAAAATCTGTTATTTTTCTAAGTTCCTCGAGCTTCTTTGCTCTAAACAAACTACATTAATTTATGCACAGCTTCACTTCAAACATTTGCTAAGAAAAAGCAAAAGTATCTCAGTAAGAATATTACAACACAGAATACAAATAATTGACTCCTTTTCATATCGACACTTACTAAAAGCAGTACAAATACCTACACAAGTTTAGTTCCTACTACAGATTACGCGGTAACTGCCCTTAGGTAACAAATAAATGCATTGACCACAATTAATTTCGATTATGCCCTTGAATAGTAAGACATTGGATCGAAATAATTACTGTTGTTATTTATGTGGACACGCGCAGTTGGTTGCGTGCTGACGGACGAAGGCGCCCGCGCATTCCTCGCTGGTGATTTGGTGCGATAATTACAGAACATTGTATGGAGAGTTGCGCAAAACTCTTCACCGCCCAGCTACTGCGCGACGACCTAGAAAAGCCACCTTTTTAGTTATTGCATCTTTGTCTTTTGCAGCAAGGTAAGTAATTTGTATAACTAGGACCATTGTTACCACGCACGCTAATTCACAATTTTCGCAATTTTATAGTAACAATGTTTCATTAGGGCACATTTCTATTTGTTTAGGTATACATATCCCTTCATAAGGGTAATTTCTGCAATAAATGACATCAATTTAAATGCAATCACTATAACGACTGACAATTTGTGAGCCTACAAACAAAATCCCATTATGTGTAAATCGTAATGATATAAATTGCCACAATTGTCTACGAAAATGTGCACACGTAGGTTCAATAAAGGTTATGTTTCGACACCAGGCTACTGGTGATCAATCAACTGCATAATGTGTGCCTATCATGTGCATTAGAGTCGTAAACAATAGAAAGGAACCGTAGGTATCTATATTTCTTTTGATTGCAATAGTAATTTACTTCATCAACGTTTTAGGTTTATGTCAGGATGTCTAAGGCCTAAAAGGAAGTAGTCTGAAAAAATATCCTGAAAAGCAGTCATAATAAGTCAATTAATCTATTAGACAACTTATATGTCTAACATTACTTCGTCACATAACGGTTGCTGTTTAGTTCTTATGATTTCAGCTTCACCACGTAGTATTATAATAATTGTGGCTTCACGAAAAAAATAAGTTCATGAAGGAACGATCATTTTGATCCAAAAAGGCAACGCCTACGTAGAAAAGGAATAAAAATTCCGAAATACCAATTTACTTGGTTGTAGATATTGGTGGACGGGCTGGTGTCCGTAACTCACTCACATGTCAGTAAAGATATTGGCGATAGTGAGACAAATGAAATTCAGAGAATTTATGTTGAGTTTCCCCAAGTATTGCTTACGTCAGGAAATACGTCAATAAACCAAAGTAACCCACGGCATGTGAATTGATATGAATACAGGCGTAGAATCTGACAATCATAACTAAAATGCCTTGTTCTTTTCATGTCTTGTCTTACATTAGACTCAGGTCTGTTTGAAACATTAGAACAAAGGTCTGCAAAATCCTGAATAGCAGAAGTATAGTGAATTAGTGACATTCATAATTAGCTCATTTTCATGCGTATTCTTGTTTTATTTTCAGACAATTACCAATGTTGCAAATTCGCAAAACTATTATGGAATATTGTAAAACAGATGATATATATCATAGTTGTCGACGAAAAATACATAACTTCCTTTGTATACATAACTTCCTAAAGTTTTTTCTCTGAAGTGAGGGAATGGGGTGAAGCACGTTTTGGGTTGGTTGAACCTTTCGCGTGGCGGCGACCTTGGGCCCACCAGATAATGATCTGAGGCGGCGGCGCTACGCGTGACATAGGCCGCGTTCATTCTGGGGCGAGATGTCGTAACACCGAGATGAAATCTAAGCCAAAAGATACTGTTATTAGCCAAGGTCGTCTGTTATGTGTTATTTAATATCATTTAAGTGTGGGAATGTTTATATTAGTACGAATACGAATTTTTCCAAATGCAATGCCGTCTTCTTAAAAAATAAAAATAAATTCCTGAGTTTTAACAGAAATACGGAAGAGGTTTTTGACAAATAGATAGTGCATTTGACAAACATGCACTACCACAAACTTGCCTTGTACAAGTGCATATTCCAGCCACGTCTTTCTAAGAGAAGACTAAATCCTTCTTTTTATTCTCCTTTTATCATTTTCTTGTCAATTTCAGGTCGGCTGCCTGTGAAACTAGGTACCAAATGATGCTGCATGCCTTGCTTGTACCGTTTGACATCTGCAATACGCTAACGGTTAGATAGACGGTTTTTCCAAACTTTCAAGCTAACCCGGCTTGGGTTAGCTTGAAAGTTTGGAAAAACCGTCGAGGTACTAAAGTAACTAAAGGAACTAAAGTAATCTTGGCCCACGTCCTTAGGATATACAAGCGCAATCTCTTTCCAAAAATACTCAATGATTTAACAATTTAGGTCTTAACAGTACTTTATCAACTAAAAGGCGAATTAAGTCTTTGTTAAACATATAAACTCTTTTGTCAGGTACCTACCACTCGAGTACTTTAAGTGTTATTGTCTGCAGTGTGAACGTAACTTATTGTACAAACGTGAGCTAAAGTAAGTGTTGCATTGTTTCGTGTCGCGGGATTGCTGTCCGTTTCTGTTCATTCATGACAATTCTCAGCCGATAGTCGGAATGCTGGCATTTGTGTGCTTTCCGTGCTTTGGAATTGAATTGTTAATTAAATAATCAGTAATACAATACCATTATAACGCTTTAATAAGCGTAGACTTTACAAATATCTACAAAGTCAGCAAAACAGGTAGGATTAGCGCAATGGCTAAGTGATCGCTTGTTGTGCTAGGGGTTTCAACATCAATTTCTGCAAGAATATTTTTTTTACCATCTGTTAGTTTATGAAAATCTTAGAAGGTAGCTTTGCATGGAAAATGTAATCCTATAAAACGCTACCACAGTAAACATTCCTAGTATGTAGCATAGATTTTCATCATAGAAAATATTGAATTAAGCACTGAAAATGTAATCTGCCAAAGAAGCTGAAATAAAACATAGAGTACATGGTATTGCTGATGACACGTGCCGTCACAATAGTACCTATTCGAGGAAAATCCTAAATAGCTCACAACACCTATTGTTAATAGAGCATCTGCTTAGTGAGAACAACGCTTTTCAACTTTGTCTGTTGTATGAAGGATGCTGAATACATTCAATAATATTGTAGTCTAATAAAAATAAATAATTAGCACATCGGTAGTCAGTCTTCGAACGACTTTGTGACTTAGACAATTGAATTTAGTAGGTGCTCAAGACTTCAATCTTTTCCGTAACCTAGGCGATAGCCAAAAATATCCTCACTCAAAATTATAAATGCGAAAGTGAGTTTGTTTGTTTGTTACACTTTCACGCTCAAGCGGCTGAAGGGATTTGGATAAAATTTGACAAATACGTTTCATCCGGGATCGCAAACGAAGTCGCGGATACAGCTAGTATGAACAATATATTCTAACAGACTCAGGAAATAGGGTACAATTCTCGTTGTATATTCAATTTGAAGCAAACTGAAAAAGAGTACATCGATCATTAACGCTAGAAATGAGTTACAAACCTAAAATTACATTATTAGCAATCACATTTACTGTTCCTTTTAAAAATACTGGTATTCAGCTGCATCCGGTTAGACTGGAAGCCGACCCCAACATAGTTGGGAAAAGGCTAGGCAGATGATGATGATTTACTGTTCCTTTTACCTATGTATTAAACCACGTAGATATTTTACAACAATAAGCCACATAGTCCCTCAATGTTATGCCGGTTATTAGCTACTTACATATTGTAATCAATCAGTCTCAGTAATTATAATGCTAAATTGGGATTTGATTTGGATTGGGAGCGAACATGTTCTTCGTTTTATTCATGAATTTATTTACTGGTGTGGTGTGAAGATTTCTTAGTAGTCAGTTGTTCAGCGTCGCGGTCGTGATTCGTCGCGGCACTGCCTGAACAGACAGATCAAATCCGTTTAAGATTTTGGTAATATACTAATCGTCTATACTGAAAGACAATGCAAATTGAATCGCTTATTTTGTTGGCATTAAGTGAAACCCAGAAGTATTAATACACCTTGGGTTTTTCTAAAATTGGTCGTCTCAATACAGAAAGCCACAATCCGTATCTAAAAAATTAATAATACGTACTCGTACAAAGTTAAGACTTCATAGTTAACTGAACTTGAAATTATATCCAAGGATGTCAAACATTTCCACAAATATTGGATCGTATTTTTGAAATCCCATAACATAGCATTGCTGTTCAAGATAAATCGAGGGCAATACTGTGCGATGCAGGTACTACATTTGCCGCATATACACAAATATTCCCACGCAGTCATAGGTACTTGTGCTATAGTAGGTACTTGGGCTAAGAAATTACCAACAATTATGATTTTACGCGTCGTGCATAGCGATAGAGCAGATTTAATTGCTTTGTTGCTTCATCACTCGATAAAATTTGACTATGCTTGGGAAAATGGTCTTCTGGATATGAATGATAAGAAATTAAAAATAAATAAAAATCTTTATTCCATAAAACTACTTATGTTAAAAAAACAATAAAATGGCACAGATACACACAAAACTAAACTCACGCCTAAACGCGCGACACGCGTCAACTATGAAGCTTTCAGAATAAAAATGTAACCAAAAAAATACCAAATTCTCCAAAAAAATTGGACTGTATAAGATTCTACAAAACTCAAAGGGTCGCGATCGAACACTTTATAATCCCTTTGTCATAGGTATATTCTAATTGATCTGGGAATTCCCTTCTAATTCTACTATAACTCAACTATTCAATCTAACCCTCACTTCGGCTTATTTATAGGTGTCAAGCTCTGTAATTGATGCTACCGGACTTCAGTCCACTAAATACATAAACTGCACCTAATTGAATTGTTAATTGAATTTACAACGTTGTAAATTGTAATAGTAATTAAACTCTAAAATTAATCTGTCATGTATATTCTGAGAACCATTTACGGTAGGCACGTTTCACGTACGTTAGTTGCAAGGGTCAGGGTTTGACTGACAAAGATATAGAAACTAAACCTGAAAGTAAACTGAAAAAAATAATCTATTAGGTGTTGGGCAATGCCTTTTTGTAGAGAGTGACGATAGGTCTTAAAGTCAACATTATTAGCTTTTAGAGAATTCGCTTTATACAGCTAGACTTGGTATCACCTAACCGTTTTATATCTTTAGTACAACCACAGATGAATACTGATGATTCACTCCGCAAAATCATTTAAGTACTTGGGGCTAGTAAGTACTTGTAGCTTCATACCTAAAATTCGAAGTGAATCATCTGTTTTCATCTGTATCTGTTGTACAATACGCAATCTTCTATGAAGGCACGCAATGACACTTTACATTTTTAAGTAGCTTTTGACACAGAAAACAGCTGACAATCGTAGAGTGGATTAGAATCGGGGAAAGTTAGGCCACAAGCACGTGCAATACTGGCACAAAATAGATTTTAATAAAGATAGCGATATTCACTTGTTTATGTGTCGTAAACTGTCGGTGGCGTCGACGGACCGTCCACTACCTCCTTGGTTAGACATTGACCTGAAAACAATTTAAGTGTAACAGTGTTATAAGTACTAGTGTGGCTTTGTTCGTATTGAGTAATACGGCTCGTTCGCGCTGAGTAATAACAGTCCTCGACAAAACAAAACCACTAAACATGAACACTCATTTCACTTAAATAGCTATGCTAAGTATATTATTATCAGCATTACACAGTAATTTAATACGCTATCACAGTAAGAAAATTAAATTAAGGACAAGGTGGACTTGTCTCGTATGTTATTTTATTAGTTACGAAAAAAATAGGTTGCAAATACACATAGGTACTATCTGCCTAGTTCAAATTACATTTAATTCTAATCATCAAACTTTGTTACCTACCAAATGTAACACCATCATCTGCCTAGCCTTTTCCCAGCTACATATGTTGGATCGGCTTCCAGTCCAACCGGATGCAGCTGAAACCAGTATTTTATATGAGTAGTAGAGTATTTTACATGAAGCGACTGACTATCTGACTACCACAACCCAGTTACTGGGTAACACGATACCCATTGGTAAGACTGGTGTCAGGTTTCGGGCTTCTGACTTCTAGGTTTCATTGTTGATGCGTTTCGAGGAATACTTTAGGTGCGCTTCGAGGATTACCCCGCTGATTTAGGCATGGCAGAGCTATTAATCCACCATTTATGTTGCACATCATATTATTAGGCATTTAACTGCGCCCTGCATACCAATTATGTCGTTATTCTATGATTGATTAAAAGTGAAGTATTTTTTGCCTTAGGACAAAGGCTAATGTCCCACGCACAGTGCAACCAATCATTCTAGGACATAAAGCGACCCGCGTTTAGACGTAATTGCACCAATAAAATTATTGAATGTAAAGTAACAATAATAAAAATCCGACTACTGTTAATGTTCATGAGTTATGAATTAGAACACCAGTACTTATCACGTTTTAGCATAGCTATGTAGTTAAGCTATGCGAAAATGTTTAGTTTAAACTCAAGGTTTAACAAAATCTTGATAAAAGTTATTGTTAAAACTGTCATACTATGTATGTTACGTACATACAGTTTATATTTTATGAAAATCAATTTCCTGTAGGTACCTCCATTTTCTTTTACAGTATAATACCTACCAGTCTAAGCTGAACTAGACTAATCTCCAAAAACATTGATTTTTTTAGATGTATGCATTGGGTACTATATACATCTACCTACCTCGATGTGGTCATTTACTTACCGAACATAAGTAATAAAAATATTTCATGTTCATGTAGCCAAAATTATGTAAAATTTCAGGAAAGGTTGAACAACAATGCATTGTTTGCTTAGCGTACAGGTATATTATTAACAAACCCAGTGTCAACGCTAAACCCGTGTAAAGTGTTACTCAAGACGATTTGTCGCATGTTGCGTTCACGTGAGAATGTGAGAAAGAAACGCGACAATGAGACATATTCGAGAATTAAGTACTTACATGTTAAGTTGCATACCGAGTTGGGAAATAAGTAGCAACAGCAGAATACTCCTAAAATATGGATGTCAAGATATGTAAATATTACCTATGTCAAATCTCAGGCAAGCTGTTGAAATTGCTGTTGGATAATTGAATACGTTTTCTGAAACCGGGGATATTATTTTCCTCGATACATACTACAGTCCTCTGTCACACAGAATTACGTCCTAGCAGTGGAAACGTTAATAACTAATCATCATCATCATTGGCAGCCTTGTTCCAACCACTAGTGAGTAAAGGCCTCCTCCCCTATGTGTCATGCTTCCATGGTCTGTACGAGTCTCAGATCATGCGATCATATGATGTGTGTGTGTGAGTCTATAAGTAATATTACTTGTAGACTGCATGATTCAGCTATGCATGCCAAAGCAAGACCGGGATCCTGATCTCGCTTCCTAATGTGCTTAGAACAATATCCATAAGTATTTCCAAATGAGAAAATAAAAAGGGGGTTATTCTACCAAACTAGACAAAGAATATTTATGCTGGGGCTACACTTCGCGTTATCGCGAACTTTTCTTCGTGCACTCTCTCTCGCACACCCCTCGATGTCTCACTAAGCAACAGAGAGCGCACGAAGAAAAGTTCGCGATAACGCGAAGTGTGGCCCCAGCATTAGATTCTTATCACAGCAATACACCTATAACATCAATGAATACATATTTGTCCTTCCGAACGGGAAACACGCTATGCGGTCATTGGTTTTATTGAATGCGATTAAATGCCTTGCCCAACGAAACACATAATAGTATACTATTATTACCGAAACAAATGGTTTAAACATGCGTTAATAACTGTGCCTACTATTATACAATGCAACTTGAATTATTGTAACTTTTAATACGACAAATCGTTTGAACGAAATTGAAAAGGTTGAACAAAAAATATCCTCCTTATAAAACAATCCTTGTCAAAGGAGTTATACTAAAGATAACAAAGAAGTTTTTAAATAGAATCACTACATACTAATTAATATAAAACAAAGTCCTCCGCCGCGTCTGTCTGTTCGCGATAAACTCAAAAACGACTGCACCGATTTTCATGCTGTTTCCACCAATGGATAGAGTGCTTCTCGAGGAAGGTTTTAGTATATAATCGTCAAGTGAGCGTAGCCGCGGGCATCAGCTAATAAGTAATATAACGGTAGACATATTTTATATAGTACTTAATTCGTCACGTTTCGTTGAGTTTCTTTTGTTTTTCCGGTATTGGGAAAACACATTCGACATTGGTTTTAATTAAATGTTTTAAAGTAATCTATGGTCATGTCAGCCGGGCATAGCGTACGCAGATCACAAAATAAATCATACGATAAATTAAATGACTTATAGTCAATTTTGTTGACAGAAAGAATCCATCATGTTTTGCCTGCAATAATTTTGGCTGTACAAGTACATACTGATATTCGTTTTTAACTTCACATCCGTTGGATCGGACGGCTTTGAACGATATATGTACTTAAGTGCATACTTCCACCGTTACGATAGGGCGGTTAGCAAACCCTGAGAAATTGATCAATGGATTTTTGCTCTAATAATTCCCACAATTAAAACCTCTATATAAACTAATGAACCAAAGCTGCTAGCAGTATTGTCTTTACGTTTTCATATCGAGAGCATATTAAGTGTTAATTAATCGTGTTTATTTTTAAAATGATTCCCAAAGTAAGTTCCTATGTTTTGAATTTGACAAAGTGTGCCTACTCGTTGCAAGGCCGTATTGTTAGGGTTAGGGTTTATTTTGAGTGCAAAAAGTTACTTTAAGACAGGTGTTAAAATCATTGATAGTGGTCGATTGTTTTTTTGTTTTAGAATTAAGTGAATGTAATTTAAAAACATTATTTTATTTATTCAGAAAGCGTTTACCATTTCCCTTTTTAAAATTTCCAAAAAAAAAGTGGTTTCCCTCATTTTAATACGATTCCAATTGCTCTGCATGGAGCTTCGTGTACTATTCGGTATTTCCATATTTTCTATAATAAGTGGTATCTCACCGCTATAGGCACCTAGACCACATAACAATTTTGATTAAAGTAACCTTAATAGCACGTTATACACCGTTATATAACACCATTATTTTTAATTAGCCATGCCTGCCGTAATGTTCCCAAAAAATGTTTATTATTTTAACAACTATGGACGTAATTCAATTAACATAGTGCTCTAAATAATCAATAGTGCCTGTTTAAGTTATAAATATAGAAGCTAGTAACAAATTAAATGCATATAAATATGGTGCGTTTGCAATAACTTTCATAAGATTAATTTATAAAAGTAACAGTTATAACATTTTATAGATTTGATTACCTATAGTCAGTAATTGTGCCAATAATAAATCGAGATTTAGATCATGTCTATATGCAGCCGGCAGTCTCCAGTCGAAAAACGATTGGGTCTGGAATTAAAAAAAAAGGGTTATGAACTTATGATTGGCAACTGGTTAAACTTGGTAACTAGATCAGTAAGTTAGCGACGATACTTGAATACAAATCATTGGGTATTAAATGTTTGAGCAAATTGGGGTTGAAACACTAGTGTTTGGCATGGCATTGGCCCGCATGGCCCTAGGGCCATGCGGGCCAATGCCATGCGAGTATTTCGGGACGTCGCCTTATAGCCGATAGGCAGTCGTAAAATACTGGTATTCAGCTGCATCCGGTTAGACTGAAAGTCAACCCCAACATAGTTGGAAAAAGTCTAGACACGAAATGATCATTTATTAAGAATCAGAACTCTACTTAACTACATATTATTTTAAATGCTTACAGGTGCTGACTTTGTTCGCGGTGGTTTCTGCCTGTCAGGCTATCTTCCCGTTCCACCACCATCATCACCACCAGGCGGTGTCTCACCAAGAGCTGCAGAAGCACGACGGACCACACCACCCGATACCCATCCACCATCATCAGCCTATCCACCACCACCAGCCGATCATCCCGATCCCCATCCAACACCACGTGCCGCTGATTCACCACCACGTACCCATCCCCATTCACCACATTCCTCACCATGACCATTATGTAAGACCCATACCTCACCGGGACACCATGGCAACGTCCGCAGGTCGTGCTGCTAGATATATTGTGGGTGGTTCACCTGGCGTTCGCTTGGTTACGCAGTCAACCATACATTTTGTTGGCGACGCAACCTGGCTGCGCCGCCATGGCGCCCCGTGAAGAATGGCCCTTAGTATTTTAAAATTGTTACTGACATGACTTTTATAATCACAGTGATATCTGGCTACTAGATACACTAACAGATACTAATTACATTGCTGGGCAAACAATATATTCACAGTGATCTCCACCAATTAACTATATTAATTAAGATGTCTTTACCTTTTTATTAATGTTCAGGCTGGTCGGGACTATTTAACTACAATGAAAGCCTTTTTCGTAATGTTCTGCAAAATCTACACTACTACCGTTTGATCCCCATGCGCATTATGTTCATGAGATCCGATACTAAGACCAAGTAGAGATATACCTACAAGCAAAATAAACATAAAAGTATTTATTTCATAAATGCCTTTAAGAATTAGCGTGAAAACAACCAGGTATTTCTTGCCAATATTAGTCAAACATAAATTATTCAACAAACTCCCCGAGGAGTAATTGCACGGTAAAATATTCCATGAAGCAAGCGAAAGGTTTGCAATTACATTATATCGTCCACTTCCTGTATACATAGACTAGTTTTTATGTATCAACATTTGAATTTAAACGAACGCTTGTCAAAGGACATAAAAAGCTTTTATTAACAATAATTGTCATGAAATTATGTGCATATTAGTTTCAAATCCACTGCGGCCGCGACACTCCAATAAATCGTGAGTAGCCATAGACTGACTAAGCTTTAGACACTTTTCTGTCTCTTTGCGGTGGATTTTGTCCAAATCGAACTTGATCTCTTATCTCTCAATCCAAAAGCGAATGTCCTTTTAACAAACAAATGACTGTGCTTGTTTACTCATGGGCGAAGTACTTTAAAAAAATAAATGAAGGTTACAACCAACAGTTGACAGAGGCCCGGCAAAGTTTTTCCGTCCAGAAAATCTCGCAGTTTGTTACTGCGCCCGATAAATGTCGGACCTTATTGCATTGAATTTGACCTGGCGAAACTTGGAAGCAAAATCATCAGGCCCGGAAAAGTTTTTCCGACAGGAAAATCTCCGAGTATTTTACTGCGCTCGACAAACAATAGGCTCACCTACTATTACGTGGGACCTGGCGAAACGAGGGAGTGATACACCAACCCCTTTGGAAAACTACCAAATAACACATTTTTAAATCCACAGGCGTTCCCCGAATACAAGTTCGCATATTCCGTGCACGACCACCATACGGGCGACGTCAAGTCCCAGCATGAGCTGCGCCACGGAGACGTCGTAAAGGGAGGCTATGAGCTCGTCGAGCCTGACGGCAGGTACAGGAAGGTGGAGTACAAGGCTGATGATCACACCGGGTAAGACTTTAATTCTGGTTTCGGCTTTAAAATATAGCCCTTTTGTTTTTGGCTATTTCGTCATTTGTTTTTCTTCTACACGAGGACATACCTCATTTACTTTTTAATACATAGATAAATCATTATTTCATCTTAAGTTAGTTTGTGATAGTATTTTAAAATGGCATACAGTACTAGGTTTACAAAATGGCATTCTTCCCAACCAAATCTGATCAAAATAACAACTGAGAAAAGTATTTAGGCACCTATGTATAGTCGAGATCGCAATTGCCATACCACTTTAAGGTTGAATGATAGTTGAACGTCATAAAACAACAAGGTATATTTAATTACGTGACATTTAAATACATAGTTTCAACCTTAGTGAAGTTTCAATTACGAGGTCGGTTTAGTCCTATCTCCGCACCCACAAATTTAATCATCATGCCCAGAAAAAAATCCCATCTCGGAAACCTGTCATAAATCATTGCCACTACACATAAAAAAATTGAAACACCTAGTGAGTAAATGAACTTGATTTTTTACTCACTACCTACCGATATTTTTCCTGCCCACAGAACATTCTCGCCTAAACTGTCACATAATTGTTCCAGTTTCAACGCCATCGTGCACCATTCGTCGCCTCATCATCATGTTCATCTGTCCCACCACCACATTTGAACGTGACGTCACTGGGTCGACCAGAACTGACTGCTGCTCAAATAAGACTGACTATAAGCCTGTTGTACTGAATTCTGTAAAATACTGCTTTTATATGCAAATTAAAATTAGCGCTAATTTTTTAATGAAGTTTTGTTTTTTCGCGGTTCAAGGTTCCGTAACCAACAACTAATATTTACACCAAAAGTTCTGGCAATACGAAAATAATATTCCTACGTGTGGGTACGTAGGAATATTTGATATCTGATATCTGCAGTTTAAGAAAAGATGGCTTTATCTTGTTTTGATTTGAAAAACAAAACATGATAAAGCCATCTTTTACAGGAGCATATTTATCAAGAGTATCTTTTAAACCAACTGTAGTACTAAATACAAAATAATTTTAGGTTGTACAATGTTTCATAAGTCCTTGGCACCAAATAAATAATATAATCAAATGAATCAGCTGAGACAAGCAGATTCGAAAAAAAAAACCTTTTTAGTAATATGGAAAAGGTAACTGAGCTTAAAGTACTTAGCATAACATAGCATAATCAGACTGTAATGTTCCCACTGCTGGGACACTGGCCGTCTGTTCGAGGGAATGGGCTGTAACCTACCACGCGGTCCCAGTGCTTTTTGGTAGATGCCATACACGTCTTGGTGAATTTTTGGTTCTCAGACATACCGGTTTCCTCACGATGATTTCCTTCAGCGTTCTGAGAGCAGTAGTGATGAATTTGATTTAACTTTTTTGTTATTTGTATTTTTGTTTTGGTTGTTTTAAGTAACTGCGAATTTGCAAAAATACAACACAAGCGAGCCGCTCATTGATGAAAATTGAAAACACTTCACTAGAAAAATAATTGAGTTTTTAAATACGTTATACCCTGGATATGTAAAGCATAATTCTGTTCTATTCTATCTATCTTTACGTATAGCAAGTAAGCAATTTAATTTAAAACCATATTAGAAGTAATTAGAACCTGAAATATCTGCAATATCTGGTGTTCTAATCTACAGGATAACACGACGAACTCGGTTTTCTAGTCAGAAAAAGCAACTTGAAACACAGTATTTTTATAACTTCACATACAAATATTCGCAGCAAGCTTACTTGTTCAAGTTAGCTTGCTGCGAATATTTATCTAGGCGCAAAAACTAGCCTTCCCTAACTTCTAGAAAACAATTACATTAAATTAATCCAGTAAATAACTTTAATCCAATAAATCCTATCAGTAAATTAACAAAACAATTTTTTTTAAGTCTGAAAATGGGATATCCTCAAGTTTAAGTTCTCATCATAATTTGGTGTCACTTCGAAATTAATAGATTACACCATATAAAATCCAAAAAACCAAAACGAAAATATTAATCAAAGTCCAAACAGTCGACGATGAAATTGAAGAACGATCCCATAAAATCATCTGCCTAGCCTTTTCCCAACTATGTTGGGTTCAGCTTCCAGTCAAACCGGATGCAGCTGAATACCATTTTACAGGTAGCGACTGCCTATCTGATCAGAATCCGGTTACTAGGTAATACGATACCCCTAGGTAAGACTGGTTGTCAGACATTCGGGCTTCTGACGAACCAATTTCATAAATAAATAAATAAGTAACTAAGAAAAAATCGATACAGAATCATTTGGTACTTGATGATTAAAGAATATGAAAACCGAACGAGGTAATGTACTACCAATTAGATTAATTGTTTTAATAGTACCTACATATTAAGCTGTTCATATGCCAATTCCTTCTTCAATCATTCAAAACAAAATTAAAGATAGCTTATTAACACCTGTTAAAGTGTTAATAGGTACTAATACTCAATCATTCTCTTTAATTCGTAAGCATCGTTCATGAGAAGTACAAATTAATGTCAAATCGGTAATCGATATCGGCTTAATAAAGATGATGATGATCATGATACCTACTATTGAGGAGAATATACTAAAGAAATACAACTAACAAACATAGGTAATTATAATTAAATATTAAGAACACGCGCCACAATTTAGACTAGTCTTTGGAAAATCAAGTTTCCTCTTCATAGCATTGATAGACACACCCATCTATAAGTCGAGAAAATCTGCAAACAATCACAAATAATTGATACTAAGTGTATTTATTGCAGGATGCTGATATTTAAAATCAAAACGTTATGTGTATATATACGTGCATGAGATCACGAAAGATATTAATTCAGTATAGGGATTCACTGAAGGTTCACGATGATTCGGAAGGTACGTAAAACTGTTTGATTTATCTGTTTAGATTCGGATTTTGATAAAAAAACATACTACTTTTCAAAATAGTTGCGATTTTATCTTTTAAACTTAAAGCAGAATAACAAATAAATATGCATCTGACGATTAATCGATTTTAGTGTCCATGTAGTTTTATCGGCAGTGTTAATTTTAGAAACGCGTCGATAAGGTTACGCTAACCCAAATTGATCAATTTATCTTATTTTAGTGACGAGTTAATAACGGTGATTAAATCTTTATTGGAATTCGATAATTTACTTGTTTAAAGATTTTCAGCTATCAGATTTTCAAACGATTTTGAAAAACCATTTTAATTTCAGACACTAATACTTCTAAGCTTAGCACTGTGTGTGCTTGGCGATGGACATCACGCGATTTCAGAGCAACGTATTAGAATACGTCACAAGGACCACCACAGGCATCATGGCGAATTGTCACATATCGGTTTCAAGAAGCCTGAGCATCATGAGGAATACGTGAGTTAACAACATGAATATAATTATACTGAGTAAATAAATATTCAAAAAACTTTACGTGAATTTTACAGTAATAAACCTTAATTTTCTATAACGATTTTAGAAGATTTAGGGTTTACGATTTGATCTTGTTGATTTGCTTTAAACAACAGTGAAAAACAATGTAATTTGTTTTTATTGATGCAGGCGTGGTCGTATCCATCATACGAGTTCTCATACAGTGTGCACGATCCCCGTACGCATGACAAGAAAGGTCAGCAAGAGTCAAGAAAAGGAGATGAAGTAAAGGGCGAGTACTGGCTGATAGAACCCGACGGTCGCAAGCGCACCGTCACATATAACGCGGACAAACATAGCGGGTACGTATTATTAAGCTCCTAACAAACGATTTATCGAGTAGGTGTATGATAAAAAAATGCAGCTTCATCTGAGTTCTGACAATGTGTGACCCACTGAATTTGTGCCATAATAATATTTTTTTTTATTGCAAATTATGTTGTATGCGTATGTATGTTTTTAGCTTCCACGCTATTGTCCATTACTCGGACCATCACCATCACATTATAGAACAGCATGGGAAAGACGAAGACAACAAGGACGATAAAGAAAAAGATGATGATGATGACAGAAAAGATAAAAAAGACCACCACGAGAAGAAAGATAGAGACGAAAAAAAAGATGAAGACGATAAGAAAGATGAAGACGATAAGAAACATGAAGATAAAAAAGACGATGAAGATGAAAATAACGAAAAAAATGACGAAGGAGTTGAAGAGGGAGAAGGAAACGAGGATAGTGAACGCGGTGGAGAGGAAAGCCGAGACCGCGAAGGTGGAGTAGTCAGGTGGGGCTATGGTCCTAAATGGGATCACAAAGAAGACAGACACCGTAGTTACGACAGACGCGACCGTCACGAAGGACGCAGAGGTCATGGACGCGATCGTGATGACAAACGGGATGACAAACGCGATGACAAACGCGATGACAAACGCGATGATAAACGCGATGATAAACGCGATGATAAACGCGATGACAAACGCGACCGTGACGAAGGCCGCAAAGGTCATGGACGTGATCGCGATGACGACCACAAATATGATATCGGCAAAATAACTGTTTATGAAAAACTGGGCAGTTACGGTCGCCGTGACGACAAGAAACGTGACGAAAAACGTAAAGAAGAGGATCGCGATCGTGAAGAAAGTCTGCTTTGGGAGGAGCGTCGTAAGTTTGATGAGCAACGCGGATACCCATCGCAGCTTACACCTTACTTCGGCTACGCCTCTCGCATCAACCCTCGTTTCTACAGACATAACCAACAACCTAGTATCGCTAAACGTAATTAGACTAAGTTATAAATGTATTCCTTGATATATCAAAGACTGAACGGCGGCAATGTAAAGATGGTATTCTGTTAAATACTTGTGATAAATATATTCATAACCAACGATAAATATTATAATCATGCAAATGCTAACCTTATATAAAGGTATTGAGCGCTAATGATTGTGTTATTTCATGCCCTAAATGCTACACGTTTATTTGAGCAATTAACGATAATTGTTTTAAAATCAATCAATGTCAGATGTGTGTAAACGCAATAGGTCAATGAAAAATCAAAGCCACTGCATGTAAAGTCCATACATTTCCTTTTGCCCTAATTTACCCGTAGCATTGTACTTAATATTTGTTAGTTTTTACTGCAATTTAGGTATAAGGAATACACCACCACTATTATCATTTACTACTAATCGCTGCCACGTGGCAATTGCGTAGTACGCTGCGTAGCAATAACGTAGAACGCTTCGTAGCAATTTCGTAGTTCACTGCGTAGCAAGACCGTAGCACGCTGCGTAGCACGTTACGTAGCGGGAAGATGCTTGCTCATGGTATCCACCTAGTTTGCGTAGTAGTACATTATTATTATCTCAAAAAGCGACGCGCGCTTCACTTGTGGTAACCAAGTATTCACGTTGTGAATGTCTGTGTAAGTGCAGGAGCTCTCGTTACCATGATGAGACACGGACGAAGTCGGAAGGGTGTGTGTGTGTGTTATATCCTGACCCTACTCATCTTCACACATTACCGCGCTCATGTTCTCTGTGAACGTTCATCTACTTTGCAGCGATTTTATTAAAATAATTTAGTTTCACAATTTTCCGCCGGACTTCAGTGGTGGTGCGGACGCTAAAGTTGAAATTATTTGACACATAGACAAATATACCTTTTAGTTTTACGACGTGCCATTTAAACTTAGGGTGATAAAGCAGTTACAAGATCGACTATACAACAATACTGTTTATTAATACTGTATTATTGTAAAAATTACTAATAAATGACAAAATTATGAGTTATTAGGAGAGCGAAAAGAACATGAAAAAAAAAAGTCTCTTGCTCATCATAAAAAAAACTTCAACTCAATGCATACACAACATAACTTAATTATACCAATTAGAAATTGTTTCTTGAACTGTCAAAGAGTCGGTCAGCTGAAGTTAGTAGCCCATTCCAAAGTATAATTTGTATAAAAATTAAAATTTTGGCAAGCTAGTTCGTACGAGTTGAATGTAAAAAGAATCCGTTTGGCGTCTTCTTACGGTCGCTTTGAACGAAAATAACCAGCACCCAATTATGGTGCTGGTTGTTTTCGTTCACGATCAATATAGTAATACACGATCAACCACAATCTGAGTCGGTTTGAAACAAATGTATAATACATACACATGTACATTGAATCATAGGTTCGAAAAAAAAATCTGCTCGTCAGCGTAAATAACGCAATGAATGTTGTTGAACTGTCAAAATGAAACAGGTTACGAAAATAAATTACAGTGTAGTGAAAACATCCTACGTGAACAAATTATAGCAAAAGATAAATCATTTATTTAGTGAACACAAAAGAAAAAGCACAATTAAATGATACATAAGTACATGAATATAAAGAAATTACAATTAAGGTATACAAAAGAAGAGGGTGTTTGCTTGAGTCACATGAGAGAAGTGAAAACTTACGACTGGAGCCGAGTAGGTATACCCGATTCAGCGTCACCGGGGACCTACCACCACCGCTTACAGCAGTATTATTTTAATACTAGCTGCGCCCTGCGGTTTTACCCGCGTAAGTCTCGATCCCGTGGGAATATCGGGATAAAAAGTATCCTATGTATTAATCCAGGTTATAAACTATCTATTTGCCAAATTTCATCCAAATCCATTAAGTAGTTTTTTTCATCCATCCATCCATACTTACAAACTTTCGCGTTTATAATATTAGTAAGAAGTAAGATAAGAAGTAAGATTAGTAAGATTACTTCAGTGTAGGAAAGAGATGAAGCTCTGGGGAAAGATTAAAATAATACTGCTGTAAGCGGTGGTGGTAGGGTCGGTAGGCCCCATGAGCGTGACCGTTCAGTTTCGTTCACTTCAGAAAGAGCTGAAATTCCTATTCAGATATAAGCCATATCGCTGTCACGCTAGGCCTTCTGGTTAGTCACTCTGGACCAGTATCGCTAACGAGCGAGACAGCGATATCGCTTATATGAACAGGCCTTAAAAAAGTTTTCACTTCAAACAAATACTGTAAAGAAAGAAAGTGACACGACTATGACATCTTTTGATTCAATTATAGACCAAAGGGCGGTGTGTTTCGGTGTGTCACCGATTGGGACTCCAGCTTCGCATGTGTCAGGCAACAGGCTGATATTCTGCTGGATCCCTGCTGTTACATAAGGACGTCGAGCAGTCGGGAAAAACACGCACAATATTGGTGTTATGAGCAGAGTGAAATTACCGCCTGGCCACGGGACGGGCCGCACGAACGGCGGTGCGGCGGGCGGTGCGGCGGCGGCGGGCAGTACATTTTTATTCATTTGTTTTAGTCGCAAGAAGCTTCGCCGTTCGTATACCCGCAATAGGGAATATGCATGTGATTCAAATTTGGGTCAAATATTTTTACTAATACTATATTACTTCAGAATTATGCCTCCATCAATATTTTCATGAGCGCTGATTATGACCGTATGAAAATCGAACTCGACGCATGCAAAAGCGATAATAAAAGTCTTCACAAAGATAATGAGCTCCTCAAGACAACGGTCTCTGAATTGTCGCTGCAAGTTAACCTAATAGAACAAAATTTACGCCAACAAAATTTAGAGATCAACGGTATACCAGAAAACAAGGCCGAAAACCTGGTAAAGACAATTGTGCAATGGGAAACGTAGTGTCTAGCACGATTAAGGAGGATGATATCTTATCTGCAGTACGCGTGAGAAAAATGGATCCGGAAAACAAGAACCCAAGAGCGGTTGTCGTCAAGCTACGGAGCACATTGTCGAGAGATACAGTCCTTACATCTGTCTTACAATTTAACAAGGCCCATTCGAAAGAAAAACTGAGTACTCAACATCTGGGCTATGGAGGCGCTATCAAGCCAATTTTTGTATCCGAACACCTGTCCCCGTTGAACAAGAGAATCCACGCGGCTACTAGAAAAGCAGCACGTGATAAGGGATATTTATACGTGTGGGTACGCGATGGCAAAGTTCTCGTCAGAAAAGCCGACGGTGAGCAAGCAAAACACATGAAAAGCTTGGAAGCCGTTGCTTTACTTTAGATTGTTCAACCGACACTTATGCAATGATACCGTGCACCAGTACTTCAAAATTCACAATTTATTACCAGAATTTCAGAGGCCTGAAAACTAAACTTAATTCCATTAAACGGGCTGCACAACTTGGCAACTATGATGTTATAATTGGAACAGAAACGTGGCTGGATGACGGCATAAATGACGGCGAAATTTTCGACTCCAGGTATCACGTCTATCGTAGGGATAGGGCTTCAACTACTCTTGGAAACAGGAGGGGTGGAGGTGTTCTGATCGCAGTGTCTAAGCTTATTGATTCTATACGTATAGCAAAATGGGAATCGGAAATCGAAGATCTATGGGTAAGACTTAAAATCACCAATGGAAAAAAGCACCGCAATTTAAATATCTGCGCCGTTTACTTCCCACCACCAGTTCAACAAGTCTTACTGGATCCATTTTTGGACAGAGTATCTTCATTTATGGAATCTACAGGAGAAGATACGATTATATCAGGAGACTTCAATCTAAGTTTTATCAGTTGGGAAATAGACACTACTCTTGCTTACTCTCCATGTACAACCCCCACTAACTACGCCAACGGCTTAGGCTACTCTTTAATCGATTTTATGTCAGAAAATAATATGTTGCAACTTAATACTGTTAAAAATTGTTACAACAAAACCTTAGACTTAATTCTGTTTAACTTTTACGGAGGAAGTGTTAGCGAGTGCATCGATCCATTGTCCAAAGTAGATGTATATCACCCACCCATTATGATCACTGTCAGTAATATTTCACCAGCACCGTTATTAAACAAAGGAATCACAAAACCGGATCTCAAACGTGCTAACTATGCGTTGATTAATTCGAAACTAAGAGATATAGATTGGATAAAAATATTTTCTGAACTGCCTGAGGTCGATGCAATGGTGCAAGAGCTGTATGAGCATATTCGTTGTATTATAAATGAGTGTGTTCCTCTCTCCAAAGTATCTAATGGCAAATTCCCATTTTGGTTTTCTAGGTCTCTTATTAGATTACTGAACGAGAAGGAAAAAGTTAGATCTCGCTATAAAAAATATAAAAACCCTAGAGATAATTACGAATATAAAATCCTAAGCGACCGCGCAAGTATGATAATCAAGGATTGCTATAAGACATACGTTATGAACACGGAGAAGAATATCGCACGAAACCCAAAACTCTTCTGGTCCTTTGTGAAAGCCAAAAAATCTAAGTCTAGCGACATACCTTCCACTATGCACTTGGGACAGAATATTGCGACATCTGGTGAAGAAATAAGCAAACAATTTGCCACACACTTTTCTTCAACCTTCATACCATCCGTTAGCCCGAATACTCCCAGTACTAGCTCGCATAATTATTTTCAATCCGCTTTATGTGGAATGACCTTTACTGAGAGAGACGTGTTTAAGGAGTTAAAGAGACTTGACGCTTGCAAGGGTCCGGGACCTGATGGCCTGCCCCCGTTTTTTATCAAGAAATGTGCAGCTAACCTATCTCTTCCACTAAAGATGATTTTTAACAAATCCATTAAATCCTCTGCGTTCCCCTCGCAATGGAAGGTTGCTAACGTTGTGCCCATTTTTAAGAAGGGAGAAGTCGACGATTGTTCGAACTATCGTCCCATATCGCTTCTTTCCATCTTTGCGAAGCTTTTTGAGGCGCTTGTTTGTCCCATATTAACCTCGCACATAAGAGCGCAGTTGGCTCCCCAACAGCATGGCTTCTGTGCTCGCAAATCCACTACCACTAATTTGGTACATTACGTTAATGACATTAGCAAATCTCTGGACTCCCGCACTCAGGTTGACTCCATCTATACAGATTTCAGCAGTGCCTTTGACAAGGTTAACCACAAAGTACTTATCACAAAGCTCGAACAATTTGGCATATCCGGCCAGCTACTCAGGTGGTTTGTCTCATATCTATTCGAGCGGAAACAGAGAGTGGTTGTGAGGGGTTTTGAGTCACCGTTTTATCTTTCCACCTCCGGGGTACCACAGGGATCTCACCTGGGACCGATTCTCTTCTTGATTTTCGTCAATGACATTGTTCATTCAATACGGCACTGTAAATGTTCCATGTTTGCAGACGATTTAAAACTGTACAAGGAAATTAAAACAGACTGTGACATTCTTCTTCTTCAGGAAGACTTAGATGCAGTGCATGAATGGTGTCAACTTAATATGATGACTCTCAATGCAAATAAATGCTATCACATGACTTTTACGCGAAAAAAGCAGGTACGATCATCGTCTTATACGTTGGATGGAGTTCCTCTGCAAAAGGTTGATACCATCCGTGATTTGGGTGTCCAACTCGACAGCAAGCTAACTTTCATCAATCATATTGACACGATTGTGGCTAAAGCGTTAAAGATTTCGGGTTTTGTGAGGAGAACGTGTTCGGAGTTTCGGTCAATATCGACACTAAAAGTGCTTTACCACACCCTTGTCAGAAGCATACTGGACTACGCATCCCCAGTTTGGAATCCCCTATATCGTGTCCATATTGACAGGATAGAACGTATACAGAAGGCCTTCACCAGGTACTTGCGCTTTAGATGCCCAAGTTGCCCTCATGACGCTAATTATTCCCAAAGGCTTAATCACTTCAATATGTTACCTCTTGAACAACGTAGAGGCACTTCTGATCAGCTCTTGTTTTTCAAAATCATCCATAACCTGGCAGATGTACCCGAGTTATTATCAGAAATTAATATATCTGTACCTAGGCGTACCGTAGCTAGATCTCTGCGCAAAATAAATACCTTTGCACCGTCCTCACCAAGAACCAACCTTGGCTTCAATGCCCCCTTGACTCGATTTATGGCTAATTATAATAAAATAGATATCTGTAACAATATTGATATATTTACAGACACATTTTCCCAATTTCGCAGAAAACTTTTAGCTATCAGCGACGAATCATGATTCCATTTCATTTCAATTTTTGTTTTGTTCTATTTTTTATTTTTGTTATTTTGCCACATATCCTAGAATGTTCTCTCACTCGCTATTGCGTTCTACCGTTTTGAAACTTGTGTATCAATGTTATGTTTTTTAATTTTAAATCTAAAATCTAGTACCTATTTGAAATGAATTTTAATTTTGTTTTTAATAATAATTTTGATTTTAATTAATATTTTTGATTTTGATTTTAATTTTGTTTTTAATTTTAATTTTGTTCCAATTTCGTTTATAATTTTGTTTTTTATTGATTTGATCTTCGTTAATAATTGTTGGAAGCTGTCTTAATGTTAGTGCTGTGTACGCCTGTAAGTGACTAGTTCACTATAACTCAACATTTATGTTATTTTTTTTTTTGTTAATATTCCAGTGAACACGTCGTTGGTGTACCTTTCAAATAAATAAATAAATTTTTGGATAAAATTTCTTTTTGAGCGAGAAATTATTTTTTTTAAAGTCCCAAAAAACTGTGGGTAATTCAAATACTTGAAAAGCTAAGAGCGGATGTGACGTAACAATCCGGGACGACAATCAAAATGTCAATGTCAAGTCAATCAACAAGTGTCAAGTCAACGTCAAACGCTCCTTGAGGGCGTTTAAATAGCCCGGAACGGTTGGATATTTTTTAATTTTTTATTTTAGTACTTTAAATTGCTTTTTTGCCGTCGAATTTTTTTTAACTATTGTTTGGCGATTTAAATTATCGAATAAAAATATTAAAAAAATACATGCATATTCCCTATTTAAGTTATGTATTCTACAGTGAAGATTTGTACCGATCCTCTTGACAAGCGTGATTGTTAGGCATCATCTCTCCGATATAACTTGATGGTAAATGAAGCTGTATAAATATTAAATAATCCTAGACCGTCGATTACCACGAACATGAAAATGAAAAGAACCACTTGAAAAGAAGCAATATTAATAACTTTCAGGTACCTATACTTTATTGATATTTCAATAAACTATAGCCAATCACGTGGAGCCACGCTCGTAATCACTGTATTATATACACATAGTTAATGAAGACACTGTCAAGAGTGAATCGTCCACGCATATGATGGGTTCACACCATCCATTAGTCCACGTATCGTACTAGCGATCATTCATTATTTTCCGAAGACTTACGTATATTTGGCGCGTGCACATGTTTAACATAGTTTCAAGTTGAACTTGTTTGGTAAATCCTAATATTGTAATTGTATCAATCTGCCTAGCCTTTTCCCAACTATGTTGGGGTCGGCTTCCAGTCTAACCGGATACAGCTGAATACCAGTATTTTACATGGAGCGACTGCCTCTCTGACCCCCACAACCCAGTAACTAGGTAATACGATACCCCTTGGTAAGACTGGTTTTGTCAGACTTTCGGGCTTCTGACGACCCGTAACGACTGTCAAAGATCCTCGAATGACAGCCGGGACCAATGGCTTAACGTGCTTTCCGAGGCACGGAGGAGTCTCGATATGTAAAGATGGTCACCTATCTACGGACCAACCCCGGCAAGCGTAGCTTAACCTGATGGATCGACCCGTGCGGCTGTTATTACTTAGCCACGAGCTCCTCTATAAAATTTTATTTTTTCACCGTTTGGAAGTTTATTTTCCACAGCAAGCTAAGGCCTGGAAGGTGTAAGCACCTTCCTTCAGCGCTTTCTTCATCATCAAAATATATGAAGAGAGTGCAATTTTCCATACAAAATGAATTGTTAATTTGCTTATTGGTGGTGTTACCTATTTTAAGTATATACTAACAAAATGTATTCTCCAACAATAACATTTAACCCTAAAATAATTAAAATACCGTTTAAAACTGTAAGGATATAGAACAATAGCCTCTGAATCCGGTAGACTGCCCATACATAAGTATCAATTATATCGATTATGTAACAGTATTTATGCGTACAGCAAGTTTATTGAACGTCTCGTTAGTGAATCGCTTCACAACATGTTTTACGTGAGTTTTCTTTTGATAATAAGCCTTTCTTTTACTAATTTAACTTATATTATAGGAAGGACTAGTGAACTTAAGCTAGGGTGGTGGCCCTGACATCACAAATCTTTTTGTCGGAAATATTATCTTTGGGGGCTACGAACAACCCCTCTGTAATTAAGAACGTGTTTTCATTGCTGTGATTGAAACACTCCACGTGTATGATACTTGGCAGCGTTGAGTAGGTAACGTAGCATGTCTAGAAAATAAGCAAGATATTCTTTGGCAATTTAAGCAATTGTCCACCTTGCTACTTTCAGGTACTACTACTAGCGACAGCCTCAGTGGCATTGGCGGCTGACACCAAGAAGGAAGTACAGCCAGATCTCAAACCTGCAGAATCTGCGCAGCCAATCCGCGTATACGATGATGAACATCGGTACCGCTTCGAGGATGGCTTGGAACTGATCCGAAGCCGCGACGATCAGTCGCGCCTGCGCATTGACGACTATAAAGACAGCCGACGTAATGACTACCGCGATGGCCGTGATGGTCGCCAAGGCCCCGTCAGACTGGACTTCAAGGAACAGGACAACTCTGGCCCACTGATTTTAAGATCACCCGACCCACTCCCCAGTCATGTAAGTTGAAAGTTGAAAATCAAATTTGATTGATGATGTCTGGACGATATTCAACCAAGTATTTTTATTTTCTAGGGTCAACCGGATATCGAACGTCAGAATAAGTAAGTATCATCTAATTAACTATGTGTTAGTAATCTCTGTTTATTAACTAAAAGAAGTGACCAACTTAATGTTTAGACAGCTCTATTGGCTGGCCAATCTTCAAACAGCATAAGAAGTAAAGGATTAAATTGTTAACAATAATTGTGAATCTCTCTTTTATAATATTCTATTGTTTTCAGGATCATTGCTGACGTATACAGCCCGGACTACTACCAACCTACCTGGATACTTGACTACAGATACCTAAAAACAGGTGGCAGAGACTACACCCGGGGCCCCGGCGGTCAGATCTTAATCCTACCAAAGAACGTCAGGACCAACGAACAGAAGGAGTTCCCTGACTTTGACAGCTTGCTCGAACACCTCCGCTTAAGTCGCTTGTCGGAACGCGCGAAGGACAGCGGACGTGGGCGCGGAGATGGCAACGACGCGAGGCGCGGCTACCATAACATTGACCTCGGACAATATGGCCGCGGGCAGCAGATGCACCAAAAACAGCAACAGAACCCGTGGAGAGCGAATCGTAATCACTAGAGCAGTAGCAGAGAAAGAGCTTTATAATAATATTTGCCTAAATTCTCTTACTTTTTTAAATGTACTGTCTGTACATAAAAAGAAACCATTTAATTTCACATATTTCGCCATTTTATTATTTCTAATCATGAATTTATTCAATTCATTCTATACTCTGACTAAATTATGAATAAATCAATCAATCAACCTACCAATAAAACTTTTATTGCACTTGTTCGATGTTTTACTCAGCAAAGATCATTCGTTTAGGTGTTTATGTGCCTACTCAGTAATGTTAGTTTAAGGTTATTAAGACTGCTTTTATTCCTGTAATTTATACTTCATGTTAATTATATTTAAATTCCTATTTACCCTACAATACCTGAAAAATGTTACCTACTATCAGTAAATTAAAACATTGTTTATTGCAGATATTATGTGCAATTTTTTTAAACTCCAACATTATAGATAGTATAGTATTTAAACCAACAATATTAAACGCTGCCAGCCTTTTGGGCACTTTTTATTTACGTATTTTTTGACGCCCAATGAGCTCTTACGTTTATTTTTAGGGTTCCGTAGTCAACAAGGAAACCTTGTTTCGCTATATCAGTCTGTCTGTCTGTCTGTCCACAACTTAGCTCAGATACTCTTAGTACTAGCAAGCTGTAATTTAGTATGAGTATCCATAAAATCACTCCGCAAAGTTTAGTGATAAAATAAAATCATAAAATCAAACTTTTTTTGGGAGGAGCTGGCGAAGTTGTTTAATAATATTGTGAGTTGGTGAAAACCAGTTTTAGGATTCAGGTATCCGTTTCAGCGTTAAGTGCTAATTTTTTTAGAGTCAAGCGTGTCCTGTGCCCCCCCCCCCCCCCCCTGCCAGCTAAATGGTTGGTTTTACATATGTGAAAAAATTCACGGGAGTAGTTTATATAACGACATTAAAAGGAAAACTATCACAGCTAAGTAGGCTCTACAAGTTACCGAGTAATAATCGACCAACTTACATTTGTAGTTGCAAAAACATGTTTTCCCATACAGAATGTATGGGAGAACAAGTTTTTCAACTACAATGTTAAGTACGTTTTTGGGATAAATTCATCCCAACTACGGAACCCTACATTGTGCGTTTTTGTGGTTCGTCGTGGTTTTTTTCTTTTACATTCTTGTACATTATACATACAGTATGCAAGGGTAAACACCGTTGTCACTCAAACCATGGGTAGTTGACTTAAATATAAAAATAAATGACCCAGTAACAACAAAAAAAAAACTTATTTTCATTAAAAGATTTTAAAGAGTAAATATCCGTCACTGTCCCGACACTCATGGGTACGCGTTCGAGAGAGTTGCGAAACAGCTGACGGCCGGTCATGTAACGTCACGAGCGCCCCGCCCGCGCCCGCCTCCGCCGACCGCCGGCCGCCGTGTTGAGACGCAAGTTCGTTGCCCTTGCGTGTAGGGTGAAATATTATTGTGGAAAAATGTAGAATTTCTTAAAAAAAAAAGTTGTATTTTTCCATTGATTTTACGTTCTATAAATTAAACCAAACCACTGGTTTCAAGGATAACGGTGTTTACACTAACACCCTGTATATTTTAGTGTTAGATTTAACTTTACATTTATGATTTGTCATAATTAATTAAACAAAAATATTACAATATTAAATTCGTAGAATAAACAAAAAAATATATTAAAAAAGGAGAAAATTGGTGTGTGCGCTAGATTTTATGACTCACTCAACTTCATATAATAAATTGTCAGCAGTCAAAAATAGCGATATAGGTACCTACATATTTATTTATTATACCGATCTTATTATCTGTAGAGTACCGATAGGCAGTCGCTCCATGTAAAATACTGGTACCTATTCAGCTGCATCCGGTTAGACTGGAAGCTGACCCCAACATAGTTGGGAAAAGGTCAGGCATAGACTACTATATATACTGAGGGTAGGCAGATGATTATGATCTGTAGAGTACCGATTTGAACATTCTTGACTGTTAGTTTGAAAGTTATCCCAAGGGGGAAAAATAAGTAAGTACCTACGCTTGCTGACTTAGTTATGCCCCTATTTTGCAAGTGGCTGGTAAATACTGATGATGGAAAATGAGCTCTCAATATTGTCCTTGACAGTCCAGTTTTTACAATGATTAAAAGGTAAGTTGCCGTTATTCCAATTTAACAACATAATTGCTTAGAAACGTAATTACTGAAAGACATTAACGTTAACATGACGTTAACAATAATTTAAAAAAAAGTCTGTAAATCTTATCTCTGCCTTTCCTATTTTGCTCAGTATCTACCTACATGCTGACCAACGATGTTAAGCAAGGGCCCTTAACTTTAAATGGGTATAAATACCCATTAGTTACTTAGTCAATCGTATTAGGATTAGATAGCAAATCATTATTAACTTAAATAAATACAACCTTAATAAATAAACACTTATGTAACAAAACTGAAAACAATGAAATCGTAAAGAGTATTTTTTTATTTGGCTCAATAAACAGGCAAATAAAATATTGTCGTTTCAGAGTTTTATGTGAATAAAATCTCCCTGTACCTAACATGGTTTCGAATACCTATACCAAGACTGGATGTAAGTGAAGTTTAAATTGAATGGTGTACCGATTTTTTTAGTCCAGCCACTACTAAAAAAAAAAGAAATGCTAAGATGCATCGCTGTTTAATTAAATTAAAAACATTGAACCTGTATATTGTGTAAGTACAGCAATACAAGGTTCTTTGAGCGCGTGGCCAAAATCGGAACTAACGCCGCCATCTCGTTTTATCTATACAATTTCTGTGACAATTTCACAATTTGTTTACCAACAACGCTCCCCTTTCAATGTCATTCAAACGCAAAAGATCCTTGTAACATATGCTTATTTTGTCCCATAAGATTGTTTCACACATTTTGCTACAACAGCAAATTGACAGACACTGATGCTGACATCAATACATATTTTATTTCTATTAGCTAGTTCTTAGTAGCACCCCAAGAATTATTATTCCTGTGTTAATGCAAATTACTTCACTTCTTCTTCTTCATGTAGAAGTAGTTACAGTAGGTACCTAATAGGGTTTCCTTGAAATCGCACGAAAATCTTAATTCTCAATCGCACGAATCCGGAAGAAGAAAAACAATAATAGTGATCAGCAAAAAGTGGATAATCAACAGCAACAGCACGTCAGCCAATCCCTTTACGGATTAATTAAGGGCCTTTATTATATACTAAGCACCTCAAATTGCTTAGCACGATCCTCCGCTACATCGAAAATACTGCGGAAATCTATCTACTTCTATGACTTAGAGGCTATAATAATCAATCACATTAATAGATATCTAATAATAACTTCACTACTTGTAAATGTCAAGTCAAAAAGTAATCAAACTTTCAAATTATTTTCCTTTTTTAAAATTATTTTCGAAAAGATGTGATTTTCTTTTCTAAGCAAACAAGTCTACAACACACCGCCGTAGTAACTAAAGTGTTGCAGAATCACTTATTTTATAAGCATTGATTAGAAAAACAGTCTCATTAATTAGTATTTGTGATGTCCTTCCTAAACAAATTGGATATATGATCGCGTGTTAATTAAATGTATTTATTGAATAATTACTGGCGTGAGCAATATTGACGGATTTCCAATTAATGTGTGTAATGGATCGTGACGCCCTTGATACCCGCAAAAGAAACTTGGGTTTCACGTATTAACTCTATTATTTTTCAACTAATTGGTGAGGATCTAACCTAATGTCGTTATAATTGAATTGCACCCCCGCATCGACATACAAATAGGAATATAAGGTGAACCATCCGTGATGTTTTCATAGTTGAAGTCCAGCTAACAAACAAATATTATACTAACAAAATGTTTTTACAAGTGAGTACATATTTGCTTATTTGATTTTATAAAAGTTTTTATTATTTTTTTGTAAAACGTTTAATATCCTAATTCAATGAAAACAAATGTACTTAGTTAATTATAGTGCAGGTATAAATTAGGCAAGTGTTGAAGTGATAACAATTATGCTCGTATGTCGGAATACACCATTTAAAAGTAACATTCCCGGAAGGATGGGATTACATACATGAGTAGTTGCATTTACATACATGAATATTCGTATAATATGAACCATAACAGTTGTCGACGTGATTGAAGTGGTACTGTGGAGTTTGTCTTCCCAGCTACATTAATATTAAGTGGTAAAAAGTGGTGTACATGTGTAATCCAACAACCCGCACTTGGCCTTCACGCTCTCAAGAGGCCTGTGACCATCCTGTGTCCCAGTAGTGGGAACGTTATAGCCTGATTGTGCTTATACTAAACAATTTTTTTATTTTCCACTCTCTCAGGTGGCCCTGTGTTTGCTGGCTGTGACTGCGCACACCCATTCAGCGGTGTCGCACCAATCCCGTGTTGACCACAACAAGTATGGTCACGACATCCACCACGAGCACAAGATCCACCACCCGATCCACTACCGCCACCACGACCACCATGATGACAACAAGCATCACGACGATGGACACCATGGACATGACGATGGACACCGAAGGCATCAAGGTGGACAACACCACGGACATGACGACGGACATCGGGATCAACACCTCCAAAGGGATCATGTAAGTACTGTTCTTCTGCTTTGTGTGGCTCAACTAAATGAAGTTAAGAGTACGTGGCTTCGTATTTATTATTATTTTTACATTGAGCATTATGTGTCTGACAACCAGTCTAACCAAGGGGTATCGTATTACCCAGTTACTGGGTTGTGGAGGTCAGATAGGCAGTCGCTCCATGTAAAATACTGGTATTTAGCTGCATCCGGTTAGACTGGAAGCCGACCCCAACATAGTTGGGAAAAGGCTAGGCAGATGATGACATTGAGCATTATGTGTAGTTTAGTGTGCGATTTGCTACTGGAAGAAAATCATTTTCCCTTTCAAATGTTGTGTAGGTTCAAGGTTCTATCTATAAATCTAAACACTTTCACGGAATGTGTAAGTATATTCTCGTTATCGTCTTTATTTAGTTTACTTCATTTAACAAGTGTATACGCTACCATAATAATATCCATGTCTGAATAAGTTCAATACTCTACAGAAATATTCTCATGTTTGTCACATAATCACGACAAGTTCCTGAAAAAAATTGAACTTTTCTCGTATTGTAGGATTATCATCACCACCCATCATACAAGTTCGAGTACTCCGTGAAGGACGAACACACGGGCGACCACAAGTCGCAGCACGAGCACCGCGACGGCGACCACGTGAGCGGCTCATACTCGCTCGTTGAGCCCGACGGCAACGAGCGCACTGTTCATTACACCGCTGATGACCACCACGGGTATGTATTCTCCTCCTATAGAACACTGTTTTCGCCAAGAAGGTAATTGGCTGGGATGAGGACTTTCAAAGGTAGACAAGAAGGTCCAAAAATTTTTCGTGCTGTATTTTGTTGTTTATCTAAAGATGACTATCCAAATTAATAATCGTCTGAGAACTAAGCTAAGGTCCAATACATTTTAAGATTAACGAAATTCAGCTTATTCAGCAGTTATCAGATTAAAAAAAACAAACCTCAAAACTGACTTAATCTATCGGCTATGGTCATCACGTTCAATTTTATGTTTTTTAATCAACACATCTTCACTTAAACTCTTTTCTCTGTTACAGTTTCAGAGCTGATGTTCACCACAAGACGGCTCACCACCACATCATCCCCCACCACCATCATGAGCATCATCATGATCATGGTCATCGCCATTAAACTGGACTGTCTCATTCATACGAACTCTTCGATCTCGACTAAATGTACTCATTTATCATTAACTTTCTCGCAAAGTACGTCAGCGCTGACAAATAAAACTTATTTAACAAAAATATTTTATTTAGTTAATATACAACCTTATATCTATTACAGGTGAATATATACACTCTATCCATTTAACTTACAGTCAGACACACATTCACCATGACGAATCGTGATTTTGTTTTAATTCGTGACATTTTTTACGATTCGTGAGCATGGTCGCGGTAGGGGTTGACAGAGCAATTAAACAAAAAAATAACGAATCCATCCAAAAATAACGATGCACACAAATGTGTTTACGCGCCGTTACTGGGTCGATTCTACATTTAATAAGATTTTTCTGTATTATGCCCATGTACTACACTAAAGCCGACTCCGGGGTTGTAAGAGCTAGCCTTCGCGGGACGCCTGGCTGCACTGCCTTGGCCCGGGATGCCTCTCTCGGAGGTGTATCCTAGGCCTGGGTCTTCGTAAGTGTCGTGTCCACTCGTGACTGGGGTGTCGTGTTTGTATCCCGCACTGAGGTGAGAGTGATTGTTTGGCTCCTTCCTTCTAACTACTGCATTGAATCTGGAAACGGATGAATACAACCATAAGGGTATAAAAACTTAGACACTTGTTCAACGCGTGTTTAATGTCAGTTTTATGTCAAACTCCTTATAGAAATGTCGTGATTAAAAAGGTGTTTAACCTAAACAACTGATAAACATGGTTTTGTGGTAGTAAGTTTAGTGTGTATAAGAATAACTAGAAGTAACTAGTAACTCCTGGAAAAAATAAAGGATATCCGACACGGGATTATTTCGCAGCTTAAAGACCTAAAGATTACCCTTGATTATTAAAAATACAGGGAATCGTTTCACTTAAGAACTCCAGAATCTATTATAGTTAGTAAACGATTGCTTACTTAAAACATTTGAAAGCAAACAATAACCCAGACTTCTAATAGATTTTTTGTCAAATAACAGGATTTATTTATGACAAATATTAGTTCGCCATGTACAATTATTATTTAGTTTTCAAAGTAATTTATTATTGTGACAGTTAACAAGAATAATTGATGAGTCCAGTTTATTGTCCGATTTGCACAATTCGGTTCTTCTTTGGGAAAAATGTGTGTTCATAAGACAAGAGGTTCCTACTAGGTGTAGTAACACCTAGTAGGAACCTCTTGTCTTATGAACACACATTACCCATATACTACTGTATATGCTTATACCTAGATACACTTTTCAACCTATTTCAATTATCGTCCAACAAACTTCATGCTCAAAAACAAGCAAGTAAGTAGAGACAGTTTGCTTGCATCTTAATGCTAACCCGCTTAAAGAAAACTTGTTACCAATAATGATGGCTCACTGTTGTAATATTAGTAATCAATACTGAGCCGACTGACCCAAGAATTAGATATTCATTTCCACTGACCCATGTAAGGCATCCGCGGTGTATTCCACGGTCCGAAGCGCGCCATCAGGTTCATACAACGTGTAGACACCTCGTACCTTGTCGCCGTCGCGGGTCTCCCAATGACTCTTCCGGTCTCCAGTCTGGTGGTCTGACACCTCATACTTATACTCGTACTTCGCCTATAATAAAATAAATAAAGAAGTTTTTAAGTTACCATCATGTTCATTTTATATACCCATGCCCACGAATAGCCAAAATACAATGTTTAAAAATGCAAACTACCCAATAATACCTCAAGAAGCTATTTACCAAAAACGCAATTCATTCTTTCATTTGTCATCAGATGTTCAGAAAATTTAATATAAATTAAGTATCAACTTACATTAGTTGCGCTACTATTTGGAACCACAGGAGTTGGAGCTATAATAAGAAAAAAAAAATATTATAGTTATGTTTAGATTATTACAAATCAAAGTTAAACTGAAATAATAAAGAACATTTACTAGTGATTGGAGCAACCGGTGCCGCCTGCAGCTGATGAAACACAATGCTCTGCGACGATGTAGCGTGCTGCAACATGGCGACAGGCGACCCACTCGCAAACAACCAACTGTTCAATAGCCACACCATCTGAGACAAAACAAAAATTATCATATTCATCGATGTTACACTGACTTTGGATTGACATGGTGTGATTTTGAGGATACGTCATCTGTATCTTTAACTTTACACGGAAACCAACAAAATAAAGCACATAGAAATATACCGCGCAACTTTGGGAATATTACAACAAATGCTTACAATCAATACAGACGTAATAAACATAAAATTTCATATTAAATCAATTTTTAGATAAACGTGCCTTAAAATAAACAAAATCCATATTGCAGAGCTGCTATCAAAGACGTAAATAAGGCAAGTCAGTGGATTGAAGGGTCTCGTCTCTTCGAACTGCATTTTATAGGGTCATCTGATCTGATAAGTGGAACAATGCGCTTGTCGCCGGATGTATGCATCGACAAAGGTCCTTGTCAATTAAAATACTTGATAGCACTGTATGCAAACGTAAATGAGATATGTAGTAAAACATTACTATTCGCGTTTGATTGTGATTTGATATTCTTGTTTTGATTTTTTTGTCGGTTGTTTTGTTATTGGAGGAATCATGGTTGAACGGTAGCTGGGCTGAGTGGAGCTCACGAAGATCACTAAATACACTGAAGAATATCATCAAATCCTACTGACCTTATGAATAGGTAAGTAACACTTTTCTATGTCCAACGGAATTGATCACGAATCGCGCAAATAAGTCAACAGAAACCAATTTGTGTGTGTAATAATAAAGCATATTATTATGGCTTCTGTTTCTCTGTAACTTGAAGATTAGCTCCACTCTATTAACGAGATGGTATTTTTATTCTGAAGGTTGCCAAGGACCGGAAATAAGATAACACAATTTTATTCATGTTTGTATTGTAATTAGATATTAGCTAGTCAAACTGATTCCTAGTTTCTTATATTCAATTGTTGTGGATAGATAGATACGCTTGCACCTATTAGACGTAGATATTGTACTAGAATTGAAACACGTAGTTGATGTAACACTATGCTCCACTTCACTTTACCTTATTCCAATATGCTCTGTTCTTGAAACCATATCGTCCAAGTAGGTAGATACATAGTATATCTCCTGTCTTACAACATAACATAATCAGCCTATAATGTTCCCACTGCTGGGACACAGGCCTCCTCTCGGTGACTGGGCCGTAATCCACCGTGCGGGCCAAGTGCGGGTTGGTAGATATCACATATCTTTAAATTTTTGGTTCAAGGATGTGCCGGTTTCCTCACGATTTTTTCCTTTACCGTTTTGAGAGCAGTGATGATGAAAATAATTTATACAAAGTAAAGCGCCTATCAGGATTCGAACCTAAGACCTACAACTCGTAAGTCGCGGCCTTTACCACCGGGCCACCACTGCTCTGCTAAACTCAAACTCAAACTCAAAGCATTTATTTCAATTAAACCATTTACAGGCACTTTTGAATTGTCAAAGAATCGGTCAGTTAGTCAAAAAGTTGAAGCTAGATGCCCATTCCAAATCGTAGATCTCTATGGAGAAGAACGGGCAAGAAACTCCAAGGACACTCTTTTAAAATTGGATATAGATATTACAAAATCCTGGGTACAGTATTCTTGGTGCTTCTATATGTGAGAACAATGTCAAATGAAAAATAATCAAAAACAATTCAAGATATAAGATTAAAAATAAGCCCTGGCAGATGAGAGATGACCAGTCTCAACTGACAGCGCCCGTTCACGAACATGACACGTGGATCAGCACCATCCAGCTCAACCATTTTGTAGGGAACCGAATGATCCAACACACGCGCCACTATCAGCGAGACATTTAAGTGAGTATGACATACTCTCATCAGCCATGCTCTTTCAAGTCAATATAAAACATGATACCATATTAAACGGCTTCATGGTACTCACATTTACAAAATTGAAAAAATGCTTCTAATTTATACAAAACTATAATTTGCAATGTACATGAAAGATTAAAATAATAGAATTTAAAGAAAAAAATAAACTTAAGTTTGTACAGTCAGAAAAAAAAAAAGGGGGAAGCAACTCTTCCAAATGTTAAAATTTTTAACTAGTGAGCCCTAGTGCCTGTGGAGCAGGACCAGCATTAAGCCAAGCATTTTTATCTACGATATAATCATCCAACTTATAATATGCCTGTCTACATAGTGTGCGTTTAATGCATGTTTTAAATTTCTTCTCATTTAGTTGAAGAATACTGAGTGGTATTTTATTATAACATTTTACACAGTACCCCATAAAAGAAGTATGTACTTTAGACAATCTGAAACGTGGTTGATCTAATTTGTTCCTATTTCTAGTGTTAAAGTTATGCCTGTCACTTATCTTACTAAAAAGATGTAGATTTTTCCGAACATACATAATGTTTTCATATATGTACTGACAAGGAACCGTCATGATGTTAATTTTTTTAAACAGTTCCCTTAGAGATTCGCGTTTGTGGAGGTTGTATATGGCTCGGACAGCCCTCTTTTGCAAAATAAAGATAGAATCAATATCTGCAGCCCGTCCCCACAGCAAAATACCGTAAGACATGATGCTATGAAAGTAACTAAAATAGACCAGTCTCGCGGTATCCACGTCTGTTAGTTGGCGGATTTTCCAAACAGCGTAAGCGGCTGAACTTAGTCGCCCTGCAAGTGATGTTATGTGAGGACCCCACTGTAGTTTTGAATCAAGCGTGATCCCCAGGAAAACTGTCTTTTCGACGAATTCTAGTATCTCCTCGTTCAGTACAACATGACATTCACTACTTCTTACATTCGGTAACGTGAATCTTATGCATTTAGTTTTCTTCTCATTTAATACCAAATTATTTATAGTAAACCAATTATGGACCTTGAACATAGCGTTATTTACGTCGTCAAGCTCCCGTGCATGTCTATTTACTTTAAAAATCAGTGATGTGTCATCAGCAAATAACACCATTTGTGGTCGATTTTTCAGTAGTTGAGGTAAATCATTTATATATACTAAGAAGAGGAATGGACCCAATATCGAGCCCTGTGGTACACCCATTCTAACTTTTAAACCCAATGAGTTCACACCGTTTATTTGAACTTCCTGCATTCTATCATTCAAATATGATTTTACTAAGCTAAGCGCAAGTTTACCCAGTCCGTAATGCTCAAGTTTTAAGAGCAGCGTTTCGTGATTCACGCAATCAAAAGCCTTAGATAGGTCGCAAAAGATGCCTATTGCATCTTGTGCCTCTTCCCATGCCTTAAAGATGTGTTTCAACAAGGTGACACCGGCGTCAGTTGTGCAACGTCCTTTGGTGAAACCATACTGTTGATCGTGTAGGATGTTATTACGATTAAAATGATTGAGCATTTGATTTAACATTACTTTTTCAAACACCTTGCTGAAAACCGGCAAAACTGATACGGGTCTATAATTATTAGTGTCTTTGCTGTCCCCGGATTTAAAAAGTGGAATAACTTTACTGTACTTCATTAACCTATATATTTATCTCCTGTGTATCTACAATGAACTATAGTTATATATTGAACTTAAGAAGTGTTTCGATTTTATTGAGTCTCTCTCGAATTAATTCTGGAGGGCATATTGGACTGTTAGAAAATACTTCCCCTGAAAGTATTTTCTAACAGTCCAATATGCTCTCCAGAATTAATTACGCGCTAAATAAAATGTACCGCTGCTACATCTGGCGTGTAAGTTCATAACATTAATGAACCTCAACTCGGTTACGTTCACTTGAACCAGTTACAGTATTTGTAAGTAAGTACGCAGCCTCAGTGCTCAGTTGTTTTTAGTCGCGATATTTCCGCTAGAGGGCATTATGCACTATATATACCATTGATCACTTAATGCAGTCGAATAACATACTTTTAATAACCCCTTTACTATATATTATTTTGTAGGCTCTACCAGCATTGTAGAAGACGTCACTGGACCTGGTGTATTGCTGTTATGCTTCGAAAAACAAACTTTTCAATTGAATTGAATCTACGCTTAGATCACTATATTCCTCTTATGAAGTCGTGAGATATTGGTTTTCCCTTCACGATTTGCAAACGGATTCATGATTGCGGCGTATTGCTACTCTTATAATAGGAAGCACAGAAGGATACTACTACCTATTCTCTTGGCATTATTCCTTAGAGTCATTTGATTGTGGAAAATATACAAACATGGTTACAGTTTTGCATAAACTGTAACCACGTTTGTATATTTATTTATTTATTTATTTATATATACTTTATTGTACACCACAAAAATATATAACGAAAGGGAAAAAAAACAAACACTACAAAATATACAATGGGCGGCCTTATCGCTTTCCGCGATCTCTTCCAGGCAACCTTGGAATGGACAGTGATTTGCCTGGACATAATATGGGGCTGTCGTAGGTGCAAATAATAAGTTATCTATACAATACACTAAAATAGATACACATATACATACATATCCTAAATAATAGATACATACATAGGAAATAAATAAATAAGCAACGAAAAATAATTGAAGACTATAGATAATTACACAGTTACGAAGACAAGATCACAACGACAAGTAATGTTCCTTAACGAGTCTTTTAAATTCTATTAACGACTGCGCGCGTTTTATTTGAACTGGCAATGCATTCCACAAACGAGCGGCCTGGACGGCAAAGGATTTGTCGAGGAAAGTTGAGGAATGCATTGGCATTTTAAGCTTTAAGTTATCCGATGACCTTAAAAATTTTGTGTGGGAGTCACAAAGAAACTGGAAACGATTTTTGAGATAGAGAGGGGTGAAAGGGGAAAAAAGCACATTAAACAAAAGGGAAAGAATATGAGCATTCCGGCGAAGGCGGATTGGTAACCACTTGAGTTTCACACGAAATTCGGAAACATGGTCATATTTGCGCAAACCGAATATGAACCTTATACAAACATTTTGAAGCCGCTCAAGTTTATTGAGTTGGTCTTGGGTAAGGTCAAGATAGCTGGCATCGGCATAGTCAAGGATGGGTAAAAGAAGCGATTGTGCAAGAGCAATCTTGGTGGCAGTCGGTAGAAAATTACGTAATCTCTTCAAAGATGCAGCGGATGCAAATAGTTTGCGGCTAACTTCCTGCAGCTGGGCAGTCCAAGAAAAGTTCCTATCAATGAATATCCCCAAGTTTTTAACTTTCTCACTAAAGGGAACAATTGAGTTGTCAAAACAAACTTGGGGAAGAGTCGTCCAGTCGATCCTTGAGACCATCCTAGGACTACCCACTACCACAACCTGCGTCTTTATGGGGTTGACCATAAGTCCATATTTCTTGCTCCAGTCGCAAATACGGGCCAGATCACGATTAATCGTTAAGATGGCCTCAGACAGATTTCCAAGAGGAGCTCGCGAGTAAATTTGTAAATCATCTGCATAAAGATGGTAGGAAGAAATTAGTTCGTCGGAGATTGAGTTAATAAAAACTGCGAAAAGTAAAGGGGATAGAACGCCACCCTGAGGTACACCGGCAGAAGTGTTATTCCAGGAAGACAAGATCTCTCCAATGCAAATACGTTGCCGGCGACCGAACAGGTAAGTACGGAACCAGTCGATTACCGATGGAGATATGTTAAGAGAGCTTAAAATGCCAAGCAAAACATCAAAATCAACAGTATTAAAAGCATTACTGAAATCTAACAAAGCTAAGACCGTTAGATTACCGTTTTCCATGGCTGACCTTATATCATCCGTAACGTTCAGAAGCGCTGTGGTGGTGCTATGTCCTGGACGGAAGCCAGACTGGAAGGGGTTGAGGAGATTATTTTAGAGAGGAAAGTGCTTAGTTGATTATGAATTAACCGTTCAAGCACTTTGGATAGGAATGGCAGGACGGATATTGGACGGTATTCAGAAAAGGATCTTGGATTAGACTTTTTAGGTAAAGGAATTATTTGAGCATCTTTCCATGAGCATGGAAAGACACCACTAGATGCAGAAAAATTGAGGATGTGACAAATGACGGGAAGGATAACATCCAGCACAGGCACTAACATATTACGGCTGATACAGTCACTTCCAACTGCATTGGAAGTGATCGAGAGTATGCTCTTCTTAACATCACATGCGGAGAACTGACTAAAAACAAATGGAGAATAGCTGGGAGTCGGAAGTGAAGAAAGATAATTCAGTGTATCCAATTTTGTTGTCCTATCAAAATTGGACGAAGCAGTAAAATGATTATTCATTGTATCCATGTCTATGTCTTTTAGGATTGGCTCTTGTCGGGTTTTACCGACCCCCAATGATCTAAGAAATTTCCAAACTTTGGATGCGTCCCCATTTTGGACAGAAGTATGAATGTGTTGGCGATTAGCATTCCTACACACCTTATTACAGTGATTACGTATTGAAAGGTATCTTTACTTCTTACTTCTTTTTTTGTATATTTTATTACACATACTATAACATCACGCCTTGTTTCCCTAACGGGTTGGGCAGACCGCAACGGTGTACTATAGGTACACCGTTGCGGTCTGCCCAACCCGTTTCCAAATTTCGATAGTTATGTTTAAATCGCATGTAAAATGTAATACAGCACAACAAGTTGCTACGGAGAAATTCCAGATTTCTCCATATTATTTTTATAAAATTCTTTAAAAATCTACTAGAGTAGATACCCTGAGTAAACGTCTATAAGTCAGTTATATTAACCAAATAGTTATCTATACTTATTACTTAGCAATACAAAAATTACAGCCATATGAGTAGGAGTAGGTAAACCAGCCGATTAAACCAATTAAAATATTGCAGGAGTCAATGCATAAAAGTGGGTTCATGAATGCAGCTTACATATCTCATAACGTAATCTATGCATGCAGTGAACATGTAAATTCTTATTAGTACGAGTACTTTGCGAAATATGTGTGGAATCAGGTAAAGAACTTACTGGTACCTTATTGCTAGAATATAGTCTATAAATTTTAAAAAGATCAAAGTATAAATCAAAATCTTAATCCTTAATTAATCAAAGGAAACATAAATCCAATTATGAAAGTCTTAGGACTTAGGTGTCATTGTGGGTGTTAATTGGACCATTCATTACTATTAGCCGGATTGGTCTAAATTGAATTGTACGTCTCTTGTACAATCACTACTTGCAACACCCAGTGAGAAAAGAAGGTGGATGAAATTACAAATCTCCAAATATGTGGGATTTAATTCAGATTATAGCCACTTACACGTGCCCATTCGGGTAAGTAGGCGCAATTATTAGACCCTAAATATGTGTGAGTCATGAGAATAAAAAATACATAATATTCGAACTTCTGTACTTACTTTTACCTCATTCTTAGGCACTTCCCTTATACAACGAAGTAATAAAACCTTTCCCAAGAATCGTTTTGTGGTAAAATAAAAATCATATCAAAAGTAATTTCCTCCAAAAACGCAAATAAAATTGGAATTTATACATTTTAATCAACAATTTAAAATTCTACTTTCGCAATACATTAGTTAACTATCCTTTAATTACTACTGCAAATAAAATGTATCACGTCGATAAAATTAAGATAATAAACGTCGAGACTTGTACAATTGATGCAACATATAATATAAAACCACTTACATCAATTAAGAAATCATAAAACGAAGAAACGTAACAGCTATTTAAAAAAAACATGTTTGGTTTACGATCCTAGCGAGTCATATGTAAAATTGATTGTCCAATAATTACATACATACCTATACTTTGTCGGCGTGACGCAACACAGAACTAGCCAATTAAATCTAGATCAGCTAGCCAATCTACTGGCGCTCATAAACGTAGGTCCTTTCCGTCAGGTCATTAATTTCTTTGACACTGATATCTGTGGCGCTAAAATTGTTATGTAATTTCTACCTTTATGTACCTTTCAAACTATTTTTGTGTAACTCTATAACAAAGAAGCGAGTTTTATAAGACATTCATGCGAATTTTACTACCGATGAAAGAATTTCTGATTATTGTATCAGAATCACAACATAAAAGTTGTCCCCAGCTAGAAAGACAAAAATATGACACAAGACAATGCATCCATTATTGATGTAGCGGTGGTAAGAATGGATACCATTCAAAGGACCTAAAATGGTAGGTCGGTCATTTAAATGGACAGCAATTTATATATTCTATTTGGACATATACCCTAGACTAAATATTCGTATGCAGATACATGTTTCATTTACGACAGCCCACCTGTAACGTGGACCACTTCGCAATGCATCGATTGCACACTTTCACCACTGTTACTTACTAAACTAAACATCTAACCTATCCCATATATAATTCACGTCATAATAATTCATGTGGTCATGTAACAAAGGCTGGCAAACGTGGCACACATAAAGAAAATGAAATGCAATAAATATGGTGGACCTTGTCTCTTCCAACCGGATAAGGCTATTATTACACAATGGTAATGATTTCTTTAATCCTATATCTCATTGTCGCAGTACCAACCTTTGAATACTTCGTGCACAATGGATAATGCTTATTATCATCTGGATTAATCTTTAGAACTAGAATAGACTGATATTCTATCTATCGACGAAAGTATAATAAGTTTCCTAAACATAACCTTAGCAAATGCCAGCGAACATTCTTCGCAGTTCAGTAAATTAATAAATAAAACCTGTCCAAACAGGTTGTTGTTTGATTGACTTACCTTCACCTGTGCATTGTGTTTCAGCTAATCAATTACTTAACATGCTGTGTCAGTTATGTACCTATTAATAATATGTGTCATACATAAGTGACAATAAGATTACGAGTAGGCATAGCACAACATATGACCCTATGTCCTTCGTTTGTAGACTATGAGAAAGCTTTTTATTCTATCGAGACCTGTGGCCCTAGACAAAGTAACATTCTATTAGCGATAACGATGATGGAAAAGGCAAAAATGTATAGGACTGACATAAGCTATCGAAAAGCTTACTGTCAATCTTGTTGAAAGTCGTTGTAGAAATGCGAAACGCTTTCGAAGCGATTGTCACTCGTCTAGGGCCTCTGATCTCTTCTAGAGTCTCTGCAGCGATACCAAGTCGACTCATTCATCCAAGTGCTAAGATGTCCTTATGAAAACAAGACATGACCCTAACTCACTGACCTGTCCTAAGCTCAGGATCAGTGAACTGAACATATCTCCCTAAGTCGAGGGATGAGACAAGGGGACGTAATTTCTCCGAAATTGTTATTGAATGTATAAGAGGACTGGGACTGGGAAGGAAGGAGCAATAACTTCAGCGGCGAGTACATCTCACACTTGAGATTTGCAGAAGATTTTGTAATTCTGGCTAAATCGCTGCATGACTTGCGGCAGATGCTGCACGGCCTAGTTGATTCTTCTATACGCATTGGTTTCTGGATGAACTTGGACAAAACTCAGGTTATGTTCAACAAACACGTCGCGCCGGGGCTGATTGCTATCAAATTCGGTGCTCTCAAGGATGTTCAAGAAAACGTTTACCTCTGGCAAACTCTTCAGTTTGGTAAGAACTTTGGGAGGGAGGCTAACAGAAGAATTCAGCTGGGCTGGGCAGCGTTTGGGGTGTTTCGTCGGGTCTTCTCGTCGTGTATGCCACAGAGCCTAAGACTAAGGTCTTCAATCAGTGCGTCCTGCCTGGTATGACTTGCGGAGTCGAAATGACTAACGGTGCGACTGGTCTGGGTGAGGTAAGACTGGCTTATAAATCCCAAATTTTAAGAAGAAAACCACTCCCTGTAAATAAAATTTTCAATTAAGAAACATGTTAATGTAACGATTCGTAGCGCTACATTAACAACTCATAATGCAACGCTGCGCCTGCAGTATCAGCCAGTCATGATTACCCACGTTATGAGTCATCAAAGTATTTGGCATTCGGCCGGTATTCAGATGACTGACAGCTAATAAAGCACCTTTGTAAACCCACAAGAATTTATGCTACTTTACAATGGCACGTCAGAAGCAGATTTATTGCATTTGAACAAACAACATAACATAATCAGCCTATAATGTTCCCACTGCTGGGACACAGGCCTCCTCTCTGTGAGAGGGAGTGGGCCGTGATCCACCACGCGGGCCCAGTGCGGGTTGGTAGATGTCACATGTCTTCGAATTTTTGGTTCTAGGACATGCCGGTTTCCTCACGATGTTTTCCTTCACCGTTTTGAGAGCAGTGGTGATGAAATAATTTACACAAAGTAAAGCGCCTCTCAGGGTTCGAACCTACGACCTACAACTCGTAAGTTGTGGCCGTTACCACTGGGCCACCACTGCTCTTGAACAACACCGTTTTATTCAGTGAAAAGTAAATTGAATAATTTTAGAGAATATTTAAACACAAGCTTCTCGAAAGACCAGCTTGTTCAAAGTTTCCAAGATAAGCGATCTTCTAGTATAACTAAATGGGACTGAATTGGTTTCAGTATTGTCCAATGTACAGTCGGTACCTACCTACAGGTTATCGGGTGACTGCAATCTGACCCCTGTAACGCAATAACAGAGGGTTAACAATAGTCTTAGAAAGGCCCATGAGTAGACTGAGTTTCAAGTTTTACTTCAAGATTAATGAATAACAGACTGCCTTGGTCTAGTGGTCGCAAGCTCTAATACTGAGCATGAGGTCCTGGGTTCGATTCCCAGGTCAGTGTTATTGGGTTTTCAATCAGGAATTTCTCCAGGCAAGAGTCTGGTTTTGTGCCCGGTTGACGGCAATAAGCTCGCCGCATTACATGGAACTTAAAAATAACTGGCGAATTGTGGGTTTACTTAGTCCTCTGCCTAACCCTTCGGGGATAGCAGGATGTTATGAACAAATACGGTACCACTCACGAGTGTACACATGCACGTGCTAAACGCACATGTATCTTGATAATCTATCGTTGAATGTTGACACATGTAATGTAAGTTACTACTGTTTGTAACTAGCCCGAATCGTGAACAAGATATAATCGGTCATAATCTAGACCACAATATATACTCTTCATTTGCACAACATTTTAATTCCACTTTGTCCAATAACGTATGTTGGCAGGCCACTGTTAAGGCATGTTTACGTGAGGAGATTTTGTTGCGTCGCGTCGGGAAGAAACAATGGTCCATGCGAGTCAGAACGATTCTCGTACTTATGAGCTTAAATAAAAGCAAGAAACGAAAACTGGGAAACGAAAGCCACCGGACGATTTGCTTAGAGAAATTCGAAAGACTATATTTTGTTTACATGAACGCTTTCAATTTTCAAAGACGGGGTGATTCTTACCATTCGATACTCTAGTATCATGCATACTATTTACACCAGTCAATGGCTATCTCCTTTTGATAATCACATATTCAGGGCGAGAAACTCGCCTCGTGTAAATGAGCCTTTAATATTAAATACAGTACATTTTTTCATAGAACAGCTGCATTGATCACGTGCTAATACTTTGCATTGTAAAACAGCAAAACAAGGTGTTATTGAATTGAAGGCGCGAATAACTACATATGTTGGGTTATTATCTCATAACTTCGTGCTTATAATTCTAACTTTTTACTGCTGTGTTACTTAGGTATGGAGTCGATATCAAATCGAAGTTGTATTGAAACACGGTGGCGAATAAGTGAACGGAACTGCGAGCTAATCTATTTAAAGATCGCGAGTACTGTTTGAGCTTACAAACAATATTGTATTTTATGATCACAACTTTCTGAAGTGATTTCAAAATATCGGTACAAATAGTAGACCTTCCACTAGGAAATTTTCAGTAGCAATGGCGTCTTGTATTTTATTGTTTTCGGTTTCTGCAGGACTGGATTATTACCTACAACTGTTAAAATGGGTGCTATATACCTTAAAGCTCTAACTAACGAATATAGCGTCAGGTTATCTTTTAGTACCAGTATAATGCTTCCCCTCGTAAATTGTTTTGTACGCTTGATGTAGATCAAATCACCAGCCATATAGGCCACGAGCAGATCATATAGATACAGTTAACTTACTCAACCGTCAAGTTGAAGCACGCCCGATCTGACACCAGATACGAGAGATCCTTTTTATCGTCGATCAGTCTACGTTACATAACACCTTATTCGATATATTTCCAAAAGATTTGAAATCTGTAGGCATCGAGTCGGTAATCTGTAATTGATCTTCGATTAATGATTACTACAGGATATGACGAGTTATTAGTTAATATTTATTATAAGTAGTAAAAATATGATTAAGTTATTTATTACAAAACAATTTAATTAGGAGACCTCAACCGCTAAACGGACTGTGTAATATATTTTAGTTTTATTTATTTATACAGGATGCAAATTCTAGCTTTAATTTGAAATAAAGCTTAATGGATAATAACTTTTTAATGTTTTCTTTTAAGTGAACAGTAAGCTGAATACTGGTCTAGGTCAAGTTTTTAATAAAAAGTAAACCCATGAGAACTTCAGATCGTTTATGTAGGTGATGTTAAGACGACTATTCTGCAAGCATACAAATTCTACTAACAAAGGAAATAATTTGATAAGTTTTATAAAGCACGAAACTGTTGCGGTCCCCTTACTTACGTGTAACACACTCTATTCATAGGTAAAATTACTGTACATGTAATAATTTGACTATAACAAACAAGTTCAGAAACCGATACCACAACTCTGTAACGTTACAGAGTGGTTTGCGTTTGCGCAAGCTTTCTTCATATGGACTAAGTAGTTCGTTCGTTCATGTATCTATTACAGAAAATTACACTAGTTCCTTAAACTAGCTTTGAGATATCAAGCGAAATGTTGGTTAACCTGTGTCTTATTTCAGTCTATTTTAATCAAAACGACTCACACTTATGTAGTAGGTACCCTACTAACTACATATATTTATCTTTACAAGTACAGGCACCTTGTTCCCACAAATTATAAATTTATCCATCTTGAAATCAGATCTAGTCATCAATAAATAAATTAGTTAACTAATACTAAACCATATCATACGCAGGGCTAAACGTCGGTAGGAACCCATTATAATGTCTGCTAGTCTGACATTTGAATAAAGTAGTACAAATTACGGTGTTACACAAAAGCCAGGTAACATGTAATGAACCCAAGATTAGGCTCATGGGAATAATGAGCACATGGCTATTTAGCTATATGGCTAAATCATTGACCAGTAATTGTAATTGATTCGCAGTCGATAGGATACTGGAATTCGACCTAAATATCTTGGTACACATTTAATTAAATTATTCAACACCACATAACAATAATAGTGGAATTTATGAGCTCGAGTTCAGAATTCATCAAAGCAATAAAGCTGTTATTAATATTTTATCTGTGTTATAGAATTATTAACCTTTATAGTGTATGCAAAGCTTTCGTAGCTCAAGCTTAATTATATGAAGTTCACTTCTCAGGCTATAGGTGGAGCGACGATCTTCGCAGGGTGGCTGGTAGCAGCTGAATAAGAGTTGCCGAGAATCCAGTTAAATAGCGTGCAATAGGAGAGGCCTATTTCCAGCAGTGGACCGCTGTAGGCTGATGATGACAATACAAAGTTTACTTCATACTCCTTAAGATATTTTCCTTTCGACAGGTACCTACCTAAGTAAACATAAACTTTTTAGCAAATCTTTTTGCCTATCTACTATCACATTCGCGATCAAGTTGCTTTGAGGCTTTGGAGATGCCGCCCCTCTAGTACATTATGAAATCTTGCAAAATCGCTCTAGGACACGCGCCAAGCCTTTTATGTAAGTATATTCTCAAATTAATTTCTTAACTTTTGAACTGCTTTAAGATCGGTTACGCTGAAAGTGGGCAACGTCGCAAATAGATGTCCAATATTTCGCTGTTTTGATTAATTTGGCAATATTACCATATGGAAATATGACATATGGCTCGACAACTGTCTATAATATTGATTATGAAATGCAATAAATAATATCGTAACACCGGATATTTCGTTTTAGTTGTAAAAAAGGATTTGGAAGCTTTCCAAATGCCTTTTTACACCTAAACCTACAACTTAAATTCAGTGTTATAATTGCAATTCAAAATCAATATTTTAGACAGTTGTCTAACCATATTTCATATTTCCATACAGAAATAGTGTCAAATTAATCAAACCAGGTAAATATTTGACAGTTATTTGCGACGTTGCCAACTTCCAGCGTAAACGCTCTTGACATCATTTATTTATTATTTATTTATATAAACTTTTCGCACAAAAAAAATGGTACAAAGGCGGACTTAATGCCTGAGGCATTCTCTACCAGTCAACCAAGGGTGGTGAAGAGATTAGATGGCAGGTGCTCTAATTGAGAGGAACAGAGAGTGATGGCCGTTTTGCGTGAATGTGACGCATATTTTCCCGCAACTTGTTATTTTCGTATATTTGTCCTTTCTTGGCGTCATGTTTGCCGCAAATAAACATATTTTCTTTCTTTCTTTCTTTCAAGAGAAAAAATATATAATATATCATATTGCATTATAGATAAAACAAGTTTACAGTACATAAATAAGCTATAAACTTATGATACATATACTTACATACATATTTACTATAATAAACAATTCTATATTGCAGATTACGATACATACAATAACAATAAATAAATACCTTTAGTTGAAAAGGCTTGGAAAATAGAAGCAAACTCAGGTCGGATTGCTTTATTACAAATACATAATTATGACTCATATTCCAATCACAATAGCATCGTATGGTTATGATAAATGGCTAAATGTCAGTTATGTTTAATTGTCTGAAATCACGACATGTCTCTCCCTGTCCGCCGCTCGTTCAGGAACTAGGACACATTACCATGCCCTGAGAAATACCTAGGTTATGAACAAAAGTTTGAACCTCACATTACGAAAATGTTGAACCTAAACCGTTGAGCCCGTCATTTCGTCATCAAAATATTAGCGTTTGCTTCAATTAATTTTATTGATGTCCTCAGAAGTAGAACTTACCTAATAAAGCTCCATCTTAGTTCAACATGTATATGGTATGTGTGAAGTTTACACGTTTCAAGCATTCGAAACGTAAACTTTTCAAAAAGCCGAAACTGAAAAAAAAAATCCATTGCGTAGTTCAGTCCGAACATCATACTCACGTCATATACCGACTTATTAAATTAAAAACACATGTTCGTTAACAGCGAGTCTGAAAACAATATAGAGCTTATTACATCAAAGTTTTTAATTTTAGGGTCACGTAAGTATATAATATTTTGATTTCAATCACAAAATGATACCTACAAAAACCACATAATCATTAATTACTTATGTAAGCAGGTAATTTATCAAGAAAACGTTATTTCTGTGCTATAATCCGCACATCTTAAAACGAGATAAAAGCGCTATGACCTTACAAGTCGCGCCAGAGACAAAGATTAAGAAGCTTAAGAAGCGTGTGAGCATTACACATAGACTAGACATTACTTATAAAGACATAATTACATATAAACAACAAAAACAAATGCACTTTTATGTTCCAGAATTAATCTAACATCGTTTCAAGGCAAATGATCACTAAATCTCTCATTAAATAAAGAGCATTTTTAGATGCTTTATTTTTACCTAATATAATAAATAAGTAATAAGTAAATCGACCTTGCACAGATAATAAAGGCGACCATTACTTTGGGAACCTCGCGCCAGTTGTTAGGCGGTTACGTAAAAATGTGGTACATTTTGTGCCATGTGTGTGTGTTGATAAAAACTAGTCAATAAAACAAACACTGGCTGAGTTCTTGTTGATTAACAATCAGGTTTGGGAGCGCTACTGGGCATGGGTTTCTGCCCGGCAGTGGTGTCACGGAGTGGGTAGCAAATGGAGTTATAACTATTTATATTTTTCTGCTAACCGTTCTTGCTAATTGATACTGTTCTGCAACTAGTAACAATAATAGGCGTAATAACTTACATGTAGGTAATAACGTTAAAGCACTAGGCTAGAGCGATGCGTCGCACTGAGGTATCTAATTTATAAGGTGCAAAACACTGCATGTATTGTGTCCATACGCATGAAACCTTTTTCCCCTTCGCTTCTGTCACCACATGCAAGCAAGCTCTAACTATCGAATTTATAACTTTAAAAAACATGACTGTTATTATTAAATTCATAATTTAAACTATCATATTCCCAATTTGAGACCATAATGACTCTTGTTCGCAGATATTTACATTATCATTTTTATTGATAATTGGCATATTATATCTCCATTTACATAATATTCTGTGGCACAAAAGCTCGCAGATCTTTGGTGATAAGATATAAATCACTCGTCGTACGCCCAGGACGTTATCAAGGTCCAGATCGCTTGCTGAGTTTACTGCGATGTTTGGTGTATTTACCTACGGGCTCTTGATATAACAGATTCATGTTGAATGTATTACATAATATGATAATATGTGCATAAACGTTTACTCCCGTTCAATCTTATCTAAGGTTTCTGAACTGTAGTGAAAGCACTCGGAATAGATATGAATACAATAAAAATATAACATTTTTTAAGATTTATGATTCAAATTATTTTAAATACTCACAAACATCAAACATGGCTGGTGAAATGTGGGTGTACATATAGGTTCACCTCTACCAACCCTTCGAGGAATATAGGCGTGATTATATGTTATTATGAGTGTATGTGTTATTTTAAATCATCGTCACCTCTAACATGACACAATCTCTATTAATACCAACAACAAAAAAAACTTAATATTTTTTACTTATTTGTGCCCTGTAATTCCTGTATTGTAACAACTTATTACAATTATGGAACGCAAATACCACATCAACGCCGGCTATCGCTAAAAGACTCCGTAAAAACTAGCGCTGGGGCTCTGTTTCGCATAGAGTCGCAGCATTATGCTGAGCGATGGCCGTTTTGCATGGATGTGAAGCATATATTCCTTCAACTTGTTCTTTTTGTGTTTGTGTTCTTTCTTTGCGTCATACTTACCGCAAATAAACGCATTTTCTTTCTTTTCTTTTTCTGTCTAGATAAAGATATGAATAACATTTTGTGCTCGCGTTGATGTCTTTTGTATCAAACGTTTCACGAAATAATGGCCTTAACGTACGTTAAAAAATAACGATTACAGTAACCGGTGCCATCGTCATAATTTTACTGTCAAACGACAGTAAAATTATTTTTAGAAGCTACGCATATTAATACATAATAAATATAGGTATTATTTATCAAGTTCTAGGTTATAATTTGAGATTGGCATGTCCGAAATATGCACGATGTCATGCATAGCGATCTAATCAAGCTTCGTGTAGGAATCGTTTCCATTAATTTTTATCAGATAAACAACATATGTTATTCAAAGGCCTGCCCTGCCCCGCCCCATTACCAAATTCTCGGCTATTCCGTGGCATTTGGTAATATCCGTTTAACCTGTTTTCATTAACGCGAACCTTAAACGATTTCCATAATGGTCATTTAATCAAAGATACTTGCGTTAGTACTTTTACTATAGGTTTCATATACGTAACACTGGCCTGAAAGTTAAGCTTCTCTAGCACTAAGTTTCAGGGTTGGAACTGGCAGGTGCAGTCACTGGTAACACTCGCACTACGAAAACGGCGACTGTGTCAAATTGTTTCCACTGATGTGTGGTAGACTTTACCAGTCTTCGCGCAGTCTAAGTTAATCTTCGACATCATTAACAGACGGTTTTTTTTTTGAGGTTGGCACATCATCAAATTACTTCTCCCGCTCTGGGCGGAGCGGAAGGGCATGTCAGACTTTTACTGACTAAAACCCACCCGTGTTCCTTCAGTTGCCTGTTGCCAAGGTCCCGGTATCCCTTTCGGACTTTCCCGCAACCCTGGCAGAATCCATTACCTACTTCGAGCTAGCTTGGTGGAGTGCTCGTTGGAACAGTTACCGGCCAGTATCAAACGATTTTATTTCATAGGCCCTCCACTAGGCACGCGTGTTTCGTCATTAGCATGTAAGCTGTAAATAAAGAGCTTAGGGGCTTGTAGGCTTATGCAAGCCTCAACCCGTATCAACGTTTTAAATGACGTAAATTACTTACTGGCCAGTAGGTAAGTAGGTACATACGTGTGTGAGGAAATGTGTCGAACTTACCGACGCAATTAGAACGAATGCAAAATTCAGTTTACATACTATTCTACCGGACAAATGCACGCTCTAGTGCAAATGACATCGTCAATGATTATACAGAGAAAAACTTGTCGCACCTTATTTGTTTATTAGAGGTTCCTTAGCGCTAGATAGTTAGTAGCGAAGAAATGCAGAATTAAAGTCTTACGCTATTTGATCAATCAATCATTCTCACGCAGCAACTGTGATTAGAATCTAAGAACGAGCTGTCATCATGTGAACGTTTTCGAATCAGCTTACCATGAGATTTTAAAACGTTTTCTAAAAGGACGCTCTGAAATGAAAAATATGATTTATACACATGTAAAAGGAGTGTAAATTATTTATTATTTCGTGGTTTACATCCCTCATAGTCCTAAAAAGTATATTATATCTATAGAAAAAATCTCCCAAATAGGTAATTTGAGATATGGGTAAGAGAATGAGTCATACAAAGTAATGACAAAGTTTCTCACGTTTTTCCCTTAATTTGATTACCAATTGCAAATATAGGTGATGATTGACTCTGATGACCAGACTCCGAAAGCGACTTCCTGAAGAACTTTCTTCAGTAGGACCTAGGTACGGAACCTCTTCACATCCGATTTAATACCTACTGCAGGGAAGCTTGAAACATATAGGTACCATAACGTACACTCACAGAATATTAACATATTAGATAAATGCTATCTTTTCAATCAGCTGTCTGCACACTGAACTCATTTAATAAACATCTAGAGACAACTCATGTATATCTACTCGGGTTTTAAGTCTCATATTATTATTACTTCACTGTGACGAAAATATCTATACCTACCTAATTAAAATAATTTACAACAGTATGATTCGTAAAATACCTCGAAAATTATCCATTCACCAATTGTTTTAATTCCCAATCAACAATCGGAATTCAATTAAATAAGTCCCATGAAAAAGTTTTTTTCGACTGGCGATGGAAATCAACAAGCACATGGATATTAAATAATCGTAAAATATTGACTTTACTCGAGTTTCCCTTAAAAAGCATCGAGTACAAAAATACCTAGTGTCGAAGCATCAGTACCACTCAGGTATCGATACTTTTTCGGATTGATATAATTCTCTTAACGATATCATTGACTCCCTGATAAACAAATCCTTGGGTATTAGCATCTAATTACGGGATTAATTTCGTAAGTGACGGATAAATTATGAGCTCACAGTATCATACGGACTTACTTACGACTTTGAATGTCGCGTCATTAAGCAACTTATTATCAGCTTAGGATTAATGCCGAACGCGATCATGACCAGAGTTAATAATTTTATGATATACTTATTTATTTAATTGCACGTGTAACAAGTTATAATCTTTATGAAATTGATTGGAAATTATTTTCATATTAGTTGCCCGATTAATCAAGGGGTTACATGGTTCTGGGTTCGTTTCTTAGTAAGGGTAAATTCTGTTACTCAGTTGGTTATGAGGATTTTCAGTAGGTAGGTATAATGAGAAATTGCACAATAAACGTTATTAGTTTTCTTTGTTAAAATAGTCATTTATGGCGAAATATCTTACCAAATCTGAAATATTACTGTGTAGTAGAAATTTAAGAGATAACTCCGTATATACCTTAATAAAAAAAAACAACCAACTGAAACAGTTATTTAACAGACAATCAATCAGCTAAATCTGAATGTATCTCACGTTTCTCGTACCTAATTAAGTGATATTTATAGACGTATCTAGGCACTAAGTTAACATAATGGTGTTTCTAACGTGTGGTAGTCATGCATTAGTATATAGCCCGTAGTTAACCCACCAGCGCCTGCGCCGCGCCCACCGACGTACTCTGTGACGGCGAACGTGAAAAAGTGTGACCCGTTCTTACACATATGAGATCGCTATATAAGACTTTGCGGACCAACTTTGCTCTCATTTCGATTTACGCTTAAGTTTGGCAAATACACTTTAAGCTTTCAACAATTTAATGCGAACATTGCCAAAATATTCATTTATGCGATATTGTTTATAGAGTGCAAATAATAAAAATGAGAATGAAGTCGGTAAGCAGAATGATATATTTTTTTAATGTTTTACATTACGAAATTGATTTAACAAATTATTGAGGAATTAAACATACGGTTTGTTTCAGATGATCTTCATTGTGTTGGCACTGCAGAACGCACTTGCTTATCACGACCCTGATCTGAACTATCACCTGAGCCAAGTTCAGAAAGTATCAAACTGCGACAATGGCTACTCATACGCTGCGCCCGCGGTGCAGCTCACCACGACCGGCGTCAAAGCTCCAGGGGCGACATATCTTCCACAACCAGTCGTCTCAGCACCCTCATACCAATACTCTGGAGGATCAGGGTATTCTTCGGGTGGCAGCTCAGGCTTCTCGTCCGGTGGAAGTTCAGCCTATTCGACTGGCATAACATATCAATCAGCAGCACCACAAATAGCTTATGCAGCGCCTCAAGTAACTTATGCAGCACCTCAAGTAGCCTATGCAGCACAACCAGCGGCCACTTATCAAACTTCATCTCTTGCATCCAACTACAACAACTATGCTGCTCAAGGGTACACAAAAGAATACCACGGTTACGCGACGTCAGCCGGCCTTTCATCAGCTGCTTCTGGAGGAAAAACTGTAACACCACTTGCAACATACGCACAAGCACCTATCATCTCCAAAGTGACTGCGGCTCCACTTATCGCCAAATTTTCATTATCTCCAGCGAAGACTTCATATGTGACTCAAAACTTGGTAGCACAACAAGTATATTCAGCTGGATCGGCAGCCAAGGCGTCTCTTAACTCCTACAGTAATATACAGGCTGGAGGACCAGTGGTTTCACAAGTTTATGCCGCCCCGTCCACCGGATACGCAACATCTCCCACTCTGAGAGTGCAACAGTCACAGATAGGGGGACAAGCACATTACGCTGCACCTGCCGTCGCTCAGTACGCTCAATATAGTCAAGTTCCAGTGGCTGCGCCCGTCGCCCATTTTGCTCCAGCAGTGGCACAGTACTCCACTTCATCTGTGTCTCACGCATCTGCTCCATCTTCAAGTTACTTCACACCGGTCGTGTCCCAACATTCCGATGGAGCGATAAGTCAGTACACCCAACATTCTGGTGCAGCCATCAGTCAGTACTCCGCACCGGTAGTGACGCAACACACGGCGCAGTACGCATCACCGGTAGTGGCGCAGTACTCAGCTCCTGCAGTGGTCCAGCACTCTGCTCCTACTGTTGTTCAGCACTCGACCCCGGTTGTGGCTCAATACTCAGCCCCGGCTGTGGCTCATTACTCGGCGCCGGCAGTGGCCTCAGTGAGTCAGTACGCGAGTGCTCCCGTGGGCGTGGCGCACGCGTCTTCGCCGGCCTACGCCGCGGTGGCCGCTCCTGCTGTTGCCAAGGTCGCAACACCCCTCGCCGTCAAGAATGTTCACACTGAATTCTTGGAGAACTATGTAAGTACCATTTGTATTTAAATCGTTGATCCTTTAACTTAACATGTAGGCACTACAGTGCAAGGATTCGAAGACTTCATAATCTCTTTGTAATGATCTTTATTTTCAATATTTAGTTGTGATATGTGTGATGTATCATAAACTCGTCATACTATGATAATTTTACAATACTTGCAAGAATTTAAAGTAATTTATTACTCTCTCGTAACTTTTCAAAATAATTCATTCGACGAAAATTAAATAACGTATTTAGGTATTACACACCTAACACTAATTGATAAATTTGATGTTTTTATAGTCCTTTTTTCCGTTCAAATAAATTGTTTGCGATTTACATATTGACACAAACTTTAATGTGTGTAACGAATGTGCCTCAGGACATTGCGGCATACCATAGAATAAGTTACTTCATATCCCTACAACGAATGCACTGACGTAATTAATTTGATTGGTTGTCGAGTTAGATCCAGGACTGGTTCCACCACAGACCACATCGAAATCTTGACCGATTACCTGCTCAGGCTCATTCACTGTGATCAAACGTAAGAAATTGACAAGCGTTCAGCCGGCGTCATGTTTACCTGCATATCGGCTGTTGAGCAATGGTCTACAAACCCCATTACAGTGTCATTTGATTGATTAGGAGTAAAACATCTAACTGCTTCAATTTAATTAACGCAGTCATACCAACTTCTTTAAAACCGTAGGTATTGAATTATTTGTCGAATGGAATTCATACAATCATTATATTTATGTCATTAATTTGTCCATTTATGTTATTAACCATTTTTTAAATAATATCTATGTAAGTGCCTAAGGGCTAATTGGCTGGAGGTCAAGGTCGCCCATTAAAGTTGTTTCAGTTTTTTTATTGGCTTAAGCACAGATTAGGTTCCTATTTTTTTTTGCTTCACTTCGTTACGGTGATAAGCTAGCTTACTTCGCTTAGCAATCTAATCTAATCGGATCTCAATACATTACAACACGGTCTTAGCACAGCTGACTATAAATAGGTGGAGGTAACTTAATTTATTGTGTCCGTACCGCTTAAGTAAATATTTGTCTTTCTACACGAAGACTTAGAACTTAAAAGCTAACTTATTCATGATACAATTACGTAAACTGTCCATTCGGTATTGCACACAATGCACGTAGGTGTTGAAATTCTACTGCAGATAGAGGATCTTTATAAATATCTTGAGTAGGTACGGTAGTGTCTTTACAATAGTGACAAAGAGAAGTGAAAGACCAAAGAAAAAGAAATATGGAAAAAGAAGACATGTTGCGCCAACCCTAAATAAATTGATGGGCAAGAGAATAATGAGTAGTGACTAATTCGTTTCAAAACAATTTCTTGTTGACGAAATATTTCGATATTTTAATTTTTGAAAACATAGTATTGCCGTTTCTGTATGAATATGTATAGTAGGTAGGTGTAACCGGCATTTCTTCGAAATCATTTTACAAAAGTAGTATTTCTGAACAGTTAACGTTAACGCGGATTACCAAACTTTTTATTGTCAAACCGAGGGCGTTTGGTGCGTCAGACGAGTTAAATCAGCACATTCACTTACATAACAATTAGTACGAACTCGTCCGTTTACATCTAGACCACTTTCACCGCCTTGTCGTCTTACCACCCTCTTATCGGTGATAAGGATCCCGGTTGAGTGACAGCTTTATTGAAGCTATTTATTTTTGCCCAGCTGATGGTCATTGTAACGGTTCCTGTCAGTACCTACCTATTCATGAAACTTTTAAACTTTACGATTTTGAAACGGTTTTTCTACGAAATCGAGCCCACAACTTCGTGATGGATTCTCACAAAGGAGCTTGAGGAGCATACTTTTTTGTTTATTTGGTTAATCATTATTGACTTGTATTTGCCAACAACAAAAAAAAAATAGAGTAGACCAATCCTAACACCAACTTCTTTACGGACTTGTTCCTATCCTAAGAACCTTTCTTTATCTGCACCAATTAAAGCAATTTCGTTCTTACCCGTAGGTGTGCACGAGCTATCTAACCTATTTAATGGGCACTAAAGTTCATTCAATACTCGTTGAGACCTTTGTTGCAACTGACATTTCTCACGGCATCGGCACCATGTAATTTGTGATAACCCTCTTGCAGGACGCCCACCCGAGGTATGCTTTCGAATACAGTGTCAACGACCCACACACCGGTGACATAAAGCAACAGAAAGAAGAAAGGGACGGAGAAGTCGTCAAAGGTATGAACTTTTGTAACGCTTACCTAACATGGCAACTTTTTCTCCAGGATAACTGGCAGACTTGCCTTATATCTACCTGCTATTCATAAACTGAATGACGCAGTTTCTAAGCACCTACACAATTTCGTGTCTTTTGTTGTCATTTTGCTATCTGATGCAGAATCAGAATATTAATCATTTTTGCAAGCACGACTATTTCAAGGCGTAAACAGAATGGAAGCAAATGATAACCTAAATACATTTATCAGAGCACTATTCATAGTCTCTCTTAAAAGCGGCTTGAAGGACGACGGAAACGCGCAGTGGTAATTGCTACATTTTCGCACTCGAATGACGTTGACATGAGGGCGCTGTTTGGTAAACATTTGTGCAAATGTCATTTGAAATTTATTAAAAAAACAAGATAGCGGCGTTGGTTCCGATTTTGGCCACGCGCCAAAATAACCTTGTAGCGCTATAATTATTTTGATTTATGCAGGTCAATATTCTCTGGTGGAGCCGGACGGTTCCGTGCGAACAGTCAACTACGTAGCCGACTGGGAGACTGGCTTCCACGCCGACGTGCGCAACAGCAAAGACAATCAACATTAGAAATACGACCACAATTCGGAAAGGCCCACGGCTGGTTCGAATGCATGCCCTATTTGGACTGACCACCTGTTAAAGCCTAAATTAGTGACCTAAACGGTCTTAGGTAGCTTATGATTGTAAATAAATTAGTGAAACGAATCGAATTGGTTAAGGACGGAAGTCGATAGCCTTGTTAGGTCAGGTATGTTGAGAAAAAAATGTGATTTATGTCAGTCAAAGGGATATTCAGCTGATATTTGCTAGATTTTTAGATTCGTAAATTAATAGTAACATAAATGGTTAATGATTAGGTATCACAATCATACTCGTTTAATTATGTGCTTAAATGTAGGTAAGACTAAGGTCGTTTGAAACTAAAGTGTAACACTTTTTTCGCATCAGTAAGTTACCATTAGGTACTTAATTTTAACACTCAACTGACTCTGAAGACGCTCTTAAAAATGTTTCAATGTAAAATAACTTCGGCTTTGAATTTCTTACACACATTTTGAAATTGAGGCCAACCTAGAGTTTAATTAAATCCATCCAGTAGTTTTAAGTAAAGTCTCGCCATTATTTGTATATGCAATTGTACAAAAATCATGCTAAGATTAGTAGGTTATATCCTACTTGTTTGTAAATAACGGAAGTTTTATCTAAGGAAGTGCCTCAGCTGCCGGCGCCGTGCCCCAAATTGACTGCCAGCGCCGCGCCGGTTGCTGAATTGTCTGCCGGCGCTGACTTTGGTTGTCAATTTGGAATATGGAGTAGATAGGCGGTAGGGGTAATTAAACATGTATTACCTAAAGCATATTTTTTTTCCATTAATATATTTTCATAATCAATCATTTCCATATTTCATAATCAATCATTTCCATAGGAACCGAACTAGTTAGATTAGGTTAAATACTTTTACTCGCAAATAAAAGGTTAGGTTAGAACTGCGACACCCTACGCACGAGCCGAGCGAGCGCCAAAAGTGAGTAAAATGTAATATTATAGATAAAAATATTGTAGGTTTCCATAAAAAGCCGTTCAAGTATCCATTATGGGAGCCGTCGGCGCCGGCAGCAGATGTTTTTAATCTCGGCTGCCGGCAGTAATGTCACTGCCGGTTCCCAATGGCGTTATTATATTGGGGGCCGCCACCGGCAGCGGGGGTACTCCCTTTATCTAATTATGTTGTGCTAGCTGCGTCCCGCAGTTTCACCCGCACAAGTCTCGATCCCGTGGGGATATCGGGATTAAAAGTATCCTATGTGGTATGTCCAGGTTATAAACTATCTGTGTCCCAAATTTCGTCAAAATCCGTTCAGTAGTTTTTTCGTGAAAGAGTAACAAACATCCATACATCATCACAAACTTTCGCGTTTATAATATTAGTAGATTTTTTATCAACGCAGACATACCTATAACTTATCATCCTTATTCTAGGGCGAACTAAAACTTAGTACAGAACGCCTCATGTCATCCTTTTTCGCCTCTTTGTCTTCCCCATTTATTCATTATTTTGATACATAGACGTCTATTATAAACTTAGTTATAATCGAAATGTTAGCCTTCTTAGGCGAATAGAGGCCTAAAAATATCAGACATAACCAGATGGCCATGTTTGCAGGATACCACAATATACCTACTGTCATTCTATACTTCTTCCTTTTATCTTTTCCACATCGCTGGACCGTATCTTTCCCAACCCAGAAGTGCAGTCATAAACAATTTATAGTGGACAGGACAGCCAGTCTTGCAAAATTGCGACACAGGCGAGTTGACCAGTAGGTACTGGCTTCTAGTGCCACATGCTAAGCACCATTCACTTGTTTCCGCGTTCACTGTCCTTTCCAAATTCAATCTCAACAACCCAGGGGCGCAACACACATGTTCAGGTGCCACATTTGATTCGGTATTTTTTTTTTAACAACAAAGCCGATCCGAAGCAATTACTACATATATTCTTTCATTCAAATCGAGCAGATCAGTAATCTCCGTTCAGCATCTGCAATCGTTGAATCATGTTCGGATTTGGCATAATTCGAGCTAAGCCGAGTGGCTTTTTCCCGAAAATAATTTGATTTTATGCATACTTATTCGATTATGCCGCCCGGCTGCGCCGCATCATGCCGACCCGAACACGTGTGTAGCACCAATTAAAAATTATGTTGTGTTATTTTATCTTTCTCTAAGTAGTCTGTCATTTATCTCTTTTGTTCTCATTAATCATCAATTTCGTCTGTGTAGCCGACACAAAGCTTGTGTTAAAAACTTGAGTCCGCCATTTACTTTCATTTATTTGGTTTATTTTTTGAGTTTTTATCAGTTCATACATATGTAAATTTAAAGTATATTAGTTAATCTCCTTTTAAATTGTAAGTATAATGGCAATGTCATATTCAAGCATGATGACTTGTGAAATGTATGTAAAGATTTTATTTTTTGAATATTGTTGGCCTAAATAAAATATGACTGATGAATTAAGATTTTTATTGTTTTTTACGTTAATTACGTGAAATTAAACAGCATATTAAACAGAATATAAAAATTTATTTAAATAAGCTATGTATTATGCAATAAAAAAATTATACCTACAAATCAACATTAATAGTTTTATTTAGAACTTATAAGTATATTAAAATAATATTGGTATTTTACCTAGCCCCATATTATAAGTAGTTATCACAGCACCGACTTCCCCTTAGAAGTGTAATATTACGCGCGTTAACTTATACTTATTGCTTAAAGTATTAAGGCATTTCAAATTTATTTATTTCTTTCCCATTAAAATAGCATTTGGGGCAAGCAAAGTCTTGATCTGCTGTTTTGTTAGCCTGCAAAAAAACAAAAACATAATATTGGTAACTAGTCAGTAATACTAATTCCCACATTTTAAATTGAAGATAACACTAATAAAACGACGCTATCTACATAACCATGCGTTTGTACTGGCGAAACATTGAAAACAAAACATGTTGAAATCTCTATTTTTTTTCTGTTAATGTTCCATACAATTTTTGACAGGAACTAGAGATTTCAACATGTTTTGTTTTCAATGTTTCGCCAGTGCAAACGCACGGTAACAAGAACAAATACACATCATAGTACTTACTTATATAGTCCTACTACAGAATATTGAAAATGATGCAACTCAATTTTAACTAATTTTATGACACCCTAACCCTAAGTCGCATGCAGTGGAAAGTCACTAATGAGGTGGACCGATCAAATAAAATCCGCGGTTAGAGGCCCTGTTAATGAATGCGCCAGACTGTCATGTCAACCAGGGGGCGTACCACCACCGCTTACAGCAGTATTATTTTAATACTAGCTGTGCCCCGCGGTTTCACCCACGTAGGTCTCGATCCCGTGGGAATATAGGGATAAAACGTATCCTATGTCCTCTTCCAGTTCATGGTCTACCCGTGTGCCCATCCTCTCCTTTCTAGATTAGGGAACGTCGCGCCGGCGTCGACGGGTCGCGTATTGCATTTTTATATTCATGATTACTTCGAAATTAAATGTCCGATTCGAATGAATTAAAAAGTATTTTGCTGCTACATAAATACCCTTGATGTTAAAACTATTTATTTTAATAAGAATTAATATTATGTTGATAAAACTCCTTCGCAAATACTGCATTAGTTTCGAACAAATTTGATTACCATAAAAAATGGTTATAGTAAGTCAATCTTAAAAGATAGACATATCGCCTTTAGAATTATAGAGACCTAATGTGAAATTTTAAGATTTCGACTTTGACTCATAAAATGACCTTGCAAGATCATCTTCGTCGACTCTTTATTAAAACAGAGGCCTATTTTGGCGAAAAGGGGATAAACTTATACTTCGGTCTCTTTCACTCCGTCCCCTCCCTCAGCGTCTGTTCAGTTCTAGAGAGCCGCAAGCAGTAATGTGTCGCGAGTGTCATGCGCAGGTTGCTACTTTTTTGGTATTGTGGAGACCTAAACCGAATTAGAGCGCTACAAGACAGTGACTTATTTAGGAATGATACGATATTTTGAATCAACATTCAGAACTTGAGTGACCTAAATAATAAAAGGTCTTTAAAAAAAACTATGTTTTCAGACAAACAAAGACCTAAATGAGCACTATTTTTAAATAAATTAAGAAAAAAATATTATTAATCATGTTTTTATTTATTTTTATTTTCAGAACGTGTAGATAAATAAGTAAAGTAAGATATAAAATAAAAATAATATGAATTTTATGAAAGTGCAACCAAATAATCTCACTTTCTACAAAAAGTTTAAACAGACGAACTTAAATTCAACGTTTTCTAAAAACTTATTTTTTTTAAATAGGTCTATATAATTCTAAAGGTGCGATATGCTGTCGCGGACTTTCTTTTAGAACTTTTAAAGAGGAAAAATTCCATCATACATGATATTTGCGTAACTTAAACCGGTTACGCAGCGCACGCAACAGAAACTCTCAAAAAGGAATATTTTTTCCCGTTTTTGCAACATTTTTCATTTATGCTCCGCTCCTATTGGTCGTAGCGTGATGGAATATAGCCTATAGCCTTCCTCGATAAATGGACTATCCAACACAAAAATAATTTTTCAATTCCAACCAGTAGTTCCTGAGATTAGGGCGTTCAAACAAACTCTTCAGCTTTATAATATTTGTATAGATATAGATTACTTCAGTGTAGGAAAGAGATGAAGCTCTACAGAACGTATATCTCCATCTCTTTCCCTCACGAAGTAAGATTAAAATGGTAGGTGCCCAGGTGTTAGGTGGTAGGCCCCCAGATGGAGAAAGATCGTGTGGCAAGCAATGACTACATCTGCGATTGGACACAGTTCATTGTGACCATAACCATTCTGTCAAGAGCGAAGGAAAGAAGAAGAAGTCTCATGTGGTCTCTTTCACTTTCAGGTATAGTGTGCCGATATAAATACATGGCTTTGGGCGGCGCGGCCCGCAATGAATTCAAACATATGGCTTTGTATAAGTGCGTTTAAGTGGCAACTGGCAGTTCAAAGAAAATCTTGTTGTAAAATAATAGCTATGATTTTTTTTCTATTATTTTTCGAGTGTTTTTAAATAATACATACCACTATGCAGTAGTAACAAAATATATGGTTGCAGCCCATGGTGTGAGGTAGCACTGGCTTATTATTGCAGTAAGCACAGACCGTGTGTGATGTCATAACGGCTACTGTAGAGGTAGCAGTAGATCTGACATGCTGGCGCCACCACACATATTTTAATACACCAGACAGTTTACTTCTTAGCCCAAAGATGTTTATTAATGCTATTGTTGTGCCTATTAGTTCCTGAAAACAAAAATTTGTTACACAAATTGTTTTTAAAACAAGGGAGTGTTCTACCCATCAAATATAAACAACTTTTACTATGGGAATAACGGAATTAGCAAATAAATATTCGACCTTCCCATAGAAAGGGGTGACCATTACCCGATTGGACCATTTGGTATAAGGTTGATTTTTTTTGCAAATTCCTTTGTTCCCTTATTAAAAGTTGTTAATATTTGATGGGTAAAGAAATTCTTGAATATACCAAACACAAGGTATAAATGCAAAAAACTTACAATAAAATTGTGCCATAAAAGCTCTCTGGTCCAAGAGAAATCACTAAGATCTTCTCTAGTTAACTTCTCTGCAGACAGCTCTATGCCTAATATAAAATCTATGAGCAATGGATATTTGCCCGTCTGTATGAATCTACAGAAGTTCAATATGTCTCCAAGCAATTGAAATGTTTCTAACTTATTCACAAAGTTTTGAACATTTCTATTAGAAGTAAAACTATAAATTGCTCTCTCTCTGAGATACTTCAAGCCAACATTGTAACCATAGTACCAGAATAGTTTACTCTTAGAGAAATTGCCCGTATTATAACTCAATGATAGCATCTGATGACCAAAAGTGCTTTTTTGATCGAACACAGAATACTTGAATATCCATGTTCTTATTAAAAGTTCTAGCTCAGGCAGGACAGGTTGAATATAATGTGGCTGAAAAATTAAATTATTTCAGGTTAAGGTTGAAATACATATGTAATAGGTATATTCAAAGCATTTGTTGACCTTACCTCTATAAACTTAGTTGCTTGGAAAACTAACTGTTTAAATAGTTCTTCTACTTGATTGTCCAGCTGCACTGCATCAAGCTGCAAGAAGATATCTTCTACATATTCTTATAAACAAACAACAACAACTAACTTGCATGTAAAAAACTCATTATTATTATGGTGAACAGGTTACTATGGTATGTTATCAGACTTTTCTTATGTACTGTACATAATATTCGACTTCCAGGTTTACCAAGCAGTTAAACAATATTACACAATTAAAGATCTGCGATCTTTGAACCTTGAATACGGAATACGAAATAAACAAAGTCGAACTTTACCTGTGTTACTCGAGGTATGTAATTTACAGACATTTTTAAGATGTAAACAGACAATACTAGCTTTCTCCTTTCAGTTTATAGAAGTTGGACATTACTACAGCTGAAATTAAGTTTCAGGGCGAGATATACATGTGAATAGCAGTCATATAATATATACTATTATCTTGTCAAAAATCACCCAAAATCAACAAGGGCAAACTAGCCATTATAATATGTGGGCAAAGTGACAACAGTCAACAGTTTTTCGATTGGGGCAAACGTCAATCCCAGTCAATGCATGTGTCAATGTCAAATCGTCAATCAATGTCATCTGTCATTGACTGACAGTGTTGCAAACCCCAAACAACAACCCCACCTTCTGCTTTGCAACAGGGACTTGAAATGTTATGAAAAAACTTTAAAATAGCGTTACGTATAGTTCAAGTAACGATAATTTCTACCGTTCCACCGGGTCGTAACAGTTGAAGATTTCGTTCCGATAGATTTTCGTTGTATTGCCAAGAAATTAATTCATATATGGTTACTGTAACTATACATAACGCTATTACGTAATGTTATCGAAATTCAAATTTTCTTACGTTTTTTGCAAAACTCAGGTCAGTGTCTCAAAAAAAATAAGAATAATAATAAAATTGTCTGGTTGTGTGTTTATTAAAATATGATTCGCGACCGTAAAAATTATGACTTTACTCAAACTCAAAGCAATTATTTCAATTAAACCATTTACAAGCACTTTTGAACTGTGAAGGAGTCGGTCAGTCAGAAATATATGCCAATACACATAAATGAACTAAGAGAGTTGTATTGCTGATTCTAATGATTATGATTCTGTAAATCATTCGCGAATCATATTTTCGAAATCTTCAACTATTCATTTATTTACGATCCAGGTGGAACGGTATAAATTATCGTTACTGAAACTATACGTAACGTTATTTTAAAACGTTTCAAATCCCTGATCACAAAGGAAAAATAGAGATGATGTTATGCTAAAAGGCAATTGTGTGACTTTGAAATTGAAATCTGAGTTTGGTCGTGATCCACCTGTTGAGTTCATTGGCCAAGTATCGGTTTTCTTTTAAGTTTAGTATGTACCTATAAAGTACCATTTTAAAGTAGCGAGATTTTAATCAAAATCGCCTAAATCATTGCCAGAAGAGTTTGTAAATTAACTCCATCGTCATACCCTTATAACTCGAAATCGACAATCTGTCAATTCTGTCATTTCGTTCGTTGTTGAGACTTCCGATTATTTAGTCTGTATTTGATCTGTCTGTCTGTGGCAGTGGACTTGCGACCACAAAGTACATTTGCTTGTAGTGATGCCAACTTAGGGTAATTTACCCTAGATTTAGAGTAAAACTATTACAGCAGGGTAAGTTTTGGGGTATTAACTTTTTTAGGGTATTTTTAGGGTAAGGTCTGTTTCGAATAGTACTGGGTCGTTCCACGTTTTCCGTAAAATAAAAGGAAACCATTTTTCAGAAACAAATACTGTTCTAAGTGTCAGTTTATCAATGCATTGATTGGACTGACCACCACCTGGGCGCTTACTCTTGATTTTAATTTCGATCTATCGACATTGGAATTTTCACGTTTCGTACTCTTGAGTTCGACGCTAGCGCCAAATTGTATTTGAATTGCGTGTCCATTTTTGGGAACTAAGTGGAATCGGGATCGGGCTTGGGTGCTACTCTTGACTTACTATGACAGCCGCCAGTATTGCGTTGGGATTGTTTGTTGATTGGGATTTTTCCAATAACAAAAGTGTAACTTTTTAGAAATTGTTTTGCGTTTTATGTGGTTTCCATCAAGTAATAAGTATATAACATGGCAGGGTTGGCATTAATATACAGTGTTTTACGTAATTCCCATAAAAACAATTAAAACAAAGACGAGATGAGCGTCGGATGATGCGTTTTAAGGACGAAGCGTTTTCTATGAATGAAGACGAATTTAAAGCAAATTATAGAGTGAGCAAGGATTTTTTTGAGAAAATTTATGAAAACATTAAGAGAAGAAGTGACATATCACCATAAGGTACTTACGTATGTTGTCTTTGATATATTAGTTTTATCCCGTGGTTTTATCAATGATATTATTATCATGACTTTTGTTTGGAAGATCTTATAACTTAATTAATACTTGTATAATTCTTGCAGGTTTTAGTGGCACTGTCTTTTTATGCGAGTGCGAGTTACCAAAATCTAATTGGAGGGACATAAATGGTTGTTATGTTAACATACTGTTTATTTACTTAGGTACCACTTGTATAAAACTTTAATATTAGTAACTTAACGGAAAATAAATAATTGTTACTAAAAAAGAACCACACGCGATCGATATTTTTACGTTAATGAACTAGCTAAACAAACTTGCATTTCGAATTCACTTTTTCTAAAACCACTTGACTTGACTTTGTTTTTGAAATTGGAAAACTCGCACGCCGCCTCATTTTTTTTGTAGTAGGCAACGACCCTTCCGCATAACAGCCAAAGTCTTGGTAAATTTCATGATTTTAATCATATTCTTACGCCCAAATGAATTTAATATGTTACAATCAATCAATTAAACAACTGTATATATCATATTTATTTATTAGCATTCTTATTTAAAGGATAAAGCATTTTAAAGCCCTATTAGGGGTTTATCGTAATGAGTTGAACACCACTATTGCGGGCCGTAACATAGCTAACTTCACGTGTAACAAAATAATCGCGGGGCAATCCCAATTTCAATCCAATGTTGACAATATTGTTTTCAAGAGTACCGAATCACGTGACTGCAAAATTAAGATTGGAATCTTATTGACTTTAGATTGGAATTAAAATTAGTTTGAAGAGTAAGCCCCCTGACCCGTCTCAACTCAACGAAGCAAAAAGTACCCGTTTTTCTTGGTTGGATCTTTTTTGTTCAACCAAATTTGAATTATGTGCCCTTATTTATAAATAAGCTTAGCTTACCTACTCGTGACTTCAAATCAAACAGTAACATGTTTGATTTGAAGTCACGAGTAGGTAAGCTTTAACTGTTTACTATTAAAGGATAATAGTCTCTAAAGCATCTGTCAATTCAAAATGTCTCACGCACAGTACTCACCACCTTGAACCTACCAACCTGACGCTTATAAACGTTTAGCTTGCACCTACTTTTTTAATTTAGGGTATTTTTTCAAATTATCATTGAATCTAGGGTAAATTGAGTCGAAGCCTGGGGTAAAGTGAAAACCAGACCTGGCAACACTGCGACTTGTGTCAAATTGTGATGATCCCAAGCGTGCGCACTACATTGTGCTTATTGATTGAATTGAACATTAAAAGCATTTATTTTCTTATTTTAAAGCAAACGTACTACCTTGTGTATAGTTGTTAAATTATGGATATTTAAAGAACGATAAATTCAGCTACCGTCATGGTTGTTTCACCACAAACCCCCGACAACGACACCCAAACTGTGCAAGCAAAAAGAAACAATATGGCGTCTAAACAGTCGTCAGTGGCTGATACAAGAGCGGAGTTGGCGGAACTAGTGAAAAGAAAAGCTGAAGTAGCTGTAAGTAATTAAAACGGCAAAATAATTTATAGACGATATCAGATCATTCTGCTAATAACTATTACTTTTTTCTAGGAGACCCTTGCTAACTTGGAACGCCAGATTTATGCTTTTGAAGGATCATACTTGGAAGATACTCAGCTTTATGGAAACATTATCAGAGGATGGGACAGATACCTTACTACAAATAAAAGCACTAATTCAAAAGCAGATAAACGCAACAGGAAGTTCAAAGAGGCTGAACGGTTATTTTCCAAATCCAGTATTACATCAATGGCTGTAAGTATATACAAGCTATCGGCACTCCTATTGCTTTTTGGATTCCTTTTTATAATAAGGGCAGATTTCTCCAATGATAAATATCTTTAAATGAGGGATAATTTTCAATTTCTGACAGTTTTTCAATACAAAATTGTCATACGTCAATTTTATTCCACAGTCAAAAGATATCTGACGTTGGAAAAATCGGCCCTAAGAAGTAAGAACTTGCCCCTGCTTTGCACGGTTTTTATAGCATTCTAAACATCAAGATTTCTATTTTATTTAAGTTTAGAAAGAATGTATTATACACCTAAACCTTATTTTATATTTATCTTTTTTTATTTGTAGGCAGTTAGTGGACTTGTGGATCCTGCAGAAGCTAAAAGTAAGTTTGGGTTTCTATTTTATTTAAAATATAAAAACTTGTTAGTGTATTCCAATTTAAAAACACAACCATGAATTTGTTTCCAGATGAAAGAAATAGTGAAACTGAATCTCAGACCAATGAGGACTCATCGGACACACAAATCAGTTCTGGACTCAATGTTAGCAGTTTGAACCACACCACCATACATGGTTCTTCTGAAAGCATAGCATCCAAGCCTTCTGGAAAACAGCATACTAATGGTGGAATTGAAAAAGTTATAAACCATTCCCAAACCAAGCAAAGTTTGACACAAAAGATAGCTACCTCATCTGGTATGCTACAAAAGGCCTTTGGCAGTGACAGTAAGATGCTGTCGGCTGTAGGGTTAGACAGCAGACCAAGCACCCCAAAAGACAAAGACTCAAGTATCATGAACAAGGGAGATATGACCCCTAACTCACTCAAACACAAAATGTCTACTAGTAGCACAAGTAGTAATAACAGTATCAAGAAAAACAACAACAAGAAAGCAAGACATCGGTAATTAAACCAACCTTAGTGACTTAAACCTGTTTTTATGTGCCTAAAATGTCCGTACTTATCAGTTAGACCCAATTTTATAAAAAAAAAAAAATGGTTTTTATTTCTTTGGTCAATTTGTAAATACATAATATGTTATTTGTTACATTAAGACTTTTATTTAATATGTAGGCTTCAATTTGATCTTCCAAGTGATCGCAGAATAGTCTGCTTGAATCTTGTCTCTGAAACAAACAGAAGAAATGGTTTCAAACCTACTCATTAATTAATTGAATATAAGGAAAATACATAATTAATTAAAGGAAAATACATAATAAAGTTCACAGGGAAAAAACAAGATTTCCCTAATGTGTTCAAGTACTTACGTTTCAATACATTTGGCAAGTCTCTTATAGGACTGAAATATCTTAGAACTAAGTAATAAAATAGTGGTAGCACTGATATGATGCCAGTGCAAACCAAGAATATTACTTCAGGAGTTTTTCTTATTCTACAGCAGTTCAAACTTTTACTCCATATAGATCTTGTAGCATTCATCTGTTAAAGAAAATACAGGCAGTATTAGGTATATTGATGCGAATATTTTATTTCGTGTGTTGGGCCTTTGTAGGGATAGCAACTAAAACTTACAGAATCTACAATGTCCATGCAGATGCTATCCACTCCAATAGCATCTGCACTAAGTGTTTTATAGTAATTATCCAGCTTGAGGTAAGACTGCATGCAGTTATCACAGACAACCTTAGTATCGTTTGAAAAAGGATCAATGTACTTTTCTATACAATTCATAGTTCCATTAAATAATTCATTGAAATGAATTGTTTCATTTGACAACACCGGCACATCTGTTGTCCAGTTGTAACAGGCTGTAACAAAGCAAAGGGCAAGTGATATTTTTAATTCTACACCATAATAAATGAGTTTCAACAAATGATATTATGTTTTGACCGACATATTTTTTCCAAGATGTATTGCATAGTTTTGTTTTATAATGTCATGGATCAGGTTCTTTTTTTTAAATTAATGCAACATTTCCATGGAAAGTGTAATATAATACAAACTATTACATACCATAGCAGTGACCTTTATCCCAAATGCTTAATATGTTATCATGATATTCCAAAATTGCATCCAATCTGTCTCGTGATATGAAAATTGACTTGCATGAAGTTCCATTTACAACAGTGTTCAGTAAATCTTGATACTTATTATGGAAGCTCAGATAATGCTCTATACACCTTTCACATATCCTTATAGGTCTAGCATGAAGTATCGAACACTTGGTAAAATTGGAAGCAAAGTCAGCGAAATCATTCAATATTGCAGAACATTCTTCTGGGAATGGCGTCACATAACCTGTCCCAGTTTTGGATCTGAAAATATCACGGTGTTATTTGTAATCTAATAAACAACAACGAATGAATTAACTTGGCTTCATTGTTTTTTGTACTTACAGCAATATGTCGACATGTCTATGATCTTTGTTCGATGTATCTGCTTTTAGTACATTAGAATATAAGAATAGAAGCAAGAAAACATGGTAATAAGTATTCATATTTAAAGTTCTAATAAACGAAAATTACGATTGACAAATAAACAGAAATACAGAATGACAGGACATTGGACAATTGACTTGACATTTGTGGACTTTACCTCAAATTGCAGGACAATTTGAGGTAAAGTCCACAAATGTCAATATTGCAGAACATTCTTCTGGGAATGGCGTCACATAACCTGTCCCAGTTTTGGATCTGAAAATATCACGGTGTTATTTGTAATCTAATAAACAACAACGAATGAATTAACTTGGCTTCATTGTTTTTTGTACTTACAGCAATATGTCGACATGTCTATGATCTTTGTTCGATGTATCTGCTTTTAGTACATTAGAATATAAGAATAGAAGCAAGAAAACATGGTAATAAGTATTCATATTTAAAGTTCTAATAAACGAAAATTACGATTGACAAATAAACAGAAATACAGAATGACAGGACATTGGACAATTGACTTGACATTTGTGGACTTTACCTCAAATTGTCCTGTCATTCCGTCTACTCTATGATTTTGACCCGACTGCCCCAGAAGGAGGGTAATATTTTTCGAGAGTATGTATGTATGTCTATTTCTTTGGCACGCTCTGTAGCCTAAACGGCTTGATGGATTTTAACATACACAAGCCGTTAGCACATAATTGTGGGAGTAAAGTAACATAAGCTATTTAAAAACAAAAATATTTATGCAAATACAAAAAAGGGAGGGGATGGTTTTTGTTAAATAAATTACATCAATATTGGTATCAAATAAATGAGTTAATTCCAAATATATATATAAAACTCAAAAGCTTGAAATAAAACAAATTATATTTTGAAAAAGCATTCGATCGTGTGGATCACGTGATCTTGCTAGCATAGGATCAAGTCATACTTATCGAACCGATCGCAGGCTGTGGTTATGGGAGGTTTCAAATCTGACTTCGTGAACATCCCCTCCGGTGTACCCCAGGGATCTTTATTGGGCCCTCTTTTCTACTGTGCTTACCTGTATGACATTCAGGCGTGTTTCAAATCCGCGAAACATCTCATGTACGCTGATGACATGAAAATATACATGTGTGTAAAATCCAGCCTTGATTGTGAACTGATACAGCGTGATCTTGATGCATTATTCAGTTATTATGAACAAAACAATATCACTGTCAATGTCTCGAAATGTCAATGTATTAGCTTTAGCCGTTCTAAACATCCAACTAGGCACCCGTATGGATTCAATTATAATGAGATCGAGAGAGTTGATGTGGTCAGAGATCTTGGTGTAATATTAGATTCCAAATTGCTTTTTGACCAACACATTGACACCATTACCAATAGGGCCTCTCGTAACCTTGGTTTTGTAATGCGTGTCTGTAAGCCTTTTAGGAATTGTCATAGCCTGAAGATTGTGTACTTTGCTTACGTTCGTAGTATTTTGGAATACTGTAGCCCAATCTGGTCACCCCAATACGAGGTATATGCTAAAAGAGTAGAAAATCTACAGAAAAAGTTTGTAAAAATCCTAAATTTCAAATCCCGTAAACGTCATGATTCCTATGCCCGAGACTGTAAACACTATGATATACTTGCCCTTGTGGATAGGCGTAACATGCTGGACATGCCTTTTCTTTTTGATGTTCTGCGAGGTCGCTTGGACAGTAGTGATCTGTTATCATGTATAGATTTCTGTACTCCTAAAACACGTACCAGACATACAAAATTACTAAGTGTCCCTGGCTGCCGCACAAAATATGGGAGAAATGCTGTCATGACTCGACTGCCTCGCATCTACTCTGAGTATTTTGAAACTGTCGATATATTTCATTTATCCAAACAATCATACCGGAGACAAGTCAAGCAAATATTGTTTAGTGGACAAATTGTACCGTAACTCATTTCTTTTTTAAATATACTTACTTTAGTATCTAACTAATATACTTAAGTTTTTCAATGGCTAAGCGCATTCTAATTGCTGGGTGTACTTAGTGAATCTTACCTTCGATTCACATTTTAATATTTTGTTTTTGATTTTGTTTTTCTTTTAATTCTTTTAATTGAATGTGTATAATACCTTGTGTATAAACCTTAATGGTATATTTCTTTTATTTGTTTTTTCCTTACACCACTTTCTGGTTAACCTAGTTTTATAAATGCCGTGAAACTCTGTAATTGGTTTAAGTGTTAATTGTCATCACCTCACTATCACTGAGCAGCGCTATGTGTAGACGTCCCTTGATAGTGACTTTGACGCTACTGCATTGGCAGTTCACTGATGGTGGTAAATAAGCTGTTGAGTTTCCAAATGAATAAATAAATAAATATATTAAAAAAAAAAAAACCTATATCCGAAAAGAGAAAAACAAGCATTGAACTTTGTTTTCGGCGGGGACCAAGCGGGGACAAACCAATAACCTGAAATATGGTGTAACTGTTGTCTTGCCTGCAATACCTTTCAAAAAACAAAGTTCGATGCTTGTTTTTCTCTTTTCCGCTTTATGTCGTCGGGTTTTTTGTTTTTTAAATAATTTGTTTGGAATTTGAATTGTATATTAATTTGTAATGGCGGATATTTATCGAACGAACTTCAAAGTTGACGTCAGACAGACTTTGGTGTGGCTAGCTGTGCGTTTGCACTGGCGAAAAATTCACAACAAAACATGTTGAAGTCTCTATTTCCTGTCAAAAATTTCATGAAACATTGACAAAAAATAGAGATTCCAACATATTTTTTGGTGAATGTTTCGCCAGTACACGCACAGTAGATTTTGAAAACGCTAGCAACAAATCTGCCGTCTAAATTCGTGTAGACGTGAGTTTTTTTTGTAAATGTTCCATACAATTTTTGTCAGGAACTAGAGACTTCACGTCAGTCACTGCGTGTAGTTCGCACAAATAAAACATGGTGATGAGACGTAGAGTGACAAAGTCAGAACTACAGTATGCTCAACTTCACTAGTGCTCTAGCAATTAATTATCTTTAGTAACATCCATCTATCACAGGCAGGGTGATGGCGTGGTGTCACTCGCCTCTGAGGTCACTTGTGTCACTGTACGTCAATGACTAATAAATCCTATGGACTTGGCATACCTACAAGAAAAACGTGTATACCTACGCTCTACTGAGAGGATAAATGGCGGTTACTAGAGCAGCCCTTATCGATACTTCTTTAAAATAACATCGATAAAAGATTGTGAAATGTTTTCATAATGTCACGGTACAATATGTACGGGTAAAAATACCCCAAGTTCTTTAACATGCATGAGTCTTTCATTTAACCGATAGAGTACCACGCCGTTAAGTTGTTTGTTGGATCGTCCTTCTTTCAAGGCTAAACCGTAGAACTGGAGGACAGATATACGCTGCTTTATATCGACGTAGTATTCTATAACGGATTTCACTCCATTGTGTATACAATGGAGTGAAATCCGTTATAATAGTACAATCGACCTAATACAGAGCTGCAATTTGCAAAAAATGTATGAAAATTTGAATTTCACGGATAACCAGTGAAAAACTTTTTTTTTAATGGTTTTATTCACCATAATTCATATTTTTGATGCTAAGTTTCTAAAAGGAAAATGATCGAGGGTTAATATTTAATTAAAAATCAACAATAATTATAATAAAGTTATATTAAAGAAATCAATTTTATTCATTTCTGAACAATACAATTTAGTTTGGGTAATTTCTATGGGATATTCTCTCAGTAGATTTCTTCCCATAATATTTGTATCTCAAATTCATGTATACCTCTATTACACTTTTAATTAATAAATATTATTATATCCTTTAAAATCTTTGATAATATTACTAAAATGAGCAATTTCTTTCGTCTGTCTTCTAACTTTCTCCGTCTCTTTATCTTCTTGGACTGTTTTTGACATTTGTCCTTTAATTTCTTTATCATTTTAAATATATGTACCTGAAATCAAATAAAATTAAGCTTTAATAGATATTGAAGACAAGAAGCGAGAGATATCTCCCAGCCAGTCTCAATTCAATCAATGAGATGTTATCAATTAGATAAAAAAAAAACGGAACTGGTCATACCGGTAAATCTGGCGTAGGGGAGGTGCTAGCAGCTAAATCTGGCGCAACGTAGGTGCTAGCAGCTAAATGTAGCGCAACGGAGACTAAATCTAGTGTAGCGGATGTGCTAGGGGCTAAATCTATGCCACTCCTCTTTGAAATTTCTCCAGGTTGATTTTGAGTGGTAGGCACACAAACAGCTTGGACCTGAAAACCACTCTTTATCATTAACATAAATATTAATAAAAATTGAATAATAAATACTTAAAAATTTTATGACTTTTCAAAACAGTAATGATCCTACTGTTTATAATTACAAAAATCAATTACCGTATTAGGAGCACCACTACCAGATATTCCACATCCAAATATTGATTGTGAGTTTGTCTGATTTTGATCATTCTCAATTAAAATTCCAGACATATTTGTTCGAATCTTACGCTGTAAACAAGCAATAAAATGATGAGTATTCTTGATGTTTCTTGATTTTATTAATAGGATTTTTAATTAATATTAATTCTTCCAACACATTCTTTACATCACTCTTTGTGTACATTAGACAATTGTTGCAATTGAGGACATCACCATCATTTATCAGCCACTACACAATCATGTTGGAAAAATTTATAACATGCAATGTTACTTACCAATAAGGTTCGTGAAGGTAAAGCATCGTCACGTAATGTTACTTTATTCAGTGTCCAAAACATGATTCTTCAAAGTGAAGAGAACAAAATATGTGAATTGTTTTTGTTGACATCTTTAAATTTTCAACACTGATTGTTTCCAGCCAAATTTTCTTTTTCGTTCATCAGGCAGCCTTGAAAATAAAACATAAAACCAATAAAGAATCATAAAATAGCATTATCGATAAAAATAAAAATGTCTAAATGCACTACTCTGTCCCTTCAATAACAAGAAAATCATTTCATGTTGAAAAACTATAAAAATAAAGGCAAAAGGGAAAATAAGAATGCTCTACTGTTAAAGCTCTTCAACAATGCAGAATCTTTTGTTTATCATATAAATCTTAAGATATTTATAGATATAACTGTTATGTTATCTGTGCTACTACTTATTCTGTGGCCTGTTGTCTGTGTGTCAGTGTCAATGTCAAATCAGTCAGGGTCGGTGTCTCTGTCTCAGCCTCAGCTGGTGCTCAGCTCAGCTGTTTCTGTGTCTGTCTCGTTCGGTTACTGTAGGTCAAGGCCCATTTTGAATTATTTTATTTTAAGTCATAGTGTGTAATAGTTCATGTAAACTTGGTACCATTTTGTGTACTGTACATGGAACTTATTCCATCATTACAACTTTTTTCAACAGTGTATAATTTAATGTGGTTACGGAATAATAGAAGCAAGTCTAAGTATGGAATTCAATGAACCCACGCCAGAAGCCTTACAAAGAAAATTGTACTTTTTACTTGAACAGCTACAAGATATGGCCAGGGAATTACCACCGTAAGTTTCAATCGTTAGTTACTGGTCTATAACTGGATACAAAATTTATTATTTTGAGATAGCTGTAAACTAATTCAAATTGCAGGAAATACCAAATGCGAGTACCAAGTGAGCTTCTTTCTGGCTTAGCAAACTGTCTTCTTAATGAAACAGTGTTTGAAATAGTAAAGGGACTTATGGAAATACAACACGTTACTGAAAAACATTTATTTCAACAAAGGCAACAAATAATTAACAAACACACATGTAAGTGTTACCTTATTTTGTTTGTTTTTGTGTTTCTCTTGATCTTAATTTTACAACAATCTTGATTACTACTGCCAGTGTAGGTTGATACCAAATTCACTTAATTTGTGTCTGAAAAATCTACAAAATTGACCTTCTACTCAATGGGCCAAGTCTACTAATTTACAAACGTGTCAGTGGTATCACAAAGATCAGTTTTTGACAGTTATGCCATACAAAATCTGTCAAAAACTCATCATTGTGAGACCACTGACACATTTGTAAATTAGTAGACTGGGCCCCCAGGGGGGCAAGTCTACTAATTTACAAACGTGTGATCAGATCAATGATCAGTTTTTGACAGATTTTGTATGGCATATACAAAATCTGTCAAAAACTGATCATTGTGAGACCACTGACACGTTTGTAAATTAGTAGACTTGGCCCCCAGGTCACATACAGTCATACAGTTAAAACTCAAGTAATTGCATATTATGTTGATTTTAATCAGGTTTCTTGTTTTAGTGGAAATTCAAAACATGATCAACACAACGCCAAGTCCAGAGCAGCAAGAACTTCAGAAAACTATTTTACATTCAAGGCATAGAGAAGAGTTGAGGCAAACTGATATGAAATTAGTTCTCCAGTTAGACCAAAAAGTAAAGAAAAAATTATTTAGCTGTACTAATCTTGCAATAGCACTGTTTTTTGATTATTTGAACTGAACTTTGATTTTATGTGATACAGTTGTAAAGGTGGTACCCACAGTCCCAAATAGCCCTAGACAGAATGTGGTTGAAGAAAACAATGAGGCTTTTGCCCTGCAGTGCGAAAAACCAAAATAGTAGTAATAAAATAAGCTGCAAAGGGTCTTCCACAATAATTTGACTTCATTTTGATAATTCCTTTTAAGGGCGCACCCAATCACAAATTGCGTAGCATGATCCTCTGTTATGCCGAAAATACTGTTGTATAATATGTTAAAGTTGAGGATTGATGCTAGGTCTTATGTGAGGCGAAAACACGATTACATAAAATTTTCTCGATAGAAAAACAATCCAAAGCTACCTCTGCACAGAATTATAAACCGCTGGTATTAAAAAATATACTTCAAATTCGATCATGAAACTTTGCATGATAACTGAACTAACTATAAACCTGGTCTTATGTGTGTAATTTTTTTTAAAATTAGGTACCATTATTTTCAACGTAAAAAGCAATTACCTAAACTTTTCGACGCTTTAGAGCCGCTAGCGCCCCACTCCGTCTCCTTCTCACTCAGGTCGCGAGTAGTATGGTGCGAGCGGGATAAAATCTGAGGTAGGGTGCGCCCTTAAATTCCCTTTCTTAAAATGGTAATTTTTAACAGTAGTTAGTTTAGCTCTTTTTGAAGTTGCTTGTCTGTGGAAATAAGGGTGCTGGTACAAATTAAAGGCAAATGAGACATTTCAGCGTTGTCTCTGGGATAGCGAAGCACCTGCCTCTGGTATTGCAGATGTCTTTATTTCGTCCATGCTTTTTATGCTAACACCATGTCTTCTACCTAATGCTTATTTTGTTACAGGTGAGTGACCAGCAAGTAACCCTAGAAAAAGCTGCTGTGCCGGGTTTTTTCGTCACAAATAAACCAATTGAAGTGAAAGTTCAAATGTACCTTTTAGATTTTATACTTAGATTAAGTAACATGGATATTCCACATTGAATTATAAGAATATAATATCTTTTATATTTCAGAGCCACCATCAGGGATTTTAATTTTGATTACATTGTTTTGTCGGTTGTCGCCAAATATCAGAATTTTTCGGTCACTGGTTCAAAAGATATAAGGGGTTATAGGTGGCCGATCTGGAGAGTCTCCCCAGCAGGGCCGCATTTATATCTCAAAAACTAGGGCACTGAGCGAAGATCTGTTTTCTTCCATAATTAGTCGCTAATTTGACGCAATTTGTCACCAAGTTACAGATTCACTCTGGTCTTAGTTTAGTCCAAGAGCTAGATCGAAGAGTTCACGAAAAATTGCCAAGAAAAAATATTTCTATTAATATGTGTAATATTCTTCTAGTTTTATCGGTCTAAAGTCCTTAGAAATGTCCGAGAGACATAAATTCTCAATTAAATACATGTTTTCATGTTTTAAATTACTAGGTTAGAGTGGCTTAAACTTCTTTGAAAACATTAAACCTTGCTCTTGGTCTATTTGGTGTTAAGATGTACAGTCGCATGTAACTGTTTTACCAGTTTACAATGTTAAGCTCTAATTAAAGTTAGAATAATAAAAAAATGATCGTACCTTTAGTAAAATGTTTCATAAATAAACTATAAAAATAATTAAACGTTAAAAACGTTTGTCAATTTATTGTAATCAAATTTTATTTTATAAAAAAGAAATTTCCAAAAAGTTCGTTTGATGTGTGTTGTATTTGTGTGTGTATTTTGAGGTTATTGTGAGTGATGTTTTCTGTTGTCGAAATAATATAAAATTTACTACCTTAAAGTTAATGTACTTACATAATGTTACAAATACCTACTTAATCAATATTATGAAAAGATACAGTTAGTGAGTTTGGATGTTAGGGATAATCTCCGGTACAACTGATCCGATTTTGAAAATCTCATTCTCATCTCATCTGAATTCTCTCATTCGTACTTTAATTAAACTGGCTGACTTTAACTTACGTGACGGGCAACTCGTTCTAAGTAGCTCGTCTGTACACGCGCATCTAACTCTTTCTTACTTACCGTAAATGAAACGGAGCGCAGCGATCTATCTGCCAGCGACTAAGTGGTAAATGCACATTGTGTTATATAATTAAATAATTACATATATTTTTTTATTGTAGATTTGTTTATAGATAATGAATACAGCTTTGCTTTGGTGGTTGAAATTATAGAATAAGTATATATTTATTTAATTCGAAACAAACATTCCTCCATAATAGAAACTACATAAAGTATTTTGTACTTGCTTGTACCACTGTATGGGGAAATTGAATTCTTTAATATCTTTTGAACCAGTGACCGACAAATTCTGATATTTGGCGACAAATTATGGGAGAAAACTGATCTTCGCTAGGTGCCCTAGTTTTTGATATATAAATGTGGCCCTGCTGGGGAGATTCTCTCCAGATCGGCCACCTATAACCCCTCTTATATCTTTTGAACCAGTGACCGACAAATTCTGATATTTGGCGACAATTTTTTTGTCTGAGCTTTGGAATCTATATATGTTGTTACTATTAGATACCTACGTATGAATTTACGTTGGTAAATATACCATGCCCCGCCGTCCACCGATGTGCGCTGGCAATTATAGGTTGAATTTCCAAAAACCCCTTCTTAGTGCTGGCCTACATTATAAACTCGCCGTAGGAGAGTATATGTTCCTTGATTATAAAAGTGGTAAGATAAAAATAAAAGGATAAAATAAGTAGTACAAGTTTAATAATAATAATAGTAATAAACATACATACAAAGTTACAACATCTATGTTATCTATTGAAATGAAAATAACCAACCATAAATACAAGTCTATAATAATTTACACATATTGTGCTGTTTGTAGAACAAATGTATCGTGTCAATTTGGCATATCACAATTTATGAAAAGTCGCACACGTAGTAGGATCAAGGATTTATTCTAGGACAAACCTGTTTATATGCGCATACACATAAACTGTTAAACCTTTGTAACAGTGCCCATTCATCATAAACGCTGGCGACAGTATTTGTAATCACATGCATTTTATTTAAAACGATTCCTAAATAAACTATAAGATACCTATGTTACAACTAGTTGAAGCAAAGCAGCCCCCCTTCTAGCGTTCGAATTGGATCAATGGAGTAGAAATGTATACCAACGGATGCATCTTGTAAAGACTGTCTCTATCGCATTACCAAGTAACTCTATGTGGACTAAAGAGCATTGCAGTGAGCCACCTACCACTACTTCCAGAGTAAACTTGTAACAATCCAGCATTAACATTTTTGTGCATGTTTAGTCCCCACAAAAATAGTTATAAACAGTTATTACTCTAATCCTAATGGAAAAGGCTATTTAAAACTGGAATAAATAGGCAATATGTAGTCTTGGTTATGTAGTTTATTGTAATACTGGGTATGAAAAATGAGTTCCACCATGATAATGACAGTGATTCTTTACATGGTGCCCATGCAGGTCAAGGTATCTTCTTATAGGTATAGTTCACCAATCAAAAGTAGATCAGACATATCAAAAATATTGGCATTACCGGTAGGATTCCATTAATAATATTTAAAAAAAAAAGAAACCATTACATAAATGTTATTGAAATTAATGTGATTCAAGACAACGCGATAAAAATCAAATTATAATAAACTTTTTACAAATTCGTTGAGTACGAAGTAGTTGAGCTAAATAACAAGAATCTCGCTACATACATATTTGGGGAATTTAATTTGTAACATTTAATTGTGCGTGATTATTTTTAATCACGCATTATGCATACCAGAAATTTTCATTGTGATATAGATCCAATCGCATTCACACGAAGCTATAGGTATTTTTCTGTGCGTGTTTCAGATATTTAAGAATATTTTTAGCATGGTGTAAGTGCGATGGGATCTTTACCGTATTTGGTTAATAACTACGTTGTACAGAACATATTAGGGTACTTGATAAAAACAAAATTATTTCCTACGTTCCCCTGTCTCTCGAACTAAAGGAGCAAAGGTTAATAATGGAACTTATGTTAAAAAAACCTGTAGTTATTACACAAAGTAGTAAAAAAACATAAATCTAAATACACTTTCACACTTAGAAACAAAACAAAACTGCACATAATATAATCTAAAGTTTTCAACATTTTGTGCTTGGTTGAATGAATATTTTGTGCATAAATATTCAATTACCATCAACTACCTACTTTTGGGTGGTTACTTTTGCTTTTAATTAGTTAGCAGGTTGTAAAAAAAATATTTACTAATTTAAACAAGTTGATCCTGCTGGTTGAGAACTAAATTTAGCCGCTTTTGTATGTGTTAAATAACATGATATAATAATAATGGTATGCATTTGATCTTAGGTACAATATTTTTCTCCAACCTACATCTAATAAGACCATTGCACCACTTACACAATCATTTACTATTCTAAAATGATTTCAGAAAATCTGTGGTTAAGGTGGTACTGAATTACATCAGTAATCACCACAGATTTTTAGAATAATACAATAATAAACATGATTTTATAAAAGAGAAATAGAATTTAACGATATCCAAATGATTTTTTTATAAAAATAGAATATACAGAACGCATTTTAGTTTGTAATAATTAATCTTGGCCTATTTGTAAAACACTACTATAATTTTCGCTTTGTTCAGTCCTAATTTTATCTATAATAATTATTATTTAATCGGTTCAATTCCGATAGTAACATGGTTTAAGGTTGGAAAAAAGATAATAATGAGGTAATCTAGGACACAAATTTTATCGATTACGTACTTCCTCAGATTAGTGGTATCGGTATATAAATTAAGATATTATCGGTACCTACACATAAACTTTACATAATAACAGTTAAAGAGCATTGCGCGGAAAATGCAACATATCGAGACGTATGATTCGTATCTACACGTGTCAAAAGAATATTTATGTAACAAAATGAACAATAAATAAACTGAACAGTCAAAGTAATACTTTGTAACAAACCAAACAATGTAGTAGTCTTCAATATTGTTATATAAAAAATTAGCAGCTTCTTTTATTATTTTTTATATTTAAAACAATAAATCATAGGTACATTAAAGTACGATTTTAACATTTTATTTTATTCACACAAAACACTCCATGCTTCTCATTTCGTCATTTATTTATTTATACTATTTTCAGCCAAGTTATTTTGCTTTGTTTATTTATAAACAGAACAAGATGGTACATACAATGTATGGAACACTACATGATCTAATTTGTTTGTTTTTTTTTTTTAATTTAAAATATAGTATATGGGTATTAGGTATAGAATACGATGTAAAAGAAAGAATACTGCAACAGGTATGTTACTTTTTCTCTGTTCCATAGGAAGATCCTTGACTGATTTTGGACATTCCAATAGATTTCTGAAGAAGAACGAAAACTGAAACAAAAATCAATTTCATTAACATCGACTTCTACTTGCAACGGACACACATAAATGGAAATGTCTTAAACCTGTTTTTAAACATAATTATTATACAGTAGTCTATTTGAGACAAAGGTACTTAAAAAAATTAAAAATAAACCCACCCATATGACAAACGGTTTTATCAATGCGACGTTTTTGTAGTCATTAATTATAGGTACTTACTTATAAGTTATTTGTAACCCATCAATTTTAAATAAATTAAAATCCTTTATTCCAATGCCATAATAGATAAATAAGTATTGATTGCGAATGCGAAATAAGCCAGGACATTTGGCAATAAAATTGTGCAAAAACATAGTTGCGTTTGCGCAACCATTGCAATTTTATTTCACTTTTGTTCTACTCTTTGTTTGTTAATGTATGTTTTCAACTTACATGGTTAAATCAATTTCTAACAAAGGACTAGTAGTAATACGTGACTACTAAGTAGTATGTAGGTACAGCCCGATGCAAACTGTATGGCGGCTCGGAACATGAGGCGAGTCGCTGCGCAGTAACAAATTCAAGTGCCAGCGGGAGTGAGGGGTGCGGCGGTACTGCGCAGCCAGTAGCGCACTTCAGAGCCGCCATTAAGTTTGATGCTTACTAAGTATGAGAAGAGTTTCATCATTCAAGAAAGACGTCAGACTGGACATAGGCCACCCCCAAGCATTGACACAACAAGCAGTCCTTCGCTTCCCGCATCCTTCATAGGCCCTCACCAGCTTTTCAAGCAATAAATAATTAAGAATAATGAAATACTTACATGCTCCAAATATAGCACAGCCTATAGAGAAATAAAGAAGTTTTCCGCTGAACAACAGACCAATCAGGTAGTAAAGCATTGGAGTGAGAGTGACAACGGCCCAGCCGAGCGCATTCACCAACGACCATATAGGTGGAGGTACTGTGAAGGACTCCCTTCTCTCAACGCCGGATTCGAGGAAGAAGTCACCAGTGTTGAAGAACGAATCTTGCATTTTGTCCTGAAAACAATAAAGTGTTGTTTATAGTCATTGATTGCGTTGGTTTAGCTAGTGGTCGCAAACGTGAGCCGTTACACTGGGCTCGTTCTCCGGGTTGGGAAGTATTATTAGGTTTTCCATTAGGCAATTTTTCATGAGCCAAGAGTCCGGATTTGTATACAGCCCCAATAGGCCAGCCAATTGTTCGCTTCCTATTCCATGGGAGTGTTCACTATTGCTACTATCACAGATAATATTATAATACTACGTTAGACAGAAGTCTGTCTACCTCTTAGGAGAATATAGGCGTGATGTCATGTTATATCACTGCATTTCTCAAGCGCACGTTGTCCTTGTAATTTGAACCTTATGTCAATGTTTATAAAAATCACGTCGCGAGCCGAGGACTGGACGATACAAACATGATTTTATCTAGATAACTAACATGTTTATCAAACACCTGCAATGACCTGCATGTTAGTTACATGACGCCTTTAATCGACATGCATTAAATGTACTTGACAGTGTTTATTCACTAGTTCGGCTGATATTTTTATTTGGGTAAGATTGGGTTTGAACTTTGAACAGGCCACAATAAGGCACTTAATTATTAAGTAATGAAAAGCAATAGATAACTGCGTCGAATATTTATTACGTCATGAATATAAAGATGTCAAGTGCTAAAAGGTGAGATATTTGTCACTACAATGCCAAATGTGTATGTAAGAAGCATCATAAAGCACTAAAATGCTGTCATCAGTAGGTATGTCATTTTTGTCTGCTTCTATCCAAATAGCACGTTTATAATGCGCATTTTTATAATATTTAGGTACCTACTTCAAAAGACCACATTTTTAGGGTTCCGTACCCAAAGGGTAGAACGGGACCCTATTACTAAGGCTCCGCTGTCTGTCTGTCCGTCTGTCACCAGGCTGTACTCATGAACCGTGATAATTAGACGATTGAAATTTTCACAGATGATGTATTATTTGAGGATGTGTTGCCGCTATAACAACAAACACTAAAAAACAGAATAAAATAAATATTTAAGGAGGCTCCCATACAAAAAACTTGATTTTTTTCGATATTGATAACGATATTGATAACGGCAATAGGTAGACGCTTGAAATATTCACAGAATATTTAGTTACATATTCACTTTAAAAATAAATAGTTAAATTAAAATAAAACAAATATTTAAGGGGGCCTCCAACGAACTTGATTTTTTTGCCGTTTTTATAATAATGGTACGGAACCCTTCGTGCGCGAGTCCGACTCGCACTTGGCCGGTTTTTTTAAACTGAATTCTGAATAAATGCAGATTATGTTAGTAGTATGTTTTTCTTCAAGAATTATCAATATTATTCAAACAATTTTTTTGCTAATATGTTCCTGTTCGACATTTACATAAACAGCTTTAGTTTAGTGTTAATGTAGAAGTGACGTTGCGGAACTAAATCCTAAAGAGGATCTTATAAGCATAACTCAAGGTGATACTAAAAGGTTGCATAATTATTCTAGTATATCTATTTATAGATGAACCGAAAATCATCAGTTTTTTTTATTACTAAACATTGCCCGCACTTTTTCTCGTATCATACAAGAATAAAAGGAATACCCTGATAAAATGAATCCCTTTTCCAACACACGAGCGTTTAGATAAGCTCTGTGACTGTGTATGTGCCAAAAATCGCAAAGCTCAAACAAACAGACAAAAAAGCTTGCTTTGTTACAATTTTATAGTATGACGTATAGATCATGCTTTTGTATGATCCTGCCTATGGAATAAACATAGTTTGGCACAAGCTAGCTGCTGAGCTCGCTACGGAAATGGGTTATTGCGGTTGGCGGCCAGTGACTTGTAGGACATGATGTGATCTCGGTGGCGACGCATTCAATACGGTATATTATGCACTCGAGTCATTTCGCTACCGTTTTTGCATAGAAATGACAAAATGAACTTTCTCGATTTATTTATTCGCAGTAGAGGTACTAATGTTATTCCTGGCTTTAGTAACGTGATTGAAATGAAAATTTAGAGTTTTTATATTCAAGACTCCCGCTCACAGAGAGAAGGCCTGTGTCCGGCAGTGGGAACATAGTGGTTAATTATGTAAATTCAAGACATTATTTGATTTATTACGTAGAAGTATTTCGAAGGGCGAATACATGTCCATGATTAGGCATTTAGGATTGTTGGGGTCAATAACGTCTTTGGTAGTTATTTGGTTTGGCGTAGTTGACTTATAACTAGTACACATACACATTGCGTGAATTATGTATGTACAGTGGAACAAGCTATTTGGTATACAGGCAGATAACTTGCAACTATCAACTAACTTAACCTAACTAACAACTAACTTACTACTATAAACAATTTTGTGAGTGTTTTCAGTAGTCAAGAATCCTTTTACGTAACTCTCCTAAGCCATAAGCTCAAAAAGTTAAATTACACGCACAATCAAAACGAATTTGGGCAGTGTAGCGAAAAAATGAATATATTTTGCCTGCATACCAAATAGCTTGTTCGACTGTACATAACCTGTGTTCTCCGAAGATTTAGGCAGAATTGTACCTCTAGTACAATTATTATAAATGTAATGAACACGTACCTTTACAACAAAGAGGTCATGCAGCCACTTGGCAGCTTCACCTTCGTCTTCCGGTACATTCTCGACCGGTATCCGCTCGATGTACAAATGCGCATGCACCGGTTTGCCGTAAAGCAAACTTGTTAACGTTGGCGGAGTCTGAAAATGTAATTATTCTTGATAAAATTGAATACAAAATTACGACTTTTGTAAACTTTCGTCTACTACTATTTATAGTCGAGGATTTGTAGATAGGTATGCATACTCGAGCGAGTAACATAGATATTTTCCTAATATGATGTTCGTTTCGCTGAGCGTGATCAGGAAGCGCATAAACCCATCGGGCTCATTGCTAAATGGGTACTTCCACACCCAAGCACTATTCCGCGTTAGCATATTCAGATTGCTAGTCTGCTGCTGTCTGATTGCTAGATTGCTAGTGGAGCTAAATGGTCGATATTGACAGAATAGTTCTGTTGAGTGCGGCCATAAATGTATTAATAAACTGAATAATTTCGACAAAAAGGTCTGGATTTATTGTTGTTTACTTCTCATTTATGTATAATAATTACTCATTTAAATAATGGTAGGGGAGCCCAAGCGGGGATTTCGGGAGTTACTCGAGCGCGGCAGAATAACATACGGGGGGCAACCTTGTACCTTGTGAAGTACTACCACCATACCTGAGCCCTGTACATAGGGGCAAACGCCTAGGGCAGCCGATCAGATTAGTAAAAACTCTCCCATTTCCTTATAAATTGTCAGATTATTGAAATGTATACTTTTCTGCATGTAACCAACTTACCTTACCTTAATCTGACGCGCTCGAGTTTTTCTAACGATCGATTTTTTTTTACCGCTCCCCCCACCAGTGAAAGGGTATAACTTCACATAACTTTTTTTTCTTTTTAGCATCTAATCTACACAATCCAATAGGTCCCCACGACATAGCTCGAGTAAATCCCCACTTAGCATCATTGCCTCCCCTACTATAATAGATTCAAGTCGGAAACGTTGATGATTGACCGCCTAATTGACCGCTACAAAAACCATAGCGAGACATCATTTTCATAAGCATCACGTGCATTCGTGATTGCTCTATTAATAGTGCTTAAGATTGTAGGACTGATTCCTAAGTACGTGACCACTGACAAGTGTATACTTAGTAGACAAATCCCAACAATCACAATATATCAGGTAAAATATTATCACCAATAAACAAAGGATGATGCATAATCTACACACAAACACATCAGAACAGGTACCCACAGCTACTTATCTAAGTTCAGTATATCGTACATTGGACATTACACTCTCGACTGAAAATTAATCAATATTGACATTACCTAACCGAAATCCACAACTGTTATAAACTTCGCAAGTATCTAGACAATACATTCCTTAAATTTATAATTTTAATTAGGGTAATTATCTTTAATTGACAGTATCTTAATTAAACAATAAGACTACAATAGTACGTGATAATACTACGATAGTACCTATTATCTGCGGTCTACATTAATGAGTCCCCGCGGCAGACAAACATTATTGAACCATTGACCAGAACCAATTAGGTTAAATGCAACTGGTGATTTATATTGCTATGTCCGTTTTTTCTTAATTGGGCACATATTTTCAAGAGGATGATGTTAGAACTATTAGATATTTATCACTAGGCGAAATAGACCGACACTTCTTATCTACTAGATTGGCCAAGAAGAGTACGAAATAAGTAAGTGCAAGGTTATTTCTCCGTCCGGCCCAAACCCAGTCTTTGCCATCGAAAAATCAAATAAATTCGATAAAAATTTGAAAACAGACAAGAACTTATCATACCAATAAATCAAAGATATCGTAACCGTGCGTTTGCACTGGCGAAACATTTGCGACAAAACATGTTGAAATCTCTATATTCTATCAATGTTCCATACAATTTTTGACAGGAACTAGAGATTTAAACATGTTTTGTTGTAATGTTTCGCCAGTGCAAACGCACGGTAACGTAAGTATTACGCGATTTTCCGCAATCGCAATTTGGTGACTTCCGGAAGCCGCAATTTTATTGCTTCCGTTAACTTTATTATTCTTATGCTTGACCGAAACTCTCAATAAAATTATTAGCATATTCGTATGTCTTACCTTACTGCCCTTCTCAAAGGCCAGTTGTATGTTGTAAATAACAGGTATTTTTCCTCTGAAGAACTGTAAGCTTGTGGTAAAGCCCCTGGTGCGGGGTGTGAGATGGTGTTTAAGAAGCGGCAAGTTCTTCTCTTTCGCAAAACTTAATGATGCTTCGTGCTTCGTCTTTGTATACCGGGTTCCTTCAGGAGTCATTAGAAGCTAAAATCGAATTGAGTAAATAATCAAACCAGGAAGTAGAAAATAATTAATTAGGTATGTCCTAATAAAAGGAGGACCGGACAAAATGGTCCCCACGACCAATAACAACCAGACCTATGTCATTAGATAGGCATTTTAATATAGAGCAACAACTACTATGGCGGCTCTTTTGAAATCGCTGTGTGAAAAAAGTTGTGGCGATGTTTCGCAGGATGGACCTAGATACTATGTTATCGGTACACTTGAATATTAATCATTTCTAGTGGTCTTCTTTGAATATTTTCAAATGTATGCGATGATAATACAATAATTTCATTATTGTGGTACCATCGAGCTGATCTGATGATGGACCTGGACTAGACAATGGAACTCTTGAACAACTACTAGCATACCATCAAGTGTGGGCTCATTAGATGTGTCCTGATGACTGAACTTTTATTTTTTTAGGGCCGTAAATCATCCAATGACTTCTCCCACTCTGGGCGGAGCGGAAGGGAGTGTCAGACTTTTACTAACTAAAACCCATCCGTGTTCCTTCAGTTGCCAAGGTCCCGGTACCTGATGATTGACCTGGACCTTAGATAACAGAACTCTTGATTAGCTTCTAGTATACCCATCGAGTGTGGGCTCATTAGATGTGTCTCAGCGAGTCCTGTTCATTTTACCAGATGATGAGGACCTGATGACTGATCTGGACGCTAGATAACAGAACTCTTGATTAGCTTCTAGTATACACATCGAGTGTGGGCTCATTAGAAGTGTCTCAACGAGTCCTGTTCATTTTACCAGATGACGATGACCTGCTTCTTATTACGGTCAGTAAGTTTCGACTCCCAGACTACATATACTTCGTCCCATTGCTCGCTGGCTGAACCCGTGAGTGACTTTTGACGCTTTGTTAATGACCACTTTTGCGCTCCATATTATAGGTGAGGGTGGAAAGCATGCTCATATCCATGAGTTTCGTCCTTTCATTAGGTGTTTCATTGACCAATAACTCTTCTAGGCGTTCTCGGTGCATCGAGGAACATCTTTATCATGTGTCGCCTGAAAGGAGACTCACGGGAAAGTTCTACCTTCACACCCCTTTTTTTTTTTTTTTTTTTTTTTTTTTTGAGGGTGGGAAATCATCCAATGACCTCTCCCGCTCTGGGCGGAGCGGAAGGGCGTGTCAGACTTTTACTGACTAAAACCCACCCGTGTTCCTTCAGTTGCCTGTTGCCAAGGTCCCGGTATCCCTTTCGGACTAACCCGCAACCCTGGCAGGACCTTCACACCCCTAGTCTTTATAACAAAAAAAAACAAATGAAATAGTAAACAGTTTTATAATTACATACCGTCATCCATAATAATTGCAAAAACGTACTTGTATATGTGCTAAATGTAAAAAACAAACACTGAGTTTAGATGGAATTTCAAAACTTCATTATCCACCTTCCAGGCCAACCATCAGGTGCTTCTACATCAGATACAATGAACAGGACTCGTTATGACACGTCTAATGAGCCGAGACTCGGTGGCTTTACTAGTAGCCATTTAAAGGTTCCAGGTCAGTCATGAGGTAAAATGAACAGGATTCGTTGAGACACATCTAATGAGCCCACACTCGATGGGTTTACGGGTAGCTATTCAAGAGTTCCATCATCTAGCGTACAGGTTCATAATCAAACCAACTTAATGGGACCATGTAGGTGTCTAGGTCAGTCATCAGGTAAAATGAACAGGACTTCCTGAGACACATCTAATAAGCCCAAACTCGATGGGTTTGCTAGTGGCTATTCAAGAGTTCCGTTATGGAAGCGTCCAGATCCATAATCAGACCAGCTCAGTAGTTCCATATTATCACCGGAATGCATATAGGCACATTTGCAAACATTCAAACTATGATCACCAGAAGTGTTTAACTATTCAAAGGTTCCATTATATAGCGTCCAGGTCAGTCCTGCGAAATATGGCCACAACTTTTTTCACACAGCGATTTGGAATGAGCCTGCATATTAGTTATTGTATTATATAAAAATACCTATCTAATGGCATATGTGTGGTTGTTATTGGTGCTGAGACCAGCTTCCATACATTGTTGCCGATCTTCCTTTGTCACATTGTTTAATCCTCACTGGCCGGCGCTACATTTAGGGAAAATTCCACGGCTTACCTTTCGTAACGGCAAATCATCCGAATCAAAGATTGAACAAGGCTACCACATACCTTATATTGCGTAAAACCATAATGAAGCCTTGAATTAACCATAAATAAAGTACGACATCGTCGATCTTTTGCTGGTAGTAGTAATGCGTCTATTTTATGGAATGAAATGCATTTTGCCGCGGAAAATCGAATACAGAATTTGCGCAGTGTAGCGTTGGCCTTATCTAAGAATTTATTAAGATCACTATCAGTGATTGCCGAAGTATGGCAAAGGCATAGTAATGACCATGACTGATACTATCGCAGTAATCATAACCTTAACTACCACTGGTAAAGGCATTCTGTCCTATCAGTTCCCTTGAAATAAACGAATTACTGTTAATTTACACCGATTTTTCTAGAAGCAATATCCGCGACGAGGTACCTGGCGTCTATAGCCGTAAAGGTTATATAAGCACAAGAATAAAAAACGGAGAATAAAAATCTCCTTATTTAATCATGTTATACATATAGGGCTGCGTCCTTACTGATCATGTTGTACACACAAACAAAATAGATTTTTTTAAATAGACTGATCAATATGATGAATCAATAATGCGTAAATAGGCCACGTTAATTATTATGAAATGTTATGAATAGATTAACTTGAACTGAACAGATTATTTAGTTGTATCAGGCCCTTTGTACAATGATTCAAAAGTTGACTTACCCACACAGGATCCGGATAGTCACACAATTCTGATATCTGATATTTAATGGTCTCCTTATCTTTTTCAAAAGACCTTTCTAGAAATACAAATTCGGAGAATTTCCACATCCAACCAATTGGAGGTAAGTATTGGATGGATTTTTTAGCATAAGCCTTGCAATTCTGAAACAAAATTTACATAATTAAAACAAGGACGTTTCATAATACGTAATTTATATTTACTGTGCGTATTTGTTTCGTATCCTAGCATTTGTTAGTCTCCTAAAGAAGAATGCAGAAATTACTCGTGTGTTGTAGCGCCCATTCAAATGTTTTATTATTAAGTTTATTTATAGATTTGATTAAAAAAATATCTTTATAAAAAAATACAGTTGGGTGGATAGGCATTTGTTTTTAGTCTTTAAAACAATATGTACGTAGATACATACAATACAAAGCAGACGGTCAATTCGTATTCATAATTCTGAATGTATGTTTTTGTACGATTTCTAGGCGCTTGCAGCTGAGGATTGTGTTGAGCCGGAGGATTGTGTTGGTTTTTGGCAACGACTTCCGAAATTAAAGTTATTTTTCACTTTTTTTGGAAGACGGGTTTTTTTTTCCTTTTTTTATTTTTACTTGTGGTACGATGATTATTTTTTTTTGGTAGGTCCCATATAAATTTTAATAACTTTGCTTGCGTAGTTTTTGAGTTAGCTTCAATATTACGTATTTTTCCCTCTTACCGCCTGGCCACGGGACAGGCGGCGCGAATTGCGGTGCGGCAAGCGGGGCGGTAAAACAAGCGGAACAGAATACAAGCCACGGGCAGAGCGTTTGCCGCCGCGAATATTATAGACCGAGAGCAAAATATCTTTATCTGAGTTATCTCGATATTGCTTGGAGATTATGTAGTAGCTTTTTGGTTCAAGAAGTAGGTACTTAATATTTGGAAGAGATTGTGGAGTTCATTATATATAAATAAAAATTGGGGTATAGACGGAGAATTTCACAAGAACTTGTTGGGCTTGGGGATCAGGGACTTGAAACACTATAAAATAACGTTAAAATACCGTTACGATCCGTTGTTCCAGTAGCGATAATTACTATTGTTCTACCCGGGTCGTAACTAAATTGATAGTTGATGTCGTTTCGATAGATTTTCGTAATATTGCCAAGAAATTAGTTCATAAATGGTTACTGGAACTATACATAACGTTATGATATCTCATACCCCTATTTTGGGTAAATTTTCAAGACCCTGGCTTCTATACTATCCGTGGGCGTGGCATGCTCCTAGGGTTGGCAACCATAGGTCCTCGCGCACATATGGGAGTGGCGCGAGGAGATGAAGCGCCGGGGCGTAACTCCGCTGCCGCGAGAAATCGCGGCTCAGCGGACAGAGCTCCGGCAGGATCTCATGGCGGCATGGAGAGTGCGATTGTCGCAACCCAGTGCTGGGCACGCCACAATTGCGGCGATAAGTCCCCTCTTTGAGGAGTGGCTAGAGAGGCGCCACGGCGTCCTCACCTTCCGCCTGACACAGGTCCTCACCGGACACGGTTGCTTCGGGAGGTTCCTGTTTCGTATAAGGCGGGAGGAAACGCCCGGGTGTCACCACTGTGTGGATCGCCCGGAGGACACGGTGGAGCATACGGTGGAGGTCTGCCCCGCTTGGGCGGAGCCCCGCCGTGTCCTCTTGGAGGCGATTGGCGGCGGTGACCTCTCGCGTCCGGCTCTGGTCCAGGCCATGGTACGGAGCGAGAGGGCATGGGAAGCAGTCACCTCCTTCTGCGAAGCAGTAATGCTCGCGAAGGAGGAGGCGGAACGCGTGAGGGAGAGGCAAAGTTTGCGCCCTCACGCCCCTAACCGCCGCCGCCGCTGGAGACGCCCTGGGCGTCGGGAATCCCAGGCGGATTCCCGGCCACCATAGGCGCGGGCTTGCGGACGGCGAGCAATGGGTAGCTCGCCGTCCGATCAGGACCAGGCCCGGGTCGATGGCGCGTCGTGTTCCACGCGCGCCTCAAAGAGATGTCAGCACAATTGGCGGGGTCCGCTAGGACCGATGCCTGCCAGGGTTGCGGGTTAGTCCGAAAGGGATACCGGGACCTTGGCAACAGGCAACTGAAGGAACACGGGTGGGTTTTAGTCAGTAAAAGTCTGACACGTCCTTCCGCTCCACCCAGAGCGGGAGAAGTCATTGGATGATTTCCCACCCTCAAAAAAAAAAAAAAAAAAAAGGGTTGGCAACCATACTGTTAAAAACAGTACCTATTATACTTAATTCAACTAATGGCCGATTCCTATAATTAACGGACCGTTATTGGTTAAAATTAAAACTCTTGTATCTTTACCAATAATGAAGCAAAAATCTCATAGCTTTGCATAGTGGACCCTCCCATATGGAAGTAGATATCACAGGTAAAATTAGTTTACGAATTTATTTATTTGCCCAGTTTGGCAATAAAAAATGCTACCATTGGTAAGCAAAACGATTCGTTTTTGTTTATAGGAACCGAGCATTAAAATACTTTTTACTGTTCAATAAAAATAAAGTACCTATCCGAAAATACTTTTTTTCACGTGTCTCCAGAGCCATTAATAAAACCTGTTTAAAAAATAAATGCGTGCGGTGGTTTTCAGAAGGACTCTGTCAAATGACAAATTGTCGTCAAGACGTCGCCGTCATGCGTCAGTCTGACAGTCTGCCGACGGTGACACATAATGACTCGAATACACGCGGATAACTTATCCATTTTTTCGGGCCTTTACTTTCTTCTTGTTAGTTTGCAAGTTTTCCAACTCAACCTATTATCATAATTGTGATTACTTTGTTAGTTAGATTAGTGCACGAAAAATAGAAAATGAAAACGATTCACATTCACCTTCATCTTCTCTTACAAAAACGCCTAGAAAGTCAAATTGTCGAAGCTCAAAGTTCATTTTTAATCCCGTAGACTAATTTGACACCTGCAAATCAAACTACAAATTGAAAAAACAAACAACAATCATTTGAAATGTCAAAATAGTCTAAGAGATTAAAAAACAAACTATAAGGTGAAACGAAAATATACTTACTTAAACAAAAAGGCGGGACGACAGAGTTAGAGCTACAATAAAGTTAAAAAATTACATGGAAATGTGAGGAGGCTTACGAATTAAATACTTTTTATTCTTTCAAAATACTGTTTATTTTCCTTCTCTTTCGTACTTTATTTCTTGTACAAAAAGTTAGCAGCCCTACATGCGCCGTACTGATTCGCATTTGTTTTTGCCGCCAGTGCGATCCGCTCGGCAAAATTCGCGAATCACCCCGCTTGCCGCCGCTGCCCGTGGCATGCTTAGTACATTTCTATACATTTGTTTCTACCGCAAGACGCACCGCAATTCGCGCCGCGCGAAAATTCGTTACCGCGAATTTCCCGTGGCCAGGCCTTTAGTCTATATGGACGATGTTTTAAGTGACTCCGTCACTGTTATTTACATACAAGGAAGTGGTATTCGAATGTGTGCGGGGTAGGGTAGGTAAGGTACCACAATTAAAAATGAACAAACACAAAAAAAGTGAAAAATAACTTTAATTTTGGAAGTCGGTGTCTGCTTTTCAATTTTCGTTTTTTGCCACCGACTTCCGAAATTAAAGTTATTTTTCACTTTTTTTGTGTTTGTTTTTTGAAGTCGGTTGTTTTTTTTTGGAAAGTTTTTATTTTTCACTTTTTCGTTGTGGTACCTACCTCACACAAATTCGTATACCGCTATCTGCTATGTAAATAACAGTGACGGAGTGAAATAATTATATCATCTACATACGCAAAATGGGAAAAATACGTAATTATTGAAGCCAACTCAAAAACTACGCAAGCAAAATTAATAAAATTTATATGGGACCCAGAGGTGGTCCCATATAAATTTTAAGCATGACCTACCAAACAAAAAAAGAATCATCAAAATCGATTCATAATTGGCGGAGTAATCGAGTAACATACATAGAAAAAAAAAAAAAAATACAGTCTAATTGAGAACCTCCTCCTTTTTGAAGAAGCCGGTTAAAAAAATAAAAACTTTTTCTTTTTACAAAAACTAACGGTTGTTTTTTTTTTGTAAAAAGTTTTCTTCCTAACGATCTTGCGCTACCCGTGTTAGTCATTGGCGTCGTGGAGTTGAGTAACCAGAGAAATACGTATCTGGTCAACCTCTGTAAGAGGACTTCAAGCTTTGGATGGTTTGCCGTCGATTCAGCCTGTAACTCAAGATTCGGACTATCGCTCCTGGCAATGTGAAAAAAATATTCCAAGTAGAACAGTAACAGGCTTACGGAGATAGATGGTTGGTAGTCTCGTCTTTATATTTAGGATTTTGCACATAAGTACCTAAACTATTTATTTAAGCCATGAGGATGTGAGCTGTTCTTTGTCTATATCCTTTTAACATTTAACTGCTTGCATCAGTCATCGGATAATCAATTCCCTCACGCTGCCTTCCACGTTGTGACTTACATATTATTATTAATTTAAATATAAATTATATATAAACGAGAAGTGTACACATCAAGCTATACATTTCCAGTATAAACTGACCTTGCATTGTACGGAAATCCTATATAATGCGAGATCAGCATAAACTAGAAATGTATAGCTTGATGTGTAGCTGTGTGTACGAATATTGATGACATTATGAATAATAATTTAATTAAAATTCGTTATTGGTGTTCGAATAAAACCAACGCAATTAAATTTTACCGTGCTGAACCGTATCCGTTTTTATGTACTGCATTAGGTTAGTTTGTTTTTTTTTGTCCCTTGATTTTACGAAGACCTCTTGATAACCGATGATGTAACTTTGCGTTAACTTATATCATTCTTTCTCAACTTCCGTTTCGGTAGCGAGAGTAACTGTAGATACCTACATATTTCACAACGTTTTACACATCATACTTCGATAACACGAAGGTAACGACCTTTTATTATTCAAATCATGATTCAGTCTTTATGACTTTAAATATTATAGGTTATTAATTTATTATTTTGTAAATATTGTAATAAAACATATCAAAATCAAAATATTTTATTTCACATAAGCCTATATGGGCACTTATGAAACGTCAGAAGCTAGGTGCACGGTTCCAATTGGTCGTTTCCTATGGAGAAGAGCCGGCAAGAAACTCCATGATTACTCTTTTAAAAGATAATTGGCTTTTACAATATATTTGAATTACAGTGTTAATAGTTATGGGAGGACGGTGTAGGCCTTTCAAAAAGTTTTAGGTAAAAAAAAGTCTACAATCCACTAAGCCTACAACGTTCTCACATTCACAAGGTAGAAAAGAATCTATATAAGATAAATATGAAACTACAAATAAAAACCTATTTAAAACAAATGACATGATTGCCATTACAACAAATCTGAATAATTAACATGTCGGCAAAAGCCACTATTAAAGAGTTATAATTGAATTGTGGGTATAAAATGTCAAATAATATTATTATGTATGTAAGGGATGAATGTAAAAATAAACATGGTAATTTGGGAGCGGTTAATAGAATCTTACATAATTATGTCGTTAATGAGGTACCAGGGAAGCCGCATGTGCAGAAGGAATTATTACCAAACTTCCTTGTCTTCAACGTAGTCTTTAATCTTATATTCTTATAATATGCTTTTTTGATAAGGACACGTTTGATGTGGGTTTTGAACTTACCATCGCTAAGTTCTGTAACCGACTTTGGCAACTTATTATAAAAGCGGATACTGTTTATAAGAAACGACTTACTAGTTTTAGCTAATCTAAATTTGGGTATCACAATTTCATGTCTACTACGTGTATTTATATTATGGAAGTCGCTTCTTTTTTTGAAGAGTCCTAAGTTTTTGCGAACATGCAAAATACTTTCTAAGATGTATAGAGAAGGCAGAGTGAGTATATCAATTTCTTTGAATTTATTTCTAAGGGACTCACGCGGACTCATTTTATAGATCGCGCGAACTGCCCTCTTTTGCAAAATGAAAATTGAATCTACGTCAGCTGCCGATCCCCACAGCTGAACGCCATAAGACATAATACTGTGGAAATAAGCAAAGTATACTAACCTAGCTGTGGCTATATCAGACAACTGCCTTATTTTTCTTACTGCATATGCAGCTGAACTTAATCTGCCTGAAAGAGCTCTAATGTGCGCCCCATTGCAATTTCGAATCTAGAGTAATTCCTAGAAATACAGTTTCCGTAATAGCATCTAATTTCTTGCCATCAATTCTTAAATTTAGTCCTACTTGAGGAACATTAGGTAATGAGAACTTAAGACATTTAGTTTTGTTCGCATTAAGTAAAAGATTATTAGCTGCGAACCATTTCGAAAGAACTGCCAGACTATCGTTGACATGTAAGACATCCGCATCTTTCCTATCTATTTTAAAAATAAGAGAAGTGTCATCTGCGAATAGAATTATATCCGATAAGTTAGCCATCATGTAGGGAAGGTCATTAATATAAACTAGAAATAGGAAAGGGCCAAGAATCGAACCTTGAGGCACGCCCATCTTAACAAGACACCCCGAGGACGTCGGCCCATTAACATTTACCTTTTGCTGCCTGTTTGATAGATAGGAAAGAACAAGATCAGCAGCTTGTCCACGAATTCCGTAGTGGTGTACTTTACAGATCAGTGTATTGTGGTCAACGCAGTCAAACGCTTTTGTGAGGTCACAGAAAATGCCAATTACATCCCGGGACTGCTCCCAGGATTCCAAAATGTGACTGATGAGTTCCACTCCTGCGTCAGTCGTCGACCTACCTTTCGTGAAACCAAACTGATGACTATGTAAAATCCCATTTGAATTGAAATGTGCCAACATTTGGCCAACATGATTTTTTCATATATTTTGCTTAATGCTGGTAACACAGATATTGGTCTATAATTAGAGGGATCACTTACTACCCGATTTGAATGTCTATGTCTATGAATATCTGGGGCAGTCAGATAAAAACGTGTGGTGATGGTGCCATGTGCAGTGCCATTGTAATCTCATTATTTTAAACTGTCAGGCTTGTATATTAGTAGCAACATTGATAAATATAATATACGTAATAAATTTAATCCTCCATTATAATCAAAAAGTTTCTTTGTTTAGAAGACCTTGCTGTCCATCGACCGTTGACCAACACGTCGGCTTTATAGTGTTACGATCAGACGCGCTTGTAATCACGAAATGGATTTGTTTATCGATTATGTAAATTCTTGGATTATTATTTATAGATTTATTACTGATGCCTAAACTATACGAGATATAGAAACTTTTAGGAATTTTAAAAAATTTGAGCATAAGTAAAAAATATATTCACTTATAATTTAGCCAAATGCAACGTTGTGCAGGTATTCAAAATCGATTCGATGTCATTTTTTTTCTCCATACATTGACGCTCCACCCTACTGCCTAATATCTGATTAGCTAATGTAGGTCGTTAATCAGACAACCATCAAAGTCGCGCAAAACTCATCGATCGTTAGATTAGCTTCCGACGATCATAAATCGTAGGCATTCAACATTAGTCTAGAGGCGTTGGTAATGCGAAGTATGACTTGTGAATAATTATGTAAATTAGCTAAACCCACAATCGGGCTATAATTTTCCAATACTTAAAGGGACTCGCTCCTTCTCTCTGTGAGAAGAAGAAGGCTTGTAATCTACCATGGGCATGGCTTGATGGCCCAGTGGATGGAGACGGTAGATGTTACTTACTTGTCATGTATTCGAATTCAATTTTAAGTCGATTCTTACGCGTTAGTGTCAGTTTAAGTTGTAAGAAAGCCTTTTAAGAACGTCTAAGTTTAGTGTCGTTTGAGCATTCGGGGAAAAGCCACTCAAAGTAAAAAATAGTTTCTAAAAAACTCGATTTATATTAAAAGTAAAAGCTATTGATGTAAATTGACATAGTATGATGCAAAGTAGGAACTGTTGTATATTATGTAACTATGGGTGTAGCGATGCGCGTCAACAAGGCCTGCCTGCGCAGACGACGCCGCGCAGCGCCCCGCACCCCGCACCCCCGCCGCGGGCCCGCGCACGCGTTTCTTTGAAATAAAGCGTCAGTGCGTTCACAGCTCGCCCGAGTTTTACTTGTGTCCTGTTCCCGTACTTCCCGTATCTAACAGTGGCGACGAGAGCGACCCACGCTTTAACACAATGGCTCAGTTTAGCTTCGGTTTATTAAATAATTTCGACCATACAGTGCATCAATGGCAGGTGTACAAAAGTCGCCTGCGGCAATGGTTCGTGGCAAACGATATTTCCGAGAAAAACGACGCAACGGGTTCAAGACGGCGAGCAATCCTACTGAGCGCACTCGCGGATGGTACCTACCAGCTCGCAGCCGACTTGGCTTTGCCAAAACAGCTGGAGGAGGTGCCAGTAGAAGACATCTATGAGCTTCTTGACACTCATTTTTCCCCGACAAAGTGTGGATTCGGGGAGCGGTACGCATTTTACGCGGCTACGCAGCAAACGGGTGAGACACATGCACAGTGGGCGGCAAGACTGCGTGGTCTCACGAAACATTGCAAGTTCGCTAACGTAGAGGAGGCATTGCGAGACCGTTTCGTGATGGGCATGTTGGCGGGTCCCGAGAGGGACAAACTGTTCACAAAGGACACAGATACCTTAACCCTGGCTAAGGCAGTGGAGTTGGCGCAGAGCGTCCGGTGCGCGCGAGCAGGTGCCGCCGCCGGCGCTTCCACGACGGCGTCGATCACACAGCAAGAACATTCAGTGTTCAAGGTGCAGGGCAAGAGTGCGGTTTCTGATAAGGAACCGGTATTGGAGAAGTGTTCCGTGTGCGGTCGAAAGAACCATGCATCGTCTCAGTGTCGATTCGCGAACTTTACGTGTAGGAAGTGTAATACAAAGGGTCACTTACGTAGAATGTGCAAAGTAAAGTGTGTGGTGACCGGTGACGTGAGTGAGGAGGAGGACGACGACGATGGTGAGTTTTTATGTGGTAACATCACTTCAGAGCGGGGAGAACCCATGACAGAAATCGTGTCCATAAATGGCTCACAAATAAAATTTGAGATTGATAGTGGATCTGCAGTAACGGTCATTTCCGAGAATTTATACAACAAATGTTTTAGCAGTTTGCCCTTGTTACCACCTAAGAAAAAGCTATTTACCTACACGGGCAGTAGCATTGTGTGTCGCGGTATTATTCGCCTACCGGTCACATATAGGCTGAGCACACACACACTAGATGCTTACGTGGTACACAGCGAAGGCCCGCCATTGCTCGGAAGAGATTTTTTATCTCTATTTAAGTTACAACTAGCACCCTGTAATTTCATAAACAATGAAGCAAAAACAATCGATGACTTGCAGAATAGATTCAGAGACGTATTTTCAGATAAATTAGGTAAATTCAATAAATTCGAGGTCAAATTACGTTTAAAAGATGATGCCGTCCCAATATTTTTCAAAGCGCGTCCCATCGCTTTTGCATTGCGAGACAAGGTAGATAAAGAGATAGTTCGCCTTGTAAACCTAGGGATACTTAAACAGGTTGATCACTCGGAGTATGCATCACCCATAGTGCCAGTATTAAAACGCAATGGTAGTGTTAGGTTGTGTGCAGACTATTCTGTAACCATAAATAAACAATTGGTTGTAGAACAATACCCGTTGCCTACAGTCCACGAGCTGTTTTCAAAATTACACGGAGGTCAACAGTTCTCAAAGTTAGACCTTTCCATGGCCTATAATCAATTTGTTTTAGACGAAGACTCGCAAAAGATTACATGCATAAATACTCATCGCGGGTTGTTTCAGTACACACGTATGGTTTTTGGGTTAACCAGCGCACCGTCTATTTTTCAGCGCGCAATGGAAAACTTATTGTCTGGTATGGACGGTGTGTTATGTCTGTTAGACGACGTCCTTATCACAGCTGATGGACCGGGGTTACATTTACAACGCCTAACGGCAGTGTTACAGAGGCTGCAAGATGCAGGTCTAACCTTGCAAAAAGAAAAGTGCGAATTTTTTAAGAATGAAATCAATTACTTAGGTTATGTTATTAACAAAGACGGGTTAAAAAAATCATCGGATAAAGTAATAGCAATTGAGAAATCCCCAGTGCCCACAGATATAGGCAAACTTCAATCATTTTTAGGATTAGTAAATTATTACCGTAATTTCGTACCTAAGGCATCCGAAATCTTAAGTCCCTTGTACGATCTTTTAAGGAAAGATGTTAAATGGCATTGGGCCGGCGAACATCAAAGAGCGTTCGTGGAAATAAAAAAACATTTAATGTCGGATCAGGTGTTAACGCATTTCGACCCAAATGCAACGTTAATCCTCACGGTGGACGCTTCAACTAACGGGTTAGGTGCAATATTATCTCAAAGCGATAAGGATGGATGCGAGCGTCCTATTTCGTTTGCGTCCCGCACTCTAAACACAGCTGAAAAGCGTTATTCTCAAATTCAGAAAGAGGCAACGGCTATTATTTTTGGCGTTCGAAGATTCCATCAGTACTTGTATGGTAAGTCGGACCCATTCATTCTTCGCACCGATCACAAGCCTTTAATATCAATTTTTGGGCCGCATAAGGGTATTCCGGAGGTTTCAGCAAACCGATTACAAAGATACGCGTTATTCCTCAGCGCATATAATTATAAAATCGAATACGTTCGTAGCGAGAATAACAGCGCGGATTATTTGTCCCGCGCAAGTCTTCCTGACGACGATAAGCGATCGCAGTCAATGACCGCGGACAGTGAACGCGGGGATAGCGCTCAGCACGCTGCCGCCGCGGCCGCCCCGATTGACCGCGCGTCGTATGTTCACTTCGTAATAGACGGAAACATGCCAGTGACGCGGGACGAATTACGCAAGGAAACTAGCCGAGATGTTAATTTAACGAAGGTGATTGATTTTATTTTTAAAGGGTGGCCTAGAAGCGTGGGTGATATGAATTTAAAACCGTTCCACGCATGCAGGAATCAATTATCTTATGAAGACGGCTGTGTTATGAGAGGGCATAAATTGATTTTACCAGAAAGTTTAAAAATTAAAATACTTAACGAACTTCATTCTTCCCACCTGGGAATTGTAAAAACCAAGGCCGAAGCTCGTTCCCGTTTCTGGTTTCCGGGTATTGATAACGAAATAGAAACAATGATAAACTCGTGTAGTGTTTGCATACATTTAAGACCAACCCCTCCGCGCGCCCCGCTTGCCCCCTGGAAATACCCACCCCAACCATTTTACAGGTTACACATAGATTTCTTGGGTCCGTTAGATAATAGATATTATTTAATTGTAGTAGATGCATATACAAAATGGGTGGAACTGTACGAGATGTGTGGTTCAACGACCTCATCTGCTACAATAGAAAAATTATACGAGTTTGTTTCAAGGTTCGGGTTACCAAAAACAATTGTAAGCGATAACGGCACGGCTTTCACGTCACAGGATTTTAAACGGTTTTGTTTGATTAACGGGATTGAACACGTGACGTCACCGGCTTACAATCCTGCGAGCAATGGCCAGGCCGAAAGTTACGTAAAGATCGCAAAAAAGGGTATAAAATCGTGTATTTTATCTAGCAACAGCCAAAAAGATACTAGGGTCAAACTGTTAAAATATCTTTTTGATTATCGGAATTCGGTACATTCAGTGACAGGGTTCTCTCCGGCTCAATTAGTTTTTGGACACAAGCTAAGATCAAGGTTGGATCTATTGTCGCCAAAACCGCCGTCGTCACCCTCAAACGCGTCGCTGGACAGCACAGTAAAATCAAAACAGTGTTTGCAGTGTAAATTCTATGGCGGCAAAAATATACGAATTTTTAAAAACGGGGACGATGTTTTCTACAAAAAATTTCACAATAAAGACAAGTTTACATGGTGCAGAGGGACGATATTGAATAGGATTGGTAAAGTTGTGTATTTAATCAACGATCATTTAACAGGAAATGTTATAAAAAAACATAAAAACCAGATTATATTATATAAAGGCAATGTACAACAAAGTTGGGCTGGCGAAATTGATGATGATGGTGACGAGGATACATCCTCAGCGATACCACCAAGCCCCCAACCCGCGTCTCAAGCTGACGCCGCGGGGGAGGGGGGGGAAGGTGCAAGCACACCGCCTGCGTCTGTGCCGCCCGCCCGTTCCAGTAGGGTGTTGCGCCAGCTCCCAAGGGTTGATTATAGAAGCCTTGCGCTAGGCACTACGTTTAAGTAATTTCGTATTATTATGTACCTTTTTGTTATTATGCTACTTTCGTATTATTATGTTATTGTATCTTTCGAAATAAGGTGGGGAGATGTTGTATATTATGTAACTATGGGTGTAGCGATGCGCGTCAACAAGGCCTGCCTGCGCAGACGACGCCGCGCAGCGCCCCGCACCCCGCACCCCCGCCGCGGGCCCGCGCACGCGTTTCTTTGAAATAAAGCGTCAGTGCGTTCACAGCTCGCCCGAGTTTTACTTGTGTCCTGTTCCCGTACTTCCCGTATCTAACACTACTCTACTAACTTAACGCCACGAAATAAATTGTTGTGACCCAAATGTTTCGACGTCCGAATTAAACGGAAAGAATCGCCTGTTATAAACGGATGGACTAACATCCGACCCTAACAAGATTTCTTTTTAATTTACGAATGTTGGTAAGTACGTAAAGACTTGCAGAATACATATTATTACTACCTAGATCCAGTAGGTACCCATTGTATTTTAGTATGTCTGCAATTTTACCGCAAATCTACTATGAAGTATGAATGCCATTTGTCAACAGCTTTATGATATTTAAATTTTCATTGTTCCACCACAAGGCCAGTATTTTCTAGGTAAATTATAAACAAAATATTTTAAACAATTTGAGCTGTTATAATAGTACTTACCTATTCTGTATACTTAATATCATACATTGAGAATAATTCATGAATAGTGAGGAATTCTTCACACTTTATTACAAGTTAAAGCAAGTGCACTGTTGACAAGACTTGAATAAAAGTCATTATAAATCAAAACAAAATTAAGTATAATATGATAAGATCAAGTACATCCACCATTCTGAAAATTGTGGAGTGGTGAATGAATAAAATATAAGGAGTGGGTACATCAGTTTTTATTCACACACACTGGTTTTTTTAGGTAACATGATGATATTCAACCACATATTAAATTGAACAAGGTTTTAATAACATGGGGCAATGCTCACTTTTCCTACTAATATTATTTTTTGGTATAAATCAATAATATATTAATTATTATTTTTTGAAGCCCTAGATTCCTTCCCTTTCTTTTTTATAATTTATACATGTGCATACTTATTACTATTATTGTTTTAAGTCTGTTAGCTTATATTAATACATTAATACATAATTTTATATTATGTAAATATTTTGATTGAGAATAAAAAAATATTCCTTCCCCTCCTAATCATAAACAGTAAATATTACTATTATTATTGTAAGTCTGTCAGCATGTAGTAAGTTATACATGTAATAAGTAAATATTTTGTTTAGAAATTATAAATTGTAAGAATTTTTTTACATGCTAACTAATATTATAAATGCAAAAGTGACTGTTTGTGAAAAGGTTGAATGGATTTGGATGAAATTTGGCACACAGATAGACCATGACCTGAGAAAGGACATGGGCTACTTTTCATCCTGGATAGCAGACGAAGTCGCGGGCAACAGCTAGTATTATAATAAAACAATACTAAATAAATACTCACTCCCAAAACTCCTATGGTGTTGCAGAAATGCCATCCCATGAGCCAATCTATTTCATAACTGTGGTTCATTATAAGGTATCCATGTTCCTTACCATAAAACTTCTCATATTCATCTTTTTTAATGTATATAGATAGTTTTGAATTTGACCACCATTCTGACATAAACACTAATTCTGAAAATAAAATTGAGTTTAGTAAAGTGAAGACATTAAAAACAGTAATTTTAGCATGGTTACAAATAAATAAGATCCCTTATCCATAGAAACTCTATATTCATATGAACACTTAATAGTCATTTCCTACATGGATTTATTAAAGACCCGGGTGCTCCTCCCTCCTGACTTGACAAAATCGAGATTTCTTAGTTTATATGCAACATTAATATGAACATATTATACACAGAAACCTTCCAGAATAAATTCTCTAAACAATGGTGAAAACCTCATGAAAATCTGTTACGTGGTTTAGAAGAACAACGCGGACATACAGACAAACACGAAAAGCGACTTTAATTTATAATATGTACAGATTATACTTAAAGCAGATAATGGAAACAATAAATTTGATACAACTGATTTATGAGGAATATTCCTCCTTTCGTTCCATTGGTTGACAGAATTATGCTCACCCTTTATTGCATGGGATTTAAACATAACTGGCATAATGTGGGTATTTCTATATAACGCCCAACCCTTCAGGGTATAAAGACATGTTGTTGTTCCTTCTTGTCAAATTATAAATTTGGAAGAAATAATAGGAAGGTTTCAAATATAAAGGGACCCATTAAAAGTACATCAATGAATAAGTAATAAGTAGCTAAGTCTAATAAAGTGAACATTTATCAAACACCAATACTTACGACTATAAAATGAATATGACAGATAATAGTTTATCTTTCTGTACAAAGATTTATTGAACGGCTTGAGTCCAATGTATAAAATAGCTTGTATAAAGGTCAGAATCAAACCAGACGTGAAGTATGATATAGCGAAACATAGATGGACAATCGTAGATTGTTTTAAAATATGTAGGTTTATCATTTTGGATGTGTCACCTTATTCTTGCAGTCATGAAATCTAAAAAGAAGACAGTAACACACATTATTTTATGAATGAAACTATGTATTAAATATACTTACATTACAGTAATAATAGTGATCATAGTTTAATACAATGAATGATTTTAGCAAATAATAATGTTAATATAGGTAAGTAAGCAATATAGAATAAAATGGATCCAGCAAAAAAATCACATAACTTTAAAATTGTTTTTAAATTTGATTCACAAAATATACAAGTTCATCAGCATTTCAGCCAAAAGATGTCCACTGCTGGACATAGGCCTCCCCCAAGATCCACCACTTTGACCGGTTCTATGCTTCCCGCATCCCCATATTCAACATACTTTACTTTTTTATTCAATAGATCATAAAGAAACATTTTATTGACTGAGATTAGTAAGGATTAGAAAAAAGTTCATTTTTAAAAGCTTTTTACAGTTTATATTATGTAATAAATGTCAGTTGTAAGAATCCAATTTGCAATAAATAAAAGTAAATTCCTGACATATTTCTATGGTGAAGTAGTAGAAGGTAGCACGTTTGTGAATAAATATTAAAGTCCTTGGAGTATGTACTCACTTCGTACATAAATATAAAGCGATTGTATTTCAATCAGCACATGGTTCATGAATACAATGATTTTAGACGTCACGAAGAAATTATAGATTTCTAGACCTTGACTTATTAGTCAGTGTTACGATGAAATTTATGAATTTTGAATTAAAATTTAGAAAATAGCTTCATAAAATTGTCTCAATGACAGATTACTATTTGGAAAGCGGCATTTTGTTTATTCAATTCACACCAGTAAAATAATTTGTATTTACCATATCAATTCCTTTTTATAAGATAAATGCCGGAGGTACACACCACACAGTTCGAATGAAAAATAGAACAAAAATCGTGTCTATCCTACTCGAACACCGCTATTTTTTTATGAAGGTTGCTATTCATAGAGGTTTTCATTCGTACGTAAGATTATATAGTAGAATGCTGCATGACAGTTGGATATTTGTTGTCTATACCACTAGGGTTGTGTTGGGTCTGGTTTGATCTGACTGGGTCATTGGGTCAGTCACGAACTCACAAAGTGCACAATATTGACCCAACTTGACACCTGACCATACAGTCTTCTAAGCACCCGGAAGATAGAGCTAAAGCCAATCCGTCAAGTCTCCTTTATCCTTAAAGTGGGTGATAAACATGCGTACTTAAGGTTGATGCGCTAGGGTAGCCCGCGAAATTCAAATTTTCTTTCGTTTTTTGCAATTTGCAGGTCAGTATCAGGTTGTATGTTGATCTAAATATTATTAGCGCTCGTAACAAATATGGATTTACTGAATTGTAAACATTAAAATCAGCAATACAACTCTCTAAGTTCATGAAAGTGCCAAATGTCGTGATTTCATGAAATAGTCATTCAATACACTTTCATTAGACCTGCAAATTGCAAAAAACGTAAGAAATTTTGAATTTCGCGGGCCACCCTAGCGCATCCCCCTTAAAGTAAACACGGCTACACATCAAGCTATACATTTCCAGTATAAGCTGACCTCACATTGCACGGAAATCCTATACAATGCGATATCAGCGTAAACTGGAAATGTATAGCTTGATGTGTAGCCGTGTGTACGCGGTCTTTAAGTTCGCGACCTTACTCGGCTCGCCGTCAGTGACACACGTAAAGCTTTCTCAGAATTTCATTGTTAACGCGGCTCGCGGCCCGCGGCGGTGACAGACGACGAGCCAAGGCGGGCTACGAGCAAAATTTTAAACCTGTTGGATCGCCGTCAAACTTACTCGGCGGTTTTTAAGTCCGTGTACTTAGCATGACACACGGGCGAGTAAGCTCGCCGAGCCATAAGTAAGGACTTGCTCGCACGTCTATCGCCCGTTTTACACCCCTAAGGACTGCAGTACGTGTCCTTCGGGGATACTTAGACAATCAATCTGAAAGGCAATTCAGCCCGTCAATAAGAATTAACCAAAACATAAGAGATAGTTTTCATCTGTCTAGCATTACACAATGGCAAACTGAAATACACAATGGCATTAATCAAACTGAAACCACGGAGTAAACTTATGCCAGACTAACCTTCGCCCATGACTTCTTCCTGGTGGATTTCGTATTTTCCCCTATAAAATTAAACATCCGCTCGACCCGTTTTCAGACTCGATCAGCCGAGGCGATCATCAAAGACCAATCTATTACTATTAAGCTGCGATTCCATTACTTGCATACAACTTGGACGAACCTGCATATAAGTTACAACTTGTATGAGGTAGTTTGAACTTGCACATTTTTTTATTGAAGTGAAGTGCACTCTCAAAAACATGTTTGCAACAATGCAAGCAACTTTGACGCAAATGTGACGTCATAGCATGCAAAACTTGCATGGAATCGCGCCTTTATTTACTATAATCTACAGACCAAGATCACAGAGGCACAAAGACAGACAGACTAGACACTTTATCAGGGACTTGAAACGTTAAAGCAACGTTAAAATAGCGTTACTTAAAGCTCCAGTAACGATAATTTCTACCGTACCACCCTGATCGTAATTTACGATTTCGTCGTAAGATAGATTTTCGTTTTATTGCCAAGACATTAGTCCGTAAATGAGTACTGGAACTGTACATAACGCTATTACGTAACGTTATCGTAACGATAATTTGAGTAGTTAGTAGAGAGGTTAATTCTCTGTCTTGAAATATCATTCAGCAGTCTTCTGTCTGGTTCTGCTGTCTGTCTGACTGACTGACAGCGAAATAAAATCACAACACAGACAAATGTCAATGTTGAAAATCACTTAAACATATACTCTGTGGCACAGAGTACATTACTTCTTATTACTACATTACTATTTACTAGGGATACAAGAAGTGTAAAAAAGTATCGATATATATCGTATCGATATTTAAAAAAAATATCGATATATCGGCGAAATTTTCAAAAAAAAATTTACTTTATGTAGTTCAAGTTTTATAATCATTTAAATACCACACTAGGAAAAAAAGTACTAATATTTTTTACGGCTCTGAATTCCAGCGCTTTTAGTCAACGGCGACAACGGTGGTGCTATTGAAAATATATCGTTTTTGATATATTTTCGATACTTGATATTTTATATCGATACATTGATATATCGAAATAATAAATATCGCCTGAAAATATCGATATATCGAACAAAAAATATCGACATTTCGATATTTTTTCTGCAAGCCTACTATTTACTATCTCTGTATCACCGAGCACTATATAATACTGCTCTGTATTTCTCTGTGGTGGAAATGTGGAATGTGGAGAACGAACGAACGACATAATATATATATTCTGTGGTGGAGAAGAACAAATATTTATTTTACAATGTTTTGATTTCGTTTTGAACTTTCATTTTAGTAGTTGAAAAGTAAAGTAAGTATTACGTAATAAAATTATATCAATTATTCTAGTCGAAAGCTTTTATCAACAAACAGCAATGCAATTCTTTCAGAAATGTGTTAAAAGAGTCTGTAAAGCCTATGTTTTACAGGCTTACAGCTGCAAAACGATAACCTATTCCCGAAATACTATGATATTAGGAATCGAAACCTCATGCGACGATACCGGTTGTGCTGTTATTGATGGCACAGGTCGTTTACTGGGAGAATCTTTGTATTCTCAAACTGCTCTCCATACAAGATACGGCGGTGTTAACCCTATTTTTGCGCATGAATTACATCGAAATAACATAGATAGAGCTGTAACAGAGGCCCTAGATAACGCTGGCAAAACCATTGAGAATATAGATGCTATTGCAGTAACTACGAAACCTGGTTTGCTTTTGAGCCTTCAGATTGGAGCAAAATATGCTAGGTACCTCTCAAGAATACATAGCAAACCCTTAATACCTGTTCATCACATGGAAGCCCATGCTTTAGTAGCAAGAATGTATCATGAACTCCAGTTTCCTTTCTTAGTTTTGTTGATATCTGGAGGTCATTGCTTGTTATCGGTTGTAAGAGACATTAATGATTTTTTATTACTTGGAAAAAGTCTAGACAATGCCCCTGGTGAAGTATTAGACAAAGTAGCTAGAAGAATGAAATTAAGAAATACTCCTGAATACTCACAGATATGTGGAGGTCGAGCAGTGGAGTTAGCAGCACAGAAGTCTACAAATCCAGGCCAATTTGAATTCCCTTTGCCCTTGTCAAAATTTAGAGATTGTAATTTCAGTTTTAGTGGGTTAAAAGATTCTTTGGTTCGCAAGCTGTTAAAAAAAGAAAAGGAACACAATGTGATGGGTGATGAAATAATACCAGAAGTGTATGATCTATGTGCAGCATTCCAGCTTGCTGTTGCAGAACATATAGCACATAGAACACACAGAGCTATGATGTTTTGTGATAAAAATGCATTAATAAACCCAGCTAATAAAGCAATTGTTGTCTCTGGAGGAGTCGCTTGTAACAAGTTTATATTTCAATCCATAGAACATATTGGAAGTAAGATGGGCTACAAGACATATTGCCCACCTCATAATGTGTGCACAGACAATGGTGTAATGATTGCTTGGAATGGTTTAGAAAAATTGAGGAAGCATTGTGATATAAGAACTGACTTTAGTCTGAAAGAACTTGAACCAGAAGCACCACTAGGTAAAAATGTAATAAGTGAAGTAGTTACTGCTAATATACAAACAAAAGTTACAAGATTAAAAACATTATTAAAATGAAATGTTTTGTTTTCTTCCCTAAAACTCAAACTTTTTTCTATACCTACCTGGTAATTTGAGCATCAATACATGCATGAGAAAATAAAACAGAACTTGAATAACAATAATTTATTGATGAAATTTACATTAATCTAATTTGTTTGCTGACAATCATGCATGCTGGTAAAGGATCCCATTCTCTCTACTTGGCAGCAGCTTTCAGATCTGAAAATAATAAGTTTACTATTAGTCAGCAACAAGGATATAATATATTGATTTACAATGTGGCAAAACTTTGAAAAACACTAACACAGGAAAGGGTAAAAGCAGTTTGTCTATGTATGCATTGGACAAAACAAATGCAGAGGTTATTCATTTTCTAAAATCTGGACTCATATTGTTAGTGTCAAAAACTCAAATTGCAAACAAGTACTAAACTAATGGTTATTTATCACTAAGTATTAGTGTTTCCTTAAACCAATTTCATTAGATAATGAAATTGAATGGACAAACATTGAAAACCTTGGTTGCTTGTAAGACAAACCTAATTTAGATCATCCTTTTTAGTCCTTTTCATCTGAAAAATCAATTCGTAATTTGATTTTACACACTTATTTTGGAAGACCACTACTGCATCTGAAGGTAACTGAAGCCAGTATGTTTTACTGTAGGGAAATACGTAAAGTGGTACGGCAGTGGGTACCAACATAGTACATTTCTTTTATTTTTATCAGGGGGCCTATTACGAACTTTAAAAAAACCTGGCAAGTTCCAGGCAATTCATATCCCTGCATGGTTAAATTTCGTATTATGACATTCATAATTCTGACCGACTTCACGCTGGGTAGTTTGTCTATGGCTGGCTTGTAATTCTCTGCCGTTTCATTCGGAAACACAATGACATAATTTATCGGTAAGTTACGATTTTCTTTAAATCACGTATTTTATGAAAAATAATAAATAAAAATAATTCTAGTTACTAAAAGTAAGTGAAAATATGAACGCAATGTATATTGTGCTACTTATTCTTTTAATAATTTTGTGTGTTTGCAAATTGTAACGCGAGATTAAGTTTCCGAACGTGAAATTCAGCTGGGAATTTGACAATTTCATCGACGTTTTTTGTTGTCATTGATGCACAAAAAAAATATTTTTATTTAATTTTAAGTACCTACTTACTAGATTCGAAGTATAAACAAAAATATGGCTAGGGATGGATATGGTGGTGGATGAATATACTTACACCACACAACCATGTGGTGTAAGTCAATCAGTTTTCAAATCAGTTTTCATCATGATAATAGATGATAATATTATTAATAGAGGCAGTTGTTGACATGTGGAATATGAGCTCGGCTATCATTGCATTGTGCCGATTGTCGGAACGGCCAATGGCCTGGCTGATGGCCGAAAGCCTCGGCCAGCAGCACTGGAGGCTCTCGTTAGGCAGTTGGATCAAGGGCATGATTCAGAAGGCAGATAAGGCTCGCATTGTGAGGAGGTTCCTGTCTCTGCAAGTCTGCAACCCTAACCACTGCTTGGACCCTGCTCCCGATAACGGCGGACCTATTTATATATTTTCAAATGATGTTTTTAATGACTTTTACAAAATATTTAAAAATGTTTAAATATGCATGAAAATAATAAACGAGATATTAAAAGGCAGTTGTAATTATTATACATAGTTCAGTGGATGAGAGTTTTCGCCCTCGTCGGCGCCTAACTTATGTTCTGTTGGAAAAGTTGTGGGAGTTTTTTTCGATGTTTTTATCAGTCAGAAGTGCTACTTTCTAGAGTTTCCAGAAACTCAAACGGTACATATTCGTCACACCTGATATTTTGGTTAACGCTCGAATACCTAATTTCAACAAATAAATCTAAAACAATTCACAATCCATTCAATAAAAGCTGCTTCAGAGGAGCTTATATTGAATGGATTGAGAGGTTACTTATTAACAGTTTTAATATGTCAAGAAATGTCAAACGAACGTTCGTAGTACGGTATTGCTAGGCAATATTCGGGCAGAAGGCGGCCAGGGTGTCACGTGACCGCTGATTGGCTGGTTTTAACGATTCATAATACGAAATTGCAAGGCAGTTCTTTTTACGCCGTAAACTGCCTGGAAATAAGAGTTCATAATAGGGCCCCAGGTCAACATCAGCCAAACATGTCATGATCCTTCAACATATTTTCGTAAAATACATGTAAGTATGGTTATCCAAATATTATCTGTATTGTGTTTATTACTCGCAGATCTTATCAAAAATTTGTACTGGCCATACATGAACAGGTATCTTGAACTCATTGATCAATGGTCTTGGGATTTTATAATTACTAGGTACATCAAAATACTTACGTGCGGGCTTGCCGTTAAGCCATGGAGTAATACGGACATTGGAATCATCACGCTTTAACGCTTCAGCACGTAACTCGGGTTTCAAGGATCGCCGCAGCATCTTTGCAGCGATGTTCGAGTAGTTTATGTAACTAGAATAACATAACCTTATTATGTTTCATCTATCCACAATTAAGATGTAAGACATAGTATTTTTACGATTTAAAGACTTACTTAAGACCGGCTGCTCTCCAGGCACTCATTTTGTATTATTTAAAAAAATTAGGACCTGCAAAGTAGAATCCTAGGAATCCGATGGAAAAATCGAATTTCGCTATGTCCGGCCGATTGAAGTGACGTAACAATGATAGTGTTGTACCAGTATTATATAGTGCTCTGTGAGTGTTGTACTTAGTAAGTAGATAATTTCCGTTTATGTAAAATGTACTCTGTGGTAGATAAGATACTTACTGTATCTGTTTTTTACTCACATATTTTATTCTCATAATAACCGTGCGTTTGCACTGGCAAAACATTCGAGACAAAACATGTTGGAATCTCTATTTTCTGTCAGTGTTCCATACAATTTTTGACAGGAACTAGAGATTCTATCATGTTTTGTTTCAAATTAGGAGTGAGGCGTATTTATCGTCACAGATAGAAATCACAGATATTAAAAAATAGCAGATAGCAATTGCTCCTAACGATAAAAAATATCTGTTACTTAAAATCACAGATCCTCAAGACTGTTACTGTTAAAACTTCGGATACGATTTTCGACTTTAAAGAAAAGAAATAAAGAAGATATTCAATTGAGTTCATACGTATTTATCGTCTGTACAAAAATCACAGGCTGTGATTTTATAACAGATAGATACGATTTTCGACTTTAAATCAAATTAAATAAAGATGATATTCGATTGAGATACGTATTTATCGTCCGTACAAAAATCACAGGCTGTGATTTAATAACAGATATTTGGATCTGTTATTTTTTTGTCACAATCACAGTGATCACAGATATCGTATTTCACCTGTTACAACCCAGTGCAAATGCACGGTCAGTAAACTTAAATTGGAAGACTATCAGAAAATGTTAAAATTACATGTGTGTACTTTGCTGCTCATCAATTACCCAAAATAATTAACATTATCAATTAATAAGATTTGTTTCATGTGACAAGTTTCGAAACATCTACATGTTGAATGTTTTCTGGTGCAAACGCATAGTAATAACAATACCTCTTTGGTGCCGAATTTGCGCGTCGAATGCGGCACTGATCCACTCACATCAAGAAAGCACACACTCCCATAAAGTGGGTGATAGACGTGCGTATTAGTACGCGGTTTTCAAGTCTGCGACCTTACTCGGCTCGCCGTCGGGTACACACGTGAAGCTTGCTCAAAATTTCATCGTCAAATTGGGTCGCGACTCGCGGCGGTGACAGACGACGGGCCAAGCGAGCAAAATTTCAGACATGTTGGATCGCCGACTGTGGTTTTTAAGTGCGTTTACTTAGCATGACACACGGGCGAGTAAGCTTGCCGAGCCATAAGTACGCGGACTTGCTCGCACGTGTATCATCCCTTTAAGAAATGTCAGATAATTTCGGGCTGCTCGGGTCCAAGAGGTAAAACCAACTCCATTCATTATGCTTTACCCGTGCTTGGAGGAATTGCAACATCCTGCCATACGAAGGGGTGACATCGCTTGCAAAATTTAATTGTCAACTTTGGCGGCTCCCGGCTCCCGGCTCGCGAGACGACGAGCCAAGGCGGGCTACGAGCAAAATTTCAAACCTGTTGGATCACCGACGAACTTACTCAACGGTTTTTAAGTCCGCGTACTTAGCATGACACACGGGCGAATAAGCTCGCCGAGCCAAAAGTGCGCGTACTTGCTTACTTACTTACCATCGACACGAAAAGAAGAAGAAGAATACCATATCTGTCTGTACTGAATGTTTATTTTCCAAAGTATGACACAAAATAAAAACAAGGTATCTCCTAAATATTTGGAACAATTACTTTTGGAGTGTGTGTATCTAGCATTCATAAGTATTTAGTCGATTTCAATTTATTTTAATAGATTAATTCAGACTTTTTTTTTAGAGAGAAACAAACACTTTTTTGTGTGTGGTATCACTGGTTTCTGCATGTGAAAAATAGTGAAAAAATGTTTAACAAATCAAAATAAAAAAAAACTCGTAGTTACAAACCAAACTCGGTAAATAAATACCCATAACGACGTTCAAGCACTTTGAACTTTTATAAGGTACTTGTTTTATTAGTTGAATAAGTAAACTGCGGCAAGTAAGTACTTTCACTTGATAAAATTGAGTTGGCATAAATTGATTGATATTATCCACGTTACAGATATTTTCTCATACGAATGTCGTATTCTTTTATTTCGCTGTATAAATAATTGTGTTTGTACTACTTTTCTAAACATTTCATGCCATTTATTTTCCTGAATTTAGGAAAAATTTGCATTGAATTTGCAGTGCAGCTGTTGCATTGTACCATCTAATCAGTTATGGCGTTTGCACTTACAGTAATTCAATAATAAAATGGATGCTGCTGATTGTCTGCTAAATAATGAAAGGCTGGTGACACATGGTAATTTAGAAGAGGATCAGTTGTTTGTGAAGCCACAAGCATCAGGGGTCAAGTGTGATATAGTCAATGAGTGTAAGGTGTTCATCAAGGCCGAGGATGGTGGTGGTGATGCACCAGTGAATACTTTTGGTGCGATGTTGCCACATAAGTCAGGTTTGTTGTTTGTTTCTTTAATTTTGAAAACAGGCAGAGAGAAATAGATTACTGCAGCTAAGAAGCTAACTTGATGTTGTTGCTAAGGAAAGGCTTATGATAAGGTTGACTAATGTGTTTACTAATAATAATTAACAAACATAACAAGGTAATAAATTTCTTTCTTATTAATTGAGGTATTATCTGCCTAGCCTTTTCCCAACCAATTTAGGGTCGGCTTTCTTATTAATTGAGTATTTAAATAAAATGCTTTTGCTAAAAGTTTTTTTTTTTCAGATAAACCTAATTTTGTCACTTCTACTCCGGACCAAAAGAAGGAAACTACGTCAGAAACTCAAATTGTTGATTCTAATCCAGAATGCGACATGGAGGATGGTATTTGAATTAACACACATTTATATATACAATAAAATCGTAGCAGAGTCAAAACTGTACATTGAATATTTTTGAAAAAACTAATTGCTATGAGGTTGGGGAACAATTCTTATGCCAAAAATATAAAAAAAATATCATGCTATTTACTATGGGAGAGCAATATTACATTATGTTCATATTCTTCTATGATTTACCGCAGTATTCTTCTATAGTTTACTGCAGTATTATATGTTCTTTATAGACCAGAACTACAAACTTAGTGTACAGGGAATTTTTATAAAAATGTGAATGTGTGTGTGTGTAGTATAATAATGTGGCAGAAGCTAGTTAACAAGCAACACTTAGGAATATAGAGAACAAATAATTATTAAATCTTGATTTCTGCTTTAAAAATAGAAATCATGTTTATAAGAAGATCCCATCTGATCTTCAGGTGTTTCTGAGTTGCCAATGGACGATGGTCTTCCAAGCACGGTGACAGTGCTAGATGCTCCCGATGGTGGCAAGGTGTATCTAGTGGGTACTGCTCATTTCAGCATACAGTCTCAGGAGGATGTATCCAGGGTATGTGTGCATTTCTGTAGTTTATAGGATTTTATCACATCAGCGGGGTAATTGAGTAACACACTTACATTAGCAATTGCTTTGATTTTGACAGTTCTACAACATTCATTGCGTTATTTACGTAACAAACAAATTTTTCGAATTTCGACATTCAAATTTTTCGAACATATGAAGCAATGGATTAGCAATATTATTCAAAATTATTCAGATTGCGATTGATAGTGGAGGTTCTTTTATTCAGGTTGAATTTTAACATTTTTTATTTGAAATTATGATGATAACCATCTAAATATTATTGTTATTTTATTTCAGAAACATGTCATTGCTAACTCCATAACATGATGATATAAAATGGGAAATCATCAAATTCTCTTTTTTTTTCATAATAAATGACTGATGATGAGATAATCCATTGTTGTTAATATTTACCATTTTATTGATGTGTAACATCTTTCCTCTTGCTTTCCTGCAATCTGTGGGAGTGATTTCGTGAAAAGGGACGGAAGTGTGTAACAGGAAGCCGGGGGAAGCGCGCGCTATTTGATTTGACCAATGAGCGCACGCGGTGCTAGAGTTTGCCGCCAGATGGTACCAACCCATTTTCTGAGAGGTTGTAAACAGGAGTATGATGATGAATATTGTTTAAATCATATCATATTATTATATATACGTCAGTCAAGATGTCAGATGTTACACATTATATGCGACTACTGTAAGGCTTGCTCGTTTTTTTTAACGTGATTGTAATTTCAGGTAATACAAGAAGTGAATCCGCATATTGTGATGGTGGAATTGTGTGAACAAAGGACTAATATTCTGTTATTAGATGAAGAAGTCATACTTAGAGAAGCTAAGAACATTAATATTAAAAAGATCAGGTTCGTTACATTATTATTATTTGTATAAAACATTCATGATCATGTTAAACAGTGAGTCAGAGACTCTAATTGCGTTGAAACAATGCTTCTCTATAAAATTTAGATTTAGTTACTTATCTAATTGTGCTCAAGTTTAAAAAAAAAGCAATGCCAAATGCAGCACACCAAATGTTTAAATTACCCAAGAATGTATCTACCTGAACTTGACAACCAACAAATACATCATCTGCTGATTAAATCATCTGCTTTATTTATATTACAATGAAAAAATTATACTACTTATTACTGTGGATTTGTTTCTTTTTCGTGCAGCATAGTTTGCGTTATTTATCGAATATTTGTTTGTTTTACAGAGCAACAATGGCTCAGAATGGAGTGTTCAATGGATTAATGTACATATTGTTATTAAACATGTCAGCTCATATAACAAGAGAATTGGGTATGGCACCCGGCGGCGAATTTCGACGTGCTATGGCTGAGGTAACTTCTAACTAAATACTTATAAAATATCATGATACTGATACATTTTTCCATTTACAAAAAAGCACATATTTATGTGATGATGTGTCTGCAAGTGTAAACAAAACAAAACGATGTTAAAAGGCCGCTATAATTCGGCGTATTTTCAGAAACATTCGCAATTATAAAATAATCTCGAACAGAAATGGTATAAGGTTTATTTTGTATTGGCTTAAAAACACGACTTACATGGAGAACAGGCCTTGTCCAGCAGTTGGACAATAATATATTGGCCACACAAATACGCGAAGTGTTGTACCAATTTTACAGAATAAAAAAATTCTATAATGGTATTGTCAATTTATTCCAGGCTAAGAAAATCCCGAGCTGTATTGTACAGTTGGGTGATAGAGCGATAGACATCACCCTACACCGAGCCATAGCGTCCCTCTCGTGGGGTCAGACTATCAGGTTCATCTGGCATTTGCTCACGTCCAACCAGACAATCAGGTTAGTGGAGTACTACTTTTCCCTTTGTTTATAGTTATTATTAGCTTTTGCCTACGAGAAGGTCGCAAATAATCCCACGGGAACGTCCTATCGGGATAAAAAATTATCGTATGTCATAATGTAGGTCATGGTCTACCTATGTGCCAAATTTCAGCGAAATCCGTTCAGCGGTTAAGGGCGCACCCAATCACAAATTGCTTAGCATGATCCTGTTATGCCGCAAATACTGCAGCATTAATTTTGAAATAAATATATGTTAAAGTTTAGGATTGATGCTAGGTCTTATGTGAGGCGAAAACACGATTACATAAAATTTTCTCGATAGAAAAAAAATCCAAAGCTACCTCTGCACAGAATTATAAACCGTTGGTATTCAAAAAATACTTCAAATTAGATCATGAAACTTTGCATGATAACTGAACTAACTATAAAGCAGGTCTTATGTGTGTCATTTTTTTAAAATTAGGTACCATTATTTTCAACGTAACAAGCAATTACCTAAACTTTTCGACGCTTTAGAGCCGCTAGCGCCCCACTCCGTCTCGTTCTCACTCAGGTATCGAGTAGTATGGTGCGAGCGGGATAAAATCTGAGGTAGGGTGCGCCCTTAAGGCGTGAAAAGGTAACTGACAGGAGTTATTGCCGCAAATATGGATTTATTAATGTTCTGGGATTGCTAGTCTATACTATACATCGATCAATCCCGAAACATGAATACAAGTCAGAAGTGTAGTGGAAAGGACCCATGCAAACCTAAAAAGACTTATTTCCATGGGTCCAGCATTTCAATCCAGTCAATATCCAGTACTGGATTAGAATAAACCAACCACCAATGCCCGATCCAGTGCTGAATTGAAATACTGGATCATTTTAAATCAGCGTTTACACATCACTACCGCGTTTTAAAGTCGCAAATTTCTTCAATCATTTTTACAATTGAAATACTGTGTTTTATTTTGTATAGTCTGGAAGAAGTAGAAAAATGTAAACAAAAGAAAATGTTGGACGACATGTTGGAAGAAATGGCAGAAGAGTTCCCTGCGCTGAAGCGCGTGTTTGTCGTCGAGAGGGACATGTATCTCTGCCATTCGCTGCAGGTCGCTGCCTTGCAACCGCGTGAGTATGATAATGACTATTACTACCAAAAATGACTCACAATATAAATAACAATGAATTAAGTCAATCAACAAGGAAAAGGTATCCGCTTCGGGATTCATCGTCTATCTTCGGAAATATGCAATGAATGATTAGATGTAATATAGAGCCGTTATAACCATGAAAGTACTTGACTGGTTTGTATTGATTACAAAAAGTTTTTATGGAGTATAAGCAATAACAAAAAAAAAAACAAAGTAAAAAAAAAAAAGAATACTTCATCATAGAATCGCGCTGATATGTATACTACTGCAAAGCGTCAAGTACACTGACAGGCGCGACGTTCGTGCTAATTCGGCAACACGAAGATTATCGAAGCGCATACCTTTTCTGGTTTAACTGTACTTGATGTTTTAATACTTTGCTTTTTCTAGGTCGGGAACCTTGCCGCATTGTAGGCGTTGTCGGCATTGGTCATGTGGCTGGCATTGTGGAACACTGGGGTAAAATTAGATCCCAAGACATTCCACCACTACTTCAGTAAGTAAACAATATTTTATAGCCTCGTTTACTAGTACTATCAGCAAAAGAGATAAGTAACCAGACAATAAATTAACTTGTTGTACTATTTAACTGCTGATTGCATGCTCGAGATGGTTCAAAAAGGAGTTTTAGTTAACTGCCTCGTTATAGTAGTTATTTAGCTATTTTGTTAGCTGTACATAATCTGAGTATCTTAAACTATAATCTTTTATTTACCACACCATGTCCTGTCATACCACGTAGATGCATAGATACATAGCTACCGGAAGTCCGTTTCATTTCTACTAAACATTTTGTGAATTATTTTGTAAAATGTATTGTAAACACAACATGGCGGCGTTACTTCCGATTTAGACGCGCCAAAAGATCCTTGTGTATATAATTATACCGTGTTTAATATATTCTTGTTTTTGCTTGTCTACAGAGTCCCGCCGCCGTCTCTTTCCACCCGCGTGATTCGGGTCACGATCCGCGTGGCGTGCGTAGGCGCACTTGTCTACGCTGGGTACAAGCTCAGGCCTCGACGTTGGTTTCCTTGACGATTAAATCTCCGCCCCATGTTCATGTAAATATTATTAACATTACAGTAAACTTATAGGTGTGAATTGCTTTAGGCAAATGTAGATTTAAAATTATGCTTTTATGCAATTTTCTCTATCTTATTTATTTATTTTATTATTTATGTACACACAGTAAAATACATAGAGATACGACATTATTATAATATGATATGATGATTATCTTATGTACTTTTTGGCTTTTACAATTTTAGTATATTGCTTCTTGGCCAAGAAATTGATGATCGTTGATGGATTTTGATCTTTTTTTCCAGAATTTTCGACTCCTATCTGAAGAATAAAATAATGAGAGGATGAATGATGTCGTTCTGTGAATGTTTTAGCGTAAGATCTTGCAATGAAACTAAAACTTAAAAATGCAATTCGTTGTAAGGGGAGTTAACGTTCAGGTTACTCAAAAATACATATTTGGCCATATATTTATCAAAAAAAATTGCATATTATGGTATCTATGTAATGAAATATGTTAATAAATACTTATTAAATAATATTAGGATTGAAATATATATTCTTAATAAAAATATTGCTATTAAGTATCTTAAAATAAGACTATTTCATTGCTAGGTGTAGCCTTATAAGAATTACAATCCTTGGGATAATTGTGTGAACTACCCAATGTTGCCTTTGCACATTATGTAATATTAAAAGTCAACTAAATCTTAAAAAAACACGATCTTGGGGAATGGGATTATAGCTTTATTGTGTTTGGACCACACTGTTCATAAACGTCTTAAAATATTTTTCGTGAACTAGTTGGCGAATCGCCAAAATAAATTACAATACGGCCAATATATAACTTGGCAGGTCCGAACATAGGCACTCACTACGAACATTCGCGTATGTCCTCTCACTCACACTCGCCTCATGTCACCATATGGTTTCTAAAACATGTTGCTGCGCAGCCCTCTGCGCTAAGTTCGGAACTGCCAAGTTATGTCGAATTGTAAACTTGGTTATAACTTGTCCACTCTGGCACCACGCGCCCCACTACCGCATTTCAGAATGGACAAGCCTTAACTGAAACTGTGTCGATATACAGTATGTTAACTAACGAAGGGCGTCCCTTCTAAAATACCGTAATACTCTTACTTGTCCCGTCCATACATGATTTGAGCCTACTATAATCATTATGATCAATATTCGACTTTAATTGATTTGAGCGTTTAAAAAATGTTTCAACTTATTATATTTTCGTTTAAAGACAAGCTGATCTATGTATCAGCTGACAAGCTGATCTATGTATCAGCTGACAAGCTGATCTATGTATCAGCTTGTCTAATCGGCCTGTAAAGTTTCCAATGCCGGGATGATACACAATCAACCAACACTGTAGGTTCATTGTTGCAGCTGATAGAAAATCACGTAATAAAGTGAAAAGTCCCATTTCTCAATCCGAATATTCATCACATAATGTTACCGTTACAAAGTTAAACAAACCTGTCATTGAAGAATGACTTGACTTACAAGTTAAATCTTTGAAATCTCTTCTCTGAATAAATGTTGTTTTTTTGTTTTAAAGTAATTTCTATTCTTTGCTTCATAAGTTAGCAGGGTTTGGAGTTAAGAATTTAAGATTACCATAAAGAATAATAAATTACAAACGAAATTAAATATCTCGACTCGATTAGCAAGAAACGTTAGCCGTTTCGAATATAATTTTATTTTAAATGTGTAAATCTATACTAATATTATAAAGCTGAAGAGTTTGTTTGTTTGTTTGTTTGAACGCTCTAATTGCAGGAACTACTGGTTGGAATTGAAAAATTATTTTTGTGTTGGATAGTCCATTTATCGAGGAAAGCTATATAACATCACGCTACGACCAATAGGAGCGGAGCATAAATGAAATTTCCCGTTTTTGCATGTTGCAAAAACGGGAAATTTCATTTATGCTCCGGAAATAATATTCCTTTTTGAGAGCTTCCGTTGCGTGCGCTGCCTAAACGGTTTAAGTTACGTAAATATCATGTATGATGGAATTGTTCCTCTTTAAAGGTTCTAAAAAAAGTCCGCGACAGCATATGTCTATCTTTTAATATTGACTCACTATAACCTTTTTTATGGTAATCAAATTTGTTCGAAATGAATGCATTATTTGCGAAGGAGTTTTATCAAAATAATATTAATTCTTATTCAAATAAATAGTTTTAACATCGAATCGGACATTTAATTACGAAGTTATCACGAGTATGAAAATGTAATACGCGAACCGTTCGACGCCAGCGCCGCCCCGCGCCGCGACGTTCCCTACTCTAGATAAGAGAGGAGAAGATGGGCACACGGGTAGATCATGACCTGGAATAGGACATAAGTTTTATCCCTATATTCCCACGGGATCGAGACCTACGCGGGTGAAACCGCGGGGCACAGCTAGTAATAAATTAAGTCGTACTGTTTCGTGTGTCGTATTCTTATGATGTAAACCTGCCCAAACCTAATCTCTATGCATTTTGGACTTTTTTTAGTTATTGTTATCAATAATTTAGGTTTAATTCTAGGATTTTTTTATAACTTCGCGCTAATTGGGTCTATTATTATGGGATTGTCGTTTTCTGTTTTGTTGTCTGTATTTTATGGCCGCTTTGAGCTGTGACTCGAGCCGACATAACGGAACACTTCTATACACGAATGAGAATGATAAATAGTTATACTAAAACGTAAAAACTACTATGAAACGTAACTAATATTATGTTACAGGCACAAAGACGGTTAGAAACCTTGCCATGAAATTTCTAATACAAAGTGTTCAACGAGCGATTGACCAATTTTTAACTAGTTGTATTGGTTCGATTAATATAAAAAAAACATTGTAAGGACTGTGATAGAACATTATTAATAAAGTTTCCATCCGTCTCATGGAATAAGCCAGTTTTAATAAAAGTATTTAGGTACTTATATGTACATTCTGTAAAGATTGATTGTGTTTGTAAAAATAAATAGAGCATTTTGTTTTTTTTGTTGTCTAGATTCCTCAAGAATTTTGCTTTGTAGCTCAGTAATAAAATTAAACATTGTTAACACTTTATAAATAAATAATTAACTATTAAGAATAATATGCATTTTATTTATAAATTATTATCCTTGCATTTATAAAACAAAGTCCTCCGCCGCGTCGTCCTTTTCGCGAAACAACTGCATCGATCTTCATGCTGTTTCACGAATGGATAGAGTGGTTCTCGAGAAAGGTATGAGTATATAATAAAATAACCGACATCCACGCGGGCGAAGCCGCTGGCATCAGCTAATGTATCTGTACAACAACAAAAAAAGCAACGTAAACCTTGAATGAGTTTATTTAATAATTTTGCTACTCGGCGATAGATGGCGTTACATGTAGATTGTTTCCCATTGGATAGCTTTTTTTTTAAATAGGATCTTTGTAATTTTATTCTGCTGCAGTTTGGATCAGATCAGAGGCAATCTCAATTCACAGGTTTACGCTGAACCGATTGTATCAGATGTTGACAGTTGGACACAATTTGGTGCTTCATTTCTGCTGCTTTCATGATAATGCACGTCCACACACTGCCAGAGTTGTTGCAAACACATCAACGTCCTACCATGGCCTGCTCAATCACCAGACTTGAATCCCATACGAGCACGCATGGGATATGCTTCAAAGAAGAGCTGCCAAATATGGATTCCGTACACACTCCAGAAAATATGTTGTTATGTGTTACCTACAAGTACAACGGACGTGGGCGGCCATTCCGTAACGTGATTTGTATGAACTTACATTGAGTACTACCTACCCACCTATGCTAAATGCAATAAAAAAAAAAAAAAAAAATTGTTTTGTTTCAATTGAGCAATTTTTTATTTTATTTACAAATTAGGGGCCGCTACCACTTCCTCTAGCAGTATTATTTTAATCATACTTCAGTGTGATTTAAGGTACGCTAGGTATGTAGGTAGGGTAGGCCTAGTGCGTAAGGCCGAAATGCTCTGGGGGCAACCATGTCGCGTACGATCCTCTACCGACGCCGACGATCGCGGTAATCCGCTGGATGTGGAAATCCAGTCATTGTGCATGGTTACGCTTTAGAAAACCGTCACCTTAATTGCCTAATGCGCGATTTGTCAGAATTCGAATCGGTTTGAAACAAATGTCTAATCCATTGCTTCATAAGTTCGAAAAAAGATCTGCTCAGCAACGTAACTTACGAACTTCATATGTTCGTAAGTTACGTTGTTGAGCAGATCTTCAGCAATGGATTAGACATTTGTTATGAACCGATTCCAATTCTGATTGATCGTGTAGGTATTAATTACGCAATTAGGGTGCCTAATTTGTTGAGCGAAAGACCCAGACATGATGATGATAAAGGACCGCAGTTTCATTCTCCATTGCTTTTCTCCAAAGGAGTACCTATTATCTACCTAAGTATTAAGTAGTTTTCATATTCATTTTTTTTTTTTCAATAGAATTGTAACTGGCTATGTGAAAAATTACAAAGTGACTGTCATTATTAATCGGACAAAAGAAATAAACAAACAAGTAAAAAAAATGACTAGTAATAAAATGATTACGTGAAATTCTAAGTAATTCGTAATAATGCGACAAAATTGTTTATTCAAAAGTTTAAGTAAATTAATATGAAATACGCAACATGCCTCCTACTTAGTCGATTTCTGAGCAAAACCTTTGAAGTTCCAGTCAAATGTAATCCAATTGTATTACAAGCTAGACATCCAAAGATCACCCGTAAGCCATCATCATCAATGTGACATCCAGGATAATGTAGTTCGTGAAACTCATTTCAATTTTGATTTTTTCAGCAGTGCACTCAATATTTTCAAGGAATTATTGCGACACTAGCGGTATTGATTTGCCAAAATCGGCAACTCTTCTACACCAGGATCAAGATGCTACCGTTGTGCTCTTGGGGACCGTGCATTTCAGCAAACAATCAGTGGAAGATGTTTCCCAGGTAGGTACCCCCTAATGCACTAGGTAGGTACCTACCGACTTCCAGTACCTACCTAGGATTAATTAAAAAAAAAAAAACTTTTTATGTTCAGATAGTGAAAGTGTTGCAACCGAACGCTATTTTAGTTGAATTATGTCGCCAACGAGTATCACTCCTAGAATTGGACGACAAGAAATTTCTAGAAGACGCGAAAAAATTCGACGCCCGAAAGTTAAAGTTAGTCCTATTTTTTCTGGAGTACTTTTATTATAACGTAGCCTCACTGTACCTACGTACAGAGAGGCTTGTGGACGTTGACCATTATCAGGGCCGTAACTCGCTTGCAGTTTTTGAATTTGACCGCCAGGAGCCGTGCACGAAATCGACTGATTTTGATCAATATTGTTCATTGTTTGAAAGGGTTTTTTATATTTATGATTTAAAAAGTCGAGTTCTTTGTTTTGCATGTGGCTGTGAAGGGAATTTTCAAATAAATTGCGATAAACATGTTGCGAATATTAGTGATTTACCATGATTATGTATTCATGGAAATCGCAACAAGTCTACCCAAAAGATGCGACTGACGAGACTGACTTCATAAAGTAGTTTATGAGTTATATGATTGACGTTTGATCATCTTTTGACAAGAAACTACGGGTTACACGACATTGCTCAAGTCTGATATTTGCCAAATCGGCAATTCGTCAAATTTTACATATATTGGTCAAAGCTGTAGTTCGTCAAATCGTCGTTTTGTCCAATCACGAAATTTGCCGAATACGCTATTGGTCAAGTAATTTAAGTACAATCAATAAATTGTAATAATGAAAGCTTCTCATGATATTTTTTTATTAACTCATTTATTCAATTCATATTGTTTACAGAGAATTCATACCCAACATAACTGTTTTAAACACTTTAACGCATCTAATTTTCCAGTCAATAATTTTTCTATTAACTTTTCTATTTTGGCATCTTTTATAATATTGGATGTTTTCCTCTGTTTGTCATCTTGTCTTTTAACTTTATTTAAATAAAATTTCGCTTCTTTTTTAAAAATACTTATATACATGAAAATATTATGTTTTTCTTCTACTTTAATCCCTAATCTCCGATGCCAAGCCTCGACTGCATGGGTGGTGGTACGATGGCGTTCATTTGCACAACACCACATGTCCTGAGAAATCCTTATTTGCCATTGTTCAGTAAAATATCTGTGAAAATTTTCCGCCCTACTATCATTTTCTGGCATCATCTCAACTATTTATTTATTTATTTATTTAATGCACAATGTACACAACCAATTTTACACGCTAAGCTTAAACTAGTGAGTACATGACCCTGTTAGGGCGCAGCAAGATAACTTAAAACTAATATTGCAGAAGAGGTATCAAATAACACATAAATATCATTAGGAATTAAATATTAAATTAATTAAATTTATATCTAACATTTCACTTCATTTTCTTAATAACAATTGTCTGAGTGTGTTAAAGTTTAAATTAATTACTGAAAATTAGTTAAATAAACCAAACATAACTTGATTATTAAAAAATAGAAAAAAATATAAAATCATAAATATATCATCACTATGTCAAATCAAATTAATAAAATCACAATATACTTAATGTCAACATGATAAAAATAAAAATATAATAATGATACACCATTCGATATTTAAAATGTCGTACCAAAATTTTATCGAATGTCAAAAATTAAAATCATTCACCAATTTAATAAACGAAGACATGTCATATAAATAACAAATCATCACAAATAGTATTTACATACAATAGAACCTATAATAAAATGAACACATGATATATGTTTTTAATTCTATTTTAACATTTTATCTTCCATAAATTCTTTAATATTATAATAGCACTTTTCCAAGAGAAATGACTTTAGCCTAGCTTTAAATACACATACTGTTCTCGTGGACCGTATATTTTCAGGTAATTTATTATATATCTGTATGCTACGATATTCTGGGCTATTTTTATACATTTGTAGTCGAGGTACGGGTAGTATTAACTTAGTTTTGCGGCGCTCGTTTTTATCAAAATTAAACAGTTTTATGTTTTTCTTAACGAAAGTGGCTATTTCTTATATATAAATGCAGGGCAGAGTTAACATTTTTTCTTTAATAAAGTGGGGTTTGCAGCTATCTCTAGGTTTTATTTGGAATAATATTCGCATGCATTTCTTTTGTGCTATGAATAAGTCATTCGCATCTACACTATGTCCCCACATGATGATGCCGTAGCGTAGCCACGCGTAGGCATATGCGTAGTATGCAGTGAGAGCACAGTGGGTTTTTGTGTTCGATTTTAGCACGCTAAGTCCATATGAAAATTGTGACAGTTTGATTTTAGTTTTTTCGACATGTTTTTTCCAATTTAAATGAGAGTCTAATGTAATACCTAGCAATTTGAATTCTTCAACTTCTTCAATTTGGATATCGTTTGTTATATTTTTTAAGTCAATTTTTTGTTTTTGGTAAGGTTTAAATTGTATGATTTTAGTTTTTTTGTTGTTTACTTCGAGATTGTGATTCTGAAGCCAACATTTTATTAGATTAAAAGTTTAGATAATTTGGGAGTTATATTGTAGATTGTTAGTAGGACTTTTAAAGAGTACGGAGATGTCATCAGCGAATAACACACATAGATGGTCACATATTTTTGGCAGGTCATTGATGTAGATGAGGAAAAGTATACATCCTATTACACTACCTTGTGGAATAGACCAGTTTGTGGTAAGTATATTCGAGCGCACGTTTTGTAGCTCGCCCGTGTCGTCGTCTAGGTGTTCTATCTGTACATACTGTTTCCTATCGGCTAGATACGATTTTACCCATTCAAGCGCGTCGCCCCTGATGCCAACTCCATTTAGTTTCGTTAATAGGATCGAGTGAGATACTTTGTCATACGCTTTGGTCATGTCGAGCAGGAGGCCTATTGCATAGTTTTTGTCTTTGATATATGTAAGTATTTCTTGTGTGTATTTATATACTGCTAGGGTCGTCGATCGGTTTGTCCGGAATCCAAATTGGTTGTTGTCGAGTATGTCGTATTTTTCTAAGAATTTACACATACGTTTAGTAACTACTTTTTCAAATATTTTTGAGAATGCTGGGAGAATTGCTATTGGTCTGTATTGACTAGGGTCGTTGGAATTTCCACCTTTTTTTGGTATAGGCTTAATTATTGCTATTTTTAGTCGGGACGGGAATGTTTTCTCCTCAAAGGATTGATTAACTAGGTATGTTAGGGGGGGGGTGAGTTCTTGGATACATGCTTTTATTAATGTTGGGGGTATCTCGTCGATACCACAACTGTACTTGTTTGGGAGGTTCTGAATAATGTCGAATATCTCTTTTTCTGTAACGGGTTCTAGGAACATGGAGTTAATGGCGGTCGTGATTACTGCATGGTCATTGGCTGTCTGCGAACTGTTGTTTTGCGTGTTTGGGGAGCCTACGGAAGCAAAGTATTGGTTGAACGTGTCTGCAATAGTGTAGGGACAGTTTGTTATAATTTTATTTATATTTATTTTCATGTTTTCAGTGTGAATATTTTTTGGTTTTTGTGTTATGCGTTTTATTATATGCCACATGGTTTTGGTTTTATTTTTTGATTTTTCCATCTCTTGTGAATAATTTTAGAAAATATTTTGTAATGGTGTTTTAGTACTTTACTTTTTGATTGATTTACTAATGTCTTTAAAAGTCTTTTATGTTTACATGATTTATTTATTCCTTTCGTTATGTAGTTCTTATTCTTGGAATTAGTTATTTTTATACGTTTTAATGGGATAGTGGTATTTAGAGTTTCTTTTAATTTGTCTTCAAAGAGGTTGTAGTTGTCGTTTACTGTATTAGTGGGTATTATAATGTTTTCCCAGGCTATGTCTCTTAATTTAAGCTTGAAAGGTATGTAGTATTTTAGGTGATTTGTTAGTCTAATGTTTTTATACATGGGTTTAATTCGTGTCCTAGAAAACAGTTCAAAGCTATAAGTTACGCATTTATGGTCGGAGATTCCTTTATCCTCAACACAAAGCGAGACGTTTTTATTATTTGTAAAAATTAGGTCTATGCAGGTTGATGACGTCGATGTTTGTGTAAGTTGGCTTATTAACAATTTGATGCATGTTATATTCAAGCATGGTTGCTGTGAGTTTTTTATAGTGTTTGGAGGTCGAGACTGCGTTAATGTTAAAGTCGCCTCCTATTATTATGTGTTTTTTGTAGTGGTGTGATTTTAGTCTTTGGAGTAACAATTGTAGAAATATAAAAAATTGGTCTATTTTACGGTCCGTTCTGTACAAGGTAATGAGAAGTATATTAGGTTCAATTTCTACCGCACAACATTCGATGACATATTCTATAGTTAAGTCGCTAAGATCTGACCTCTCAGTATAAGTAGTTCCGGTTGGCAGCAGGATAGCGACGCCACCGCCGCGCCGCTGTCGGCGACAGTATGCCGCAGCGACCTCATAGCCGTCGATTAGCACGTAGGGGTGTTGTTTATCAGTGACCCAAGTTTCGGTTAGGCATACGGCTTGGTGTTGTTGTTCTTGAAGTAGGTTTTCTAGTAGATGGGTCTTGTTTTTTATGCTTTGTACATTTTGAAGTATAATACTGTATTTAGTTTTAGTTTCGAAAGGAACGATCTGCTGAGTTGTGAGCAGAGTTGCTCCTGAAGGAGTTGTTGAAGTCGTTGTTGTTAGTTACAGTCATGTTTTCTTTGTTGGTACACGGGCCTTTTCCGGGAAGGACCGTAACTTGTGTATTTGGTGAGTCTTCAGTTTCCATCTTATTTTCTGCTTGGCCGTTAATGACGAGTTGGTTATTTCTGATCACCGCATGGTGACCCTCTTTTCTTGCTTCGTATAACATTTTCCTTAGGTTATTTCGTTTTTGTAAAGCCTCATTTTCCAGGAATTCGCCAATCACAACCCCAGATCCCTTTAGAAATTGTCTATTTTGAAGAATGTACCTGGTCATTTGTTTGCTAATCAACTCTAAAACAATTGGTCTGCGATATCCTTGTTTCCCTAGTCGTGTTAGTTCATCAATATGTCCTTCTAGATTGACGTTCATGTTGTCACAAAAGATTTGTAGGATGCGGTCATATAGTTCGTCTTCTGTCTCCCAGTTAAATTCTTCGAGTCCATATAAAACTAGTTTCTTAGTGTTGATGTTATTATTGTTGTTAGGTTTATAGTTGCCGTGGCTCTGTAGGTATTTCAATTCATTGTTTAGGCGGTCGCATTCTTTTTCTAGATTATTTATTTTCATTGTTATGCTTTGCATGTCATTGCTTAGTTTGTGTTGTTCCGTGGTTACATTATTAAGTTTGTTTGTTATTTCAGTGCTTAAATTTGCCATGAATGTTTTTATTTCTTCCTGTATAAGAGATTTTAGTTCTGTTTTGATTACTGTAACTATTTTCTTTTCGTTGCTCTCAAGTTTTTTATCCAAAAGTTGGCCGAGTTGATCAAGTGTGAATGTGGGCGCGGATGCTCGTTCTTGGATTGATGGCACTGCCTGGGTGTTTATCGTGTCTCCTAAGTGGCTTATATCAAAAGTAGATAGTTCATATATTGAAGAGACGTCACTATTTTTCCGTTCAGCTGATGGTTGTCTGCAAGTTGGGGTTGGTTTTCTCAGAGTGACATTGGGATCCTGGGAGGAAGTTCTACCATTTCCTGTTGAAGCAGAGCAAGCTGGAATGTTCTCATTGTTCCTTCTTGGTGTTTTGGCTGTGCAAGCAGGACACTTCCATAATTTCTTGCAGTCCGAAAGTCGTTTCACGGGGATGTTAGCACATTCTAGGTCGTAGTTTTGACCACATTCGTGGCAAACTATATATGTTTTATTGGCTATATCCTGATGACATCCTTCGCACCTTAATACAATTGTTTTGTTTTCCATGTTTGGTTTAGTAGCTTGTGCTGCCATCTGTTTCTCGTTATAGTTAGCAGAAGTGTATTTATTTGGCAATAGATGGCGCTGGGTAATCGATGGTACACAGAGCTTATTTCGACAGATAGGTAGATGGCATTATGAGTTCGATATTGACACAAGTCTTTGTTTTGTTAACACAATTTTAAATTTCCAACTGTTACTTGTTTTTCTTTAAATGTTATTTTTAGCACTTACGGCCTTTATTTTTGTCCTGGAGCACTAAGTGTTCTCAAATTAAGTTAGGAAACGCTGCCTATTAGTTGAAATCACTTCGTAATGTTATTTTCTTCTTCACACTTTCGTTATGTACACTTTTCTCGTAACTGTTTTAGGCGTGATGTTTTTGTTGGATAACGATATCACGGCACTATCAGACACTTTACTTTGTTTTTACACTGTTTTCGGGTGGAATACGTTAGTTTTACCTAATATAAAGATATAAAATTGTGGAGCTTATGTTTACTTTGCACAACCAGTGTTGCCAGTCTCAGTCTATTGCTAACCATCCATCAGGAATATACTGATAGGGCGTAACGCTAGATTTGTGGTTAGCCTAATAATTTTTTCAAATTGTCGTCAGTCATCATTCCAAGTGCTTTTGCTTTTTTATAAATTGCTTGATTAAAATGAAAAAAGCAGCCTTTGACAAGAACATCAGGGAAAATGATTTTTACAGCGTTAATTATTGCCATTTCGTAATCACATTTTAGAAAATTCACATCAAGCTTGAATTGAGAACGCAAAACCGAGAATACTCTCTCATAGGTTTGCTGAGTTTTATTAGGCAAGAGGCAAAAAAATATGGAAATAATATTGGTGCTTGCTCTTGTACTGCCCACGTCTACGTGTATTGATAAAAGTTGAAAAAAAGGTCGCGGTACGGTTTTAAAAGTGCCATCTACAAAAATTAAATCCGTATCCTCTCTGCTCGACAAAACTTTGACACGTGACACATCAGCTAACTCGACAGGGTGTTGCGAATTCCGTCATGAAAATCAGGAATTTACATGAACTTTCAGCATTTGAATTTATTAAAAAAAGTATGTTACCGCATCTATTTTATACAATAAGTTTGTGGCAAATATCATAAATTATATGTTGAGGTCGGTCAAACCGCGTCAGTCGACTGCGTAAGTTGTTTAAAATAGGTATAAATACACCTATTCAAAAGGTAGGCACCTCAGATTCCCTGAAAATATGTACATAAACAATCTTCTCTCTTGCTGAAAATATGCAAAAGGACCAAATAAAGATATTCTCATTCTTTCTGCATTCTTACTTTTACCATTATTCATACTTATACTAGATAAAAAACACGATCATCAAATATGAACAAAAATTGTGGTGCGACGTAACACTTCTTAGTGCTTACCGTTCACCCAATTTTTCTTTTCGATTCAAATGTTGCACTCAGCCTAATCGATATTCGATATAATCAAAGTTGATTAAAAATTGTAGAAACTGAATAAAAACTCTTTGGTATACATTTCATTAATTATTTTATTTTCAAAATTAATTTTAGTAATAAGTACATACACGTACACTGTGGATAGAGATGTAACGTTTTAGGGTTCCGTAGGACCGAATGATAAAACGGAACTCATATAGGATCACTCGTGTCACACGAGTCTTGTGTCTGTTCTGCAATGCTGCAATTTGCTTCGAATCTACTGGACCGATTTGGATGAAATTTGGTACATACATTTTGGTGACCCAAACATGGAAGTGTAACGTAAATAAATGGATTTTGCAAATAGTCACTTTTGGGGGGCCAAACCAGAAAAAGCGTTCATACCTGCGACGGTCTTCTTCTAATTTGATAGCAAGAGAGAAAGAGAGGGAAAGTGGGAATTTAGTCAAAATGAAAATCCAAGATGGTGGGTGCAATTTTTTTTTAAATTTTTCCTCTTTTCTTTCGTTTTCATAGTTTTCGATAGTGCTAAAGTCAATATTGAGGTCAACATTTAAATCCAAGATGGCGGCTGCGACAAGTTTTTGTCATGTGTGTCGTGTGGTTTTCGGGTGATAGTGTCGATACCCAATAAGATGAAATTATAATTATATTGTAAATAAATTATCATAGACATCAGTCTCTGTCGATTGTAAACTCGATAGCCAAAATCCGTAAAAAAAGGACCTCTTAATTATTTCGTGACGTCCGTTCGTCCATGGGTTCGGATGTCATACAGGCATTTTACTCGGACACCTATTTATACTATACCGTTGAAAATTTGGAAGAAGGTGTATTCTTTACACCGCCGAAAATAGTTTAATAAAATTACCATAAACATAATTAGGGGTGTCATTCCCCATACATGCAATCGAGGGATGAAAAAAAGATCTATGCACATAAGCATGTAGCATTGTTGGATCTTATAATTAAAATGATAAGATTCTAAGTGACTATTCTAGTTCTAAGTTCTATTAAGCTTGTGCCTACTTCATCTATGGTTATAAGTGGGTACTTCACTTACCCCCGAAAAATATTAAATTAAAATAATATTTATGAGTATTTCTCACTCTCACTCACAGTATTTTCTTTCTTCGACAAACTAAATACCTAACTGTCGGTGGGTTGTCCGCCGCGCTCGGCGGCCTGTAGCGCATTGTGAGTGCACCGTGCACGCATTGATTGATGTAATCGCTAAACGGGTTTGCTGAGACGGTTCTTGTTGTATTTACTTATATTATTTATTTTTTTATTCCTTTTTTTTACTAGCTATTTATTAATAGGTACCTAATGGTTAAAATATTTATTGGGTATGTTGAAACTGTTTGTACTTCCCGTCGCTTGTCACTAAAGGTTCATTAGAAAACCAGCGTCAGACAGTACCTGTCTGGCATTAATGCTGAAATGAACCTTTTTGGCGCAGCCGTGAGGCGCACACTATTGTTTTCAAATTGTTTAATTTTTTTTTATTTTGTTATTTGTATTTTGTGTTTCACGAACTGTGTCCAAATAAACGTTATTCTTTCTTTCTTTCTTTCTGACTGCTTTTTAAAGTGAATAACCCATTGTAACCGAAAATAACCCGTATTTCAACATTGAGTTATGGGTTATTTTCGGTTACAACTGCAGAATTAACTTTGTTTTTCGTAGTTTTTTCTAGAAATACAAACTTATTTTTGCAGTCCAAAAATTAATGCTGTGCAATGTGTCTGAGGTGCAATGTGCATGCGTATATGTTCATCCCAACTACGGAACCCTTCTGTGCGTGGTCCGACAAAGACTTAGTTTCTTTTTCTTTGGGAAACTACCACAAAACAATTTCTAGTACCTACTAAAGTAACCTAATAAAAACAAAAACTACCAAGCTCATACAACTAAAAAAAAATATTAACGTTATGTAAAAGCGTTTGCGGAATTAATTTATCACCATTACCAAACAAAATTTTGTTAAGCCTACGCCTACCTAAAAAGTATACTGGGCATTCTGTAGCAAACTATCAGAAAAGAGTATAAAAAATAAAATCCACTATAAATAATTGTCCAATATATTAAAATAATTTTGAACAGCGAGCGCATTCCGTTTTTTCAATTATAATTCAAAAATTCAATTATAGAAACATTCCGGCGCGAAATTCAAAAGATGAGGTACCTAGCCCGGCCATAAGGTCCTGTCTATTGAGTTAATAGAATTTATAAGTTTCAATATAATGGCCGAAAAACGATTAAAATAACATTAGAAAAGTATAAATTATTAATTTAACCAGTGCTTAATGTATTTATTGGGTAAAACAATTTTTTTTCAATTTCCAAGTATCGATTTCTTATATTCGACATATTAATTAATCGAGAAGAACGAAATTTAAAAAATAATCGTTTGGCATAATCGTTTTCGGACATCATTACAATAAAAAAAAGTATAATGGTCGGCGATTTTGAAAACAAATTCAGTAGAGGTAATGAATAATATGTGTTATTGGACCTGTATTCGTATATTATGTTAAGATTTGGACATTTTCTAGTTGTATATAATATTTTGAATAATATTTGTCACATTTTAAATCGTATCTACATGTGTATGAGTGATATTCGTGAAAAGAAAAAATTAAAACACGCACGATTGGCGCGAAACTTCGTCTTTGGATAACACAAAACTTTCACTGCCCCTGTGGTGGGGTATGGATGTTCAAAATCACCAATTTTTATGTTTTTTAGCCTCGACCACCACTGTCATCAAAATGGTGACTATGGTATTTACAGTTTTGAATTTTATATAGGTGAATTAATTAACTTGCGCGCTGAATATGAAAGATTTAATGGCGTAAACATAATGAGTTTTTATCCAACTCTCATAATTAACGCATATTCATAAGATTTGATGGGTAGCATATTAAATATTTCCATAATCGAGATAGGGTGTCGTATGTGGTAATTCTGGGGTCCCAAAGGACCCGCTACCGAGCCGGCGGAGGTTCGTGTGTTCGGGTCCTTTCGGGGGCGCTTCCGAATTATACGGTTAATGCTATTTCTATACCCTCAGCTGTGTAGCAAAGATGAAGAATTTCGATAGATCGTCTTTGCTTTCATAAACCAAAAAATCATTTGAAAGTATGTCTGGAAATTTGACCGTATCTACCGTTGGGAACTGGTATGTTTGTACTCCAATTGCTTTCTTTCGCAGTTTGTATAGACCATCACGCTTTGATTTCAAACTTGGTATGTCCACAAAATCATCTTCTTCCTCAAGTTCACCCATAGTTTCTTTAAAAATGTTGCTTACTGATTTCCATTCCTTCTTTACTCTTTCCCTGCATTTATTCATCTTAACGTCAATCAAATTCTTATCGAAGTTAGGCTTACAGGTCCATATCCGTTTTCCCTCAGAATTGACCCAGAATCACTGCTTAAAGTTATGGATCCATTGCACTCACTTCTATTTACGCAACGCCAGATTGTAGTCCCGTTTTTGTTTGTTGAGTTAAAATGAAATTGATATCCTGCACGTAATAGTTTCTTTTTGCCTTTTTTAGAGTCAATAAATGTAAATGCAGAATCACTGCCTTTACTAGTAGAAGCCATTAGGTATATACATCGTGACATTTTAATCGTCTTACAAAGGTGGTCCACTCAATGTATCCGACATAAAATACCTCCAGGCACGATTTTTTTTTTTTACCATTAATTAATATAATAGGTACAAAGAAAAATAAATATTGCATTAGAATTCTGAAACATCCTGTTATTAATGTTTACGTATCAAACGGTAGAACATACCTACGCAGCGCACGGGTCGAGTAGATCATTCCAATACCGAAAGCCAATCAAGCATAGTCCACGTGGACTGTCATCCAATGAGGAGCTCTAATGCTTTCCTTTGAGTAGAGCCGCGCGTGTCACGCCCCGCCCCTTTCACTCGAAAAATAAGTGAAGGTCAATCTCGCTCGCAGCGTCTCAGTTGCGGCCGAATACTGGAAGTGGAAGTGCGCGCGCGCTACCGGATATCAAACGTTGTTCGCGATCGTTACAGTGCAAGAAGTGAATAGTTCCTCATAATCATTGTGAAGTAGGTATTCACAATGCTTATGAGGAACTATCGATACTCGAGTATCGAGTACCTACAAATGGTGCGCCTGTACGCAGTGAGTGGTGACAATTTACGGGGAGCAAGGAGATTGTACGCTGCGCCAAATAATCTGAAAATGTTACGCAACCGAGGTGTGATCAACCCGCAAGTGCCAGGACTGCAATTTCAGTAACTACATATCTTTTGTTTGTTATTTGCTAGGTTAGTAGACATGAGTCAAATTTCTATCTTCAATAGGGTCGAACGAAGACAAATTGATCAGTTATTGAAATCGTTATTGAAATCGGCCGTATGTTTGTAACTTTCTTTTTTATTAATCTGCACTTACTATGTACCTATACCCCATTTGAAATAAGATTAGATATTGAAACAAACCTTTATACAGTCCGTTCAACCGATTTTGACTTCTATTCCGTAGGCATAAGGATAGCATTAAAAGAAAAAAAGGTTACACACATTTTTGCAATAGGGGGAATGAACTCTGTTAAAGATGCCGCCGCTTCAGTCCGTGCCGCCTTTGGAACGCAATGCTCGGACCGCGCTCATAACAGGGTGTTTCAAACTACGTCATGCGTCTTACTATTGATATTTTTTTTTTTTTTTTTAATTACTCAAATGTTCATAAATACCTATCTTTTTTTTATGAATGTGTAGTAGTCATTGGATACATGAAGTGGGCTGCGGATGAAAGACGATTAAAATGCCACGGTGTATATATATATATATATTTCACCAAACCGAAGACACAAAAATAAAAAAATATTAAGTGATTGAACGGGGTACCTAATTGTTGTCATTTACAAACGATGAAATGTCAAATAATTGACGGGAAAACAAATGATGGTATATTACGCTATTCTATTAAGCCAGCATTTTCCGCCTAGATTCTACCTGGCAGACACTTCTTACAGATTCAAAGGAGGTAACAATCAAAACAGATTAAGCCTCAGAATACTCAATTACTATATTTTAACGATGTACATAAATAGGAACCTACAGCAGGCGGCTTTTCCTTTTGTAAGACTACAAGTAAGTTATGTGAATTCAAAACGCATGTTTTATCGACTGTACATGGACTTGACCAATAGCGTATTAGGCAAATTTCGTAATTGGACAAAAATACGATTTGACGAACTACAGCGTTGACCAATATAAAATTTGACGAATTGCCGATTTGGCAAATATCAGACTTGACCAATGTCGTGTAACCCGAAACTACCTACATAATTTTGATTTTGAATATTCAACATCATTAGTCTACCTACTTGCATGTGGCTGAATCACTTTTTTTCAACTTCGATTCAAATATAGCAGAAAAATAAAATAAATAAATGACCGAGTAAAGACAAAAAAAAACACGTTATTTTTATTAAAAGATTTTTAAAAGTTTCTATCCGACACCGTGCTCGATATCGAAACAGCTGACTGACTGAGGGAGGAGTCGCGCTCGCGGCCGTTCAGGTCACGTCCCGCACCCCCACCTCTGTGTTGAGACGCAAGTTCGTTGCCCTAGCGCATAGGGTGAAAGGGTAAAAGGGTATACTCTTGTGGTAAAAGTTAATTTTAAAAAAAGTTGTTATTTTTCATTAATATTACGTTTTACACATGATAACAAACCACTGAGGCCTTAGTGCGAGTTTCTTTTAACTATCTTCACTTTACGCATCGACCGCGTTCGGCGCTCCGATTGGCCCTTCACCAGTGAAGGCCAGTGAAGGGCCAATCGGAGCGCCGAAAGCGGTCGATGCGTAAAGTCAATGACTATAAAGCCTCACTCTTTGCGTAAAGTGAAGATAGTTAAAAGAAGCTCGCACTAAGGCCTCTGGTTTCAAGGATAACGGCGTTTACCCTAACACCCTGTATAATATCTTCAATAAGTAAGTAAATCAAAGGCGAAATAAACTATTTATTTATTTATATATACTTTATTGTACACCACAAAAATATATAACGAAAGGAAAAAACAAACACTACAAAATATACAATGGGCGGCCTTATCGCTTTCCGCGATCTCTTCCAGGCAACCTTGGAATGGACAGTGATTTGCCTGGACATAAAATGGGGCTGTCGTAGGTGCAAATAATAAGTTATACAATATACTAAAATAGATACACATATACATAAATATCCTAAATAATAGATACATACATACATAGGAAATAAATAAATAAGCAACTATAATAAATAACTATATTTTCGAGAGTGCAAAAATGATGAGACAACTCTGTGTCTGAAACGAATGGTTTAGCTCCACGAAAACTGCACTTTTATAGTCGCACTGACTTATTGTTTTAATTAGGTATAAGTATCAAGCTTTCTCAAAATTAGTTAATAGGTACATTGGCAAAAGAGGGTTGTTTTCGTGCACGGAGCCTTAATTCATAGTCGACAAACAAACAACGTAGGTACCTATTATGAGTAGGTTAAGTTAGGTTAGGTTTGGTTCTTTCGACAATCTTCGACAATCTTCACTGATCTTTTAAAATTTTCAAAGTAAGCTGAATCTGGATCCCTGTCTTGAGATTCATGAAAAATTTCGAGTCACCAACCCTGAAGAGGTACAGTCTGTTGTCAACATTATCTAACCCACCCTAAAATCAAACGACTTTGGACCCTCTGCCGGTAACATTAAGGTTTATTTAATTTATATGAGCTTATCAGACAAGTGCTCGAGGACTCGATGAACAAAAATACAATAATAACACAGACACGCAAATTTGTTCTTTAACGCGTAACGTTAAGGTAAACCCACCCAACATAGTCGGAGCCACTGGCATTATATATGTTTTTGTTAAGCTATTTTAATCATTATCTCGTTAACATTAAAGTTGAAAACCTTTTAAGTCACGCTACATAATTACAACCCAATCTTTAATTTCGCGTATTTCCAACAAGTTCTTGTGGCTTAGCGGTTTGACGCTGGATTGACGACGAACAGCATGTGGGTTCGAAAACACAGTGCACCTATACATCAGTTTCTTTTTTAATTTGTTTTCATTTCTACAATATTGCTTGCAATATTAAAGAACGACCAATGTGATTTTCGCCTAATAACAAATCTTGTAAACGGGTGGGTAATTTAAAAAACTTTAAGTTCACAGAATTTATATTTACCAAGAATGGTTGAATACGAAGTAAAACATATTTACTTCGTGAGGTAGATCATAAATTCATCTAAGTAACAAAAGTTACACTACGCCTAATAGCAGTGACTGCGCACACACATTTGTAAATCGTTTAACTCGTTAAGTATTTTTAAGCAATTTGTTGTAATAAAGCATCATGTCGCAACTTGACGACTATACCAAACATAAAATAATATTTTTACATGAGCAGAATGTTGGAATTAGAGAGATTGGTCGCCGACTTAATATAGCAGTAAGTGTTTTTTTATACCTATTTTATTTTATTGATTGTGATTAATGAACGCGTAGTTGGCTATTTTACCATTACATTCACTCCTTACAAGTTACATACACGGTTCCAAAAATGTTTATTTTTGTTTTAGAGAAATACGTTCAGACTATGGCTAAGACGTTATGGAGACAATGGAAATATTCAGCGGATTCGTCCAGGAGCAAAAGCCATCAAGTATGGTCCCGAATTCGAACGCCACCGGGCTATTGTTTCAAGCCACGTTGAAAATCCATTTTTGCCCATTCGTGCAACCGCAATAAACCACAATATATCAGTGGAAACAGTGAGAAGGCATTTACACGCTGCTGGGATAAAGAATTATAAACCGGCACAGAAAATTGCATTGACACCTGCTCATCGTGCAGAAAGGGTCCGTTTTGCCCAGGAATATTTAAATTTTAATTGGGAAGAAAATGTTGTGATCTTCACTGATGAAAAATCATTTAAATCGGACAAAGATGGACGTAAAATCTTATGGCGGAGGAAAGGAGAACGTTACAACGAGAAGTGCTTGCTACCTTGTAGAACTAGCGGTAGAATAACCCTGGGCTACTGGGGCTGGATGTCGTCCATGGGACCTGGTGAATTGGTGGAAGTTGGTGGTAGGTTTAATAGCAGTTTGTATTTGGAGATTCTGCGTGACGTCATGCTGCCGACTGTGCGAATTGCCTATCCAAAGTCACATATTTATTTCATGCACGATAACTGCTCCATCCACCGTGCAGGCATTGTGCGGGAATGGTTAGCTGCTCAAGAAGGTGTGACAGTTATTAATTGGCCATCTAAAAGTCCTGATTTGAACCCTATAGAAAATCTATGGGGTCAGATGGTTTTAAATTGGGACACAACGGAAGTGCGAAACAAACACAACTTGGCTGAGGTCGTGACATCGACTTGGGAGCACATGAGAGGCAAAGATTTGTGTTGGAATATGGTGCGTGGTATGCGTAGCCGCTTACAACAAGTTATAGCAGGGGACGGTGCGCCACTCCGCTACTAGTTCATCTAGTAGGTATATTTAAACACACCATGTAAGTAAATGCTCAATGGATTGATTGTTAAACCATTAAAATGTTGCAGATTATGTGGTGATGTTATTGTTATAAATAGATTTTTTCTATTTAAATAACATGTTTATTCACTACATATAGGCAGCTATAAATTTGTAAAGCATTTCACAGATGAATTCATTTTCTCGATAACAAACTTAGCATAAGCATGCCTTTTTTAATGTTTATATGGCATACTATTATAAAAATAACATGTTTATTCACTACATATAGGCAGCTATAAATTTGTAAAGCATTTCACAGATGAATTCATTTTCTCGATAACAAACTTAGCATAAGCATGCCTTTTTTAATGTTTATATGGCATACTAATATAAAAATAACATGTTTATTCACTACATATAGGCAGCTATAAATTTGTAAAGCATTTCACAGATGAATTCATTTTCTCGAGAACAAACTTTTAAGCATAAGCATGCCTTTTTTAATGTTTATATGGCATACTAATATAAAAAGTATATTAATTTGGAAATATATGAGCATTTACTTACTTTATCTTACTTAAGTGTTTTAATGAAATAATAAACATTATAAACTTGCAATTTTTTAGTTTTATTTCTATACAAACTGCCCGTTTAAAAAGACAATACCCTACGTCGTCTGTTAAAGAAATGTAAAAAAGCGTAATAAAATATCTAAATTTAGGCTAAACTTGGTTTCGAACGTAGACAACGATGAACATCGCACTACCTTAGTGACCACAAGACCAACTCAACTCTTATAAGCCGCATTGAAATTTGATCTCAGTTGTAATGCTAGACGCAATATTCTAAAAAAAATTAACCATATAGTATACTATCATAAAGTTTATTCTTGCACAGCACGAGCAGCCATCTTCTCCTCGTGCAAATTATTTTGTATTTTAAATAATCACTCCATAGTAGCATTTGAATACCAGCTTTATAATGAATACGAATATTTATTTTTCAACTACCCACTTATTACAAGTTATGTGAAAATATTACCATTTAAAAAAGTTTATGTTCAGTCTGTAGTTCTTTACAATAATACAAGAAATAGTTTTGGAATATAAATTCTATATTGAAAGCAAAACAATAACTTTGTCGAAGGATTTGATCTCGATACTTGTTTTTCTCAGTCTTATACACAGACTACGAGACCAGAATTACTTAAGCTCAATCATTAAAATAAGCTATAACACTTAACATATTATAACAAATAGTTATAAAATATAACCTAATGCAAACGTTTTAAAGATCAAATTTGCGTGTCTGTATTATTATTGTATTTGTTCATCAAATCCTCGAGCACTTGTCTGATAAGCTCATATAACTTGAATAAACCTTAATGTTACGTGCAGAGGGTCCAAATTCGTTTGATTTTAGGGTGGGTCAGATAATGTTGACAACAGACTGTACCACCTGTAGGGTTAATTTTCCAAGTGTAGGTACGTAGACGGCCAAATGCGGATTTGGCAATCACGCGCACTTGGAAAAATCACTGTATAGTCTATATAAGCACTCGTTTTCGTAATCGTCTTCATAATTCGTCGTCATGATTTATTATATTTTCATGTTTCTACAAACATACCTAATCTTAACTAAATTCAAACAGAGAAGCGGTAAAAGGTCAAAACTTTGTGTCTGGGATGTTACATGCAATGCTTTTGAAAACCTATGCTGATATCGCGAAGGAATTGGGTGTGGCACCGGGTGGAGAGTTCCGGCGAGCCTACCACGAGGTCAGTCAGTCGGACTTTTTAGCAGGGATGTTGCGGATGCAGATTTTTCCACATCCGCGGGTGCGGATCTTATGATATTTTTTCCAAATGTCACTTTGCGCCGCACATTGTAAATTTACTTTTTAAATTATCTAAGTATCAGCTGCATAAAAAACCTGCATCCGCAACATCCCTGCTATAAAGTTTGAAGTACCCCCGTATAATAATAGGTAAGTATAAGTAAATTCTGCCAAGTCATCCATTTATTTTACATTTCGATTTTCAGATGAAAAAAATACCTGGCTGCAAATTGTTTCTGGGCGATCGGCCAATTCAAATAACTATAGCTCGAGCTTTTCAGTCTCTAAGCGTTTATGAATTGGGACAAGTTCTGTACCATCTTACGTCGACGAATCCTAAGCCATTAGAGTAGGTATCTTCGTAAATTATCTTCAATGATAGATTATACTTAATTTCCTTTTTTTATGTATGTGATGTTACTATTATTTTTGTGGTATAGCAAATTGCAGTTGGAAAAATATAAAGACCGAGACTTTGTACAAGCGCAATTTGAAGAAATTATAAAAGATGTTCCAGCCTTTAAAAAAATATTCCATGTGTTTGTTGACGAACGTGACAAATGTCTTGCATATTCGCTACAAGAATGCGTTCGTTCTGGTAAGTGTTTTGTTGGTAATTTGTAAGAACGGTAGATGGAATGGAAACAACCTACCTAATTATAAGCAACAAAATTATATCCCGTACATATAGGTCTTACGGGGGAGACGTGAAAATTGATTCGCTGTAACAATGTAGGTACCTTGAAATCGCAAAAAAAAAATCAGCTGTTCCCTACATTTTGTTGATTTAAGTGAACACAAATGTATGGAACAGCTGATTTTTTTTTCGCGATTTAAGGTTGGTCCCATAGAAAAAGTTGTTCAAAATGATGAGTACAATGACCCCTTTTCGGGTTTAGCATAAACAAAAAATAATGTTGTATAATCGATACCCATCACGTCTGCAGAGTTTCGCTAATTAGTTTAATTTGACCTTGTATTTTTGTTTTCCTTTTCAATAGTTCAGACTCCACGCATTCTCGCGGTGGTTGGCATGGGGCATGTAGATGGGATTGTAAAATATTACGGTAAAATGAAACAAGAAGATATCGTGCCGTTACTGTTGTGAGTATAGCTAAGTACTTGAATTTATAGCCTACTAGCACGGAACAGAAAAAAACTTTTCTGTTCCGTGCCTACTAGCGACCCGCTCCTGTTTCGCACCGCTTTTACGACTTGACAAGACATTTCTAACACCCGGTTTCTGAATTGAGAATTTGAATTTGAGTACGTCCTACTCTGTACTTAAGTATTAACTTAAACATTTTTTCGTTTCTGAATTAAGTTTTTTGAAACTTTAATCAAGATTTGAGTAATATAACATCATTTACTCAAATTTGACAGAAAGCATGCTTAACAGTCGTCAGTTGCGTTTCTGAAATTTAATTTAAACTTGCGAATTGCAAAAAACTTAAGCGCATACTTATGTATTTGAGAATAATCAGTTGAGATTTGCTACTTTTCTCAAATCAGAAACCGGGTGTTAGTTACTTATATGTAACTTTAATACTAAAGTAGGTACACACGGCTACACATCAAGCTATACATTTCCAGTTTATGCTGATCACACATTGTATAGGATTTCCGTACAATGCGAGGTCAGCTTATACTGGAAATGTACAGCTTGATGTGTAGCCGTGTGTACACATTAACCTTCCGGAATAAATTCTCTAAGCGATGGTGAAAACCTCATCAAAATCTGTCGCGTGGTTTATAACAAAAACGCGGACATACAGACAAATACGAAAAGCGACTAACTTATAATACATACTATGTAACTAGGTACATTTAGAGATAAGTTTTTACCTCCGCTCACACTCGATTTACACTTTATTCTAGTAGGTACTACTACCTACTTAAATCCTAAAGTCAATGTTTTTGATGTGTAACATCTTTCCTTTCGCGTTCCTGCAATCTGTGACCGTGACTGACGGTGACGGTGATGGTGATGGTGATTATCTTCTTAGCGTGTCGATGATGATGATTATTGTCTAAAAAGTATCATAGGTACCCACGTACCATACGTCAGCCAAGATGTCAGATGTTACACTCATCTTCTCTATGTGACAATAGCAGTGGTGGGCCAGTGGTGACGGTCACGACTTACCTACGAGTTGTAGATCGTAGGTTCGAACCCTGACAGGCCCTTTACTTTGTGTAAATTATTTCATCGCCACTGCTCTCAAATCGGTGAAGGAAAACATCGCGAGGAAACCGGCATGTCCTAGAACCAAAAAAATCGAAGACATGTGACATCTTTATTACATATTTTAGTTAAATTTGCGAGCACTAACAGTCTTATAAATAAAAATCTCGCTAATTACTGATTAGCGACTGTTTAGCTCCTAATCAATGATTAATTATTTTCTTCCCTACATAATATAATGGCGGCACTGCACATCGCTATTCGGTATTCGCGTTTTTTACTGTGTTTTATTCGGCTGTATCGTGTAGAAGTCCGAATAACTCGAGCACATCGTCATGAACAGCGAATATGCCGAACATCCAAGAATATTTTGGCTATCTAAAGATAACAGCTAAAACCTAGCCGTGATATCCGCGACACGGCAAAATATTGTCTTTAAGTATGCTAATGCAGAATGCTAATCTGAACGCAATGATGGACATGTTGACAGCAGCAAGGAATTATTATTTGCTCTGTGTTAATTATCAATACATTTATAAAACCGCACTCTACTGAGCACTCAGACCAACATTTTGTTGGTCTGAGACTGAGCAAGCTATTGTGTGGACGGTAAACGAACTTAACCGGGATATAACCGGGGATGTACTTGTACCGTGTTTTTTGGTTTACGCGTAGGTATGCCATCCGGTGCCCTGGAGGTCGGTATATTCGCAATCCTTTGATATGTGACCAAAAACCGACAACCCGGCAGATACGAGTGTTCGTGTATTTGCGTATTCGTCTTATTCGTGAAAAATAGGCAAATATAGGCGAATAGAGTAACTTCACATCGTCATAATTATTTGGACAAATAAGACGAATACGCGAACATGAATAGCGATGTGAAGTGCCACCAGAAAACAAAGTCCTCCGCCGCGTGGAACTGTCTGTTCGCGATAAACTCGAAAACTGCTGCAACGATTTTCATGCTGTTTTCACTAATGTATAGAGTGGTTCTCGAGGAAGTTTTAGTATAATTATAATGGTGCCGATCTCTTGTACACCGAACTAAACTAATTAAACTATTACTAAAATTCCTTACTTTTGGCTATGAGAATCTTATCGCTATTCTGACAAAAAAATCTCTAAATTTAAAAATTATTTTGACAACTAAATAAAATCGAATTTGACGATCGCGCCTCCAGTAAGTACTCGTTTTCACTACCCCGTGAATTTAGAACCGGAGGCGCGGTGGGACAGCAGCTTCGATGTGTTTTTTTAAAATGGAATTTTTCGCTTTTTCTATGGAAAAAAAGGAAAAAAATATACCAACATGTTGAGCCTCAGGGGTTTATGGGCTTCCTAAAGGGGGTCGAAATTTTCATTATTTTTGTGATTTTGTGATTTGGGGGGCACCACATGTTCGATATAAGAAAATAAAATATAAAAAGACAGTGCTGTTTTGCAGCTCAAAACTTTACAGGTTAAAAATAGTCATAAATCTGACTATTTTTAACCTGTAAAGTTTTGAGCTGCAAAACAGCACTGTCTTTTTTGATAAACAAACAAAATTTTAGGTTAAATCGTCACATTCAGAATAGCATTTTCACGTAACTAATAATATAAGTCAGTGCCAGCTTAGTGCTGTCAAAGTAAATTATAGTTGTTGTGTCAATTTAGTCTATCGTCGTTCGACAGGAATAAACAAAATATTAGTTATTTTTAGTCTAGTTTAGAGTATCTTGTGACAAGAGAATCGGCACCAATAACATCCACGCGGGCGAAGCCGCGGGCATAATCGGTAGTTAGCAAGTGATTCTGATTTCTGTTGCAAAACGAAATACAGGTGAAAATATAGGTTTGGCACAGATTATAATAAAAATACTCGATTAAAAAACAGAATTTGAAGAATAAAGTTGACAGACAAAAGTCATCGGAATGGTTTCTCTGAATCTAGTTTAGTGAAAATGGCAATTTTGTTATTCTGAATTTGACGTTTTTCACCTAAAATTTTGATTTTCTAACTAAATCTGACTATTGAAGTGGAGTCGCGATTGTCAAATTCGATTTTAGTTGTCAAAGTAGGTAATTTTTAAATTTACAGTTGCTTTTTTGCATTAAGTATAGCTTTATGATTCTTATAGCCAAAAGTAAGGAATTTTAGTGATAGTTTAGTTCAGTATACAATAGAATCGGCACTAATGTATGTCTTAAAAACAAAGTTAACAATATTGCAAACTCAATTAATTAAAGTTGTCCATTAACTTACGTACTTACCTACGTTTTTCTGGACCTACTAGTCGGTATATTCTAGATAAGAAATTGGCAAACTACCTACGACCCGCGAAGGGATTAATTTTTAATAAAAATATACCTATTCTGATGACATTGATTGACACAAATAATTAGGTAAAAATTTGATTAAAGCCATACTTCTACATTGGTTCCGTCCGGCATACTTCTACATTGGTTCCGTCCGGCTCCATAAAAAATGACAGATGTTCCAACAAACAGTATCTACCTACCTATCTATACTAATATAATAACAACAAAATTCATTATCGGACCGATGTGAAAAACCACAATCCAATCCCATTTTGAGGGATTTGAGGCATGCTACGCATTTGTTCGGGTCCGACATTAATCGGCACAGCCAGGCAAAATCGAATACCTACATATTATGTTAATTGCTTCGGGTCGGGTTTGTTCTGCAAAACAAATAATGCCGAATCGAATGTACTCCCAAATAATTGTGTAGCACACCTAGGCAGAGCGGCCTTTTCCCCAAACAGATTTTATGTATAAGTATCAATGTATTCGATTTTACCTGCTCCCGGATGTGCCGATTAATGCCGACTCTTTTAATTTCTATTTATCGTTTCACAGCGCTCCAGAGGCGTAGCTACCGCCGTATCAGCCGTATCAATAATACGGGGCCCCCAAGCTACAGGGGTCCCCAGGTGTGTAAGCAAACATTCGTACAACATTATCAATAATGAGGAGCCCGTAATTAATTAATACGGAATGACAATATGTTAACGTAATTAGTTTATGGCTTCAAGCGAATGGCACAGTCCAATTCTCAAGCTCATTTAGTAAAATCGCACAGAAAATCTAACTTACGAATCAGGATGCTCAAATTTTCGAGCTCGCTTCCCTCGCTCTTACATTCTCGTACTTAATTTAATGACAAAGACAGCTTAATCTATCCGAGTCAGGATTCTCCAAATTTCTAGCTAGCTTCGCTTGTTCTTGCATTGTCTTTGCAAAATTCCAATGAAATCATGACCAATCCCGGTTCGGAATGCTTCTATTTCCGAGCCTGCTTCGCTTGCTCTTCAATGAAAACTTAACGTATCTGAGTCAGTTTTCCAGTTTGCCTCGATTCTCTTAGGAAGGTCTCAATGACAGCTCTATACCTACTATTTTATTTAAAAAATATTCCTTTTGGGCTTCGCTACAGTCAAATAAAAAGGGGGCACCATAATTTTGATACACAGGGCCCCGTTTCTACTAGCTACGCCACTGCAGCATTCTTTAGGAATAGCATAGGTACCTACCTACGTATTGGGATGGGATTGCGTTCGTATCGATTGTCACTTGGCACTAGGGATCGATTCGGAAAAAAATATTAATTTTATCCACATTCCTAACGAATCCCACAAAATGGGATCGGATTCTGGGATTCGAATCAGAATAAACTTTTGCATCATCTTTCTTCAGACTGACCGACTCCTTGACAATTCAAAAATTATGCATGGCATTGTTTTGTCGCAAGAAAGAAAAGCCAAATTATCGCAAAATAAAATTGTGCATTGCCGTCAACAATAATTTCTGAAAAAAACGCCCAGTTACAATTTAAGTAGCTACATAATGTATGACAATAATATTGGGATCGAAGACACTCATTCTTTTCTTTTATTTTCAGTGACTAGGTTTTAGTTTGACCAACAATTCAGTAATAAATGAATAATAATTTGAAAGTTCATGAAGGTGAGGAGCTTAACTAACTAAAATAATATAAAATTTTGTGCTAGGCATAAGTTGCAGATAAGATAATTGTATAAAAACACGCTAAAATAACGCTTTATCGTCTTGGGTTTCTATCCGGGCATTATGCATGCCTTGCCTTAATGTACTTTGTTCAAATTTTAAACACTGGTCCAGTATTAAATTTTTATCTTTATAGAGCCCAAAAGCTCGTACATACTGGCGCAGGCAGCGCTACTCTTGTCGCGTCCGCGATATCGCGCCTGTTTGTTGGAGCCTTAAACGGGTGATAGACTTGCGAGCATGTCCGCGTACTTACGGCTCGGCGAGCTTACTCGCCCGTGTTTCATGGCTCGTCGTCTCGTCGCCGCGAGCCGCGAGCCAATTTGACAATGAAATTTTGAGGAAGCTTCACGTGTGTCACCGACGGCGAGCCGAGTAAGGTCGCGAACTTAAAGACCGCGTACTTTAAGTACACACGTCTGTCACCGACTGCAAGCCGAGTAAGGTGGCGAATTTAAAGACCGCGTACTTTAAGTACGTACGTTTATCACCCACTTTAGTGGTCGGTCACTCGACGCCGCGACCGCGCCGCTGCGGCGCCGCCGCCGGTTAGACGCCGCGCCATTCCGCTTGATCGCCGGCTGCTTGTGCGCTAAAAGTGCACGTGCTTTATAATATTTTAATGAATCACGCGCGCGTATCGCGGCATCGTGTAGCCGAGCACTTAATCCACCTGCTTAGCACTTGCCGCAGACCTCCACAAAAGCACGAACGTGTGGACGCATCGCAAGCGCTTCCTAAGACTTGTGCAAAATAGCCGCCACTCAATCGGATCGGTATTGCGGCGGATCGGTAGCAACTAGCAACAGCACTGCAAGCCTATCACAAGCCTAGCTATACACGTTTGAATTTGTGACGATTTGGCAAGCGAGGTTTGGCAAGCGTGTAGAGCCATCAAAACATAGTAGGTATCTACATGTCATTAGAATAAATTTTAATTTAAAAATTAAAGTTTATTTTTTCCAGGTTACCATCTACACCATTATACAGGACATTACTGTTAAAAGGATTAAAATGGACGTTTTATTTCCTGGTCTTTTCATTTTTTTATAGATTAGTTTTTGGGTAAAAATAATTATACTCTTATTTGAATAAACTTGTTTATGTCTGCATTTTGTTTTTCTATTCCCTAAATCCCCACATTCCCCACAGTTCATACAGTAAAACTGTTACAAAAAGAAAGGTCTTAATTTGTCAAAGCTAACGAAAGCAATAAATACTACTAAAGTTTAGTTAAACAGACGAAATCAGTCCAAAACAAAAAGTACGTGGCCGCGCGGTCGAAACGTTACTTTTATAGAACTTTTGTTGTGATGTGATTACGGGTTCTATAGTGTGATTAAATTAAATGTTCATTGGTTAGTTCACAATGAGTTTAATAAAGGTACTATAACTAAACACGGTACAATAAGTAAGATTATGATGATTATAATTTGACGCACAAGTGATGCGATTGGTGGGTAACGACCTACTATGTTGACAGCTAGTGACTGAATACTGAACCATGAGTTCGAACTAAGGGACGTGTGAGTCGTGTGACGTCACAGGCACTTGAGTTAACAAGTTCGTCTGCATGTGTGGGTTACATACCACTACATGTCCTCCCCCCTTTGATAAAACAGAAATAATTACTATCTAAATAACAATGAGTAAGGTTCAAAAATAATTGTAAAAACATTGCAAATACCTACTTAATATAAACATGCGGTGTAAAAGTGTTTAACTATACTTAACTTTTAAATTATACAAAAAGACCTTACGCTAACAAGAGGCATTTAAAATGTATATAAAAACAAAACCACACTTATGAATGCTTAAACTAAAGACACATTTTGGTAAAAAAATAAAATACATTGGTCATAAATTTGGTTACAAAAAGTTTTAAACTTATGAGTTAATTTAAACATTTCTACAAGTGGTATAAGTATGAATAAATACGTTATAAGTTGACATATTAGTGTAAGAACGCTTCATAATTGCTTGTTAAGTTGGTCTATTTCACTACTAAAACACACAACACTTCACTGCACTTTAAATTTCACATTGATGTATTTATTATTTTGGGACTGGCGATAAAAAAATGTTTTAAATGTCGAATCTCACAGTCTTTTTTACGACGCGACCCGATCTTGTTGTGACAAATGGCTCAGTTTTGTCAAGTGGGGTCGTTTGGGTCCCAACCGGTGTTATGGTTGTGGTTTCAGGCGAAACAAAAGTTGTAACATAAGCAGGTTTGAGACGATCGAGAGAAATAGTGACTTTTCGAGAACCTACTTGAACGACATAATGCTTATTGCTTCGTTTGACGATTTTATAGGGGCCTTCGTACGGCGGTGTTAACGAGCGTTTAACTTCGTTTTTAACGTAGTCCGATCTTGTTAAATCTTTATGTACGAAAATGTTTCTGTTATCAGCTTGATTCCTTGTGGTCGGTTGAAGGTTCGCTAATGTTTCCATGAGTTTGCAGGTATAATCGGTGTTGTTGATGTTTGCTTCGGTGGGAACAAAAAAATCTCCCGGTAGACGCATAGATTTACCGTAGGTCATTTGAGCGGGGCTGTATCCTGAGTTTTCTTTAATTGTATTGCGCATTCCTAATAACACGATAGGTAATTGTTGTGCCCATTGACTGTTACCATCGCAACGTGCCATGATGGAAGCTTTGGTGCATCCTTTCGACGTGTCCATTCGCTTTTGGATTGTACGCTGTTGTTTTAACTTTTCTATGCCAAGTAGTTTGGTCAGCTGTGTGAAAAGGTTGGATTCGAATTGACGACCTTGATCCGAAGTTATTCTTGCAGGGCAACCAAAACGTGCTATCCAATGCTCGAGCAGAGCTTTCGCGACGGTTTCAGCGCTTATATCCTTTACAGGAACGGCTTCGGGCCATTTTGTATGACGATCAATCATTGTGACACAGTATGTATATCCATCGGAAGGTGGTAATGGTCCAATAATATCTATATGAACATGCTCGAAACGGTCTGACCTTTCGAACTCTCCTAGAGGTGTAATTGTATGTCTTTGCACTTTACATTTCTGGCATTGTATGCAACTTCTTACAAAGTTTGCTACGTCAGTATTCATGTTAGGCCAAAAATAGCGCTGCGCGATAAGGCGACGCGTAGCGGCTACCCCAGGGTGGTTAAGTGCATGGACACTTGAAATCGCTTTTTCTCGAAATTCCGACGGTAAATAAAGTCGCGCTGTTGAAGTTGATGTTTCGAATGTAAGCTCGTGATTTGAATATGGCATGCGGAACAATTTAAATTCCAGATTAGGTTTTTGTTTTAACATGGTTAATTGCGTATCTTCGACTTGGCTTTTATATAATTGTTCATAATCGAAAATATCATGTACATAAATCTCTTCTATTCTTGAAAGAGCGTCTGCGGCGTTATTGAGCTCGCCTTGAATGTACTCAATTTTGTTGCAAAACTGAGAAATAAAATCCAATTGACGAAGACGTCTTGGTGGATCTGATTTAGATTCTTTCTTCGATAATGCGAATATTAACGGTTTGTGATCTGTTAACACCGTGAGATCACGCCCTTCAATCATATAGCGAAAGTGTTTTATTGCCATGTAAATAGCCAATAATTCCCTGTCGCAGGTACTGTATTTTGTTTGGGCGCTACTTAGTGTTTTTGAATAAAATCCTAGTGGCTCTAACCGTTCGTTGACTAGTTGATGCAGTGCTGCGCCGACGCAGGTATTCGCTGCGTCGGTCATTAAGATTAGTTTCGATGACGGGTCTGGATGCGCGAGAGTGACGGCTTCACTTATATGATGTTTGCACTGATTAAATGCGATGATTGCTTCTTCGGTCCAAGCGATTTTTGTTTTATCTTTTTTCTTAGCATTGTGCAAATATTTGTCTAAAATAGTTTGAGTGTTGGCTGCTTTAGGAATGCTCATTCGGTAAACATTTATAAGACCGAGGAAGCGCCTCAGTTCTTCGATGGTTTCGGGTTGCGGATAGTTTATGATTGACTTGACCTTTTCTTCGTCCGGCCGTATGCCATCATAGCTAACGCGGTAACCGAGAAATGTAAGTTCGGATTTTCCGAATTCGCATTTAGACGTATTGATTGTGACGCCAAATTCATTAAGTCGCTTGAACACCTCTTTGAGATCGTGAATGTGACACTCTTCTGATTCTGATGCGATAAGTATATCATCTAAGTAACAGAATGTATTGCGAGTATTTTTCAAAACTTCATTGATAAATCTTTGAAACGTTTGCGTAGCGTTTCGCAGACCGAAGCTCATTTTTGTAAACTCGAACAGACCAAATGGCGTTATTATTGCAGTTTCCGGTATGTCCTCAGGTGCAACACTTATGTTATGGTAAGCACGTCGAATATCAATTTTAGATAGTACCTTTTTATTTTTGAGGATGTATGTGAAATCCGTTAAACGAGGAATCGGGTTGCGATCGGGCTCGGTGATTGCATTTAAACGACGATAATCTCCGCACGGGCGTAATTCACCGTTTTTCTTTTGAACGACGTGCAAAGCATTTGCCCATGGGCTGGCTGACGGCCTGCATATTCCTAGTTCTACCATGCGTTGGAATTCATCCTTCGCCGCTTTGTATTTAGCAGCGTTAAGTGGACGTGCTTTTTCGTAAACGGGTGGGCCACGGGTACAAATATGATGCATGACATTGTGTTTGGGTGGATCCTTGTAACACTCGCTCATAGTGATGTCTGGAAACTCTTCTAAAATGCGGTGATATTTATTATCCGAGTCGATGACCTTAATAGTAGGAATATTTGAGGCATCTTCTACGTTGGCGTTCCTAGAGAGCAAAGTGACTTTGTCGATTAACTTTTTTGAGTGAAGATCCACAAGCAATTGATGTTTGGCTAGAAAATCTGCCCCTATAATGGGCCGCTGTACATCGGCCAGGACAAATTCCCAGGTAAAAGCTCGACGTAAGCCCAGGTCTAAAGTCATTTTCTTAGACCCATATGTTTTGATTGTTGTACCATTGGCAGCAAATAACGTAAAATCAGCTGGTTGACGATTCGCGTTTTTGTAGGCAATAACTGAAATATCAGCGCCGGTGTCTATGAGAAAATGCGTACCACTTTTCCAGTCGGTGACGCTCAAGCGATGTGTTCCTTCGACACCTACACTCGCCAAAGCAGGTGTCGGTTTTAGTTTAACGCTTTTTTGACGCATTGTTGGTCGCCGCATTTCTTGGCGTTATCTCCATAAATATAGTGGTAGAAACACTTGAAATATTTGTCTCCCGGTTGCGCTGTTTGACGCCTGTATTTATTTTGATTATCAAATTACCGAGATCGTGATCGTGACCGTGATCGCGTCTGATAATTGCCACGACTCCTATTATTACTTTGACGCGTGATTTGCAAATCATTAATTTTAGTGTTTAACGCGGCAATTTCTTGATGCAATTTAATAAATTGTTGGTCCATTGGTTGTTTGGAGATAGCGACAGGATTTAGTGTACAGACGTCGGATGGCCGTGAAGTTTCCATTATTTTATCAGCTATTGCTGCGACATTGTCCAATGGAACATCGCAGACAGTGACTACTGTGCGGACTGTTTGAGGCAGGCGATCTAACCACAAAATTTTGATAGTGTCCTCGGGAATTTTGTTTCTTCCGAGCTCGCGCATTTTACGTAAGAGTTGAGTGGGTCGTTGATCCCCTAACTCGACTTTCGTAAGCAACGTGTGTAGCTGTTTGGACTCAGACTCTTCATATGCCGAAATTAACCTGACTTTTAAGGTTTCGTATTTATTGTGCTCGGGCGGGTTCTCGAGAATGTCGCTAATTTGACCCAATTCGTCTCGACCTAACTTAGCTATAACTAATTGGTATTTTTGTAAGTCACCTGCTTTTTGTGTACCGATTATGGCCTCAAACTGGTGGAACCATAGTCGCGGGCGCGCTGACCAGAAGTCGGCGATGCGGGAGTTGATGGTGATTGCCCCCGTCTCTGGCGGCTGGTGCTGGTCTACGATGTAACTCGGAGCAGCTTGCTGAGGTGCGTAGACGTTGTCAGGTGCGGCGCCAGCCGTGGCGGCAGCAGCAGTGTTAGGATTGGTCATCTCCTTCACAGTAAACACTAAAGTAATGTAATTGCACTCGCGGGTTATAGTACAGTATGGAACCGTATTTTTTAAATCACGTCGGGTATCAAATCACGTCGGGGTCACCAATATAGAACTTTTGCTGTGATGTGATTACGGGTTCTATAGTGTGATTAAATTAAATGTTTCTTTGTACGCTGATATCTCATTATCTGTAATTGCTAGGACTTCTGTGTGAACATCCATTTATTCGACAGATTAACCTCATTAAAATGGCATATCGTTTACCCTCAGAACAGTGTAATCTCAAAAATAATGTTAGCTCATACAATGTTCGAGTAGGGTAACCATAATTTCGATTTGGGAATACCTCTGACAGGAGACTATCAATTGTATTGGACAACATCTAACTTAATTTGAAAAAGGAGAATGGGCGTTTCTGCGCTGGAACCCAATTGCGTTAAAATATACTTCATACTTCAAATGATTTTTCTTAACTTTCATTTTATATTATATTAAAATAATGAAATAAGTATACCCTTTTATACATATTTTAATATTTTGTAAACTCAAACTCAAACTCAAAGCATTTATTTCAATTAAACCATTTACAGGCACTTTTGGATTGTCAAAGAATCGCGTCAGTTAGTCAAAAAGTTGAAGCTAGTTGCCCATTCCAAATCGTAGATCTCTATGGAGAAGAACGGGCAAGAAACTCCAAGGACACTTTTTTAAAAATGGATATAGATATTACAAAATCCTGGGTACAGTATTCTTGGTGCTTCTATATGTGAGAACAATGTCAAATGAAAAATAATCAAAAACAATTCAAAATATAAGCCCTGGCAGATGAGAGATGACCAGTCTCAACTGACAGCGCCCGTTCACGAACATGACACGTGGATCAGCACCATCCAGCTCAACCATTTTGTAGGGAACCGAATGATCCAACACACGCGCCACCATCAGCGAGACATTTAAGTGAGTATGACATACTCTCATCAGCCATGCTCTTTCAAGTCAATATAAAACATGATACCATATTAAACGGCTCCATGGTACTCACATTTACAAAATTGAAAAAATGCTTCTAATTTATACAAAACTATAATTTGCAATGTACATGAAAGATTAAAATAATAGAATTTAAAGAAAAAAATTAACTTAAGTTTGTAAAGTCGGAAAAAAAAAGGGGGAAGCAACTCTTCCAAATATTAAAATTTTTAACTAGTGAGCCCTAGTGCCTGTGGAGCAGGACCAGCATTAAGCCAAGCATTTTTATCTACGATATAATCATCCAACTTATAATATGCCTGTCTACATAGTGTGCGTTTAATGCATGTTTTAAATTTCTTCTCATTTAGTTGAAGAATAATGAGTGGTATTTTATTATAACATTTTACACAGTAAAATAAGTATGTACCCATAAAAGAAGTATGTACTTTAGACAATCTGAAACGTGGTTGATCTGAAATTTGTTCCTATTTCTAGTGTTAAAGTTATGCCTGTCACTTATCTTACTAAAAAGATGTAGATTTTTCCGAACATACATAATGTTTTCATATATGTACTGACAAGGAACCGTCATGATGTTAATTTTTTTAAACAGTTCCCTTAGAGATTCGCGTTTGTGGAGGTTGTATATGGCTCGGACAGCCCTCTTTTGCAAAATAAAGATAGAATCAATATCTGCAGCCCGTCCCCACAGCAAAATACCGTAAGACATGATGCTATGAAAGTAACTAAAATAGACCAGTCTCGCGGTATCCACGTCTGTTAGTTGGCGGATTTTCCAAACAGCGTAAGCGGCTGAACTTAGTCGCCCTGCAAGTGATGTTATGTGAGGACCCCACTGTAGTTTTGAATCAAGCGTAATCCCCAGGAAAACTGTCTTTTCGACGAATTCTAGTATCTCCTCGTTCAGTACAACATGACATTCACTACTTCTTATATTCGGTAACGTGAATCTAATGCATTTAGTTTTCTTCTCATTTAATACCAAAGTATTTATAGTAAACCAATTATGGACCTTGAACATAGCGTTATTTACGTCGTCAAGCTCCCGTGCATGTCTATTTACTTTAAAAATTAGTGATGTGTCATCAGCAAATAACACCATTTGTGGTCGATTTTTCAGTAGTTGAGGTAAATCATTTATATATACTAAGAAGAGGAATGGACCCAATATCGAGCCCTGTGGTACACCCATTCTAACTTTTAAACCCAATGAGTTCACACCGTTTATTTGAACTTGCTGCATTCTATCATTCAAATATGATTTTACTAAGCTAAGCGCAAGTTTACCCAGTCCGTAATGCTCAAGTTTCAAGAGCAGCGTTTCGTGATTCACGCAATCAAAAGCCTTAGATAGGTCGCAAAAGATGCCTATTGCATCTTGTGCCTCTTCCCATGCCTTAAAGATGTGTTTCAACAAGGTGACACCGGCGTCAGTTGTGCAACGTCCTTTGGTGAAACCATACTGTTGATCGTGTAGGATGTTATTACGATTAAAATGATTGAGCATTTGATTTAACATTACTTTTTCAAACACCTTGCTGAAAACCGGCAAAACTGATACGGGTCTATAATTATTAGTGTCTTTGCTGTCCCCGGATTTGAAAAGTGGAATAACTTTACTGTACTTCATTAAATCTGGGAATACCCCTTGATCCACACACAAATTAAATATTAAAGCTAAGTAGGGTGCAATTGTCTCAATAATGGATTGACAAACTTTAGTAGACATGCCCCACAGATCTTCGGTAATTTTGATCTTGAGTTGCTTAAAAGCTTTTACAACGACCACAGGGTTTATATGTTTAAATTTAAATTCCACAGGATAGGCTGAAACATTCGCTCTTAATAAATCAATAGCAAGTGAGGGCGAGGAATTTAAAGTTTCCGTAGTTTCAATTGGAATATTGGTAAAAAAAGTTGCAAATTCCTGAGCAACATCGATGTTAGCGCTAATGAGACCGCGGGAAGTGTCCAGTGTGTAATCAGTATTATGCCTTTTGCTCTTATTAGTTTCATTGTTAATAATTTTCCAAACTGTCTTTATTTTATTGTCTGCTGATTTAACCTTGTTGCTAATGAAAGAAGCTTTAGCTACTTTGCACACTATAGTAAGTAGCAACATATTTATTAAAAGTTTCCGTGTTAATATAAGGCTTAAGGCCATACAGTTCAAATAATCTTTCCCTACTTTTCCTGATGCCTTTAGTTGCCCAGTCACTGAATAAAAACTTAGGGCAAATAGTTTTCGTTTTTTTCTTAAAAGAGTTATTAAACTCTGTTTGCACTAATGAAAAGAATTCTTCATACAAAATATTACCATTGTTTATATTTAGGCCCTGAGTACTTATGACTACTGATGTAATTATTACTCTTTATATATTTATGTTATTCTTCTGTATGTGTGTGGGTGTGTGTGTCTGTGACTGAACTAAACGACTGGACCAAATGTTTTTTTTTTGTGCGTTTGAGTGAATCATTGGTTGGTTTACATGCACAATTAAGATGCGGTAGGTGGCGCTTAGAGCAGGTAGTTTCTCTCACTCTTGCTTTTACCATCAAACTCGTTCTATCCCTTTCTTTACATTCATCAGACTAATAAAAATGTTATATTACCTAGTCAAGTATTATATAGTACTCTGTGCCTAGTCATCATTGTTCGTGGTTTAAAGTAACGACAGTAGATGAAATATTTTTTGAATTTTGAGTTTGATGACGATGTTTGATGTGTATATAAATATTATTTCATAATTATAATAATTATGTTTTTTTCGTAGAATTAACATTCAACTAAAAATCCTTTCCTAGAATACTTCGTAATATCAACATTTTTATATTTACGGACCCCAATGAATTTTTAGATCATGGCTACAACAGATTTTTTTATTGTTCATTGATCATAACATATCTAGTATATCACATCATTTTTGCAGTAAATTATGATGTATGTACAGTCACGGACTTTAATTGATGAGCCACCTTCAAACTTTTCAATTTTGCAGTTTCATACATTCACGAGATTACACGATTAAACACGAACTCAAATCGCACGCTCGTAAACAAGATGACAAATAAATTACTTTTAATCGGAAATATCCATAGAGGTTGACTAATAAGTTCTCAATGATAGAAATAAATAAAATGTTGCATTCAGTTTATCCAATCTATTTGATACCGACCTCCTTTGAATCATAGCTCATTAAATCGATAATTATGAAAACATAACTGAAGACAGTGACAGTTGAAATATCAAGATGACAAATAAATTACTTTTTATCGGAAATATCCATAGAGGTCGACTAATAAGTTCTCAATGATAAAAATAAATACAATGTTGCGTTAAGTTTATTCAATCTATTTGATACCGACCTCCTTTGAATCATAGCTCATTAACTCGATAATTATGAAAACATAACTGAAGACAGTTGAAATATCAAGATGACAAATAAATTACTTTTAATCGGAAATAGTCTTATCCATAGAGGTTGACTAATAAGTTCTTAATGATAAAAATAAATACAATGTTGCATTAAGTTTATCCAATCTATTTGATACTGACCTCCTTTGAATTATAGCTCATTAACTCAATAATTCTGAAAACTTAACTGAAGACAGTGACAGTTGAAATATCGATGTCAGAGAATTTCTCCGTACGCTAACGTTACTATGCAGCAGTAACCTAGCAACAATTGTTTATCGTTGCTAGGTTACTGTTGCTAGACCTGCAATTGGTTGACTTTGAGTAGTCACTGCTGTCAAATTTGTAGTTCTGCTCTCAGGTTAGCCAACCGGTAAAGATATAAAATATAATTTTCTTCTTCTAATACGAAGACATATGACTTTGCGTGTCGGGAACCGAATAAAGCCGATTTGCATTACACGGCTAAAATGCGAACAGTACCAGGTGGCTCATCAATTAAAGTCCGTGACTGTACATATTATGCTTATTAAAACGGCACATATGAAATTTCTGGCGTTTCTGGTTTTTTTTTAGCCATCTCTTTTTGTCTTATAACTAAAATCCTCAACTAAATCTGACTATTTTTAATTGCGATTAAAAATGTGTGGAATAAATTTTGATGTCATGATCTTAAATTCAAACCAAGACCTCGACAGTTGCAAAACAGTAGTGTATCGCAAAAATAAGGAAAATTTCGACGCTCTTTAGGAAACTCATAAACCCATGAGGTATTGGTATTTTTTTTTTGTTTCTTATTTTCCATACAAAATGTGAAAAATTCCATTAAAAAACACGTCGAAGTTGCAGTCCCTGCGCGCCTCCGGTTCTAAAAGATATTCACGGGTGTGTAGCGACGCAGCCCGGCCATGGAAAATGTGGAGGCGTGATTGTCCACTTCGATTTTAGTTGTCAAAATAATTTTTAAATTTAGAGATTTTTTTTGTCAGAATAGCATTAAGATTCTCATAGCCAAAAGTAAGGAATTTTAGTAATAGTTTAGTTCGGTTTACAACAGAATCTGCACCAATCAATCTGCCTAGCCTGTTCCCAACTATGTTGGGGTCGGCTTCTAGTCTAACCGGACCGGATGCAGCTGAATACCAGTATATTAAATGGAGCAACTGCCTATTTAACCTCCACAACAACAGCTGATTTGCATTATTCCAAATGCTAGACACATAATTGGCTCGCAGAAATTGTTGTAGCAGCTCGGATTTACACGGTGGCAGACTGCTAGCATCAGCGGCTAAACGCTTCATTAATATCTGAGCCTGTTGGATCGCCGACGAACTTACTCAGCGGTTTAAGTCCGCGTACTTGGTATGACATAGGGCTCGCATGTGTATCACCCCTTATGAAGTCCGATTGACAGCTATAAAAATACTTTGAGGTAGATACTGATTCTATTTTGTGTCAATGTTCCATACAATTTTTGATAGGAACTAGAGATTTCAACATGTTTTGTCTTGAATGTTTCGCCAGTGCAAACGCATGGTTAGAGAGTTTGTAATCGACGACATTGCTTAAAAACTGATTCTCAAGGCATAACGTTTTATTACATGTACGAGTACGAAACGTCAAAGCTGACTTCTTAAAGGGGTGAGTGGGTGATATACGTGCGTACTTAAAGTACGCGGTCTTTAAGTTCGCGACCTTACTCTAACTTATTGTAAAGACAGCGTACTTTAAGTACGCACGTCTATCACCCACTTTAGATTGTCGCGGGTGTAGTACATACTAATTCCGTAATGTGCTGTCACTGTCATACGATTCTACTTCCGTTTAATTCCATGCTAGCTTGATCTCTACGACAGCTGTCAATAAAATCACGCTTATGAAGTCCTAAATTTCCAATGACTAATAAATCCTATGGACTTGGCATACCTACAAGAAAAACGTGTATACCTACGCTCTACTGAGAGGATAAAATGGCGGTTACTAGAGCAGCCCTTATCGATACTTCTTTAAAATAACATCGATAAAAGATTGTGAAATGTTTTCATAATGTCACGGTACAATATGTACGGGTAAAAATACCCCAAGTTCTTTAACATGCATGAGTCTTTCATTTAACCGATAGAGTACCGCGCCGTTAAGTTGTTTGTTGGATCGTCCTTCTTTCAAGGCTAAACCGTAGAACTGGAGGACGGATATAAGCTGCTTTATATCGACGTAGTATTCTATAACGGATTTCACTCCATTGTGTATATACAATGGAGTGAAATCCGTTATACTAGTACAATCGACGTAATACAGAGCTGCAATTTGCAAAAAATGTATGAAAATTTGAATTTCACGGATAACCAGTGAAAAACTTTTTTTTTAATGGTTTTATTCACCATAATTCATATTTTTGATGCTAAGTTTCTAAAAGGAAAATGATCGAGGGTTAATTATTTAATTAAAAATCAACAATAATTATAATAAAGTTATATTAAAGAAATCAATTTTATTCATTTCTGAACAATACAATTTAGTTTGGTAATTTCTATGGCATATTCTCTCTGTAGATTTCTTCCCATAATATTTGTATCTCAAATTCATGTATACCTATTACACTTTTAATTAATAAATATTATTATATCCTTTAAAATCTTTGATAATATTACTAAAATGAGCAATTTCTTTCGTCTGTCTTCTAACTTTCTCCGTCTCTTTATCTTCTTGGACTGTTTTTGACATTTGTCCTTTAATTTCTTTATCATTTTAAATGTGTGTACCTGAAATCAAATAAAATTAAGCTTTAACAGATATTGAAGACAAGAAGCGAGAGATATCACCCAGCCAGTCTCAATTCAATCAATGAGATGTTATCAATTAGATTTAAAAAAACGGAACTGGTCATACCGGTAAATCTGGCGTAGCGGAGGTGCTAGCAGCTAAATCTGGCGCAACGTAGGTGCTAGCAGCGAAATGTAGCGCAACGGAGACTAAATCTAGTGTAGCGGATGTGCTAGGGGCTAAATCTATGCCACTCCTCTTTGAAATTTCTCCAGGTTGATTTTGAGTGGTAGGCACACAAACAGCTTGGACCTGAAATCCACTCTTTATCATTAACATAAATATTAATAAAAATTGAATAGTACTTAAAAAATTTATGACTTTTCAAAACAGTAATGATCCTACTGTTTATAATTACAAAAATCAATTACCGTATTAGGAGCACCACATCCATTGATTGTGAGTTTGTCTGATTTTGATCATTCTCAATTAAAATGCCAGACATATTTGTTCGAATCTTAGGCTGTAAACAACCAATAAAATGATGAGTATTCTTGATGTTTCTTGATTTTATTAATAGGATTTTTAATTAATATTAATTCTTCCAACACATTCTTTACATCACTCTTTGTGTACACATTAGACAACTGTTGCAATTGAGGACATCACCATCATTTATCAGCCACTACACAATCATGTTGGAAAAATTTATAACATGCAATGTTACTTACCAATAAGGTTCGTGATAGTAAAGCATCGTCACGTAATGTTAATTTATTCAGTGTCCAAAACATGATTCTTCAAAGTGAAGACAACAAAATATGTGAATTGTTTTTGTTGACATCTTTAAATTTTCAACACTGATTGTTTCCAGCCAAATTTTCTTTTTCGTTCATCAGGCAGCCTTGAAAATAAAACATAAAACCAATAAAGAATCATAAAATAGCATTATCGATAAATATAAAAATGTCTAAATGCACTGCTCTATCCCTTCGATAACAAGAAAATCATTTCATGTTGAAAAACTATTAAAAATAAAGGCAAAAGGGAAAATAAGAATGCTTTACTGTTAAAGCTCTTCAACAAATGCAGAATCTTTTGTTTATCATATAAATCTTAAGATATTTCAGCTGAAATTATGTACGTACTGGTGCAAAGTTATGTTCGGGAGATTTCCGCTTCTTTTGATGCCAAATCCGATTATATTGCAATTGGGCATCTTGCTATTGACGATTTCTGCTAGAGGACCGAGTTTAAACGCATTATTACTGCAAATTACTCCAAAATTTACAATTATAACCACAGCTCAAGAGCATTTGACAGTTGACGTACTCAAGTTTGGTACCAAACAGCGAGAGGATAAAATGGCGACTCGGCCGCAAATAGGTATTCAATGACTCTAGAAATGTAGGGTTGCCAATAAAGTAACTGTCAAAAATAGTATTGTCCTTTTTCACTTACGCAAAATTATGAAAGTTAAAAAGAGATGGCAATATTTTTATGATTTTGGCGTCGATATGCCTCATATTTGTATAACTGTTTTTCTATAGTCAAACATTTCAAGTCCATATGATTTATAAGTCAATGTAAATTTCATAGTAGTACAGACAGTACCTGTCAATGTCATACTTCATGAGCATGCCGACCTAATTAGTGATGCGTGATGAATCATCGTGAACACAAACTATGAACTATTGATATTTTAAATTAAACTTAATTTTAAATTAATTTTATTGTATACTAGCTGTGCCCCGCGGTTTCACCCGCGTAGGTCTCGATCCCGTGGGAATATAGAGATAAAACGTATCCTATTCCAGGTCATGGTCTACCCGTGTGCCCATCTTATCCTCTCTAGATTAGGGAAAGCCGCAGCGGCGGGCGGGCGCGGCGTCAGCGTCGAACGGTTCGCGTATTGCATTTTTATACTCATGATAGCTTCGAAATTAAATGTCCGATTCGAATGAATTTAAAAGTATTTACTGCTACATAAATACCCTCGATGTTAAAACTATTTATTTCAATAAGAATTACTATTATGTTTATAAAACTCCTTCGCAAATAATGCATTAATTTCGAACAAATTTGATTACCATAAAAAAAGGTTATAGTGAGTCAATCTTAAAAGATAGATATATGCTGTCCCGGACTTTTTTTTTGAACTTTTAAAGAGGAACATTTCCATCATACATGATATTTGCGTAACTTAAACCGTTTAGGCAGCGCACGCAACGGAAGCTCTCAAAAAGAAATATTTTTTCCCGTTTTTGTAACATTTTTCATTTATGCTCCGCTCCTATTGGTCGTAGCATAATGTTACATAGCCTATAACATTCCTCGATAAATGGGCTATCCAACACAAACACAAATAATTTTTCAATTCCAACCAGTAGTTCCTGAGATTAGCGCGTTCAAACAAACAAACAAACTCTTCATCAGCTTTACAATATATAGATAATAGTATAGATTTTATATCATAAAATTATTTGTACATACTTGATCTAAAATAATAGTGAGTAAATAAAATCCAATTTGAAACTGATTCAGATATGGATTTGGGACTCCTTTAAAGGAATAAATGTATTTTATATTAAAATATTCGTTTAATTTAGTAACGTTTGTAATTAAATTAAACCCAATTTAATGTTACATTAGCATTGATAATAGTAAGAAACGTCGATAATTTCTATCGACAATTTTTTATATCCTGAATTACTGACAGCCCTAAGAATGTCAGTTTGACATTGTCGCAGAGATCAAGCAATCTTTTACGTATTGTAGTTTTAATATCACAGATTCACAGGTTTACTATAGTTTATTATTATAGAAAAGTAAATGCTCGATTCTATTAGCAGGGTTTATTTCAGACTTTCGGTCAGTGGGTCGTCTTTTTCTCTGATAGTTTGGTTTGCTGGTTTCACGTACTTCCACTGCTTTCAGCACAAGCTGGCTGCACAAGTTTTGATGTAATAGTTATGTGCACTTTTTAATTAATAAAAATAAAAATGTTATTTGTGATATTATTCTGTATTCTGCAACCTGTAATAACTTTTAAAGAATCTGGATGTGGCTGTAACCTTAATCGTGCCGAAGGGGCAAACTTAGCTCAAGAAAATATTTTTAGTAATAATCCATACAATGATGTAGATCAATGTCCTGTTGGGAATGATGTTAATAACAAATATAGCATCGTCGAAGCCAAAAGTGGAATAGATGGAATGATACTAGTGCCGGCTAATGAGTATCAGGTGGGGACAGATGATATAGCCATAGAGAGTGATCAAGAAGGCCCTAAAAGAATAGTGAAACTACAAAGTTTTTATTTAGACAAACATGAGGTTTCAAATGAGGATTTTGCTCATTTTATACATAAAACCAAATATAAGACTGAAGCAGAACAATTTGGAGATAGTTTTGTGTTCTCAGCATTTCTGAATAATACATTTAAAGAACAATTGAAGGACTTTCGCGCTGTACAAGCTGTCTGGTGGTACAAGGTGCTTGGTGCTGACTGGAAGCATCCATATGGACCTGATTCTGACATAACAGGTACATAGTTTCAAGCTTGCCATAAATTGGACCTGTTAGTCTAATTTATCTTTTAGAAACTAGATATTTAAATACTGAAATAGGCATTTTTGCATTTACTTGATATCATTTACCTGTATTTCTCAGAATTACTGGACCATCCCGTAACTCATGTGTCATGGAGTGATGCCAAAGCATACTGTAAGTGGAAAGGTGCACGCCTGCCGACAGAGGCTGAATGGGAAGCAGCATGTCGGGGTGGACATCAAAATACCACATACCCTTGGGGAGACAAACTGTTCCCTGGCAGAAAACATATGTCAGTATTATGGTTTATTTTTATCAATTAGAAGCTGATGTTGGGTCAGCACATGTTGTCCTATCCAAATTTCAATAATTCATAAATAATTTCAATAGAAAGTACACTTTCACTTTGCCCAAATTTAAAATATTACAGGTGATTTAAAAAAAAATATTTCTGTAAAAATCTGATTTGGACTATAATGAATATTTTAAACAAAAAATTGCTAAATAGTTCCAGTGATCCATACATTAACCACAGGCATGTAGTTGTAGAGGGGCTTGTGCCTAAGTTATAACAGCCGCAAGCCACAGCAACTATTTTTGAAACAACTGCTAACTGGCTTGACCTGCCTTGCTATTGCTGCATTAGCAGGATATCACATATCTTATTATTTTTTGTTTTTCAGGGCCAACATTTGGCAAGGCACATTCCCCACTCATAATTCAGCCAAAGATGGCTATTTAGGTACATCCCCAGTGAACATGTTTCCTCCAAATGATTTTGGTCTATATAACATGGCTGGCAATGTGTGGGAGTGGACTGAAGACTCCTGGGCTGGAAAAAATGTAATATTTGTTAATTATTTAAATGAAATCAAACTATATTTAAAAAAAATCTTGTAAAAACTAAATCACCTTTACAAAATGTTTAAAAGCAACTTTTGTTTACTTTTAGTAAATAAGAACTCTTGATTCAGCCTGTCATAAAGGTTCATTATTGTAATTTCTTTTGCAGCCTGAAGAAAAAGTGAAGAAGGGTGGGTCATATTTGTGCCACTTGTCCTACTGCTACCGTTATAGATGCTCTTCACGGTCTCATAATACTGAAGATAGTTCGGCAGGAAATTTAGGATTCCGGTGTGCTATGTCTGACAAATAACTTACATGTCGTTTTGTATAACAGACAACAATGTACTTAAAAACTACACAGTAATAATATTCTAAACATCACTTGACACTAATTCCAAATGGATTTTAAGTTTCATTGACTATGTTCCTAAACTAAGCGCGTTTGAAGACGGTTGGACGGACCGGCGCTTTTACGTTTGGCGTCTGCGTCTATGTTCATACAACTTAGCACATAAAAAAACTACTCTGTATTCCTCTCCATATGGAAACCCATTCCTAGTTTTAAATAGGTACTTACGAAAAGTTTTAACATAATATTGGTTTTATATGGAATAACAAAACTCCTCTCCAGAGACCTTTTCTGATCAGATTTAGTTTCTGGACGTTTTTTACTGCAGAGGAGGGGTTTTAAGCACATAATGCCTTCTTCTGCCAGGTTGACTCTCCGGTAGGATGCTGTGTTACTGAATTCATAATATATAGGTAATACATTAAAAAAAAACTGTGGGTTGTAATTCATACGAATAAAATGATAAGGATAAAGCTATTATTTTTATAATATTATTGATATTTGATGATCACATTGATCACACTATTAAACAGTGATCAATCTCAAGTGAGGTATGTTAAGTTTTCGACTGTATTTTTGAAGTGAAAACTTCTTTAGGCGCGTTGAACGATTTTCTAATTTATTAATCAAATATTATTTTTAAAGATTATTAAAAAATAAAACTTTTGTTTATTATAATGTGTTTCATTTTTTTTCCTGCAGAGAAATGACTACCTCTATTATATCCTAGCATAAGAATTTGGATATGGCTATTTTAATATGTTTATATATTAAATGAACATTTAAATTGGATAAAATCTCGTCCGTTTCTGGGTTGGACTCTGTAACGGCAAAACTTGACATTGTGTTATTACACATCGCACGGAAATGAGGGGACATAAATTAAAATATTACAGTAATATTACACTTATATTTTAATTGCATATTTTTGTATAAAAATTACAATAAATTGATTTCTATATGATTAATGAAACATCAAATTTTATATTTACAAAATGGTGAGCTTCAGCTGCTTGGCTGCTAAAAAAGCAGAATATTCGGAGTACAAAAAGCACCTTTAATTTTGGTAAGTACAAAATAAAACGGAAGACTAAAAAGGAAGTTTGAAAGCTACTGCTATTAAACCCGTTATCGATTTGATCTTATATAAATAATTTTGGTATAAATAAAAGATAAATTAAACAAAATAAATAAACAACACAACCACTTTAGTGTCATAGTAATCTAAACCTAAATTGAACATTCGGTTAAAATTAAAATACAGTTGTTGTACTTAAAATAGAAAAATAATCACGTCAATTTACAACAAAAAAAGTTGTATCGAAATAATTAACACCTATAAATGTGTTATAAATACACAAAGGCAAACGGCGTTGATATTAATTTACTTTTTATATAATTTTGGCATTTGCCGAAAGGTACAAAACCTATATTTGATCTAATATTGTGAACAATGGTCTTGATAATCATGAGCTTGTAAAAATACTGATAAATACTTATAAACTAAACATGGAGTATTTTTTTATCTATTATTTATTTAATAGCACTAAAATCGGAGGCTATTGCGATCTTATTCGCAACTCCCTTTATTTTTTTAATAAAAAAAGTTAGCTGCCATTAATTTGAAGCACGCACTTCTTGGTTTATCCACATAGTATAGTGCTGGATATGCAGAAACCAATATAATTTTTGATACACTTAATACTTGGTTAATAAAAATATAAATTCAAAAGATGTGCGAGATTAGTATATTTAAGTAGATTTTACTTCAATTCAAGTGGCCAATAACTTCAGATTTCGTATAACAAGCTTCATGGTAAATGTGTGACAATGTTAGTTTTAAAGTTTACAAGCTCATCATCATTACAAATATATTTAAATGAAATAAGCACCATGTAGTTACATGTTTCTGTAAGTATTATGACTGTATTCTTTTAGAGGTTTTCTAAACTCTAAAAGCAACATATTGTCTAATTCTAATAATAAAAGTATAAAACGCTATGCGATCACAAATCTAGCTATACATTTACATCAATAAAATAAAATTTACACCATTGATACCGCCTAACTGTATGTACACTAGACAAATCACATGTACCACTACTTCTAGGGTTATTATTGGCGAGGCGACGTGGCGAGAGGCCGGACCTGCGCTCGCGCGTCGCTCACATACATCCGACACCGTTACCCCGAAGGTCCACGCATTAAATAAGAAATGTTAACGTCCCGTGATAATTTCAGGCTATGAATCACAGAGTACTACGGAATGCTAAGGAGGGCGCCGCGACCGGCGTCAGTTGCCGGCCGGCAGCACGGTGCGCGCGCGCGCCAGCGTGCCGTTCGCGTGACCGTTGCTGAAGCCGTTCTTCAGTGAGCCGTTTTTGTACGTGATGTCTTTTATTTCTGTCGTCTCCGGTTGGGGAGACCTGGCGCGAACCTGTTAACAAAAATAATTAATTATTATTTTACCTGTATTTAAATTTCATCACAGAAACCTTTAATTTTTCAGAAATAATAAATAAATAGTAATACTTTTGTAAACCAACATTGAATGTATTTGCTGTTGGTGTTCTAAATAAATAAATAAATAGAGTAGAATCCTCTCAGTATCCTATCCTATTTTTGCAATCGGTTCAGTATAACCAGGGTTACCTTTTAAAATCATAAGTTTACCTCTTACATTAGTTTAATAAGCAGATGACATAAAATCGATAAGGAAGTATTTTCTTTCGGTGTAAAATGCAAGCAAATAAGCGATAAACATACCTTAGGTCTAGAGCTGTAGGACTGGTTGTAGAAGTCTTTGAAGAGGAAGAAGAACATGACTGCGTGCATGCCGATCCACCAGACGAACGCGCGCGGGTAGTCGCAGTCGATGAACAACAGCTGGAACGCGTGCACCATTATACCTACGAACTGCACCTGGAAAAATAATATTATATGTGAATAACAAAACGCCTGTTTTATCCCAAAGGGGATTATTTAGGGAGAGGTGTGCCTATTGACACGATACACCCACTTTTCGCCAGTTACGTTTAAATCCCATATAATAGGGGGAGAGCTTATTCCATCAACCAAGCACAAATCCATACTTACGACTGCTAATGAGAATTTCCTGATGGAAAAACCCAATAATACTGCCTGGTCTGGGAGTTGAACCCAGGACCTCACGCTCAGCAGTACTTAGCGCGGTTACAAATAGTCACTAAAAATTTAAAAGGTTGGATGGACACCCCTGTCTCGATCAGAGGTAGTTATTATACTTTTCTTAAATTTTATATTTTTTTCTATTTCGCGTCCCCACGAACGTACCCCCGAAATAACGTATACCTGTCAACACAATTTTACTTTGTTTTACAGTGTTTTTTAACACGGTTTCAAACATAATGCCGTTGACCATCCTCGATGGTTAACTTTAGCGCAAACGTAATGCCAGTGAACCTCCCGGAGGGTTCACTCCCAATATGTATGGCGCTAAGATATGGCGGTATGGCGTATGAGCTCTATGAAAAATGGGTGGAGTCGAAAGAGTTACTAAAATTATGAACTGCTTGTTACTAATATCTTTAAATGATCTCAGAAGCAAATCTTGAAATTTTGCACTTAACTAGCATTTTAAGGGATGAACGTTTGTACGTCATTTTTGCCAATATGGGAAATCTCGTCGGACATGCACGCGTAGCATGACCACCGTAGAAACGGGTTTTGTCGACGGAAAAGTAGACAAACTGACAGATTGCGATTGTTTATCCGTCATTTTGTCTACTCTTCCATTTCTGGTTGTGAATAAAATGCTTCTCTTACCATTTGTAAAGTAGTGAGGTATTTCTTCCACCACAGATACCTCCTCATGTGGGGGCCCATAGCTGCCAGCATATAGTATGAATACATAATGATATGCACGAAGGTATTGAGCAAGCCGAAGAAGGTGGAGTGGCCACCCGGCGTGAACTTCACGCCGAACCACACGGACATCGGCATCACACCGTGGTGGATCACGTGAAGTGTTGACACATGATCAAACTTCTTTCTCAGGACAAAGAAGATCTGAAGGAAAAAACGAATTTCGATGTAATCTCTATTCTATTATAAGTACTGTAGTTTAGTTGCCAAATACACATAGGTATACTTTTGATGCCGACGTTATGATAGCAAATCTTGATCATAGAAAAATAAATTAATAATACTGCGTGTAGAATCGAAACTGTATCATACGCCCAGAAGCAAAAGGCGCTTTTTAAACACGTGGAGATAAAGTACCTATCGCTTTTAAAGGAAGTATTATTTCTCTACCAAAAATAATTTCGCTATCGATTTTGCATAAGTATAACTTGGACTTTGGATTGGACGCCACGTGTGATCAAGTAAACATCGTAGTACAAGTAGTATCGGCAACAAGTTTGACACGGATCTCTTTTTGCCGTAGGTATAGTATTGAGTTTTGCGATAACTGGTTATCACTGAACACGCTATGATAACGTTACACATGTATTAATAAAACAAAAGCTTACCGTATCAAAGAATTCTGTGAACTTGGAAAAATAGTACCACCAACACGCGTGAACCATCTGAAAATTGAATACATATTATGATATTTGGAAATGGGGCATTGAAAATATAATTTCAATGTTATTTAAATTTAAAACAATACCTTCTACAGTATTATTTTTGAATTTAATTTTAAAGCAAAAACAAATTATAGGGAAATTCAACAATAATAAATCGTTAGTAAGCAATCTACATAAGTATATTGTATGTGTTAGGTAAGTGTTAGTTCATGCGTGATGTGATGACTGGAGACTTAATGAGTCATGATTGATAAATATCAATCCCGAAAATGATTGATTATGTTAATTTGATGGGCGTGGTCCGTGGATGATTAGGATGCAATAAGTACTTAACAAAACAGCTACACAACTACTGTACAGGCAAAAGCATGCCCAGCACAACGAGGGTGGACGCGGGAGATCTCTTATAAATTACATAATTATGACAGTTGGAATAAATTAATAAATTATTTAAAAACCAAAGCTAATCACTTTTTGTGTTACAAAAAATGGTAGGTAAGTACTTAATCTCATTTTTTGTAATGCTGGTTTTATTCAAAAGAATTTGCAGCTAGCAGCAGTATTTAATTTTGTCTGCTTCGAAATGCCGCAATTCAATTAAGTATACTTAATTTAATATACATACATACACAAATAGCAGCCTTGTTTACGACATATTTTTTTTCTTTAGGTACCAAATCCATTATGTATTATCCCGGAACCTGTTCAATGGGTATTATTATGTAGTTTATGATAATGGTTGATTTAGTACCGGGTCGACCGAGCTCTGCTCGGGTGAAAATAGAGAAAACTAATTTTCTCAGAAATGAGACCTAGCTAGATCGATTTTTAAACTTTCATCGAAATTGTTAAGGCCGTTTTCGAGAACGTGATTACAAATATTGCTATTTTAATGCTACGGCTACACTTCGCGTTATCGCGAACTTTTCTTCGTGCGCTCTCTGTTGCTCAGCGAGTACCTAATCGAGGGGTGTGCGAGAGAGAGCGCACGAAGAAAAGTTCGCGATAACGCGAAGTGTAGCCGTAGCATTATAGTAGGTATAGAATAGGATAACTGTTTTAGTGCAAATGTATAGTTCCGGAAGAATGATTCAATGGGAATAGAGAAACAGGATAACAAGAATAGGAACCCACGAACGACTTCAGTAATAAAAACAACAAGGCATAGTAGCACAAGGGCAGCTTTTCACACAGATCTATGTTGTAGTGTAATAGTATAGTGTAGTTTTGGGATGTTGGGACTAATAAAATATACTAAATAAATGGAAGTGATAATTCACCCTCATTGTTTGTGGATGTTTGGAGTGGTCGACCGGCTGACATTGAAAGTTATACCTGCCTGTGAACCAGCCCGCGGCTCCAATCTGAAACAATATGCCGACACCAGGCCCTTATATACAAAATTCGCACATCACCGATGCCGCACTGTTCATTACACGGCTTCAAATGTTAATGCATTCAAAGTTTAGCGTAATAATGTTGGCGCATGTTGATACTTTACAATATTACTTGTTAGTAGCAGTACCATCCAAATACGTATTCATTTGGATACTTATTTCTATGCATAATAACTAACTTACGACTAACTGTTACCATCTGCACCATGGAACTAGTACTATATTGCATACTGTAGCATTCCTAAAAATAATTATTATAATGCTGATTGCTATTTACAGTGAGCATGGGTTAGTTTTCTATGCCCGGGCGTCGGTGTATGGACGCGTATACATCACTTACTCTAATAGCTTTGGGATTGTCTGTGTAGTCCACAGGTTGGCACCTAAAGCTGTAATGATTCAGCCAGCCCCCCATCATACTCTGAGCATAGCATGGCAAAAAAAGAAAAATATTGGTATGGACATTACAAATGGCACAAATCTTTTAAATCTGAATGAACTTGATCAAAAGCAACAAGATAATAGATTACTCAATGTTCTGCAGTACTCTAGTTGGGAGATTAGTAACCGACTTCAAAGAAAGGAGGTTATCAATTCGATACGTATGTATGGAATATTATTATAGGAACTGCAATATATTCACATATATGTTTCCAAAAAACAAGTACTTATACAACATTTTTATAAGTGTATGTAAGAAAGTATGTATGTTTGTCCACGCATTTCTCCGAAACTATAAGTCGGATGGTGACCATTTATTTTTTATTGCCTTTCATTTACTTCAACTTAGGGAACAGTTTCATCAAAATCGGTACAGTAGTAAGATACGTACTAATACGTGTAAGTGTGATGGCCTGACTTATTGAAACGAACTACGGGTGGTGGTGTCAAAGGAAAAACATCTCAAAACCTTGGTCAAATTCTAGTGCATGTAAGGAAATCATGTGTGGTATAGGAACCACAACTAAAAAGTAAAAACTCTTTTACAAAAACTAAAAAACTGACTTAAAAAAGTGAAAAATAACTTTAATTTCGGATTTCAGTGACCAAAACGAAAATATAAAACCAAAGACTACGACGACATTAGTTTGTAATAATTAGTATATTGGGACTTGGTGCCATAAAAATACCTAAATAAAGACTTCCGAAATTAACGTTATTTTTCATTTTAGTGTTTTTTTTCATGTCAGTTGTTTATTTTTTGTAAATAAGTTTTATTACAAAACAAGTAAGTTAAGTGTCAAACTTCTATCAGCAAGCAGTTACAAGACACAGTGTGGGTACGAAAGATGAAGGAGAGCTACTTAGGCCAGCCATAATGTCTGAAAATTATCTTAGTAATATATTGGTGCCGATTCTGTTGTACACCGAACTAAACTAACTAAACTATCACTAAAATTCGTTAATTTTGGCTATGAGACTCTTAACGCTATTCTGACAAAAAAAATCTCTTTTCAAAATTATTTTGACACAACTAAAATCGAATTTGACAATCTCGCCTCCACTTAGTACTATTGTTTTCCCTACCGCGTGATTTTTTTTTAGAGCCGGACGCGCGCAGAGACACCTCCTTCGACGTGATTTTTTTATGGAATTTTTCACATTTTGTACGGCAAATATGCAAAAAATTACCAACATGTTGATCCTCAGGGGTTTATGGGCTTCCTAAAGGGGTCGACATTTCATTATTTTTGCGATAGGACACACCATTTTCAAGATATAAGCAAAAGAAAATAAATTAAGATACAGTACTGTTTTGCAACTAAAGTCGAGGTGTTGGTTTGAATTAATTTTATTTCATGACATCTTATTTTATTCCACATATTTTTAATCGCGATTAAAAATAGTCAGATTTAGTTAGAGGATTTTAGATATTAGACAAAATTTTAGGTAGGTTAAATCGTCAAATTCAGAATAGCATGTTCACTAAACTATTAACTAACTTATCTCAGTGCTGTCGAACTAAATTATAGTTATGTTGTGTCAGATAGAGTCTATTTCAGAACGGACGGAAAGGACTAAACTAAATATTAGTGATTTTTAGTTTAGTTTAGAGAATTTTGTGATAAGAGAATCGGCACCATTATCAATTATTTAAACATTATTATCATTATTTACTCTGCCAAGGTTGTTTATCTGATGACCTCTTTGATAATATTGATAAGCCTTTTATTACTGCTTTCTCATCAGCAGTAGTAGAGTTAGGAGACATTTTTATCTTGGGCCTGCTGGTAGGCTGGTCTCCATTTTTCAAACAGGGATATTATAACTACAAGTCTATTCAAGCAAAAAAGTTATTGGGTCATTCACACAATTTTTTTATTCCACTAACTATCTTATTTTTGGATGAATACTAGCCTGTATTATGGATACAAAGCTAAAGTAAATTATAAAACTTACAAGGTTAATTAGTCAACAAAGTACATATAAAATATATACCATAGATCTGGCTGAAATAAACAGGCATTAGTCAACAAAGTTAACTTTTATTTTGAAGGCACCTTTATCATTAGTAAATTACTTTAGGAAGGCAATAAATTGGTGCAGATATGATACTAATGTGGACTGTAAATATTATTACTAAGTGTAATAAATTATTGAAAATTATTTAAAGCAAAAGTCTTAGAAATTAGCAACTAAGAGGAATATTTACAGAACACCTTTTTTTGTATTTAAAAAACATGTAAGTATTATACTTTTTGCTCTTTACTTTAATTAGACTGAAAGAACGATGAGGACACAAAACAAAATTGCATTCAATGCAGCAAACAGTTTATCATCTAAAAAGTATTATAAATGTAAAAATGTTACCTCATAAAACAGCCATGCGCTGAATACTACTTGTAAAAAGTTATATAGTATTAGAACATTTTTTAGTTCATATGGTTTTCTACTCTCCATAATTCGTGGCCCTAAAACCTGAAAAAAGAAAAAAAAACGATAAATGTTTGGTTCCTGAGAAATATAGCTGTACATGTTTGATATAGTAAATGTAAGTTACATACCTTGACTAGATAGACGTAGCTTAGACATATTAATAAGGTAGGAAAAGGGGAACTCATCAGGAACCATGGATTTGTCCTAGGATCTGAAAAGAAAAAAAGAATGTTAAATTAAATTCATAATACATTTCTTCTCTGCTGCTAGTATGAATCTAGAGAATGTAAAAATTATAGAACTGATTTTCACAGTGACTTATATTATGATAGAATACAAATGTTAGAATGTTTCTCAACAAAAAGAAGAATTCCCACAGCATCCAATCAGATTAAAGATAATATGTGATTGCTGTGATTGGACAAATGAGCTGCATAGAGTAAATGCCCAGCTGTTTAGTGGGTCATCTAAAAATACTCCTATGTTATAACTGGAAGTGTGTTGGCAGTGTCGTGAGATATGATCAGTATCATGAGATAAATTTGTCACGCTAGTCATCTTTACAGATATGAGCATCATACGGCTTATTTGTTTATCTATTCACTACAAAATTGTTTATATTAATAAGACATCTGTAGACATGATTGTGAGAAACAGCTGATTTATAGCTGCTTTTTAACTATTTATTTTAATTTTGTTTTAGTAATAAAGAGATATGAACTTCATTTTTAAATTAGAAGTTTTATTTAGAATAATTATGAAGTACTTATAATTTAAATTAAATGTTTCTTAATATTCTGTCATAGTCGGCACATTCAAAAGATTATTGGATTAGGAAGACGTGAGTACCTACATGGATAGATTAGCAGATACAATTTTATATAAAAGTTTCAAAAGCCCATCTTATGACTTACCTCCGAATTTGTCCATATAATATTGAAAATCGCTAATATACTGTTGTATTAGCGCCATTGTGTCGATTTCTGAAAATTAAATACGAATTAATTAAAACAATTGAAATAACCAATAGATGTCAAGACAGATAGAGTTCCGCGATTATGCCAGGTGTTTACGGAGTAATTAACACTGACCGAGTAATTATAAACACTACACGCCTTTCAAAACATTATTTACAATATTTTTTCAATTATTATTTAACCAGTAGTTCACAATAAAATATTTTTTTGATTCATTGAAACGAAAATAGGTTAACCAGGCTTTGGCGCACTGACAGCAACGGAACAGGGAACTAGGAAAACTGCCTAAAATAAACACGATAGATGGCGCAACTGTAACGTAGTGTGACTAGTGTGAGTGTGACAGTTGACAGTGGATAGCACTACGAAATTATCAGCCGAACGTCATCTCATCTCATCGAATTAAAACTTCTAATAAAATTGATTGAAACAAAGTGAAAGATCATTGTCTTTTAGTAGTTTCATTATTTTAATACTGTAAGTAACAATAGGTACGTGTAATGCCTAGGTATTTTGTACCTAGTAGTAGTACCTTTATTTACTAAGTACCTACCTAGACCTAACAATAGCTGTTGATACGTCTAAAGCTCCATTTATGACAATCGTCTTTACCTACATATATACCATTGTCATACATACCTATTATAATTACTCACCTATATCTATATTGTTTACGAAACTGATTCGAATTAGAAGTCTAAACCGTACCCCACTGATCTTCCAAAAATCCATGTGAAATCATGTAACACAAATTGAAATTATTATGTAATCTGTGGCGATATGTGTGAGTTGTGTGACATATTGTCACAAGTGTGACCAATTAATTTGCTCTTTACATTTAGGAGGACTGCGTTTTTCAGTACGGTAAACGGTATCCCTACCCAACTACCCACTACCCAGTCTCAAGTCTGTAACGCTAACGGTACCAAACCTATGTTCCAGTGAAAATCAGCGTGTTATAACGGAAGGCGTGATAATTTCTTGATTCATCAGATCGGATAAAAAATCATAATGACTGTACCGAAGGTTTAGGTATAAGCAGTTTTAGGTCTTGTTAATCTACCCACACCAAAATCAGTCGATCATCTATTCATAACTGCATTAGCCACTCTAAACGCTGATGACGTAGAGTCTGTTTTTAATCCCTAACCGTGCGTTTGCACTTGCGAAACATTTGCGACAAAACCTGTTGAAATCTCTATCTTTTGTCAATGTTCCATACAATTTTTGACAGGAACTAGAGATTTAAACATGTTTTGTTGTAATGTTTTGCCAGTGCAAACGCACGGTTACTTATACCAAATTGATCGGTGCAAATGTCAAACTCCAAATTGCAAAAACAACCAACAAATTGATTTGAAATGTCAAATTAGTCGAGATTATGAAGCATACTTTAGTACCTACCTAAATTCCTAAACGATCATACTAATAAAATAACTACCTACGTCAGGCTCAGGCTACATCTCCAAAGAAAGTTCTAATATCTGTCTGCCAGCGTGAACGGTGATTGGCGATCGCTGACATGAAGACGTTGCTATCAAGGTGGATTAACCTACGTAATCTGCTAACAGTTTTGTACTTATAGGGTAACTCTATTTACCAATTCCGAATAAAAAAAAGTAAGTCTAAAAATTACCTAGTTTTTAGACGATAAACATGACAAAGGTATAGTATACCTACATAACAATACCTACTAAAATAAAAACTTAGTAGTGTGTTGTAATAAACAGGTACCTAGCTACCTAAGGTAAAGATACCTATAAACTATACCTAGGTACTTACCTACTTATTATCTACCTAGGTACATACCTACCTACTTAGGTATTGCAGGTGACATGCCGATGTTTGTAAAGTATTGACCAATTGGCATTCTTTAGGTTAATTGGTCGTTTATACAGAAAGTTCTACATTTGCAGGGTCAAGGTCAAGGTCAAGGTCAAGCTACACATTTTAATCATTAATGTAGATGACGTCTGTGGCTTAGCTCTCGTCAGTTTTGCCAAAATTCGTAATCACCAATAAGGTTACAATATCGACGTGACGTGAAACAGTTCACCAGTAGGTACAATAGACCGTTAAGCATCTTACGTAATACTATGAATGATATTAAAGTAGGTATCTACCTGAGTAGGTATTCGATGCTATAAAAAGATGCCAACATCTCAGGTCATTGATAAATTTATTTTTCTTTTAAGTAAGTAGGTAAGTACATATTTTATCAATTCATGAATCAATCGAAGCCTTGTTTTTGCTCACTGTAAACGAGCTGGCGTTTTGAGAATTTTTCAGAATTTTCCAGATTTTATAAGACTTTGATGGCCAAATTTTATTCAGTTAGGTACCTATCTATAATACTCTTATCAAAGAAATAAAAAATATCGAGATAGTAAGCGATGGGCTCGTTACTGTCCCTCGTTTATAATAGTTTTTTCAGCGTGCTTATCACTGGCTTAACATCACACTGAACTATCTTCTAAATGATTGTTATGTGAGGCCAGCAACAAGTTGCTAATTACTAGCGCTATATTACTGGGTAACTTTACAGGCCTCGTGTTCTACAGGTAGTAGTGCAGGAAAATAATCATTAAGATACCTAAGTCATACGACTACTTTAAAATAATTTTATCTATGTAGTATTTACTCACCTTAAACTACAAATTTTTCGAGGCAATTTTGTCTTCTCTTCGCTTAGCTTATCTGAAAAGAGGGAAAGATATGTTTTGAATAATATAACGTTCGAAATTTGTAGATTTTACAGATTTTTAAAGGTCGTAAAGTGTTCAAATAATAAAGGTAGGTACAACTGGAAGAATGAATTAAACTTTCTTATTTCTTGAAGCTACAAGTACCTACAACAATAAACAATTCCTCTTTGTACAGGTAGCAACGTTAGGTGGTGGTTGCTATGCCAATTGCCTGCAAACAACATAGTAGCCAACTAGTTTTTTCTCGATATACGTCTACAACTGGCTGGAGCCCTGATAAAGTTTCGTCCTCTGCTAAGTACCTAACATTAATATTCAAATAAATGATCATTTTATTTACCTGCCTATCGGTTTACGCTGGTAAAACAAGGTAATAAAAACGTGATTTTATTAGGTGTCTTCTATAAATAATATGGCACATGGACAAACTGGAATCTTACCGGAGATTCAAATAAATTCTTTTAATAATCATGGAAGTGATGAATAGTAATGATTCATCACTTGTCAGTCAATTTAGATGGTTATGTTCACTGCAATGTCGATGAATGACGTTGTTCATTGTTTCAAGGAATCTCGATGGTCAATATCGTGTAATTAACGGTTACCTACTCGTTAGCAGTTACAGTCTCTATGCCGTATTCAAGTTTAGTACGAAAACGTAATGCTTGTGTTCCAAATCACGTTGTGTTACGACCTTCATATTATGATAGTCATGTGGTGGTCGTTTAGTTCTAGATGAGATTTTGTTGCACATTACGTAGGCTTGTATATTCAGGTGATATTTTTCATGACCTAGTTAATCTGACTACATGATTCTTAATGATAAGATAATAATGTAGAGTTTAAATAACGATGTGATGCACAGGCGGGAGGTGTAGTCGCGCTGTGTCGTGAAATCGTGAGATAGTCGTCATACAGAGTCATTTCATAGCGATAACGTATTATTTGTATACGAATATGTGAACATTTCACAATAAATGTAAGATAACATTAAAAAGTTGAAGTGTTAACAAACTGGTTTTGATTTAAAATGTGTTTTTAGAGGTTTATGTAGTAGGTCACTTCGGCGTCATTGTGTAATTTCCAGGATACTTACATAGGCAGGTGGGTTTAATGGTTACTAAGCAATGTACTTATTTCAATTAATTTTAATTGGAATTCTTTTAAGACAGTTACTCTTACTTATTTTAGTTGAAAATTACAGTTTATTCTCATCATAATGAGAGTGCTAGCGGCGCTCTCAGCGGTTGAAATAATGTTTATAAGAGATTATTTTTTGTATGGACACCAATATTTTCATAAAATATACGCTCAGTTACATGAGGCAGAATACCTACGCTAGACACTTGCATTCACACCAGAGCGCGACAAATCGTATGTAAATACATAATTATTCATTTTCAGTGTAGGTAACTATTACCTACATCTACACGGGTACATAATGTACCTATTTACCACATCCGTTTAGAGTAAGTTTTACTAGCTTCATCTGAGTATAAGCGATACCGATGCACTCACATACTCACATAGGCTCTACATAATTATTCAACCAGTGAACATTATTGTCAATACCTTGGTACATAGATTGGCTAGATTACACAGCCTAAAACCGTGTTGTAAGAAACCAAATAAGAACGGCCTAAATTACTCAAATTGGCAGTTTGTTTAATGACACCTGCTGGTGAATGACAGACACGTAGATAATTATCTATAAAAATATAATAGAATAAATATTATAATAGAAATAAAATATGCCGCGTGTCGCAACAAGTGTGAATGACATTGATCGCAGAACTTTGTTGAATATTATTTGTTTACGATTTAAATTACCTAGAGACCTGTTAGTAGAGTCCGACCGAATTTCGCTTTCGGTTTTCGCCAATTTTCGTCTGAAATATCCATTTCCGGCCGAAAAGAAAATAAATATTATTTTCGGCAGTGGTGATTAAAAGATTGACATTGCATTTGTGGTTTACTAACTATTACTGAAGAAAAACCTATCGGAAAACAAAAAACATTTTTGTCGTATTCGTTTTCGGCAAAAAAAAGCATTTTCGATGGGACTCTACCTGTTAGATATTTATATCAATATAATACTACCTAAGTAAGTATTGTTATTTCGTAGATTGTAAGAAATAAAGAAAAATAAATTTACTTCTCAGAGAAACGAGCGCATACAAAAAGATTATCAACTCGAGTAATACAATAACAGAAAATTAAAAATAAAAACTTTTTACAAAAAAAAACCCAAATTCCAACAAAAACACAAAACACGTGAAAAATAACTTTAATTTCGGAAGTCGTTGTTGGTGTCTTTGCTTTTCAATTTTCGTTTTTTGCCACCGACTTCCGAAATAAAAGTTATTTTTCACGTTTTTAGTGTTTTTGTTGGAAGTCGGGTTTTTTTTTGTAAAATGTTTTTATTTTTCACATTTTAGTTGTGGTAACCTACCCCACACAAATTCGAATACGACTACCTGCTATATAAACAACAGTGAAGGAACATTAAGATATCGTCTAAATACGCAAAGTGGCAAAAATATGTAATTATTGAAGCTAACTCAAAAACTACGCAAGCAAAATTAATAAAATTTATATGGGACCACCTCTGATGCATGACCTACCAAACAAAAAAAGAATCATCAAAATCTATTCATAATTGGCGGAGCAATCGCGTCACATAATTAAAAAAAAAAAAAAACTTACAGACGAATTGAGAATGAGAACCTCCTCCTTTTTGAAGAAGTCGGTTAAAAATGGATCTACATATTATAATCACGAGCAGAAAACAGAAATAGTCGGCGGCTGCTGGCAAATCGTGACTGTGCCAAGCAAGAAGGCTGCCACTCAGCATGATGCTGTGCTATGGAAGACCCACAGCACAGCGCTGATTTTCAGTGGTCACCCAAAAATGACGTACGGAAACCAAGTCAGGTATAATGAATTGTATCACTACATATTATAAAAAAAATCAAGTAATAAAAACTAAAACCCAACTACGACTTAAAAGGTATAAACAAGGCACCACAGACAGACAAATTAAAAATCCGGAGTCACACGTGTTAGGGCATAAATCGAACAGATTACGTGTGACTCCGGATTTTTAATTTGTCTGTCTGTGGTGCCTTGTTTATACCTTTTAAGTCGTAGTTGGGTTTTAGTTTTAATTACTTGATTTTTTTTAAAATTCTTTTGGGGTTATAATATATATTTTTTTGAAATGTGCTCATTAAGCCCTTTCATTTGATACCCAACATGGTACGATCAAACCATATTTTTTTTTAAGTTCCTCAGTTTATGTCCTCTAGAGGGCGCCATTCTGTTTTGATTTTCATGCTATTTTCACCAATGGATAGTGGTTCTCGAGGAAGGTTTTAGTATATAATAACCGACATCCACGCGGGCGAAGCCGCCGGCATCAGCTAGTATAAAATAAAGTAAAGCAAGGATGCCTCTAACTTCCGTGTTATTCAAATGCTCGATTAATCACGACATTGAACTCTTGTAAAAAAAATTGTTTCTATGTTTATTTATAGGAGCTATAAAAAATAATGTTTAGCCATATTGAAATTATAAATGCGAAAGTTGTTTGTCTGTGTTTCTGTCCGTCTGTTAGTCACGTAGGTACGTTTTACCGGGGTAAACCGCTGAAACGAGTTTTATGCACCCTGACCATAATTATTATGTTTATGCATGTCATGTTATAGGTACCATCAACCCCTAAATGGTTGAACTTGAACTCTACATACAATCGTGAACACCCTGTGGTGTTGAGGGTGCATGGAAAATTTCTGAGCTTGATCTAGTTTCCTGTGACTAATATGATGTAACCGTACCAAGTGCCAGCAGTGGTGGCCCAGTGGTAACGGCCCCGACTTACCGAGTTATTGGTCGTGAGTTCGAATCCAGACTAGCGCTTTACTTTGTGTAAATCATTTCATCACCACTGCTCTCAAAACGGTGAAGGAAAACATCGTGAGGAAACCGGCATGTCTTGTGAAGTGTGGCATCTACCAACCCGCACTGGGCCCGCGTGGTGGATTACGGCCCACTCCCTCTCGAATAGAGGAGGCCTGTGTCTCAGCAGTGGGAACATTATAGGCTGATTATGTGTTATGTACCAAGTACCTACTGTAAGGTAGCTGACCGATTGGCATGGATTTAGAAGTTCTTCCATGGATAACTCGATTTTACTCTATATATACGTGATACGTTACTGTTTTTAAACGATGCTTTTGATAGAAAATCGTTGTATAGCTATCTCTAAGTAAGAAGATACTTATATCAAATTAACTTTCAACGGTGGAGAGAATATAAAATTCCTACGAACTTTGATCCTGATTATCAGTGAGATAGTAAATGTAAAGCATCGTACGATTGATTCTCTATCAACAGGCATGTTATCAGAAATGATAGTGAAAATGGGTCTAAAAAAATCCAGAACATCGTAGTACTAATTAAAGTTGTTGATAATTAACATTGTCAAAATAAAAAGACTTGACGATAGTCCGAAAGAAATGTACCTACTGTCGTTTTAAGATAAGACTTATCTGAAAACGACAGTAGGTACATTTTATATCAGTGGGAGAAATCTTTTATCTCGCGTATTACAAGTAATTAAACACCAATAAAACTAATTAGCACAGATTTATGCCAATAAATCTGTAACTAATACATCTGATGATAACATTATTAATTGTGATCGACCATTTGATCAATGGACATGAGTAATTATGTCAATAATCCTCCTTTATACTATGTTATTGTTTAATGAGTGGATAAACTCATTTTTGCAATATGATATTATGATAAGGCGATATATTATAAGTATTGTGTAAATAGGTGGACGTGTTGTAAGAAGAATGCGTTTGTTGTTGCAACACTTTGCGACGCTCCGCAGCTAACAGAGCGAGTTGCAGCAGATCGCCGATGACGGCCGAAGCTGTTTGTTTATGTACCAACTGGCTGTGGCTCTCGACTTCTTTATGTATATATATTTATTTCAGATCTGATTACAAGATCCAAAATTTTTTAGTAAAGGTCTTAACCATGTTAGTAAAAACCACATACCTATACAAAATTACAAACACACAAACACTATATATACAAAATTGTAACGACTGACACTTACGCTACGTGTGTAGCCGTATCCAGTGAGCCAGCATGGGGCTGTCTCACCTATCACACAATACACTCAGGATGCTGTGGGAGCTATGCTATAATACGGATTATTAGGTACGATTAAATGTTTAAAAAACAATGCTTTTATTTTTCAAATCCGACTTCTTTTTACCCGACTTATGAGATTATGTCTGGACTTTAAAGGAGACGGTGACCTCTGAGTTTGTTTCGGCCTTTCTTCTCAGAGTAGTCAGATAGGAAACGCCGACCTCATCTAGCTTATTTTTACAACTTTTTAATATGACGTGTAAAAGTGATTCCAATATCCTATTTACAGAATAAACAATTTCATTTCATTTCATTTGACTTCCTAGGAAGGGTTATGTTTAAATTACTGTATAGCTATAAGAAGATTCTGTAGTCTACCCATATGTTTCAATGTAGGTCCGCGATATTCTCAGTAACTACTAAATCAAATTGGATCGTTTTTTTACTAAAGTAATCTACACACTTTCAGGAATGCTTAGGTATATTAAACTTCATTAAATATTTAATCAACATTCTTAAGATCGCCCTAATTGTGTTGTTATTTTTCTTTATCCGGTGTGAGTTGCAATCAAAATACTTAAGTAGGTACCTACTCAACACTTGTCGGTTAAGGTCGCGCATCCAAATTCAAGGCTGTGTCTATGAATGTACGACTGGTAACATCTAACAGTGAATGGCTTTTTTGAGCCACTTTTCAACTAACTGGCTTGCATAGAGAAAACAAATGAAGAATAAGATTCTATTTTTGAAATTATTACTAGAGGTTGTCTTCAGATCGAGATGTCATAGGGGCTCTGTCTCTTGTTTTAGAATAGACTATAGAGGTAATATAATTTGTTGTTGTCATTAGACGGAGCAATCGCCTCGTGTCTAAGTGGGTCATTGGCTGCACGTCGAGTTATGTAATCCTGAGCAGTGGCTCGGTGAGGTGCTCGCAACTGCACTGTGCGACAAACCTCTTCTTATCATGAGAACACTTGCTAGTTTAATCATATTTTGTGTTAAACTGGTTTTGATAATAAGAACTATTTTGATAATAAGAAATATTTATGCTAGTAGTAGTTGGCTAGGTAGTTTTCAAGTCCGTTTCATCAAGTCGCCCTCACACGCAGGAGGCCTGAGTTCCAGCAGTGGGGACTCTATTGGCTGATTCTGAATTACAAAGTCTTCGATCGTCTAGCGTTTAGCCAGCTGTGATGTTATTGTGTAGGTATGCATTATATTCTATGTTATTCATTTTTGCAAAATTTAACTCAACGCCTGGTCAAATATGACCAGATATTTTGCAACTGAAGATAGCTGGCTAAGTTGCTAACGCATGAATTCTTAGTGATAAAAAGTTCGTCGTTATGTACCCAACTATTTAATCAAATCTGATGTCTAGGTCTTTAAACAAGGTACGTAGGACTGACTAGTGAGTAAATCCTTGAGGAGCCCTGAGCCCAGAGTGTACCTTGCAGGCCGTTACCGTCATGGTAGGTACTCATGGTCGTCGCGTGGGAATACACGTACTTGGAATTATAATTATATTTACATTCTTACTGTGTTCACCGTTTAATGCAGTTATTGTAGTGTAAAGTGCCTTCGAACAACAAAGAAGCGATAGAATAATAGGAGTTCTGTGAAAGAAACGAAGATGACATCAATACAAAGACGTTACCGGTCGATTGTATTCACAAGGAAAATGGATTGTGCTCACTTACGTTAAGATTACAAGACTGGCGACGAAGCTAAGTGCCAGTGTTGAAACTAATGACTGCACTATTTGTAACTGAGTCCAATAGGCGGCTCTTTATAGAAATACAGCAATAACACCGTGGATACTATTTGCGAGATTTCACTTGCTTCGTAAAATTTATAAGTAAATGTGTCACAAAATATGCACATAATAATTTTGGCAATAGTGTTTCCCTGCGAGTAAAGTCCAGCTAGTTTTAAGAATCGATTGAGTCATTTGTTTCCGGCTGGTCATCACCCATATTAATCAGTTGAGCGACCTATCATTTGAATTCAGATCGTTTTGAACACAATAACCTATACTTCACAATTACTCATGAAGCTGGAAACAATTGTGCGTAGACGGTTGTGGGAAATACCGTACTATTGACATTCTAGTGATGTCCCTGTGTGAACGATTGACAGCTAGCCATGTTTATGAGATTAATGAATTAATAATTGCAGAAATATAGTAGGTATCAAGTCGCTAGCCGAAGTAAATAGATAGTAGAAGAATATTTATTCGGTGCAACAAGTGAAGATAAAAGTGTAAAGAGTCTTAGTTTAATTCAAGACTTAAACTAAGACTACAAGAAGACTACATCTAGTATGTGTTGCCTAGTTTGATTCGTTATGTCACTTCATCCTACCTTTACCTATGCGTGATTGATTTAGGTATGTACAGCCATCCATCCATGTGTACATCCTTATGTACAAATATCTTCACACATTATTTAATTTTTAATATTTTATTGGATTGTCTTTCTGTAGGCCCCAAATTCGTATTTGTAAAAACACTTCAATGCAGTGTATACTGTATAGTATAGGTATGTGCTGAAATGATAATATTTTTTTATTTAATGTAAACATCCATTGTACTGCGCATGTAGTACGTGTAATTTCCTGCACCATTGTCAATAAAAGCCATGATCGAGTATCGAATCTGAATTTATCTGAATGACCGCATGCAATCTTTGTTCTTTCTAATTACACGTTAGTTACACGTTACCGTTATCAGTAGGTAGGTCACTTTTTAATCTACTGAACCTAGGTAACTATTTGTCATCGTCATGGTATAATATGACATTGGTCATTGTTAGTTGATGTTATAGGTACAATAGGTTTCACAGACTATTCCACTGAACTTTACCTTTTGCAAGTAATCATTAAAACCATGGCGTACATAGCGATATTGATCTGGTGACGTTATTATTATCTTTGTACCTTTTAATTAAAGTTGAAGTTGATCGTACTTAATTCTGAGAATACGGAATGAGAGTAGCACTTGTAGGTACTACTACAATATTACGGATGTCAATTAAACTGCATGAGGTAAAATTTAATACTAATACCTAGTAGGTAAATTACTACTTGATTCATTCAAATGAAATAATTATTTCTACAACCCGTGTAAATACAATGTAAATAATAAATAATGTATAGTGCATTCATGTGCTTTGAATTCGAATAATAAGAAAATACACGACAATTTTTAAACGGCAAGGACCAATTTGGTTTTCTTTTCAATAATTTTTCATGAGCGGCGTGTCTACAAAATGGGCTAGTCGTGGCATATTTTGTGCTATGACTCCTATTAGTTAATCGCTTCTAAACAGGTACTTACGTTTATAAAATATCTACAGAGCACTTATTGTTACATTGTAAATTTGATGTCACTAAAGCCTACAGTAAAATTCTGTGAATGCTCAATAAAATCTAAGTAATAAAACCCTGTAAGTTGCAATACACATAATATGTTGTAACGCTGACAGAATAAGTAATGTGTGATGTTTTAATCTGCAGCAATTGTATTCAAATAGTTGCGGTTGCTGGTTGCTGTATCAGTTGCGATCGGTCGACATTGACATTGGCGGCGCGTCCGCACGCTAGCCGACGAAATTCCGCTTTGTAATTGAAAATAACTTTCATTGAAATGTATCGATGCAGCGGCCGACTCAAGAAACGTGAAAGCATTTTAGTGCGTCCGGCGTAACTTGGGAGCTGATTGCGAAGATGAAGAGCACTGGTATATCAGATGCTGTAGACTTGAGTCTCGTTCTTTATTCTGCCGAGGATCAAGATATATTGGATACTCGGAGCACGAGAGCCGCGATGGTTCGCCTCACACGTGCTCGGTTCGCGACCGCATTGTCGTTTTTACGAGGGCTCATTGTCCGTAGGGGACTAATTGGTAAGTGCTTAGTGTAAAATAGTAATAAATTTCATAAAAATGATGAGCTTTTTGTTTAACATTTGTAACAAAGAATATTATATTTTATGAATATGCTATGCTATAAAAATAAGGGCAGTCAATATTATTATAATAATCTGTATGCGCGAAACGTCTCGTTCAGTGATTTTGAACCGTCACAAATAAGTGGTGGGACTGGTGTGTTACCAAATCAACATACCTAACCTGCTTAGGTATTTAGCTGCATATGGGATCCTAAGATATAAATATGAAACAGTTACGTGCTTCAATATTTTGATAAATGTATTATTAGGTATGATTCTATATTTGCCACACGTTTTGAGTCAATGTCATATAAACGTAGATCTTTTATTCCCCGAGGAAAAGATGCTTCCGTATGAAGCTGATACATAACTAATTAATAATTATATTCATATAAACGCATCGCGTATGTAGGAATTATAATGCTATAGCCATCAATTATATTGAGCCATTTATTTCCGTTATTTAGGTATGATATGGCTGTATGGGAGGAATTAGGAAAATCTCGTCGACCGCGATTCTACGAATATTTAGCTAGCAATGAAAACTAATGCTATGACTGTTGCATGGTATTGTATTTGTATTTTTAAAGCGATGGAAGAAACCATATGTGCAGTTGTATTATATGAGCAGTAATAAAAATATCTCATGCGCTAAAATCAACTCATTTCACACAGTTTGAGCTCGTAAATTGTAGATACGCTAATCGCGGCAATGAATTGATCACGACCGCGTTTTGTAGTGATCTATATGCGTTCTATTCTGTCCTGACATGGTGGGTACAATTTCACGCTCCAGTTACAGTCCGACGCATGATCTAGGGTGCTACGCGAACGCTACGCGGTTTGGAAACCGTAGCAGGCATTGCGGGGCCCCAAAGGGCGCGAGGTCGTAGCAGTGGCGGAAAGCACGTGTCGACATGAGCAGTTTAGGACCACTTCGGGCCACGCATATCATGAACGCTGTTTCTGACCCGGAGTACAGTCACGAGCACCAATATGTAAACACTTAGCAACTTTTAAACGTGATTTTCTCCTACTGTACTGATTGTAATTTTATTTTATAACGAACACAGTATTTTGGAACCCATATTATTATGAAATAGGTATCATCTCAAAGTTGCAATCGTTATTCCACGAAAAAATGGTTATTGAATTTTGCTAAGTGTATACATATTTTTGCTCGTGACTGTACCTACATACGCATTATAAGTAGTTCATTTATATTTGGCAAAGAGGCAGTGTTTTAGTTCGCTCTAAAACAAGGAAGGTCTAAACGAGTAGGAAGAAAACAAGTTCGTTTTATGTTTTATTAATTAAGGAATTTAATCAATGTATCTAATGGCACAATTATAAAACAATTATCATAAAACCTTAATAATTATTTTTTTAATACATATTAAAGGCACTAATGCTTCTAAATTATCGTTAAATTAATTATGATTTGAATAATATTCAATCAGGTATAATAAGCCTGTTGTAAGTATGAAATTACCTATGGTAAATTAAATAACCTCGGAAATTATTGGTCAACTACCTACCGAAAATGGTAATTTACTTTGTTCGCAATTTACTTCATGTTTACATCTTATTAAACATTGTAAATGATTGCTAAATAAGTGTTTCCATTGTTGTCAGTTGATTACAGTAAATAACGTATGTAGATGGCAAAGGTTTTTATTTGTACGTAGCCTTACTTACTTAGGTAAAACATTTACAACAAAATCGCTATGCTAGCTATGAGTTTACTTGCGAGGTTAAGCCGCACTGGTCGGGGACAGTCTGTGGATGGGTGACCTTTCTTTACACACGATTCCGTGCGTTTTATCGGCAATTACGAGTAGTCGGAAGCCTGAAACAACCAGTCCGTCTTTAGACTATCAGTGTTGTCCAGTAAAACTGTTGTGGAGGTCAGATGACAGTCATTTCGAGTAAATTACTAGTATGTATCCGTATCCGGTTTAACTGGTAGTCGACCCCAACATAATTGGGAAAAGGCCTAGACTGATGATGCATGTTTTTATTACCTTACATAATAAAGTCCAAGGTTTCTCTCTGATGCACAGCGTGATACTTTTTTATATGCAGTTGAGAAACTTTTTTTCTACTTCCAAATATTAAATCATCAGCATCACCATCCACAACCCGACTTCACCCACTGCTGAGCGGCTTCTTTCTCTCTTCCCTCTCATTCTCTCTTATTGTGGCCAATCCCCACGCTCCTGTGCCAGCCTCATACAGGTTCTACCCGCCATGGTAACAATGTCGTCCGCCCATCGCGCCGCGGGACGACCGACACTTCGTCTTCCAGTCCAAAATATCAGTAAAATTAAATGAGATAAAACCATAAAACTTAAGTTTTAATACTAGACCAGATCTAGACCTACACGTCTACACAATAAAGAAATGACATCATGCACTCCAACAATAATGACGAAACAAGTATTTAAGTATGTCCTCTGCTTCTTCCATTCAATATTATGTGCACTTGTATCATCCAGTCGGTTATTAATCTCCGGTAATGTCCACGCCAATCCCATGCACTTGCCAAATATAGCAGGTCTGTGATGTTCCGGCGACAGTAGCGTACAACGTAAACAGTACAGCCTGCAAGGTCGGTAAACGTTGATAACCCTGAATCATATGTTCCACTGTAGACATATACGGGCGACGTGATGACAATAACGATTTGTCATTAAAAAAAGTAGTTTTAAAATTAACTTTGACGTTTTTGCCTTTCCTTGAAGTTGTGAGAATTCCGACTAATAATGTTCGTGTCGGAATTTTTGCATTCTTTCTTTTTCAACTGAAGATGGTCGCCAATGGTCGGATGTAATGTGTTTGACATTGCAATTGACATTTGCAGCACATTCAAGAGTACATGAAGTCCAAACTGTATTCTAATGGGATTGGTGTAAGCAGTACAAGCTAGTAAGGCTTATCGAAAAATGTTTTCTCCAAAGGTCGAGTTTGACGTGCCTAGTTATAATGGATTACTTATTGATTTTTGTTTTTGACATTCTTTAATCCCTCCGCCCACTGAGTGTTGAGTTGTTGTTAGTTATAAGGTGAAATCCGCAATCTGAGCAGGTGTAAATTAGGTCGTATCATAGAACGATGTAGGTACCTACAGTGTATTCTTTTTTGAAGCATTTTGTCAACATCCGACTTTTTCCCTATAAGGAATAAGTTCTGAGTTTACTGGACCAATGTGACTTTTTCAATTCATACGTACTTTCTGAGATTGTCATGGACATTACTGACATCGGTTCTAGAAAAATATCGTGAGAAAACCTGGATTTCTAGTCAATATCAGTCCTGGGATCGACAACCCGTCTTGAGCAAGCGTATGGTCATGAATGCTCGTGCCTTTTTGGCCGTACCTACCAGAAGAGGCCTTTGAAATGATATGAAATGAAATTGTTTATTTCAGACTAGCACACAAATATTTGGTACAAGTCCATATTATGTTAGTAGGTAGATACTTATAGCTATGTTAGTAAATTTTTAATCAATTATTATTTTGGACATGAATGCGTGAGAATTTGGCTGTCCAATGCCTCAGAATTTGGCTGTCCACTCTTTCCAACACCACGTTCACTTCGTTCCTTTGTCTGCAGTGGAACAATAATAGGCTGGTGTTATTGTTATTGGACAGGACAGCACTACATCATAATTGCATAGATTTTTTGTTAGACTTGTTTGTTTCTAAAGCTTTTTTTAGATTACTAATGATCCTCGGAATCTTCCACTGGACAATCTTGGCCCGATACATCTGTTGTTACATGACTGGGCACTTTTTTAGTTCCTTGATAAACAGTATAGGTATGACTAATGTAGATTGAATATGAAGCTTTTTTATTAGGGTCCTTAGTTCAACTCTATATAGCCGGTCATTAGGTTTTTGTCTTACAAACTACGCTACGTCAGCAATGATGAGGATATAAAGATTATATTCATGATCATTAAGTTTGTGTGTGCTGTGGATAAAAAATGCTATGGAAAATCACGGACTGACCAGAGCAGCTCATAATTATAAGTTATCAGAAAAAAACTAATCTATTATGCCAGTGTACAAATATTGATAGAGCTTAGTTAAGTTATTTATCTGCTTGAAAGTCAAAGTTAAACAAAACTGACGTATTTACATGAGATCAAAGTAATCAGCATTAAGCGTCATAAAATAAGGCTTTAATATCGAAGGGATTGATAGGATTATACTATAATCGATGATGAGGCCTTGTGCCTCTTACATACAGCATTAAGTCCCACTACGCGTAGAGTCAGCGACCGATTCCGTAATTCGGCAAGATTCGATAGTTCACTATAGTCGTGGAGGTTGTCGGTAGCATGAATGATGTTGAGTCAAGGTTTTAATAAGATATTTTGAGAAAAATGATCAAGGTGAGCGAAACGTTTTCCATGTTTGGTGTTCGTTACGAAAACCCAAATAGTGTCTGAGAGGAGGTGGAAAGTCTGGCGTTACGCACGTGATTGGTGCAGAAAGTGGAGCGGAGAGCGAGTTCTCTCCCGCGGCGCCTGCTACACGCTACAGGTACTACTCGTTATACAATTGCGGTAACTTATTTCAACAAAAGTGACAAAACATTCGCCGCGAAATAAACCGCCATTGACGAAATTAGAAGGGATCGCGCGTATTATACTTGTACACACGGCTACACATCAAGCTATACATTTCCAGTTTATGCTGGTTTCGCATTGTATAGAATTTCCGTACAATGCGAGGTCAGCATATACTGGAAATGTATAGCTTGATGTGTAGCCGTGTGTACGTACATACGCACATTAAAATGATTATTAGATTGCAAAATATAAATACTACACGGCACTGAATACATGGAAAATTTGGGCAAACCTTTCTGCTGGAATAATCAAGTGTGTAATAAAAAATGTTGAAGGAGCTAATACAAACAATTTTATGCACAGTTACCTACTCAAGCCTTCTTGTTTGTGTATTATAAACATGTAACATTAACAAGAAAATTGATAAAAGTTAAACACAATCAGAACCGATGAGATCATTATGGTTGAACAAATAAATAGTCACGTAATGGAAGTGAATGTGCAGTTATTATCGTTTATATGCGACATGCACAACAAACACGGCATTGTTGTCAGCCAGACACTATTTACTATACAATCATAGGTTTGACTCGGACTCGTAGCTACGACTGAAGTAGTAAAGAAGAACTGCGGTCCAGGTGAGCGGCATTTTTAACGCAAGGTAGCGTGAAGGCTTTTTCTAGAAGGCACCTGAATTACTTTTCATAGTTAATTAATTGCGCAAAGGAAAACTAATTTAAAGTTTCTTATAGGGTGTAATCCAAAAGAAAAAATAATGTGTTCTTTGTTGGTGAACTGGCTGCGCTGCGATGCGTTTGCGCAACACCCGGAGGCAACACACTCGACCCTGAACTCAATTCGGCCGCGATCATTTTGCAACTAATCGTTGGTCGCTGCGGTGCGATGGACGTCGCCGGCGCAAATGTAAACATTTGCAGGCGTGAGCCGAACACGCGAGGTCGATGAGGACGTGCTCTAACACTTCGTCCACCATTAAATGACTATCCTTGCCGAACGTAACGCTCGTCGCCATATTCAAATTAAGCAGCTTAAGACCTTAAATGGACCAAAACTGTTGCTACGTGTCTATCTTCAGAAGAACAAAGCACCAAGTTCGCACATAGATACAATGTTGGGAAAACACGTAAGATTGTAATAGAAGAGATTATGTACGTGTAAGTATTTATCATATCAATTAACACTTGTGAACTTGCCATTCGTTAAACGTGAACATAATCCATTACGTTAGTTTGAATTTACAATTTACATAAGAGTGTAACAAGCATACATCAGCATATATATAGTTATCACTAATGTATGATGGGTAATAGCGTCACAGACGATAATTATTATGATTGGGGCGGGATGAGGAAGGAGTATTTTAAAATTATTGGAATTTCCAGACATTTATAACTAAAAAACAATATTTACGTTGAATAGATTAAATTGGCGGTAATTTAATGTAATTAAATAGAATACCAACGTTCTTATCGCGATACGTACATGATGATACAACATATCCAATGTCTTAAAATAATTCCAAAAAAACTTCTTCGACGCACTGTTTGGCGCTTGCTTTTTATTTAACAAATCATCCAGCCGGACTATCTACTTACTTGAGTTATTAATTTAAATAGTATAGGTACTTATTTAAGAGGTACCTACCTACCTTAATCGGCATACCTTTGTATAATAATAAGACCAAATTCATTACTCAAGACGTCAAGATCCATCTTTTGATTTTAAAGTCTATCTGCCCAGCTTTTTTCCATTATGTTGGGGTCGGCTTCCAGTCTAACCGGATACCGGTAGGTACTTTACATGGATCGATTGCCTTCTGTCCTCTGACCTGATTTTAATTAAGTAGGTACATAATAATATTATGATTTATTATGTATAAATTCATTTTAATATTATTTATTTATACGGATATATGTTTATTTAAATACAAAATCACTATTAAACGAAAATTTACCTAGTTATAATCTTACTTACCTATGTATTTAACGTCACTGAATTATGTACGAGCAAAATTTTGATGAATTGCGACAACAGCAGAGGAGTCACACGCGTAACGTACTCGTAAGTATAAAAGTTTTTGAATGTCAATGCCAACAGCCTCTGTGATCAGCTTGAAACGGCTTTTTGACCTTACAGGAAGGTATCTGAAGTGAAATAAAAAAAGACAAGACCACGAAATCGACATTGAAATTTTAATATGTGTTATGTGAATGTTTGCTGATTGATTGAAGTGTGATTGCGTAATTATTGATCAATTCTTTAACGAGGCAAACAGCAGACATTAATCACTAGAAGATGCTATAGGCAGCGTTTGTGCTTCAGAACATCTAAAATACACGTGACATAATTGACCTAAAATAAAAAAGTTATCTGAAATATAAGTAGGTAGAGCCCATACGGCTCTACACCCGTTCATTATTTTCAGCCTATATTATTAATTAAAGCACAAAATTTGTGTGGTTTTAATCAAAGAACTTATTAAAATGTTTGTAGAACCGGCCTTGTGATAGCTTAATCTGCACATGGTATTAGGCACGAGGGTTTGGGTCCCGGGACGTTGCGTATATGGAAGTCCCGGGACTTTTTGTAAATTTTGTCGTCTCGGGTCCCAAAACTCGGTTCCAGACTGGAGACACTGGCACAGCTTACAGTCCCAAAATACGTTTTTTTTTTTACTTCAAATTTGAGTAAAACTGCACTTATTGCTTTTGAGAAAGAACCGTTTCGCAGACTTTTTGAAAATATTGCTACTGCCGTTATCTTATTAATTAATCATAAATCTATCTCGCAGCCCAAAGAGTAATATTCTCGGAGAAGATATCTTGTTCAAACACCGCAGGATCACACAAATCGAACAGGATTTGTCTCATTATGGTACAGATTACCAGGTTATTTTCACATTACCGGGTCCGACATTAGCGGTACCATCGCACAAAGACTAGCTAGTCAACACGTTATACTCACTAACAATCAAACTACTTCTTAACTGATTGTACAGTATTCATGATTATACGACTATGCGATTTTAGAATTTTAATTATATACAGCGTGCAAAATGTAAGTACCTACTATTTTTTGTATATTTTAGTCTTCGTCTCCGATTTGATTCTAAAGCGATTTTATTGTTTGTTGACTTTATATTATCTGACTTGTAGATACTGTAAATATATAAAAAGTAAATAACTTGGCCCTTATTTAAAAGGACATTGATTTTATTTACAATATTTTATGATAGCAATAAAAAAAACAATGACTAGCATTGTCAATAAGTAATGGTTTGAACTTTGAAATAGACTTGACCCAATTTTATTTTATAGTAATTCTTATTCAGGAATCATAGCGATTTAATGATCAAAGGAGGTAAGTCAAGCAAGGTAAAAAATGCGACGAGGCAAGCGTCATGCAACTTGCTGTACTAACTAGTTTAACTACTAAGTTTCCTTTGTTTCACTTTAAAGTTGACTCCATTGTTTTTCTAACAAGTGGGAAATTTTAAACTCCTTTGATTAATGGTAAATCTCAGTATAATTATGAGTAATGTACTGGTATAATGTTGTCTAGTTGTAAAAACACCATGTTTTTGTTAATTAATGTTCATAAGGTACGCACGTTGATATTTTAATTGGATATAGAACACAATACATATTTTTGCAGAGTTGACAGTTCATAGATTGTAGCCTACTTAATATGGAGTCGAGATAAATATGGTGGTTCATAAGCACAAAGTGAAGAAGTCGTTGAATAACTAATAGTTATGAATAAAATAAAACCGATACGAAGGACATAATTATTAATTGCAATGGTGGAATACATAAAGTCAGATATTATTTTATACTTATGCACCTACGTAAGGAAAATCTAAATCTTTTCAGTAAAAGAGGTGAAAGACACAAATAAAGGACTAGAAATAGGGACTAATTAGTTCAACCGGTTTTCAAACTGGCTACAGTACGTAGACTCATCCTTCATGGCGTACTGTTTAAAATGTTATAATAAAATACCTCGGCACAAACTCCAAGTGAATGAAACGAAATTTAAATCTTGTATAAAACGCAGACAAGTGTCAAGCATATTATAAGTTGGGCGATTACATCGCTGACATAAATGCTTGGCTCAACTCTGTACCAGCTCAGTGCAGAATATATTGTTGGAGCTGCTGAAGATTGTAAAAACAATATTTATATTGCATAAATTCAGTTTCTTAAGTATTATATAGTTCAGCGGTTATCAAACTTTTTTGGCCATGGAACCCTTTTGGAAATGGAAATATTTGACGGAGACCTAAAATATAAGAAGTCGGTTATTTATAGAAATTATTCGTACGATATTAGGATGATTCTGAAACAGCTAAAATTTGAGTATGGCTGGTACAGTTGCATAGCACATTGTGTGAGCACTATACATACCCACTTCAAAGCTACCATTTATACTGGGTACGTCTTCCATTGACTAGAATGTGCCCTAGCGGCTGAGACTGTGCAATGCTCACTCAAATGTCTCGCTGGTGGTGATGTGGTGGTGTGGGTGGGATCTTTTAGTTCCCTTCAAAATGGTTGAGCTGTTGTTGATGCTGATCCATACGTCATGTTTGTGAACGGGCGCCTTCAGTAGGGCCTGGTCATCTCTTAGCTAAACGGCTTATTTAAATTTTTGAATTGTTTTTTGTTTTTATATTTTTATTACCGACGCTTTTAACGTGCATGACTTTATACATAAATTTCATTTGTATAATTTCAACATGAATGATGTAACCAATATTTTTTAACAATATTTTGATTTAAAGAGTGTCCGTGGAGTTTCTTGCCCATTCATCTCCATAGGAACCTATTACGCTTTGGAAAAGGCAACTAGCTTCATCCTGCTGACTGACCGAACCCTTGACAATTCAAAAATGCTTTGAGTTTGTGTTTACTCCACCCATTTGGTCGCTTTAATGCAAAACATGAATACCTTTCGGAAAACGGAATCACGTATGCAATTAATTACGCAAGGAGAGCAAGTCGGAACAGACGTAAAATAATAATATGTAGCAAATTAAGTTTAAACATGAAGTCACTGCAAAAAGTCAAGTAGCCTTATTTATGTTAAGGATTTTTATGTAGGTATTCGATAGGGCCTTGATAGCCTGACCGGTCTTATTGTATCCTGAACTGAATATATGACCTTAATTAACCCTACCACGGAATTGATGGGCATATAGATGTCCGAAAATTATAAAGCTGATCTATCAGCTATACAATTCCGTAGTAGGGTTAAGGTCATAAATTCAGTTCAGGATCAGCAACAGATTGGCAATGACACCGATCGCTGTTTAATGTACGAAAAGGAAATGCAAAGTGAATACAATCAGACCTTTGTTTTGATCTCAATTTCCTATTATGGATTTATCGATTGAATAGTTGATTATACAGTCATGCAATAAATTACATATTGTTTTTTAATAAAAATATATGATCAGTTTGGTGCTCTACCTTGCAAAAAGTGCAAGAAAAAAATTGCGAAATTCAATCATACCTATGGGTATGTCACTGTATGATTGTGAGAACCGTTGGTTTGGTTTTAATCTATCGGAATTATTTCCGTTAGATTATTATAAATGTCGAAAAATTGTTAACTGGGTGAAATGGGTTAGGTTAGGTTAGAACTGTGGGCAAACGCGCATGAGCCGAGCGAGCAAAGCGAGCGGTGCCGCAGCAGCGGCTGGCGGGCGCTACTTCCAAGTTGCTCGCAGCTACGCAGCCTATTTAGTATAACCGCAAGGTGCGTTATATTACGTAGCAAGCAAGTTTGATACCGGTTCACAAATTGTCGGTTTCCCATTGGTAGATTATAAACTATCGAAAAGTAATGCGTAAATGGTTTGTTACAGTTCACGATTTTTCGACATTTTATAATCATACAGTGACAGCTAATATAGATTGTAGCGGTACCTATCTAGTAAAGTTGCCAGACCTAACGGCTCTTGAAATAAATAAAAAATGTTTGATTCAGAGGTCATTCAAGTTTAATTATATTCGGCAGACTTTTTAGCCCTCAAGTCAAGTGAATTTTAAAGAAAAAAAAAAGTGGTTTATAAGCATGTCGCGGTACCGGTAGAGGTCCGTGACGTCAATGGAAATATTCTTATTGAACAAGTTTTATTCGCAGTTCTTTATTTGTGCTTAGCTGGTTTGTTAACCTTCATAGATTTCCGATGTTAGCTTTCCTCCTTTTATAGCCTTCGTAATTGAATGTTCAGATGCTTATGAAGATACTGCTCGCTATGATTTTTATTGATTTCTCAATTTCAGCACTGACATTCCGACTGCCTATTTACTTATACCCCAATCCATAACGTCTACCTAATTACTTTTGTTGTCATATTAATCTCCATTACCATTGTTACTGAAAAGTTGGTAGCAATAATTAGACTTATTTTTATTCGATACCTTATCTACTACGAAATAATCAACTGATTCTTAAAATGCACATTGTAACATGTAAGTAGCAACATTATAGTCAAACACGATATTTCTATTTTTTATTTTGGTCACGTGATAAACATTAAGTTATGGGAAGGTCGCGTCGTATCGGCAACTTTTATTAGTCATTTTATCTTTTAAAAATGCTTAGAACGTGATCAATGTGTAAGTTCGTTATCAAGATTTGTAGATGTCGATAGCGATAAGCGTGCACTATTTATCGGTTTGTTTCCACGTAATGCAGATAATGCTGAGCGTGAGGATATGGTGCCCCTCGATGTCACCGTGGTTACGTTACGTAGGCCGTATCGTATCGTAGGAGCGCGTAGTGGGCCCGCTGGGAGCATGTTAATCTCGTGTCATGTCAGTGGCCAGGCGCGGTGACCTTACGTCACGCGCCTACCGCTTTGCGCCGCCACACGCGTTGGGAATACTAACGCCACCAGAACGCCTTGGTGGATCCTTGGCTTCAAAACCGAGCTCCTTTCTGAGTAGTCTGTTGCGTCTGTTGTATCTTTTCTACGATTCAGTTCTCAGTTAAGTTAATGTTTGTGGTATCATACAATTGGCATACCATATTATGTTGACAAACGCGCGCCGAAGAAGCGGATGTTGTCCACTGTTGACAAACTATTCCCATAGTTATCATTCCTGTTATCGACACATACTCAAAGGTAAGGTAAGCTAGCAGCATTACCTTTGAAACGTTCACCATCTAAATTGACTTCGTTTGATCTCTATGATTTGACCCGTGATTGGGAACATGAGACTCTGAGCCCAATTAGCGCCTCTTAGCAGCATCCAGTACTTTGCAGCAATACTATGTACTTATAGGAACGAAAACGCGGGCATTATTGTGAACTTGACATGTTTTGTTAATTCAGTCAAAGAATTAGTTGCTAGTGAAATAAATGCACGAGGGCAATTCCTGTTATTGTTTAATTGGAATTTCACAATGAAATTGATTCATCTTGCATTTATGTTTTTATTAATTAACATGAATCATTCACAGATAACTTTTAAGCATGTTTGTAATTAGATTTTGATTTTAAATGATTCTTCGGTTAGTCAAACACGTTACAGCGTCCACAAATAGCCGACTTTAACTTTTGAGCAATTAAGTAAGCTTCAGGAGTCGGGGCCATCGGAAACCCAAAGAGTGATCAACCTTCTTAGAGTTCATCACATGATTCAGCCGACGACGCAACTCGTTTAGGTAATATGATTAGCCTCACCTGAGTGATCGATCTGTCAGACCGGCGAGGTCCTTCTTCGGAAGTAAGTCCTCCAGGCCGGGCTGTCCAAGTGCACATTCACTATATGTCAGAAGCGGACAGCTGATGTCCTGTCCAGATTAACGTGTGTATGGGTGGGGGCGCGGGGCTGCGTGTGTGCGTGCCAAAGTATCGCGTTCGGATCGCAGCGCGCAAATCAGCGCCTGCGCACGGCGTACAGGTGAGCTCGGTACTGGCGGCGCGCGCTGCCCCCGCGCGCTTTTATCACATCGCACTTCACACGCCTTCAACTTGACTTCTCATATCATCGTTTTGATCATTTAGTACTATATCGCACTAATATTGAGCACTGATAACGAGGCAGTTTAATCATTCTTCTTAAATTCCCAAGTTGAACTTATTTGGTCAGCTCTTGCAGTGCAGTCGTCTGGCTGGTATCACCTCTTTGGCTTCCCATTCCAGAATGACTGCTTTGACATTCTTCGTGGATTTGCTACTGCAGATAATTTCAATGTATGGTCGCAGGTAATTTTATTTTACACGGGTTGTCTGTTTGCATCAATGTATTCATTATAATTATCACACTGTAATTATTCGTGTAAACATGGACGAAGTAGTCATATTTTGATTAAAGACTATTTCCTGCTATAGGTACTACGGTCGAAGTGGTTAGCCAAAACACATTTTTTTTCCTTTAATTCATAGAAATAAAAATAACGTTCAACTTGGCTAGTTTCTAAAAATATTTGATAACTTTTATGTATTTCCCGGATGCCATAAAAATGATACTATTAACAATACTATCAATCTGCCTAGCCTTTTCTCAACTATGTTGGGGTCGGCTTCCAGTCTAACTGGATGCAGGTGAAGCTTCTGACGATCCGTAACGACTGTCAAAGATCTACGAATGACAGCCGGGACCAACGGCTTAACGTGCTTTCCGAGACACGGAGAAATCTCATTATGTAAAGATGGTCATCCATCCACGGACCAACCCGCGTAGCTTAACTTGATGGGTCGACCCGTGTGGCTGTTATTATCTACTTAGCCACGAGCTAATAACAACACTGAGCAACTAATACCTTTCCGCCCCCGGCGATCTTTTATTACAACTGTAAAAAAAGCGCCAGATATTATAATTTCATCAGGCTGTCTATCATTACTTTACAGCTTTTTTACTTTAGATTGGGATATTGCCATCATTGATGAAAATATCACAATATCAACGATATACTTATGCAGTCTCAAAAATCAGAAGCAACTTACAAGAAACGTCGCCACGCAGTATTTATATTGACTTGAACAATATTGTCTTCATCTAGAGGTGACAATTCAGGAGCGTATGTATCGTGTTATTTTGCTCATTGTTAATTTATATTACAGTTAGTAGTTGTAGTACAGTTACTTAGTCCAAAGGTTATTTAGTGGGAACCGTATTTTTTGTTTTGAATTTTAACACTTTAAGAGCCTATAAGCGTTATAAATAACAATAAAACTTCTATTGTGTCTCGTTCAGTATTTTTGAATGCGTGAATATTAACGACGTCTGTTTTTGATTGAAAAGGTTAATGAGCTGAAAAACTTCCATCTTTCATTTTCTTTCAAGCCTGCTTGGCTTGATCAACAAAAATCCAATGATTCGTATGTGTTTTTTTTTTTTAGATACCTTTATCTGTTTCTCTCGATCATAAGCTTTGAGAAAGCAATAATTTTCTTTTAACTTTTCTTTTCTACCTCAACCTAACCCTCCTTAAGAAAAGGGATTAGGTAAGCCTAATCTTCCTTTTTTTAACTACCTCAGGTCAAATTCATTTTTTGGCTCGATCGCACCATACTACTCGCGGACTGAGTGAGAACGAGACGGAGTGTGGTGCTGGCGGCTCCGAGGCTCAAATAGTTTAGGTAATTGCTTTTTACGGTGAAAATAATGGTAATTTAGAAAAAAACATAGTTAGGTTCAGTTACTATGCAAAGTTTGTAGTATTTTTTTAATACCAGCGGTTTATAGTTCGGTTTAGAGGTAACTTTGGATTTTTTTCTATAGAGAAAATTTTATGTAATCGTGTTTTCGTCAAACATGGTACCTAGCATGAATCTTCAACTTAAACATATATTTATTTCAAAATTAATGCTGCAGTATTTTCGGCACAACGGAGTCTCATGCTAAGCAATTTGAGGTTGTATAGGCCCTTAACCCCGTATAGTAGCTGAGATTTGGTAGGTACTGGGAGATCCGATATTAAAAGGGGCTATATGATATTTGGCTCATGCTTGGGCTTTTATAACTTAAACTGGAACGCATCAGTTGTATCTTGATGTCTAAGAAAGAATAGAGTCACTTATTGAAGATACCGCAGCCAGTCTTTATCACGGTTTTCTTATAAGGCTTCCCCTGTTGCATTTTTCTTACAATTTTCTTCACCAAGATTCCTATAATCGTCCAGGCGACAGGGGATCGTCCAGGCCCTGGCGGTAAAACTTTCCAATATGACCGAGACGAATTTGCAACGCAATAAAGTTTTGGATATTGATTTGGGTGCTAAATTTTCCGGATTGGAGGATATGTGGGTTTATTGTTATGTGTACTTCTCGTGTTCTCGAGAGGTTTTTTCATATTGGCTGCATTTTCATTCAAATGGTGGTATAAACTGCTGGAATTTTGACCTCTAAGTTTTTGTCCAAATTCAAAGTCCGGTTCCTCGAGATCAACACAAATATTGTCTTGTTTGAATTAATTTTGAGCTCAACTAAGTAGGGTGTTTACTAACTTACATATAAGTTTTTGCATTAGTCGAAGCTGCGAAGGCAGCCATTTACTTCTATTACAAACATACAAGTTGTGTACCTACAGACTTAAACTTATATAAACATCAAATGCATACCTAATTATTGAAAAGATTAGACGTAATTAAGATTGCCGTAGCTAGATATTGGTGCCGATTCTCTTGTCACAAATTCTCTAAACTAAACTAAAAATCACTAAAATTTAGTTTATTCCTGTCAAACGACGATTTCCTATTCTGAAAATAGACTAAACTGACACAACTTAACTATAATTTAGTTTGACAGCACTAAGATGGCACTGAGTTTTAATTTAGTGAAAATGCTATTCTGAATTTGACGTTTTAACCAAAATTTTTGTTCAATATCTAAAATCCTCTAAGTCTGACTATTTTTAATCACGATTAAAAATGTGTGGAATAAAATTAGATGTTATGAACTAAAATTCAAACCGAGCGACGTGTCGGTTTGAATTGATTTTTTCGGTACTGTATCTTTTTTTTATTTTCTTTTGCTTATATCTCGAAAACGGTGTGTCCTATCGCAAAAATAATGAAAATTTTGACCCCCTTTGTAACCCGCAAACCCGTAATACTCTACATTTTGGTGATTTAATTTTTTTGTTTTCTTCCAAAAAGTGAAAAATTCCATATAAAAATACGTCGAGACGCCCACATTGCGCGCCTCTCCGGCTCAAAAAAAATCACGTGGTAGGCAAACAAGTAGGTACCAAGTGGAGTCGCGATTGTCAAATTCGATTTTAGTTCTGTCAAAATAATTTTTAAATTTAGAGATTTTTTTTGGCAGAATAGCTCTAAGATTGTCATAGTAAAAAGTAAGGAATTTTAGTGATAGTTTAGTTAGTTTAGTTCGGTGTACAAGAGAATCGGCACCATTGGCTTTTTAAAATAAGCGCTTAAAGGCTCTTACATACTGGGGTGATTCGTCGCGCGACGCGACGCCGCCTCATTGTTCCCCGTGAAGTTTTCTCAGAAATTGTTTTGTTAAAATTCGCGTCGCGCGACGAATCGCGCCAGTATGTAAGTGCCTTAAAACGTTTTGAAAATAATCGAGTCCAATTATGATATAGGAACAGATATTTTGTTTTTTTCTTGCTTACATTGTTGGTAATTTTTTTTTACAGTGCATATGATGTGCATTTGCTATGTTGTACATAATACAGGGTGTTAGGGTAAACACCGTTATCCTTGCAACCAGTGGTTTAGTTTCATTTATAGAACGTAAAATCAATGGAAAATTACAAAAAAAAAAATTTTTTTTTTAAATCAACATTTTACCACAAGAGACGCAAGTTCGTTGCCCTATGCGCTAGGGCAACGAACTTGCGTCTCAACACGGGCGGGGGATGCGGGATGTGACCTGACCGGCCGCGAGCGCGACCCCTCCCTCAGTCAGTCAGCTGTTTCGCTAGAGAGCACGGTGTCGGATAGAAACTTTTTAAAATCTTTTAATGAAAATAAAGTTTTTTTTTTGTTGTGTTCGGTCATTTATTTTTATGTTTAAGTCAACTACCCATGGTTTGAAAGACAAGAGTGTTTACCCTTACAGCCTGTATAGGTAATGTATAGTTTTACACAATTCAATGTTCCACCATATCTTTTTTAAATTAGGTGAACTCTGCATTCCAATGCCAATCTGACATACTCGGAATAAGTTATATTCATAATTATAATTGGCGGCCTTGCACTTAGGTACTTTCTCACAAAATATGCAGCTTTGAATTGCAGGTTGTGCGTAACTACCTACTAGTTCCGTTTCTTTCTGGAAAAATAACTTATGGAATTTTTGTTTGTCTTATTCATACTTACTTTTGTCTTAAAGTTCATATTTAATTGTGTTTGTTTCACATTTCTGACTAAACGATTGTTTTTTCAGTATTATTTTCCGAGCTGTTGTAGCAGTGATAAGTAGAGATGCTTTCTGAAGATGAAAAACAATCGGTCCCTATAGCAGTTTATAGAAGCTTCAGGTCAGTTTGGAAGGGCAAACTTATGTATTATTTAATAACTAAGGTGTGTTTTAGGCTCAATTCACACCAAAGCAGCGGCCGCACGATACTTTCAGTGTGAAATAATTTTAAACTTTATATTTTTAATTAAAAGACCAGTATCACTTGAAAAGCTCGAAAAGGTCACGCGGCCACGCGCGTCTTGTCAGCGGTACTTCCCGCGGCAGGTCGCTGCCAGCCGCTGCCGATTCATTATTCAGTGACATCAGCCGTTATGGCTTCCTATAAATATCGAAACAAAAGCCATTTACACTTCTATGTTTGAAAAAATATTACACTTCAGTATAAGTTTTAGTCCGATTAGTAGTTATGATTGTGTAACTTTTTCGCTTACTGATCTTGCTTGCACAGGTACTTTTCGCAGGCTTCCCAAAGTAAATAACATTTATTATTATCGTCTTATAATGGCTATAGCCATTGAAAAGGTTGTATTTATTGCATCATTATGTTTTAATAGCTGTAGCCCGCGACTACGTCTGCGATCCAGGATGAAAAGTAGCCTATGTCTTTCTCCAGGTTATGGTCTACGTCTACCCATCCCATGTGCCAAATTTCATCCAAATCCGTTCAACCGTTATAGCGTGAAAGCGTAACAAACAAACAAACTTACCTTCGCAGTTAGGATTAGGTACTAAAATATTTAGTACCTTTTTTTTTTTTTTTGTGGTTGGTAAATCATCCAATGACTTCTCCCGCTCTGGGCGGAGCGGAAGGGCGTGTCAGACTTTTACTGACTAAAACCCACCCGTGTTCCTTCAGTTGCCTGTTGCCAAGGTCCCGGTATCCCTTTCGGACTAACTCATGTACCTACATTATGTTTTATTAGGAGGTTTACCCCAATCAAAACTTCCGCAAATACAACCAAATTATTATCCTCTTGATTTCCCACTAAAATATCAAGTCGTTACCTAAATAATTTAATTTTATAGCAGCAATAGGAAAAAGTTTAATGGAAACTGTTAAAATATTTTTAAATTCGATGCTTCTGTACCTATACTACAATTTTATACAACCAAATTGCGAGGTGTTTGAAGGGTTTTCATAGCTTAACGGTATCGCGTCTAACACACTGGTCGCACATCTTCGATCAGCGAGGTTAAACAGTGTCGTCGCGGTCAATCTCAAGTAGGTGATCAGTGGTTAGTTGTTTACACCTCGAGGCCCCCGGGCCTGCAAGAGCATGTTAAGTTGGTCCTCGTCGACCCGCGATCATTTATGTTTGATAGCCGGTGTTCACACAGGTGATCCGTACAATATAGCCGAAATAATAAGACTAGTTGACTCGTTCTACACCATCGGGTCTACGTTAACGGTCTGTCTAATCACGTGATGACGATGCCTATGAATGGATTTTGTGTTTTGGATCTTATGGTTATGACCATAAGTTTATAAACCAAATATAAACTTTTTTTATGAATAAAAAAATCTAGCGTGACCTAGAATAAAAAAGTAAAAAATAATAGATGATCTAGAATGATGGATTTCCTTTCGTTTCTTACACCATACCTTATCAATCGAGTTTGTTAAACAAATAATTTGTATAATTGTTTAGTTGATTAACCATATGACGCGTTAATTGTTTTATAAGCGTTTCGTCGGCATATTTTGACAACTACATCCGTAAACATCAATTTTATAATGTCCCTTTATGTAATTAGTACTATACCACTTAATTCAGGATGGAAAATTACTAACACCACATCGAGTAAACGTGTCTACTTTGAGTTCTTTCATGTAGGTAGGTCTTAAGAAAAACTGAATTGACAAGTTTATTAAGTTGCTTTAAAGAAGAGGGAATCAGGCCAGTTTGTATAGTAGAGTGGTTCTCGAAATATTTCCTAATGCTGATCGTTTATCAATATTTCAGAACTTTAGGAGGTTTCATGATCAAATGCGGAGGGGTATTCCTCGAAGCGCACGAACTTTTTGAAACGCACCAAAAGTATTGCTCGAAACGCACCAACGACATAGAGAAGAGCATGAAAGATTCGTAATAAAAAATATCGATAGACCTTTTAAAATTCAACTGTCCTAATTGTTTATTTATTAAAACTACCTACCAGGAATGCAGAAATGAACTGAAACTAGGTGCTTAACAGGACTTACCACCACCACTGTCACCACGGATCCACTGTCTAACATGTTTGACGGCCGGTTCACGCGGCTTGAATCTCTATTTTTACTGCTAAACAAGGACTAATATCGCTAGTGAGATTCGTCAGAAAAACACACAAAACGCCACTCTTCTTAGGTGGTACACGTACATTGCCTACATGCAAGCGATTTCTTATGGTTTGACGGCTATTTATATCCCTGAAGAGCTATGAAGCCTCGTAACCAAAATCATCGCGGTCATCAGCAATTTGTACGTAACGATCTTGTCTGTGTGTGGTGAACCGGTGATGCGAACTCGTCCTCCATGTCATTCTGCCGCGCTGCCAGCGATGCGTTAACGTGTCCAAAGTCGACATATAACACACTGCGTACTGCCCAGACCGATTGCCATGCCACAGCACGTTGCCGAGAACCAAATTCCAACATTCCCACGGCTATTTCTTCTCGGCTCAAATAACGTCTTCTCTTCATAATAACGTTTCTTATATTGTTTCCACACAGAAATTTTACTGATATTAAGTCAAAAGTAAGTATTATATTAAGTTATTTTATATCCAATTAAATTAAGTTGCAGGATTTTAAAGGAACGACTTGACAAAAGATTTTCCCCTTTTGACCGAAATTCAAAAACGTTTCTCTTTTCAAATGACGAAAACTAGAAGTATCCATAGGAGTTACAAAAAATATGTATAAAAAACTTGATTTATAGCACCAAACGTGCTTGATTCCTAAACACTTTTGATGTGATGTGTGTATTACCGTAGTACCTATAATATTCGTTATTATATTAGCAGCAGTAGTAGTAGTTATAAAATTAATTACAATTCATTCTTATGCATGCATGTTCTGCTATGATATGTTGATTTCTTTGTTTTTTGCACTTTTAATTTTGCAAAATTTGGTAGTAATTATACACTTGCATTGAATATTAGGTTTGCTAACTAGCTGGCCCAACGCAATGACATAAATAGTAGGTAGATACGTTTTTCAGGCTTAGCTGCATTAATGCATTCAAGGACATTGAACGAGATACAGTAGAAGTTTTATTGTTATAACACCTTTGGGCGTTTAGTGTCCCTCAAACTGTTAATCCTATACCTACTACTTCCTACTACAATTATAAACGCGAGAGTTTGTGAGGATGGATGGATGGATGTTTGTTACTCTTTCACGCAAAAACTACTGAACAGATTTGGATAAAGGCACACAGATAGTTTACAACCTTGACTAGCTGCGCCCCGCGTTTTCATCCGCGTAAGTCGCAATCCCGTGGGAATATCGGAATAAAAAGTATCCTATGTGTTAATCCAGGTTATAAAGTATCTGTTTGCCAAATTTCATCCAAATCCATTCACCCGTTTTTGTGTGATTGAGTAACAAACATCCAAACACACAAACTTTCACATTTATAATATTAGTAGTAATATATAGTAGGATTAACACGTAGGATACTTTTTATCCCGATATTCTCACGGGATCGAGATTTATGCGGGTGAAATCGCAGGATGCTGCTAGTGATCTTATTATATAATAATATAAAAGTCATTTATTGTCTGCACGGCAAAGACCTCTTCTCATACGGAGAAAGCTTGGTTTTACGTCATGAGCTACATGCTCAATTGCTCATTACTAGCATGCTTTCGAGCATGCTCAAAAGCCAAAAGATGTTTACCCAGAATTATGTTAGTTTTTCCAATTATCAATTATTAGCAGATCTTCTTATATGAAAACGTTTTTGCTATATACGTGTAAAAATACTTTCATTAGCAGCATACCCAATGTTTTCATTAGCAAGATATATTTTGATTATTTGTAAAAATCTCTGGTCACATGAAGAGTAACTCACCTCTTGAAAATATATTGGCGGTATTGTTTTCGTTACAATACACATTACCGGCTAAATGTTGTCCTCATCTCATCGCTGTCATTACGCATAAATTGAAAGATACAAACCGTGACATATATACGGACAAAATTATCATCACGGTCGACAACGGAACTCTGAGAAGCCCTGCCTATAGTTAATTAATGTATTTGTCCATTTGTGTGCCACTTTGCGTGAATTACTTATTTGTTCTCGCGCCTAGTTTATCTATGTAAATGTGGTTATTTATAAGATCTAAATATGTCGTATAAATTACCATAAAAATAACATGATGATGGTAATAAATACCTTATTTTTAACCTAAATTTATTCGTGGGTCGATCTGCCACTCTACGTGAAGGTGCAAACCTGAAATCTATAATTAACTTCAATGATATTTGGGTTCTAAGCACATAATTTACGAGAAATGAATCTTTTTCATTTAACAAACTGTTTTGAAGGTTCTGTGCCCGAAAGGTGCCAAACGGAACCCTATTACTATAAGCCTCCGCTGTCCGTTTGTCCGTCCGTCCATCTGTCAGTGGGTCAATCTCATGAACCGTATATATATATAGTTGAAATCACAGATTCTGTATTTCTGTATAACAAGAAATAATGAAAAATAAATCCTAACTAATATTATAAATGCGAAAATGAGTTTATTTGTTTGTTACGCTTTCATGCTAAAACGGCTGAACGGATTATATGATATGAAATTTGGCACAGGGGTAGACCATGACCTGGAATAGGACAAAGGATACTTTTTATCCCGATATTCCCGGGGATCAAGAATTACGCGGGCGAAACCGCGGGGCGTAGCTAGTAAATAAAAACGCTAATAAATAAAGTTAATAATTAACGGGTCCCCATACAAGAAACGCGTATTTTTCGGCGTTTTTTGCTCAATCTTAATACGGTACGGAACCCTTCGTGTGCGACTCCGACCAGCAATTAGCTGGTTTTTGTCATACGTACTCGTAATTAAATTCTAGCAGTTGGAATTGGACGTATTATTTTAATCTATTCCTGACTTCATAATGATCTTGTTCTGTATAAACCCAAAATTAACGTCACCTTGAATAAGGTATAGAGTTTTTTCCAACCTGTTTCAAGTTACTGTAGATAATGAGTATGAAATGGCGAATATTTTTTTTTAAATAGCTGCATTAATTAGTATAATTCCGCAGTTTTTTCTAAGGCCATTTATTTCGTACGCACCTGCTTACTATATTGGATCCTTTCCTTGTGTTTGAATTTTAATTGTATCTAAATAAACCTAAAGTTAATTTATGTCAAAAATCTAAAATTTGTTGTCGTAGAGGGTCACGAACCCGGTTAATGTTTAATTCTAATAAAGTTGATTTGGTACATCGGCAATGAAGTACATACACGGACGTTATCTATATATATAACAATGAATCCCTATTTCCCTTGGTCACGCCATCACGCGTGAACGGCTAGACCGATTTCGCTAATTCTTTTTCTGTTGTGTTTGTTATTGTTAGGAGAAGGTTTTTATGAAAGAAAAAATAAGAAAATAGCGCGGAAAATTAGAAAATTGACAGGTCAACGTCTGTCGGGTCAGCTAGTAAAGTATAGTTTTGAAAGTACGTAAGTAAAAAAGAATTAGTCACCGTAATTACAATAAAGTTACGATATGAAACACTCGACCCGTCTGTGGAATGATGCCACTTGGAAATTAAAAAACAACCAGGTAGATACCTGTTGGAACATTGCCGTCTGTTGGATTATTAAATAGACTGCGCATTTGCAAAATGAATATGTAGGCAGAGTAAACATGCGTTATTGCATCAAGATAATGGTCCAAATAAAGGAGTAAGAGAGATGTGAATGAAAGTTTATTTGCACTGGGCGCTTGCTTAGGCGCGGCCTAGGCGCGGCGTAGCGGCGTAGGCGCGGCGTAGTAGCAAAATGCAGGGCGTAGCCGAAGCGTAGCAGCGTAGACGCCACATTGAGGCAGAGCGGACGCATTTAATAGGTTTGAAATAAGAATTAAAGAAAGAAACATTTTGAATTATATGTATGCATACTCACATGTGTATGTAAGAGACTTGGCATCAACGCCGACGTGGGACCAACACGATGCGAAGGGACCTTTAATCTGGTTGCCGGGATTGACGTCATAGCCCTGTTGCCTCTGGGAAAGAAATAAAGAACCAGGTTCAAGTACCTTTTCGAAAATAGATTTGTTTATCGTGGAATATTTTAGGCTCGATAATTCTCCGTTGCGTCAGTAGTTTATAATTATACAGATGGAGATGCCTTGAGGATGCGGATATTCCTTTTTTTTAGCCTAATACTTTTTTGTACATATTCGATGATTAGGAAAAACACCGGCTCAAATATGAAATCAACAAGAGGTTTGTTATGTAGCTTATTATAATTATGCATAATTAACGTTATAGGCTGTGGTCACTACAAAAGAGCTTCTAGCTTCATTTGCATTGTTTCATTTTGCATTGTTTCGCTTACATTTGATTAAAAAGATTGCGTTCGTTGAATAAGGAGTTACCGCGAATACAGTAGGATATCGTAAAGGTACGGAATTTTACCACAATTGATGAATAGGAAATCGATGCCTAAATTAAATCGATACGAATAGAGTTGTTGTTAATTAGAGGTTTGTTAGAGAGTTCATTGTTATAAATTAAATAACAATTTTACTGTTTTACGTATTTTTTGTTGGTGGATGTGTTATTTTTGTTAGTTTGTTGTGTTATTAAGAAATTTATTAGTTGAAGCGTTTTGTTGTAGTTTCCTCTTGATGAATATATATTTAGGTTGATTTTTTGAGAATTTCCAAAAACTGGTGGTACCTATGTAACTAACTCGCTGTCAGTTATCCTATCCATAAGTCAAAGATACTTAAAGATAATTGGATCTTTTTAATCCATTTATTAAATTGGTAGAACGCGAACGTACAAAACAACATAACACAGGTATCAACTAATATTAGAAAAACATGTTGATATGGTTTTTTTTTTAATAGTAGATACCGATATAAAAAGAGACTTCAAGTAAACCCCGACAACCCAAGACAGAATAACTAATAAGCGCAGAAAGGTGGGGACCCGACCACAAATTACGGGACCAAAGACGGAATAAGAAGAAGAGGTACCTATGTATAAAGGTTTTGTTTGTTTCTCGACTATTTTAAACGCCAGTTACTGCAAACAAACGTTGACTCTGACTATCATAAATATTCCACGTAAAGGACCCAAACATGGTTGCATTTATTGAACATGTCTGTAATGTTATTTCGTAAAAAGATACAGCGTTTAGCAAAATGATGATGTTTGACGGTTTGTTTGTGCAGACTGAACAATTTTTCTTTCTTTCTTTTCTTTTTATATATCCAGAGCGCACATTTATCCTTTGTTTGTTATTCTTTCACTTGTTTTATATTACGTTTGTGTCATTTTAATACGCAAACGAAAACTTGTTCCGCCGAATATTTTTTTTTACTAACACAAGATTTTTTCTATTCAAGCCCAGTCATATGTAGTACGTTTTGTACCTACCATACTTTTCTAGATCCTAACTAATATTATAAATGTGAGCGTGAGTTTGATTGTTTGTTTATTTGTTTGTTACGCTTTCACGGTAAAACGGCGGAACGGATTTTGATGAAATTTGGCATATGGGTAGACCATCACTCGGATAAGGACTTAGGCTACTTTTCACTCTGGATCGCAGACAAAGTCGCGGGCAACACAACAGCTAGGTCAGCTAGGAATATATATATATTTTACTGGTAGATTGTATATTATATTTCAGACTAACGACCCGCTCCCTGCTTCGCACGGTTTTTTGGACTTGACAAAACATCGAGATTTCTTAGTTATATGTATCTTTAATACTAACGTATTATGCACATGAACCTTCCGGAATAAATTCTTTAAACGATGGTGAAAACCTCATCAAAATTTGTTGCGTGTTTTAGAAGAACAATGCGGACATACACGGAAAGCGACTTTAATTTATGATATGTTTAAATATCTGTCATAATTAATTAAAGGAAAAAGATTTACTTTTTTATTACAAAAAAAAAACTCGTTTATTACCATTTCTAATTTTCAAGGTTTGATGAGCAAACATTGAACTGGTTAATTAGGTACCTACGTCGCACTAACTCGCATGCTAACAACGCATGCCTACAAAATTATAATAATTATCAAATTATTCGCTGTCAGTCTCTATGTAGTATAAGGACACCTGCCAACACTGGTCAGTTGATTATCTCTATCGTTTTTTTTAAATTAAGGTTTTTAATTTACGAATACCTATTAGGCAAATGATTTGTCTCCAAAGTCTGACAACCAGTTTTGCCAAGGGGTATCGTATTACCCAGTTACTGGGCTGTGGAGGTCAGATAGGCAGTCGCTCCATGTAAAATACTGGTATTCAGCTGCATCCGTCTAACCGGATGCAGCTGAATACCAGCTGAATGGAAGCCGACCCCAACTTGGTTGGGAAAAGACTAGGTAGATGATGATTAGGCAAATGATTTTTCTAATATATCCAGGGAAGTACCAATGTGACTTTTTCAATTCTTAAGTACTTTTTGAGTTTATCTTAGGCATTACTGACATCGGTGAAGGAATACTTCGTGAGGAAAACTTGAATTTTAGGTAACTAGCTTGGCCCGGCTTCCCACGGGGAGCATGAAGTACTTATCTACGGCGCACCTACCTACATACCTACCTATACCTAATTAAATAATTATGAATATTTTTCTGATGTTTTTATTCGGGTCGGAGAAAAGCCAACAAAACTAAGATCACGAAAATCGGTTCCAGCCACGGATTTATCTATGTTTTCAGCAGTTCTAGAGTTATAAATGGTGTAACTAACCCGACTTTGTAATTATAGTATATAAGTAAGTAGGTATGAATCTGAAATCGCCAACCCGTCTTGAATAAGCAATAATTGTCTGGTATATGATATATGGATATTCCTACTAAAATAGCCTAGCTAGACCATATTATAATGCACTTGGTCGTACTCGACATCGGTCAACTACACTTGGTGTTTTAGGGGTATGAGGAACAGGGTGTAAAGTTCACTCATCCCCCATAGAAAAGGGAGGATCCTCCGACCAGACGGGTGTTGTGTCTGGCGGGCAACTGCCCAATGATTGATATTGGGTTTTTGTATTTATGTTCACTGCACGGTAAACTCTAATTGCGCGATGCAGGATTTATGTGACGTCAGGATTTTTGCGTAACGTCAGGTCTTCGATGCGTAGTTCGCATGTAGATACCGCCACAGTGTCATAGTTAGTCAACATTCCATAGGCATACAAAATCCAGTGAACGAGGCAGTGTAATTAGGCCTACATTAACTTAAGAACCTTGATAATCAAATGAATCATCGCTGCAATTCATGTCGGTATTCATAAAGGAACATTTGTAAAGAACTTTTGAATTATTTCATGGCTGGAAATATGTCTATCTACTAACAATAGCAAAACACCTAACAAACATAATTTGTACATACGGTTACCTACACATCAAGCTATACATTTCCACCTCGCATTGTACGGAAATCATAAACAATGCGAGATCAGCACTAACTGGAATTGTTTAGCTTGATGTGTAGCCGTGTGTACGTATATTTATTATTTATTTATTTATTTATTTATTTAAATCACAATTATAACACCTTAACAGAATCATCCAAAGCGATGTTATAAGTACACTGTTTACACAAATTAAAAAAAAAAACATCACTTGTAAGCAGAATTAAAAAGAATTGTATACCTACCAAGTCATATAACAATTAATATAAACATGACAAATCTTATAAGATGGGACCTCTTTCAATAAAATTTTGTGCCATTTTAATGAATTTCGGCAGGTTTTGGCCAAATATATCCTCCGATATCGTAATAACATTAACAATACGTGCCGCTCGAGACATAGGGGTAAACTTGAGTAGGTTAGTCCTAGCTACTGGCACGTCTAATAGAGCGGGGCGGCGGCGCGCACCTACACACCCGTCCGGCGCGCGAAGCCGCAGCGCTGCCAGCACTTCCGGGTGGTGCAGCAACCCTAGCAGTACATAGATATCATTCGTCGGTTAATTGTATACTAATCTACATTTTATTTGGTCGAAGGCGGGTTTTATTTTTTGTCAGAACTCCATACGCTTACAAAGTCCAGTGAACGAGCCAGTGTAATTAGGTGCCTACATTAATCAATGTTAAGAATAACAATCTTAAGAACCTTGATAATCAAATTAATCATCGATGCAATTCATGTCCGTAAAAAAGATCATTTGTAAAGAACTTTTGAATTATTTCATGGCTGGAAATATGCATAATATTGTGTGTTAGTAGTTAGAATAATAGCAAAAACCCTAATAAAAACAATTTGTACGTACGTAGGTAGGTATCATTCGTCGGTTATCATAATCAGCCTATAATGTTCCCACTGCAGCAGGCGTAGCATGGCGCTTTCTATCTCTACGAAGAATAAACATAGCTTTTTCTATACAAAGTGACAGTTCGTTTCTTCATTTTTGACATCCACCGTAGAAATCATTCTACAATCTGTCATTTTGTCTTTCATTTCTAACGATCTTTGTCTAGGTCTTTTTATATGTAGACTATTTCGGAAGAAAGTTTTCTATCCTTACTGTCAAAATCACACTGACAACCGATAAATCCTATGATAAAACAAAGAATTTTGAGTCGAATTATGTAAAAGAGTGGATTTCGTTAAAAGTGCAGTTGACTCTTTCTATTTTGCTGCCGTCTCGTACTGTCTACTGTCTACAGGAAACGTCATTTTTGTCTACTCTTCCGTCGACAAAACGGTGCTCATGCTACGCCTGCTGGGACATAGACCTCTTCTATTGACCCAGTGCGGTTTGGTAGATGTCACATGTCTTTGATGTCTTCAAATTTTTGGTTCTATGACATGGGGTATCGTATAACTACATGGGGTTGTGGAGGTCCGATAGGCAGTCGCTCCATGTAAAATACTGGTATTCAGCTGCATCCGGTTACACTGGAAGCCGACCCCAACATAGATGGGAAGGGGCTAGGCAGATGATGAGTGACCTAGTAATGACGTTGAACTGCGAGTGTTAGCAGTTTATCATACTTTGTGCGATTTATTGGTCTATAATAAATATAACAATTGTCCTTCTCCATGCGAACAACGTGGTATTACTGTCACGTATGGAGTGGTAATAAGCCTCAGTCACATTATTATGACGGTGGTGAGATTTTCACCTTTTATGTGCTTATTAGCGTAAGCATAAACAGTAGGTATATACTAAGAGCACTAACAGGAAGCAATTTTAACACAATCCATGTAATGCAATCCAAAACTATAATATTATAAACGGGAAAGTGAGTTTGTTTGTTTGTTAGTTTCTTACGCTTTCACGCTAAAACGGTTGGACGTATATGGATGAAATTTGGCACATGGGTAGACGATCTGGGTTACAGATGACCTGGGTTAGGACATAAAATATTTTTTATCCCGGTAGTACGTTTCCGTAGGATAATTTCCACCACGCAGGCGAAGTCGCGGGCAAGAGCTAGGTAATACTTAGAGTAAGTAATACTTTTTATAGTGTAAAGGAATTCTTTGATAAAAAAGTAAATGATAAATATTGTTACTGATTTACTGATAGTTATTTAAATAAATACTGCCTAGATTTTAAAACATTGTAAACATTGTAGAATTACAATTATTTTGTTACTAGTAAGTGTAATGAGTGTGCAATGATGCTAGTTGCATAATTCTAAAGAACTTGGACCAAGTTCCTTATAATAAAGAAACCAAGTAACTTGGTTTCTTTAAAATATTTGTATGCCAGTCCATGGCGAGACATGTAGATCATAACCATAATATTAAGACCATTATTGTACCATGTTTAAATGCAAATAAATATATTCTATTCTATTCTAAATGCGAACCAGTGTACGGTAGATATCAGACAAAATGTAAATAACCACTTTTGCGTCAGTAACATGATCAAAGACAAATATTTGAGTTGGTTACTTTGTGTGTCCAGCCCCTAAAACGTCGCGAAACCGCATTTATTTTTCAATTTAATGGCGTTAATTCAATGTGAATTTTTAATTAACACTGTAGCAGATTTCCAAAATTTAAGCGGTATAAGGACGCAGTGGAAATAAAAAAATATATATTTAGCAACAAGATAAAATACGTATAATTATGAACTTCGGTATAAAACGTAGAATCACTTTAGTGAGTGTATTTCGAAATATTCCATACAAACTTCATTATACACAGACGACTTTTATGGGGTAGGTAGTTTAAAGAAAAGTTTGCCCATCTGTTTCTTCAGGGATCTAGTTAGGTACTTTCTCTAAGTACCTGTACTTTAGGTACTTTCTCTAAGTAATTCTAGATTTTCTAAGTAGATCTAGGTACTTTCTCTAAGTACCTGTACTTTAGGTACTTTCTCTAAGTACCTGTACTTTAGGTACTTTCTCTAAGTACCTGTACTTTAGGTACTTTCTCTAAGTAATTCTAGATTTTCTAAGTAGATCTAGGTACTTTCTCTAAGTACCTGTACTTTAGGTACTTTCTCTAAGTAATTCTAGATTTTCTAAGTAGATCTAGGTACTTTCTCTAAGTACCTGTACTTTAGGTACTTTCTCTAAGTAATTCTAGATTTTCTAAGTAGATCTAGGTACTTTCTCTAAGTACCTGTACTTTAGGTACATTCTCTAAGTAATTCTAGATTTTCTAAGTAGATCTAGGTACTTTCTCTAAGTAATTGGTTGCGTGGGTGGACCACCGCAGAATTTTCAACATAGGTCCACAATTGACGAAAGTATAATATCGATGAACACATAAAATACACATGAATTGAGAACCATATCCTTGCCGACGTATTTTGTTTAATAAACTAGACGTAACTTGAGTTGAGGGGTATTTCCGCAGCAATAAAAAACTTCTTTTATTAAAGCTATTAACAAAGATGGTAACACATCGCATTAATCATAGTCCTAATAGCCTTAATAGCTTGCTGGGTAATTTCTGGTTTTTGTATTGATAAACAACAGTTTAAACGTAGGTTTGGAAAAGTAATTGATAACTAAACATATTAACATAAAATTCTGAAAACAGAATAATTTCGCTGTTTGTCGGAACTTAAAATCCACAATACTTTGGTTTACTTTACTGCTGGAAGAAACTTAAGAAATAAGCAGTACCTTTGTACTCAAAATTATAATTATGTCGTATCCTGTATTTATTTTACTGTCTGTACATAAATAATAAAATAAATACTGACCGTTTTTGTCATAGGTTAGGAAAGGCACGAAGTATTTTATAATGGGAGTATGTGTGTGAGACTTATATAATACTACCTAGTGTTGAAAAAAAACAAAGGCGACATATTTTTAAAAGTAATTTTGTGCTATTTTTTTTGCAGAATAAAAAATTGTTTTTTTTTTCCACTTTTGAGAATAGAACTAAGTATACCTAAGAATTTTATCGCCCAGTTTTTTTTAAATTAGAGAAGTTTCGGGTATTAAGGCACATCTTAAGCCTTTTTGGAAATAAAACTCAAAGTGTACGAGATCAATTAGTCTTTATTTTTTAATTTAGCCGTTAAACTAGTCAGTAATCAATAACTAGAAGCATAAGGCAGTTATAATTTCAAAGAATAACTAAAATACAATTTTTCGTAAACTTGAACAATCATTGAAATCTATACATGTATAAATGATAGTATGGCCTAGGGCCATATTGGCCGAAAATGCCGTGAGCCATATGTAAGTTATTTTGTGCCAGTTATTTTGCACAAGTCACTTTATTGATATTTTGCACCTACTATGGCGTTTTCTTTGGGAAATTGGTTCTCGTGGAGTTGTTGTCTAAAAAAGAAAAAAAAAACACTAATTATCTCATCATAATGGAGCCAATGTGGCAGGCCATATTGCCCCTAGCTGATTAGCCATATTCGCTACAGGAACGTTTTTGACAAGTAAAATCTAATCTAAAAACTATTGGACAATGTGCATACAAAACTGTTACCTCACTACAGATTAAGGGTTTTCCTACAAAACTGCACTAACAATATAAAAACATTAATAATTCGAATAACTGAAATGGTTGACAGTGACCAAAAAATATCATCGAAATACGTGATTCGGGAGCATCCAGGGCACGTGCGCACTCGCAGCACTGCCGCACGGATTGATTGAGGAGCCGGGGATGGGTTTGCGCCAACATGGCACTATAAAGTTAAACCCTATGTGGTGTTGGTTTATTTCGGAGAAACAGCAGTAGTCCATATATATAATACCCGAAACTATTCTACTATTCATAATTAACTAGGCACTAAAATTAAAATTATAAGTAAATAGTTAATTAGGTAAATTTTATTTAAACACTGAACTTTTCAATTCCCAGACTCCTTTCCCACAATTAATTTTAATATTAATTAATTATCATGCAAATGTACGAGAATGGCATAGTGACACACTTTTTTACTTAGTCCCATAACGTTAGCAGAATAAATAATAATTTGATTTACAATTTTAAAAGTATGCAAATGGTAAAATGAAATGCTTATGTCGATCACACGATCGACATAAGCTTTTTGATAGTCGTAGAAAAAAGAAACGCTTTGAAAGCGATTGTCACTTGTCTTACGCCTCAGCAACAGTCCATTGTCCAAGTGACTTTTGGTTCAATCACCTCATACTGCTTGTTTGCAGCAAAAAACTTGAGGCAAGTAATAAAAGGTTCGAGAAATAGGAAACTGGATCATATTAGAATTGGAAAACAATAATACGTTGAATAGGAGGTAAACTATATGTATCTACATTAAATAATGATTAGGTTCTTTAGTTATTTCTAATTTGTATTGTATTTTATCAACATTTAGATTTCTATATTATTTCTTTTGTTTAAGTTTTTGTTTGTTAATTTACGGTACCTACTTACTGTTTTAATAGCCGATACAAAAAGATGATTGTTGATCTTCAACATTGTGTAACCATATACCTACTTCTGTGCTAAAATAGTAAAATTACTTACTGTTACTATTTAACAGTAATTAAGAATTCATTTCAAGAATCTTCAAGTTAAATACCTACTTGTATGGGATTCTTAGTTGTTGCATATAGTTCACATTACATTTTGGTTACATGCTGACGTGAAGAAATACTTTGAATTTATATCTCTTGTAGCGTCGTGATTGACATGATAACAGTGTAATTGTTACCGAGTAATTTTACAGAACAAAACGTATATATTCACGGTATGTTGCGCCGACCCCAAATAAATTAGGATAAGGGCAGGAGAATGATGATAATTCACGGCGGGAAAACAGAACTTTCTGGAATTCAGTCCAAATAAAAAGTGATTTGAAACTGTTATGGCTCGCAGTGCGAAAATCGTCTGAGTAGGTAGGTGGCTATAGACCGACAGAAGGACGGACGCCATTTACATCGTAAAATATTTTTGCCTTTTTAGTTTCTGGTATGAAAGGTTGCTGCTATCTATACTAAAGGTATAGAACCGCAGAAACATCCACGTACGTCATTGACTTAAATTCCTAATTATATTGCTACCCAAAGTTAAAAAAAGAAACTCCTTGACGCACATTCTACCGAGTCGAAAATAAACCAGACCAAAATGCGTGAACCTGATCAGTACGGTGATGACGTAGTTGGTGGCAGTTCCAGCCGGTTCAGTAGGAATCATTGATATGCGAAGCATTTCGTATAGATACATATCATTTAGGTAACGTGTTTGGCGGATACCTAAAAATATTTGAAAAGGTTCTCTAAATAAACTGCGAGTTGGTGATTTCAAACCATCAAATCCAGTGGGGTAATTGCGTAACACACATACAGTGGCAATTCCTTTCATTTCGCCAGTTCAACAACCTTCATTGCGTTATTTACGTTGTTGATGAGAAGATTTTTTTAAACATAAATATAAAACTATGAATTAGCAGTTTCCTTCAAAATCTTTCGGATTGTGGTTGAAAGTGTGTTACACAATTAGTGGGCTGATGATTCCTTTACGACGCAAGTCGGTAGCTACATAAAAAGTCACATCAGTACTTGCTAGTTTCTGCTAAAGGGTTTACATACAAGGAGCATACACAAAGCGCTACGCGAAGATGATTATTTTCAGTCATTTCAAATGCCACGCGTATCCGATGCAACATAATATATTCGCTACATTGATTGTGTGCCAATATATACATAAATTAATAATACTCAGTCCAATTATAAGGCACTACGTACACGAACTATAACCGTAGATAATTAAATAGTTTTTCATTAAAACTAAACAGAATATTGAAAACGTTATGTAAGCTAAGGTAGGCCAACATCATCCGATAATATCGATTATTTATCAGTCCACTACTGGACATAGGCCCCTCCAATTGCACGCCATTCAGCTCGATTCTAGGTAAACTCTCATCCAGCGGCTACCAGCCACCCTGTGAAGATCGTCGTCGCGAAACCTAGCTTGCGGGCGTTCTACCTTACATTTGTCGATTCACGGTCTCTACTCAAGAACACGTCTACCCCAACGGTCATCGGGTCTACGGCTAATCTGGCTGGCAGCTCTTCAGCCTGCTTATTCTGCGAGCTATGTCGACAACTTTGGTTCTCTGCCGGATCACTTCGTTCCGGATTCGATCCCTCAGAGAGACTCCAAGCATAGCCGATCCATAGCTCGCTGAGCGAACCTTGAATTTATGGACCAGCCGTATCTTGTGTGTCTACGTTTCGGTTCCGTAAGTCATAACAGGCAGGACGCACTGATTGAAGACCTTAATATTCTTTAGGCTCTGTGGAATAGGCGAAGAGAAGACTCAACGAAACTTCCCAAACGCTGCCCAGCCCAGCTGAATTCTTCTGTTAACCTCCCTCTCAAAGGTGTTCTTACTAAACTGCAGAGTTTGCCCGAGGTAAACGTATTCTCGCACAACCTCGAGAGCACCGCCATTGACAGCAATCGGTCCCGGGGTGACGTATTCGTTGAACATAACGTGGTTTTTGTCCAAGTTCATTCGGAGACCAATCATGCAGAAGAATGAATGAACAATTCATAATTTGGCCCTAAATGAGGCCCTAGACAAAGTGACATTCTATCAGCGATGACGATGATGGAAAAGGCAAAATTGTATAGGACTGACATAAGCTATCGAAAGGCTTATGTCAATCTTGTTGAAAGTCGTTGTAGAAATACGAAACGCTTTCGAAGCGATTGTCATTTGTCATAGGTCTTGATAGACTCAAAAGTCTTCTAATTGTCTACAAACGCAAGACATAGAGGGGCCGAGGGGACTTCTCTTTAATTTGTCACACTGTGTAGACATCCACACACATATCTACCATATAGTACCATTAGACCTCATGGCCTAATGTTACTATATCCTCCCCGAAACCCGGCCTGCTCCGGTGGCTAAAAGTCTTCGCGCTAGACGATCCGTAATGACTCTTGAAATAAACTATTGATTATTATTCGTTATTATGTCCCATAATTGCGAACCGAATGAATATGTATGCTAATTTTATATGATTGCGTTAAGGTTAACACGTGCCTACAGGTGTGATTGATTAAAATATACAGGTATGTATGATTTTGTTCTTATATTGCCATCCATTAACTCATTAATGCTGGAAAACACAGTTGCAATAAATATATTGCAATTGTGTAATGAGTTTAAGTTCAATCACCTATAGTAAAACAATGCAATGCGGATAATACGAGTATGAATAAAAACAAGGTTTTATTATTAAAACTAGCGACCCGCTCCTACTTCGCACGGTTTTTACGACTTGACAAAACATCGAGATTTCTTAGTTATATGTAACTTTAATACTAACGTATGATATATATAAACCTTCCGGAATAAATTCCCTAAACGATGGTGAAAACATCATCAAAATCTGTTGCGTGGTTTAGAAGAACCACGGGGACATACAGACAAACACGAAAAGCGACTTTAATTTATAATATCTACAGAGTTTGAATTCGTTTTTATTCATATCATCCGCCTATTTATCTTAAGGGGGAGTAGTTTGACAGCAAAAAATCATATTTCACCCGCGCAACCCTTACCTACCCCTCTCATTAAACACGACGAAAACAAAACACAATGCCTTCCCGCCAGCAGAAACTTTTCGTCTGGCGTTTATAGAATTCGAATTTCAATCTTCTGTAGTTTATTTTGCTTATACGATACGCTAAGCTTGAATTCAGAACTATAGATCATGTGTTTTGGAACTAGAAACTCAATGTTGACGTGAAAAAGTTCAAATTTAAATGTTACCAAATTTTATTTAGGACCTTGTACAATTTGTACCTAATGTCGTCTTTGTGGAAAACTGTGTTACCATAATAGATATAATGCTATATCGTGAATTTCTCTCTTTGGAGGATCGTGCAAAGTGATACCTAAGTAAAAAATAATATTCGTATAATGAATTTTGGACTGTATTGTGCAACGAATATGGCATGTGTCATGAAAACCTTTCCTGCGCCAAACGCGAACAATCCCCTTCGAAAACCTTTGAAACATGTGAAAAAGAGGTCGAGTTCTGTACAAAAGAAATAGTAGGATTGTCGGCTTCACCACTAAAAGAATTGACATCTATTCATCTATGTAAATGGGTGCCAAAGTACCAAAGGGACTAATTATGACAAAGGCCCGAGGTACGCGCTCAGTACCGGCGCTGTGTTTTGGGCGCGCGCCCGGCGCGTTTTGGACGCTCGTCAAACGCAACAAGATTTCCACATTTTGTTGTAACTTTTGAACCGTGTTTCTTTTAAGTTTATTACTAATAGGTACGGAGAAAATGACAAGGAAAAATAGTGAAAAAGGAACTCGCGTCCAAGCGTTAAGGGCACGGTTAGGCTTCATTTACGGAGACGCGAGGAGTCACGCGTGGCTTTGGGCGGCGCGGCTCGCACTGAATTCAAACATATGGCGTTGTATGAGTGCGTTTACGGAGACGCGATTTTACACGCGTTTGTTTGAAATGGAGCGTTTTTGCGGCGGAGCCCGCGAATGGCATAGCCGCGTCACACGCGGCGTTTCATCACGGCGGCGCACGTAGCAGCAATGCCCGCGGCATATTTTCTCCCAGTCTTATTTGTAAATCGCACAACGGAGATGCAAGTTGAGAGTGGCAAGTTGCGACATGTGCAGGCCTAACGGCGCCCGGCATGGGCGCTCGCTTAGACTGCAGCGCTTGATATAATTCGTTACATAGGAATTCATACAATTTTATTGAGCGCCCGAAACGCAGCGTACAAAATGCGCGTCTCGGGCGCTTGTTATAACTAGTCCCTTAGTAGAAAGTTTAGTATGGTCCCTCTTTCTAACTGTTGAAATTGTAGCTTTGAAAACATGCCAAGTTGCATTATAACTTTAGGCCTCATTTACGGAGACGCGGGGCGTGGCGCGTCGCGTGCAGTGTGGCGTCACGCGGCGCGTCTGACGTTTTTTCTGTTTACGGTGCGGCGGCGCGTGAAGCGGCAGTTATCATCCCATGCGTTAACATAAACATATGGCAATATACGTCTTGATTGTCGCGGTTTTTTTTGGGGTTATAATATATATTTTTGAAATGTGCTAATTAAAACCTTTCATTTGATACCCAACATGGTATGATTAAAAAATATTTTTTGTTGTTCATGATATGTCACCTAGAGGGTGCCATTTTCAATTTAATGTGTCTTCATATAGCCTATGACCAGCGGACGATCAAGAAGCTTCCAACGATACCTCATTTGTCAAATTGTGATGAGTCTTTTAGAAGATAATATGTGGGAACAGACATAGATAAATACATAGAAACCGGTCAAAATTATAACCCTCCTTTTTGCTTCGCCGTAGTCAGCTAAAAACAAAACCCAACTACGACAAAAAAGTCAACTAAAGAGATATAAACAAGAGATCACGGACAGACAAATTAAAAATCCGGAGTCATACAGAATCGCTTCGAGTTCGTTCGTTATACCAATAACCGAAGAATAAAGGTATTATTCTAAACAAGTTTTATTTAGGGGCGGTCAGTCGCTCCAATTGTTCGTCTAAGGGTCACCTTACAAGAAGTTTGTCAAAAAAAGTGGGAGTAAACGAATTTGGATCCTGAGTAAATCGCAATAAGATTTAATCTCCAGTGCGAACTTTCAAATGAACGTGGAATGGGCTCGTTGGCTATGTTGTAAATTTTCTCCGCAAGAAAATTCACCGCAATACAGAGCAATGGCGCTAGTTTTACCTACTTCTTTCTATACTCCGTGCTACTATACCAGTCAAAAATCTGTCAAATAAAATGTATGTCATCTTGAGTTTTCAAATATCAACATAGAATTTTATATGTTTATTTAGACTCGGTATTTATTTATTTATCAATCAATAACACTTGTAATATTCGTTTTGGAAGTGGTTTTAGTGTTTTTTTCATGTTTTCTATGTCTCAGTTTCTTTTGTGGAATGTGATAAATTACGAAAATATTATTTACGAAAATAAATAATATCTCAGCGCAGCTAAAAATTTGAGCGTAGTCCTCTCGTCTCAACAGAGCGACGCCGACTGATTTGTGAAACAAAAATATGCTTGAAGTTCCCGTAATGTGCGACGGAAGATGGCTTCTTCCACGAACTAAGAACGTCGTAAGTCCTACAAGCTTTGATTCGTAATAAAACCAAAAAGAAAAGGAATAAAAAAAAAAGCCTACACAATTTTTTTTGCCTTGTTTTAATACATATAATCATCTAATTTTTATTATAATAGGCATTAGCATTTTAAGTACAAATCGAAAATACGTGAAAATTAGAGGTAACTTCGTGATATTTTTTTATCGAGAAAATTTTATTGTTTTGTGTTTCTGTTCCACAAAAAGTTTGGAAATATCATGTAGTTACTCATACTATTTTTATTTTACACCTAAGTCTTATCAATTTCATAAAAAATCAAATTGAAGACAGGCAATTTTGCTTCCTACCGGCCCTTAATGGGCGATAATTCGGTCTGTACTCTTTTTCATAGAGCTATTTTTTTTTAACCGTGGGTTTCACTGAAAACAATAGAAAATTAATACTTGATTCTGTAGTTTAGTGTGAACTAAGACAGGTTTTTTAAATTGCAACTGAAAGAACACAAATTGCTTAAAAATGGAAAATTATGTTGAAACAGCATGATATTTAAAATAATTACCATTATTCCAACTAGCTGACCCGACAGACGTTGTAATTCACACAAAATTCACTTTTAGTTTTCCCAAATTTTCCCATTTTCCCGGCAATTTTACAATTTTTTCTTTCCGTATAAACCTGTTTCGGAGAATCATGGCAAAAATTGTCAAATCGGTCCAGCCGTTCTCAAGTGATGCGCTAACCAACGATCAGTATTTCATTTGTGGATACCGCGGCGGGATGCGAAGGCATGCGGCAGTATGCGCCAAAATACTTTATTTTAACTTTATATAATATATATATTATTTTGTACTATGTTTTTGTTCGTAAATAAGTATCTAATGCTATGTTTTTGTGTTTTATCTAATTAGCCCAATCAACGAGGCATATGTAACCCGAAAAATTCTCCCGTCTATGAAATTGCGCATGTGATGAAGTTAGGTAATACAGAGTACAGATAAACAATAATCCAACAAATTTTGTTTCGAGAACTTACTTTTTTTTACATAAACATGAAAATCGTTTATAACTCTCTGTGAATATTTCCTCCGACTGAAATACTTTCTGTATACGTACACACGGCTACACATCAAGCTATACTTTTCCAGTATAAGCTGACCACGCCTTGTACTGAAATCCTATACAATGCGAGATCAGCATAAACTGGAAACGTATAGCTTGATGTGTAGCCGTGTGTACGAACGTACTATTTAGAATAAGTATGTCAAGGAATCCAATATTTTTTCGATTTCAGAGATACCCCAAATTTAAATTTTAACATTTTGCACTATAATTTCTACGGAAAAATTGCTCTGCTAATTATTATTTTATAATATGGTTTTATGTCCCTTTGTTTAGTTATCTAAAAGATTTCCCTTTTTAAAAATATTTTTTTGATTTTTGCTTAAACTACGTAATGTGAAAAATTACTCCGTCAATTTTTATACCTTTATTAGTCTTATTATTTTGTATTTAAACAGATTTATCAATAATCTAACAAATTTTCGAACGTTCATATATATTATAGGATATGTTCGCTGATTTATACTAGAGCGTAAGGTTGACCGACACTTGACAGCTCGGAGTTGGAGCGGGAGACAATTAGGGAAATGGTTTGGTTAAAAAGGGTTGAGTCCTAGAAGACAGTTATATATCAAGAAACTAGATACTTACTAAGTATAATATAATGCATGCTATTATCTATTTAAGTTTATGGGATAATTTATATTTTGCAATGTACTTCTTGTTATTATGGTATAAATAGTTAAACCATGTTTAGGTGCATCAACTTGAGGTACGAAGGTTGAAGGTAAGGTGCAAGGTCCTTCGTATATGGAAAAGCTACGAAGAAGGTAAAACGCCTTCATAAAAAATGTTATAGTTTGCTGCCACCCTTGATGCATAATTTATCGCATAATTATAATTATGCATGATTAATTATTAAGTTTTACAGTTCTATAAGTGTCGTCTTCCGGTTGAGCCTGGTTATCACCGAGGTATATAAAATTTAAATAATGATATAATTGTGAACAATTAACCATAACATGTACTTGTACGTGTTGCCTGTCCGTGTAAGTCGAGATTGCAGATAGGCTGTGACTAAGCACATACCGCGTACCCATAGGTATGCATCTCGGAGGTGTTATCTAGATTTATCCAATTTTGCATGTACTTATTCAAATATCTCGACGATCATCATCTGACGGCAGTGATAAGGGCCAGGCTTCCATCCCCTGCGCGGGAACAGAGTTACAACACCTAAGATAGTTTGTATTCCTTACAAAAATGAAAAAAAATCTGGCCAAGTGCGAGTCGGACTCGCGCACGAAGGGTTCCGTACCATTACTTATAAAAACGGCAAAAAAATCACGTTTTTTGTATGCGTCCCTTAAATAATTATTTTATTCTGTTTTTTAGTATTTGTTGTTATAGCGGCAACAGAAATACATCATCTGTGAAAATTTCAACTGTCTAATTATCACGGTTCATGACATACAGCCTGGTGACAGACGGACGTTTTACTCTTTGGCAACAAAACGTTCACGCTGACATGTAGGTAGAGTACTCGCTACCTACACGACAAGATACAGCTTCAACACTAGCAGGATGAGAGTCTACAGGTATTCGACAGTTAGTTTTAAATATTTTGGATAGGTCAGTGCAGCAAAAAATAGACTGAATGTTACAACTTGATCTTTGCCCAGCAGTAGTAGTAGACCAATCTAGAAGTTTATTTGGACCTATACTGTAAATAAAGGTCAAAATAATAAATAGAAGAATCAAAACAATGAAGTAGTTCCTGACCACAAATTGAGTGTTTTATATGGTCATAGCCATACAAGTAGGAAGGTATTGGATGCCTCTGTGGTCAGATTCATTTGTATTTTCCCTATATCTTAGCTAAAAACCTCATTATCTTGTGACAGCTGCACGGAAATTATCTTAAAATAAACCACAAATGGATCTTGAGTACCTTACCTATAATATAATATGTAGATATGCCATATTCCTGCGTTACATACATTATTATTTAAATGTAATAGACAAGTTGCATTAAGTAACCTCACGCTCAGCAGTAGCGCTTGGGTTGCTCAGCTCAGGGCAAATGATGGTCGCTTCGTAAGTTGATAAGATGTGTTCACAAAAGAAGATAACCCTCTATCTAAAATATTGTAAAGTAAACACAGAACGTTGCTAAAACGTAATTAATAGGAAAATTCGCTATTCTGAAAGCGTGCTAACAAAACTGAAAGTTCACTAACTCAACAGCAAACCAACATTGCGTTTTGCAAAGCCGAAGTAAAATGTGTGAGTATGTTAAATGATAGTAAATAAATAAATAAAAAAACGACAAGATTTCCTATGTGTCAAATAGTCGTCGAATAAGAGACGGTATAACATGTTAAAACGATTAATAACAAATGTTCCAGGTTAAACAAGGGTTTTATACATGGTTTATAGATGTTTTGGACGCCGTTCCAAGACGCTGTAACGGATTTGACAAATACTGTTGTTGACAACTTAGATGCAAAAAATAGATGCTTATGCATCTTTCTAGACCTCTCAAAGGCATTCGACACGGTATTTGTCCCTATCCTACTGGAGAAACTACAAAAGCTAGGAGTAAGGGGTTTATCCCATAAAATGTTTAAAGACTACCTCACAAATAGGAGACAACGAGTCAAAATTGAGAGCTATATTAGTGATGAAGAAACAGTGAGTTACGGTGTGCCCCAGGGTAGTGTTTTGGGCCCCACACTATTCCTCCTATACATAAACGATCTCTGCTTACTCCAATTACCGTATACTAACATCTTTACCTACGCAGATGATACTGCTATCCTTGTTTGGGGTCCAAATTGGCAAACTGTTAAGGAGCGTGCCGAATACTCACTATCCAGAGTTATGAACTGGCTAAAAAATAACCTACTAACACTAAATCGAGTTATGAACTGGCTAAAAAATAACCTACTAACACTAAATCTAACAAAGACCAACTATATCACATTCTCCCTCAACAAAATTACCGACCCTGGCGAAAACTTCTATATTAAAGCTAACACTTGTTCTAATTCCAACGAATGTGACTGTCTTGAACTTACGCGGGTTGAAGAGGTAAAATACTTGGGCGTACAGATTGACCACAGACTGAAATGGAATAAACAGATAGATTTAGTCACAACAAGAGTGAGGCGATTGATACACGTCTTTAAATCCCTACGAGATGCCCTAACACATGACAAGCTAAAACTAGTCTATCTGTCTCTATGCCAGTCTGTAATACAATACTGCATCACAGTCTGGGGTGGAGCTGCTAAAACGCACCTTATTAAATTGGAAAGGGCTCAACGAGCCGTCCTAAAGGTAATGACCAGGAAACCTTACAGATACCCGACTGTGAGCCTTTATTCAAACTGTAAGGTCCTCACAGTTCGTCAGCTATTCATCTTGAATGCTGTTCTCAAAAAGCATCGAGATGTGCCCATCCCAAACTCAAATAAACGCAGTTTATCATCTGTATGCCCTCGTGTGGTTTGTAGAACCTCTTTCGCAAAAAGGCAAACACGTAGCACAAGCGCTAAACTATACAACGATTTAAACAAGAAACTTAACATCATTACATTATGTAGACGCAAAGTTAAATTGAAAATTACTGAATAGCTTAAACTACTTGACTATCAAACAACCGAAGACCTTCTTAGCTATCTAATATAAAATACAAACAATTATAACTACTAACTAAACCAACAACAATACCTTATTACTAATTCAATTTATCCACTCATACATATAAACATCTCTCACACACACAGACACAAACACATACCACGATACACTATCAATCACATACTCACATATACTAACGCAAATTTAAAATTTATAGCGTAACTTACTTAATAATCAGCAACCTTATGTACAAACAGTTTTATGTACCTCTTGCTGCGACTGAACACTGTCTCCCAAGATACAGGCTCCTGGCGTAGTTTGGGATTCAGTATCAGTACACATATATTGTTACAAACATCCTAAGACTGTTCATACTTAAGTACCATTGTTGTAATTTTTGGTGTCAATAAACAATTTTTAATTTTTAATTTTAATTTGGACTGTTTTGGATGGCAGCGTAACCTTGAAATGTTGTACATGAAATAATGGAGATTAAATAAAGTTAAATTCAGGTGTTTCGACAAGAATAAATATTTATTATTTTTTTCTCTTTTGACAGTATTGCTTTGTTAGTCATGCATGAAGTTGTTTTTAAAGCTGTGTTTTTCGGATAAGCTGAGAGTTTATTTTAAAATTGTTATTATGTTTGCATATAAAACGCTATGTTTCTATGTTTGTTTGTCCGTTAGTGCGCATATAAAACGAAAACAAATTGACCGAAAAAAAAACATTCACTATTACTATGTTCTCTGACGAGGTTTTACAATAAGTTTCTTAAGTCTTGTTGTGACATCGTGAAACTGAAAAAAAATAGTATAGTTTAGTCATTCTTCTTCCGGTAAACTGGATTGTTTGGCAAAATCAAGATAAATATTTTGTGGATATTACCTCTGTTTTATATTACCACAACGCGTTTGGTAATTCAAACTAGAAAATTAAGGAAATAATATAATATTAAAATACGACTCCATGATTGAAGGTGACTTTATTTTTAAATTAACACCCAAACAAATCAATTGAGGAAGGGATATGCGTTGTCCATTTACGTAGTCTTAAAATATATTGATTTAGAAGGACATACCTTATTATTTGTGATTATGCGCTTTTGGTCGGTTTTGGGATTAGTATAATGTATTATTTCCTAGGTAACTTATAAACACTACTAATAAAATTGCTGGTAATACGTACCTAATCATAAAAGTGAAATACTTTACCGACTTTAAAATAAAGAAAGAATGTCTGTTCAATGCAAATTATCTACGTGTTGTAGGTAGGTACCTAAGTTTATGCAACGGTATCGAATTTCACTACTTAGGTGTTGAAAGGGTACAGATTTTATGAGTAGAGATGAAATCTTATCAAATCGTTTATTTGTGATATGAGTCAAATCAAATCGTTTATTTGTGATGAGTGTGCATTAACCGTGAAGGATTTCAACCGTAAAAGCGATAACGCGCGGTTTATCCTAGGAAATCTAAATGTACGAAACTACGAACGCTTGTTTTAACATAAAATATACAGTGTACGGTATACTGCTTCTCATTAGTCGAATAATTTTTGGAATCGGATTAGTTGTTCCCCCTAAGACTAAGACTAGTAACTAGACTAAGACTAGTAAGACTACCCCTACATACAAACTCCCAAATGTTACCTCTCTATAGGTAGCCTGTAGGTAAGTAGGTTATTAATTGTAAAAACTCTGTTTTAGCGAATATTAATTAATTTATGTAAAAACAAAAACTAGGTACCTACCTATAGTATTTATACCAGAAGGAAGATGTTAAAAACAATTTATGTATCTAGTAGTATGAAATGAAACAACAGTAAACAAGACATTAGATCTATATAGGAAACAATGCTGTGGTTTCCGTATAATATACATAGTTAATGGGTCAATAATAAACCAATATCATGAATTGATAAGCTGCTTAACTTCTTAAAACACTTATATTGATTTGAAAAGACACAAACAAAAAACTAGAAGATTTTCTTGTTATATCTTCGACAACAACATCATTTTTGAGTAATCATAACAATTTAATTGGTTTCTTCAAGATTACATCGAATTATGGAAAGAAGACTGCATACAAAATCGGTAATTGTTTATTTAATGGTTGTCGGATTGTTTTGTTTTATAATACTGTAGGTAGGTATATATCTGCGTGTTTTTCATTTAAACAAATAAAATATTATGTAAGTACATATATTGGTATTTAGTTAGTCCTCTATCCATTTATTTAGTTAGTTAGTCCTCTTAGTTTTAGTTTTAAGTACCTAGTATAATAAGTGACCCAATTTAAATGTATATATTTTACCTAATATTATAATACGATTATTGTTTAAAATGTTTTCTGTATTAGTGAATTTGTAATTCTTTTGAGAAATAAATATCTTTAACTGTAAGTACTAGAATTGTAAGTAAGAAATAGGGAGTAATTATAACTTTGCACCGGTATATAGAAAACCTTTTTGCTGCAATCTTCCAAATGTACATCGCATTTAATGTCTATAAAAGGATGTTATGTGTGCAACGGACGTCAATGCTAACCTGTTTAACAAAAATAAACCATCAGTTTGAAGACTTGGGCTTGTACCATTGCTGCAGAGGGACACTGATCTCTTAGATACAACTAACCCCTAATTTGGAGATCAGGGTTTGAATGTATTGTGCATAGCATATGCCACTTAGTTATAATTGAACTTTGTGTTAGTAGCTTTTCTTAAGTAAACTTTTATTTTTAGTTTTTTTTTACTGACTTGACTGGGGCTAGTTGCTTATAGGGCCTACCCCTATAATCACAGAGGACCTTACTGTACTATAAGTAATTAGGTATATTTTAGTATTTAGGTGGCCTAGCAGTACTTACTCAATAGGTATACCTAAACAATATGCAACTTAGCTTAGAAAAAAAATGTCTAAAGTCAAGGCGGATTTAGATGTTATGATAATTTCTTTTTAAATTATCTATCATCATTATAACAATTTATTGATATAATTGAATAAAAATAAAGTGTGAAGGTTCCTTTTTATATATTTAATTCGCGTTCTTTTTCCTATACAATACCTAGGTACAAGAAACCGCTGCGCTTCGCTACGCGCTACGAAAAGTCACATGTAGTGGTTACTATTCGAAACGTCACGAAGAACATCATTATCCTCCCTACGTGCAAAGTCGGGTAAATCGACAATTGGTCATTGCCAAAGCTAGTCAAGGGAATCTATCATATAGGATAACTTACCACTTGCGTGGAGCTAGGTAGAGGTACACGTAAATTACACTCATTTTATTACTTTAAATAGGTTGGTTTTATTATGTTCAGATCAGTTTTATAATATATTATTGATTAAATTATTTTAGGATTAGTTATAGAATTTTCTATAGGCTTTATTTTAAAATCATAGGCTTGGCAGGAGACATTAAAAATTGGATAGAGTTGGGTACATATTTTAAAGGAATATTACAAAAAACCTAGGCTATATTAAACATAAACTACACACAATGGCAGTTAACTATTTAGATTATTTTTTATGAACGACTTATTTTTGGATAGGTTCACCTTTCAATAAAGGATCCTTCGTTGATGTCTTTCGTTCGGAAAAAGGGAACGAGTGGTTTCAACATAATTTAAAGAGTTCCTTATAATAATTAGCTATGATTTTCTGTTAGAGGTGCTCATACTCGAATAAAATTAATAAATGATTCAATAATTTGTAAGTTTTCCATCTTTACATACCGAAACTCCTCCGCGACAGTGCCTCGGAAAGCATGTTAAAAAAAAAGGTCGTTGGTCCCAGCTGTCATTCGTAGATCTTTGAAAGTCGTTACGGGTCGTCAGAAGCCCGAAAGTCTGATAACCAGTGTTACCAAGGGGTATCGTATCTCCCAGTTACTGGGTTGTGGAGGTCTGATAGGCAGTCGCTCCATGTAAAATACTGGAATTTAATTGCATCCGGTTGGACTGCAAACCGACCCCAACATAGTTGGGAAAAGGTTATAGGCAGATTGATTTTTGTAAGTTTTATCGGATTACTGGAATGGCAATGGTACATATCCCGTGTCGCGGTCGCCATCCAATATGATATTATGATGATAGTCAATTACCATGACAGTATGTATTTACCTACCTGAGAAATATTTTACAACCTTTATCCCCTGCTAAACAGATCGACGTACCTACACAGTATCTACTCTATCTATTATTGGTTCTTGTTTGTATCCAGAAGCACAAACAAGAACCAATAATAAATCATAAATAAAATATCTTTTATTTCAGATAACTTAGTCCATAAAGTAGGTACAATAGTTTTTTCGAAAACTTACAGCACTTATGACATTATAACAAAATTAAATGAGATCATTTACGTCGTGGACGAATACAGAAATAATTAAATAAGAAAACAATGAGATTGTGGCTTAGGCACCATTGACTCTAAAACAACAAAACTAACCTTTATTAGTACAATTATTACACAATTGACAATTGACAGTATGACACCCCGTTGAAATCACATTCCCCGGCCGATTCACTGATTTACTCCAATAATGGTCAACTTTGAAACTCATAACATTATTGCATATGGAGTGAGAGAGGGAGTGGGCTACTTCGAGAGAGAGTGGGCTACTATCATTATTGTTTTTATTAGAAATGTAACCGCTAGAAGTCGACCTTCAAACATTATTTGAGAAAATCAACAATAAGGTATCTTTTATTTCGAAGTCGAAACGTCAATGATTAATCCTAACTAATATTATAAATGCGAAAGTGAGTTTATTTGTTTATTATGCTTTCACGCTAAAACGATTTTGATGAATTTGCCATAGGGGTAGACCATGACCTGGAATAGGACATAGGATACTTTTTATCCCGATATTCCCAAGGGATCGAGACTTACGCGGACTTACGAGAACCAGGGGGCGCAGCTAGTTACTTATAAACTTGATTTATCTAGTTGAACTGGTCAATTATTTATGAAATAATTTTTGTTTAAGTGCCTATAAACACATAATAATCATAATATATTTTTCTGAGAACTTGAAGTTACTACAAACATTTAACATGGTCAAGGTGTACTCAGCTGTACTAGGTAAGTAATTAAAGTAATATTTGTACAGTTAGCCAAAATACTCACGATGTCACTTGTGAGGGCGATGACATGTCGCTAGGTTCAGCAAATTGTTCGAAGGTAGTAATCAAAGGGGCGCGGAAGGTCGTAGTCTCGCAGCACTTGCCACGGTGTGTGTGGCGGCTGTCACCTTGTGTAGGCAAGGCGAGCGACGAGCGACAGTTCGGGGCAAGTGTCACACCGGACATTACCGAATCAATAATTATAAGTAATGTACTCGATATGATCTCAACTGCCTGTTTTACAGTGAAATAAGAATTGGTGTGATTGTATACAATACACTAAAATGTGAATAGATTTTCTCATTGATTCATGGTGGTCGATGACATCATTCTTGTCAGAAAGATACGAAATCAACAACAATGCATAAAAATGCGCGACAAATAGAAAAATGTACGACAAATAAAAATTTGTATGAATATACTTAAAAGATTTATACATTTTCCATAGATAGGTAAGTTCTTAGCCCTCGCCTAAGAGGCTACGAAAAACTGTAACTTAACCCTTACCTGTGTGACCTAAAACTAAAAATATATTAGCTGAATTGGCAAAGCATCTACTTTTAAGACATTCAGTAACATTTAATACCTTCGTCGACAGACAGAAAATAAACAATCGTTTTCGTAAAATTCGTAGCACAATGGAAATAAAAGCAATCTGATTCGGAATGATTTTATATATGCATAGTGTAAGGTAATATATATCGCGAGTTTCCTTCTAACATGCACCCTACTGTAAAATATACCTAGAGTGTTACAAGGATCTTTTGGTGCCTCAACAGGGTGGTTTTGCTGGTAAACATTTGTGAAATTGTGACTGAAATTGTATCGAAGAAAGAAGATGGCGGCGCTAGTTTCAATTTTGGCTATGCGCCAAACGATCCTTGTACAGTTGTACACTAACATGTTAATTTAAAATATTCTTCCGGCAACACGCATTTACGTTGCAACTACGAGTGACTGACGTGGGTAGATCGTGCCACTAGTTGTTGTTCAATTGTAGTGACTTAATACTAAGTTATACCTTTTATTAAACATGTATTCAAAAGTTATACCCGATCGCTGAACGTAAGGAGCCATCAGATTATATGCATATTATTGATTGCAGTATCGAGGGAATTAAACTAAACGTAGCTAATTATAGTCTTAGGTACTTAAACGCCTTAGATGAAACCTGGTTATAAGTAATAATAATAAATAACTACTCATTCGTTTTGTTATTAATCCTAAGCGTTATGTTAAACAACATTTGGCATGATTATTATTCATATTTAATGGAAAAAGTAGTACAACATCAGGAGGACAACATTTTACAAAACGTGATGACTTTTGAGAGGACCTGTAAAGAAATTCGAATGACTTTAGGATTGAACATATTTACTTAGTAGGAAATTTATTATTAGGTACCCTACCTATGACTTTATGCATATCTTTGGGTGTTTGTCACAAAAATATAAACCAAAATATATAAACTTATTTTGTATTTTCGATTCAACAATCGTTCGAATTTACGGTGTAACGCTTACCTCACGGATTTTTGCTAGGGCTTCTGGTTTATTCGTGTAACTAAATAAGAAGTGGAAATCGTTTTGTCCCTAGAATCTTTAAGTTCACTGAAAAATAGACGTTCTATCTTTTCCGTCGTCACCTCGTAGGTAACTTGTTTCCATAAAATAAATTGTACTCTTCCACATTATGTCATTATTATACTCTTGGTATATTCTTCCACATTTTGTCCCCTGACATGGTGTATTTATGAAGTAAAATATAGAATCCAGAATGAAATCAAGTGATCCGCATCAACAACATCGTAAATAACGAGGCATCGACCTTTTCCATTTTTATATTTTCATTTTTTTCTCGGGTTCTTTGGGTTATTTCCAAGATATATATATATTTTTAATTTTCTTTTTCACCTGCGTCATAGGTATAAGGTGTTTGAAACATTGCCTCATTCGGGGAGTGTGTCCGCCAGTAAGTATCTGTTGTGGCCGATATTTCCAATCTAAGTAGGTATATTACAAAACTTAACCTACTTTACTCAACACTTGTCATCCTTAAATAAGATCTTGCTTGGTTAACCTCGGTCCTTTCAAGTAGCCAACGTCAAAACTCGACAACAACCAAACATAAAAACCAAAATAAAAAAAAGGAAATACTTTTATAGCAAAAAATCGTACGTATAATTTCAATATCTTGAATTAATAGCGATAAAGGATTAACAATAATAATTATTATTATGCAATTTTATCGATACGATCGACCTTCACTTAGAGAATTTCTGACACGAGTGAGTTATTATTTCTTTTTCATTGATTGAAAAGTACCTCTGGTAAGTACGTTATATTTTAAATTCTTGGTTATATGTAATGACTTCCTTTTACATTCAGTTTTTTAAAAGTCCAGGACCGGGACCGTTAGCATAAGCACATACCTAGGTACGTACTTACGTAGTCTTTTCGCCCTTAGATTATTATACTGTATAGCTTATTGAGAATTGTGGTAAAACTTTCAGAATAAGTTGTGACGGTTTTTACTAATACCTACTATAATACCAATGGTGAACCATTGTTAGATTATCATGTAAAAGAATGAATAAATAAATATTTAAATTACAATAATTTGTTAACAAACGAGCCATTCCAAGCGTTATTTAAAAAAATAACGACGTAAACACACAATTCCCATTCAACTTTACGCGAATTTAATGTAAAGACCTATAAAATTTGTCGTAAACTACTTATAGTTTGTCATTTTTAGTTACACGTGTGTTGACGTGTTGAGTGTTGAATGTTACGTCCGCAATTCAGTTGAATCCCCTTGATGACACGTGTACATAAGGCAATAATAGTATTACAAACATTTGTCCATCTTTATTTGTACAGATACGCTCTCAAAGGTCGTGATCTTCATTGCCAGTAAATTTTTAAGTGATTCCATATTTGTTCACTCCGAGACGGAATGTCAAGTTGAAGAGTCCCAAGCCAAAGTCATGGCTAGTATGAAGCAATCTCATTAAAGGTTAATATTGTTAGGTTATCATCTATTTGCGGTTATTAAATCTGTCATACTAGACGTTAAACCAAGATTTCGACGCAAAACTGAGATTTCGATTGTCAAGTTTATTGCTCCAGTTATTACCCATTTTTGAAGACAATGATGAAAACAGACAGCAATATTTTGTTTGTTTATTTTTACCGAGGTACTTGTGAGGTTGTTTATATTAATTATTAACGCTATATTAATTGGGATGGGATGGGGTTTATAGGGGTATCGTATTACCCAGTTACTGGGTTGTAGAGGCCAGATAGGCAGCCGCTCCTTGTGATATACTGGTATTCAGCTGCATCCGGTTAGGCTGGAAGCCGACCCCAACACAACATAGTTGGGAAAAGGCTAGGCAGATTGATTTTGAATATATTAATTTAATGATCCGTAAAATATGAGTGCTTTAAACAAATAAAACATAACATAGTAAAGTTACTATTTCTGGAAAACCAAGAAGTACAAAACAAAAAAACCTTTAAGGTAATTTTATGGAAGTTGATACATGGCGAATTAATAACAAAGTTAAACTCATAAAACAATTGCATTCGTCTTAGATGTTTGTTTATCGTCAAAATATCATGAATTATTTTCATCAATCACTCCCCCATTCACACAACAGATGATATTTTCATTTAATCAATTAAAAACTAGGTATACAACTAAATACTCTGTACAGCTATTTACAGAAGCCTCATGTCGTCGTAGCAACTTAAAATATTGAATGGTAGTCCTTAACAAGTACCTAATATTATGTGCTCTTTGAGTATATTATGAGATAATTGTTTTGAGCATATTATGAGTTTGTTGTGTTTGTTATTTGAGTATATTTTTGTATATTATGTTCTGTGAATATGTGTTACTTACATTTAAACGTAGGTCTGTATGAACGTGGATCCACGGGAAACACAATGGTTTTTTAATTATTTCTGTAATTACTGCATTCAACCAGTTAATGAGGATTGGAGAAATTAGTAAAACATGGTATCCATTATTTTACTTTGCACGGGAAGCAAGCATGCATACTAAGCATGCCACGGGCAGCGGCGGCAAGCGGGGCGATTCGCGAATTTTGCCGAGCGGATCGCACTGGCGCTGGCGGCAAAAACAAATGCGAATCAGTCCGGCGCATGTAGGGCTGCCAACTTTTGTACAAGAAATAAAGTACGAAAGAGAAGGAAAATAAACAGTACCTATTTTGAAAGAATAAAAGTATTTAATTTTTGGTAAATATTTATTACTTTAAGCATACAAATTAGTAAGCCTCATCAACTCATCACATTTCCATGTATTTTTTTTTTTTAATTCTTTATTGTAGCTCTAACGCTGTCGTCCCGTCTTTTTGTTTAAGTATATTTTTGTTTCACCTTATAGTTCGTTTTTTTAATATCGTAGAATTGTTGTTTCTTTTTTCAATTTGTAGTTTGATTTGCAGGTGTCAAATTAGTCTACGGGATTAAAAAATGAACTTTGAACTTCGACAATTTGACTTTCTAGACGTTTTTGTAAGAGAAGATGAAGGTGAATGTGAATCGTTTTCATTTTCTATTTTTTGTGCACTAATCTAACTAACAAAGTAATCACAATTATAATAATAGGTTGAGTTGGAAAACTTGGAAACTAACAAGACGAAAGCAAAGGCCCGAAAAAATGATTATGTTATCCGCGCGTATTCGAGTCAGAAGGCGTCACCATCGGCAGACTGTCAGACTGACGCATGACGGTGACGTCTTGACGACAATTTGTCATTTGACAGAGTCCTTCTGAAATCCACCGCACGCATTTATTTTTTAAACAGGTTTTATTAATGACTCTGGATACACGTGAAAAAAAGTATTTTTGGATAGGTAGGTACTTTATTTTTATTGAACAGTAAAAAGTATGTTAAGTTGAATTAAGTATAATAGGTACTGTTTTTAGCAGTATGGTTGGCAACTCTACGCATGCCACGCCCACTGATAGTATAGAAGCCAGGGACTTGAAAATTTACCCAAAATAGGGTATGAGGTATCATAACGTTACGTATTACGTTATACAACGTGCCGCTACAATGGCGACATTAATTTAACACACGTATACGATTTCGCGTATTCGTTATAAGAAAATATTTGAATTTCACTAAACGTTATTATTTATTGATTTATTTACAATTTTCTAAATTACATTCCTGGAGCAACCTATACTTAAAGAATTGTAGCGAAGAGGTCATTTGCCGGGGTCACGGATCATATGTAGGCGAATAGAAGGAAAGCCGCGCAATTTCCTAGAAATTATGCCGACAAAGCCAGCTGGTAGGTAGCTTCATGAATGAATCTTTTACACAGAGTGATCTCAATTTTGGTTATTTTTTTATTATTTAGTTTGTTTGAAAATTTAAATTTTTCAATTTACGAATTACTTTATTTTATTATAATTTTTATATTTACTGGCCACTAGCCCTACCCGTGTGGTAAATTAATGTCGCCATTGTAGCGGCACGTTGTATATAGTTCCAGTAACCATTTACGAACTAATATCTTGTCAGTATAACGAAAATCTATCGAAACGACCACAACGAATAATTCAGTTACGATCCGGGTGGAACAGTAGAAATTATCGCTACTGGAACGGATCGTAACGTTACGGTATGTTAACGTTATTTTATAAAGTTTCAATTCCCTGATAGAAGCCCAAAAAGTTCTTCTTGTGAAATTCTCCGTCTATACCCCGACTTTTATTTAAATAATGAACTCCACAATCTCTTCCAAATATTACCTATGTCTTGAACCAAAAAAACTAAGTACTACCTACTCTCCAAGCAATATCGAGATAACTTAGATAAAGATATTTTGCTCTCGGTCTATATTAATCGCGGCGGCGAACGCTCTGCCCGTGGCTTGCATTCCGTGCCGCTTGTTTTGCCGCACCGCAGTTCGCGCCGCCTGTCCCGTGGCCAGACGGTAAGTTAGGTATTACATACAATAATACGCCTAGGGTGTTTTGTACGACCTACGCTGCTTCTATATGTAACTTAGTACAGGTTTTACATTCTCGTTATCACAGCTCCACATTGTATCAATAACTACTACATATTTAATTTACATACCAACGCATGCTTGAACACGAGGGGATCGTTAAATATCTGCCGCGTAGATGTATAGATCGTCAGAGTTAAGCAACAACGCCTTGCCTTGCCCTTGGATGGGTGACCGAAGTTTACACAACATGTAGCCCCCCTCCATGGCTCTAAACACATGAGCTGTCCAGTGAGTGTGTATGACGTTAGAATCAACGAAGCTATGTAGCTTAGTCTCCGGATTATGGTACTCGTTACTTGTAGTGAAGCGAAGCGCAGCCATTCCATTTTTGTCGTCAGTACTTTTTACCTGACTGCGGCGGAATCCAAAAGGAGGGTAATGGTTTTAGCTCATCTATCTACTCTGGAAGCCGGAAGCTTATTTTTAATGATATAATACTTACCAATAATAAAATCTTCTAAAAATAAATATAAAAACGTGTTTTCTCTATGGTAATTCGAGTATCTACCTAAGTATATGTAGGTAATATATACTATTAGAGATTAATTAACAATAACTTTGCCAACAGATTATGGGAAGTGTTCACATACGTAAGTATGTACCTATATTTAACATAACTAGTTTATGCGAAACTAGTTTGTTAAACGGCGAGCGACATACGATTCATAATAATTGTGGATCAGGTGTCCCTTTGAATGAATATATATTTTCATATCTTTGTTCTATGATGGCTTGTAGGACTGACAAAATAGATTTAGAATCAGCCGTTTATTTAAAACTAGTATTTACCCGCGACTTGAATGGCGTGGAAGTCTTTTAGACACCACAATATTCTAAAATGACAGCCATATTTTTATAAAACTTTCCGCGAGGGATGAACAGTTATTCGTTTGAGAAGCAGCTCGCCCTGAGGTCGACACCCGCAGCCTTCAGTAGGAATTTCCCATTGCTTGCGAAGTTTTTCGTTTTTATTGAATTAATGAACGCCTGCGAGCCTGCATATTATAGCTAAGTATTACCTAATGGCACAACACTGATGCATTCCTACGGATTATTCCTGACGAACGGCTATCACAAAAATAATATAAAAGTAGATTGTAAACACACGGGATTTCTCATTTACAGTCACCTAAGCATAGATATTTATTTGTATATAACCATAGAAAACAGAAGAGGCCTAAACTTCATGTTTCTCTGAGTACGAACTATCATATAGGTACTTAAGTAATAGTACTTATAACAAACTGTAAAATGAGAATCATTAAAAGTACCAATAGTTGTGAATCGTACTTACAACCAGTTGCAGTTGGTAGTGTGCGAAGCAGTCGTCGAACCGCTAAGTTTATTACTTTGTTTTGAGTTGACTAAAATAGCCGTTCTTATAATATATGTCATGATTGACTGCTTAGCTTCATATAGGTATAACGTGATGATAATCATATTAATCATTAAAAGGTTAAATCTGTAAAAATATTTTATTTGGGCCACGCACAGGAAAAACATGCAATAATATAAAGAAGGTACTAAGTTAAAATAAAAGAACAATTAAAACTAACAAAATACTTAGGCGACCTGTGCGAGGCCAAAAAGGCCTCAGCATAAGACGAACATAGTGCAATATTCCATCCCTTACCTATATATACCTTACAGACCGACCAGTCTTATAAGGAATAGGTATGTATGCATTTTAACAGGATCTATTCAGTAGTATTTATGTGATGCTGGAACTTATAAACAGATATACTGCAAAAACTAAAAAAAACGATGTTTGCGACATTAGAATCGTTCCCAAACCTCCTAGCGATTACTTAAAAAAGAAAAAAATGTTCAGTGTTGACTTCTCTACGCTTTTATTATTTAAACAGCTTATCACATCAAGTCGGTTCCTATTACATCAGCAGGCGGAGAACCTGAAATCAGCAGGTCAATGACCGCGGAGTCAGTGCTTTTATACATAGGTTCCACTCCAGAGATGCCTGCAGGATGGCTTAGTTGTTTACATAATAATTTATAATAATACTGTCTTGGGCTTAGTTGTTTACATAATATTTTTGTAATATAATAATCTAAAGACAGATTCGTTCCTCACTTCTCACGAACGAAATGCATGCTTTTATAATAACATTGACATAGGAAAATCGCAAATGTGACGCAGTTCTCAAGTAAGATGACGCCTAGTCGAAGTTTGTGTCATTAGTAGGAATTGATTATTTAATCTTTTCATTTACCTTTATTACGCACGTACATGTTACACAGTAGGTGTTAGTTTTACGGAAACTTTTCCTAATGAGTGAACCGCGAGTCAGAGTGATAATATATTAGCTATTCATTAATTATAAATAAGTACAAAAATGTTGAATGGAAAATATATACAGCATGTAACGAAAACCGCCATTAAGTTTGAATCGAACTGTACTTACTTAGTTTTTGGTGTAGAAATGATAATTTTCCAGGATTTTTTTGTATCCCAAGAACAAACTTAACATTGTAGTTGAAAAATAATTTTCTCATAGTCAAAAACAACCAGTAGCTGGCAGGGGGTGGACACTTGACTCTAACAAAAATTTGCAAGCTTTAAAGCTTAATATTTCGCAAACGGACACCTGAATACAAAAATGGTTTTGACACTCCCACAATATTTTTGAACTATCTTTCCGAAGATACCCCACACCATGCGACAGACAAGAAACAAAAAATCATCTCCACTTTACGTGAAGGGGAGGTACCTTTCAAACATTTTGTTTTCATGATTTTATTTTACCATTTTGTTGGCGTGATTACTATGTTCATTGTCCATCAAATTACAGCTTTCTAGTACTAAGAGACATGGCGAAACTATAATGCCAGTCGTCCATCGCCAGCTAAACTAAGTATGCGTACTAACTTAGTTTATCTGGCGGTGGACGATCGGCTTGTTGAAACCTAGTGTGAACCCTAAAAACCATATTCGTACATTTAATGTTTTTGCGTCGTAGAAGTAGTGCCTACATAGGTATATTTTGTCAATATACTCACTATTTGCTTACTTTAGCCTGGCTAAGTGGTTAGCTGACGATGGTCATAACACAAGTATTTATTTACTGACATCAATTGCTTACTGAATGACAATTTTTGGCTTTAAGTCTCTACCTATTATATAATTTATGAAAGACATTTCCTATTATAAATTAATCATTCAATAGGTTCATTTTTTATTAAAGTATGAATGTGTGATTGATTGATGGCTTTGACAGGCTTTGAGAAAAGCTGTGCAAAAACTGAGAGGTTACGTACCTTTATGTGGGTTCTGTATTGTATGATCTATGTAGTATGGTGGTGTCTACACAGGGTTCCTGTTGCAACGAACATAGAACAGCAGATGCCTCCAATGAAATCACAAATCATATCAAAACAAATCGATATCGATATCTTTGAGGATGATTCTCAAAGATATCGTCAGGATTTTAATTTAGGAGGTACCTACTTTACCTTTTTGAAACATGTTAATTTTATCAGTATACATTATACAATGTTTTAAAGTTAATTATATTCATTACATCGAATGTTTACAGGTGTAAATTAAATTAAATTAGTACCTTAATGCTCTTTGTGGTCCCGGACACATCACTTTGTTCAAATTCTTTTATCAGTGACTTGTAAATTGGTTACGTTCTGATGAGAATTTCAACAACCCCTGAGGCTTATACAGATGAAGTGTTAAGTGATACTAATGGTTTAAGTTTATAAGTCCGTTTTTCCGTTCTAAACTTTTCAGCCTTTTAGGTCCCTATAGGATGTGTAACCGCTATATGATCTAGATAGATTATATAGCGGTTTATAGCTTAGGTACTGCAGCCTAGATATTATAATAACTATGGCATAAAATTATAAGATAAACGTTGATATACAAATAAAGAATAGACGAAAAGTTAAGTCACGGGCCGTGACTGAATTGAGGACGTCCTGTAAATTTTTAAAGGCTTTACTACAAAGTTCAGGATAGGGCTGTGGCGGTATCTACATCTCCACATGCGAATTACAAAATAGGCCAATTTGCCACTATATATTAGTAGTACCCATGTTTAACATGGCTCCTTAATCCATACGGACACCAGTAGGTACCTGCCTACTTATAATGAAGTACCTAACTACTTATAATGAAGTACCTACCTACTTATAATTAAGTACCTACCTACTTATATTTAAGTGCCTACCTACTTAGAATTAAGTACCCATCTAAGTGCCTAGATATTTTTGGTAGCGTCGCGTCGGCCTGTAAGCTTTTACATTATGCTAGTCAAAGAATTTTCACAATGCTGGATTGGATACTGACCCTAAGTAAGTAGGCATTCAACAATGAAAGAATGTTAACTACCATATCCACCCTAATGTGTCTTATTGATGCCGATTCTCTTGTCACAAATTCTCTAAACTAAACTAAAAATCACTAAAATTTAGTTTATTCCTGTCAAACGACGATTTACCATTCTGAAAATAGACTAAAGTGACGCAACTTAACTATAATTTTGACAGCACTAAGATGGCACTTTTTTTTTTTTTTTTGGGTGGGAAATCATCAAATGACTTCTCCCGCTCTGGGCGGAGCGGAAGGGCGTGTCAGACTCTTACTGACTAAAACCCACCCGTGTTCCTTCAGTTGCCTGTTGCCAGGGTCACGGTATCCCTTTCGGACTATTCCGCAACCCCGGCATGCATCGGTCCTAACGGACCCCGTCATGTGTGCTGACATCTCTTTGAGGCGCGCGTGGAACACGACGCGCCATCGACCCGGGCCTGGTCCTTATCGGACGGCGAGCTACCCATTGCTCGCCGTCCGCAAGCCCGCGCCTATGGTGGCCGGGAATCCGCCTGGGATTCCCGACGCCCAGGGTGTCTCCAGCGGCGGCGATTAGGGGCGTGAGGGTGCAGGCCTTGCCTCTCCCTCACGCGTTCCGCCTCCTCCTTCGCGAGCATCACTGCTTCGCAGAAGGAGGTGACCGCCTCCCATGCCCTCTCGCTCCGTACCATGGCCTGGACCAGGGCCGGACGCGAGAGGTCAGTGCCGCCAATCGCCTCCACGAGGACACGGCGGTGCTCCGCCCAAGCAGGGCACATCTCCACCGTATGCTCCACCGTGTCCTCCGGACGATCCGCACAGTGGTGACACCCGGGCGTTTCCTCCCGCCTAATCCTACACAGGTACCTCCCGAAGCTGCTATGTCCGGTGAGGACCTACGTCAGGCGGAAGGTGAGGACGCCGTGGCGCCTCTCCAACCACTCCTCAAAGAGGGGACTTATCGCCGCAATTGTGGCGTGCCCAGCACTGGGTTGCGACAATCGCACTCTCCATGCCGCCATGAGATCCTGCCGGAGCTCTGTCCGCTGTACCACGATTTCTCGCGGCAGCGGAGTTACGCCCCGGCGCTTCATCTCCTCGCGCCACTCCCAGATGTGCGCGAGGACCTTCGCCTCCAGATCCCATGGCGGTAATCCGGCAAGGAGGCTCGCCGCCTCTCGAGAGACCGTGCGGTATACCCGGGCCAGCCTAATGGCCATGACCCTTTGGGACGCGTTCAACCGGCGGGCTGGCCGCAGCCTAATGGAACGCGCCCACACCGGTGCCCCGTAAAGGGCCATGGACCGCACGACCCCCGCGTAGAGCCTCCGGCAGGAGGCGTTTGGCCCCCCAAGATTGGGCAGGAGCCGCCCCAAGGCGGCCCCGGCCCGGTCCAGCCTGGGAGCCAAACGACGGAAGTGCTCCACGAAGTTCCACCGGCTGTCGAGGACGAGTCCTAGATACTTCATCGTCGACTCGACGCCGATGTGAACCCCTCCTACCGTTATTTGGGAACCCGACAGTGGCGCGTTCCGAGGGCCATGAAAACACATGACCTCGGACTTGTGCAAGGCCACCTCGAGTCCCAATTGCCGGATTCTCTCGACGATTGTCGCAAGCCCGCGTGTGGCGAGTTCGGCCGCCGCCTGGTGCGACCTCCCTTGCGCCAGGACCAGCGTGTCGTCAGCGTAGCAAACTATGCTGACGCCGCTAGGGAGGTCGGCGCGCAGAACCCAGTCGTATCCAATGTCCCACAGATGCGGCCCTAGGACCGATCCCTGTGGGACACCGCACGACATCTCTCGCCGGTTCCACACTCCATGGTGACCGGGGTAGATGACGGCCCTGTCCGTCAAATAGGCCTCGACCACACGACAGAGGTAGGTCGGCATCCGGTGGTACCGGAGTGCCTCCCTTATGCAACTCCAGGGCAGGGTGTTAAAGGCATTGGCGATGTCTAGAGACGCCGCCAAGACGACCCCACCCTGGGCCACAGCATCCCCCGTCGTGAGGGCCCGTACGCGCATGATGACGTCCACCGTAGAGCGCCCTCTGCGGAAACCAAACTGGCTCTCCGCCAAATCCGGCCCCTTCCGCACCAGCCGCCCGACGAGGCGGTTTGCAATTACTCTTTCGGTAGCTCGGTGCCGCCAGTGGCATCAGGCTGAGGATCGCTGCCACTGGGGCTCGGATGCTTGAGTTCCCCGGTCCGGCTGGTGGCTCGGCCGCTGACGCCCTGGCTGAAAAGCTCAGGGCGTCCCTAAAGGCGGACGAGGCCCGGGTGTCCAGGCCCACTAAACTCAAACTCAAACTCAAAGCATTTATTTCAATTAAACCATTTACAGGCACTTTTGAATTGTCAAGGAGTCGGTCAGTCAGAAATATGAAGCTAGTTGCCCATTCCAAAGCGTAGTAGGTACCTATGGAGAAGAACGGGCAAGAAACTCCACGGACACTCTTTTAAATCAAAATATTGTTATAAAATATTGGTTACATCATTTATGTTGAAATTATACATGTGAGAACAATGTAGAAAGCACGTTAAAAGCGTCCGCAATTATAACAAACAAATCAAAAATTAAAATAAGCCATGGCAGCTAAGAGATGACCAGTCACAACTGACGGCGCCCGTTCACGAACATGACGCATGGATCAGCACCATTCAGCTCAACCATTTTGAAGGGAGCTAAATGATCCAACACACACGCCACCATCAGCGAGACATTTGAGTGAGCATGACATTCCCAGCCGCCAGGGCACATTCAAGTCAATTAAAGACAAATTACCCGGTAAATGGCTCTATAGTAAATAGTACTCACACCTGTGCTATGCAGTTATATAATACAAAGGAAATTGAGTTTATACAATGCAAAGATGGTCTTACAATCTTCAGCAGCTCCAACATTATTTTCGAATGTTAATTAGTTAGTTGTGGTTGTGGAGCAGGACCAGCATTAAGCCAAGCATTTTTATCAGAAATGTAATCCTCCAACTTATAATATGCCTGCCTGCATAGTGTGCGTTTTATACAAGTTTTGAATTTCGTCTCGTACAGTTGAAGTATGTGGGGAGGAATTTTATTGTAACATTTTAAACAGTACCCCATGAAAGATGAGTCTACTTTAGCCAGTCTGAAACCTGGTTGAACTAATAGGTCCCTATTTCTAGTAGTATAGTTATGTCTATCACCTCTTTTACTAAAAAGATGTAAATTTTTTCTTACGTGCATGATGTTTTCATAGATATATTGGCAAGCTACCGTCATGATGTTAATATCCTTAAACAGTTCCCGTAAAGAATCGCGCCTGCGGAGATTATAAATGGCTCTAATCGCTCTTTTCTGCAGAATAAAGATAGACTCGAGTCTATCTGACAGACATCGATGATCTATGCAGACATCGATGTCTGCAGCCCGTCCCCATAGTAAAATACCGTAAGACATGATGCTATGAAAGTAACTAAAATAGACTAGCCTCGCGGTATCTACATCAGTAAATTGACGGATTTTTCTGACAGCATATGCTGCTGAACTTAGCCGTCCTGCAAGAGATGTTAAATGAGAACCCCATTGTAGCCTTGAGTCGAGCGTGATCCCTAGGAAAACAGTTTTATCGACGAATTCTAGTTTCTCTTGATTTAATATAATCACACAATCCCTACTTTTGACATTTCGTAAAGAAAATTTTATGCACTTAGTTTTTTTTCCATTTAATACTAGATTATTAGCAGTGAACCAATTTTGGACCTGCAGTAGGGCGTTATTTACTTCGTCAAAATTTGTAGCACGTCTATCTACCTTAAAAATTAAGGAAATATCGTCAGCAAATAACACCATGTGTGGCTGATTTTTTAATAAATGTAGTAGATCATTAATGTACACTAAAAAGAGGAAAGGACCCAAAATCGAGCCTTGTGGAACACCCATTTTTACTTTTAAACCTAGTGAGTTGATGCCGTTTATTTGAACTTGCTGTTGTCTATCATTTAAATAAGATTTTACTAAACTGAGCGCAAGTTTTCCAAGTCCGTAATGCTCAAGTTTCAAGAGTAAGGTTTCGTGATCGACGCAATCAAATTCCTTGGAGAGGTCACAAAAGATTCCTATGGCGTCTTGGGCCTCTTCCCACGCGTTAAAAATGTGTTTTAATAAGGTTACACCGGCGTCGGTCGTACAACGACCTTTGGTGAAACCATACTGTTGGTCATGAAGGATTTTATTTGTGTTAAAATGATTGAGCATTTGATTCAGCATTACCTTTTCAAACACCTTGCTGAAAACCGGCAGCACGGATACGGGTCTATAATTATTAGTGTCTTTACTGTCCCCGGATTTAAATCCGGGGATCCACACACAAATTAAATATTAAGGCTAAGTAAGGCGCTATGGTTTCAATTATGGAGGTGCAGACTTTAATGGACATTCCCCAAAGATCCTCGGTCAGTTAGATCTTGATTTGCTTAAAAGCTTTTATTACTGTTACGGGGTTAATATGCTTAAAGTTAAATTCAATCGGGCAGGCTGAAACGTTCGCCCTTACTAAATCAAAAGAGAGCGATGGCGAGGAGTTTAAGGTTTCAGTAGTTTTAAGTGGGATACTGGTAAAGAAATGTACAAATTCTTGAGCAACTTCTTTGCTGTCGCAAATGAGACCGCCACCTGACGTCTCCAGTGTGTAATCGGAATTATGCTTTTTGTTCCTATTCGTTTTATTATTGATAATTTTCCAAACCGTCTGTATTTTATTGTCTGCTGATTTAACTTTGTTGCTAATGTATAAGGCTTTAGCTGCCCTACAAGTGCTCTTAAAAGTTCTAGAATAAGTAGAGTAGAGTAAGTGCGCTGAAGTGCGCATCCTGGGCCTGGACGACTCTGTGACGCAGGCACAGGTAGTGGCCGTCGTGGTCGGTCTGGGGGGTGCTCTGCCGAGCAGGTTAAGGCTGGCACCATCGGTCCCGACTACAGGGGCATGCAAGCTGTTACGGTGAGCTGCCCCGTGGCGGCGGCCAAGAAAATAGCCGGGGAGGGCCAAAGGCTACTGGTGGGCTGGGTGTCCGCGCAGGTCAAACTGCTCGAACCCAGACCTCGGAGGTGCTTCCGCTGCCATGTGGGCGACCACGTGGGAGCTAAATGCACCTCCGAGGTTGACCGCAGCGATGCCTGCTACCGCTGCGGTCAGCCCGGTCACAAGGCCGGCACGTGCAAGGCCACGCCGCACTGCGTCGTATGTGCGGCGGCAGGCAAGCCGGCCGACCACCGGATCGGGAGTAAGGCCTGCGCTCCACCGAAGCCTGGCAAAGCCAGGGGCAGGGGCAAGCCCTCCGCCACCACCGCCACCACCGCCGTCACCGCCGCAGCCGCCACCACCGCCACCGCCGCTGCCGCCTCCATCACCGTCGTCGTCGCCGCAGCTGCCGCTGCGGCAGGGCCCTCGCATGGGTCTCGGGAGGGGGTTGAAATGGAGTGCCAATAATGGCCCCATTTCGCCTCCTCCAGGCGAACATCAACCACTGCGCCACCGCTCAGGATCTTTTGCTCCAGAGCATGGCGCAGTGGTCGATTAATATCGCCGTGGTCGCTGAGCCGTACTTTGTCCCGCCCAGGGATGACTGGGTGGAGGACCTGAGCGGCTCAGTGACCCTTATTTCGTCGGTCGCCGCCGGTACCCCGTCCCTCGAGGCTGTCAAGAGAGGACGGGGTTGCGTGGCAGCACGGTTCGGGGAGATTGTCGTGGTAGGGGTGTACTTCTCCCCGAACTGAACTCTCGCCGAGTTCCACAACTCCCTTGCGGAGTTGAAAGTCGTCGTCGTCGGGTTCCGTTCCCTCCCCGTGCTCGTCCTCGGGGACTTCAACGCCAAGAATGTGGCTTGGGGTTCCCGCTATACGGACACATGGGGCAGGATGGTGGAGGACTGGGCTCTGGAGACAGGCCTGGTCGTCCAAAACCGGGGATCTGTCCCCACGTGTGTGCGGATGCGGGGTGAGTCGGTGGTGGACATCTCGTTCGCCAGCCCCGCTCTGTCACCGCGTGTCACTGACTGGCGCGTCATGGAGGGGGTGGAGACGTATTCCGACCACCGGTATATCCGGTTTGACGTCTCCGCCCAGTCCTCGAGCGCGCCGGTCCGACAGGCCCCGAGTGGTCCGCGGTGGGCGCTGAAGCAGCTGGACCGGGAGCTTCTCCTGGAAGCCTCGATCGTGCAGGCCTGGATGTCATCACCGGACAGGCCTGCCGACATCAACGACTAAGATGGCACTGAGTTTTAATTTAGTGAAAATGCTATTCTGAATTTGACTTTTTAACCAAAATTTTTGTTCTATATCTAAAATCCTCTAACTAACTCCGACTATTTTTAATCATGATTAAAAATGTGTGGAATAAAATTAGATGTCATGAACTAAAATTCAAACCAACACCTCGAATTCAGTTGCAAAACGGTACTGTATCTTTTTTTATTTTCTTTTGCTTATATCTCGAAAATGGTGTGTCCTATCGCAAAAATAATGAAAATTTTGACCCCCCTTTGCAACCCGTAAACCCGTAATACGTCGAGTATTACGGGTTTACGGGTTGCAAAGGGGTTGCAATATTGGTGATTTAATTTTTTTGTTTTCTTCCAAAAAGTGAAAAATTCCATATAAAAATACGTCCAGACGGCCACATTGCGCGCCTCTCCGGCTCAAAAAAAATCACGTGGTAGGCAAACAAGTAGGTACCAAGTGGAGTAGCGATTGTCAAATTCGATTTTAGTTGTGTCAAAATAATTTTTAAATTTAGAGATTTTTTTTGGCAGAATAGCTCTAAGATTCTCATAGTAAAAAGTAAGGAATTTTAGTGATCGTTTAGTTAGTTTAGTTTTTTTGTTTAGTACAAGAGAATCGGCACCATTGACAATCTAAACATAAGTTGGGTGTGTCGAATAAGGTTAGGCATATTGACTAATCGGTAAGTATACACACTGATTAGTCAATCTGCCTAGCCTTTTCCCAACTATGTACAGACTGGAAGCCGACCCCGCAGCCCTGCTTCCAGTCTAACCGGATGCAGCTGAATACCTATCAGTATTCATGGAGCGATTGCCTATCTGACCTCCACAACCCAGTAACTGTGTAATACGATAGCCCTTGGTAATACTGGTCGTTAGACTTTCGGGCTTCGGACGACCCGTAACGGCTGTCAAAGATTCACGAATGACCGCCGGGACCAACGGCTTCACCTAACTACTGTTTAGTATATGTGCGTAAGTATCTACATTTTATGCTCTAGTCTCTGTGTATGTAGCTATTTAAGTGGTCACAAAACTTGTAGGTACCTCATAGATACTTTAACACATGGATTAGTATTTGCAAAGCCATTGAATGTTCGCCACGGTACCTATCTACGTATCAGAGTCCATAGCAGACGTCATGCTAGCAAAAAGTTTAATAACTAATGAAGCATAAGAATTATTAGGACTTTCCGATCATTATTTGTACATTACTAACAATAATAAATAGTTTATTACCGCACTAAGAATGTTATTGTAAGTTGAAATGTATGTTAGACATTATAATAAAATTATAATAGGTTGGTAAGTAGGTATTTATCGCATTATAACTGTGCATTTTCATTTATTTATTTAATGTCCTATGCATGTATGGGTACTTACCGCCAGCGGCATAAGTCCCACCAGCGAGCGCTAGGGCTCTATCTCGCATAGGGTCGCAGCATTATGCTGAGCGATGGCCGTTTTGCGTGAATGTGACGCATATTTTCCCGCAACTTGTTATTTTCGTATATTTGTCCTTTTTTAGCGTCATGTTTGCCACAAATAAATGTATTTTCTTTCTTTCTTTCTTTCAAGTCGGTTAGGTAGTCTTTTGTTTCGTAGGTATAAGTTTTTTACATGGAAGTTTGCCAACCTATAGGCTCTTACATACTGGCGCGATTCGCCGCGCGACGCGAATTTTAACAAAACAAAAACTTCACGGCGAACAATGCGGCGGCGTTGCGTCGCGCGATGAATCGCCCCAGTATGTAAGAGCCTTAAATCTTGCGTCTTGGTCTGTGTGAGCCTTAGGGTCAACTCACACCGAAAGAGCGGCGAAGGGCAGCGCAGTTTCAGTGTCATATGAATTTTAACTTTATTTTCATTACTATAATACTTATTATTACCTGTTTATTGTACGAAAGCCTTCATGGTTGATAAAATCATATTTTATATCTACGCTCCTCGCAAACACAACAGAAGAGTATGAAATACTTTGGAGACTGATCTATGAGGTACCTACCCACGTACCTGCCTGCTTAACCAAATAATTAGGTTTTACATAAATACAATCATAAAATTGGTCGCTATATACTTACCTACTGCTGCCAATACTGCATATAACTTACCATGTAGCGTTCGGTCACGCTTAGTGCTCATATACACTAAGCTGAGCTGGCTGAGCACTAAGCGAGACGACCGCTACATGGTAAGTCATTTGCAGTATTGACAGTAGCACAGTATAAATAAGTAACAGTATTATATCCCGGCCGTGACCTTAAAATAATTACCTAGGGCCCATCTCTTTGCCTCAAAAAGTTGAGTATTATTTCCAACCAATGCGATTTATATTGTGTGCCTTATTGCCTTGAACCTATCTATGCATAGCCATAAGTCAATAGCTACCTAGCACAAAGGCTACTCCCTATCTTATCAATTTAGAAATTCTCACGGCGCTTGTATCCGATCTAGTACTTAGGTATCTACTCATTATTTCAAATTCCTTTTTAGATTAGGTACGATAATGATAATCTGTGATAATGCTAAGAATATCAAAATTTACTGTACATAATGAAATTGAGACCATGTCAAAGAATCAAATGGCATAAAAATAATTTTTCAATTTTATTTTTTTAAGGTAAGTACCTACTTAACGTAAAATTAAACTCTCGATGTGTGATCTCAGTTTCATTGATAGGTACGAGTAAATCATTTTCTTTCAAACCTTCATTCATAATAATATAGTATTTAAAATTTTAAAGCTAAGAAAATGCAATGTTGTCATATTTTTTTTTGGACAGATATACTTAGTCTAGTCTTAGTCTTAGTTTGATTGATTCTTCAATTTTTCACGGAATGTTTTACATGAATAATCGTGACTGTCGAATTATTTTTAAATGAAAAAAAAAACATGCGCTAGTTGATTCTTTGACATGGTCTCATACCTACCCAAGATTATGCGATTTAAAAAAAAACACTTTGTATTAGTAGAAATAGAATGTATTTGCTTATATAATAAGTAGTTAGATATATAACAGGTGTACAGACAAGATGGAACTTTAACCTAATGCATGCCAAATGTTTAAATACGGTAGGTAGTCTCGCTAATCCGCCTCTCGTCTAGCCGTCAACTACTGAACATAATCCGCCGTTTTTTGTGAGTCGTCTGATCTACTCTGTAGGTAATCCGCCGTACCTACAAAATCTTCATCTCGATAATCCGCCATCTAACGTCTCTTTCAAGACCGTACACAGGTCGTATAATAATTTACTTCGCCAGACGCTCGTACTGATACTGCTACCAGCATGGAGATCCTGCCCGATATATTAAACTATAACCCGTCGCTTAGAGTCGTATGCAGGGGACTCTAGCAGGAAGCAAATGTAGCTCCAGTCAGCGCGAAACACCTGACAGTTGGTATGACCAATTGACCACATAGGCGCTCCGAGACCATGCATTGCACAACTCCTGCGTAGAGACGGCGAAAAAATTATGTTTGAATTAATATTACGAATAAGTTCTCCATCTCGAACTACACTAAATCCGCCAATGGTTGGGATTTTGTGATGGCAGATTAGCGAGAGAGTACTATAATAGATTTATAGAAGAAGATACTAAGATAGTATACTTAGATTTCGCAATAGGTACCTTAGTAAGTATGTGCTGTCAGAGCGTAATATCCTAATAGTCTTATACCCAATAGGTCACCTATCCCAAGACTGCCTAGTCACCTAGGCCGATAATGCTTCATCAGAGCGGAACGTTATTGGGTAACAAACCTTTACGCTCAAACCGAGGTACTTGCAAAGGACACTGGCCCAGTAATAGTCACTAATTTTCACATGTCGTAATGTTACTATTTGTAAAATAGTAGGGTCCACTAAAATCAGCATAATAATATTATTCGTAAATGATTGCTCCATTGGGCAACACAGGTACATAAACATAGCCATTTACCTATAGATGTCCTTGGACACCATCATTATGGGTGTTTAACGATAAACAGGTGTTGGAATTTGTGCTGAAAACATCCAGTCTTAGGTAGGTAGGTACATTTCTACTTTATAGGTTCATTTGAATCAATCATTCAGACAAATCATTGCTATACAAAATACCTAACCCAATTGTTGAGTGGCTTATGATGCTCCCTAACCGGGAGCATTCGCCAACGTTACAGATTTGATTTTGAGCATTGGGTACGTTACAATACTGCCTCCCAGACTGACGAGCATTCTATGCTACCTATACCTACTAAAATAACAAGCAGAGATATTTTCAGCATTGCAGGTGCGTTGCAAACCCAGCCGGTTTATTCTGAAAAAATCTCACCGTTAAAACTTAGGTGAATTGAGCTTGCAGAGAACTGGCATTCCGCCTGATGCTAGGGATTGAAATTCTTGTCAGCAGATTTTCACAGCTGGTTGCGCGGTGACCACTTGGGTATCCACCATCAGGCCCCACCTGATGGGTCACCAGCCTGTGTAACATAATCAGCCTATTTCCCGCTGCTGGGACACAGGCCTCTTCTCTTCGAGAGGAAGTAGGCTATATTCTACCAAGCGGGCCCAGTGCGGGTTGGTAGATGTCGCATGTCTTCGAAGGTTTTTATTGTAGCACATGCCTGTTTCCTCATACGTTTTTCTTCACCGTTTTGAGAGCAGTGGTGATGAAATTATTTACACAAAGTAAAGCGCCTGCCTGAGTTCGAACAGGCTTCCACCCAGCCTGCTCGATGACACTCAATTACACCAAAATAATGTACCTACTTAATATTTTGCCTGTTGCACTTGCAACAAGGTAAGCTCATAAAATATAAGTACCTTTATTGTTGTTGCCTCTGGTTGTTAGCCCTTCGGGAGTCATTGGCCAGGAATCTGACGGAGCCTGTTTAGGAATATCAGAACAGGTACGACCACCTTACGAAACGAGTTCTTAGTACCTACTCAAAGTAATGACAACCTGTTTCCTCCGTTAAGGATCAATTTGATATTAGGTATTTTAAGGGAGAGGGTTATCATCGTTTGCTTGCGCAGATGGACATTTCTTAGCAGTTATGTATGACTGGTATAAGTAACTAGATTCTTTATAGTATTTTTCGTACAGACCAATACCACTGTAATAAAAAAATCTTCACGATACCTATGTCTTCAGGAGATCTATAGTAAGCCTGTTGGTTTTTGGTTGTTACATTTTAGATGTAGTTGTAATGTAATAAGTCTTGTTTTGTTCTTCATGTCTTACCGAAAATTTGATACTTAAACTGTCTCTCTAGACATGAGTGAGTAGGTATGTAATAAACTATTCTCATTCGATTGATGTTATACCCATATTCACCGGAGTAAAGCAAGATTAGCAAAGCAGTGCATTTGACGGGATCTGATTTTGCAATATTTTGTACGACTTGATATAAACAATCAATCAGAATTAATGTTGTTGCAGCTAGTTGTTTTGTGTGTCTATTAGACAACGAAGTGCACTTCTATGAGAAACTGGAATACTTAGTGCCTTTTTAAAAATAAATATTATTATGTTATTTCTAGTTAAGTAGTTAGTTGAGACTTCTGTTGAAATTACAAGAAAAGGTTATTCAGTCTGTGTCACAAACTTAAAACTTAGCTTTAAAGTTTGGTAATCTGTAGGTAATTATTATTTACTTACTATGCCCCGCGGTTTCACCCACAAAGTCTCGATCCCCTGGGAATATCGGGATAAAAGGTATCTCTCCAGGTCTTGGTCTACCCATGTGGCTCATCGTTTTAACGTGAAAGCGTAAAAAACAGACTCACTTTCGCATTTATAATATTAGTTAGGACAGGTAGGATTAATTAGGCACACGAAAGTAAGTAACGCCTGATACTTTGGTCCGGGATAACGCAATGTTGCGCTTCCGACCGCTTAGATGCGCTTGCATATCATATTACCATGTAATGTGAATCGTACTCTAGTCTCCATCTCGATCTTATTTATGCTATGGGAATAAAAATCTGTATCAATTGTAAAATCCTTTATTAAAATAATAAATAAACTTGCAAAAGAGTGTATTCGCAGTTATTACTTGAGCAGGACTGTTGTGTCGGACTCGCCCGCCTGCGATCGAAGCAACCGGCACTCCACATTGCACAACACTTAAAGCATCGTAATACCAGAACATGATACAAAATAATACTTAAATATTATCGTGATGACTCGGCGCGGTCAGAGACTGTGCACATTCGCTATTCATTAATTAGCTACATTCTCGTAACCTTGAACATTTACACCCAGAATCTACTTTAATTTTCTAACACAAAATGCTTATTTCCTTGTTGAGGTAAGTTCTATTATAATTACACTGCAATGTGCACAGCCTCACACCGTTACAGGATTTTTTTATACAAAACAAAGATAACCACACATTATGATTATTTTTTTAAATTGTTCGTTCATCAAAAAATATATAAATATAACCAATTTTATATGTTTATAAGGTTTCATGCGGAAGTATGAGATACTTGAGCACAGGGCATAGAAGAGAGAAATGAACTGCTGTTAGTAAAACTACACTGGATATCTAACAAATGTATGGTAACATAATTATTTTTCATATAATTAGCATCTAATAATAAAAATATATTTACAAAAATCCATTAACCTTTAATACACCTCGTTACACATGATACCATCCATAACTAAGTTTTATTTTAAAATAATAAAAAAATATATATAATACAAAATGCCCATCTCACTTTCGCCTATCGAGAATAAACCAATATTTATTGTGACAAAAATAACCTGATCAATTGTTGTCATAATTTATTGATTGCAATAACAGATCCTTGCTTTCAGTTAACTATAGGAAAACAATATATCGCCAAAACGCGACTAGATTTCTCATCAATCGAGACTTTGATTTTCAACAGTTCATAGAAACTTTCAATAACCATACTTTGTACTTAAAAAAATTACAAGGCAGTTAGACAATTCAAGCAAGATCCAAAATAGTGAATTTGTGCATCAACAAACTTTATAGAAGTAATAATGTTTATATCTAAATTCATCGTAGAAATATAGTCTGAAACATTATTCGCCCGGTCGGCGCACTACGCACTCACGTCGCACGATCCACGAGGGCAGTACACAGTCTCGTGGTGCACACATCAGTCTCGGTGACGGCGGATGGACACTAACGCGGAAGGTTCGAGATGGTCTTTATTCCTTTAACATTAGAACACAGTTCACTAGCGGCGGCGGCACTATGACACGGGGCGGCGCCGCACGAAGGCGTCGGCGCCCGACGACGCGTACGAGCTCGGCACCTGCGCCTCCGCCTCCTGCTTGTAGCCGTTCTTGCCGTTCAGCGAACTGCTGCTGTCGTCCATGACGGTCTGCACACATTTAAATAAGTTAATACTCACTGACATAAGTAAATACACTTTCTGAGTTCAACTTGGACATAATTGACATCGGTGATGGAAAACATCGTGAGAAAACATGGACTTATAATTAATACAAGTCTGAAATGGTCATCCCATCTTAAGCAAGCGTGGTGATCAATGCTCGTGCCCTCTCCGTATGAAAAGAGGCCTTTGCCCTGCAGTGGGATAATAATAGGCTAGTATTATTATACAATACACACAACTCATAGTCCAAGTCAACATGCGCTTATTTGACGCACGTGTCTCAACAAGGTTGCCGAGATCACGCGGTGCCCTGAAGTGCTCAACAAATAGTCCTGATGCGGTAATTTCACCTTCTGATGTGTGACTGTTTTACTTATGTCGGGTAACAAAAACAAGTTAGTTGGCATAAAATATATGGTGTTAGTAAACTATAAGAACCAATCGAATTAACGCCAAAGCTTGTATTTACAGCATGTCTTATGTGAATCGTTTAGTAAGCCTGGAACACTGAATACGCTCAACACTACCACCTAGTTCAAAATCCAAATCAAAAGTCATTTATTCAAACTAGGCTGAGAATCAGCACTTTTCGAACGTCAAAATTACATAAGACAGTCCACCACTTCCTAGTGCTTTAGCTGGGAAAAAGTTATTTGTAACACTTATATTTTCAGATCTAGCAGCAAATTCTGCTTGTCAAAGAGACAGATCTATCAATCAGAAAAATGTATCACTGTTAACATTTTTAGGCCAATGAATGGTTATTGCAATGGCAATGGTCAAGAAAACGACTTATCATTAATGATTCGATATAAAATCGAAACCAGGAAATAATCACAAAATATATTGACTGTTGTATACCACGTTTTTCAACACACTCAAGGTTAACACAATCTTGAAAAGTTAAAATTTCATAAGTAAGCACGTACTTGTCCTGCTAGATACGGAAACGTGCGGGGTGTTACCGCGTAATGCGGTATTTGATTTTCCTGGTAACATCAAATTGTGATAATAATTGTGGGCTTGGTTATGTCAAAACGAACCAACCCACAATTTATCAATAATTCAGTTCGGTGCGTAAAACTAATATAAATATCCCAAATGAATAAATATTATGTAGGTAACTATAAAACTACCACACAACAACTAGTGTGTGTTTGTAGTAACTATGCAGTAATAAGTTATTATTATTTATAGACGTACTATACTACAAGAATTATATGTCGTTTTCCTATCTATTTTACTGTATGTACAAAAATAACAAAATTAGTCCAAAACTTATGCTATAAAGATTTAACATTAATCATAATGGATGTTAAGTACCATGCAAAGTCCATTGGTCCTTGCTTTCCTGTCGGACTTGGAGTAGCGCGCCTTATAGAAGTCGCTGAACAGGAACAGGAAGAGGAATCCGTGCATAGCGATCCAGTAGACGAAGACGCGCGGGTACTGGCACGACGGCCGGAACAACACCTGCAGCTGGTGGCTGAAGATCAGCACGAATTGGACCTGAGGGAATTACACTGTATTAGTAAAGTTCAGTAATGGTAATTTGGTGCTGTTGTCGACACGGTACAGGAACTGATGAACGCTACTGAGGGTGACTCGTAGCCTTCTGTATAGATTACCATCGACACACAAAGAAAAATAATTTAATACATTTATTCAGAGAATTTATTCCAAAAGGTTTATGTGTATACAAATATATACATACACACATAAACTCACGCCTTTTCCCATAGGGGTTGGCAGAAACTACACAATGAAATCTGCTAAGATCCTTACATATACTTATTCCTTTTGTTTTGCGTTTACGTTCATACAATATCTGGTCATACACGCACGCCGGTTGCGAGTTTGTGTATAATATGTTAATATTTAACTTAGACAGAGCATAATAATCTCGATGTTTTGACATGTCACCACATCAGTACATTGCACCCGTGCGAAGCAGGGGCGGGTAGCTAGTTCAAGTACCTATGTTAGAGAGTATACTCGAAACAAAACACGAGCGTGCGCCATGTGACTTTTATGCCAATGACATAAGTATAAGTTTCATATTGCACCTATAGCAGTACCTATACAATATGTAGACAAAAACCCTATCCGATCTGAGAGGGGTACTATTATACACATCGGTACTGCAATAACATTTTTTTTTTTTTCCTTGTCTTTATCTTGCAATCAGTTTGCAAAACTATGAGCAGATGAGTTGTAGGATGATCATGCAGGGAAGAGTTATTCCTCATCAGGAGCTTGCTCTTATTATACATTTTTTATTATCATTAAAAATAAAAAAGTTATTGCTATTTAAAATAAACTTTTTTCGTACCAAAATTATCCCAATTCCATTAAAAATTAGCAAATTTTCAACAGTGTTATTAGTATGACTTGACCTGATAAACGATGACCGCCCTTGTCCCATGTAATAATCCCAAAATAAAAAGGCGGCGTATTATTTTTTTTTTCCTGAAAATGACCTCTTAGAAAGACTCTTCACATATCGGAAAGGTTTTTTTTTACATGTTGTATTTATACAAGTTACGATGATGATGCCGAAACGAACATCAACTAGTTAAATCACAACACCACATGTTTTTTGTTTGTTTATTTTTTACCTGCGCCACTGTACGTAATGTTTTGATAAGCAATTTTTTCCACAAATCTAATATTAACACAACTATTTTAGATTTACCCGGAACTAGTTAAGTTTTCTTGTTTCGATCAAGAACATTAAATTTTATTACTTTTTCAGTAACACGACAAAAACAAAAACAGCCGTCATATTAATTCAATTAAATTCTAATTACTAACTAAAGACAATTAATTATCTCATTCGACATGGGTATCATATACGATTTTTTCTCTTTTGACAAAACATCGACATTTCTCAGTAATATGAAACTATAATATCAAGTAACGTATTATACACATAAACCTTCCGCAATAAATCTCTGAACGATGGTGAAAACCTCATCAAAATCTGTCGCGTGGTTTAGAAGAACAATACGGCCATACAGACAAACACGAAAAGCGACTTAATTTATAATTATGTATGTACTTGTAGATTTTACGTAAAGTACTATAATAAGGTGTATCAGCATATTTTGCACTTACCATCTGAAAGGCGGTGAGGTACTTCTTCCACCAGATGTACTTCTGGTACTTGGGGCCCATAGCAGCCACCATGTAGTAGAAGTACATCACAATGTGGACGAAGGTATTGAGCAGGGCGAAGAATGTGCTGTGACCACCTGTTGAAGAACAAAATATAAATGATTAGCATTTGCCCGCGGTTTCGCCCGCGAGTACGGAAAATATACCATGGAAACGTACTAGGTACCAGGATAAAAAGTGCAATCCTATCCAGGTCATGGTTTATCCATTTGCTGAAAGCCAATAACCCAAAAATGATGCAATTTTATTTTTTTCGCGGCCTTCTATCTATTATTATTAATTAGATGCAAAATGATATGACAATCAAGTTCTTATGCGGTAACATAAGCTGAGATTGAACCGAGTTATGTAGAAGAGTTACCGAGCTACATAAAATTTCAAGTTTAAATATATCATCTCGGACTGCATTTGTAGAAAAATCTTTCGCATTTATAATATTACTATAAATCAGTAACTGACAACGTCAAAGTGTATTATTAATAATAAGATAGGATGAAAGGAATTTGGATTATTCATTCCCGGTTTGTAGCTCTGCCCCGATAAAAAAAAATAAAAACGCAGAAATAAATGTTTTAATGAATGAAACGGGAAATCGTTTGCTGTCTTCGAGTAAATTAATATATTTACATACTAGTTGAAAATAATGCCGACTATAACTAGCCACAACATTTTTGTAGTACCTACAAGTACAAGTTAATCTGTTCCACACAATTATTAATGGGTTTATTTAAGATAAATTAGTTACCTTATTTTAAACGGTTTTGATTAAATACTTTATGCGAATTAATCACGCGTTTGACCACATGAATGTACCTACTACATCGATCCATACTTATGGAAAATACCCTGCCTTTTCCAGACTGTATCATAACATCATACATAACCGAAGGGATTCTGCAGTATTATTCCAGTTTATTTGTGGTCGGCTCAAGCGCAACTATCTTTAATTTTCTTCTATCTATCTCAATAATCCAAAATATTTGCGTGATTTAAGTGAAGGTACCTACATAACAGTTCAAATATGATATGAAAGACGCAATTCACACGATGACAGCACTGTATAAACTTAAAAAATTGTCATGCTCACTTAGCACCGATACGTCATATTCACATTCGTACGTGATCTAATAGAGTATAGACAATTAGTTAAATAAACGGGACGGGAAACACGGATCTGAATAACGTCAGTAGGTACCTATTAAAGCTATGTACGTACAAAGCACTATTATTTGTCGAATAAATTATCAGTTCACCCCTTTTAAGTTTCTACGGATGTTTTCCGCTTATCACATTATCACCAGTATTATCATAGCTTGAGTCCATTGTATATTATTGAATCACTCACTCACTCAATGAAAATAAATGACATTTGCTAACATCGTGACAACAATTTAAAAAAAAAAGTTAACCAGGGTCATGATTTACATCGAATAAATTATGCAAACTGTAATCGCAGCTAAACGATGTTCAGGAAAGGCTAATATAATTTACCAGAAATTAGTAGTTTAACAATATAGATGGACGGATGAAACTTATAATGCCAACATATTTTGTTAAGCGTTCGAAATTCACTTGACATGCCTATGGGTGCACCTAAGTTTCAAGGTTTACCTTAAAACTACACTTTTGGACTTCATCCTTGGGAATCCATAATGACAAGTTACGAAAAATCTACTATTTTGGATATCCAAGACCAAGAATGATATCCAAAATAGTAGGTATTGCGTAGCTTGTGATTACGAATATTTCTATGACCCCTACTACTATACTACTTATCAATCTACTTTAGGATTTCCACATCCGTCCATAAACCGTTTCCAAATAAAACCATGCTGACTGGTGGGTTCGGAAGTGATTGCATAATAATTAACTATCGCCATTTTCGCTAAATTTGGCGCCGAAATCCATAAACATAATCATTTAATTAGGTAATGTCGAGGCTAACTAGTCGAGATCTGATCTCAAGCTGTTACGTAAGGCTGATTATCGAACTCATTTCAATTTTATATTATTTTTTAACTCATACTACACTACTTCCCATAGGGGTAAAAAAAAGTACGTTTTTCCGACAAAAAGTATGCCTTGAATCCAGAGTGAAGTGTTGTACATAATAGGATAAATTGTAATGTCAAAGAGTCCAGGACATATATAAATAAATATATATGATAATCCAGGAAGTAAAACTTAAGTACATTTATTTCGTTTATTGATGCTAACGAGGTCTTAATGTGCAAACATTTCCTATTTACATTATTTATTAGTTTACGAACCTTCGAAAATTCTGTTTAGGAAGTATGTATTTATGATAATACTATTCAATCATTGTTCCTTATACATTTTCATTAAATGACCTCTGACAGATGTAGGCTATTTTAAGGCTTAGTCACACAAGACGACTTTAGGCTTATTTATTGTCAAAAATACTAGTTTGGGATCGTCCAGCTTTGACGCTTATTTGTTGAGAAAAATACCATGGGATCGACCGTTGATCGAGACCTCATAATTGGAGATCATAATCAATCGTCCTATTTCACTTTGTGAGGGATGGCGTTTATACAGACTTAATACGGAAAATAAAAATAAAATTTTGCCTGCTCCGAACGAATATCCTATATGCCCGACCCACTTTAATTAAATTTTAATTGTATTTCGCCCTTATGCATATGATTAGATGAGAATTAAAACAAAGCTTTGGTCACCTCCACCAATCTATGAAATTAAAAAGTTAGTAAACCGACGCTGTGCATTTGAATACAATGTTGTTATAACTTTTAGCTCAAGTGCGTGTCCGGAATGCATGTTGTAAACAATAATGTGTGCTCACCACGCACTGACCCAATTATATTTCGTATTTTTTTGACACGTAGGCTACCATGCGTTTATAATATCATCATTTACAAATACAATAACAACAAAATCGTTTGGAACTCGCTCTACAGTGACTATATTAATAACCTAAAAACTTTAAAGCCCTTGAATTTTTTACCGACTTTAAAAAAGGAGGAGGTTCTCAATTCTTCAACGTTTTTTTTGTATGTTTGTTACGCGTGTACTCCGCCAATTATGAATTGATTTATATGATTCTTTTTTTGTTTGGTAGGTGATGCTTCAGAGGTGGTCCCTTAAAAATTGTATTAACTTTGCTTGCGTAGTTTTTGAGTTAGCTTCAATATTACGTATTTTTTCCACTTAGGGCTGATTTCATCAAAGTCTGACAGTTTTTGTATGGAAAAAGTGTCAAAAATTCAAATTTATTTGCAGGATGAGACTTATACTCGGTATAAAAGTTTGGTGAAATTCGCCCTTAGTCTGTATGGACGATGTTTTAAGTTACTCCGTCACTGTTATTTACATAGCAGGTTAGTGGTATTCGAATTTGTGTAGGTTAGGTACCACAAGTAAAAAGTGAAAAAAGACTAACTAAAAAGTGGCAATAAACGAAAACTGAAATCCAAAGACACCAACTTCCGAAATTAAAGTTATTTTTCATATTTTTGTTTTTTTTTGGAAGCCGTTTGTGTTTTTTTTTGTAAGAAGTATTTATCTGTTTCGATTGGCTGTTATATTATTTTAGTCGGCCAACTATTTGTTACTTAATTTTTTATGTTGACCTTTCATACACCAGGTGTTAGTCACGCAACAACGAATATTTAACAGGTCCCAATAATTAATTATCTTTTCCGATCCCATGGCAATTATATGTTTTAAAATTTTCGGCCAGGGCATCAAGGGGCGTCAAATATAACGAACATCAGCAGCCTTTAGGGATTATGTTGATACTTTTCCTTGTTATTACTATCTAGGATATTTTTAAAATGTCGTTTTGTTTGTTTTTAATAAAGAAATTACAAGACAATTATTATTCTACCGTGCGTCATTGATCGTGGCTTGGCCAGTGCCATGTTTCGAGACTAAATGACTAACATGTAGATCGAGCAATTTCGATTTCTGACGGGCCATGTTCTTTAAAATACGACCTCTCCGTGCCCCTGAAACCTACGCACTACTACATCGTAATGTCAGACGGTCATTACTATGTAGCTGTCAGATTCCAGAAAAGTGTGACACTTGAACTCATTTGCATGTTTAACTTCCTGCTTTCCGAAACTGGGCAAGGTCTACATGTCAATTTGTGATATTAATTTCCATACAAAGGAAACCGAGGCGAACAAGGAATAAAAAACCGGCCAAGTGCAAGTCGGACTAGCACACGAAGTGTTCCGTACCACCGTACAATATTTAGTAAAAAACGCTGAAAAATAAAAGACGTTTCTTGTATGGCAGTCATGGGGACCCTCTTTAATTTTCAACTGTCTACCTATTACGGTTCATGTGAGCCTGCTGACACAGACGAAGGGTAGACAGCGGAGGCTTAGTGATAGGGTTCCGTTTGGCAACCATCGGGTACGGAACCCTAAAAATGGGGATAAACAGAACTAAAATAATAAATAAATGAATTAAATTATTTTCGGGGCCAAAAAGGAGTTGAATGTGAGGCGAACACGGAATATCAAATGTGGGGAGCGCATTGTGGAGCGAATGCGGAACAAGTCGATTTGATTGGATGCTGGCCTTAAAAAGTGGTGTAGGTAGGCTTAGGTACTTATGATGTTCCGAATGGTACAAGTGACTGACCTGGTGCAAACTTGAGTCCAAACCACACCGACATGGGCATGATGCCGTGGTGTATCACATGCAGCGTGGACACATGCTCGTTTTTCTTGCGCAGCACGAAGAAAAGTGTGTCCATGAACTCCGTGAATTTGCTGAAGTAGTACCACCAGCATGTGTTCGCCATCTGAGCCAGAAACATTGGTTAAATTAGAAATACAGCATCAAAGTGGTATTTATAGAAGACCTGACAGTACAGCATTATTAGGAAAAGGTGTAAATAAGTCAGTCTTAGGCTTGAATTCCTCTGACGCTGATGAAGTACCACTGTGAGATGCTGACGTTTTCTTTCTTACTGTCGACAGATCTCCTATGTATTCGACGGTTTCAGCGTAAGCCGTACTCAGGCAAGACTCAGGCCTTACTATTAAGCCTAACATCAAATCTGTTCTTGACTGTTATGTCGATATTGATAACAGGTTTAGTGAACTTTGATTAGAAACAGAAGCACAATGCCAAAATAAAAATAGTGCACAATCATTTTTTTATACTTATTTAAATATTTTGTATTTAAGAGTACAACAGTTTATCGTATTTCTGGATTTTTAATATATTTTGTGGCATTGAAAATAACGATTAAGGTTATCCAAAACATCGCATTATTTCAGCAGTGACATTGTGTTAATTCGATAAAGGCCTTTTTTGGACTATTCGATTGCGGAAACTCAAAATTGAATAAATGCATATGGCATCAACTCCACCTCTGTGCAATATTTTACTTAAAGCATTAATAAATAAATAAATGTTACTTATCAGCTTGTAAAATCAAAGCAATTTTGTAACAATATTTTTGTTGTTTAGGTCAAAAACGAGTTAGTGAAATGCTTAAATAGGTACCTAGTACTTGACCGCAAACCGCATTTAAGGGACAAATTCCGCAGCCGACTGCGGCGGCAGCAGCAGCAGGCATGTCGTCGCGACACTACTGGGGGCCTAGACAACATCCCTTTTCTGTAAGCGTTAACGCCAACGGAAAGATCAAATTGCATGGAGTTGACAGCAGCAGTCACGTGACATCTCTAAAGCTAATGTCAATCCATACAATTTGATCTTTCCGTTGGCGTTAACGCTTACAGAAAAGGGATATTGTCTATAGCCTCTGGTTTCTATGTGTATGGAATACCTTCCGTAGCTAGCGACACGTCGATTTCATAGAAATACATAACCAGTAGTGTCGCGACGACACGCCTGTTGCTGCTGCCTGCAGTCGGCTACGGACTTGTACCTTTAATTTTAAATATCTAACAATAATAAAACGGATTGTAATTCCTATACTGTAATTAATTAATGTATGCTTTTTCGTACACAAAATTGGCAATCAACAATGTAGTTAGTAACTTATTTCATGTAGTGTAGGTCCTGACGTATGCGGAGGTAAGGTTAATCACACAATCACCGATACCTACACATCGTTGACCTAAGTACATACCTGATTAAACATTCATAAATTCATAATATAGTATTTTTTTTACAATTTTTTAATGGTTTAGTAAGCAAACACCTAGGGAATTGCTAATGAAGGTGTCCTTCCTGCGGCATTAGCGATTATTGACATTACAAATTATTATCTGTGCTATGTTTCTTATTAATTAGCAGGTCAAAGACGGAAGTATACAACCTTGATTGTTCTTTTGTCCATTGCAGCAATGAATTTCTATTTTGGCAGAATTAACAACTTGCGTAGTTGATACCCATTATCTCACCAAAAATAAAAGATACTGTGATAACATATTTTCAAGTGTTTTGTGCAAATACTATAATTTACAGACAAATCTTGCATAATTAATTTAAAAAAAGGACTAAAAAAAGTCTATGACTGTTTATGATTAACTATTATAATTTATAAATTGTGTAAGTATATATATATTTCGCTGTAGATAAATCAAGAGACCCGATTTATTTTTAACTGGATTATTTTTATAATTATATTTTTTTCCTTTTCTGTAGTTGCGTATTATAATTATATTATAGTTTGTGGATTTTCGTCTAGATTAGAGCAGTACCTAAGTACATAATTAGGTACTAGTCCAAAATCCAAGTTTTCGCTTTACTTTAAGTACTGTTGAACTGAATTCTGAATCTTATTTAAAATATAACATGGCTCCAAAGATTAAGCAAACGACAAGCCGTTAGACATTCCTATAGTTGTTTTACTATGTATTTAGTTTTGCCGGCCGTCTTAATGTCGTGGGTCAGGGCCACGGTGAAGCGCAAACAGATACTAAGTTCATTTAGGGAAACAAGACAGATTTGTGCTTCCCCTTTTACACTAGGCATTCTCTTACCCAACCCGCATATTGGGTACGAGAATGCCTAGTGTCAGAAATGATCACCCGTTACATACTCAATCCATTAGAACTATTCTGTTGATTATAAAGTATTTAATTCAGAATCTTACCCTCATTGCCATCGGACTCCGTGAATAGTCGACAAGCTGACACGTAAAGTTATATTGACCCCACCAGCCGCTCATCAAGTACTGGGAAAATAAAAGAAATCACTCATTAATAAACGAACAAAGGGTTTTTACCAAATATTTTTCCACTGTGATTCTATTTTAGGAACTAATTTTATTCATTTGTGTAAAAAAAACTAAAACGTTCACAGGTCGATGAGCTCGCCCAACGAAATTTTGAAATTCCAGTGATTCATAGACTTATATGTCTTTAAATAACTTGATTAATTTGAATAGATCGATTTTTTTAATGTATCAAGTGTTGATGACGATCTTAATAATTTTATAAGAAATATACGTAGGTTGCGTGACCAAGTTATTGCTAGTTACTAACATCAAGCTGTTTGGAAGTTCAGTGGCCTGTGTGCGTGTTCTACCCCAGCACAAGGCTATTTACCCCTCATAGTGGCAAAGACCCTTACCTCATAGAATATCCAGGCACTGAATAGTGTTTGTGCAAGGTTATAGATGACTAGCACGCTGCGTAGTTCGAAGGGCTTGCGATTCGCCATAAATCGAGGTCCCAGCACTCGCGAGCAGTACGCGTAGCACACACACGCGGCCAATGTGGGCCATAGCGATGACATCATCGGCCAGTCCTTTACACGGGGATCTAGAAATTGATAAAAATGAACAAACTGATTAAAAGATCAAAGTAAGCCAGTAGACGAAAGATTAGCTTCGGTGACACTGGACTCATATGGCTAATCAGGTAAAGCTACAACACTTCTACAGGTTTTATTTAATTCAATATCTCGTTGTTTCTCCGTCTTGCAATTTAAGCACGCGATTGTGTACGATGCACGACAGGTAATTACTTGGAAAGAATTCCTAATCTTATTAATTATAGCTTGCTTTAACTATAAATTTAGTAGGTAAGTACATTTATTATGAAAGGAATAAGTGATAAAGAGAATCTTAAATTAATGTTTAAATAAGTAATTTTGTATATGCTGCTTGGGAAAATACCATTAGTAAAAAAATTTTTGGGATTTTATTCCCAGTAGAGCCAATAAATTATGCATGCAAAATAGAGTGTCAATAAAGTAATGTAACATACACACATTAGATCAAGAAAACGTGTAGTTTGCTTATAAGCCATATAAATATTACAAGAATACAGTATAATTTTCCTTGTATGTTTAAAACCTGTAATTTCTCATGCTGTCCTCTTTTTGCAGCGGCATACTGCTTAAAAATATTACAAACTTGTTTAAAATTTTTTTTGCAACGATAAATTGCAAAAATGTTGCTGCTGACGTGACAGTATTGCAGTGTCAATAACTTTTTGTCTGATTAGATTAGCTATTAATAGGATTATATAACACACTCATATCAGTCGATAATTCATTTATCACTTCGATATTAGTCACTCTATTATGTCAGTAGTCATAGTTTTCTTTTCACAGGCAATAATATTGTTTTCTAGCTGTTTTTTTAGGACAATGTTTTTATGATTTTGAGCAGGATCTTTGGCACATGGATAAACCATCACAGGCAATAATATTGTTTTCTAGCTGTTTTTTTAGGACAATGTTTTTATGATTTTGAGCAGGATCTTTGGCACATGGATAAACCATGACGTGGGTTAGTTTTTATCCCAATATTCCCACGGGATCATGCATGACATATTTGGGTTAAACCGTGAAGCGCAGCTATTCCTACTAATCCTACTAATATTATAAATGTGAAAGTTTGTGTGTTTGTGTGTTTGGATGCTTGTTACTCAATCAGGCAAAAACGGCTGAATGGATTTGGATGAAATTTGGCAAACAGATAGCTTATAACCTGGATTAACACATAGGATACTTTTTATTCCGATATTCCCACGGGATCGAGACTTACGCGGGTGAAACCGCGGGGCGCAGCTAGTAATATATAATTATGTGAAAGTTTGTGTGTTGGATGTTTGTTACTCGATCACACAAAAAAGGGCTGAATGGATTTGGATGAAATTTGGCAAACCGATAGTTTTTAACCTGGATTAACACAAAGGATACTTGTTATCCCGATATTCCCACGGGATCGAGACTTACGCGGGTGTAACCGCGGGGCGCAGCTAGTATGATATAATTGGCTTAAACCATTAAACCTGATAAATGCTAGTTTTATAGTCACAACCTCTTCCGTATTACAACGATTGTAATTATATTAAAATAGCAGGCCCAACTATTTTTTACGTAGTTTTCTGTCAAAACATGGCCAAACTAATTTATATAAATTAATTGTTTTACGTAGCGCTTATAATTTGCAAAAGGTCAGTCATAACGTGTCGTTGCAAATGCCACTGCTGGACAACACGAATAATTATCAATCATTGCAGAATTGCTAGTCAACAAACCAAGAATAGAATACTTTGGCTATTTTATTCAGTAGACGTACAATGGGTGCAAGGAGATAAACAACTCATACAATCAGTTTGTGTAAGTATTTCCCAGATTTTATGTATGTAGCTCAGTAACCGAGACTGATAGGTTTCGAGGCTGCTAGCGCAGTTGACATAACTTCTGCCGGAGAAGGCGCAAGCGCAACGATACAGCAGAGTGGGGTTGCGCCTGAGTGTGAATCGTTCCGCAGTTCTTATGTAATGTATTGAGCAAACTCGTAGACCCGACTAAACACTATCGGCGTGTTGTATATACACTCGGGACGGGATTTGTTAAAACTCTTCAATAAACATAAAATAATCCACATTAAGTATTTCAACATAAAATGTTATTTTAAAATAACATTAGTCTATAAACTAAATTCCAAATTGTTGAAAGGTTAAACTGTAATCAATCTTATGAATATTTATCGAAGATCAAATTGTTCATTATACAATGTGGAGACGCGGACACCACAATAATTTAAACTTCGTATAATAATCTACGTTCCCAGTCTGCTACAACACTTCTACAGGTTTTATTTAATGCAATATCTCGTTGTTTCTCAGTCTTGCAATTTAAGCACGCGATTGTGTACGATGCACGACAGGTAATTACTTGGAAAGAATTCCTAATCTTATTAATTATAGCTTGCTTTAACTATAAATTTAGTAAGTACATTTATTATGAAAGGAATAAGTGATAAAGAGAATCTTAAATTAATGTTTAAATAAGTAATTTTGTATATGCTGCTTGGGAAAATACCATTAGTAAGAAAATTGTAGGGATTTTATTCCCAGTAGAGCCAATAAATTATGCATGCAAAATAGAGTGTCAATAAAGTAATGTAACATACACACATTAGATCAAGAAAACGTGTAGTTTGCTTATAAGCCATATAAATATTACAGAGTACAGTATAATTTTCCTTGTATGTTTAAAACGTGTAAATTCTCATGCTGTCCTCTTTTTGCAGCGGCATACCTACTGCTTAAAAATATTACAAACTTGTTGTTTAAAATTTTATTTCCAACGATAATTTGCAAAAATGTTGCTGCTGATGTGACAGTATTGCAGTGTCAGTAACTTTTTGTCTGATTAGATTAGCTATTAATAGGATTATATAACACACTCATATCAGTCGATAATTCATTTATCACTTCGATATTAGTCACTCTATTATGTCAGTAGTCATAGTTTTCTAGATAAACCATGACGTGGGTTAGTTTTTATCCCAATATTCCCACGGGATCATGCATGACATATTTAGGTTAAACCGTGAAGCGCAGCTATTCCTACTAACGTTCCCAGTCTGCGTATAAAAATTCTATCCAATATAGTTTTAGTCCCTTTAGCTAGTCGGTTGACCGGCAAAACCTATTTTTAACCGTCATTATTGGAGGTTTTTTTTTTTCGTTTTGTAAGTTTTTTTTTTTGTTTTTAATACTCATACACTCCCGGACTCATCATCGAGTCACGACTAATAGTCGAGAAAAAGTTTTGAAGCTGACAGACTGGCTATTATGTTGATGACATCATTGTTCCGAATTTGCATTCACGACCATTAAAAAAGTCATAGGACTATAAACCAAAAGGGTGGCTCGATTTAACAACTCTGCGCGACAAGATCTTGAAATACGACATAACAACGTACTCGACGGGATGTTGCGGATTATGTCATGAAATTCGGGAATTTACATAAATTTCAGCATAGGAATATGTTTAAAAAAAAAATGTTACCGCAGCTATTTAATATACACTAAACTTGTGGCAAATGTCTTTAATTATACGTATGTTAATTCGATGAACCCGAGTCAGCCTACTGCGAAAGTCGTATACATAAAATAGGTATACACCTAATCTAAAAGGTAAGCAAATTAAATTCACCGAAAATATCTTCTCCCTTGCTGAAAATATGCAAAAGGGCAAAATAAAGATCATTCTCATTGCATTTTTACTTTTACCATTATTCATATTTTCATAAATAAACCACAATAAAAAAACACCATCATTATCTAATCTCGAAATCGAAGTCCTCCATTTTTATGTTTTTTAGTCTCGATCACTACTGTCATCAATATGGCGAAAATATGAAAGATTTAATAACGTTAACATGGCTTTTTATCAAACTCTTATAAGATTTGATGGGTAGCATATTTACATCATCAATTTAGGGTGTCGGATGTCGTCATTCTCGGTTCCGATAGGACCCTGTTACCGAGTCTAGGTAGGTTCGGGTATTCGGGTACATTCGGGGGCGAATCTAAACTATAAGTTTAAGTGATCGGGACTGTATTTACATCAGAGTACACACGGCTACACATCAAGCTATACATTTCCAGTTTATACTGATCTCGCATTGTATAGAATTTCCTTACATGCGAGGTCAGCTTATGCTAGAAATGTATAGCTTGATGTGTAGCCGTGTGTACCTTAAACTTATCTGAAGCTACAATGGAAAAAAGATAGTAACGAATGCGTTAAGTTATTGATGGGGATAAAAAAACTAATTTAGTAATTAGTTATTAATTGAAAACAAAAAAAACTTACCACTCCTATTGTCCAATAGGTCTCTGTACCAATTATATAAGGTTGCCATCTTTGGGAAGGTTTCTCTAACGACTAATTAAATCTGCAACAAAATAAAAAAATATTAAGCTAACAATATCTTGAGATTTATTTAAGTACTTATGATATACGTATACAACTTAGATGGCGCTGAACAGGAAAATTTTAACAAAACATAATAAAATAAAACAAATTACACGAGAAATATTTGAAACAATATAAAGATAAAAAAGCAATCTACGTAACTGCATTGTTTCATATATTTAGAAAAAATAATAGCAGAATAGAAATATTATGTCTTTTATATTAATTTTTGGTTAAAAATGCTGTCAATATTTAATTTAAGTTTTTGTCATTTGTGAACCTGCGAACTAAGAACAAATTCAAGTTTTGCAACACCGCGCGCCATGTTGGTTCAAGTTGCATTTTCTAGAAACAAGGAATTTAACATTTAAGTATAAATAAACCCAGTTATGTAAACTCATTATTTTGTTATAATGCAATTTCCAACTTAATAAACAACACGGTCATTGTGACCTGGCCCAAATCGCCAAGAGTGCAAGTTCTTTATAGGATACTGAGTATACTGACAATAATTTAATATTAAGTTTTGGACAATTTACGTCATCAACTATTTCAATTAATTAAAGTAAATACACGACTGAAATGTCAGGATGACCGTATTCATAGAAATAAATAATAATTAGAATCACATTAGCATTTTTTATATTTGAACTATTCAAGCACAGTAGTCTAATCCAACTGATATTATAAACGCGAAAGTTGGTAAGTAGGTATGGATGGATGGATGTTTGTTACTCTTTCACGTAAAAACTACTGAATGGATTTGGATGAAATTAGGCAAACAGATAGTTTAACCTGGATTAACACAAAGGATATTTTTTATCCCGATATTCCCACGGGATCGAGACTTACGCGGGTGAAACCGCGGGGCGCAGCTAGTAGTAATTATTAATTAAAAAAATTACAGCATCCAGTTTTTTCTTCCTCCTGATAAGTTACTTCTTTTACACTTAAGAGATTTTCACTCTAAGGCGTCGGTATGGGTGACCATCTTTACATACTAAGACCCCTCCGTGCCTCGGTGCACGTTAAGTCATTAGTCCTGGCTATCATTCTTGAATCTTTGACAGTCGTTATGGGTAGTTAGAAGCCCGAAAGTCTGACAACCAGTCTTACCAAGGGGTATCGTATTACCCAGTAACTGGGTTGTGGAGGTCAGAATAGGCAGTCGCTCCATGCTGGTATTCAGCTGCATACGGTCAGAAGGAAAATACGAGAAAAAATACGTAATATTGAAGCCAACTCAAAAACTACGCAAGCAAAGTTAATAAAATTTATATGAGACCACCTCTAAAGCATGAACTACCAAACAAAAAAGAATCATCAAAATCGATTCATAATTGGCGGAGTAATCGCGTAACATACACACAAAAAAAAATACAGACGAATTGAGAACCTCCTCCTTTTAGAAGAAATCGGTTAAAAATTAAAGCGGGTGGGGTCCCCATACAAAAAACGTGTTTCTTTCGCCGTTTTTTGCTAAATATTGTACGATGATATGAAAACCTTCCTGTGTGAGTTCGACTCGCACTTTGCCGGTTTTTTAATTATTTATTTTATTTGCATAATGTACCTACACTTAGTTACAGGCTAGGCTAAAACTTATGAGTACATAACCCTGTTAGGGCGTAGCAAGTATTTATTACATTTAAATTATATCTAGGTTAAATATTTAGAACTTAACATTATATTGCATAGGTACCTATTACATAGCATTCATTATTATTAATTATACCTATGATTGTTAACTGGTTTTCTTGGTAGAGTAGTTACAAAGGAACGTGTATTATTTTATTAATAACTAGCTGATGCCCGCGGTTCCGCCCGCGTGGATATCGGTTATTATATACTAAAACCTTCCTCGAGAACCACTCAATCAATTGGTGAAAACAGCATGAAAATCGGAGCAGTATTTTTTGAGTTTATCGTGAACAGACAGACAGACACGCGTCGGAGGACTTTTTTTAAATAATATGTAAGGATTAAATAATACACGTTCCTTTGGTTGGGTGTACAGTCGTGTACTCCTGGACAGTCATCATAATAATATTATGATGACTGTACTCCTGGACACGGCTCGCATTGTTAGGAGGTTCCTCTCTCTGGGGCCCTGTTCCCGATACCGGTGGGCTACTATTTTTTCTATTTTTAAATGTTTTATATATTTTTTTATTCTAATATTTAAAAATATAATTTATATGTATGAAAAATGAAATAAAGAAAAATTATGATGACCGAGTTACAATATTAAAAGATAGAATATAATAAAGCCTTTACACGACCGTATTTATGAGGGACCTTGATGTCTTAGTGCTTGTCTAATGGACCATAACCTATTGCTGACCATTTAAGCTTTTTAGAGCGTAACACATGGCAGTGACTTGTGTATATTTAATACTTTTTATAAAACTGGAAAAACCTGCACAGACATTTAACCTGCTATACAGGTATTAAGTACACGAATTTAAAAAAATTGTGAACGAATACTTCATCGGAATTTCGTTCGGGCATTCGCAATTTTGCGAGCTTTTGAACATTATAATAATGTTTTTTTACTCAAAACAAAACATCCTTATTTTAGTGAAATGGCGTATATTACCTAAAATATGGTAATGGAAGCGGAACGGCGAGAGTCAGACAGGTAATTGCGGAATTGCGGCATAGTCCTTACAATCTAGCCATTCAAACTGGAGATTTCACATATGGAATGACTGATTATTCCGCAGTTGCATCACATTATACATTGCTATTCGCTACTAAGCCAAGCAGAAGGGGGGCGATTGGAGCGATCACAAGACCTGTTTACGTCGTTGTCGGCCAAATCGCAGCTGACACCTGATCAGGGGGCCAAGTCTACTAATTTACAAACGTGTGACAACAATTATCAGTTTTTGACAGATATGCCATACAAAATCTGTCAAAAACTCATCATTGCCGGACCACTGACACGTTTGTAAATTAGTAGACTTGGCCCCCTGACATTTTGCTCAATAATATCAGGGTTGTCTATATATTATATATCATTTAATAATTCACTAATTTCAAGATCCTTTTAATCAGCGAGTAGTGGCTCACGGCCGCCCGGTCGGAAGTTATATTGGCACGTAGGATTGTTTCTAAACCTCACGTCTTCATAATATATTTTTGGACTATTGTCACGTTCCGTGAATTGTTACTCTTTGTTACGGCATCGAAATTCTAGATCATGTTGATATTAAATCTCCAAAGCTATATGAATCAAAACGCCTGTTTTGTCAACCTGCACCCTAATTGCGTAATGCACGATCGGTCAGAATTGGAATCGGTTTGAAGCAAATGTCTAATACATTGCTTCATAAGTTCGAAATTTGCTCAACAACGTCACTTACGAACTTATAAAGCAATGGATTAGACATTTGTTTCGAACCGATTCCAATTCTGATTGATCGTGTATTACGGAGCTGGTCGGTTAGGTTCCTATTAAAGCAAACAATCAAGGAAAATTAGATACAGAAGACGTCAATTACTTCGCATGATGTACTTGTAAGTACTTTATAATCGGTTAAGACAGGTGGCAAGGTTAGGCAGGTTAAGATCATTAAGGCTCTCACTAACAGGCGCGATATCGCGGGCGCGGCAACGTAAGCGCTGCCTGTCGCGCTCGCGATATCGCGCCAGTTTGCACGAGCCTTTATAAATCATGACCGTGAAATACCTAAATAAGTCGCTTTACGCGTACTTTGTGGCGGCTACGCTTGTGCGAGCCGGTAGTGGCTGAAGCGAACGAGATGACACGACACGGCGCGGGCTGCAGGCGGCGGCGGCGGTTGCTCAACCGCCTATTGTAGCCGACCTTGACCTGCTCTTCACGGCAAAATTCACTTACACTCACCTACACTTGAGCCCAATTACCCATTTGCAAGTATAACGTTAACGATTACATAATTTTTAGTCTTTAATTTTATACATACTTTCATAAAATATTGTAATAAGTAATTTCAAGTCTAGCATAATTGTTGTGTTTTACTACATTCGTGAGAATTATTTTTAATTTTTGTAAGTATGTTTTGAACGATAAGTTTTATTATTTTTAACTACTTTTTGCCTAAATATTTATTTAATTACTCTTTTCTGGTTATAAATAAATTATATTTTATTCTTGTTAATAAAACTCACTTTTTAAATTAAATTCTTTATCTTATTATTTGGAAGTTTGGAACTTATATATGTAGGTTACTAATTACCGAAAAAAAAACAGTTTCTAGACAATATGGTTAGACAAGATCCCGGCTTTCCGCCTTCCCATTATGGACTAACTCGTGTGACATCCTAGGATGTGCCAAGAACAGATGAACTCATTCATCTTATTCCTTACCTCACAATAGTTAGGTATAGGACATTACATTTGAAACTAAAACTAGATAGGTATATTCTGAATGATGCAGAAATGTAATCATTTACCTCATAAAATTTAATTTAAATTTTATCAGACTGTTCGTTTTGTCAGGTTTGGTTTTTCCTTGGACAAGGATATTTTGTATTATTAGTTACCTAATATGGTATGTTATCGTATCGATTAGTCACAATCTGCCTAGCCTTTTCCCAACTATGTTGGGGTCGGCTTCCAGTCTAACCGGATGCAGCTGAATACCAGTATTTGACATGGAGCGACTGCCTATCTGACCTCCACAACCCAGTAACTGGATAATACGATACCCCTTGGTTAAACTGGTTGTCAGACTTTCGTACTTCTGACGACTCGTAACGACTGTCAAAGATCCACAAATGACAGCCGGGACCAACGGCTTATCGTGCTTTCCGAGGCACGGAGGAGTCTCGATATGTGAAAATGGTGACCCATCCACGGACCAACCCCGGCAAGCGTAGCTTAACCTGATGGAACGACCCGAGCGGCTGTTATTACTTAGCCACGAGCTCCTCTTATTACTTAGCCACGAGCTCCTCCTAACCTCCTCCTTATCGTATCGATTAGTCCTATGGCTAATTGATACGAGAAGGACTACTCGATACGAGAAAATTTATAATTTATCCTTGTCCAAGGAAAAAACAGCCGTTTACACACACAGTACGGGGACCGTAAACGTTTTCGTCTCGAGTGTTCTATGAAGCAGTCACAACTTTCACCGGGCCGCGGTCCGTAGTCCGCAGGTTTTACGTAAGGGTGTTGCGCCAGACGTCCGCGCCCGCGCCCTGCGGTACCACTGACCCACTGCCACAGACTCGTACGCACCACACACCACTATTCGACAACCATCCCGTCAGCTTTGAACGTTGCGTTATATTTATTTATTGACATATCGCACATAGTAAGTCGCACTTTAACATATTGCAAATATTAAAAATATTTTAGTTGCATTGAGATTGCAATCTGCATTTTTACTGACCATAAAAATAGAAGTTCCACCTCGGTGATCAATCTCGAAAAACTAGTCCGTGTTTAGTACATTGTTTTACAACTAGGCGAAAGATGGCTAAACGTGGATGCAAGTAAATATGATAATTACCTGATACACATTACTACATACATGAATGTAATAAACGTGGATGCAAGCAATCCTAATGAAAATCCTTAAAAAATATTTATTTTACAAAACTGATTTGCCATAAGGCTCACGCAAACAGGCACGAAGCGACTTTAACAAAACAATTTCTGAGAAAACTTCACGGTAGAACAATTATCGCGCTAGTCTGCATGAGCCTTTTTTGGATAAGGCAATAATTACATCTTTTATCTTAGGATTTAGATGATAATTACTACACTATTGGTACAAAAAGACCTACCGAGACCTACCTGGAAAGAAAAAGAAACGGTGCGTATTGTGTATTGTATCATAATATTAAAATAATTATTTTGATAGTTCTATAAAGTCGGTTAATTATTATGCACCTATCACGCGATAACGATAATCCACCTGTCAATTCTGTAAGAATCTCACCGTGAAAACTGAGGTGAAGTGAGCTTGGAATGAACTGTCACTGCCTTAGCATCAGTAGGTATCGATGACAATGACAGCTCACTGCACGCTCACTTCATCTAAGTTTTCACGGTGAGATTGTTATAGAATGGACCTACTGATCTAAATATGGCTACCTACTACAGCTACCTCGTTGCTCTAGTGGTCGCAAGTGCTACTGGTGAACATGAGGTCCTGGGTTCAATTCTCAGGTTGGGCAAAGTGTTATTGGGTTTTTCAATATGGAATTTCTCGGTAGCAGGCCGGAGTCTGGATTTGTGCCCGGTTGATAGCAATACGCTCGCCCCCCTATTACATGGGACTTAAATTTTTTGAGGGTGGGAAATCATCAAATGACTTCTCCCGCTCTGGGCGGAGCGGGAGGTCGTGTCAGACTTATACTGACTAAAACCCACCCGTGTTCCTTCAATTGCCTGTTTGCTAAGGGTGATGGTATGCCTTTCGAACTTTCCCGCAATACTACAACTACCTACAAACGCGATCGTTCTCACCCGTTGTAAATAAATACTGCGGTTGTACATACAGTCTCCACTTATTTAGAATTATTGACCACTGATTACACTTCATTACTGATCTAAATCTAGACGGCACATTAACTTCACTCAACGTTACTGTGGATGCCAAAATGTAACATTTTTCATAATTATAACTTGCCTATAAAACAAGTAAGCCATGAACTTGACAAACCTTTTTTTTTGTTGCGATCTATGAGGTTTTTATATAACACAGCAACATGTAACAAAAACCTTGTCCGTTCCAAGAGGGGGCGATTAGGTACCGCAATAATATTAGCAAAAAGTTTTTTTTTTGTGAAGTAATTGTTATAGCTATTTAAAAAATTACTCCAATTTCATTATAAATTAGTTTATGACTTGTAGACATCCGCTAAACGACCGCCGTCCGCGCCCCATATAATAAACTAAAATTCCCCATTGAAAAAAAAATGCCGTGATATGTTTTTTCTTTTTTCCAGAAAAATGACACATAAATAGACTCTCAATACAATTCTTAACAACACTCCACTCACGGAACCGACAGGGTTTTTGTTACACGCTATACATATAAAAGCCAAATAGATCGTAGGTAAGTAAGTACGTTGTAGGCCCCGCTCGCCCCTTTTATCTACATAAAGGCTCTTACATACTGGCGCGATTCGCCGCGCGACGTGAATTTTAACAAAACAATTTCTGAGAAAACTTCACGGCGAACAATGCGGCGGGCGGCGACGCGTCGCGCGACGAATCGCCCCAGTATGTAATTATAAATTATTGAATACATTATTATAGTGCCCAGAAAGTCTTCAGAAGCCCAAAAGTCTGACAACCAGTCTTACCAAGGGGTATCGTATTACCCAGTAACGGGTTGTGGAGTGGACGTCAGATAGGTTGTCGCTCTATGTAAAATACTGGTATTCAGCTGCAGCCGGTGAGACTGGAAGCCGACCTTAACATAGTCGTGAAAAGGATAGATGATGATGATTATTATGCCCACATAATTATTGAAAATAGTTTACTCGCAAAAAACTAGTAGTAGTAGTAATTAATTAGTAGTAAAACGCGAAAGAATCCGAACAAAAAAGAAAACATAAAATATGCGTATTCAGTTCTGTGTTTCATATAAGGTTATTAATGTTTTTTTAATATTGTTTTAACTTAACATGAATGTCAGCACTGCAGTACCAATAAGTTGGTTATTTATGGACTTAGCTATGCCTTGAACTCTGTCTGAACTTCTCAAGATCAGCAAAGAACTAGAATATTCGATGTTAATTTGTTTACATTGAGATACATAATTATGATTTAAATAAATAAATATTTGTTTTAAATGAATTTTAAGATTTCCTCATGTAAGGTCAAATGCAAACTGAAAAATTCTATTTAGTTCTATTCTTCTAGACATATTATGACATCAAGGTAAGCAAACTGAATTAAATCATAATCAGAGGGAAGTGAAAGCATAATCATTCTGAAACATCAAAACAAGGTGATGTGATAACAGAAATCAATACAAAAATGATTAAACACGGGAAAATCAAATGAATTTGGAATGAGTCATTATTATAGTTACAAAAGATAATGACATTCGAACAGTGTTAGTATCGCAATTCTCGTCCATGAAGCGATGTGGAACCTCGCAGACGACAGCGACGCGGCGCGAACGCAGCGTTGCGTAAATTCATCGATATACAGCGATGATCAATTAGATAGGAACTTCGTGAAATCTTTGTCAGTCGTTTATGTAACCTATGATGGAACAATAACAGTCCCATTGAACACTTTTGCGAGTAATTAAGTTAATTAAACAGGTTTTGGTATAAAAATCGACTATTTTGGAGAATATCGAATTGATTTGCCTTCTGGTAATAAGAAAGGTCACTACATCAAATGTTGTAATATAAGTACCGGTATGGCCGAGTAACATACTTTATTCTACTTTTTGCACAAACCCCGTTAATTAAAAAGACTGATTACTTGAGCACTACTATGTAGATATTGCTGCAGTTAAAGTTACAACAATATGGTCGGTATTCAGATGTGTAACACAAATACATGCATTACTCCACTTTTGCATCAAACAAGGAAGCTAATATTAATTGCATCATATTGTATCAAGTCTGAGATTTTACTTAAAACAAAAAATTGTTACGCGAAACTGGATGAATTGAGATACCTATTAATTTGCCGGTAAATAAATAGTATAAAACTAATTAAAATTGTCACTATAATTGCATTTTCGTTTTTGGTGGGGTTTGTAGCAGAGTTACCTTGAATAATTTACAAACAAGCTGCACGATAATATTTTCACAATTACATTTCAGCGATATGTACTGCATTGTTCGGTTTAGAAAACAAGAAAGATTAAGTCATCAATAATGGAATTTAAAGGAAAATAACGCGAAAGAGGGGAATACCCTTATTACCTTCCTACCAAGAGTTTATAATACAAATTTACTGTCATAAGTTTTTTTTTTTTTAAGTAAGTATATTATTGTATTAGTAGCCGAACTAATTCATAAATTACAAATTATTGATAGCACTTACGTGTTACGGATGTTCAGTAAAACGGGCGTGGAACAACGAAAGGACGATACTGTCCTTTCTATAGGAGCGTGTCTGTTATGTACACCGTGTGAATACAAATAATAAAAAGCAAGCAGGTCGACTTTCGCGTTGTTGATGTATGTGCACGCGCAGGTGTTGGCGTCCACCGGCGCGGCGGACACTGACTGACATGCGCTCGCGCTGCCGCGGCCGACCATCGCGCCATCGTCTTTACAAACTATCTGCGTCACAATGTCGCGTCACACAAACGTCATTGTGCTTAGCACCAATTATATCTGACCCTCCACCTCTTGTCACGAGGATTTGCCGAAGTAAACTACTTAATTTAGTTCCGGACGTAACAATACCTGGGTTGTACCTTTGTGTTTTACGAAGAAGCTGTGTATTAAATTAATTCATCAGTTTGCAGTTGTAAATTGTGCTGTCATTTGTTTGTTTCCTTTCTAAGGGTGCTTTTCCACCAGAGATGTGCTATGCTACGATGCTATGGATGCGTTTGATATCCACCAATCGTATTCATTTGCTATGTAGACCAGTAGGGGATGAATGAATATGATTGGTGGATATCACACGAGAGGCACCCTTATGTATTTTGTTCAGCTATCTATGTATACTTTATGCCACCATTTTAATATATTATAAGTTCCTTCCTTTTGTTTGAAGTATTTGGGTACTAGGCATAGGTTTTAGGGACTGCCTTCACTTACTAGACTAATTCTTTTTATGATACTACCTACCTGCTTAGAAGTCAAAGCAAATTTTCAAAAACATTGATATCTACCTCAGAATTATGAAAACCTTGTGGATTAGGCTGGATTAAACGTATACAAGTTAAGTATGTATATAGTGTATAAAGACTGAAAGACACTTACAGAATGAAAAGTGGTTTATAATTATTTTAGTAGAAGAATAGGTAAGTTTGTGTTTGATTTTTGACCTTTTATTTTAGTACTAGCTGACCCGACAGACGTTGTCCTGTCTTAATTTTCTAATTTTCCCCGCAATTTTCTTATTTTTTTCTTTCATAAGAACCTTCTCCTGACAATAAGAAACACATCAGAAAAAGAATTAGCGAAATCGGTCTAGCAGTTCACGCGTGATGGCGTGACCAAGGGAAATAGGGATTCATTTTTATAATATACATATAGATATGGTAAACGTAAAACGACGTATTTAGGTAAACTTTGAATCTGCTGGATATAAACATATATCCACTGAAATATATCAGCGAAGCCTGATTTTTACCCGATTACGGCAAAGCCAAAGGAAAGTTATGATTTTGTTCATAAAAAATGCTCTAGGAACTTAAGGATTTTGTTTAGTTTACGATACGGAACACAAATTAAGCAAGAACGACTTACACTTGATGGTGTTTTATGTACACTTAACATGAGGTGTAGGTATGTTAATTCTTACATTTTACTCTTTAGTTTTTAAACCTGATACAGCTATAAAAATAAAATAAATGAATACGTTTACCGAGAATAGGTAACCGTGACTGAGATACCAAGCTTGCTGATCAGTCAAGGTTAAGATACAATTTCCGGGAGTTGTTTTGCTGTTGCTGTTTGTTATACGAGGGTCTCGTGTTCATCTTATCTAGGCTACAGAACTGCTTTAGGTTCAGGTAATTGTTTTATTTTTTTAGAGTTCCCCGGAATAATGATGAACTCTGACTGATTTACTATAACACAGTTAGCTTAGCTGTTTGCAAAAATGTAGGGTTGAGATTCATGTAATTTGCTAATTAAAAATAAGGATTATCCAATGAGATTTTATTATAATTGGTCCGGAACTCTTAGTTCGCGAGTCTCTCTCGAACTTGGCTGGTATTTTACATCTCAGATATTTTATGCGGCTCTGGTAAAAATGGGGAAACCGAATACCTTCAGAAAACCCACGTAAGATGTTGACTAAATGTACTCACCACATAAACTGGTTTTATCACAGAGAGACGGTGGTCTGGATTCAGCCGAATTTCCGCTAATGAAGTGATATCTGAAAAACAAAAACAAAATAGCACTTAAAAATAAACCAAATGGAAAGGTACGTCGGAAATTTTAAGAAAAATAATCATTTAAGACGTCATTCTGCTATAATGATGTTTTAATTTGTATTTATAGTAATCAAGCGTTTATTTATGTATCTTTAAGTGATTTTCTCATTGGTTGCACGTCACTTGGGTTTAATGTCCTGATGAGATTACAAAGTTAAATGTCAATTACTAAATCTCAGTTCCTACTTAACTCTTTTACACAACTAACCTAATTTTTAATTATGAAATTAGTTTGCAGATTTTATTTTTTACTTATCTGCCATTCGAAAGGAATGGTTGGTAAATCTCGAACTTTGTTTCATATTGTCTAGTTATTGGACATTTAAGGCTCTCGCAGACTGGCGCAACGCGACACTGATAGAACAATATCATCAATCATTTCATTTCAATTTCCGTGAAGTTTTCATAGAAATTGTTCCACCAGAGTCACGTCGCGTCGCGCCGTCGCGTCTCGCCTGTCTGCGGGAGCCTTTAAAAGAATCGAGAATTATAAGAAATCTTACTACCTAACATTTTGTTGAACTGATGAAGAAACTGTAAACTTTACAGCATAATAAGCTATAAACATTTTATGTCTTAATATATATTGCCTTACTTTTATGACAAATAGAAAAGCCATAAAACAAACTAAATCGAATTGATTTTTATAATTTTTTAAACTGTGTTAGGTACATGGTGGTGCATTTTTTTTTATCAGTGTATCTTGTCCTTTGTATAAATTTTAGTGCATAAGGGGCCGGCGGAGCATCGATCGCAGCTACGAATCGAGTGCTACAAATGTTGCGCTAGTATGCCTGTCGGAGCGATACACACAGCTACCGTGAACTGTACGACCACGCACACATTTTCATTGACATGACATTTGCTTGACGCGATTGCACTACTAGCTATTTAAAATGTATGATAAATTTGGATATGTTCCGGGCCGTAATACCAAAAATGATGATGAATGAAAACTTAATGTTTTTCCAATTTTTTTTCGATAATTTGTAACTTGATAATATAGGGTATGTTTCTGCTGAAAAAATATCACAAGTATTGTGTTTATACGTTTATACAGAAAAAACAATTATGAAAACATGTCATTTACGCTGTAAAAATGTGCGAAATTCAATTCGCTACAATTTCATTTTAGTTAGGTTCTTTGAAAAAAAAAAGATGTAGGAACCTAGATAAATACTGTCACAATCCGAATAACAACACATTATGGTGGAAATATGCTCAAATTGCAAATGATTTAGGTATTTCGTTTATATGGAGAATTCATCCGTCGCCGCGTTCTTAACGCAAAAAACCTGCTGTGAAAATCAGGAAAATACAATGACTTAACACAAGTTCTTAATGAATATTAAAACACAAAACATAATTGCAAAAAATAACAATACTATAGGTAGTAAGTAAGTATAGTATTTTTTTCCTTCTTTTCCTCATTTTGCAAGACTTTGTAATCATAAAAATCAAGTGACAGCTGCGTCTGGTATGATCAAGTCCAATGTTAAAACAGCTACCTACTTTTGGATTGGCATAAATTCGTGTTAGCAAAATTGGAACTACTTTTAACGTTTTATTCTACCTACTCACAGACACAGATGAGCATAATTTAGAATTTCATAATAATGCTTCCATTATATAAAAAACCAATGACATAGTTAGAGTAACATGGTTGTTCGAAATCGATTTAATAGTAGATTATAAAAAATATAAACTGTAGTATTTAACGATGCTTTCGAAATATGTATGTATGCATGATATTACTTATTGCAGTTTATGTTACTTACACAATACTTTTTGCGTGTACAATTACAGTGAATATTTGACCACGCAAAAAGCTTACCAATGTGAGCGTTTTGACAAATATGGGAAGCATTCTTTACGTGCGGCACTGTGCGCATTGATGATTAATTTGTAGACTTGGCCTAATTTAAACATTCGACATTGGTACGATTAGGTAACTACTAAGGTCTAACTCGGTTGGTATTCTAGTTATTTTTCGTAATTGTGGTAGGGTATGGTACAATCCGTACAATATATCCAATTAAATTGTAGCCACATTCCGAAGCAATAGCTGATTGCAAAGAACCTCAACTTTTAGGATAATTCAAGAACAATAGGTATTTGTTGATCAGAGAAAAGAGTCCCAACATTGGTATCTTCAGGGTAAGAGATTTAAATAGGTACTTCCCAGGACCTCTGCAAAACCTGCAGACCTTTCTCTCAGACGTTCGGTCAACGGCCTCGGATATTGAGACTGGTAAGTTTCATAAGCTACCCCAAGGTCTATCAGACGTCAATACGTCGCTAATTTACTACTTGTCGCAAAAGCGTTGTCGGTCTGCATCTGCAGTAGTCTGCATCGCGTGCAGGTGAGGTTATCGTTTGGAGAAGTCGAACGGTCGAGGATTGGTGGTGCTCAAGGTACTTAATTATGTATATTTTTTTAGAAATATTACATAATTATATTTTTCGAAGCCATTATGCATTAGATAAAGAAACAAATCGTGTGTATTGTTGACGTATTTAATCCATCCATACTACAGGGTGTTAGGGTAAACACCGTTATCCTTGCAACCAGTGGTTTGGTTTCATTTATAGAACGTAAAATCAATGGAAAATTACAACTTTTTTAAAAATTTTTTTAGATCTGAATTTTACCACAAGAGACGCAAGTTCGTTGCCCTATGCGCTAGGGCAACGAACTTGCGTCTCAACACGGGCGGGGGGTACGGGATGTGACCTGACCGGCAGCGAGCGCGATCCCTCCCTTAGTCAGTCAGCTATTTCGCTAGCAAGCACGGTGGCAGATAGAAACTTTTTAAAATCTTTTAATGAAAATAACGTTTTCTTTTTGTTGTGTTCGGTCATTTATTTTTATATTTAAGTCAACTACCCATGGTTTGAATGACAAGAGTGTTTACCCTTACATGCTGTATACTAATATTATAAATCCGAAAGTGAGTTTGTTTGTTACGCTTTCACGCTAAAACGACTGTATTTCTGAACTTCGAAGTTTAAAACACCGATGTACTGTATTTATAAAGTTTACGAGTACGATTTACGTGAGTTAGAATGTACGCTATGACGAATTACTTAATTGAGAATGTTCATGATCGCGATGTACGCAACTCCGAATTTTTGCTATGACGAATTAGTAAATCCCAAATGCTTACGATCGAGATTCAGCGAGTATTTCGTTTTTATGTGTATAAACGTACCTATATGCTTGAGGCCTATGCCCAGCAGTAGACGTCAATAGACGTGACTACGAACATTCGATTATGCACATTCTCAATTAAGTAATTCGTCATAGCAAACATTCGGAGTTCCGTACATCATCGCGATCATGAACATTCTTAATTAAGTAATTCGTCATAGCGTACATTCTAACTCACGTAAATCGTACATCGGTGTTTTAAACTTCGAAGTTCAGAAATACAGTCCGCCAAAACACCTGAGCGGATTTTGATGTTTAGCACATGGGTAGACTATGACCTGGAAAACGACATACTTAGGCTACATAATGTCATACGAAAATTTTGCGTGGAAATAGGGCAGGCAAGTCATCCCCCCATCTGCAAGTTCACAGAAAGAGACATTTTGACATTTTCAAGAGCAATGTCAAACGTCTCGAAGTTAGGTAAAAAAAGAAGATGTTATAAGTATGGTAAATATTTTTTTTTTTAATTAAATGGTAGTCTAAGGATCCCTGCTTGTCGGGTCCACCCACGAAGGGCACTGCCAAACCGGCATGTCCTAGATCCAAAAATTTCAAGTCATGTGACATCTACCAACCTGCTCTGGGCCCGCGTGGTGGATTACGGCCCCCTCCCTCTCACTGAGAGGAGGCCTGTGTCCCAGCAGTGGGAACATTATCGGCTGATTTATAAATATATATATATATTTATAAATCAGCCGATAATGTTCCCACTAATATATATTTATAATTATAAATTAATTAGATGCTCTACCGCCTTATTCATAAACGCTGCTTAAAGTTAAGTTATGTATTAGCAACTGTTTAACCATACATTTTCGACGTTTATACGACTCTTTAACTTTTAGAAACGTTTATGAATAAGAGGGTTAGAATATAGTTATGGAAGTTTTCCATAGCATTGTGCAAATGTTATTACAGGTTATATAAACTCGTGTCAAGCTCAAAGGAGTTACAGTTAAAACCGGTATCCCACTTCTAATTATATGAAATCATAGACTTAGATACGTAGCATGTAATTGTGGTAGGTATGGTTGTTTTGCAGGGAAATAATAAAGGTATCATTATTATCGTAACCCTACCTAGCAATGCTACCTAGCTCGATGTATGCAATGACAATGACTGCTCAAAGGTCAAACATGGTGTATTATAGCCTAGGTGCCAGAGTAAAGTTACACAAAGCCCAGGTAAACTTTCAATTTGTGAAGACTATGCAGTTTGGTTGTCCGGACAATACGTAAACATTGGTATAATGATAATAAACATAGGCTAATGCACCGCCAGTGGTTAATGTCAACATGGGGCTACTATTAAAGACAAGCATCTTCACTTAAGGATTTATTTATAAACGTTGCTTAAAGTAAAGTATGTAATGAATAATGATTAATGACAGCTGATACACTACTTTTTGGACGTTTAAAATCTGTGGAGAACGTTGTTAGTTGCACTTTGTATAACCACTTATATGTTCTATTTTTACGTTTTATATAATGTGTAATAGTTAGTTCTTCCATATAAATTAATTTTGCCTTGGTGGTATGTATTATTATAATGTTAAACCCAGAAATGTTCATGTTTTTTTTGCAATAAGTTCCTATTGCTTTTAGCTCGGTCGCCCAGGTACTACTTTTTAAACATTTAGTAAAAAGCTGATAATTTGACACTAGAAACAGACACTTCAATTTTATTTATTTGTATAATTTATATATTCACAAGTTAAAACTTAGTAAGTAAATTACGTCCCATAGATGTTTACAATTTACGACGACGTTCTCCGTTTTAATTACAAACAATACCCCCGTATTAGTGGTGAAGAGATGTAACTAGGTAGGTATGTACATACATAACATTATTTATTAAGTACTTATACAGATAGAAGGTAGGTAGATGGATATTACCTACATAAGATACAAACATTAATCATTCAATGTTAATCAGAATCCTACTTATCATTATTTTGATATAAGGTTAGTACGGTACTGTGTCATACATAAAATATGTGTCATACAGACATGAGACAGTCACACCCATACAAAATAAATACTTTATTTATGATCTATGAATCATTACGATAATGACCCATTATAACCGTCATCCGAAAATAATAAAATAATGTAAGTAAGTATTACGATGATCGATGATCGAAATAGAGCACGATAATAGTAGTTTATCGCACTAATGACGATTTGTTGATGTTACGATTAACTGATTATAGTTTAATTGTACGTTAATATTTTTTTAATGTCAACTTGATTTATTTGCGTTGTTTACTTAAGTAAGGTGTAGAAAAATAAACGATTAAATACAATTTAAAACAGGTTTTATTTCGATGACGGAAACAATTTTATAGACATAAACTGTTCTCGAAGAATTCGTTTGACGCAAAATGTTCTGCACCAGATAGTTAAGTGGGCCGGACGGTACTTCACGGTAGGTACCTACGCAATGGCCATACATTTACATATTTTTTCGTTATTTGGTTTAAGTATTCCACATTATACTAAAAAACATAATATATTATACTTACACGTAATAAAAATACAAGAGGTAACCTTGGCAAATAGGTGCCTACTTACAAAAAAAATAAAGATAAGTACTTACCTACTATAATAAAAGAAAACATGGTCAGTTGTTTGGTACTTACCTGTTTTTTTTTAAATATAAACAAAGTATTCCTTTTGATATCCCATTACTCTAGGGCAGCCATACTCAAAGTGGGCTCCGCGAAAATATAGCCTATGACCTATGTCCAACTGTAGTCGACATTGCTTTGTGGTATTTTAGCTGCTTCTTCTTATTAAAACTGTTTTTATTACCAGCCCTAGTGGGAAAGTGAACTCAGAGTTTATGTAAGTGTTATTTCCCCAACAAAATCAATTAGTGGGACACTGAACGACAAACTGTGAACAATTAATCCATTTTGTTCCACTGGTGGAACAGATTGGTGGAGCAAAGTGCAATTCCATGAAACGCAGTTTTTGATTATTTTAGGGCTCCGTCAAATATTTCCATTTCCAAAAGGGTTCCATGGCCAAAAAAGTTTGAGAGCCGCTGCTCTAGGGTATTAATGGGACCATGTCAAAGAATCAACTGGCATAATAAGAATTATTCTTAAAAAATATATATTTTTGCTTTCTAAAATAATTCGACAGTCACGATTATTTATTTAAAACACTCATAATTATGTGAAATATTTAAAAAAAAAAATTAATTCAAACAATTTTTGTCCGTCGCATTTTCTTAGCTTTAAATATGAATGATTGGTTTAAATGAAAATGATTTAAGTAGGTACACGTACTTATCAATGAAACTCAAATAAACACATCGAGTCTAGTGTGATCTTCGAAACTATGTATTTTTGTAACTCTTGTTGTATTATTATTCCAGATTTGAATTTTCATGTGATAAATGAAATGGAATATATTTTTGAGACAACGACATGAATCGGAGTACAGTTAATTAGTGTGTAATAAACAAAAAATAACGATTTACTTTAAAACTTGCTGTTTGTAATGTGATCATTAGGCTCTGTGACATCTTAACAAGACTTTTTTCACCACAAATGGATACTTCGCCCGCAGAAGCCGCCCAAGTAGTAGCGTTGCTGGATTCTGGTCTAAGTCAACGTGTTGTGTGTGGCTGCAAGACTACATTTAAGCCTCTCGTCTGTTCATCAAAGTTCAAACGCTATCGGGAGACTGGGTTATTCATGCGCCGTACAGAATCTGGTAGGAATCGGGCCGTTTCTGTGCAAGACGACGTTTCAAGTTTCTTTGCGAAATGGATGCCTTAACGCTTTTGAACTGCAGCATCAGCTCTGTGTTGTTCGAAGGGTGACTGTGAGTGACTCTACAATTAGACGAATATTGAAAGAACGTTGGAATGGCCAACAAGAAGGAATATGAATCCCATACGAGTTCGAGCAAGAGATCCTGCTCCAGAGGCCCTTGGCGTGCTGAAAAACGCAATTCAAGAAAAATCTAATAACATTCCACAATATGTAGTCATGAGTCGTGACTCTCATCCGATCCATGAAAAACCAGTTATAAAAACCCGGGAAGGGAATACAAATTATTGAATAAATTATACTTTTTTTTTAATTTACGTGTTGGTAAACAAGAAGCTTAAGAAAATTGAATTCGAACATCTAAGAATAAATTTGAAACCTTTTAAGTACTACTTATGTACTTGTTACATGACTTTAAATTTTTTCCATATAACTACCAAATACAATAATTTTTAACAATATTTTTTAATAATCCATTACAAACATTTACTTGAGATTTTTTTTGATGAGAAGTATTAAGTTGCTATAAAAAATCTAGGAATGTATAATAATTGTATATTTTTTAATAATCCATTATAAACATTTACTTGTGAATTTTTTTGATGAGATCATCATCCATATAGGCTAAGTGGGAAAAATACTATTACTATATTATTGAAGCTAGCTCAAAAACTATGCAAGCAAAGTTAATAAAATTTATATGGAACCACCTCTGAAACATGACCTATCAAACAAAAAGACTAATCATAATCAATTCATAATACTGGCAGAGTAATTGAAGAACACAAAAAAAAAAACATTCCAATTGAGAACCTCCTCCTTTTTGAAGTCGAGTATAAATAAGCAGACTATTATACATTAAAATATACAGGGTGGCCGGAACATTGACGTCCAAAAGTAAAATTTTGGTCCCTCGTATCGTGGGGTATCCAAATAACCCCCATGTATGTTCCGCGACTTTTCATAGCTTTCGAGTTATTAATTTTTTCAGTTTTTTTGAGAATTTTCGACCTGACCAATTTAAAATCACTCTAAAAAACAAAATAGAAGGCTTTGTCGAACATTTTTTTTTGCAACTGAATGTTCATGAGTAGTGCTTTTATGCATAAAATAATCAGCTTCGTAACTGTGATGAAAGTTATGAAAATGTTGGTCTTAAGTGAAAAATGTACGTTTGGTAAATTATAACTCTAATTTCAACTTCAAATTAAAAATCTAAACAGGTAACTTCATGGGTTCGAAGTAGGCCTCAAGAATGCGCCAGACTTTCACCTTTCATAATCATTAAAAAAAAGTAGTAGTTAATAGGGCTACTTTGGCTACAATCGGCCTTCAAAGATAGCGAGGTGGAAAATTTACGTTCGGTAAATTATGATCGGGACCTTCAGCAGCCACTGTCTACATGTTTGACGGCCGGTTCACGCTGCTTGAATCTCTACTTTTACTGCTAAAAACTAATATTGTCTTTAGGCAGTTTTACTCTATGGCCTGACAAATCAAATAAATCAGTCAAAACCAAAAATCGCTCGGTGACGCGGAAAATTAAAAAAAAAGTTGAAAGTGACGTGGAGCGCACTGTTTTGCATGCTGATTTGGACTTCTTTTACTTGGAAGTGTAAGAGATGAGTTACACGTTAAGTGAATATGCAGAAATGCATTATTTTTATGGAGTTGCACGAGGAAATGGCCATGAAGCAGCGCGACTGTATCGCGAACAACTTCAACGTCGTGGTGGGCTGCATCCTGAGCGATATCCCGATCATCGTGTTTTTATTAACACGCACAACAATTTAATGGCAGGCCGCATTCCTGGTCGCCGCGGCAGTCATAAAGGAATCCCTAGAGCCGACCCGGATCGCAGAGAAATGGTGCTGGAAGGATTTCAGCGAAATCCGTCTACGAGTACGAGAAGTATGGCTCGTGCTCTGAACATTCCACATCCACCGAGTCCAAACTTTACTGCCTGCAGATCACCAATTGCGCGTTGATTTTTGCCAGACCATGATACGAAAGGAGCAAGAGGATCATGGATTTTTCAATAAAGTTTTATGGTCAGATGAGTCACGATTTGAGCGATCCGGAATATTCAATATTCATAATTACCACACGTGGGCGATTCAAAATCCACACGAAGTGAGAGCTTCAACGTTTCAACATCGTTTTAGCGTTAACTTCTGGTCTGGTATCCTCAATGGCAAACTAATTGGTCCGTTTGAACTGCCTTCCAGACTTAATGGAGAAACCTACAGAAACTTCTTGGAAAATGAACTTCCATTGTTGCTGCAAGATGTGAGTCTCGAACTTAGACGAACCATGTTGTTACAAAATGACGGCTCCCCGTGTCACTACGCAACGCAAGTCCGAAATTACTTAAATGAAACATACCCCAACAGATGGATCGGACGCAGTGGACCAATAAGGTGGCCTCCACGCTCACCTGACCTCAATCCAATCGATTTCTTCATTTGGGGCTATTACAAGGAATTAGCATACGCCCGAGACTGTGCAAGTGAACAAGAGCTGAGGCAGTTGATTGCAGAAGCTGGACGTGTTGTGAGAGAGAACAGAGAAGCTTTTAGACGATTGTCAGCCAATTTCTTACGTCGGTGCAGAATGTGTATTGCTGCTGGAGGTGGCCACTTTGAAAACCTTTTGTAATTGTTAAAAATAAATTACTTTTTTCACATCATCATCTTAATAACAAAACCATTTCTTACTTAAATTTTTTCTAACCCAACCTCTGAAGCTATTTTTTGGTTAGTTTTCGGTATTCTAATCATTAATTAACCTTAGAAAAGAGAAAATGGGCAAAAAATTGTTTTTTGTCAGTTGTCTAATTTTAAAGAATTATCCACCCTGCTGTCTTTGAAGGCCGATTGTAGCCAAAGTAGCCCTATTATGTACTACTTTTTTTAAATGATTATGAAAGGTGAAAGTCTGGCGCATTCTTGAGGCCCACTAAGAACCCATGAAGTTACCTGTTTAGATTTTTAATTTGAAGTTGAAATTAGAGTTATAATTTACCAAACATACATTTTTCACTTAAGACCAACATTTTCACAACTTTCATCACAGTTACGAAGCTGATTATTTTATGCATAAAAGTAATGCTCATGAACAATCAGTTGCAAAAAAAAAAAATTCGACAAAGCCTTCTACTTTTTTTTTAGAGTGATTTTAAATTGGTCAGGTCGAAAATTCTCAAAAAAACTGAAAAAAATTAATAACTCGAAAGCTATGTAAAGTCGCGGAACATACATGGGGGTGATTCGGATACCCTACGATACGAGGGACCTGAATTTTATTTTTGGACGTCAATGTTCCGGCCACCCTGTATATATATACGGGTCGACTTGAGAACCTCCTCCTTTTTGAAGTCGAGTATAAATAAGCAGACTATTATACATTTAAAAAAATATTTATATACGGGTCGACTTGAGAACCTTCTCCGTTTTTTTCGTTGGTTAAAAATTATAATATTACTAGCTTTTCCCCAAAGCTTTGCCTGACTGGAGGCAAGAAATTATACCATGGGAATGTACTACCGGGGTGATAAGTCCTGTGTGCTAACCCAGGTCATAGTCTACCTGTGTCTCAATTTCATCAAAATCAGTTCAACTAAGGGTTGGGTTGTTAGGTGTGAAAAGGTAAAAGAAAGGCACACCAACAGTGTTGCTTCTGCATCTAATTTATAATATTAGTATCAAGATGATGGAATAACATTGTTTTTTTTTTGGCACCGTGAAATTATATCCTAAACTATGACGAATAGGAAAAGTGGTTTATCAAGGAGATGATAAACCAAAGAAAAAAAAAATTAATTATTGGCTGAACCCAGAATGAATAAATTGTAAACAATTTCATATCACCAGTAATACAGTTCTAATGCTGCCAAATCAAAGGTGGGCAGGAGACTCATGATTTTCATCATAAGTCAATTACTGAGACATTAATCCTTTTGGTTTCACATTACTCGCTTACACCTTTCTATGCAAATGCATTAATGAAAATGGTGATCAATCCACTGTATCATCAATTTATCTCTCCATATGGCAATCATTAAGCTGGAAGTCTACATAAATAAAAAAATTAATACTCATTGATATGATTATTTGGTTTGATTTCTTTGCAATTGCATAGAGATATACATAAATAGCTTAGGTATTTAAACAAAAATAGTTGGGAAGTTATATTGTCTAGAGTCTGTGAATGAGAGAGACTGTAGAAATAAAAAACTGCATTGATTTGTCTAGCTAAACAGTGTAATGATTCCTATTCTAACAAATAATAAATGTTTTCAAATCAATTTGTAGGTGATTTTCACTCAATAAAAGTAATAGAACGAGAGTAGGTTTCATGTCATTTTTGGAATGCAAATAAATAGGGTCATCAAACTGTAAGTGGCTATTTGTGAACTAATTCAACACTGTAGAAAGTTAATTATTAATTAATGCAGCGGGCATTTTTTACTAGTTTGAAACTTGGAGTTAAAAACGATAACAACATTCTGCCAGTGTGATATCAAACAGTGGGCGTGTACAAATGACTAATAACGTTAAAAATGATCAAAGTGACACTTACCATTATTTACACTATTTCCAAAGAGAGCGACGAAATGTTGTAACAACAATTAGGTAACAGAAGATCTCGAACAAGAAGCAACAGTAATCGTAGGCACTGTCGGTTACTCACACAGCTTCAATCTACTTCAGTAATAGGTTATAAAAATAGCTGACGCCAAAATTGGTATTCAATAGTTATTTTACTGATAGAGTATTAAGTTATTAACTTCATCCTTATTAATAAAAATAATAGAAGGTAAACTTAATTAGAAAATTAAACAAATTAAAAAATAATACATAATTATGTACAATCCAACCCACTCGGCACCACCCTCGTAGTGATGTGGTCATGTGGTGTGTGTGTGGTGTACTGTACGTAGTGTACAAACTCCTCCTTGCATTGCATTAGTCTAGTTTCACTATCACTGTCCGTCAGGATTAGTCGATTTTTACGTCACTAGACAGTTGTCATTGGATTACGGCGCGACGCCATAACGCGTAATTTATTTATTAACAATTTTTATTAATCCGTACCTAGTCCATTTTTTTTTAGTTAAAATAATTGGATATAATATCATGATGTAAATAATAACTAAACTACCTAATTTTATCTTTTGCAGGCACAGAGAATGTCAGCTCATGATGCCGAACCCATGGCCCATGGGTAAAAAATGGCCCATAAATTATTCTTGTTTTCCTTAATCCTAATGCCTCCTATAATAGAAAAATAATTCTAATGACGCTGGCAGATGTGAAGTTGAAAAGTGGTTGCACATGCAAAAGGTTGCATTACACCATAGACTACTATAATGCATTGCACTACAGCCAAATTGATTTTCTAAACATTCTGAAGTTAAAATGATACACATACTGCCATCTATTGTTGAATAGATATTCGTTTTCGTGTTACTTTGCGTGCAGAAGATGGCACTTTTCCAAATGTATAAATATGTAATAGTGCTGCTATTGCCCAATAGATGGCTCTGTACGTTTCTTTTAGTCGCCTACTAAGAAAATCACTTTTCCCAAAATTTAGGTATCGTCTATAAAAACCAAAAGCAAAGTATGAAATTTTATGACACTGTATACTTGTTGACATATAAATAAATGATAGTCACTTAATTAAAACCAAAGCAAATGTTTTGATAGAATAGTTTAGACCTAATCGCAAATCACACCTATTCCTACTTACCTACTTGCCTGCTTTTCCAGTAAGACAAGTGTATTCCTAATTAATAGACCCGTTTTATCAGTCTAGAAGGTTGGCAGATTAGGTACTACTATGTTAACTTAACTTTCCCGTTTCCAGCTGTACCTACAAGTTGTGTTATTAACCGCTCGATTCCATAACATAATAATAGGTAGGCAGGTAGGTAGGTACCCGCTGGAAAGATCTTGGGTACCTACCTATAAGGAAAAAAATATTGATAGCCTATGATTACATCATTGTGTTTGATTAGCATAAGCCATAGAAGTCAGTAAGTCAGATAAATACAAAAAAAACAGCAGTGCTTATTAACAACAATAAGAATTTAAAAACCTACCTACTCGTGGTCCGTAAAGGTATAATAGGTATTTTTCTTATTTTGTTTTTTTCGGAACTCTTAATCAGCTTGGACTGAGAGAGACTACTTTCCAAAGTTCCTAGTAGCTACTTAGGTAGCACACATGAATAAATGACCCCTGGTTACATCCAAAAACTGTCTGCAAAAGGTCAACCACCCTGCCGTAACGCTTTTTGACCTTTGACCCAAACAAATCATCATCATCGTGACGTCAATTAAATATTTATCCAAATGTGTGAAGATTTAATGAACTTTGCTCCAAATTGTGTACTCTTCTCTAATATTGGGTAATGGGTGCTTTATCACTTAGAATGTGTTAACATCAGATGCGATGATTCAGCACGTCTCTAGAATTGATTTCAAGTAGGAACACAGATACCTACTAAAATACATGGCTTATCACTAATGTTGATAAAAGTGATCTGATTGCATGTGACGATAAAAAGATCTTGACTAATGGGTTAACGTAATGCAAACAGTTTCGTAAGAACTAAGAACCAATCAATCAATCGAATCGAATATCAATCGTTGATCAACTGTGACGGCTGTATACGTTCTCACATTGATAAAGACACAGATAAAGTTTATAACTTGGATTGACACTACCCTGGATTGGGTACTTTTCATCCCGGTAGTACGTTTCCGTGGGATATTTTCACTCGGGTGAAGCTACGGGCAAAATGTAGTTGCAACATACCAATAAAGTTTTTGAGTAAAAATAAACCGGAGCAGCGAGCAGTCTTTAGCGCGCGAATTATGTTGGTTTGACATTTATCTAAAATAAAATAATAAAAATATCCAAGAAATATCTTTCAACTCAAAGTTATTTTAGGTTCTGGATGGTCGTATCTTGTTGGGGCTGCCGATCGAGTAGCCGTAGTTCTCAACCCTTAGTTTAAAACTAACCACACTCTACCGACTCATCATCGATAGCCTTGTCCCAACTATGTTGGGGTCGGTTTTATGGAGCGACTCCCTATCTTACCTCCATAACCCATTTAATAAATGGGTAATACAATACCCCTCGGTAAGACTGGTTGTCAGACTTTCGGGCTTCTGACTATACCAACCACAATCTACTTTTCTAAGGCAAGAACTAAAAATATGAGGCCATTAATAATCGTTAATTGCTCGAACTCCATTCACCAAACAACTTGTGCTCATTTAACAATCATCTACAAGGTTCGATTTTTTTCACTGACTGGTGGACTAGCCAGACATTTTTTTTCGTGGCTACTATTTTAAGTTTTCCATTAAAACTTATCCAAAACCCATAAAAATTCTACATATACTTATCCAACGATTTCCTGGTGAAGACCCTTACGACCTTCAGTTTCGAAAGGAGTAACAACAACTTTAATGTGACGTAGTTTAAGCTTTATACTTATTTCTAGAAAAAAACTCATCACAAACAAACAGCCGAAGACGGCACTGTCTTAGAAACTTTAAATTCATACCGTGTGGCTTAATGCTAATGCCGCTATCTAAATTGATGTTATAATGCCGGTTCCGTAAGTAGATAAGTCCATAACCATTGCCTTGAAGAAGCGACTAAATCTATTTGCACATCAGATTATTGTATTATTTTTTAAAGTTGCTCATGAAGTCGTCTCCAGAGCTTTTTCAGGCGTAATGAGTTCTCTTACTAGCGGCATAAATGTTCATGTAGACATCATTCCTGAGCTCTGGACTTTATTCATTCAAGGAACATATACTCACCTACGGCGAGACTTTGTTTCTCTTTGCAACTTGATTGTTTTCTCAGTAATCGTCTAGTAGCCCATTGGTCAGACGTTGACGATCCGAGCTGTGATTTTAGTTGTAAATAAACCGTTTTAAACCAAAATCCGTGGCTCAAAACCGTTTTAAACAAATTTAAAACGGTTTTCGAACCACCGATTCTGATTTAAAACTGTAAATAAACCGATTCAAACCAAAATCCATGGTTTAAAAACCGGTTTAAACAAATTTAAAACGGTTTTTAAATATCGGACCGAGGTTACAAACCGTTTATTTACAACTATAGCTGTGATCAATAAAAATGTGATGTTTCACAGGTCGTCGAAGACGTTTGATCGTTTGCTTGAAATAGGTTCAGTAGTTAAGGTTGTATACGAGATAACAAACTGTCTCACACACATACATACCTACATGGCTAGTAAGTCGTAGTCGGGTAAGAGGATAAAAAAATCTTCATGTGTCTACAAACTTTGGCATTTATAAGAATGCCATTAAAATGCTACTTGTAAACCAGTATAGTCTAAAAATATCAAAATAATAAATTCTTATTGAGATACTTACCACCTCCTTTTATTAAGCAACTTTAAAAAAGGACGAGGTTCTTGGTATGTTCATATGTATATTATTTATATACTTATATTCATCGATATTTTCCTCAAGTGTGGAGCGATTTTGAAAATTTGGACTTTATTAGTATTTTTCATTAACTTAGTTTAAGAACCACCTTCATATGTATTGTACATGTACCAGGTAAACTATTAAATATTTTTTCACATCATTACAGCAAATGAACGTCAAAATAAATCAGTTTTCTATAGCAATATAATTATAACTGTGTTCACAACTGAACGTTCGTAGAGTTCTACGTAGCGTGCTGCATAACAAACTGCGTAGCGTACTACGACGCGTGTTGCCTAGTGAACTTCGTAGCGTGTCGCGTAGCAAGCTGCGTAGCGTGACGCGTATGCTGTGTAGTATGTTACGTAGCGAACTGCGTAGTATGTTCTGTAGCGTTTTACGTAGCGTGTGGCGCAGTGTATAGTCGTATGTTTTTTTATGAAAACCTGCTATTGTACTAAATATTACTGAATCTTCGATTTTCAGTAAAACATATTGACTTGATAAGAAGGATGACTAAGTTTCCTTCTCATCTGCTGTATTTGCCTGTAGTTTACCAGCCGAGCCCTTTTTCGGCTATGTTAGAAAGTCATTTCGAGTAACTACTGAGATGTCAGTTCTTATTTTCGAGTATAAGCTGACTTCACATGAGTAGTTTATTCAACTATGCATTCGCACAGCTGCAAGCTGTTGCGAAAATTAAGTCCGTTCATGATGTACTGAAATCCGGTCATTCAACTTGACATTTGGGAAAAAACGTTATCACTACTTTGATCGTAGTCGAGAAAATATAAAAAAACATAATTATCCTACTTAATAGCTAGGCTACGTTGTTTTTAATGTTTTTTCTTGAATAAAGTTAACTAACAAGTAGGTATAGTAAAGATTTTCCTTGCGGAATGAAATATTTCCGGAGTAATTTTTATTCTTCACGACTTCGTTCTAGTGGAAGTTGTAAGACACCTTAGAATAAATAAAATATAACCCCTTTTTTATAAAAATCCCTGTATTACGATTGTAGTTTTAGTTAGTACTGATGTCGCGGGAGCTAGAAACATACAGTGTGTTATCCGTTTGAGAAGCAGCCTGTTCTGAGGTCGACACCCGCACCCGTCAGTAGCAATTTCCCATTGCGTGCGAATTTTTTCGTTTTTAGGAATTAATTAACGCCTACGTTCCTGTGTACGATATACTACCTAATGGCACAACACTGACTGATGTATTTTTTCTGACAAACGGCTATCACTAAAATAATATACGAGTTGATTGTACACACGCGGCATTTCTCAATAACAGTCACCTAACCATAGATGATCTGTCATCTTAGTTACCTTCATGATTTTCCGTGTACGTTCAACTAACTGTCAACGAACTGAACTGTGTGATAATGGTGATAAAGCAAACGGATCTCTGAATCGAAAAATGGTTTTCACACACCCGCAATATTTTTGAACGGCCTATCCAACGACAACCCACACAAAGGGATAGACGATAAAAAAAATCATCGTCAATTTATGTGATTAAAAAAAACTTTTTGATCAAGATTTTATTATACTACTTTGTCGGCCTGAGGCGTACAACTTTCTTGTACTAAGACTATCTGAGCTAAGCCGCGGACAAGCGGGCAGACAGATAGACTGACGAACGGACATGCCGAAACTATAAAAGGTTCCTTGCTGACTAAATTTAAATAAACTGATCCGTAAAAAACCTGTACTTGCCCTTAAAATATGTAGAAATGTGGTCAAAATAAATGAAATCGAAAAAAATAAAAAAAATTGTTATTTGACCGCGGTTGGCTCATAATGTCTGCTTCGAAATTCTTTGTTCGAGGTCGAGTCATCTATCTGTCGAGGAGTATCTATCTATATAGGAGTAACACTCTAAAAGAAACACTCTGTACACGCACACTTGTCTTTCTACGTTGAAATACAAGTGTGCGTGTACAGTGTTTCTTTTACGTATCAATTTAATAGTTTTGTGAATATTTCACTTCGTATATTAAAAAAAAAATATTAAAAAATTTAGTTGTAATATTATTTTTTGTATGTATGGACGCTATACTATTGGGGGTTAACGGGAACGCCCTTTGTTAGATAACATACTGTATACATCCCATTTTTTTAAACTGTTTTAAATCAATCATGTTTTGGCTATATTTACTTGACCGGTACCTAGGTATCGTCGCATGGTGAAGCCTATATCCAGCTGCGAACGTCTTTTGGCTGAAATGATGATTATTATGATTCCTGGTCTCACGTATTTTAGCTTTTAATTCAGAAATTCCTTCAGTATGTTTCAACATAATGTATTCCGTTTATTCGGCTTCAGTATCTACTTAATATTGACATTTTTAAATATTACAAAAAAGTCTTCATAAAATTATCACTACAAAGTTGAGTAAGTATGCCATTTATTATTTAACATAGTTACACATACGAAGTAAATCGAATAACATTTTTGTGGGCTGCTAATTTCTTTATTGCTCGTTTTTATAATGCCAACATATTAAAGTTAATTGTAAATTGTCTATAATGCATAAAATGCATATGTATCCTTGTAGTATTGCAAAACCTATAATTTCGATGAAAGTTTTCGTGATTATGTTGTTAGGAATCTAAAGAGTGCGTCCGCAATGAGAAGTTCTGTAAGATATTCATAAATAATGTGGCTACTCTCTATATCTGTTTAATAGTATCTGCTATTAACAATTTTTATACCAAAGATCACACACAATATACCTTAGCCAAAGATAAGACATTTTAGTATCGCCCTTCACGAAAACGATCCTATATAGGTAGAATATCATCAGCCTCTACAACTCAAGGCAAAATTGAAATCAATTTCGATTTACCTGATAGTTAAAAAAATCATCTCGAGCCAGTGCGATGCGATTATGATCAATTATGGTTATCATAATCACCCGGTTGCCATTAAATGATTGCCTTTTTTACCCGACTGCCCCAGAAGGAGGGTAATGTTTTTCGAGAGTATGTATGTATGTATGTTTGTATGTATGTCTATTTCTTTGGCACGCTCTGTAGCCTAAACGGCTTGATGGATTTTAACATTTGAGGTGTCGTTAGATTCGTCTTAATTGTGGGAGTGACATAGGCTATATTGTTTTTTTTTAAATAAAACTTTGACATTACAGGCGGGGAACAAACAAAAGTTACACCATATTTCAGGTTTGTTCTCCGCCTGTAATGTCAAAATTCTACAGATTATAATGCTTGTTTTTCTCTTTTAAGTTATGCGTTTTAGCAGGCGGGTTTTTTGTTTTTTAAATAATTCTGTTTTATTCTTCTTAAAGATTTGAAGTAGTTCGGTCTTGCTAACTTACTAGGTATGGCTAGGACTTCGTGAAATCCTAACTTCCTAACAACAAATATTATAAATGCGAAAGTGAGTTTGTTTGTTAGTTTTTTGTACGTTTGTTACACTTTCACGCTAAAATGACTAAACGCATTTCGATGAAATTTGGCTTAGGGGTAGACCATGACCTGGAGAAGGCCACAGACTACTTTTCATCCTGGATCGCAGACAAAGTCGCGGGTAACAGCTAGTAATTTGGTTTGTTGTTGTCGTTTGCTCTGTTCATGCCCGAGGGGCATTTTAGAAAATGGTTGACATTTACAACTAATAGAAATTGTAACAATTTCAAATAACAGTTTAATACAGATTTCGTAACACGTCAATTGACGCAAACATTATGAAATATTTTTCGTGCTTTAATGAGAAAATCTCGGGCTTTTTTTATGTATAATATATGTATAATATCATAACTTCGATGACTGTTTATTATTGGATTTTTACCTACATTTATAAGGATAGACAGTAACGATGCCAACATCAAGAGACTCTGTACCTACTTGCCTACATAATTATTTATAAGTTAAAATTAAATTATTTATATATAATTATATATATTAAATATTTATAAGTTTAAAGTGAGTAGTTTCACAATATCTTAATAATAATCACAATTATGATAAGTGAGAAAGTGATAAGTTAAAAGTGTGTTCTGAGTTTTTATACTTTTGTTTATCAACTAAATTTATAATTAATGTTGTCCAATGCAATCATTGTGTCGAGTCGAGACTATAAGTAGGTATTATCTATTAATTTCATAGATACCTAAAAGAGGGTAGACCTAGACGTAGATTTTATTAAACACAATGTTTAATTACAATTATGATAAGTCCTCGTTTATAGCAAATGAAGAAAATGCCATGACAAGAAAAAGATTCAAGCATTGAACATGCAATTACCTACCTTTTACGTCAGAGGACATAAAATTGAAAGTGCGCTCAAAGCTAACCTTCTTGTTCTTAGTGTTCAAGAAGAAACTGTGACGTTATTCAGTTTGAGAAATATTGATTTTGAAATATATTTTTTCTAAATGCTAAGCGTGAAAGGACTCGCTCATTAGCGATTCCGTACAAATTAAGTATCTACACGCTGATTTCGCGGGTAACGCAGACGTTCTGAATGTGAAAAAACGAAAAAAAAAACAAATGAAAAAAAAAAGTGTAGTATATTTTAATTATAGTGTAGCTCGACGTTCGTTAATTAAATCACGAAATTAATTCGGCAAAAATAGCTCTAGATCAATGAATATTATTATTTATGGTTTCTGAGGTAAATTCTTCTCATACCTGTTCCGTGTGTTATGGCTGTTCTTCTGGTATATTCTACAACGAAACTTTACTCACATTAGTTACCTAATTAATCTTTCTCAGTATATTTAGGTACTTGACTTAAATACTAGTTAACATCTAACAACAAATACTGCCATACCCGTCATTGGCAAATACCTTTTCACCTCTTCAAGTGATTTTCGTAAAATGTGGAATGCGCATGCGCCAAAAACCTGTCCAACAGCAGCTTGCAAATTGCGTAGTATATGTTTATAATCTGCAAGTCACTATCTAATCTAATCTATTATTAACTTGCCTAAATTGTCCCACTTCAGGGCAAAGCCCTCCCTCTCCCTTTTCCACAAAATTGTGTCTTTTGCTAGTGCCGATGCCGGTTCTTTCGGTAGGAGACAAGCTCGTCCCGCCATCTTCGTTTCGGCCTGCTGCGATATCGTCTTGCGTTTAGTGGGACTCGATCGGTGGATACCGTAGCCGTTTGTCGGTCACTATAGCACTGGATTTTGAATGCTTCTCGTAGAAGCTGGTATGTGGAAATGCGACATTTGGGATGTGTGTGTTGTCGGGAAAGTCCGAAAGGGATACCGGGACCCTTGGCAACAGGCAATTGAAGGAACACGGGTGGGTCAGTAAAAGTCTGACTCGCCCTGCCGCTCCACCCAGAGCGGGAGAAGTCATTTGATGATTTCCCACCCTCAAAAAAAAAAGGGATTTGTGTGTTATGTAGATTACCAGCAACCTTCTCAATGCTAATAACGACATGCTGCAATAAGTTTGCAAAGCATGGTAATTATGGCAATTACATACCATGACCATTCACAATAACCGGGTCGGACTATCATCAAGGACGCCGGTCGTCAGAAGTAGTTTATATGGTGATATTAATGGTGAATCAATTTAGAACTAGTCACTCCATATTAGTCCTTAATATATTATCCTACGTTTTTAATTTTCAATATGGTGTCGTTAGCAATTAATTATTTGTATGCTTTGGTCTGATATTTTTTTAAGTAAAACCGTATAGATCTAAGCTTAATTTATGGTATATTCATATTGATTCTTATTGCTTACATTTTAAATACTCAAAATATTTATAAAGTAAAATTAGAATGAGTTAAAACTTAAAATTAGTAGTCTACAAGCATCGGAAGCAAGGTTCAAGATAACAGTAAGGGCTCTAGGGAGAGGAACCTCCTCACTATGTGTACCGAACCCAGCAGTACTGCTTTCTGCATGAAGCTTTTGTACCAACACCCCAATGAGAGGCTTCTGAGAAGCTGTTATATCTCACAAGGTGCATTACTAGGATGATGATTTTGAGGACGATTTTGTAAAAAAAATCGTTTAAAAATATTTCCTTCTTTGAAATTGTTAAATTGTCATGACTTATTTTAAAAGTCATTATTAACATTAAAAATATCTACACCGATATTTTTCTCAGCATGGTACTTGATCGTATCTGAGAATTGAAGGCTTGAATTAATTTAAACAAAATAGGCTTTTGTAATGGTTTTCAAGTTCAGCCTTACATTAAAAACCTTTGTAAAAAGTAACAGAACCTTAAAGTTGCTTTATTGAACTTCAAAAACCAGAGTAGGGTGTCATTGAAGTTATAGACTGGTTAGCTAAGTAGCTAATGTTTATGCGCTAACAGTCACCACCTAGTACTTAATATAGTAAAATCATTTTAAAAACGTATTCACATCCATTTATTTATTCATTCGGATATTTCATACAGGCATCGTGGTCACATAAAAAAATCAAGAAAAAACACGTTTCAAAGCAACAATTTCCATGTTGAAAGGTGAATCAAAGAACCTTATTTAAAATAAAATAGAGATTGTCAATGTATTGAAAAAAAAATTTAAACGTCAATGTCAAATTTGACTGACGCCGATGATCTCCCGATGGATTTTTAAGATAGTTGATGATATTATATAAACGCTTTTGTGGTTTAATAGTTCATGATAATAAATCAAAGATTTTGTGGTGACTTTTCCACGAAAGCCAGTCAAGAGTTGAAGTAAATGATGCGGCACAGTACACAGAAGAGGCTCCGTTAAACTGTCATCAAAACAATAGTCATAGACGATTACAGATAGAGCACGCATTGTGCAGACATTGATGGTTCGAAGCCCATAATCTTGGAGTCAGTTCGTAGTTGTGACGTCGAATGGTGTAGTGATATATACGGGCGAAATGATCGCGCGCGAACATTACTAGTGTTAAAGTGCCCCGTGTTGCCCACGCGCAGTTCGTGCCGCCAGACTTACGCTCGCTACTTTACTATAACGATACAGCATTGCTTCGAACTAGTGTCTTTAGTGATTACTTGTGCTGGAGCGTTTGCTAAGCCGGTAAGTTGTGCTTTGTAGTATTTTTTCTTCGTTAGAAGATGTACCGTACAAAAATGTTATAGGAGATATCCAACAATTTTCTATGTCAGAGGGAAATTGTCTTGTTAATTGTTTACATGAAGCACTGCACTTGGTGTTTATATAAAGTTTAAAGTTTTCTTTCTATAAACATAATCGGCAGAACAACAAGATGGTAGCCATTTTCCACCCAACTGTTGCTGGGCCAACAGGAATAGATTGTTTTTGCCAAAGCGTCATCTTTCTTGACATAATCTATTCACAAGTTCAGTGTCATGACTAGAAGTTATCGATAGATAGATCTGTAAACAAAAAACTTAAGTAGTTTTTTGTAGTCAAAGTACATTGTCCTTGAATAGAATTTATGAAGTTGCAGTCCTTAGATCTTAGAACGAAGGTATTTCTGACGTCCAAGATGAACCAATATATTGAATCAAACTATTTTTGATACGGATTAGTTTAGACAAACTAATTGGGTATGTATCACCAATCCGGTCGTCGCCGTCGTTAAACGGACGAAAATATCTAGAAATCTTAAAAATAAGAAAAATTATGCGCTCTTGACATTGAAATTGCGAAAAATATTTTAATTTATGGCATTGATAAACAAAGCAGATTAAAATTTGATTAGACTTAAAATAGACGAAAGATTTTTCTTCAAAGAAATTCTCAATCAAATTGAAGTAATTAAAATGTTACAAGTATTTTGTTTTAATGACTTTTGAAGCCTTTAAACTGTCGTTAAGTGACCACAAAAATGTAGGTAACAGTAACATGACACTTGTTTTGTTTTATGATAGGCATTATGATTTATAGTCGGCATAAAAGTGTTATAGTCCTGGTAAAGAACGGTCAAGGTAGCAAGCTGCTAGCGTGAGGTCGAGCCTCCCGTTCAATCACACTTACTTCCATTCAGTTTCGTGAAAAAATCATGAGGAAATTATTTTTCTAGATACTTAAAACAAGGAAAATTTCCAAAGATAATCAAGATCGTATTGTTTCATGGTATTTGTATTATAGGACGTGTTTACTCTCGGGCTTTGTTTGCGATAAACAACTATGTACTTATAAGTGTAGGAAGCATTAGAACAAAGATTTGCGTCTGTCGAGTTGCAGAATGATAGTTGTCATACTTATTGCGAATACTTTAATTACTTTTATTTTGTATTGCAGTTTATTTAACGAGCTTTAAATTCCTGTAATAATATAATGTAAGCAAACAAATAATATATTTTCAATAATCTTATAAAGTACCTTGCTACAATCACCTGCTACCTTGACAATAAGTCTCTACATTTTTGAGCCTCTGCCATATGAATTGTATAGATCGATTAATCTTTTCCCAAACCGTTGCTACACTGTCGTCACACTGTTGTTGCAAGACCATTTGGAACCCTTTTTTTTTTGAGGGTGGGAAATCATCTAATGACTTCTCTCGCTCTGGGCGGGGCGGAAGGGCGTGTCAGACTTTTACTGACTAAAACCCACCCGTGTTCCTTCAGTAGCCTGTTGCCAAGGCCCCGGTATCCCTTTCGGACAAACCCGCAACCCTGGCAGGACCATTTGGAACCCTAAGGCCGGCTTTAAATTTATTTGCGAACTCATTAACTTGTCTTTCGTTCAAGTTCACACCACCTTCAATAGTTGCAAAACTCAAAACTTTCCTTCACAACTTGAAAATGGTATAAATTACACTTTCCATATTTACGTTATTGTTGGAAAAGATAAGTGAGTACTTCAGTCGTCAGATCTTTAGGTATCTTCTAGGTCAATAGGACCGTATCTAATCCTAGGTTTTCCATGTGAAAGTTTTACGTGCTTATGCTTTTCTTAGTACTAGCACCATTATCATTTGTCACGCTGCTTCAGTCCCAGCCCTCTTAATGTATTGATGTGATCATCTTGAGCTACCTTTCGAACTGAGCATTGTTTAAATGTTTACCGATCATGACATTGCGCATTTATTGTGTACCAAGGAAACGAGTGTTAAGGAAATATCATGCTAATAACACAAATATTAAATTATAACCACGAATCAATATTGATATTTAAAGAAATATTTAAATTTATTATTTTTTTGAGCGGTGCAAAGATTACAAAATTTCTCAGAGGTTAGTTGGACCTTCACCTTTTGTTCGTGACCTATGAATTTGTTTTATCTCATATGAATATTTTTTTAATGTGACGGTTTTAATCAAAATATCGTAATGTTTGTTATGATCAAATCGGAAGATAGGTACATAATAGATGCCCACGGGCTTTCTGCCTTCATTTTATGAAGCATAACTGGAGGAGTGACTGCATGTAACGACTCTATAAAACTAACTTAAGGATATTATCACTTGTGACGTCTCACAGTATTTTTATTTGGACAATTGATCATCGATCGCAAGCATTTCTAAACACAGTTACCAAGTACTTGTTAAGTGTAAAAACTAACTTACGATGAATTGCAAATATACGATTCTAAAAATTAAAATGGGGGTGAGTTTCACAAACCACCACGAGGGTTTCCCCAACGGAGAGATACTGTTAATTAAACATTAAAAGTCTTATCCTTGGGATAACCCTTACAGATTTTCACATCTCTTTTTATGGACCAACAACATGCAATCTGTAAAATATTCGAATTCATCCCACAGAGATAGTGTAGGTACGTTCGTAAGATCCCCTTCGCACTTTTAGCACATAATCCTAAGCTAAACAGTACAACAGTTTCCTTTTTTTTTAAAGCTTTATAAATTATGCAGTACCTACTTACATATCGTTATGTAGGTACCTACTTTGATTCTGGAATATTTCTTACTAGCTGATGCCCGCGTGTTTGTCGGTTATTATATACCTACTAAAATCTTTCTCGAGAACCACTCTATCCATTGGTGAGAACAGCATGAAAATCGGTGCAGTATTTTTTGAGTTTATCACGAACAGACAGACAGACAGACGTGGCGGAGGACTTTGGTTTATAATATGTAGTGATATTGATACATAACTTACGCCTTCTTCCCACGGGGGTAGGCAAAAACTGCAGAACGTCACCTGCTACGATCCTTGCATACCCCTTTTGTTTATTTACTTCTAATCATTACATTTTAACATAACACGTTTTACTTCATAGCTCAAGGTCATTCTAGGTCAGTGTAAGCTAGCTAATATAATTTTTCGATTAAATTCATACATAGTTTTAAGTTTGTAAATGAATTTGACCCTTATTGATACTGGATTTTCGTAAAATATAATTATATGTAGGTATATTTTTTTGCATATTTGTCACAAGAAGAGAATGCATAAAATAACTTTAATTAGATGCCTACATTTTTTATCCTTGTATCGTGTTTCTTTCCATGATATCATAAATAGTATGCAAATGTGGACCAAATTAAGCAGACGGTGGTTCTACAGAAGCGCGAAAAGCGCCTGTTTACTACAGTTCTTGCTGACGTAGGTAGGTAAGGAAATATTTAAAATAACACTGACCATTTTCAACCTTATATATAAGGAACTAAGAATGTAAACAAAGAATGAATAAAGTTATATACATGGGAAAAAGACGCATTTACATTAATCAAATCACGTGGAATGTGGCAAGCTTGAAGTGTTTGAAGTCACATACATAGTTAATTATATTTATCTAACTCTTTGTCAATTGTTTGCTCTGTCTGTCTACTGCACATTAATGTGAAAATAATAGAAAATTAATTGATTATAATAATAATAATAACTCCAGTAATCAAATACACCCACTATGCTTATGCGGGCCATAAATGTTCAAGTAATTTTATCAAACAGGCTGGTTGAAACAGTTTGACGAAATTGCCATGAATGTTTATGGTAAAATTTGACAAAACATGTTGTCAAATGGCAAGAAAAAATATGGATTTTCGAATTTCTATTTGAGTTCAAATGATTCAACTAAACGGAAATAATTAGTTTATTGGTAAATGATTAGCCTCACAGATTAGCCTAGTGATGTAATTTAATAACCTGTGATTGTCATGGATTGTCCAATATTTTTCAATGATTCGTTTCGGGCTCAGCCAGTATGTTTTGTGGAAAATTGTGGAAATCCAGATTTGATGATTGGGATATCATTTTATTTTACGTACTCTTTTGTCGATCAGAATATTAATGAACCATCTCAACAATTTTTTTTATAAAACTACTGCAAATTATTGTTAAATAACCTAATAATAATATCCTGTCACACACGTTGTCCTGTCTAAATTTCAATAATTCATATAACATTCCCATGAAAATACGCTTTCAGTTTTCCCGATTTTTCCTATTTTCCCGGCAACTTTTAATTTTTGCCCTGAACCTGATTCGGACTATTACGAATATTTTAAAACAAAAATTAGCCAAATCGGTCGAGCCGTTCTGAAGTGATGCGCTTAATTTTTTTTACTATATAGATTTGTGGATTTTAAAGTATTGATTTGGTTTGCTTGATTGAATTTAATTAGCTGGTAAGATAACTTGAATTATTAACAAGATTGAATGAATAATCTAGACCTTGCTAGATCTTAATGAATTCATTAGTCACTTATTGTTAAAGATATACAGGGTGATAGGGTAAACACCGTTATCCTTGCAACCAGTGGTTTGGTTTCATTCATAGAACGTAAAATCAATGGAAAAGTACAACTTTATTTTTTATTTTTTTAGATCTAAATTTTACCACAAGAGACGCAAGTTCATTGCCCTATGCGCTAGGGCAACGAACTTGCGTCTCAACACGGGCGGGGGGTACAGGATGTGACCTGACCGGCAGCGAGCGCGATCCCTCCCTTAGTTAGTCAGCTGTTTCGCTAGCAAGCACGATGTCAGATAGAAAGTTTTTAAAATCTTTTAATGAAAATAACGTTTTTTTTTTGTTGTGTTCGGTCATTTATTTTTATATTTAAGTCAACTACCCATGGTTTGAATGACAAGAGTGTTTACCCTTACATCCTGTATATAATATCATTACTAATGGAAATTATTATAACGTTCTATGACGAACGGACGGAAACTTGAGGAAAACATTTGCCAAGTCCGCAGGTTATATTGACATAAACACATACATTATGATTACATTGAACTTAGCGTGCTTATGTTGTTAGCTGAACTATTATGCCAACACGCAAGTGTTTGCGATTCTTTTTTAAAATAGATGGTTTTAGAACAGTTTAAAATCAATAACAAGATAGTAAATTAGCTCAGAACATCCTGGACGATGCAAATATTACGTCACGGTAGATAATAATCCGTTGCTTTTTGGGCGGTTGGGCAGTTGGGCTAGAGTTACTTAAGCGGAGCTGATTGATAGATAAAACGTGAAGGTTTAGAACGTGAGCCATCTGCTCGTATCTCCTGATTTACACATGGCTGCTGCTGTATGTTTGTATGTGGTTGCAATGTTTTATGCCTGTTTAAGTACCTGTAAAATATTTTTGCTAATATTGCGATGTTTTTTGTCCTAATAAAATTGAACGAGTTTGTCTAGCTTTATCTAAAGACCATGTCAATTTATAGATGATCGTGCTTGTGCACTACCGGTTATAAAACCGTAATCTAGCCTTTTTTATAAACTAACCTCTTGATTGCCAATCCAGTTCATGAGATAGGCACAGTGCGTAATAATGAGTTCGATGAAAGGATAGTGACTATTGGCACGATATTGAACTTGTCGCGGGTGACGGGAGCAGGCTGAATGCGTGCCTGACGGTGTCAAGTGCCGTGGAAGTGTCGCAAGCGCGGCGCAAGTCCTCGCGTCTCGCAACGCAACCGCGCGAGCACAGCTATTACTGCTGTTGCAACTGGAAGCCGCCCGCGCACCCCTCACACCGTGATCCGGAGATACATTTTAAGTTCTCACGGATAAGTGAAATTGCAAGTGCAGATTGTTGGTTCACCAAAAGTGCAATTGGATTGTTAATTAATTAATAGGTTATTTTGCATGACTACGCATTCAGCTACTGCAAGTTGGCTGGCATCTTCGTCTTTTGTCGTCGTTTTATGGTCCACTACCACAACCGTAAATACTTCGAACACAATTATTATAGTTATTGATGATATTTCAGACTGAATTCAATTTTAAAAACAATTATCGAATTATTCCTCATTACCCGACTACGGCGAAAAAAAAGGAGGGTTATGATTTTGACCAGTATGTATGTATGTATGTATGAATGTTCATCTGTTCCCTCCTATCTTCTAAATCACTCATCACAATTTGACAAATGAGATATCGTTGGAAGCATCTTGATCGTCCGCTGGTTATAGGCTATGTGACGTCACATTAAATTAAAAATGGCGCCCCCTAGAGGACATAAAGTAAGGAACTAAAAAAAAAATAGCGTTTAATCGTACCATGTTGGGTATCAAATAAAAGGGCTTAATGAGCACATTTCAAAAATATATACATATATTATAACCCCAAAAGAATTAAAAAAAAAAAAAAGTTATTTAAACTAAAACCCAACTACGACTAAAAAGGTATAAACAAGACACCACAGACAGACAAATTAAAAATCCGGAGTCATACGTAATCTGTTCGATTTATGCCCTAACACGTGTGACTCCGGATTTTTAATTTGTCTGTCTGTGGTGTCTTGTTTATACCTTTTTAGACGTAGTTGGGTTTTAGTTTTTATTACTTTATTTTTTTTTTACGTATATGAGAGTGGACGATTACAATCGTCTTGCCTCGTGACTTAACTAAATCAACATCAAGTCCTATTCCCCAAATAGGACTCAACGTTTTAACTACCAGTGTGGGTGGCACTAATATAACCCTTTTATGTGGTTTTATAGTCAGTGTGTCAGTGTGGTTTGTATAGAGAAAAACTTATTCGTAGGTGTTATGAATGTTAACAACCTTATATTTTGAGTACTTAGAAGTGCAACATAACGCTTATTACAGCATTATAAAGGTCTGAATTTTGGATATATAATACAAATTTTGGAAGTCGATTTTTTCCTTGTACAATCATTTTTTAACCTTTCACTTTTTAGTTATAGTACCTACCTACCAATTCCTATTATGCTTGCTCGCTATGTAAACAACAGTGACAGGAAGTATTATAAGTTTATAACATAGTCAAGATACACACACAAAGTGGATGAAATACCTACTATCGAAGTTACCCAAGAAAAGTTAGTAAAATTTATATGGGATCACTGCTCCTCTAGAAAATGAAATGAAAGAATTTTGCAAAATCGGTGCTCAATTGATGAAAATATAGACGAAAAACATTTAAAAAAAAATCGTACAGACGAAGATAATAACCTTCTCCTTTTTAGTCTGTTTAAAAAGTGTAAGCAAACTAAAGTTATAATAATATTCGCAGTAAACAACAAAGACCGGGCGGCGCATTAAGAGTGCTTTATATTCTGCGTCTCTATGGTTCTAAAAATATAGGGACCATGACTCAAAGACATTAAGCGATGGTAGGAGTAGTAGTAATTTTATGCAAAGATATGTAAGAAAATTATATCATTCATATTGTGACAGTTTGACTGAGAAAAACAAACCCAAGTGTGATTCTTGCATTATTCAACTATGTATAGCATAAAAGATTTTTTCTCCGTACCTTACTAGCTCCAACAAATATGAGATTATGTTTCATTTTATTCTGCCGCGACAATAACAACTTTAAAAGCAACAATAAGATATCAGACTGAGTTTGTCATTCTATCTATGTGCTTTTCATGTTTTCTATCCATCTTATCTTTTCTATCTTTTTATTCGCGCTTTAGGAAGGAAGGTCATCGCTGATTTTTTCTTTTTTGCAGTAGGTAGGTATACTTCTACCCCAAGTCGGTACCTACATGTAGTAGTGGTTAACACTGGACCAAGCATTTGCCTCTGGGATACCCCATACTTTTTGTAATTTTTTCGATAGAAAGTTTTCTTTATTTTTCTTATTTAGATATATTTTGATTACGATACTTCCTCACACTCAAAAGCTTCAGTTTAATTTGCGAGAAACATTTGTTGTTCGACAAAATCAAAAGCTTATATTCATAAATCACTCTGGTTTTGATATCTATTTTTGAAACAATTTTATTGCTTCAATATTGTTTTAATGAAATGGAATTTATTAATATTTCTACCATTTCATGTAAGTACGTGTATTTTACCGGCTCTGAGAGTTTAAGTTTTCATTAACAATATCATTATGAAACTAGGTCTGATTAGGATATTGAACTTTTTGAATTTTGCAAGTTGGTTTGTCTCTGGGTAGGTGAGGTTGATAACCTTACATAACCTATTTTAGATCAAACATTATTTAGTTTTACTTTAATTAGGATCTTGTTTTATTGTCATTCAACTTGAATGTGATTAATAATTATTAGACTAGATATTTTACAATCTATATTGGGTTTGACATGTTCAAACAGCTATTAGAGTGTAAAATATAAAAACGATTAGTCCACCTTATGTTCTTCGAAACTATTTTTTTATTGTTTTCCAACCTAAAATACCAGATGCACAATAGAACATCAATAGACCAAGACTCATGCATACCATGAATACGTGGTTATAATATTAATTGAAATCATTCATTTTAATTACATGAAGATCAGTTGATTCATTTATTCTTTACAGAAACAAAGAATAGAAACGACGTTCTTGAACACGGATTCAATCAAAAATCTTATCTTATGATATTATATTTTTGCTATACCTTAAGGGGGAGTAGTTTGACAGCAAAAAATCATATTTCACCCGCGCAACCCTTACCTACCCCTCTCATTAAACACGACGAAAACAAAACACAATGCCCTCCCGCCAGCAGAAACTTTTCGTCTGGCGTTTATAGAATTCGAATTTCAATCTTCTGTAGTTTATTTTGCTTATACGATACGCTAAGCTTGAATTCAGTTCTATAGATCATGTTCATGTTTTGGAACTAGAAACTCAATGTTGACGTGAAAAAGTTCAAATTTAAATGTTACCAAATTTTATTTAGGACCTTGTACAATTTGTACCTAATGACGTCTTTGTGGAAAACTGTGTTACCAAGTAATAATTATAATGCTATATCGTGGATTTCTCCCTTTGGAGGATCGTGCAAAGTGATACCCAAGTAAAAAATACTATTCGTATAATGAATTTTGCACTGTATTGTGCAACGAATATGGCATGTGTCATGAAAACCTTTCCTGCGCCAAACGCGAACAATCCCCTTCGAAAACATTTGAAACATGTGAAAAAGAGGCCGAGTTCTGTACAAAAGAAATAAATGTAGGATTGTCGGCTTCACCACTAAAAGAATTGACATCAATTCATCTATGTAAATGGGTGCCAAAGTACCAAAGGGACTAATTATAACAAAGGCCCGAGATACGCGCTCAGTACCGGCGCTGTGTTTTGGGCGCGCGCCCGGCGCGTTTTGGACGCTCGTCAAACGCAACAGATTTCCACATTTTGTTGTAACTTTTGAACCGTGTTTCTTTTAAGTTTATTACTAATACGGAGAAAATGACAAGGAAAAATAGTGAAAAAGGAACTCGCGTCCAAGCGTTAAGGGCACGGTTAGGCTTCATTTACGGAGACGCGAGGAGTCGCGTGTGGTTTTGGGCGGCGCGGCTCGCACTGAATTCAAACATATGGCGTTGTACGAGTGCGTTTACGGAGACGCGATTTTACACGCGTTTGTTTGAAATGGAGCGTTTTTGCGGCGGAGCCCGCGAATGGCATAGCCGCGTCACACGCGGCGTTTCATCACGGCGGCGCACGTAGCAGCAATGCCTGCGGCATATTTTCTCCCAGTCTTATTTGTAAATCGCACAACGGAGATGCAAGTTGAGAGTGGCAAGTTGCGACATGTGCAGGCCTAACGGCGCCCGGCATGGGCGCTCGCTTAGACTGCAGCGCTTGATATAATTCGTTACATAGGAATTCATAAAATTTTATTGAGTGCCCGAAACGCAGCGTACAAAATGCGCGTCTCGGGCGCTTGTTATAACTAGTCCCTTAGTAGAAAGTTTAGTATGGTGCCTCTTTGTAACTGTTGAAATTGTAGCTTTGAAAACATGCCAAGTTGCATTATAACTTTAGGCCTCATTTACGGAGACGCGGGGCGTGGCGCGTCGCGTGCAGTGTGGCGTCACGCGGCGCGTCTGACGTTTTTTCTGTTTACGGTGCGGCGGCGCGTGAAGCGGCAGTTATCATCCCACGCGTTAACATAAACATATGGCAATATACGTCTTGATTGTTGCGGTTTTTTTTGGGGTTATAATATATATTTTTGAAATGTGCTAATTAAAACCTTTCATTTGATACCCAACATGGTATGATTAAAAAATATTTTTTGTTGTTCATGATATGTCACCTAGAGGGTGCCATTTTCAATTTAATGTGTCTTCATATAGCCTATGACCAGCGGACGATCAAGAAGCTTCCAACGATACCTCATTTGTCAAATTGTGATGAGTCTTTTAGAAGATAATATGTGGGAACAGACATAGATAAATACATAGAAACCGGTCAAAATCATAACCCTCCTTTTTGCTTCGCCGTAGTCAGGTAAAAACTAAAACCCAACTACGACAAAAAAGTCAACTAAACAGATATAAACAAGACATCACGGACAGACAAATTAAAAATCCGGAGTCATACGGAATCTGTTCGAGTTCGTTCGTTATACCAATAACCGAAGAATAAAGGTATTATTCTAAACAAGTTTTATTTAGGGGCGGTCAATCGCTCCAATTGTTCGTCTAAGGGTCACCTTACAAGAAGTTTGTCAAAAAAAGTGGGAGTAAACGAATTTGGATCCTGAGTATATCGCAATAAGATTTAATCTCCAGTGCGAACTTTCAAATGAACGTGGAATGGGCTCGTTGGCTATGTTGTAAATTTTCTCCGCAAGAAAATTCACCGCAATACAGAGCAATGGCGCTAGTTGAATCTACTTCTTTCTATACTCCGTGCTACTATACCAGTCAAAAATCTGTCAAATAAAATGTATGTCATCTTGAGTTTTCAAATATCAACATTGAATTTTATATGTTTATTTAGACTCGGTATTTATTTATTTATCAATCAATAACACTTGTAATATTCGTTTTGGAAGTGGTTTTAGTGTTTTTTTCATGTTTTCTATGTCTCAGTTTCTTTTGTGGAATGTGATAAATTACGAAAATATTATTTACGAAAATAAATAATATCTCAGCGCAGCTAAAAATTTGAGCGTAGTCCTCTCGTCTCAACAGAGCGACGCCGACTGATTTGTGAAACAAAAATATGCTTGAAGTTCCCGTAATGTGCGACGGAAGATGGCTTCTTCCACGAACTAAGAACGTCGTAAGTCCTACAAGCTTTGATTCGTAATAAAACCAAAAATAAAAGGAATAAAAAAAAAAGCCTACACAATTTTTTTTGCCTTGTTTTAATACATATAATCATCTAATTTTTATTATAATAGGCATTAGCATTTTAAGTACAAATCGAAAATACGTGAAAATTAGAGGTAACTTCGTGATATTTTTTTATCGAGAAAATTTTAATATTTTGTGTTTCTGTTCCACAAAAAGTTTGGAAATATCATGTAGTTACTCATACTATTTTTATTTTACACCTAAGTCTTATCAATTTCATAAAAAATCAAATTGAAGACAGGCAATTTTGCTTCCTACCGGCCCTTAACTATTTTATACGATTTATTTTAGTCCTTTAGCCAAAATAACATCAATTCATTCATCGCGCAAAATGTCATATGCTTTTAAAATAAACAACTAGTTTTTAGACACCAGTCGCTATTCCTCAATTATGTTGAATGCATATTTTTTTTAACAATATTAAAGGTGCTAAATAGGTATAGCAACATCTACCTACGTCCCTCACGTAACCAAGGTGACAGATGTGCTGACACCGCAATAAAAGAGTTTCAACAAGGATGTAAACAAATATTACAGGTTTTTTATATTTTTCATAAAACCATAAATGCTTGTTTCCGTGATCCTGTTTTAAAAACAATCAAGGTAAACCTATTCGTACAATCGCTTTCGAGATTTTCAAAAATGAAAAGTATCTAGATCGTCATTGGCCGATACGATGTAGCCTTGGGAAATTCCACTCGTGAGTGCAAGGGCTCGTCTCATACCAGAGAACGATGTCGACGTTATTGTCTGTGATCTGGTTTTTGAGCTCGTCTATAGTAAATATTTAATCCACAAATAGATCTGACTTCACTTTCGTTATGCCAAATTGGTTAATAAAAACAAGATTAGGTACTATCATATTAACAGCTACGCACGTTCAATTTCTGAATACGAATTGGTGCGCGTACTACAATTTAAAGCGATTTAAAAATTATGAATATGCTAAATAAATGATCAAGCGGTACATTGTATAAATGATAAATATGAATGAAGCAAAGAAATATACATTGTTTATCTACATATATAAATAACGTACATAATGGAATGCGAACACATGGAGTATCGTAACACTTGTTTGACATAATGTGAGAAACGATCGACAGATTACTTACACGCATTTCATAATGAACTTATTTAACTCATTCAGACTACTTAAGATGACCGAGTGGATGCAATTTAAGGAAATAAACCATTTGATACAGCAGGGATGAATACTTCAGAAGTACCTACTGACGACTAGGCACAATTACTTAGCACTATCTAAGTACATCCATAGTAATTGTTCAACGGTAATTGTAAATCCCGAGTTGCCGTTATTGTTTCGCAGTCTTTTGTGTTGTCATTGAAGCAATTAATCATTGATGTAGTATCAATGATGTTAGTCATCTCATGATCAATAGAAATAAGATGATTAACCGTGGCCGTAGTTCTTTGTTAGTCACGTGGAAATTGCGCAAATAATTTTACTTCTATAAGCTTGCTATGGATAATGTCACGGTCGAAACAATAATTAGAGCGTTTGGGCGGGGCCCGACAGTGTCCGGAGGACGCAGGGCTGCCAAAAATTACATAGCTTTTGGTTTCTAGCTACTACGTAATATCAGCAAAAGTCTACTTCGCAAACTTAATAAGCAAACACTTTACTCCACTATACAGAATGAGAATTCAAACTCCAGGAAATGTAGAGACCAAACAATTAACATGAATTTCTCATCAGTTTTTACACGCTATATTTTTTATACAACTAGCAGTATTGCATTGGAAATATCGTCACGTCAAGGTTTGTAAATAATGCTAGCAGCCCTATGCGGATTGTTGGTGGCGGCGCGTCAACGACGTCGTGTGTATGCTGCCCGCGCCGACGCTTTTGTCAATGCGTAATAAAGTCGGTGCGCACTGACGGCGGCCGTGGCATGCGCCGTCCTAGCACCTCGTATACACTTCACAAATCGCACCTTCGCGTAACGTTACCTACCTAGTTTCAGAATATGAACGTAAATAAAATGCCAAACTAATTTAGAATAATAAACAGCAAAAAAAAGCTAAGCTTTGTGGTTACGACAAGTATGGAAATAACTTTATATTTTTACCGCCTTACTAATAATAGTTGAAGAGCGCCTGTATAGTTACACAACGTTTTTTTCTTCTTCTTTCAAAAGTAATTTGACTTTGGAAAGAAGAAGACGATCAAATCAATCAAACCCTTATAGGATGACTTCGTTATCAGTCTGTCAGTCAGTTTGTGTTCTAAATAATAATAAAAAAATACGGCGATTTATGCGACATATTTTGATACGCGCAAATAAATCAAAACCCTTTAGGGTACCTACTTGTACTTCCCGTTGACCTAGAATCATGAAAGGACATTGTCGGAAATGGCCCTAGGACCAACAAACATCTGACGTATATAATAAATAAAAATATAATTTAATAAACAATTTGCGAATAACAGACAGACACGGACATTCTGCGTTTTATAATGAACAATTAAAAGAGATAAAACGATTTACGACTTAAAATCGAAAATGCTGCCATCTTTGACAATTAGATTTGACATGACAATCTCAATTAGTGATGCCCAATCTTTCATTTCACACACATCGAGAGCGAGATTACTTGAGTTGACCGTCTGCTCACGGATGTCATACGCATCCGTACGTACTTTCCTTTTCAACCTTTTCGCTCTAGGATAGAACGCTTCTGTAGTGACTTGTACGACGTTTTTATTGGTACCATACCTCCACCTTACGTGCGAAAAGAATTCAACATCAAAACTGATTTTCATATCCTAATTCATGCATCCTAAATAATTCATTATCTTTTTCTATACAATTACTACACATAAAAGCGTTTGTGCGTAGTTTTGAAAGAAACAAGAAACTCCACGGTTACTCTTTTAAAAATAAATGCTGCCAGCCTTTTGGGCACTTTTCCTGCTGACAGCGATGCGGACGAATTTTTTCATGTACTTTAATAATTATTTCCTCCCCCTTTTTACATACTTGTACATAATTATTAGTATTGTATTGTAGTGTTAGATGTAAAATAATGTGTAAATTGAATCATAATAATAAGGTAATCCTAACGAATAAAAATCAATGGATTTTACAATGTTTTCAAATTACAGTGAAATTAGGTATGAGAGGACAGTGTAAGCCTGTCAACGAATCATATTTTCACGAATCACGAATACGAACAGAATACGAGGGCGTGCACAAACACCCTAAGTGAGATGCATTGTAGTATTTCAAATAGAATAACACGCTGGGTACTAAACGGTACCTATCGATTTTGATTAAAATATATCGATTCGGATCTAGTATATGGGCATCCCTAATCTTTGTCACGTCATGTCAATCAAGTCAACTGTCAATATATTTAAAGTTACCTATTGTTGAATTTCTTCGTGGTCGCATTGTGTAGTGATTTCAATTTGCTTTTATTTTCGGAATACATTTGACGACCTTGCTATTTTTTACGGACTCGTTGCTTTCAACAACGTGTTACCTGGCTATGATAAACGGACTTTGTGATCTGCTCAACCGACACCTGAGGGCCTAGACAAGTGACAATCGCTTCGAAAGCGTTTCGTATTTCTACAACGACTTTCAACAGGATTGACATACGCTTTTTGATAGTTTATGTCAGTCCTATACATTTTTGCGTTTTCCATCATCGCTAACGCTGATAGAATATCACTTTGCCTAGGGCCTCTGGAATTGATAACGGATTTCGCAACGGACTTTGCATACGAAATGGAAAGTGGATATTGTATTAATTGTGGCTCTGCTGGTGGTTCCGTGGTCTTTGAAGATGACCAGATTCTTGCTGGCAAAGAGCAGATCATGCTGCCAGACATTATTCTGCACCATCTTCATGAAGAACTACTCAAACAGGAAGTAATCAGTTTAGATGTGCCAATTGTGGCATTAATTTGACAGAGAAGACATATTCTTAGCGATGCTGCCATTCTCAGTAGCAGCCCGGAGGTTGGATTTGTGCTCGGTTGATGGCAATAGGTGAAATGTGGGTGTACTACGTACTAGGGTTAGGCAGAGGTGTACCTACCTATGTCCACCTCTGCCAAACCGTTTGGGGACTACAGTTACAGTAGTGTTATGTTATACCATTATTTGATACGATCTATTAAGATGAATTCCTTCCAAAGGCAAAGTATAAATAAATGACATCTAAAAAAACGTTAGGACAAAGTCGTTTGCACTGAAGTTAATAAATATGTAAGTACTTAATTACCGACCTACCTATTTTAATACAAAAACTAGAAGATTTACCAAATAAGTAAAATGCTACTTTTACTTTATTTAACACCAAACAAGATAGGTAAGTACATAAGTACTTAAATGTTTTACATAATCTCTTAGCTTCACTAGCAGCCTGGGCAATAGAAATAACATTAGTGACAAGCTTTTACTAGCATGTAGTTCTAAGTAGTTACCTATTGAAAGGATTGTTTCTTACTAAATATAACCTCAAAATCTTCGTTTTCTATATAAATAAATTCATCCTGCGAGTTGTCCGTCATTAAAATTTGTCTTCATGGGCTTATACTTGTTATTTAGAACACGCAAAATTATTATTCTTGTCTGTTGGTTGTTGGGGCGAAAGATGTATGGATGCAGAACAATCTCCTTTGGCAAGATGCAAGGTCTCCCAACACAAGTAAAGGATTAAGTCCGAACATCGTTAATTTGTAGTTTAATCACATTTTTTTTACAATTACAAACTTACTTTTGTTGTTGGACAATAGGGAATATGCATGTATTTTTTTAATATTTTTATTCGATAGTTTACATCGTCAAATAATAGTTTTAAAAAAATGACGGCAAAAAAGTAATTTAAAGTATTTTAAATATTTTTTAAAAATATCCAACCGATCCGGGCTATTTAAACGCCCTCCATTTGGCACGCTTGGTGTGGTGACGTCACAGTCCGTGAAAACAAACAAGCAACTGTCAAGTCAACGTCAAACACTCCTTTTTGTAGGAGCGTTTGACATTGACTTGACACTTGTTGATTGACTTGACATTGACATTTTGATTGTTATCCCGGATTCTTACGTCACATCCGCTCTTAGCTTTTCAAGTATTTGAATTACCCACAGTTATTTGGGACTTTTTTTAAATTAATTTCTCGCTCAAAAAGAAATTTTATTCAAAAATATTGATGGAGGCATAATTCTGAAGTAATATAGTTTAAAAAAAAAAATATTTGACCCCTTTTTGAATCACATGCATATTCCCTATTGACCGTGACGTATATCGATGTATTGAGAGAACATGTTTTTCAACTGCAATGTAAAGTTGGTTTTTGGGATAAATTTATCCCAACTACGGAACCCTTCATTGTGCATGGTTCGACACGCACTTGGCCGGTGTTTTTTTTGCAAAATTACCAGTCCATTTTATTTACCTACATTTGTTTTTCAAACTACTCTATTTTTCATAGAGTTGGTGACATTTAAGATGTTAATTCATTATAGCATGCGAACATGAATCTTGCAAACCCGGAAATTACGGCGGTTTATATACGTTTCAATTTAAAAGAGATTTCAGGTCAGTGACTGAATTCACTGTAAAAAGAGTTAATTTTATAAATATACAAAACAATCATACATTCGTAATGTTTCTCTTCAAAGAATAAGAAATTTTTAACGACCTGTTATTTCAATTTTCGGAATGTACACACTGACTCAGTAATTCCTCCTGTTTTTATGCCAGTAGGAATTATATACTTCACAAATGTATTTACGGAAATATAATTTGAATGTGATTGTAATGGCGTTGCAATATTCAAAAGTGATTTAATAAATACTGAAAGGATTATGGAAAAGTTCTTCGGTTATAATTTAATGATCACATTCTTTTTTGTTCATGACATTTCAACCGAAACGGAATGGAAACTTGTAAGTTTTTATTAAAAGTTGTATTGAATACGGAAGACGTATTAACAGTCATTGATTAGATAAATCTGAACGTCGCCTGACGTTGGTCATCGTATTTTTTAAAACACTCTGGTATATTTTTAATACGAAAATGTAAAGTTGTAAAAAGTTGTTTATTTCAAACTTTAGGTTTTATTATTACGCTCTCGACTCTTCATTGGGCATACTAATCTATGTATACTATAATTATTTAATTTATAATTGACTAGCTGCGCCCCGCGGTTTCACCTGCGTCGCAAGTCTGGATCCCGTGGGAATTTATGGATAAAAAGTATCCTATGTCCTATGGTCCCAGGTCATGGTCCAAATCCGTTCAGCCGTTTTACCGTGAAACCTAACAAACAAACAAACTCACTTTCGCATTTTATAATATTAGATAATTGCTTGTTTACAACAACTTACAGAAAATATTATGATTCTACTCGAATCATAATATTTTCCGTAAGTTTTTGTAGACTAGACTAGCGTTCCGATTGCCGTATTTTTCCACCAAAACAAGGTTATACTTAATTTATATTAAGTAGCTATTAGACATCGAAACATACGCAATGTGTCTATTAATAATACGCATTCATTTTTTTTATAAAGTCTATGTATATTAGTTAGAGTGAACTTTCCGATTTACTGGGATTTATTACGTAGGTATTGTATTCATATTCTAAATCATTGTATCCAAAAATCCCAGTTGTATCCCAATGCAGTCATAGCATTGACTCAATGTCATGACCAAAAAAGTCTACGAGACCAATTTGCCAATTTTCGGCGACCGTCCCCCAGATTGTCAAATGACACAATATAAAACCTAGTTTTAAGATGTTCTTAAAATACTAATCTGTCGCTACAATACACCTTAAGTGATAGAGACAGCATGAGATACTTACGGCAATTTAAAGTAGAGCTGCGTTTGTGAATTAGGCGTTCTACACAAATGTTGGGGTCATCATGATTCAGCACAGCCGGGCGGCAAAATAAACAGTAAGTATGTTATGTTCCCGTTAACCTGCAATAGTACTTATAGAGTCTATACATGCTAAAAAAATTATTACCTACCATAAAAAAAAGGTTTTTTGATAGTAAAATATTCACGAAAATGTTTCCTTTCCGTATCATTTTGTACACGCACACTTGTCACACTTGTCTTTCTACGTTGAAATACAAGTATGGGTGTACAGAGTGTTTCTTTTCAGTATCAATTTAATATTTTTTGTGAATATTTTACTATCAAAAAAACCTTTTTTTTATGGTAGGTAATAATTTTTTTAGAATGTATAGAATATTTAAAAAAAAGTTTTTTTAGTGTTTTTTTTTTTTTTGCATGCGTGGATGCTATACTATTGCTGGTTATCGGGAACGCCCTTTGTTAGTTAACATACTGTTTTATGTACAGTAAGCGGCCAGAATTGCAATCCCACGCTAAGGATTAGTATTGCTTCAAACACCCACAGGCCGTACCTACGTCTGTGTGCGGTACCTGCAACGGTGTGTGTGATGTGTTCACAAACTGGCGTCGAACGAAACAAAAAACATACCGTCGCTTTCACACCCAAGAGTACGTAATTACGTGTGACCTTGGTAGGTTCATAACATTGCTAAAATTCACTATAATTTATTATGTTCTAATAGCTGATAGCGTAACGTATTGGTTTGTGAGACATATAGGTCTGGGTTCCAATCTCGAGATGATATTTTATTTTTCTATCCAACAATAATCTTCATCTGTTCTTTTATTATTATAATAAATATATTAATTATTATATTATTATTCTAGTTTATTAAAACGAAAATAATAATTTAAGAATTACTTTATTTTTATTGAATTATGGGGTTAAGAATAAAAATGTTCAATAAGTGATTACAATTTTTTATTCTATATAATTACAAGAAGTTTAAATAAATTAACTTCTAGTTAAAACAGTTCATTTTCTCCTATAGAACAATATATTGAAGTAAAGTAGCTAATCAGTGAACTATGACAATCAGGCTAAAATATTGTATCTTAGTAATATAATAATATTGTGCTTTAATTACTCTGTGTGTGGGTAACATGCAAAAAATTTAGCAAATCTACCCTGTAAATATAAAAAGTGCGGACTCGTTGTCACAATACAAATTACTCAGTAATACTACTTTTATTCTACTGCGAGTGAGTTCGTTCTATCTCAAACCTCAAAGTTAACAAAGGACTTAATTATTGAGGTTATAGCTTAAGTATTCATTTTCATTACGAAAAGAAGATTGAAACTAAACCTTAAAATAGTCCATATTATGAATATGACACAATGTAATTTTTATATTACTAAAATCAATTTGTAATTTATTTATATCATAATAATACTTTGTATAACCCCATTATTATTAAGAAAAGTAAGAAATAAAAATTTTTACTTAGTAAGTAAACGTTGACGTATGGATCCTACAATATTGAATCATCCTACTAATATTATAAATGTGAAAGTTTGTGTGTTTGGATGTTTGTTGCTCAATCACGCAAAAACGGCTGAATGGATTTGGTTGAAATTTGACAAACAGATAGTTTGTTACCTAGATTAACACATAGTACACTTTTTATCCCGATATTCCCACGGGATTGAGACTTACGCGGGTGAAACCGCGGGGTGCAGCTACTATATAACATTTGGATAAATCTTGTGTTTATATTTTTGTTTTGAGCTAGTTTTCGGTGATTCAAATCTTCAGCGTGGAGTGCACGGTTCACGGTTCGTAACGACGTGTCGAATAAGTCGGCAAAACGTCTTGTCGGTATGAAACCACTTGTTTCATACTCGCTGACCATGTCTCGTTACGCCTCTTTACAGGGGTGGGGTCTTCCACTTCATTTTCGACTGGCGGCTATTCTTCTTCATATTTTGTGACCCACCGACTCACAGTATTTCCCTAAAACAAAAAGGAGTACTGTTAGGCTACTAAACAAAATACTAATAATTTACCTACTATCTATAAACATAATTATAATTATTGAAATTAGATATTGCACTTTAAATTATTTATTAAAATGTATTAATATTATTCAATAATCTAAGTAAATAAATTTCCTTTGATACTATTTATTTTTTCCTGTATTTAGATTAGACCATAAGGTAAATATAAAACAGTTAAAAAAATAACTACAAAGATCAGCAGCTATACCTACTTTAATTAGATACATGTTTTATAAAATAATTAAATCATAATACTCACACTCAGTTCGGTTTCGTCAGATTGAGATATAGGTATAAATGTATTATTATGTCCACTTTTACGCAGCGCAATAATATTCGCTTTCATTCCAATATTTAAATTTGGTTGTATTTTTCAAAATGAACCACAACACAGCTAATAGATTTAACACACGTCACTATCCCTCAATGACAATAACAACCAACCAACAACGTTATACTTAGTGGCGGTGAATCAGGTGAATGAGTCGTAAGTTTACAGCATTCGTCCAACTTATAATTATTTATGTGGGTATAATCATAAAATTTTACGAGTTTAGTGAACAAGACCAACTTAACAAGGAATTATAGTCAATAGCGTGATCATTCGAGTAATTTTTAAAACATAAAAAAACTATAACCGCGCGTCAGATTCGAACCCGCGGCTTGTTATGCATGAAACCCACATACGATAACCGCTAAGCTATTATGACATATACTCCAGTGGTTGAATTTATGAAATACAATCATTTGCAAACGAATGAGAGTGTGTGTGTCTATAGTATAGAAATGACTTATTATAAGAAGGTCGTAAGTTAAACCGAACCGTCAATCTATTCGTCTGTACGATTGGGATTCCACTTCTGACCGCTGCTGTACATTCGCTTTTGCCGCCCAGCCTGTGTCGAATCATGCCAATCTGAACATGTGTTTAGCACCCTGTAGTCTCCGAGTACAGCCGAGAATTAGAATACCTCTACGTTTATACAGCTGATGCGATTATTTGATTAGATACCTACCTAATTATTGATTATGAGGATTTACAAAGAGACACTATAAGGAGGAGGGACGGAGACGACGCTCTACAAAGCCTATAACGTTTTCTACAACTCGTTGTGTATTTACGGCCAGGTAAGTACCTACTCACATTAGTATTTTCGAATATAAAGCTCTGCCGTAGACAATGGCAGGATGAGAAAATGTGTAAAACTTACAATGTTTCACAAGCATATTATTATAGGTACCGTACTAAAGATGAAAAATATTTTTAATTTATGTAAATGGTTGAAAAAAACTGGTGCGCTGTATTTCTGAGCGGATTCTCCAATTACTGTTTTTGTTACCATGGGCACTTTATTACTAGGTATTTGATGTATATTTATACATCAAATCAAATAGATATTGGATACATACACATAAATACCTGTTAAATTATAATTATTTGCCTGAAATGAAATACCCTAAATGCCTGTAATAAAATCACATTATTAAATAACTCGTTTTTCCATTTGGTTCTGCACTACAAATATGCATAATTAATTCTTACCTATAATAATTATTATATTATTATAGTAAATACCATAACAAACTTTAAGTTACCTAGTATGTTTATAATTTTAATAATTTATCTTCTTATGCCATCTACCTAGCCCACTGTCGGAATTTGATAAGCATCGTAGAACCACTCCGTCGAGAGTGAGCTTCAAGCTTTGCTATAGTGACATGTAACATTAATATAAATAAATATTACAAAATCAAAGGAAAATCAAAAAGAGGTCATTGGAACCGTTTAATCAAACATTTGATCAAAACATGCTATCAAGGGTTTTCCCTGATAAATTTGAGCAAAAACTTTAATAAAAAAAATCAAGTAATAAAAACTAAAACCCAACTACGACTTAAAAGGTATAAACAAGACACCATAGACAGAAAAATTAAAAATCCGGAGTCACACGTGTTAGGGCATAAATCGAACAGATTACGTGTGACTCCGGATTTTTAATTTGTTATAATATATATGTTTTTGAAATGTGCTCATTAAGCCCTTTCATTTGATACCCAACATGGTACGATTAAACCATTTTTTTTTAAGTTCCTCACTTTATGTCCTCTAGAGGGCGCCATTTTTAATTTAATGTGACTTCACCATAGCCTATAACCAGCGGACAATCACGACGCTTCTAACGATACCTCATTTGTCAAATTGTGATAAGTGGTTTGGAAGATAGGAGGGAACAGATAAACATACATACATACATACCGGTCAAAATCATAACCCTCCTTTTTTCTTCGCCGTAGTCGGGTAAAAAGATTAGTCACGTTTTGGCATAGTTGTGTACTTTTTATAAGATCTTTAGGAATTCCAGATTCATGTTATTCCCAGAACACAGAGACGCTTCATTAAATAATAGTACAAAAGTTCAACTCAAATTGGTATAATAGTTTTTGTTCTGTTACTCGTACTTAATAATTTATATCGGCGTGTTACCTGCATTAAGTGCATTCGCAGGCAATAACACAACTTCTTCCTCCTTTTACACTTGTGGACATTCTTATTAGGCCACGTTGATACTGTCTTACGTCAGTTTCACTCACTCACTATACTTAATTATTATGATTCTCCTTACCATTGAAAGGTTCAGCGAAATAGTGAACCTTGCAAATTTCGTTCTGATACCTTGTCCGCACTGATTTATCAATAGGTTCCACAAGTAGGTCATAGTCCAATGGTTAAGATGAAAATATGTCTCTATTTTTGCCCTAAAAATGTCACATATTGTTTGTTATCAAGGCGATGACACACGCATAAAATAAGGCATTTTTATAAGTGAATCCACGTACAAACAATTAACCTTGGATTGCTCGTGTGAATGGGTTTACATTATGTTTATAAATTGACAAACAATCGAGATGAGATGTTTTGATTCTTTGTCGATGAATATTTAAATAAGTAATTTATTTGACATTTATATACGTCATATTTTTAAGTTACGATTCTTAAGTAGGTATAATATAATGCTTGTTTTAACCAAGTTCAAGATATTATGTAGGTGACCGTCATAATCAGAAATATGAATGAACAAGCAATATTTTTGCTAAACCAACTCTAAGGGCTGATTTCATCAAAGTCTTTGAAGATCTTTTATCCGTGGAATAAAATTGTCGTCTGACAGTTTTTGAATGTAAAAACTGTAAAAAATTCAAAACTTATTCGCAGGATATGACTTATACTCGGTATAAAAGTTTGGTGAAATTCACTCTAAGTATGATATAGGTTGTTCCAATATAGATTAGCTTTATTTGTAGTTAACAATATTGAGACACCATGTCGATGATCATTTGTTTAAACGCGAATAGATTAATTTATTCGCATAGAATGTAGGTAATTACAATTAGGTGTTACAATATTTTGGAATCCTTATACATTCTGCCGCATGGCATGCAAAAATTCTCAATAACTTAGGATACAAAGAACTTAGTGTACAAATGCAACCGCGATTGTTTTTATTTCAAAGCATGTGAAGGTCTTCACCAAAGATGTGAACGAAAGGGCTTATTAACATAATAATTATAAATAACTAGCTGCACCCGGCGGTTTCACCCGTACAAGTCTCAATCACGTGGAAATATCGGGATAAAAAATATCCAGGTCATGTCTACCCATGTACCAAATTTCATCCAAATTCGTTTAGCCGTTTTAGTGTGAAAGCGTAACAAACAAATGACTCTCATTTCCGCATTTTTAATAATAGTTAGGAGTATGTTAAACAATTTATTTAATTCCATCAATGTGACATTTAAGGTCAAACTTTCAATTACTTACAAACAATTTTCTATTAATTTTAATAAGCGTGTTCAATTTAATTTCACATCAAACTAATCAATTTTGGACGTATCCGCGCGAAGTTTATGGTTGTATTAGGAAATTTACAATAGCAACATTACCTTGAATCACACATTTTTAGAATTAATGACCGATATTTTTTTATAGGTAAGAAGAAAAGGTCATCATACATTAGGTAGGCATTATTTTTTAAATATTTTATTGTATAAAACAATTTATCATCGCGAAATTTTACTATTAAGTAATATACATATACACCCCTTTGCAAAAAAAAACGGGCACCTTAACAGTCATTGGCTTTTGTATAGATCATATTAATATTTTAACTATGTCATTAGCCTAAATGACTAGTAATTTGTTATAATAAATAAGAATATAGTTTTTTGGCTACACCCCTCTTCCAACAGCGTTACAATTTTATTAGCTCTTATTGCTTTTTCTGCCATTACAATCGACACAAAGATATCACTTTAAAGTCACAATAAGGCTGGATTATGCGACAAACATAAATTATTCTACTAAAAATAACGAGAAGTTAGTTTTAGTTGCTAGGATAACCTTTTAACCGCAAACCTGCAAAATGTTGGTAAAAGTCGCAAACGGAATACGGGATTATTATTGTTTTTAAACAAAAGTTTCGAATTTGGAATTAACTTTTTTTCATACCCAGACACTTTATTAAGTGCCAGTAACATAGTTTGGCTATTAAAATCTCTTTACAACTAAATGATTACCATTATTGTACAAAAATCAAAACCGCCCGTTTTTTTTGCAAAGGGGTGTATATAATAATATATAACAGAAATATCAATACCCTTGAAGTGTTTGGTTTTTAGAATTAATTAGGTTTATGTTTATAATTCATTAGGTACAATTTATATTATCGTCCAAGTAAGTTGTAGTGACCATTATAATAGTGTTTAGTGTTGAGTGTGATTGCTATTACAACATCTCACTCGTTTTGAACTCGTTCTTTCATTTGAAGAACAATATTATGTTCTTGATTCGAATAGAAAAATGTAAAATGTGTAATGTGTATTTTCGTTTCGTTCATTATCGACCTTTTCAAGTACACAAATAAGTTTTGCACATGCTATTACTATCAGCTTAATTAAGTTTATATAAGTAAATAAAATGCCATATAATTTCACAACAAATACTGTCAACTTTTCTCCGGCGTTTTGAAGGATACCTACATATTATATGGTGGGGCAAAGTGGTCTGACGAGATTTAATTAAGATATTGCAAAACGGATGTAGTACATCGTAGTAGTATTTGGGTGGGAACGGTCAAGAATGAATCAGACGAACTTTATACCTACGTCATCATAAAAATATTTCATTTAGCTATACGTCTGTACGCGTAAACCGCCTTTCAAAATCTTTAGGCCTTGATATTTAGATACTTTGAGGTTTTTGAAAAATGGTCACGGTTTTTGAAAAATGGTTACGATTTTTAATAATTATAATTATTTTTATTTTAAATAACTGTGTCTTTTTCGAAAATATTACAAAAAATGAAAACATAATATAGTAAACAAAAAGGACTACGTTTTAAACAACATGCCCCGGAATTAGCGCACTCCACCAAACACCCCAATTAAAATTATATAGGTAATGCTCAATGCAATATTAATAATTACATACCCTGAATTTTACCTATTATGTATAAAACATTGTTTATATATTCAATTATGTAGTTATACTGATTGTGGGAGAAAATTCTGGTCACATTACAAATTACGCACGCACACACACGTATATTGGTTTAGCGTGGATTAGAGGGACTTCGTCCATTTTTTTTTCGTTTGTTTTGACTATGCAGCGGAAGTGTGACTGTAATTTACATAGTTGTATTTACGTGTGGGATAAAAATTGCCTATATTCAAAATGAAAGAAATCGATTCAGTAAACGATTCTGAATAAACTGCTTTCATGTGCATTAATTCAGTTATGTACCTACACATTGTATAAACTAGATAATTATGATAGTCTCTAACTCCTGTACGTGCCGAGAACGAAAGCTTCAAGACATAGTAGCTGTAGTGCCTACTTGGTACTAAGACAGTGACCGTCAACATTTCAAAACTTCCGATGCCTATCAATCAGATCATTCAAGTAAATATCCGGAAAACGCCTACCATATCTCCAACATTATTTCCGGTAATAACAAATCGGATCTTGTTAGTTAAAATATTACGAAAACCCGTCGGCCTATGCAGTATGCTAATGATCAAATATACCATTAATTATTATGAACGAATTGAGGGTCATTACTTATTGGTTATTGACCTGCATTCCGGTACACGGTAACTGTTATTACTAGCCCAATTATTTAGTGCCTATTACTAATTTGATTTCAATTTAATTCGGGCCCACCATGCGTGGCTGAGACGATTGGCGAATCGGCCCAGCACCCGGTCCACCCTGACATTCGATAAACTTGACGATCGACTGTAGGCGGCTAAAGTTACTATTGAACCCAAAACCGCTCATTCTGCAATCGCGATACGGTGTGCTCACACCTTTAAAATTAATGTAATACAAACAAATGTAAAAAGTGATCGTGTTCAATTGGTGAATGTTTTAACATAAAGTTGTTGTGATTGTTGCAGTGAAAATGGAGGCGCTGAGTAGGCTTGTCGAGGGGTACCATGATCTGATGGACAACAAAAGTGACCAGAGGGTGAAAGACTGGTTCCTGATGTCGTCACCCTTCCCCACACTGGCGATATGTCTCACATACGTCTTCACAGTCAAAGTAAGTAATTACCCAGTGTTATATGTCAGTATAATGAGTTAACGTCACCTGAATCGATTAACAATATTGATATCACGTCAAACAAATTAACATCATTAGGAATGTTTTCCACTGGAACTTGCCACCGATAATAGTAGGCGTATGCGTAATAAATAAATTATCGTCCAATTAAAGAACCAGATATTTAAATGTACTTATTTTGACATTTTGTGTTTTTTATTGTTTCACTGCAATAAATCTTTTTTTTTATCAGGTGTTGGGGCCGAAGTTTATGGAAAACAGAAAACCGTTCGAGCTGAAAAAAATATTGATATTCTACAACTTATTCCAAGTTTTGTTCAGTATCTGGCTGTTCCATGAGGTAATGGACTGAAATGTTTGTTACTTATTTATTAATTCTTGAAAAAATACCAACTTTGGTTTTGTGGTTTCTAATGTAACTTCATGTTTTTCTTTCTTTCTAGAGTTTGAAAAGCGGCTGGTTCACAACGTACAGTTTTCGGTGTCAACCTGTCGACTACTCGAATTCTCCTGACGCAATAAGGGTAAGAGAACCTTCGCACTTTCCTAAACCTGTTTGTGTCCATAGACGCTCTATGCTTCTTCACTTGGACACTACTTTTTATGCGCACATGTTCTAAATGAAGTGCAATAGCTAAGTTATTTAAAAGCTAATAACTAGTATGTTGCCCGTAGTTCCGGCAATTCTAGGATAACAAAACAATAATTACCTACATATTGTTTATTAGTTAATTACTAAACTAGATTTATTTAACCGTAGATCCTCATACACGAGTCAGTCTATATTAGAGTATAAAATGTTTTCATACTACATGTTTATGATTCCGAACCGTATAAATAACCTGTTTCACAATTGCATTTGTGTCTAAACGAGAAGTCACAAGGAAATTAACCTATTATGGCTGTGAAAAAATGTAAAGCAATCATATGGTGATTATATGCAATTTAAATTGGCATTACATCGTATGAATCATTAATCCTTTGTTCTAATCAGTCAATTTGAATAGTCATGTGATTACATTAGCCGTACTTTGTAGCGGGAGGTACTTAGTTCAGGCACTAGGCTCGTTTACCTCATGCCATTAATTATGGAATATTTTTCTTGCAACTCATTTGCAATAATGAACCCGATAATGACATCGAACAGAAGAATTGCACTGCAGGTACAGTCAACAACAGTGATAAGTGTTTTTATGCAGGCAGATATAATTGTTAATATTGCTCAAATATGTTGTAAAATATTGCCTAAGCAAAAAGCGATAGTTATTATTTTTATTTTTGGCCAACACCAAACTATTTTAGTGCCTGTACTTGCGTTCAATGAAGGAAAATTGACCACAGATCTTAAAGACATGTGTTAGGTGAGCCGAGGTTGTTTGCCTTCAAGTTCATTCGCATTGGCTTGTAATTACTGCACTGATTGGTACCGCTAGTATTTTTTATGCATAATAATAACATATTATAATATAATATTCATCATCATAATAGTTTTAGAGGAAATATAGTAGATATGAACCTACAGCTTATTTTTCCTTACATGTCTTATTTGGTAAACAAACACACTTGTTTGGTAAACAAATCATTTATTTTCGCATCAAGCAAAGTTTAAGTTCGGTGCAAACGTTTAGATTTTTGTAAGAAACACATAGGGTTTGAATTACATTTAAGTCGAGAGAGTCGAGGGTCGAGTCGATTTACCATTGTAACACATAAGTTTTCTGAAAATCGAAACAAAAACACAGGCATACATAAATACATTTGTTAACTAATTATGACGAATACAGAAAAAATACTTTCTTGAATTTCATAAAGGAAATATTAAAAAGCCAAACAACAGTAATAGTTATTTTATTTACTACTTAACAATAAATTCGCAATAAGAAACTAATAAATTAAGCTAAAATGATTGCTAATAAAACCGTTGTATTCCGTATTACGTTATATCTACGTGATTAGTATTCTTCTGTGTTTTATTGAGTCGAATGCGTCAACATACATAATATGACCACACACAAGGAGTTATTCCATTCGAATACCACTGGTATTTGTTGGAACTCATATTTATTTTCTATTCCGAACTGATACCACTTATTAAATAATTAATTTTAATGTGCAAACGAATACCAAAAACTTGAATTTGGTACAGTCAGCTCGGTCAAACCTAATCAAATTAAATTTTTTTTCTAATATTTTTATGTGATCGTAATAAAATACTATCCAAATACACTTCATTCCAATATTTTTATAAAGCTATAGGTAAGATTAGTGTAAGTGAATCATCTTGCTACTTTTTTTGGGGTATTCCTCGAAGCGCAACTACTATGAAACGCAACCGATGATACGCCACTAAAGTATTCCTCGAAACGCACCCACGATGAAACATAGAGAAGAGCATGACGGAGTCGTAACAAATGATATCGATAGACGTTTTAAAATTCAATTCTTAATTGTTTAGTTATTCAAACTATCAGGAAAACAGAAATGAACTGGAACTAGGTGCTTAAGCGACTTTCTACTTAACTCAATAATGGTAAAAATACAGGTTTTGAAAATGAATAATTTGTTGTTTTGAAAAGTATGGGTGACAGAAATGAAAAGAAAATAGGCGCCTAAACAATCTCACTAAGTTGCAAAACAACCAACGATTACACACAAAGAGGAATATAAACTATTCGTTATTATTCACTATATCGATAGAAGTCTTTAAAATGTCCTATACCTTACCTATAACTGTAATGTCCTATACCTATTATAACTATCAGGAAAATAGAAATTAACTGGAAGTAGTTGCTTATGAAAAACACCTGTTATTCTGGTAGGCGTCTTTAGGAAAAGCCCCTGAAGGCCCCATACTTATTAAGAATTTGACTTTTTTCATTATCACTTAATATCTTGTTCGTAAAGTTTCCCAACTCATAAGTAGATTGATCGATCACATTTTCGAAAAATGAAATTATATACAAAGCATTTTCACTGACTGTACTTTATATCTTCGAACTTGTTTTGGTATTAGTTTAAACAATGGTATCCGTTCGGAATAGAAAATAAATTAGAATTGAAACAAATACAGTGGTATTAGTTTTTGGTATTAGAATGGAACGACTCCACACAAGCCATGTTATGTATGCTTTAAGTTAGCGCATTATTTAAAGAAATATGCGATTAATTTAAATATTAAGCTGAACTTCTTTTTATGTATATTTTTCGAATTATACAACCTGTATAATACCTTTATAACTGAATCATGTCTTCAATTTCAAGCTTATTTCCTAGGATCAGACAAGAAACATGTATGCCTTTTTATTTCAGAGTGTTGTTATGTAAACTGCATTATTATTATTATTATTTGAATTTTGTTTATAAATATGTTTGTATTCTTTTACAGACAGTACATGGCTGCTGGTGGTACTATTTCTCGAAATTCACAGAATTCTTCGATACGGTAAGTTGATATTAATTTACTTAATTCATCACATTTTATACGTGGCATTTCGTTATGTGGCACCCAAACTAAATTATTAAACGATGATCACATAGGGATATAATTTTTCAATAATTAGAATACTTTGGTATTTTATTATCATCGAATGAATGAACTTATTTAGTTATTAATTTCTTAGATTGAGTTTCTTCAATCTAAGAAATAATAACTAATTATGAAGTCAAAGTCAGTTTATTTTGTTTCGCTAAAACTTTAAATTCCAAAATATAGAGAAGTATATAAATATAATTTTAAATCAGATAAGGAGGTACCTAGTTTTTCTTTGTTTTAATACCTATTTTGTATTTTTTACTTAGAGAAGATACATTTAAACATTGATTAGTCGAATACTACTAATACTACTATTTATGGAAAGGTTGAATGTGTGTTTTCAATGTGTAGGTAAGAAATAAAAATCGATATTTTGAAAAATATTCTTGTTTAATAAACTGGTGCCCCAAGTAATGATTTTAAAATGTTATCCCGCTCTATGGGCTAAATCATGGGCACTATGTCCGAAGCTTTAGCTCTAATACTAGCCTACCTTGGCCAACTTAATGACTTGAATCTCTAACTAGTATAATTTCACTGAGTTATTAATTTCTCACTGTCAAGGCCGTGGCTGGATACTTGCGCAGCTAACTTCCGGAGCTGGTACGAACTGGTCGACGTGTTTTCGCAACGCCTACGAAAATTTAATCTACTCTAATATTAGATTTATTTGTTTGCTTCTAATAAATACGTGCTTAATAAAGTTTCATTGAAGTCTATTTTGGGAAGTTTCTCGATCTTGACGTAGGTATGTAGGTTGAACCTTCAACTGGTTGGAAGTTTTATTTGTACGTGAACATATTGGAATAGATACTTGCCTAGTCCTAAATATTCATGATGGCTAGTCTCACAGATTTTTTACGAAAATCAATTCCGGTATTCAATATTCCAGTTCTTGACGGAATTAATAGCAGGTGAAGATCGATATTGAATAATTTAGGTTTCCAACCGGATCTAGATCTGATGAATCCTGTTTTTTGCATATAAAAACAGGTTTTAAAATGTTATGGACGTTTGATGTTATGTAGAGAATTCGCAAAAAAAAACGAGAATGCATGGATAACGCCGCCGCCGGTAGCACACCTCTATTTAATAATATTACAAGTCAATTTAATCAAATTAATAGTTACATGGAACCTAAATATAACTGGTAAAATGTGGGTGTACTATAGGCGTCAAATTCGTAATTGCAAAAATCAACAACAATCACCTAAAATGTCAAATTAGTCAACGAGATTAACAGACTAGTGAAAATATTTAAGGCACAGGTAGAGATACTTATATTATCAACATTATTTTTCCGATCCTATTGAATTGTAAGTGATTTTGACTAAGGTCTCGTCAGAATTGTCCTTTAGTGAAATTAATTTATCGACTTTTGTCTTTGAGAATGGTCCTTGGTTTAACCTGAAAGTCATATGTCTCATCAGTCGTGTCTCATTCATCTGTCGGCCCTGCAAATACCTACGTGTCGATAACATGACTTATTCTTTATTTCCAGATCTTCTTCGTGATGCGCAAGAAGTTTGACCACGTGTCGAAGCTGCATGTCATTCACCACGGCATCATGCCCATGTCAGTGTGGTTTGGAGTCAAGTTCACACCAGGTCAGTGCAAATTACTGTTACCGTAATATTTGTTCAACAAGCATTCGTACTAATTCCAAAGTTCTTATTAGCTTTTATGTATTATTAGGCAAACCAATATTCAAAGTCCTCAGCACTGACAAATTTAATTGACTTGAAGAAAATTCTATTTATATTGCTTGAATATAATTAAATTGCATAGGTATAGGTATCAATGTTTTAATTACGTTAATACAATAATATCATCTGAAAAATGTCAAGGCAAACAACCATTTATTGTAATTATTATGGTCAAGTGTAAGTCTACGATTCACACAATATATAGAAGCTTACCATTCAACTTTAGCTTTTAAAAGTTCATCACTTGATTCTTTGTTTCATTGTTTCCAAAGTTGTATTTTATTATATTCCTGCTTGCGCGTCGCACTTTATAGTTTGCATATAATAATTATAATTACGATAAAATTTACATAATTGGCGTATTATCCATTGACACATTGAGTCCCTGCACAATAGTAGGTACTCCTTCCTGATTCTCCTCCCTTGTGTGCCAAAATGCATCCCGCGGACCCTGAGCGGGTTGGTGGATGTCAAAATGTTTTGTCGATATTTTTCTTCACCGTTAAAATATATCTAAGTCAATTTAGTACATCCGTTTATGGAATAAATTTTAATCACGCAAAATGTTATTGAGGCGCTATAAAAACCGAAGATTAGTATAGTTTATAATAAAATTTGTTCAAGAAATTATTAGTACTATAATCTGTTATCATAATTATTTTGCCTTTCCAGTCCCCTGAGAAGAAAAACGACGTAGATCTTTTTTATCTAATAGCTAATGTTTTTTGCAAAGTTTGCACACAAATTGTTGGGAATACCAATACGGCTCAGTAATGACTGCGAAGATCCGTATAAGTAGTGATTACTTTTTTACTTCAGTAATAGTTGGTCATTTGTTACAAATGTTTACACGATCCGTCGGAAAAAAACTGTAAATGTAGGTAGATAATGAGTTTTTATGGCAGTAGACTAATGTGGGAAATTACCAAGACATGTATATTTTCTGCAAACTATATGCACAAATCACGGGCTATGCTCGGAGTTTCCCTACGTGATCGAATCAGAAATGAAGAGATCCGTAGAAGAACCAAGGTAGCCGACATAGCCCGAAGTAGTGCCAAACTTAAGTGGCAGTGGGCAGGGCACTTTGCTCGCAGAACACATGGCCGATGGGGCTGAAAGGTTCTGGAGTGGCGACCGCGTACCGAAAGATGTAGCGATGGAAGGCCTCCAACAAGGTGGACCGATGACGTGCTGCAGGAATCCGTTGGATGCGAGAAGCACAGAACCGGTCGAAATGGCGGTGCTTGGGGGAGGCCTATGTCCAGCAGTGGACGTTTTTCGGCTGAAATGATGACGATGATATAATTATATCATAAGTTAATTAACATAGGTCTTGGAAGACGAACACTCAGGAATTTAAAATCGAATTCACTTTTGCACGAGGGGTTTTCCTGCATAACATATTTATTTCCTCAAAAAGCTTCCTCCAAAATTTAGTTTTCGTGACACGAAATGTCATAAAATTCGGTTCATCAAGTCTAATTTATTACGAACACAAAGGCGAGCGGAAACACATGACGTGCCACAACATATTAATTAATTTAATAAGAATTGGGTGTCACCTGTTAAGTTGAGGAAAAGTAAATTCTTACGCGTTATTTTCGGTACTCATACATTTTTGGTGTCTCTGTATGTCTGTCCGTTTGTCACAGCCAATTTGCTTGGTATCTAATAGACCGATTAAGTTGAAAAAACACGGACGTGTAACGTAAATAAATGAATTTTGATTAAGGGATCACTTTTGGGAAGCAAATAACTGTGCATATCAAATGAAAGGTCTAGTTTGAAAATCACAAACATATTTTTGTAATAATTTTAAAATAAATTGTTATTTAAGAAAATTAATGAAAATTGACCATACCACTTATCTCCGAAACTATTGAGCATGAAATTTTGAAAAAATAAAAAATAGTTCTATTCTTATAGATTACAGGAAAGCCTATAAGACAGGGGTGGCCAACTTCATTAGATCGACTGTTTACTGACGAAACCCTGTGCGATCTACCAATTACATACTTCTTGAAATCTTAAATGAAACCGCATAGTTCAGTACACAATTATGTAGTATTTTTTCTTTTATTAAGAGGGAAAACATAAAACTGAAAATTATTCTTAGTTTACTTATTTATATTAGTGTGAGCATTGCGTCTGAGCATCTTCCGCTAGATTAGCAAAATCAGGTTTGTGTTGGAAATTGCAAACCTTAAAGAATCCAATGTATGTATGTCAAGCGAGAACAGTGTTCATTTTTTGTTTGTTTTAAGTAAGAAAATGCTGACTCACATAAATATGTTGAACCAAAACACGAATGCAGTTGTTCAACACATTTTTTCAAAGGATATTTCTCGTTGGATACCAATGCCCAGAAATCTAGACCTGAGGATTACGGTGATTACGTTGCGCAGTCTGTTCTACGTATTTATATTTTTTGCCCTGTCACGATCGACTGGACTAATAGTGGCGATCGCGATCAACCGGTTGGCCACCCCTGCTATAAGTCTGTCGTCTTAAAATAACATGGTAAATCTCTCTATTTTGTGTGTACAAACTTACATTTGCAGTTGGAATATATGGAAGTCCATGTTTCTCAACTACAATGTAAGTTTGTTTTTGGGATAAATTCATTCGAACTACGAAAGCCTTCATTGTGGGTGTTCCGACACGCACTTGGCCGGATATTGACGATCGACACGTGTAATCAAACAAATCGAGTAAATGTGTGATCGTCAAAAAACAGCACATCGAGCGATAATAACGATCATCGAAATTTGAGCAAATCTGTGGACACCTTCATGTAATCAAACTACCGTTACCAGGAATGTAAACGAAAATGGTATTCATATTATTTGAAACAGTTATTTGGCTAGCAGTCTGGCCACAGTCTAAGTGCTATTAATAAATTAGTTGTTGTTAGGCTGCTTACATATACAGATATGATAATCTTATTAATTAACATTGGTTTTTGAATATCGTACATCTACTGGTCATTTCCGGTATAAAATAAAAATAGCTTTTATTTTCTGCAAATCTTTAAGTAAGAATTTATTCAAAAAACTTTAACTTAGCATCACGTTCAGGTCCAGGAAATCTGGTTTTATTGCCTGGACAAAAGATAAGAAAAAGTGTCGAAAAGATTTTACTGTCAAAAACTTGGCTTTCGGTATCGAAAATGCAGCAATAGCTATTTAAAAAGCTACTGAACTGAAGCTACTGAAAATCCTATTCGAGGCTTAAACGTTGATCCAGTACCAAAAACGTATATTATCTGTATCAGTATAAAAACTTCATGCTTGTGTTTATTTCTTCACAGGTGGCCACTCCACTTTCTTTGGAATGTTGAATACCTTCGTACACATTGTGATGTACTCATACTACTTGCTGGCTGCCCTTGGCCCAAAGGTCCAGAGGTACCTCTGGTGGAAGAAATACCTCACAGCGCTACAAATGGTAAGTTTTATTTTGGAATAAAACTACTACTATGACTTAAAATGTAAATCGATTGTTTCGACACAGTAGGGGAAGAGTACAAACCAGGCTCAAGATAATGTAGGAGTCATGGCACTGACTAGTTATAGAAGGACAAGCCAAAAATGATAGCTGCTTAAAATGAATTTTAAAACAATTAAGCAAACAAACACGAATCTAAATAAATTATTCATACATAGGTAATTCTATCTTTGTTCTGGCAATTCCAATGGAATTTGTAAAAGCGCTTAACTCAATCTGAATTCTAAAATTACGCAAGAGACAGATCCTCCTTGACATTATAATTATAAGTTTATAACCGCCCTGCATAAATTAGTAAATACCTAATAAATGTTGATTTATAAATTATAATACAATTTTGTCAAGTCGGTGATGGTCGAATAGCCTTATTATGATTTACGCTGTGCTCCAATGTCACAGTTTTGCAATCAGTTAAACTGGGCGAGCGCCTATCCTTGAACGTCGCTGTCGGCACGGATGGCCCATTACATGACGTCACACGTTCCAAACTGGTCCAATGAATAGGACATAAACGTCATCCTTCGCTTCCTGTTGGTGACGTAGGATACAAGATAACGGATTCTGATTAAAGGATCTCTTCCTAGTTCATAATAACGACATACCTACTGCTTTGCCTAAGCAACAATTCCGATCCATAAAGGTCCATTGGAGAAACCGTACTCTAGCAAGATTGACAGAACTTGACGCTTAGAAGCAGTATTTATAGATAGACTCTCACTAGCACAAAGACAGATGCCATTTCCACAGTTGGTCTTCTGAATGAATAGTATATAATGTGAGGTAATATGTCAACAGGTCCAGTTTGTACTGGTGTTCCTGCACGCGTTCCAGCTGTTGTTCGTCGACTGCGACTACCCTCGCGCCTTCGTGTGGTGGATTGGCATGCACGCCGTGCTCTTCTACCATCTCTTCTCAGACTTCTACAAACAGGCCTACCGCAAGAAAGCCGCCAGAGTAAGTTTACTCATTTAACATCCCAGCTTATTTTGATTTTAATGCAGCTGATTTTAAAAATATGTACACTCAAAGCTGTCATATTTTTTTCACCACTTGTTTATAAAGCCAAAATAAATACAAGATTTTCTAACTGCTCTCTACTCAAAACCTAGGCGTTTGTAAAATTGAAAAGAGTACTTTATCGTTTTAAACAAGTAAAACAAACTACTCATTACATTATCTCAGTCAATTATCACGTCTCTATGTTTCACAATGATTAATAAATTCTTAACGGCAGCCTATAAAATCAATTAACATAATCCTCCCATCAATTCTAATGCTTTGACTGTAACGAATTCTTTACTTGCAGAGAGAAAAAGCCAAAGTGACGGTGGAAGGGGAGGCCTTGAAGGAGACGAAAGACTCCGAGATGAAAGAATCGGAGACGAAAGACAGGATGCTGCCGCTACTGAACGGGTTCGGGAACGGATCCGCGCTCGGCGATGTTCGGCAAAGGATGGCGGGCGCCGTCGCCTCGCAGTGATCGCCTACTCCTTACCTTTAGAATAAAGAATCTCATCGCACGAAGTGAATACACTATGTGTACTCACATAAATTCCTTTAATTACAGAGTACAGACTAACCTTGTTACGGGTGACGCGTCAGTTCTGCCACAAAGCCCTTACAAATTGCAGTTGGCACGGAACGTACATTATATTGATCATAAATTACTTGTCATTATTGGTACTTACTATCCGTGAGTCAGTTATTATGCACGATACTGTCGTGTCAGTCATAATAATTGTTAATATCATCCTAGAGGATTAGAAGTGTCAATAAATTGGTTAAGTACAAAACGGGAAGCTCCAACATTGCCCGCACGCAGCCGCGGTCGGCTCGAAGAGACTATAAGCTCAATTATTTTTAAGTTAATTGTATACGTAGCTCAGTAGTGATAGTAGTTTTAATTAATTCAAACCGAATACTGTTAGTAGGGTCCTTAACAATAATGATTCTTGACTATTTATTCGGGCGTGGATATGGTAGGACTAAGATAGAGCCAGTATTTTCATCTGTAAAAATAGTACTAGGATTTGGCGCTCTTTGCCAATATAAGAAATCCGGCCATGGTAACATACCTAGCTGTGAAAATTGATCATTTCGTCCAAATTGATTGTTGTACTTATGTTCAAGGCCAAAGGGGACTAACTTCACTACATTATTGTATATCAAAGTCCGCCGAGTCTGTTTGTGTGTCTGTCTGAACGCGCTATACTCAAAAACTACCGAACGGATTTTCATACGGTTTTCACCAATGGACGGAGTCATTCATGACCTTCCTCATGAATCGCTCACTACGCATGTTTAGTACTTTCAATGCCGGTAGTGGGTTTTTTTTTTGCGAAGCCGCGGGCGGAAGCTAATAATGGATCAATACACTGATGGTACTTTTCCTAAGGTTACGACATAAAACTAGTAGTTGTAAAAACTGAGACGTACTGGAGCGATCTGCCATAAGATAGTGTTAATGAGTAAATATACACTCGATACACAGAGATTGCAAACAAGTGTGAATTCTATAGCAAGGACACAGATATTATAATAGGCAAGGATGAAAATTGTTGTGAAATCGATGTTCTCTCTTTAAACTGATTTAGGAGTTATCTATGACTTTGTTTGTTTGCTCAATAGAGCAAATATGCTGAATGCCCAAGTAGGATTTTATAGAGACTTTATTTTCATAGCCCTGTAAAGTCAAAATAAAATCTTAATAAAATGTAGGTAAGCAAAGGCAATGCATGTATCAATGCAATAGTTACAGTTGAGTTTTATTCAACTACACTGAGGCAATCATAATTAGGTATATCAATGACGAAATAATTATTGTTATTTTAATCGATGCTATAAGGAAGATTACTACACTTTTCATTGTTCGCGAAGTACCCTGACTACATTGTGGTACTACATGATGGGAACTACTGTACTTAGTTCTTGTCGAAGATCGCCATGAAACATTTAGAAACTTTGGATCTAACGAAGTCTATTTTATGTGTGTTTTCTTGCAAAGTACCTTAAAAATCATCAAAATTTGTTGTCAAGCTTTCTTTTTTTCTTGATTCTACAACAAAAAGCAAAACCGTTCAATTTCAGTTTACTTTTTTGACAAAATACCTAAAATACTTGTCGAAAACATAATGACGTCGTGGATTTCCAAGTAATTCGACCAACACGTTTGATGATTTTCAAGTGTCAGTTATTATGAAGTATTCAGGGATCAAGGCTATTCACATTATGTATTTAAATAGGTACCTAACAACGACATTCTGTAAATATGTTAAAAGGTAATCGTACATTTATACTTTGTGATACTTAAGTTAATAAAAAAGAATTTAATATATAAGCTTGTTTTTTTACCCTCATATTCTACCTCAATCCCAATTATATTCATCTGAAATATTTGCTTTAGCTAGATGTTGTTAATGCAGGAGATGCAGCCTACAAAACTGCAACAACAGAAGAAGAATGGCCAAAACATGCTCTCAAAGGTAGGCGTTTTAGAAAGAGCATAAGTGACTATCACGCCAAACAATATACAGACGAACAAAAAAAGCATACAGACGAATTGAGAACCTCCTCCTTTTTGAAGGCGGTTAAAAACAATCAACATTTTGACCAGTGATAATTGTGATCAAGGTTTAAAAAATCTAGTCAAAAACTGTTTCGGTAATTGGATATGTAGTAGTTAGGTATTATTTTCAACATGCGTATCAAGGGTACCTACCTACCTATCTCAAAAGTACGCTGAATGTAACAGCATACGTGAAGGTTTCAAGTAGTTAATACTTATATGCGAACTGCAGTTTTCTCATGGATGACTCACAATCTAAATGGTCTCTCTACACATTTTAATCACGTTACTAACGAACTTTAAATTTCATTTTTTAACGGACTTTCGTTTCATTGGGCTTTAGCCGCATATCCTATTCGTAGGCTGCATAAATTATAATAAATAAGACATGAGATTTGATAGTTACCGACGTTATTTGTTTAGATAAGTAACTATGAAAAGATCAAACACTTGGAAGAAGGAGTATATTGTAGCGGATTTTCCCCAAATGACTTGCCCTTTTCGAAAACGCAAATCATTTCCAATCAGCAGCGTCGTAGGTACATCTATAACCTAATCATGTTAAAAAATTCTACTTACTATGAAGGTAGGTAGGTACCTACCTATAATAACATGAATGTAAATATAAGAGTTCAAGCACCTATAATTAGAATTTATGAAAGACTTTGCCCAGCAGTCCTAATATTTACATCACAGGTCAAAGTGTAACAGCCAAAAGATGTGAGGAACGGGAAAATTTTCCGTTTGAATTTTTCATTGCTGGAGTATAAAATTTACAATACTTAGACCTATTCATATTCATGATTGAAACCTACCTACCTACAATTTATCACATTTTTATTTAAAAAAAACTCGTTCCTCATTTCACATACCTATACCTAAATAAGTAGTTATTGAAAGGGCCATCTGGCGTTTGGGGCACTCCCTTATTGGGTGAAACGTGTAAAATTACATTTTAAAATTAATAGCGTAGGTTTGGATTATCGAATAAATAGGTTGTCAACCCGGAAAAAGGCTCCATGGACATCAATTTTAAGTAGTTGACAAAAATCTGTTGTTAGATAGGTACTTTATCACCTTTGAGAAATCTTTGCACGTGGCTTATTCCTTAGGCATATTTTTATTGTGTGCCATTACGTTCAAATCCTAATGAGTACCTAATAATTTTTGTTGGTTCGGAATGATAAGGTTCCAGTAGTTTAAAATTTCAAAGATGGGACACAAAAGACTACTAGAGACATCTGTAGTTTGGACATATGAACAAATTTCAATTATTTTCCTTCGGTAAATGTAAGTAACAGAAATAAACTACTTGTCACTTTGTTTTTCATCCAATGTGGGCTACCGAATAGAATAATAATTATTTATTTCAACAACAGTTTTCAATTTATTGAGAAAAATAATATTTTGTTCATACTTCAGCTACTCGATAACAGATGGCATTGTTCACAAATAGATACTACATTGAGCAGGCATCCCAATCCGAAGAGAAAATCTAGTGGAGAATAATATTCGAATGCCCTGCTTTGTAAGCGAAGCTTCTCAGTCTACGTTTAATATGATAGGTGGCGCTGCCTTACCATTTTTGTACACAGATCTGCATATACCTACTCTAATAGGTACCAACTTGTGAATAATACATGTGCGTGTGCGTGTGCTTCAAAAATATTAAAGCTGAAGGTTCGAATCCATCATCACTAAAAGTTGTAATCTCGTGAATTTTCTCTGTTATACATGATAAACAATGATTATAGAATGTGTGATGATCACGCATGACATAGTGATATGTGATAATATAGTAGAATTTATAAGCAGGAGGTTCTAGTTTTGCTTTCGCTTTCCTTGTGACATATTCTATTGACCACCTTGATACAAACAGAATTTTGTGCGAAGGTTTACCATGACATAATCCGATAAACCGGTGACCTTGAAGAAAACGTCTCGTTTAAATATGGTGCGGAAGACGAAGTACCAGGTGTTGTGATTGTGACAGCACTTGGGATATAGGACCCATGGAAGTATTTAATATCTTGTAACCCTATGAACTTGAATACACAGCCAATTTTAGGAATAAATTGGGCCTATCATTACTTTCAGTTCTTCAACTTTTATTTTTCAAAGGGCATAATTTAGAATATTGCATTGGGGCGGGATGTATTTCCAGGGGTATACCTACTTACTTTTGAAGTACCAAATTGACCTTCGAAACTCAAAAACCATTTCAGAAATATACCTATCTATCTTAAGTTTTGTTCATTAGTTCGATTGAACTGTTTGTCCTTACAATACCTGAGACCTAAGCACGTGCTGATTTATAACACCAATTTGTAGGTATTAGTGAAATAAGTGAAATGGCAACATGATCACAATATAATGTAGGTATTGGCTCATAATAATTTGATCATGCTGCCACGCAAAATTAAGCGAAGACAAGAAAGTAAAAAATTCTACCCTTGAAATATTGTATTTTTTTAAAAGCTATCACTTTTCTTGCGGAGAAGGATTTTCGCACATTTCACCTTTAGCAACTCTTTAAATAGTTGGCATAATGTAATGCGACCTAACACCGGTATGCAGATAGTTATCTGCGTCACAGCATAGTGTCGAAAGCGTTCTTTTGTTTGTCTGCATATGTGCAGTGCTCGGCTAAACGTCTAAATTGTTCACTGGTTCTCACGTGCTTTGAGAAGTGACACAAATTGCACAAGCCATTGTTTATCAAGAAAACTTTATTTACAATGAAATATTTTACAATCTATCCTCATAACTTACTTTCTATTGTACATAGATAATACATACACATCTATATCGGTAAACATCAATGTCAGCAAGTGAGAGTACAACTTCTACTTGCACAAATTCGTAATCGATTGTTTGTAAATTCTTACACAGTAACAAACGACTTATACCAATAGAAACATCATTAATAATATCACAAATAATTTAGGGTAACTACGGATAAGCCTCTTTAGATATAAATATAACTGGTATTGTTACATTCAATCTGATGAATCTGGGACTCTTCTAATATTTAACTTCAAGTTTTATTTACAAAAGTTGTACTTTGATGGTCGTCATTGAGTATTTTTGCTGAACTTAAACAATTTTTCCATTGTCTTGAAGCATTTACGAATTAACAGTCTTAAAACTATATCCCTGCATATAAACTAGACGAAATAAGGTACGTCATAATGCCAATCAAGTAGACAAACAAATCCAACATCGCAAGGCTACTGTTTAATTAGTTACTTGTTCTAAAGAGGCGAGTAATTTAATGGCAGTGATTTAACATTTACACAGTAATAATTACGCTCTTGTTTTAGTTCTACCAAATTCTTCTATATGGTCATACTCTGCGAACCCTGGGTCGGAGTCGTAGTACGCGTAGTCGTAACTGTTGTCTTCTTTGTTGCGCGGAGGGTTCGCGAAGGGCGGGGGACGAGTAGTGGGTCTCGCCGCAGGGGTCGGCGGCGGCGTCGGTGGGCTCGGCGGCACGGGCACGCGACTCGGCGGGCGCGGCGGCCGGGTCTCTGGCACTCTGGGAGCAACTGTCGTCGTCGGTGCAACGGGTGCGTCATTAGCAGGTTGGAAGTTCTGATTTATTGCTTGGAAGTCAACAGGCCTCGATGTTGTGGTGTAGGTTTGAAAATAATCAAACGTGCGCTGCGTATTCACTGTCTGTGGCTGAGGTGTCGTTGTGTAAGTTGTTTCCGGAGCTCTCGTGGTTGGAGGTGCAGTCGGTGTGGGTGCCGGTCTGAATGGCCTTGGAGATGAAGTTTGACCCGAAGGCTTAGGAGAGGGTTGCGTTTTTGTATATTTCTTGTGGTCTTCTGGCAGCCTGTTGCCGCTAGCAGCTATATTGAGAGAATGTGCGCCAGCCAGCAGTTCCCGGTCACCGTATAAATCGGGGCGGTACTGTCCATCGTCTTCGCCCTGCGGAGGATGATATTGGCCGTCATCTTCGTCATTGTCTTCAGCAAAGTTTTCAGATTGAGTATTAAAGGCGAGGTTAGTGTTATACGCTACCGTGTTTAAGTTGAGCGGAGGTTCGGGGTGCGAGGTCGAGTAGATCGTTGTGGCCGGAGCGATAGTGGTCGTAGGATTGTTAAAATAGGCTTGTTTCGAGTAGGGAACAAAATTGTTCTTTTCTGGTTCATACGAGACACTATTGAAATTTTTATATGCGGGCGTAGTAGCGGGGAATGTTCTTGCGGAAACGCTGTAGTCAATAGTTGTTGGAGTGTCTCTGAAATTCTCTCTGTTGTTATTCTCCACTCTTTTGTTGTAATTATTGAAGTTTTTGGCACGCACGAATTCGGGGTCTCTAGGAACGTCAGCTACATTGAAACTATTTCTAACTTTGAAGGGTCGATTATCGTTCTGTACGTTAAGTCCTGGAGTTGACTGTGCATCGTAATTGTACAACTCCACGAGACCATCCTTGTTATTAAACCGTGGGGCTGCAGTCGATTGGGACTGGGAGAAAGTGGAAGGTGCGCTGCTGGGGTAGAACCTGTTGTTCTGTTTGGGAGTGACTCGGGGGACTTCAACGTATTCATCCTTGTATTGTTTGTATTGAGGAGGTACGTTAGGAGATGGAGAAAAAGATTGTTTATTTTGAGCATTGAAGCGACGGTTAAAGGTTTGCTGAGGGGGCTCAGAATATTGTTGAGTCTGAGTATTGGGTTGGAAGGTGGTGGGAGGTGCTTTCGTGGACACATATATGGGACGTTTTCTAACAAGCTTGCGTTTAGAGGGTGCGTCATACTGTTGCTGTGGGCCGGGAGGCTGAGTGTTCGGGGGTGGGGCGGGGGTAGTGTACTGCGTAGTAGGGAAAGTGCGTTGGGTGGTAAGGTATGTGCGTTGGGTGGTAGGGTATGTGCGTTGGGTAGTAGGGACAGGACGTTGAGTAGAAGCTCTACGGAAGGATTGTCGTTGATAAGGCTGTTGAGAGGAGACAGGGGATGGAGAGGAGGCGGGGGAGGACTGCTCGTCACGGCCACGATCTCGCTGACCGCTGAAGAAGTCGGACGAGTGTGCTGCACGGAGGTCGGAGTCAGGTCGATTGGGGGCGACGTTGTTGTTCTGCGATAACCGACGGTCGCCGGTCTCAGCGCGCTGGAGACCGAATTCAGCTTCATCATCACGATTTCCATAAGACGACAACTTCTTGGTGTCAAATCCTGTTGTGGAAGGGCAAACATATTTTAACATTTTATTTATTATGTTCTCGGGAGAAAAACTACGCTTACAGTGGATTATGAAGCTCCAGCTTGCACAAAATGTTCTGAAACAGGCGTTATTTAATTTACATTGCCTTGTAAAAAAGGTATTTACGTTTTAAAAGCTTTAAAATGCAAGCGTTCGGCTGAAGCTTAATGTTTTGCAATTTATTACCAATATACTCCAACTGCTTCCTCTCACAGAGGATGCCCGTGTCCCAGCAGTGGGAACATTATAGGGTGATTATGTATACTCCAACTGCAGGAGTCGCAATCATATATACCTGTCTGTTGATTACAGGTACTACCAATAATTCTCATTAGGTATAATTAGTCATCACTGCATGTTGACCTTGTACCGTACACCTATTACTTCTACTGTAATTTCCAAAGAAGTTGCGCAAATATTAATAACATGAGTTTATTATAACTGATTACCGCCCATTGCCTGGTACACATAATTGTTTATCTATACAAACTTTTTGATGAGATGAAATCGCCTTTCAAATTACATTCGTACATTAAAAACTGCCTACTTCTAATCAATGATTGATATTCTAAGCGTGTTTAATTACATGTAAGTTATATAGCTCTAATTAATTATCCAGCAGCACTCACAAATATCGTTCATCTCTAACTGATTTCAACGATATCTATTTTATCTTATCTTATTCAATTCTGAAATCAGAAAATAGCCTTGTCTACATTTCACGTCTACGTTCCTCAGTTTACGTCCTCAGATCCGACTATGTTGCTCATTACCTAAATATTTATGTACAAAATAAAATAGAGCTGAACATATAGAAGCCCGAACAGACCCGCTCCTGGCTTCTAATGAGCTTAGTATAAGTACTTTTAAAAAACAATTCTTCCTAAAACATTATATTCATCATATTTTAAGTCTTTGATAAGGATATTTGTGAGCGTTTTGTTAGTTGCAAAGCTGGCTCACCGGATCCGATCCTGTAGAGATCAAACTGACCGTCGTAGATATCTGCGGGGCAGGCAAGAGGGTCGTCGTCACCCCAGTCCGTGCAGGTCTGTGCCTCCTGGTGGAACAGCGTGCCAGGGGGACAGAAGAACCTGAAGTCTCGGACGCCTCCTCCTGCGACCCTCACGCACACGTGGAAGGCCTTGCATCCCGACTTCGCGTCTGCGTAGTATGCGCCTAAGATTCGACTTTTACAGTTGAACCTCTCGGCGCTCCCTGTGTGGAATAAAGGTAGAATGTTTTAGAATAATACAGCCCTCCTCCGCACACTGAAGGCCTAGCCAAGTTGATATTTGTTGGCCTATCTATTTTGAGTATTTTCATACGTCAGGTCAACTTGGTTGGTTATTTTTTAACCTTCAACGTACGGACGAGGATCGACGAGGATCTTGACGCGGATCGTTGTAACCGGACCGACTCTAGAGATACTACACTCTACGTGAGAAGACTAATGACTGCTAATTACGTCGTTGAACGCCGCCCTATTTTACAGGCTAGCTACAAAAATACCCTAAGAGAATTTTACTCTAATTTAATCTAAATCTTCATACATGTTATTTTTTACGATGTTTATTAATTAACAACTTACTATGCGTTATACCTAAATCTTGTATCTTTAATTGACTACTACGACACCACATTATTTATTCAATTATGCAAGTCTAATAACTGACACGGTTTTCATATAATTACTATAGCTTCTCCAAAACACTACTGATTTCTAATTACATATGATTTACGTCATCGAGAAAAAATTTGATATGGTTAATGAGCTTCACTGGTAAATCGTTACATAAAGAGTTATAAATCATGGTTTTGAGTTTAAATCTTACGTGTATGTGCGTATTATGATATAAATGGCCATTATTTCACCGTTTTGTCTCTAATTATTACCCAGCGGTCGTATAATGCGGTTTCAGAAATATGAAAACCCGACCAGTCGAAACGAAAGTTAGTAACAAATGTACGTTTAAGATTTCGTTGGAATAATGTAGGTATTCAAGTTTTTAAAACCTGAAAAATACAGTCTTTATTCATCAGACAGATTTCTGATAACAATGAGTTGCCGTGTCAATTTGACTTTGGTCGACGTTTGATGGCAATGATAGAGGTTTCTCACTGTCCAAGGCGACTATTGTACTAAGAGCGACACTTGAAGTAAAACGTGCAGTAACTAGGTGGAGAGGTAAACATGTCTAATGAGACGAGTATATTGCGACATGGCAACTCGAAACACGCTAATCCCGGCGAATGTTGAATGTTGCCACTTTAGCTCTTTGAAAGAGCGGTGACCTAAACTGCATTAACTTCACCATTAAAGCTCTAATAAAATGTTATTCGTTGTAATTAAATTATATTAATATCCGTTGGTTACAACAGCAAAAAGTCTTCATGTGCCAATGAATCGAATCCGTTTTATTATTTAGTTTCGAAAGACGATGTAGAAAATTAAATGTGTTACGGATAGTGATCGATGAGCTAGTTATTACATGTTGAAAAAAATCATCTATAGCCGAGTCATTAATCGGTCTAACTAATCGTCGGAAGCATGAATGTTCATTCAACTTCCTCTAAGTGAGGTTTTTATGTTGCACAAAATAACGCTTTTCTAAACTATTTGGGGAAATTTTCAGGTACAGTCAGGGAAATTAATTGTTTAGCCAATTGACACGCTACATCAATTTGGCTTGTTATAAGTAGCTATTGCATTTCACCGTTCGGGGCGAGGCCTTTACTCGTTAATAGGTCCTTTATTAACGAATAGTTTTAATTTCACAAAGTTTCATTAAAATGTTTAAAAATAATGACAATTTAGATTAAATGACTCGAGCAATAAACATTTTAAAGTCCTAATAAATATTGAAAAAATCTAATGAAATTGAGTTTAATGTATATAGATGGATTATAATTAATATTAGTTGTGAACTTCAATTATTTTATGTTATGAAACGTGATTGAATTAGTGAATCAATTACATTATATTGATGATGAATAGAATAGGTTTCTTACATTTATTAATATTATGTATTTTTTTGCTCGAAATGTGTCGAATGAAATATTAATTGTATGATTGTTATGTTTATTTTAATTATGGAACGCCTTCATTTAAGGCTGCAATAATAAAAATAATCGCCATCTCTCGAGGCTTTCGTTAGGCGGTTGGATCAAGGGCTTGATTAAGAAGGCAGTACCTACTCCTCGATACGGCTCGCATTGTGAGGAGCGTCTTGTCTCTACAGCCCCAGCAACCGGTAGCCTGCTCCCGACACCAGCGGACCTCTATTTTTTTATATATAAATGTTTTTTTATATCTTTTTATTTTAAGAAATATTTAAACATGTAATTAGATAAGAAAGAAAATAAATACCTATACGATATAAAATAGCTAGTTCCAACAAATACCAGTGGTATTAGTTTTTGGTATTAGAATGGAATAACTCTTTCATACAGCTGTCAAAGAATGTCAATTGTGATTTGATTGAACAGGATTAAACGGATTTTAAGTTGGTAGACAATTCGCGTAACAATGAGTTTCCCTGACTTTACATTCCTTAGTTTCACTCCAGTATTTCAAGCCTTTCACAGATACACACGTAAGAATAGTTTAATCGTTGTCTACGGCGTAGATCTCGTTACACGCGTATCCGCTGTTGTTAGGGCCTTAGCTTTGTTCTACGAATTGGGAACAATAAGGGTCCGTCGTATTGTCTTGAACCTCGCTTTGGGTAAAACGCGATACAACCGATTCGTAACGATAATCTCGAATGTGTGTGCGTTTTAACTAAGATGACCAAATAATACGCGTGTAATTACGTTATACTGATTTGTACAATGCTTAGGGATATACCTACCTTACCAACTACATTAGACAAACAAATTCCCTCGTCGGAAGTGCCTTGATATGTGGATTACCTAATAAATAAGTGTCGAAAACATTCACTTATGTCGCCAGAAGTAATAAACTATTCTGCTAAGCGTGGTCCTTAAAAATGAGAAATACGACTGAATGGAAAGAATGTGGATTGCACCTTAAGTATATCAGAAACAATTCCTTTTAAAAATTCTGGGAAATAAATTACTTTGACTCAAGTTTTCCCCACATTACTGAAACTTTACGTCTAAATTAATCCAACATAACAAAGTAAATGATAAAATTAGTAAATTAGCGGCTTAACAGACCGGTAAAGATCAAACAACAACACTAGATTCCCATGCGTGGTGTATGTGCAAGCCGCGGGAGGGCAGCGGGGTGAGCGATAAGATCGCGACCGCCTGCGCAACCGCGCGCGCCGTGAGGTGCCATAGCATCCTCCGCGAAAGGTCACCGAATGCCTTATGTAAGTGTAATAACTTCTAACTGAGGTTCTCTCACTGTTTTATCGCTTTTGATATTTTTTTCTTTTGAACAGTCATAAGGTCATGGGGTTGTCATTATGTTGTCGTGTACGTGAAATATGATAAATATCTGGGTTACTTCCTCTTTCTTTATTCTAAAATGACCTACATTAGTCTAATGCCTGAAATCAATAATTGAAGTTCTTACTGAATTATTATTTCATAATAGTAATGTGTTGAATTCGCATTAGGAACGCTCATATAATAACTATGTAGGTACTTAGACTGATGCTGATAGCTGGAAGGCATAATGGTCAAGTTGCCATAGACTAATTGATAGAAAAATCGAGACAGTGCAGCAATCCCAGAAAAAATATTACTTTCTTCCCCATTATTTAACGACTTAATTAGGCAGATAGCGATAAGATTGGGAGATCTGACCGAGCGTCCAAGGAACTTATAACTTAGTATGAAAATAATGTTATTATGAATAGAGACCAACAACTACGAGATCACTAATCTTTTTAACTTTCGAAAACATACATAGGCTGTTAGTTGATGTACCGTGAAATTAAGTGGCGTAATTATGTATCAACTTTTATTGCTACAGCAGATGCTATCAATGTCACAATACTATGCAAAAACATTGCAACACCGGAAATTCGTTTGTTTATTTTCTAACGATTGCAATCTATGAGCAGTTTACTAAGCTATTTGTGTTAATGTATGCAATGACATAGCACATTGTTGTGATGAGTCAGTGAACTATGGACAGGTGATCGCCCATTCCATAACCGCTCAATGAAACATGCACCGAACTCAAATAAAACCAATACATGCATCTACTTTCGCTTTCATTCATACTAAGATAAGGTAAACGTTATTTTTCTCACGCTTTGATTGTTACGGTTCAATACATTATATTTTCCACACAATAATAACGTTATGTGGCAAAAACGTTATTGGTTCACATTGTTGCAAAATATACGAGCAACGTTAGTACTAAATGCGTTAATAACCATGGAATCTACAATTGAAATGTGCAGTTACCAAAACTTAAATATGTAATGAATTTAATTTTAATTATGAGTTTTCACAAATCCCACGTCGTGCGTAGTGTCTTAAGGACGCTTTATGCACGAAATATCAACTCCTTGTTACTAATCAGCCTGGTTTTACGTTCTTGAAAGGAAGGGATTATATGTCAAACACAAATGTCTAACCACAAACCAGGCCAGCAATTGCCTAACTGCGTTTGTAGCTGTGCAAGCGACCCTTAAACCACAATACACATCAGCAAAGGCAGTGTACAGGCAGGTAAATGCCCAAACACATGAACCTTGAGGCTACCCATCCGTTCGCTGGCCGTCACGCCGCCCTAGTTCTTACGGAGAGCGGAGCGTGGGAAAATCACTTATGCAAATCCGGGGAATCGATTATCGTGGCGATGCGCGATCGGCGCGGGCGCTGCGCGAATGGAAAGTGCATCGGTTGCGCAATGACGTACATGCGCTCATACCTCACTGACGCACGGGGAACATCTCTAATGTGCAACCTGCTGTTTGTACAGTGAGGTGTTACAAAATATCCAGTTTACTGGTGTGACAAAGTTTATACGCGAATGTTTTCAATTTAGGTTAACGCGCTGTGTGGCAACATTATATGCTATAAATTATTTATAACAACTGTAGCTTTTTCCAAATTACAATATTTTTTCACATAAATGTACGGCCGATTCATTATTCTTTTATTAAGCTTGCAACCTATTAATTTCAGCACAATGCTTTAGTTTCAGTGCAATAAATAGTAACAAATGGTATTTCCCGATAAGAAACCGGCTATATCAACTACCCATGAGCCCGGACGTCCTGCCCATTAGGAGCACACAAATAACAAATACTTTCACAGAGATGCGCACGTGCACCGGGCTGCACTAACACCATTGTTTCCTCACTACTCAAACGTAGCATCAAAACACTACAAACTGTAAAGAAAATCACACAATTGACTGTAAAGAAATTATTCTTCAACATTACCAAATCGAGGCACCTCAAAAGAAAATTTACACGGGGAAAAATCCGGTCACTTCCGATATGTCACAGTGTATTTCTTTGGCAGCAGGTGCACACGCGGTTTGGTCGACTTACCCAGGACGGGGAGCAATGTAAGCAAGATCCACAGAGGGGACATGTTGTCGCGTGGTGCGTCGCGAAGGGACTGGTGGCAGCTGCGCGCGCGCCGCCCGCCCGGCCAAAGGAGGGGAGATCTGAAAGCTCGCCCGCCCGCCCCGTAGCCGGCTACTGCGTTGACACAGTGTAGTACAATAGCAGTTTATCAATTCAATGTTTGTTGATATTGATAAATTCAACGTTTTGTTATCGTTTATTAATACTGGGCTACCGGCAGACGTCGTCTATGTCCGTTTCTACTGCACAGACACCACATAACAATAGATTTTTAGTTCTTGACAATAGGAAAAAATTGTTTTAGATGGCGTAGTAAGTAATTCTTTGTTTTTGCTTATCTTTTGTGATCGGGTTAACAATATTTTTAGATCAGAATGTCCATCATCAATTGATTTATAATTTAAATCAGCTTGATTTAAATATTACAAAAAATCCAGGTTTTATAACATGTCAAAATCTAGTTAGTATTTTGTTTAAATTCATTCACTTACAGACAACGCACAGCCTGAACTGCTGGGTGTAGAATCATGAAACACAAGAGATCTTTGACAAAAGTAAGCACTTAGTAAGGATTTTTCAAAGTTCTTCCCCTAAATGGGGTTAAATAGATGATGAAAGTTTGTATGGAAGTTCGCCATATTTAATATTGTATATAAATTGTTTATTTCAAAATCTGTACATACAAATTGATGTACAGATTTATGATACATGTGAATTGATGTACACTCGACTTTTTTGCACTGTGGCGCTCGCCTGTGAAACGGACGCGTGATTTATTAGACATAAGCGATGTCTATCTCGACGAACTATTGTTTTGTGAGCTCATTAGTCATAGGTTTTATTTCATTACGTCACGACTAAGCACCGAGACCACTGAATCCCTTACACTGGCGTGCCAATCTATTGAGAAAATCATCAATTATGTGACTCCACTAGAAGTACCTAATAACATACAATTTTATATTATACAATATAATATACACTTACATGAATCTGATTAAATAACGCCCATGTTGCACATAATAGGCGTGAGATACTTAACTATGTATTTCTGGAACGATTTACTACAGTCATTTGTTCAGTGTCTAGATATAATCAATGAAGTGAATGTAGCAATAAAGCGCTTTATGCAAACCCAAAATGTTGATAGTCTCAATTACAGCGATGAAAGCGTAGTTCAAGAATGCAATAAATGATTGATGTAACTTGTGCATATCGAAATGTAATACGACAACAGAGTATTGTCCCCACCAGGAATTTACGTGTCCATTATGTTACTTTTACTTTCATATAGGCACATAAAGTGTCTCAAGAAAAAACTGCATCTGCCACACGCGTATTAGATAGGAATGATTATGATACAGACGCACTCACGCGCGCATAACATGACATTATGTAAATAAGTATAATAAAGGCATAACAGTATGCTTACTGTTCAAATCTTTATCTCCATACAGCGTTACAAGAAGCCAGAAGGAAGTGCCTATTTGAATGAGCGGGACAATCGAACGACTCTATTGAATTGAATGGTTTATAAGTTAGCTAATATAAATGTAGTGAATTCATTCAGGTATTAATGACGTTGCAGTTTTATTGCTTGATTTTCTTCCTTATTTGAATGAAAATGACTGATAAGTTCTACCATTGGTGGTCTGCAGCTCATAAAATGTCATAAATCAGTTTATGATCTGTTTGTATTCTGTAAGTCGCTTAATTTTATTCTTAACCATAAAAAGTATTATTACTTAACCTAATATTATCTTTTTTATAATTATTGTATTAAATATTCATTAAAACCATGAGTAATATTCCTACTTAGGCTACAGAATCTGGTAATAATGGGTTATATAGGTCACATAGCAGTTGCTTCCTGTAAGCTCAAAAGCATTATATATTATCATCTTTTTTATAATTATTGTATTAAATATTAATCATTAAAACCATGAGTAATATTCCTACATGCTACAGAATCTGGTAATAATGGGTTATATAGGTCACATAGCAGTTGCTTCCTATTAGCTCAGAAGCATGTGAGTGAAGCAATTTGTGAAGAGGCGGACGAATGATTAAGCAATGTAGTTAAACGCAAGTCGTGGAAATACTAAGAAGCCGAACCTGTTGTAGCGAGAGAAATCCTTTTATTTAAAGTTAACTACCTACCTTATCACACAGGGAGATGGCCAGAGACTAAGATACCTTATGTAGGATGCATTAAAAGAGCCTTCACAAGTGAGGATGCCTAAGTTAGGAGGCCTCAGGAAGTCAGGAGCACCCTGGCCTAAGTCCTAGCCTTGTTTATTGGATATCGGTACAACAGCATGAGCAAAAAAAATTTTGGCACACATTTATTTAAATGTACGTGATCCCTAGCAAATGCTTCTCTCGTATACGTCATCCTTGACATGAGAGATGTTTATATGAACTTTGTGTATCATAAGTATGGAACGTCATCTCCTCATTTAATTTTTAAGAAATAACATAGTTTTTTTTTGTTTTCTTCTTACATATACAATGTATGATGATTATGTAATACAGTATTTTTCAGTTAATTGTTTTCCTTATACACACAAAGCCTAGAGATGCTTATCGGCGGCGTGGGACACCATACCAATTGTGCCTACACTCAATTCCTCACAGCCCACTGTTTAGATACAAACAGATGTAATTAAACAACAGCATATTGTTTAGATGATTCACGGTTAAAAGTTGCCATTGAGATAAACAAACATCGCTACAGTGATTTATCTAAGAAGGCGTATATTTTAGGAAAACAATAAGTATTTAGATAGTCACAAGGATGCTGATTATCTATTAACATCATCACATTAGGTATATTTACGTAATTAAATCTTCCTACATAACGTTGTTTAAGTATGTAAGTACAAGCTTATTCAGCATATAGTGTCCCCACTAAAACATTTTTTTAAAAGAGTAACGGTGGAGTTTCTTGCCCATTCTTCTCCATACGAAAACTACCTTTTGGAAGGGGCAACTAGAATCAGTTCTACTTCTATGTATTTGACGTTCAAAAGTGCCTTTAATGTGCCTACTTGAAATAAATTATTTGACTTTGACTTTGACACTGCTGGGACACTGGCCTCCTCTCTGTGAGAGGGAGTGGGCCACAAACCATCACGCGGATCTAGTGTGGGTTGGTAGATGTCACATGTCCTCGATTTTTTGGTTCTAGGACATGCAGGATTCCTTTATGTTTTCCTTCATGAAATGATTTACATGAAGTAAAACTCCTGCCAGGTTTCAAACCTACGACCTACAACTCGTAAGTCGCGGCTGTTACCACTGGGCTACCACTGCTTCTGTAAGTATAACGCTTATGTTTAAAGAAAAATGAACTGTTCCCTACATTTATGTTCTCATAGCTCGTCAAAATGTAGGGATCAGCTGATTTTTTTCGCGATTTCAGGGTTATTGGAAGTTGTTCATAATGATGAGTACAATGACCCCTTAAGAGATTTCGTGTATGAAAAGATACACCTTATATAAAAACATCCGAATTGATAATCTCCTCCTTTTGGAATTTGGTTAAAAAAGTTTCACTATTTCCGTTTTTTGTTTTTCTTTATCTATGTTTGGTAAACATTCAGATAATCTATTTGTTATATTTAACTTCTCTAATGCATAACAAAAACATCATTGTGTCTAGCGTAGATCCACGTTCTGGCATCGAAAAAATGAAAATAAAAAAAAAATATTGCAAAAGTCAGTGCACGCATAAACCAGAGTGAACATTTAATAGTAGCACGAGCCGACAGCGGCGCGGCGCTAAGTCGTGAAAGATTCCCATGAGGTGTCCCATGTTGCCTCACTTGTACCTCGTTCCGTGTTCACGCGAGGCACCTACCATCGTGCACTCACTCATCACGGCTTGTGGGCAATGTAGTGGTTTCTCTTTAAACTTGGTGATTTATTTAATGTGGTTGTATTCGTAAAGTAATCGGGTAATCAAGCCACATAATTATGTTTGGATCCGATTTTTACAAACCTTTTTTTCAGTACCTTTTTTGGTTAAGTATTTATATGTAGGTTGGTATAATATTAGAGTAAAAAATTACACAAGCTGGAAAAGCCGAAATAATACTGCTTAGCAATTTAATAGCAATTTTCGCTTTTTAATGCCTTCCTGAACCAATTTTTTTTTAAACAATATTTTCTGCCACAGAAACGGTTATATTTTTGTGGTGTACAATGAAGTATATATATAAATAAATAAATAAGAATAGTAATAAATACTGTAGTTTTGTGAGTTTATGTATGTTTATGTTTATAAATAATTTTCAATTCGATTTCCTTTCAGCAAATGCTTCCCAGTACCATGAACCCTGAGTAAACCCAGTTCATTACATAAAAGGTTAACAGAAGACTGATGTGTTAAGTCGAGATTGAGGACGGTTCTCATGGTAACGAGCACCTACCACGACACGACACGACGCCACGACGCGACGCAACGCCCTGCTTCTGATAAACTGTCGCAAGTCGTTTCTAAATTCTAATTACCTCACTTATACTCGCTTATATTGAACTCAGATTATGGTAAAGGATTAATACTATATAATCTATGTACTTATGTAGTATCTAGTCTCTGTACATAAGTGTATCCAAAGTCCAAAAGTCTATGTATTATTATGGCTTTAATCCACGAAGGGTTAGGCAGAGATTTTTGACATGACCACATTTTGCCTGTTATGTGGAGTGATAGTGAGCCAACTGCCAAAATCGAGCTTTAATCCAGACTTCAGGCTGCTACAGAGAAATTCCTGATGGAATAAGTAGGTATACAACACTTTGCCTGACCTGGAAATTAAACCAGGACACCATGGTCACCAGACACGCTTGCGATCTCCAAACGAATGCAACGGTCTCATTTCTATATACAGTACGTTTACCTTCGTATGTCATCACTATATTATAAAACAAAATCCCCGCCGCGTCTGTCCGTCTGAATGCGATAAACTCAAAAACTATCGGATTTTCATACGGTTTTCACGTGGTTTTCACCAATAGACGGAGTGATTCATGAGGAAGGTTTAAGTGTATAATTCATTAAGGTTTTGTGTAAATTGTATGAAATATGATGATGATGATGATTTTAATGTAACCCACATGGTCGACGCAACAGGCTGATACCACACTACGACTGAGAAAAACTTGTAGGCATATATGTGTTCTGCTACCCATGTGCCGGGATGGGGTGGTAGTATCTATTAATAAGGAAATATAATATTTACAAAATAAAACATCATAATGGTCATAAGTTACATCATAAGGGCTTTCTCTCATACCTTTTTACTACGGAGCTCTAACAAAGTAAGTACCTAAGTAATATTAAGTCCGGAAATATAAAACTTTATGTTTCTATTCTATTCAGCTCCGTAGCTTTAACGATGACATAAATAATACTTTTATAACCTCTTTGTTTAGGGTATGCAATGGACGTCGTTTATATTTTCACGCAAGATATTACTTTTGTCTGAATGGTTCACCCGGGTGGTTTTTTAGAAAATGTTAGGATATTTCCTGAAGTAAACGAAGTATAAAAAAATGTGTTGCTTCAGATGAAGCACAAGCAGAGATAAGTCACATGAAATAAAATATATATCAGTCTGGAGTGACTTCAATGTTTCCTGAAGATCTTTGAATCATAAAATTGATCATTATCTCAAGAAGTAAATTGCGATTGCAATGCAATTTGAAATTGAATTTACATTCCAGCATCATGATTTGATATATACTTTTAAGATGGTAAGCAATTAAATTATTTTGTATAAATTCCTATTTTTCAAATTTCTTTAACCAGGTACATTATGAACACCGTCCAGCTTAAACAATAATGAAGCTCAAAGCTCAGAGGTCAACTTTCAAGCTTCAACACTCCATCGGTCACGATTACTGCTCATTTATCACTACACCGTCTTTTGTTTACCGACTGCTGATGACGGGAAAGTCATTAATAGATACAATATATTGAACTTTATGTCATTGTATTAAGAGCTTGAATTTGTCACCAGATTGCTTCATGAGCGTGTATTGTCTTGCGTTGGCCGGCCGTCTGGGGTTATAACAATCAAGACAATGGAGTGAGGAGATGAGGCAAACAGAAATAACTTCTAGTGTACGTGTACGTACATGTGTGATACGTTTAGCTGCCTCATTTAGAGTTCGTTTAATTTGTGAAGTAAGATTTATTTGACTTCGGCAGTGATTGCTGCATTAGCAGCAAAGCTTTACGAGTACTTACCAACTAGTTTGCTCAAAATGCATATAGGAGTGTGACATTTGCAGCTTAGCGAACTTAAGTAAGAAAATAAGTGTCTATGTGTGTGGCCTACAGTTTATGCTTATGTTATTATGAAATAAAGTGATTATGAGAAGACACGTTTCCAACTCATAAATCTTGCACAAGGAAATTTAAAAGTTAGAGATACTTATCTGAGTTCGCTCGTCAAGTTATCTGTAACTTCGTGTTAAACAAAACGAGATAAACCGCGAAGCGAACACGAGGCAACAAATTAATGTTTATTTTTGCATATTCATAACATTTCGCGAGAGAAATCTCTGAAGAGAAATGTTCCTGTTATACTTACACGTACTTACATTCCTAACTATCACTTTCATCTGTTACTAATTTAACATGCAGACGTGAAATATTACCACAGTTACGAACTAATAATAATGTCATAACCACGTGTTATATGTGCTAACATCAGGAACAGTTCATCTCTAAATATGCACGTAACACATAACCAAAACTTAATTAACCTTTTTATAGGGACTAATTAAAAGATTAACAACATGGAAACGCTTCTGACCTAGTTGCATAATGACCGTAATAAATAATCGGATTCTAGTAAGATCAAAGAAAATGCGTATGCGGCGGATAGGCGTGCATCAAACGGGTTTAGACGGCATCGTTTAAGGACGCAATCGTGTGCCGCCTAATGTCGCAAACTGCTGAGCATCTGACCCGTATTACATTTCCATAGCTCTGTTAGACGACCTGCATGCGAAGAGGCTGTGCACATATACGTGTTTGCCTCAGGATCAGCTGCCAACTTTCGTATTCTTAAGTAAACGTGCACCTGTCAATATTGCCTTATTTACGAGCAGTACCCGTTCGAACCTTCTAATATTATGTAAAGGCCAACATTATAATTGTTAGGTACTTATTTTAATTATTTATATCAATCAATTGAATATCATTCGCCATGACTTTGATGCGATTGATTTATTGTAAATATCAAAATAAGCTATAGGTTCACTCACGCATGTGTTACGCGCGTTGATGTCTTTTCATAGAGCTACGGGGGCTACGGATTTTTCGTAACAAAAAACTTATTTGTAGCATTTTAGTGTAATATTTCATTTTAGAGGCTCATAATAATTTTGTTTAATGATATACTAGGAGTAATTAATATGATACATGTCTCCCACAAAGAAATTATGTTTGGAGTCCATGAATAATAAAGTGGTTACCGATGGATAAAAGCGAAGTAGGTATGCCTTATATGAAAAAGTGTTATTCTTAATGTATGTAATGAAGAATATCACTTTTTTTGAAGATTTGTTAAACAATCGAAGGTCGTTGCTTTATTAATCATTCACCCATCTTTAATAACGTTTCCCACGTACGTAAAGTGCTGTTTTATCGCCCTTCCGAACTTTTAATCTACGCAGTTCACATGCTAATTATAATGTTATTATAAAACTATAAAACAACGGAATTCAATACTGTATTGAGAATTTTCAATTATAGTTTTACCAATTTAAAACCACGAATATATACAATCATCTAACGAACATATCAACATGCATAAAGATCATGTTGAACAAGTCAGTAAAATTATAATCAGCAGGCCCTTAAAACTTAACAAATATCAACAAATTGAATTCAAATTATTTGTCATACATCTGCATAATAATTGTTTGAAGCAACAGATATTCATGAATAATTGTACAATATGGGAGTCATAAAACGAGCCACACGTTCGTAAAGGGGGCTATTACACTAAACGCGTGGTTGTGAAACCTGCGTAGAATGCGGGCCGGTGCGGGTCAGTGCGGGCCGGAGCGGTGCGGTGCGGATAAGAACCGGCCAATTAATTCGCGAGAGATGACCGCGCTGCCGACATACAAGAGTGCTCGCGGTAAGGACAGAGCACTTGATCTTTTGAAATAGATCTAAAGCTTTTTATAGAAAATTTTCTTTCACGGATATTTCTAATATTTTTTTTTAAATTATATCAATACAGCATGTCTAGATAACATTTTTATAATTCCATATACTTACAGCATTTCATAATTTTAATGTTTGTTTGACGAAAACATTGCGTTTTGATTATTTTAACAAAACGTTTGCTATTGTAAGAGCACCTATTATTAAATTAGTTGCCGTGGGTGTGACAAGGCTGCACTCGTGAATTACATTCAGTGAGAATAGTTTTCATAATCAATTCTAACGTGTGTAATGCCCTGAAAACAGCTCAATACGCAATTAAATGTCACGTAGAACATGAACGTCGTTGCAATAGGACAATGTCATATATTCGCTTCACTTAGTGAGACTGGGTTTAATATCCCTGCTTTCCCATGCAAAAACTTGCCGAAATACTGAACAAAGATGGCAAGAAAGCTGAAACAAGTAATATAGTTTCACTGGAACAGCAATTATGTTCGAGTATGATGGGTGGATTTTTAATTATCCGTTGAATCGTTGAATGCTAGTAAATACTTACAGCAGAAAGTTGAGTGCCAATGGCTGCAATCTCAGCACTTCCTCTTCCACATAATTCTTCACGCAAACACGCCAGTTTCGAGGCTCATACCTCGCCTTCACTAATTATTGTGAATACTTATGTAAACAAATATTTACAAATGTAAACAAATGGTATTATGTATGTTCAATCACGAACTGGTTCAAACCTACGTAAAGGTGCATGATTGCGGTCGAGCGACGTCGAACAGTCGATATTGGTCGCCACAAAACTCAATCGAAGCTCAGTAATCCTGCCTGCTGCTATACATGACATGATTAAAACAAGCTATACGTACTACCATTGCATTTTATAAGCGAGAGATAATAGTGGTCAACACTCTTGCCTTACCGCGATTTCTTCTAACAAAGATGGGCCTTACGACGTTAGGGTTACATCAGATCGCCGCGGGCAGCGCCTGGGGTCATCTCACGAGCGTCCGCGATCTACCGCCGCACCGCACCATCAATCCGAGGTCGCGATGATAGCAGAATGTGCGACACACGCTTTATCATGATAACCTTACTGTTGTAACGTCTTTTATTGTACGAGCCATTAGTGAGGAATGCCAAACAGTAAGTACTTCAGTAATTTAATGTTTTGTGACAACATCTTAAAGGTGCGTTTAACATTTATTTGATTTTATAAGGTAGTTATGTTACAGAATATACATACATATGCCTAGGTTTGACACACTTGTCTGGGTTTAATGAAATTATGCTGTCCTAATAGATACCGAAGATAAATGGTGTAGTTATGACCTTTATAGATCTCTAGAATGTTAGAGGTATCTGTGAGGTCCAGTTTCATTGAATTTATATTTTGCCAAATGTTTCTAAATAAAATGTCAATCGGGATCCTAAAATTTATATGCGCTTTTAGAAGTTTCCTCACGATTAGAAATTGGCTTTCCAAATTCCATGGTATTTCCATAAACCTATGCGGCACAATAATGAGTAATAAGGATTTATGTTTATGGTGACCCTAAGGTGTGTGTGCTGTAGCCATCTCTTACCACACCCCATGTTACATGATATGTTGATCCTAATCGTTAACATACAGGAAATTTGTCATATTTACATACCGTGTGGCTTGTTGCCAACACAACGAGATTCCTCGTAATCCTCGCCAGCATTGCATGTTTACAAATATCCTTTATTTAGAGTATTTTCGAGGCCGACTCGTTTTGTAAATTATCAAGTAAGAGGCAGAACTTAGTACATGCAGATTACTTAAATTGGTCGCTGTTATATTTCGAAATATTTAGGCATTAAGAGATTTGGATTTAGAAGAGAGGCATTTAGAATATTTGTCTCCGTCAGATTACTTGCAGATTATTGAGATGAAAACGTGAATTGATTCAAATTATTTATTTCATTTATGTTGGCCGATTCTTTGGGCAAAGATTTAACATTGACATCCGTCGCAGTCGTAGGGCTCCCAGCTTTTCGTGCACGCTGCCTGTCGACAAAAATCTAGATACATAGGTATTTTATTTTGATATTAAAGCAGTTTATTTCCTGTGAGTACCATAATCTTCATATTCTATCATTTTTTTTTCTTTATTCGTAAGTATTGATAAAATTTGAATTTATATTAATTGAAACAATGAGGAGGCCTATGTGTGTAATAATTGTACAATCTACATCATTACTTGTTTACAAATAATTGTAAAATTGGATCAAATTAAAATAATTAATTTAAATTCCGTGGTTCACCTTCTAGTAAATTGTAACGTTCCTATTGTGTTCAGTTTTAAAGTACGTTCCAGTATCTTCATTACGAGTGGTGACCTCGCGGTGACCTTTAGCTTAGAGGATGCTCACATTCCGACCCGACAAACGCTTCAAAGGGTATATTTATGTGGAAACTTAGCCATTGTTTCGTTCTTTATTTAAAAACTATTATTATAAATACGTAACGATACTATGTTATCTACGTGAATTGGGGAACTAGTTATTATCGATTTGTGTGTCAATTTTTGTTATTGTGTGTACATAATATTGCATATCGTATAGTATTGTCTATGTTGTAGTACACACGGCTACACATCAAGCTATACATTTCCAGTATAAGCTGACCTCGCATTGTACGGAAATCTTGTATAATGCGAGATCAGCATAAACTGGAAATGTATAGCTTGATGTGTAGCCGTGTGTACATAAAGTAGATACTAAAATTGCTTTTCTCATAATACCTCTAACCTTTGATGTTCATCTTGTGGTTAGCTGGACCACAAAATTAATTGAATTAGTCACATGAATAAATATTCATAAGAGTATCACTAATGACTACGTTAAAATTCCCATTAAATAGGCCTGCTACACAATATATATATATATATAAGATGTTTTATCTACACCCATGCTATAAATCCTCGCTAAAAGTTTCTGAAACAGTTAGCTTATAGTCAACATTAAAACATCCAGTGTCATAATAACCATAATATCATCCAAACAGGTGTTATAATGTTGTACTGAATTTCATAATGCAACTCATTTAAAAAAAGAACATAGTCATTCACGAGCGTTTCACTAACAAAGCACCGTAATTTAAAAACAAAACACATTCGAATTCGAAAAATTCGAATTCACGTCGTACCGCGCCCTTTTTGTTCGATATTGGTTATATTACAAAGAAACTTTTATAGAAGATTCATATCATGGGTGTTGATAAAATCTTGTATGCAACTGTATATAATTAGGTATTAAAACACTCATGTGATACTATTAAAACCCTTTATACGCTTTACACCCTTTATTATATAACAGTTGCATAAATAACTATTAATAGACCTAGATGCATCCAAGAAATACCTAAATTCATGGCATAATCTATTCCGGTTCCAAATAACACAAGAAAGTATGTTCAAGGTCGTCAATCCTTTGACTCGTGGCCAATCCTATTATAATTACTATGCAAACTTGCGCTTACGTGCTTATTTCAAAAGTTAAAATCCAACTCGAAACGACTCAAGTCTTAAATCACCATAAAGGCTAACAAGATAATGAAGTAATTACAGTTCCACATGAAAATGGTTTACCTCGTATGTGGTGCAACATTCATTCTCACGCCCCCACAGACGAGCAGATAATTAGCGGCCATCATTAATCACGCTGTACGGGAATTAATCGCAGCATCCGGACGTTCGCAGCGTCGCGTCGTGATGCGTCCGCAAGGCTCTAGCCTCCGTTCACTATTGTTATGTCGAGTGATGTACTACAACCGAAGTTCACCATCAATTTTGTACGGTTTTGCTCGCACCTACTTAATTCGTTTGACATTCGTAAGCATAGATGAATCGTTGAAGTGCAAAATTATCCGAGGTTTATAAAATGTTTGGTGAAGTAGAGCGATAATAATAAATCTGGTAACCTGCGTGTTGCATCCGTATCTTTGAAATCAAACATACTAAGAGAAATAACGAAAACACAAATTGAAGAATATTTGTATTATTTTTTTACTTCAAAGTTCAAGAAGCATACAGAAAAACATAAATCAATTGAGAATATAATTACTATGTTACCAATAGCAATTTAGCGGTTGCATCGCTACCAAAATTAATTATATGTGTAAGGCCACGCATGTGATTGGAAGGGGCTGTTTATTGAGTGTTTATTCGTTTCATCTGTAGTCTCTTTATTTATTTGTAATCAAACACGTCCATTGTACCTCTCATTAGGACAAACAAAAAGTGTTTAATATTATCTATCGGGCTATTCTATAATTGCTAAAACAATGCGCTTTGTTACTATATACACAAGAGCTGCGATAGACAAAGACGTGATAATTTTGAATATACTTGTTGGTGGATGTTTTAATGTGTGAATTAGCTCGAAAAATACAAACTACAAAAGGCGCTATAGTGAATGAAAATTGTGGAAACCACAATGCTTTCCACAAACTAACGTACCTACCACAAAAGAAGATGCAAAAAATATGCCATTACACAACTCTTAACATTTCAAAAAAACATCGAACTTCGATCTTTCCATAACATTAAAAGATCTTAGGAATCACGCTATTGTACTTCGAAGATTTTTTGCAAAGTAATATTAGATAAAGGGGCAGATTGTATGCAAATGTAAAGCGTGCAACTTCCCGCCCATAGAATTGACTAATTCAAACAGGCGTGTCTTCTCGTCGCAGATGTTCAACATTGATTCGACATAGGTATCTGATGATTCATTTTAATCGATTATACATTGATTCTTTTAAGAAAGCGTACCTCCCTACTTCATCAAACAATTTTTAGATTCAAATAAAGAATACAGGTAAAGTAATTTTTAAATGCAACATACGTAATATTGCGGTTAATACTACAGTTTTTAATGTTTCGATACGGTTAGTTAAAAGATTTTTTTAGTCAAGACAAAGAATCGATTTTATTAACTATCGATTGTTTTAAGGATTTTATTAATTGAGCTCCCGAAAAAAACCTTGGTAGAAACAAAAGTGTTCTGATGCACTTCCTGAAACAATTACATACCTTCAAATTAAACTAAGAATAGGTATATATAATATTTCCTCTATAAAGGTCGCGAGTATTCAAATTACAAATAAACACTTAACGTAATGTATTTCCATCAAAGTATTGCCTATTACCTACTCGAAGGCATATTTTCCAAGGTAGTCTTAAAATAGTACCTGAATGTAGGTAATACGCCGCAAATAACTGCATATTAAAGCCATGGCTAGGTGTATTGGGAAACTTATTTAACTTGTGTAGGTAGCTACTAGGTGCATCTTACGCACTGCGTCTAATTGCAAGCCCGAGAAAACTCGCCGTACCTAAATCATGATAACGTGAACTCATATCAGACATTTGTACTTTCTCAGATTCGAATCAGAAATGCTACACAATCAGAAATGGTCTACCTAAGGAGGTAATAACAATAAAAAAGTATTTCAAACTCTTATAACATCAGGCAGAATCACTGATTACCTTTGGCACGAGCAAACCGGAAGTACCTAATGCAGATAAACCGCTAACGTTTATATCGTTGAGAAGGGGCAGATGGGCATCATCATTTAAAACTCAAATGTCAATGAAAAGAAGTAGGTTACCTATTACCTATACATAAGTACATAACATGCAGTCACAGCTCATGTGGGATGTTCGCTTAGATTTAGGTAAAAGGTTGGCATAATCAGCCTTATTGTTCCCACTGTTGGGACACAGCCTCCTCTACCGAGCGCACCCAGTGCGGGTTGGTAGGTGTCACATGTCTTCGAATTTTTGGTTCTAGGACATACCGCTTTCCTCACGATGTTTTCCTTCAAGATAGAATGTAGGCAAAAATGTTGGCTAGGACCCCATTGATTAAGATCATGTGCGTAGGAGCGCTGACGTTACCCGGATAAATAAAACGCTTCTTTGCGGTGAAACTTGAATAATTATTTGGGTCTTTTGGAGTTCATTGATACATTTTTTTATTTATCTTTAAGAGCCGCTTGTCAGCCCGCTGAGCTGACAGCCTGATCTTTTTTCTACTCTGATAAATGTTTGTCTCGTATTCATGCCATAAACTTAAACTCACGGAGGTTGCTTGCATACACGTCAGCTTACAGCCTCTACTGTACCTACATTTAAAGATTATACTAAATTATTTGTACTAAATTCAACATCTGCTTAGCCTTTCATCCCAATCAAGTTGGGGTCAGCTTCCAATCTAACCGGATGCAGCTGAATACCAGTATTTTACATGGAGCGACTGCCTATCTGACTTCCATAACCCAGTAACTGGGTAATAAGATACCCCTTGGCAAGACTGGTTGTCAGACTTTCGGGATTCTGACGACTCGTAACGACTGTCAAAGATCCACAAATGACAGCCAGGATTATTTGTACTAAATTATCTGTTTAGGGATGAGCTAAATGGAAAATCATCAAAAATATTACCGATGACCTCGTAGTATCAGGTAAGCAATCATACAATGTGATCTCTGACATAAATAGGATGATGCGTAGAAATGGCCTTACAAGTTGACTGAACACTTAGGTACGTCAGAGAGCCGTCTTTTTTTTTTTTAATTTTTTTTTTTATTTAGTTTATTAGCATCTCCAACAAAGAATACACCTTACATGCTAAAATAAAAAGACAAGAACAGCAATCTATGTGCTCCCTCAGTTATAGGGGATCACATCATGCAATAAAAACAAGTGAACAGTAATTTAAACCCTTTAGAACCCTTAAAGTTAAAATTAAAATTATATATTGTTAGGGTTAATTACACTATTATATTATTAAATTTGGTAATCTGAATGTAAATTGAATAAGAATAAAGATCGAACACATAGAAGAAAAGAAAAAAGAAATTGTACTTACAGACAAATAAAAATATTAAAAAAATAGCGAACAATGCATTACTAGGCAGGCAGGTCAACACTTACATAATTATCATTTAATTGTGTACGGATTAGTGACTTATATTTACCCAGACTATTAGAAAATATGTCTATGTCTTTTAATGCACATGATAAGTCATTGCACTGCTGGGTCATCCTGGAAACCGGTGAATGTTTACCCAGATTTGTTCGGTATCGTGGGGCTTTGAGTAATGGGCGGGGATAACGCGGCATTCTGGCAGGGACATTAAGATTTATTTTGCTAAGAAGATCTGGACAGTCAATACTATTATTAAGTAACTTGAACAGGAATGTTAAATCAGAGACTGTTCGGCGAGACCCGAGAGGAATGATTTTAAAATAATTCAGCTTATCTGCATATGATCTCAGATTCCTAACTCTAAACCGAAAAGCTAAATGCCGTACAAGTTTCTTCTGGACTCTTTCTATTCGATTTGTGTGAACCTGGTATGTTGGATTCCAGACCGTGCTGCAGTATTCCAACTGACTTCTCACATAGCTATTGTATAACAAAATTGTAGTAGATGGTTTTTTGAATTCTTTAGAAGATCGCAGTATAAATCCAAGAATCCGATAAGCTGAATTGAGCATTTGATCAATGTGTTCTATAAATCTCAAATTACCATCCAAATACACTCCCAAATCTCGGATAACTGTCACTTCATTTAATGCCTTTCCCTGAATATTGTAGCTAGATTGAATTTTATTCCGCTTTCTGGTAAATTTGATGTGGTAACATTTGGTACAGTTTAGATACATTTTATTCTTCGTACACCATTGAGTCAAGTTATCTAAGTCCGTTTGTAGCAACTGAATATCAGATTCAGTCAGAATTATGCGTGTCAACTTCAGATCATCCGCAAATAGGTATGGTGTAGTATATTTGAGTACGCTTATAATATCATTCACAAACACAATGAAAAACAAATATTTTTACAAACAAAATATTTTTAAACGCATACATAACATTCAGTGGTGATTTAGCTTCCTGCTAAGTTAAGCAACAACTTCAATGTCAGTCAAACGACTACACATCCAATATTTATATGTTTCGGTAGCCGCAATGTCCGAACTACCATCGTCGTTTTAGAATTAGTGTCATAAACTTAACTCTTCAGGATTTCTACTGATATCGCTTTAAAGGCGATAGGCATCTGTCTCTCAAAGTAAGATGCACAATTGCACGCTGTAGAAGATGGCCTTACGTAGTTTTAATTTTACCGCTGAAGTGATAACTTTGTAATTAGGTGTAATCCCACATCTAGGCAAAGAGTTTCTTTGCTTATCCGCTCCCTAGAAAATTTTGTTAGTAGTTTTTTTTTCCCCTAAAGTATTACACAGAGTGATAATTTCAGAGATTAACCTTTTAAACTGTGTTAGTTTAGTTTTGTTTCATATCACATTACAGTTCCCATAACCAGCCTGATCGTGTAACAGAACCATTACACTCAAATAATTAAACTTCAATTACGCACACGAACAGATAGAGGTAGCTCAGTTATATTATACAACCAATAATGTTCCACTCCAAATACTGTATGTTCAATAGTTCATATTAAATTACTCTAGCAGAACCGTTGGCTTCCTTCCGTTCATTTATACTTCCTATCAGTGGCAGTAATACCTACTACTTATTTTGTAGGTACGGTACATGTTTTAGATGCAGAACTGATGAGTTTGTCTGTTTCAAGATTACTACGTTACGTAGATTGTAGATCGGTGACATGAACGTACATTATATTATTTAAATCAACGTTCTGCAGTCAAGACGATGCAAAGATTTATAGATTGGATGTAAAAGTAAGTGAAGCTCCAGAGAGGGAAAATTAAGCAGTAATTTTAATTTTGGTAGTTTATCTCGTTGCAGTTTCTAGTCACCATTATTTAATCTGGTTATTGTTTATAGCTGATTAAGCACACTTGCGCTTTTTTAAGAAAACCCTACAATCTGAAGGCTTTTACGAATGTTCACCTGGTCCGTACTCCTCTACTACTACGAAATAAAAGATTTACCTCACAGCAGCAACATTCGAATGCTTGCCCTTCAAAGCAAAACGGCATCTAATCACAGATCTTAATACCAATAATTTAGCCAAAAATGGCGTCTTTAGCGACACATACCTATCTAACCTTGGTTGATTAGTGGCCATGTTTAGAAGATCCTCCCCTATAGTTGGTCATAGAAGGTCAGCCTGCTCAGCTCATGTCAAAGGTCACGCCGAATTTTGGCCAAAAGTTGAAGGCTTGTGAAACAATGCATTGCAGGTAATGGATATTATGAAAACGCGAAGTCGCGTGCTGCATTCATATTGCAACATTTTGTTTGTTTGGCGCTTGTGATACAGGCTGGATTTACGTTTCAAAGTGTTCGATAGTGTGAGAAGACTTGGTAATTAGATGTGGAAATAATTCTTGCTATACAAGCTTTTGGGGTTTTTACTCATTGACATTTTTAACTTCCGCTTTTAAGTTACCGACTTTGATAACGTTGGTTGCTTCCGAATAAAACTGGAGCTCTTAGGATGGATTATCCTAGCATCAATAAAACTACCAAACTACTGCCAAAGAGTAGGTATGTACATTAGATAAGATTGTGCCAATTATATCTATCTAATTGCAGAGCAGCAGGCGATAATTCGGCACGCAGAATAAATTCAAAATATTCACAACATATTTCTTCAGATTACAACACCGATACTTTCATTTAATCTACATAAGTACAGGTATTATAGGATTTGCAAAACTCATTATTTTGTAACAAAGTCGTAGCGCAGTGGAAGCGATCGCCCCTCACTCACGTACGAGTGCTACGAACAGGGAGGCTTCCACCGCGGCCACCGCTTGTTAGTGGCCGTGAACCAAATGTTCTTCACGCTGTGTGGCCGGGGATCGCCACCACTGCCCACTGCCGAACAGAGCATGGCGAACTGAAGCAACCTGTTGAGGAATCTTTGATGATCTATTGTTATTTTTTCATTAGTTACGACACACGTATCGACTTTTGTTTTAGAGTTGTAAAGTTCACGAAACATATTGCGATACGTCTGGTATAAAACGAGCCAATATATCTTCAAAGCTTCTCGTGTTGAGCATATATAAAATATTACAAAGATTATCTATCTAAACACACACGGTTGCAAAATTACAATTTAGATTAACAACTGCGACAAAATTATTGTTGTCTTCCAAAGGTTCCCATAAAACGCATTGTTTTAAAATGAATATGCGCTGCACTTGTGTAAAAACCTCATTTGTTTTGCAACAAGTTGGTGAGCACTGAGCAGCAGCTCCGTTGGCTTTACATTCACAAATATAACTGTCTCTAATCGAGTATTGCACGTCTAGACTGTAGGAAATGACCATACTTACTCTACAATTAAGGATTCCTCCGTCTACCGCTTTCTGAGTCTATTGCACTTTACTTACATAAGCAGATGTTGCGAGCATCGCGAGTAGGCTGGATAATGATCATCACACAATAAACATGCGGCATAATGGTGCCTAACTACAGCCGTAAACACATTCGGAAGTGGATGGATAAAAATCTATGTCAATTCCGCAGTGGGAAGCACCTTATTACAAGATTTATTATTATTACAATAGATTGCCTTCATTACCATCAAGATCAGCTTTTGAATATTTCGAAACATGTAAATCCATTTTCGTTCACATTTTGAATATTCCACTGAAATATAAAGTCGTGAACGTAATTTTCAATTACAAATTGTCAATGGCAGCCAGAATTCAGACAACTTCATCAGATAACAATAGAATTGTATTGTCAAAAGATGTTCTTTGACGTTTGAAGTTGCCTGGCGGGGTGCGCGCCGGATCCTGCGCCCGCGACTGATGCGCGGTCGATAACAAGCGTGAGAACCACGACCGGAGATCACTCATATATCATTCATGACCGTCATTAATTAACGAAGCCTGTAATCTAGAACATTGCCACTAGCAACATAAAAAAAATTGTTTTATTACATGTATTCGACGATTTATGTCTAACGAACAAATAAAACGTGAACGATTTTAAATAACAGCACCAAGAAGCTTAATTGCAACATTTATTCAAATTACCAATAAACGATCTATCACGTATTTGTTTTAACCGTGACATCATATCCTTGAGATGCATCTTTTGTATTGTTTTGCTCCAAATTGTTATGACTCAGCAATAATTTATAAATAAACGGACAATTTAGTGGTAATAGTCAGGAAGTTATTGTTGAAGAAGCATCCTTATTGTACTGACGACCTTTACACGGAACTACAGTTTCGCCGAGATCTTAATCGTACAGGATCTCGTTATTAAAGTTATTTTAATAATATCCACACTGTTAAAATTAGGTCTAAAGTGTTCCGCATTTTCGACAATTCTCTCCAATTATTTGAAGGTGAAATACCAGTATGAATGTTTAATTAACTGAAAAACCGGCCAAGTGCGAGACGGCACACGAAGGGTTCCTTACCGCTGTACAATATTTAGTAAAAAACGCCGAAAAAAAAACGTTTCTTTTGTATTTGGGACCATCTTTCATTTTTAACTATTACTAGAAATAATAAATATTATTTAATTTTTATTATTTCTAGTAATAGCGATAATAGAAATACACAATCTGTGACTGTCTACCTAATCCTGTTCATTAGAAGCGGGCCACACGAAAGAGACGTGAGAAAGGACGCAGACTTCATCTGGCACAAAACGTATAGAAAAGACAAGACGCAGGCACGTCGCTTTTCCATTTGCATACTATTTGCCGCGTCTGCGTCCCGTCCTCGTCTCACGTCTCTTCTGTGTGGCCAGCTCCTAAGATACAGCCCGCTGAGAGATAGACGGACATGCGGAGGCATAGTAATAGGGTTCCGTTTGGCACCCTTCGGCTACAGAACCCTAAAAACCAACCACCACTAGTTTAAATTATTAAAACCAGAATTATCCAGTTTCCGCGCTTATACGATTATTCCGGCCATGCTTAAGCTTTTCATGTAATCAAAGCTACTGTCCGAGAATCATGCCTTATAAAATTAATGTGAAAGACGAGAAAAGAAATCGAATCAGCTGAATCTTTCGAATCGCAAATTCGCAACTAATGAAGCTGATAATTGGTTGAACAATCGCTAATTGCATGCAAATAAGTCGTCGCAGAGTATTACGTCTCTGTGATTGCACCCGGAGGCGAGGGCCGACAGCCATCTTACTTTCGTTCCGCTCGTCTATTCTTAGAGATTTCCCACAATTTGCTCCTTTCGATCGCCGAGATAAATAACTGTTTCTGTTTTAGTGGCTCACACACATTGAATAATTAGTTTGGAATATCACCTATTTCTTGTACAGACATACAATGTGCGTAGACTCGGCAACACGTTTTCCTGCTGAAGTCACAGCGTTACCTAACTTTAACCAACTGTCCAATGAGTTTCCTTCCCAAGTTTGTTGGCAGCAGACATAAATATGTTGTTATATTTACGACGTATTGATGCACGCGACTATCAAAAACTATGATTGTTAGTGTCAGTTGCAACACGCGGCGGTTGTTGTCGATTATTTAACGAGAAACAATGCTGAGTCGCACGCGCACCGCGCCGATGCTTCTCACGGGTGCCGAAGGTCGCGGATAACTCCGTTCTTACAACACGCTTTAAATTATTTGATTTCATAAGTTTTGGCGCTCGGATGTGTGCCCCTAAACGATAGGCCACAGTGTAAATATTTTCGGTATGACCAATTCGTTACATTTACCCAGAATGTAAAGTGTAAACTCATGGCGAATCGATTAGTCATGTACCGTACATTAATACCCTTTCGAAACTTTTGCAAACTTGTTCGTAGGCTGTGCAAGCACCTAGATGAATAATTGCTGAAATTCTAGCGTAACCTCATACGTGCTAACATGTTATGGCATGCGGCCAATTGCAAGGAATGTCCTCCTAGATTTCTTAACTAACAAGCACTTCCTGTTAGATCACCGTAATACTACGTGGCTGCCAATAGATTCTGAAAGTTAAATAGGTACATCATAGAATATGGATTATAGAAGTTGATTTATAAAACCGATAATTTTGATTTAATTGTTATTCAGACTAGAATCACATATGAGTATCAATAAAGTCAACCTATCGCATTCCAGAAGTAGACATAAGCCTCTTGCAAGTTGCGCCAAGACTCTCGGTTTTCCGCTTTGACAAACAAATGTAAGAATCTCTTTTCGTGGATATCGTACCTATAAAAATATCTAAAAACTGTTACATAAAATTCTGCAAAAGTATCGTAAGTTTCCTGAACGTTGCAGTTTGAACTGAAACTAACAGCTAGTTTAAAAAATGGTCTGATATTATGTCGGTAATGGCAGGCTTAGTAGTTACTTATTGCGGTGTAGGTGGACTATCTAACTAAATAAGTACTCTTAAATGCAATGAAATGACACGCACATCACGCCCCAGCAGTTTAATGTCCTCATCGTATAGAGCAGAAAGATTTGTCCTATAAGAGGTTAGATTACTATTAAGTACTACGATGAACTCTAGGGTTTCAGAAGAAGATATTTAATTTAGTTATTCACAAAACACTTAATGGAAATAGTACATTGTGATACGAGTGTGCTCTTTTGGATATTACAGTCGCGTGAGCTGCAGGCGAACGCGATAAGGTAGCCGAGAGTGTAATAATCAATGCACACGCGTTTCATACGACGTTTTTCAACACAGTTGCGAGGAAAAAAACTTGCTTTTGAGCGCTTGTCTTTGGTAAAAAGCTTCACCAAAATTTCTATTGGATACAAATTCCATGCAGCCATGATAGTACTTACTAATTCCATACTGCCATGTCTTTACTCCGACTAGTACATAGTTATCTGTGGCGCACATTACCGCACTAGTGCGGTAATGTAAAGTAAAAAGCACGCTTCCATAATACACTGCATTATGAACCTAAAAGCGGTTCAATAAGAGCCACTTTACGAGCAAGTGTGTTGAAAAATACATAAAGATACAACAAGGTACCTACTGCTTATTAACGTACTCTATTTAATACATATTTCTTTATTTTCCGTCTAAACTAGACATATCTTACGCTAGAGAAAATTCATCCAAATCCTCCTCCCAGTGCCTAATCGTGGCTATGGCTGTTCGGGATTCTTATACAAATCACCATGGTCAATCCTTCAACCTCAATACCACATTTTCCGCGACATGTTCCAAACTAATCTAATATTGCTCACCATTATATAACCCATATTTGTATTATTACTATGAGAGGCCATAATTACCTCCTTATCTAATATCCTCGTAGCGTATTGCCACAGGCCACTTGAAGTGAACAACTGATGTCGATTAGTATTAATTACAGCTGCTGATTGGCTCCATTCAAAGTTGTCAATATTTTGATCATCTGTGAAAGATAATTAGAGTTTGATTGATTGATTGATACGGTATTAGCTACTGATATGTGAGGATTTCTAATTGAGCTTTGCTACTCAGTATTGCTTTCTGATTGCATTGTTTCAGAGGTGGAAAAGAATAGACAGAACTCAACAAAAATTATATGCTCTAAGTTCAATGAATTGGACAATTTGTAGAATAAAGATTATCAGTTCTACGTTTACAAAACATGAGATAGAAAGTGGCGATACATCTTTATTCATGTTACAGTGGGTTTTACCATGTATTTAAGGTCAAACTAGTACTATTCCAAATGTACCTACCAGAAATTTTCCCAGTAGACCCTAAAGGAGAGGTTAGATAACCGAGCGCTGTGTTCTGCGCTTTCACCTACGGTATATCACGAGCCGGCGACCTGCCTCCCCCCTCCTTCCACCGTGTCGCCCGCTTCCGTGAGCCTCAGACCTCGAGGTACGAGGGCGCATCGCGACCCGCACCTGACCTCCTGATAGGGCTGCCAAGAATGAAAAGCCAATCCAGTATTTCATTGGCCGAAAAATAGTTCTAAGTCATTAAGCGGTCGCATCTCTTTTATTTAATTATATGTTTGAATATATTGCATCACAGCCACTTATAACAATGTTACCTCATTTCACGCGCTTCACACATTGCCCTATCACGTTTTAATAGTAGGTGATTCTAATCACCTGTGATTGGTGATTCTGTGTCGGAACTCTAGTTCCGACACACTTTTTTAGTTAGACAGTTTCTTGGTGCCTTGGCTTTAAGCTTCAGGATAATTCAGAAAAGTTTCTGTGAATGTTCATCCCTGCCTGCCTTAGGTAGGTATATCATTTTGCTGGCGCCAAGCGAAGCCAACGTTACCTAATTCAATTTCCTTAAGTTCCATTTCATCTTCGATACATACAAGCACATTATTTTAAATGAAATCAACGTAATGCAGCATTTTGCAATTTTGATCAAGATAAAAATTAAAATTTTAAATGCAAGATCATGTAGAAAGCTCAAGCGGCATATTATTTACAAATCGATTTCAACGTTTAAATGCATTAATGTTTATAATGTCACAACCTAAATGTGCAAGGTTTCTTCAGCATCTACATTATAAACTGCGAGGGACTACAAGGGACTTTCAAAGTCTGAGTTTATTTATGTACTCGAAAGGAATCGTGAATTTGTGACAAGTTGTCAAAATAGTATTTCTAATGAAGATTTATAACAAAATAAAGTCACTGAAAGCTTATATTGCTATGACGATGAGACGATGACAAAAAGGGCAACCCAAATAGAGAATAATGTACCCGACATTTCCATTTAGAGATATCTGAGGCCTCGAGGTCTCTATCGACGAACTGTTGGAATTAAGAATGTAATAGACTTGTAACTTACAAGTGGCGTAAACAGTATTCCAATATTTAAAAGCTCAAAGAACTTACATTTTATCTAGGAAGCAGCTGAAAGTAACCTACTCATGTCATGGTAGGTAGAGGTTTACCAACAAGATCCGATCATCCTTAAAGTAATTTCGATATTGGAGGTCAAAAGGTTGACGATGCTATCTTTCAAAATGTCAAACGAAGTACTTGACACGCAAGTAATGTTGAAAATGCGTTTAATTCCAACAATGTGGTAACAGTCTTCTCTCGTTTATGTACTTCCAATTGAGGTCGACATTTTTATTGGTGCAACGCAATGAAGCGATATGAGACTTCAACGGCAAAATGTGGCGTGTGAAGCATTAGCGTCTGTGACACTATCGATACACTTCAGCTGTCGTTAATTAAGGTTACGGAGCTAAGTTGCAAATTAAAAGTGCAAGTGACAGACCAGGCGCAGTTTTGAAATTCACACGAGTGGCTCTACCGACAGACGCTTTAGTCTATTTGTAACCTAACATCTTTATTTATTTCAGAAGAAGAGCAAAAAAGGCATATATGTATGTAAGTCTGGGCACAGCATACCTAATCTCTTTATTTGCATTCATTGCGTGAGTTTTATGCATTCACTGATATCATCTACAAGCAGCAATTGGACACCATCAACTATCGAATTGAACCTCACTGGCCTTCAGTATAAAATGATTAAATACACCAACTCTACAATCTGCATACATATTACAGGTTATACAAAAACACATTCCATAGTCTCTCGGTATATTTTATCAGTCTGATGTGAAGTGTCTTCAATTTCCTGCGATGATAAAAAGATAACAATTTCTTCGGTAGTTGCATCGGGGACTTTGCGTGCTATTGTGTTAATAACACGCACGCTAGATTGGTATGCATTACATTACCGACTAAAGACGACTTCCCTGTTCACTTCAAAGATAATATTTGTTAAAAAATGTGCACATTTCTTGAGACGTATCTTGAGTGTAATAAGCTATCCAATTTTCACTTAGGTACCTACATTAAGTACAGTTATTCGAATTCATTCATATATCGTCACACGTAAATAAATGCTAATTAGGATTAACATAAACGGAGCTGTGCCGCTTTAAGGTATCTCATTACTTCTGCGCATGCGCATTCTTGAAACTTTCGTCATGGTTTATTATTGGTACTTAAAAGTACTTACCTATCTATTAGGTTTATATTTTTTTCCTTTGATAAAGCCTTTAGCGCCACGTCATTTATGCGTAGCATTCAACATGCATGGTGCACAATGACAATGACATTTGTGAAACATTTTTCTGCTCCATCAGTTATTTAGATCATTTATTTATTTATTTGTTAAAACTCGTTACAGAAAAAGTTTTCCTATGCAGATCTTCCAAAATGTTTAATCAAATGATAACTTTTATCTTAACTTCGCCATGACTCAACTGCCCACCATTAACTTTTATTACGCCCATATACAATTTAGGGTATGAAATTGAAGCTGCACCATTTGGCAACATCCACTGATTGAGTAACGCCCAATAACTTCGACACCCAATTATGTACGGCGATCTTAGCATAAACTATTCGTTTCCGTTTCATCCATATTTGCATGAACTGCATTAATCTGCGACGAGTGACGGAATCCGGACCGTTGGATATCTCGGAATCGGCGGGTACAGTTTAAGGCACATCAATAGTAACACTTGAATAACGAAAACCGCCCTTAGGACCAGATAAAGGCACTTTCAATGTAAAATTGTTGCCATAGAGACGTACAGTTGACACAGTCAACTATACACACATTTAAACTGATTGCATGGTAAAGTAAACCAATGTGTTAGTGTACCGTTCGATACCGATTGAACACGAAGCACTACATTCTCACAGACTTATGATGACTCTGTTGGCTTATAAATGGTGCTTGCGTAATGAACATCGAATGTGAATGGATACTTTAATTTAATAATGCAGATAGAGCGTCATACTTTGGTTCGTTACTCATGAAGTCGTGCCTAGGATGTGACGCGGAGACGGTGTTAGCTTGAAGGTAGGTAAGATCCATAAATTTCCAGCTTCAAAATGTGTTTATGAAGCAAACATAAGAAGCATAGAACATAGGAATCCCATAGGTACTTTGCTCGGAAAAACATCAAGTCTTTCCATTTTTTTTATACTACTACTTTAGTAATCAGCCTCTGTCCGATGTGTTTTATTCTTTGAATGTTATGTACGCTGTAACTTTATTAACGTATCATACACATAAACCTTCCGGAATAAATTCTCTAAACGATCGTGAAAAGCTCATCAAAATCTGTTGCGTGGTTTAGAAGAACAACTCGGGCATACAGAAAAACACGAACAGCTACTTTGAAGCGTTACCTACTGGAAGGCTGCTATTATTCAATTAATGACATTTAAATTGTTAACATACATACTATACTAGAAATTAATTAGGATTATTATTGCTGCTACTATTGGTATATTTTTCTATGATTTGTAAGTAATTGACATTGAACATCTGACATAGCTATATTTAATTATTGTGACATTGATAACCTGTATATTTAAACTACATTTATTTATTATTATTACTCTCCCTCATAGTAATTAAGTGGCATGTAATTTATTTTTCTTTTAATTGTAAAATAATATTGTTTATGTTCGACACAATGTAAAAATTGTTATGAATAAATGAAATGAAAATTTATAATGTATAGATAGATGTTGTTGGTGTAGGTACTTATTAGATAAATAAATTAATGCAGGTAGGTAGGTAATTTATTACCATAAAGTTTATAGATTTGACTGCTGACCCAAACAAAATGTGAAAACGGTCTTAAAAATGGCATCCAAAAGGGTCATCGATGTTGATTGGCTTACTCAATCTCCACCCACAATAGACGCTTATTAACTAATACGGCGTTACGTAGAATATGTTGAGTTTTCCATCAGTGTTGCATTTCTCTTTACTTTCTGCTCACCCACGTGTTCTTTGCATTAATTATTTTTTTAATTATACGAGGAGTTACAATATTTATTTATTTGTTCTTGAGAAGATCCTCATAAGTCATCTATATTTTACTGATTCCAAAAAACAAATCTATTTACAAAATTTCTATGGAAATATGACCGCTACAGACAGAAAACAATTTTAATACAGTTTCAAGAACCATAATAACCAGAGCTTTAAAAGTAACAGGTTCAACTTTGATTTCTACAAGCGTTATTTTATGGTATTTAATTGCTGAAGTCGGAAGAACAATAGCGCATCTATGATAGCGCAACTTATCGTCTATCTTGCAAATCAATCAGAATCACAATAGAATTGCGCGAGCACTTTCACTGCGCCCGCGCCTCCTCACCTCTTGATCGTCATTTGTCTGTGATTTTGACCCCATCAATTTAACCGTGCGAGACTGGTATTGTTGATGAACCACAGTGTGGAGTGGTATAACGAAACTATTTTATTATAACCTCATGAATAAAGCGGATGAACCGATTTTCTCATAGCCTTTTGAATTTGAACTGTTAGACAGTCGTTATGGTAGATATCACAGAGACCTAATGGAATGACATCACATTAATACATCACCACTGGCTGGGGGGGAGACCGTGGGTTCCATTCCAATCTATACCGTGTTGCCTAGGTTTCATGATCCCGATGCAAAAATTTTACTGAATGTCAGGCACTACACAATACCTCCATTAGTTAATTGTTTCCTGTGATGTGCATGACTATGATAAATTGAACCAAACAACTTCAGGCTACGATTTATACATTTAAGTAAATACTATTTCTAGTATGCTTTCCAATTTATTGCCCGTATAGAAACTGTCATGAATTCAATTTTCCCATTATTGTACCGTAGCAAGTTCCGCATGCTTCGCCGCTGGCATTTATCTGACCTCTGCAGTCAAAACGGCTGGGAAATAAGTACCATTTGTAAGATGACACAATCTTATGGGTACCTGCTACAAGCAGGTTGAACTACTTATAATAACAAAATATACAATGTGAAATAATACTTGCCACTTTAAAAATTTACCGGAGAGATTTTTGGTAGGATCATTCACATACCTACGCTTGACATGAGCAGATAGCTTTCATATTAACACACTTTTCAAATAATTCATAATTATTGGTGAAGGACATCTAAGAAAAAACTGCCATTCATATCTTTAGTTCATAATTAAAGCCGGAAATACCTCTATAACTGTGTAACGTAATAATCAGACTATGTCTATTCAGAAATGTTTGCTAGGTAAACTTTCAGCAAGTTTTATAAAAACTAATCTAAATAAAAACAATTACTCTATTAAGGACAAGGTCCGAAATAACACTATGAGACTGCTCTGTTATTCTTTTAAATTGTTTCTGAATGTACTCGCATTTTCCCGTGTTTATTGCACAGAAGGTCAACGACGCAAAAGATTATCGTCTTAAATGTGATGTGAAAATAGTGTCAATGTTAAATGTCAGTAGGTACCTATCCCAAAAGTCGCTCACATTGCTGTTAGTTGACACAGTGCACACTTTGACGGTGCATTCTGAATGTTGGCAACGTCGCAAAAAAGGTCCATCCAAGTGCTTTCTTTACACCTTATATTAATTATTCTGTGATCCGACGTTGTTAACTATTGCAATTCATAATCAATATTTAACTAGTCTTACCAAGAGGTATCCAGTAACTGGATTGTGGAGGTCAGATAGGCAGTCGCTCCATGTAAAATACAGGTATTCAACTGCATCCGGTTAGATTGGAAGCCGACCCCAATATTATGTGGGAAAAGGCTAGTCAAATGATGATAATGAATCAATATTTTAGTAGGTACAACACAGAGCGATATTTTATATTTCCATTTATTATTTTTAAATAATTTACCAAAGCTATTTGCGACGTTCCCATCAGCCATACACATACAGTACATACTTTAGGCTCGCTCGGTAGTAATTTTTTACAATCTGACAGTTTTAAGTCGAGGCTCAAAACTTAACATTGTTCTTGAACAGTCTAAGTGCGAGAAACATTTGTACACACGGCTACACATCAAGCTATACATTTCCAGTATAAGCTGACCTCGCATTGTACGGAAATCCTATAAAATGTGAGATCAGCATAAACTGGAAATGTATAGCTTGATGTGTAGCCGTGTGTACCTATTTCATTATTTACTCACTTTAGTAACAGTCCTATGACAATGCCTGTACACTATTCCAAGGACTAAAGCGAGCTGGCATCCTCGGCACATCCTTTCACGACCTACAATAAGGCATTTATGAATGGGCGCTTAAACTAGCGATTGCCTACTCACCTCACAGCTATTTTATTTAATACAAAAGATTCTTGCTGAAACGGTGTTTGATTGCATTCAACATCGTCTGCTTGTAATAGGGTATTAGGTAGTCGACTACCGTATCCTATTGTTTAAATGGCAGATTGGTACTTGGTGCGACTCCTTACCTACATCTGAGTGTACTACCTACTTATGAAGCTAGGTACTGCTAACATACTCATCCTTAGTTCGAACTCGCCTCGTCTGTTGTACCCTTGCAGCTGATAGGCATATAAAAAGCGGGCGAATTCGAACTAGGGATGAGAATGAACGAAGCAATTGGAAAATTCATCAAATCTTATCTTTTATAAAAAGCTTCTTTATACAGGAGGTTGTCCTATAGACTAGGTATCTTCCAGGTTTTTTTTAGTTAAACCAAGTCTTTACAAGACTCTAAGTAAAAAACATTGAGGGGCTCCTGGCAAAATAATAACAGCCGCACATGACGATCGAAGATTAAGCTACGCTTGCCGCAGTCGCTTTGTAGATGGGTGACCATCAATAGATGGTCACCCATCTACAAACCGACCACCCCTCCGTGTCTCGGAAAGCACGTTAAATCGTATGTTCCGGCTGTCATTATAAGATCTTTGTCAATCGTTACGGGTAGTCGTCTTCAGAAGCCCAAAAGTCTGTCATCCAGTCTTACCAAGGGGTATCATGTTACCCAGTAACTGGTTAGTGGAGGTCAGATAGGCAGTCGCTCCATGTAAAATACCGGTATTCAGCTGCATCCGGTTAAACTGGAAGCGACCCCAAGATAGTTGGGAAAAGGCTACGCAGATTGATTGATCTCAAAGTTAAAAATTTAAAGTAGTTAATTTTGTAGGTAGGTAGGTACCTAAGTGCAAAAAGGCTAACTCATCGATCTATCAGCAACCATCTGTGAGACTGTGAAACACGTTAAGACTTCGTTGTTAGGAAGTTTGATTCGATTAACCTACAAAAAATGCACCTTGAACTTTATGCACTGACAATGAGAAAAACGATAATGACCATCTTCGGCAACCCTTCACTTCGCGTGTAGGTAATGAAGTGTTGATGACACCATTCCTCTGTACGCAACGATTAGGTACCTACGACTTTGTTGTTTGACCCGAAGTAAGTAGAATACTGCCGTTCCTATATGCTCGTAAGTTTACCAACCACCAACACCGCCACCAAGTTTATGTGAATGCAAAAAAAAGTGTGGACAACAACTAGGCGCCTATTATCGAATTCTCTTACCTTACTAAAAAATATTTACCTAGGTACAATCCTACACAAATTTTTAGAGGGAGTCGAAAGTGATTCTGTTGTAAGGTCATGTCAAAGAAACTCAGGTTTCCCGAAGCACGCTGGGTTGATCACATCATGAAAGTTGCAGAAAACACCGAAACAAGAAACACATAAAGACTCCTTTCTTTCATGAAAGACGCAGGAAGGAAAGGAGAATCATCTCAAAATCAATCAATCTGTGTAGCATTTTCCCAACTATGTTGGGGTCGGCTTCCAGTCTAACCGGATGTAACTGAATACCAGTATTTAACATAGAGCGACTGCCTATCTGACCTCCACAACCCAGTAACTGGGTAATACGATACCCCTTCTTGGTAAGACTGGTTGTCAGACTTACGGGCTTCTTCGACGACCCGTAACGACTGTCAAAGATCCACGAATGACAGCCGGGACCAACGGTTTAACGTGCCACGGAGGCACTGAGGAGTTCCTGTATGTAAAGATGGGCACCCAACCACGGACCAAACCTGGCAAGCGTAGCTTAACCTGATGAATAGACCCGTGCGGCTGTTATTACTTAGCCACGAGCTCCTGAGACGAGCGCTTAAAGGACAATCATTCTGCAATGGATTATTCCGTGTTGAAATGATATTTCAGGCTGGAGTTATTCGGAGTAGGTATACCTATTATTAATGCCTAGGGTTGGACTCGGGACAACGTTTTAACTTTTAATGGGTAATGTACCTACCCAGGTGTGAGAAACGAGTCCTGTGTTAGACCTAAGTAGGTATTTTAATAGAACACTTGGGAAATAACTAGACTCGACGAGTCATCGATTACCTACATAAGTATTCGCAAGCCTCTTCTGGAAACCCGATTAAATGCCATAAAGAGTAATACTACATTCCTTTGCTTAAGTTTAGAAATCCAGGAACCTCACATCGGTTTGGAAATATTTAAACGAAATAAGTAGTAGGAATTGTCCTGGTAAAACACCAAGTTGTTTTTCCTTAAGATATGAACAAGTAGGTAAGGACAGCAAACGGATAATTCGTAACCTCCTACATGCCTACGGCCCATCTAAGACGACTGGCGGAAAATAAAAAGAACGTCCTAAATGGGCCGTAGGCATGTAGGACGAGTTGACGAATTACTCCAGCAAACGTGTCAACATCCTAAAGTTATTGACATGAATTTATTGATAAATTTAGTTAAAGTTAAAAGGCATCTAAACACAAATTAGTTACCTACTTAAATACCGACCTTTTTTAATTAAACCACCTTGTAAAAAAAGGTATTTATTTACCTACATGTACCTTTATACTTATTTTATTTTTTTAGATGCCTTTTATCTGTGTCACACAGAGGCCGCACGTCTGTGGTAGGTACCTATACCGATTAAATACTAAATAGGTACGTACCCCTTTGAGCTGGCCTAGCGTGGTAGGTTTCAATAGAAAAAGAGCTTTTGGAACCACTGTCGTGCAGCCTACCGTATCTACTGGGGGCCGACCACCAACGCTTACAGCAGCATTATTTTAATCTTACTTCACTGGAGGAAATAGATGGAGCAAGACGTCCTGCAGGCGTAGCATGGCGCTTTCTATCTCTACGAAGAATAGACATAGCTCTTTCTATACAAAGTGACAGTTCGTTTCTTCATTTTTGACATCCACTGTAGAAATCTTTCTACAATCTGTCATTTTGTCTTTCATTTCTAACGATCTTTGTCTAGGTCTTTTTATATGTAGACTATTTCGGAAGAAAGTTTTCTATCTTTACTGTCAAAATCACACTGACAACCGATAAATTCTATGATAAAACAAAGAATTCTGAGTCGATTTATGTAAAAGAGTGAATTTCGTAAAAAGTGCAGTTGACTCTTTCTATTTTGCTGCCGTCTCGTACTGTCTACTGTCTACAGGAAACGCCATTTTTGTCTTCTCTTCCGTCGACAAAACGGTGCTCATGCTAGGCCTGCTGTAGAGTTTCATCTCTTTCTACACAGAAGTAATATTAATATAATAGGTACTGCTATAAGGTAAGCGGTGGCGATAGGCCCCCTGAACCAGGGACCGAATCCATACGATGAAACAAAAGCGATGACAATCCTACGTACCTATCGTAACAGTTTAGAACCCTACGCTAGGAATAATGTTACGGTCAACCGATGCATTCCATTAGATAACAATAACCTACCTGTTCAACATATTTAGCATAGCCCAGTGTTCCAATTAGACTCCATTATCAGGACCTGATATGGCGGAAGGCGGTGCGGCGTTGTGGCATCGTACCGGCCACTTCCGCGCATTGTGGCTGCGAATCGGGTCGCAAGCTGGCGCGGGCGGATGGCCCCCTGATTACGACATAGCTATTCACACCATGCAAATAATGCACTACCCGTGTGCAGGTCTCGGTAATTGCTTGACGGTAGGTAGATGCCCGGTTATATCACGTCTATGGTAGGTATAGTTCGTTTCAAAAGCATTTACCATGTAACATTTAAGCCAAGTGCAAATTACAGCCGCAACGGGCCGCAGTGCAACGCATTTTCATACATAAACGTGTGTTGCAGCCCTTCTGTGTACGATATATTGGTTTATAGAAAATGTACGAATGAAGGAGGATTTTCGCCACGCGTTGCGTTGCTACGAGACCCGCCCCAGTCTGAGCTAGCCTTTATGTGTAAGTAGGTAACTAATCATTGACATGCAGTTCGTTCTTCGTTTCGAGACTACGTTTTTAGTGGCTAGCCCAGAGGTCGCTCAGAGTGCAGTCACAAACGACAAGACAGGAGTTAAGACAACGCTTGTCTAGTAATCATCCAATTGCGTCACCGTTTCATAAATAGCATAACATCACGCCTGTAATCCCCGAAGGTTTAGGCAGAGGTGTACTATACCTAGTAGATACTTACACCCACATCTCGTCAGATATGTTTAAGTCCCATGTAATAGGAGCGAGCCTATTTTGCCGTATCGTCGGTAGTTTTACCCTCATAACATACCTTTGGGTAAGAGAAGGCATCTGCATATTCCCTGAAATATTTTAATTTCCTGGAGTCAGTAGCAGTCAACAGCTTATGTAAATTGGTGTTATGCTTATAATCGTCGTGTAGGTCATGCTACCTACCTTCATAATTAACCGCCAGCTTTGCAGTCACTACCTCAACCACAGACAAACCACAGTAGGCTATATAGCTACTACAGGCACCTTACCTTAGTTGCAACATAGTCGCGTAGGTGATATTGGTCAAGCTAAACTCGCGACAATCTAAGTCCGTTTTGACGTTTCGTTCTCGTACATATAATAAAACGTTAAGCCTTGAGAATCCGTTTTAAGCGATCTAGATAAGTCTTCGATTACAAACTTTCTAAGTATGTTCAATCGATATGTCTCGAGAATCAGTTTACAAGAAACTATTTTTTTTTTTCATCGCTACTCCTCAGACCAACAAAAAAGGAAAGACAGATCACGCCGTACATCAAAAGTGAAGCCACAAAACCAAGCTCCTGCAAGTAAACACACAGGCTCACGCACACACCTACACTAAAACCAAGCTCATCGCTCCTAGTACGTCACGAGTCGTCGTCTAGCTAACATCACCAAAACAAATATAATTATGCCTTCCTGTGTAGTGAAAACGTGTAAAAACAAAACTAAATCACAGAAAAAGTCTCACGGAATCACTTTTCACTTGTAAGTACTTAAAATAACATCGTTTTTTAATTTAGATAACTATGAATTTTAGGTTATTTGGAACAAAAAACCTGAACGAACGAAAACAGTGACATTTAAAGAGGGAGGGTTGCCATAATATGATTTCAAATTTCCCCATTCGATATTTTTACTTCGAGTAATTATATGTCTGTTTTTTTATGCATTTAATATTTTAGATTTCCATGTAATACTGAAAATAAAAATAAATGGATAGTAGCAAATTTACTAACCTATTTATACAAAAATACAAAAAAAATACAAAAATATTTATTATTTCCAAAACATTGTGTCATACATAAATTGAGGCAGCCCCAGTAAGTTACAATAGTACTTGTGTCGGAGCTGTCTCACTCTTCCCACAAGCGATAACTTAACAATGAAAATGAAATTAACAAAGCAAAGCACAGATTAAAAATACAAATTAAAAAATAAAAAATGAAAAATAAATGATAGTGATATTTATACACATATATATATTTTTTTAACACTCAATTGAAAATTAATGGATAATTCTAAGTGAAAGAGCGGAGTCTCCTAACACAAGCAATTCTTGCATAAAAGGTGATCTCATAAATGCACTTTGTACTTAATTGTTTTTTTATTTTATTTTGCAATGTAAAAAAAAATGTTTTTGTTTCGGAATTCTTCCTAAAAATTGAGGTACAATACCATACTCAACAATATTTTACTCGTACAATATTAGCCTACCCAAAATATTATTCCCCAAGTTATAGGGAAAAACTTTAACAACTGACAACCCTTTTTACACAAACATAGATAAAAAGGTGGCTTCACTTTTGATGTACGGCGTGATCTGTCTTTCCTTTTTTGTTGGTCTCAGCGCTACTCAAAGCATTTTTATAGCTGTCAAAAGGGACTTCTTAGATTGTCGCGAGTGTAGTTTCCTACAGTACGACACAACTTAGATGTAGCATCGACAAAATTCGTAAAACCAATCACATCCGAACTGAGTGTGCCTTCAAAATTACCAATCTTTATTACTGCGGAAATGATATTTATGCAAAAGCAATATTTTGTAAAGTCATATAACCAAATACATTCGTAAAATTAATGCGTAGATATTGTCGATGCTATAACTAAGTTGTGTCGTAGGTACTGAACTAAGGTATTTATTTCTAAGTAGCTACGCGATATACCTAAGTTTTCAGGTAAGTTTAGAGGTGTCACAACCTATTTTAATTAGTTTCGCTTGTCCGCAAATAATTTCGTACTGCGCAAACTTCTGGCAAAAAAGCATTATTAGCGAATACCATCAAGCTTGAATGAATGAGTAGGTTAATTTACACGATAATAATGAATAACAGATTAGTCTGATTCCCATGTGAACAGAATTAAGGTTTAATAGACATGTTGGTAATTTAAACGCCCACATTCGCTTCGGTGATTAGATTGTAAAACTAATTAGTTCACATCTCAGACCAACAAAAAAGGAAAGACAGATCACGCCGTACATCGAGAGTGAAGCCACAAAACCAAGCTCCTGCAAGTAAACACACAGGCTCACGCACACACCTACACTAAAACCAAGCTCATCGCTCCTAGTACGTCACGAGTCGTCGTCTAGCTAACATCACCAAAACAAATATAATTATGCCTTCCTGTGTAGTGAAAACGTGTAAAAACAATACTAAATCACAGAAAAAGTCTCACGGAATCACTTTTCACTTGTAAGTACTTAAAATAACATCGTTTTTTAATTTAGATAACTATGAATTTTAGGTTATTTGGAACAAAAAACCTGAACGAATGAACGAACGAAAACAGTGACATTTAAAGAGCGAGGGTTGCCATAATATGATTTCAAATTTCCCCATTCGATATTTTTTACTTCGAGTAATTATTATGTTTGTTTTTTTATGCATTTAATATTTTAGATTTCCAAGTAATACTGAAAATAAAAATCAATGGATAAATAAATAAAAATAAAAGTAAATCAGTACAAATATATAGTAACAAAAATTTTAGAATCATTTTTAGGGAAGGATAACATTTTTGTAAACTTGGATCTGGACCATAATTTTGTAGGCTATGAGCATAAGGTCCATTTAATTAAATGTATCATTGAAAAATATTTAACAATACGCTTTCACCACATTTCAAAATTAGAAACAATTTCACAGACACTAAAATCTAAAAGGCAGCAATTCAAAAAATTAACACAACAACAAGGTTTTTAAACGGAGAATAGAAATATACATATGAGCAGACGACTAAAAAAAATTTTTTTTTTGTTCCCATTTTCTTGATATTTTTTTCTTTAAGAAAAAAATTGCATCTTTTTAGTCAACGAACTGATAGACATAATTATTGTACTAGAAATAGGGACCTATTAGTTCAATCAGGTTTCAGGCTGGCTAAAGTAGACTCATCTTTCATGGGGTACTGTTTAAAATGTTGCAATAAAATTCCTCCCCACATACTTCAATTGAATGAGACGAAATTCAAAACTTGTATAAAACGCACACTATGCATGCAGACATTTATTATAAGTTGGAGGATTACATCGCTGATAAAAATGCTTGGCTTAATGCTGGTCCTGCTCCACAACCACAACTAACTAATTAACATTTGAAAATACTGTTGGAGCTGCTGAAGATTGTAAGACCATCTTTGCATAAACTCAATCTCCTTTGTATTACATAATTGCATAGCACAGGTGTGCGTCATGTTCGTGAACGGGCGCCGTCAGTTGTCACTGGTCATCTCTTAGTAGCCATGGTTTATTTTAATTTTTGAATTGTTTTTATTTTATAATTGCGGACGCTTTTTACGTACTTTCTATAGTCATTGATTTTGTTATCGTGGTGTTTTTGAATTTAATAAAGTTGATTAAAAATATAATTAAGTACCTATTTTATTTCAAAACAATTTACTTAAAGACTCATACCCACGACGATGATATGATTTACGCTTCAACTACCTTATAACTTATAGTTTAATTTCTGTGTGCATGGTTATTGGAAGAAGCTGTGTTACGCTCATTCATTTATATACAGATTGATTTTTCTGTAATTTACTAACCTATTTATATATATATATATATTTTTTAACACTCTATTGAAAATTAATGAATAATTCTAAGTGAAAGAGCGGAGTCTCCTAACACAAGCAATTCTTGCATAAAAGGTGATCTCCTAAATGCACTTTGTACTTAATTGTTTTTTTATTTTGCGATGTAAAAAAAAATGTTTTTGTTTCGGAATTCTTCCTTACAATTGAGGTACAATACCATACTCAACAATATCTTACTCGTACAATATTAGCCTACCCAAAATATTCCCCAAGTTATAGGGAAAAACTTTAACAACTGACAACCCTTTTTACACACACATAGATAAACAGGTGGCTTCACTTTTGACGTACGGCGTGATCTGTCTTTCCTTTTTTGTTGGTCTGAGGTTCACATTTTGTTCACTTAAGATCGAAATTCGAAAATGTTAATAGACTATTGACTTTAAATTGCCATACAGACTTAGTGCACGCCATCACACTCAAGGGTGTTTTTGTTGTTCAGTCAACAGCAACAAGCTATTATAATATGTACCTACCTAAAATTATAATTAAAGATAAAGGTATACCTACAGGCAGGGGGCCAAGTCTACTAATTTACAAACGTGTAAATGATCAGTTTTTGACAGATTTTGTATGGCATATCTGTCAAAAACTGATCATTGTGAGACCACTGACACGTTTGTAAATTAGTAGACTTGGCCCCTAACTTCTAACTACTTTTTAATAAATGTTATAAGTTGTACAACAATATTCTTGTCTCTTATCCTTAATAGTTATTTACGCACACAGTAAAAAGGAATGAGGTCGATGTGTTGGAAAGATGAATATTTTTGTTTGGTTTACCAAATAGCATCCCACTATACATTATCTACCCGTGTCACCCGGAGTGCACCTGCATCAAACTATGCAGATTAGTCCCTGATCAGCGATAGGTGGCGTCATCTATACGAGAAATCGCGAGTCAATATTTGTCAACTAACCCAGGCTGGTGTTCGAAGGCAGATCAGGCTGTGTGGAATACTCCACGTATTGGTAAAGGACTATCTCATACTTTGTAGTTAAGAGCAATTGATCAATTGTTTCCGTAATTAATATAAAGGGGAATTCAGTTTGGGCTGGTGTTGTTCTGTTTAAATGAAAAACATAATGCACATTACTTTGACTTTTTATTTACAATATATTAATATTCTCTTTAATTTTTTTCAGTTTTTTACGTTATTTTTCATTTCAGGCACTAAACAAACATCCTTTCATTTTATTTAAGCGTAAACACACGTTTAACAGTTATATGTAAGACCTCACTTTTCAAATACAAGTGCAACATAAGTGGACACAAACTATTACAGTTAAATTAAATACTTTTAGCAAAAACCGCCTTTGGCGTGAAGAGATCACCTGCGCAATAATCTCATTACAATATGGCTTAAGTAAGCTTTAACCTAAACTACGTACTAGAACAGCATTTCATCAAGTTATAACAGTTATTGCACAACTAAGTAATATTATAAATATGTGAACAAACAATTTAGCGCAGAAGTAAAGTGACAAAAAGTTTGTATTAGATCGAGACCTAATAACATAGATCGTTGATCCTGCAATACAAATGACATAGCAACAACAATCCAAATAGGAAATACAGAAAATCATGCGTTGTTTACCTAATTATACCTAAATACTAACGTAATTTTATTTCAATATAAATAAGTTATAAAAAGTGAGGTCCGTCAGAGGTGTTGAGATGGGAAAAGAGATTATTAGGAAATAGGTACACAGAATGCTGAAATGTGTACAAGCCGCGTCCTTTTAGAATATCCAAACCATGCAATAATTTGTTCGCATCCTATAACATTCTTCTTTTAATAAATTTCAATCGATGACATTTAACGATATTACACAAATTAATAATCGCCATAATAACTTGTACTTTACATCTAACAACTAAAATAAGAAAATCGATCATACCCAAAACCATTCAAACAAACATTACGTGCTGACACTGTCAGTAAGGTTTCCTGTACACGACGCCGGAGCCGCACCGGCGCCGGACCGCATGTTTGTGTATATGAATAAATATCACCCATACGCAGCACTCGTGCGGCTCCGGCGTCATTCACATGAAGCCTTAGTAGTTACAATCAGCAACACATTTGTCCGTCAATCAACTATTGAGAAAGCGTGGAATTCAATCATCCAGATGAGAACACATATTCTGCTGATCGACATAACATTGACCACAATGCAAAAAACCAAAATGAACATCAAGTTAACTAAAATTGATAGTATAGTCTGTGCTTCCTCTTGGCAAGAACTCTATTATAATTTGGTTTTATAGCAATACTTTTTTTTATAAAAATATTATCTTTTTTATTGCCACGTTAATAATTTGAGATCTACTAATTTATTACACTAAATACATGTTCACTTTACATCATACATCTTGAAAGACAAATAAAACAGGTACTATTTTACATTTATGATATTATTTGTCATTCCATGAACTCCTTGATATCTAATTAAATATACATACACGTCTATGGTAATATTAGCTTTAACAGACGTATGTGATTGAATGTCATATCAGAAAATTTACTAAATAATTGGTCTCTCAATAATCAATTCAGACACATATTTCTATTGAAGCTATACATTGCTTTACTATTTAGAGGAGTATACAGAAAACTACATGTAACAACCATACACAAACAAATAAATAGCAACATTAAGTATATCAAAGCCGTTGTTGTTCAGAGCGAATGCTGATCAAACATCGAACGAGAACGAGGTCTAGGTGCTAGTTAATTTAGCGACAAAACGGGTGAGACGAGGAGTTTTAGGCATTCTATCCGGCAACAACAGTGGTGGCAAAGTTTACTACTAAGTGGAGAAACAAGTAACAGGGAATCGGAACATGTATAACATCGGCATCACGTGAGGCAGCAGGAGGACGTGCGACGTCACGTGAGGCAGCAGGAGGTCGTGCGACATCACGTGAGGCAGATGGAGGTCGTGCGACATAACGTGAGGCAGCAGGAGGTCGTGCGACATCACGTGAAACAGCAGGAGGTCGTGCGACATCACGTGAGGCAGCAGGAGGACGTGCGACATCACGTGAGGCAGCAGGAGGACGTGGGACATCACGTGAGGCGGCAGGAGGGCAGGCGGCCGCAAGACGAGTGCCAGCGCCGCTTGCGCCGCGACTCCGCGTCCGACAGCTCGGCCGTCGACAGCGTGCGCGACCCGCCGTCGCCCAGCTCTGCAACACGCACGCCCACTTATACGTCACATCCAACGACCCAGAGGATTACATCGAGTCCTGAACGCCGACGCTCTAGACGGGTATCGGTACAGACATTTATACGAAAATGCGATTTATCGTAAACGGTATAATTTTAAATATCCGTTACGATAAAAATCGCCTTTTCGTAAAAATATCGCTTACAAGTCGGCGGTCAGGGCTCGACATACTATTCAGATACTATTAAGATATAATTTTCAAATCGATTTTAATTTAGGATAATTTGCATTGATAGTCAATTTGCTAATCAATGAAGTTCCATAACTTAACATAAGCGGTTGAATTCTGTAACAACAAGCGTTACGCCGCAATTAATTAAACTAGGTTGTTCACTCGCTTTAGGATGACCAATTTGAGTAAACTCATGCGGGTACCCGAATGCGGGCCAGCAACCAAGATTGCGCTTACGCCTTTATCAATATTGGAGAGCCGAGCGACCACTGAGTAAAGTCAAGTATCTGTATAGTATGTAATCTACGTCGCGCTACAAAGCCGTCATCTCTTAAGCAATATCAACATCATTCAATAGAAAACTATGTTATTAGTGAAGTACTAGGTACACACAAACATACAGTACGTATATTAAAAAATATATTTGACTGCACATAATTATATAACGGTTATCTAATATTTGCTCGCATCATAAACACGTTTTATTATGGAACATAAATTAGTCTTTATAAATTATTAGCCTGATATTGTTATAGCGGGTATATGTAGGTATATGGCTGTTCATATAGATATAAGGTCTCTGGTATAAAAACCTAGAAGCTAGATTGGGGCGCCGTCACTCGCATGCAACGAACCTAACTCAACGAACAAACGCGAGCGCGCACGAGACCGGCTATGCGCACTTCTTCAGACTCTGAAAATTGTACGACTCTATTTACCTCTTGTATATTTACATAGATAAAAGGCTTCCTTCAATTAACATAGGACAGATCAGATAGGATTCGTTTAGACGCTACAAGCGTCAGTGAAACAAAACCTCACAAAATGTTAAAATAAATTCCGTTAAATTCAGCACAGCAACAAAAATGTGAAGTTTACAAGTATGACTATGAGAAGTATAATTTAATTAATTTATGTAACTACTGATATCACTAAGACGGCCATTCAAAGATATGCAGTGGAAAATGACTATGAAAGTGATCATACAGTCACGTAGTTGCATACAAATCCTAATATCTACAAATTACAATCACAAATATTATCCTAGCACTTTTACAGCTTTGCCACAAGTTCAATGGTCCAAATGCTACCCACAGGGCTAATTGAACCGTGGCTACACAGGGGTAGTTATGGGCCCCAAATTTTCGGACTGTTTTACTGTCTTTTATTTGCGGTCAACATAACGGTTGCCCGAATTACAAAGTTTCGTTGAGCGAGTATGCACTCACTGTACGAAATCCTGCATGTCTTGCAAATGTAACCTATTCGCATTTCAACAATAATTTTCATTATAAATGTTGACAAAACGAAAAACCTTTTCATTTTGCGACTGTACACTAAAATTTCACTGCCTATATGCAAAGTCAGTAACGTCATAAAAAAGTTCATCATCAGTATCAGACTGACCGTGTCTGTAGTCTCGCTCGGTGAAGTACTCCTGCGCCGAAGGGTAGTGTCGCTCCACTAAGTAAGGGATGACGGTGGAAGTGTGCAGTTCGTCCGAGCGACGCGAGCGCGGCGTCACCATGCGCTCGCCAGCCTCGAGTGGCGGTCGGGCTTGGACCCAACTGTAATAGAAAAAGGTTATTTTTAAAGAAATAAATACATTTGTAATCGCGTACTTAAATATATTTTTTTATATGATATAACTATATTCCATTTGAAATAAGATTAGACAGATAAATAAGCCTTTATTAGAGTCCGTTCAACCGATTTTGACTTCTATTGAGTTGGTGGCATGACAAATGGCAGTTGCAGTACACAGTTGGTATTGTGTGACCTTTTTTGCTTTTAATGCCATCCTTATACCTACGGGATATAAGTCATAATTGGTTGAACGGACTGTAAAAAGGTTTGTTTAAATGTCTAAATCTTATTTCAAATGGAGTATAGAAATTAACTAGATTCTAGGGAAGTACCCTGAAAGTCTTGATTTACTTGCGAGTGAGCGGAATATGCGACATAATTTGAATAATGGCCATATAGCGGAATATGCGACATAATTTGAATAATGGCCATATAGCGGAATATGCGACATAATTTGAATAATGGCCATATTTTTTGAAAATTGATTCTATTACCGCTCAGCTATTTGTTATTAATTTCAATTTGATATCTCTACGCGTTCCTGAGAGAAAGGGTCTCAGACAGACGGACAAAGAAGTGATCCTACAAAGGTTCCATTTTTCGTTTGGAGGTACATAACAATAAAATACACTAAGATAAAAAGTGAGATCAAGGGTGAGCATTTTCGGAGAATTTTTTTTTGCATCGAAAGGAGTTGATACTTTCCTAATTTGAATAAGTGGTTGTGATAAAAATCCGCCTATTAGCTATCTTGGTAGTGATGTAAGATAAGAATAACACATTATTTAGTTTGGTACCTAGTGCACGAGCCAATCCGCGGAGGAAAGACATCCCTTACAGGCAAGATCTGTAGTTGGATCCCAGTTGGCTGAGAGAACATGCTTCATAATGCCTTAATTCTCGGCTCATCGTTTGAGTTTTTTTAGGGAATTGTGGATTAGCTCCGAAATAGATATTAGTTTTTTATTGGCATAAAGTGGGTGTACTTCTCTGCGTGCCCTTCAGAACTACAGACGAGAGTAGTATTTATGTTAGTTATAAATAAACATTCAGATGATAACATGCTATCAGCAATTTATTATATTATTGAATAAACAAAGTACTTAATTCTTTCCTTTGTTAATAACAACATACAAGGCTATTTTCCTGTTGTATACTAGTATTGGCTGGATTTAATGACAATGCGTCACAGGGATAGACATAACAAAAGACTGTATCCTAACTAATATTATTTGTATGTTACGCTTCCACACTAAACGGCTGAGCAGATTTGGATGAAATTTGGCACATGGATAGACCATGACCTGGGTTAAGACATAGGATACTTTTTATCCCGATATTCCGACGGGATCGGGACTTATGCGGGTGAAACAGCGGGGCGCAACAAAGTTTTGGTTTGGAAACCACTAACAATTTGATTGCTAATGGAACCATGGCAGTTTGATTGATAAGTGCCTACCTATCTTAGCAAAGGTGAAGTTATGAAGCAAAATTAAATAACTAAAACAAGCTAAGAGTCTAGAACTTGAAAGTTAGAGTCGTGAACACAATGTCTTAAGTAGGTACAAACTTCAATGACCCATTAAAACGATAAGTACCATAAGTACACTTGGTTCAAATAAATATTATTTACAGTTTCGCACATTATCCTTGAAGTTAACATTTTCTTCACATAAGTGCTAAGTCGAATAAATAGAATGAGTATTTATGCGTAGGTAAACAACATAATCTCAACAATCACTAAGTGAGTACTATTAAAATGTTCACCTCTAACGTAACCTCCGGAAAGGCCGATTTACATGCTATTTTGTAAAAAATAATAGGCATTTATGAAGACATAAAAAAAAATATGTAAAAAATAGCAGTGACAGGAACTTATTATAACATCAGCCACATAGACTAAGTAAGTTGGAAAAGTACGTATTATTGAAGCTAACTCAAAAACTACCAAAGCAAAGTTAATAAAAAATTATAAATGGGACCACCGCACAAGCTTCCTCTACCAAATGAAAAAAGAATTTTCAAAATCGGTCTACAATTGACAAAAATATCGATGAATATTTTTTTTTTTAAATAAAGTCGCACATAGAACCTCCTCCTTTTTGAAATTCGGTTAAAAAACGTTGATCTTTACCCTACTTGTCGATTATTATTGTAACTGTTTTAAATTCTTGTGTATCGTCGTTGATGTGTCATTTTTGACGACATTTGCATCGTGGTCAAGGATTTCATAGGGTGATAATAAACTTGAATCTTTAGAAGGTCAGTTTTCAAAAATATGTAACTAGCCTGTTGCTGTAATGTCCCACTGCATTATGTCACAGAATAATTGGCAAAGTAAGACCAAATTATTGGAAACTAAAAAAGATTTCTGTAATAATACGACCTAATAATAATATTTACAAGTTTTATGAATATAGAAAAAGAAGATTTCTTTGAAGAATTTTCAATAATCTGGTCTTTTGCATAAATCGTACGATTTTCGCAAAGATTACTTAGATTTTTCCAATCATCCGGCGACACATACACGTCTATTCTTTGCTAATGCGAGCCTGTCCTTCCCGCCATCTTCTCCTTGGTTTGTGAGTTTCAATAGAGGTCTGTGGTTCGACAATACATATAAATAAAAGTATGAAACATACGAGTGCCTCCTAATCTCATGCACGGTAGGCCTGAGGTCTGGGTCACGCTTTAGCATGTTGGTGAGCAGCAGGCCAAGCGTGGGCCCCAGCGAGGGCGGCGGCGGCGCCGGCTCGTCGCGACCGATCGACTCCAGCAGTCGGTACACGTTGTCGCCCTCGAACGGGTACCGACCGGTTGTCATGTTGTATCTGCGAACAATATGATTAATCAGTGGAGGTGTAAGCACAGCGCTTATTTGCATAAATTCTCCTGCATCACTTTCGTACATCTCGCATGAACTATTGCACACTACAGTAGGGCCGCACCGCACTTTTCTGAATTGGAATGCGATGCGCTGCGGCCTGCTTGGGCTTTCATGTGCCGCGTACTGTACGATGATACACCTTAGGTTTCATCATCATTCTCTTGCCCTTATCCCAATTTATTTGGGGTCGGGGCAACATGTCTTTTTCTTCCATACTTTTGTACTGTACAGCGCATGCCTAAGGCGCGGTACAGCGGTCTGGGTCAAACTATAGCCGTGTTGTTTTTTAAATTATTTCGAACTTTAGTTCACTAACGATAATGAACAGTAACTGTAAATTATTAGTGAACTATCTCTTCTTGGTCGCGTACTTCATTACTGAAGGTCGTGTCCCTGAAAGGCGTTCGTGGTTAGTGAACTATACAACGGTTCAATAAACCTAATGTAGTAAACCAAACTGACAATTAGTGATTAAATATGAATAAATAAGCCATTTTAATAACAAAACAATTTATTATGCTGGTAAAACAGGTATAACTGGGTAATTTTTTTCCTAACCACATAATTAAAGCAATGTTAATAAACTGGAAGCAAATCCCACACTGTTTCCCAATGATATGCTTATTTATGTAAGTTTTATATGTATGCAAAGTGACAAACAAGTCATGGATAGTGGGGCGATGATGATTAATAGTTTTTAATTATTCATGAATCACTATGTTTACTAACAAAGTAATGTGCAATAGGTGTGTATTGAACTCTGAACAGTGATAAGGTTTATAAAATAACCTAAATGTTGAATTTATAATTATTTATGATAGTGGTCATTTAATTATAAATTCAACATTAATGACGAACCAATAATGTGTGAAACAATGATCCATCACAAGCACCATCATCAGCTAGACATCTAAGTGAGCATGACATACTATCAGCCGCCAGGTCATGTTCATGTCATCATCATTGCCTGTCTGTATCTATATTGAAGTAAAAGGAATGTAGGAATTTAAAGCCTCATGCACAGGAGTGATGTTATGTTGTTAAGTATTAGCCGTCTATTTTAAAGACACTGCAAAGCCAGGAATGCAGCTTTAAAAATTTATTGTCAAACATTTAGTTAACAATGTTGTTAAACAAAAAATACTATGCAAACAAATTTACAATTGAATTTTTTACATAAGACAAAATGACAATCAAAACAATCCTGAATGTAAAGTCAAAAAGATAAATGCGCCCTTTGTAAAGGAAACAATGCTATAACAAAAGGTCAGTGTTAGTGGGTAATGTTCTATTTTCGTTCACTTACAATGTGACTCCGCTGCTCCAGAGGTCAACTTTGACGCCTGAGAACTGTTCAGCACCGTTGGCGATCTCTGGCGGCTGAAACGCGGGGGAACCCTGCCCTGTGTAACATGTATCTTCAGGGGAAAACATGTCTAATGCCTGAAAATTACCAATATAAACACATTATTGTATATTTTTTGAAAAGTGTATATTGTATTCTTTGGAAAGAATTGGGGATGCCTTTACCCATCATCATCAGTTGGAAATCTAAAGCAACTTATTAAAAAAAACTAGGCTTTAGTTGCCAAATTAATCAAGGCTAACACCCGGTTTCTGATTTGAGAAAAGTAGCAAATCTCAACTGATTATTCTCAAATACATAAGTATGTGCTTTTAAAATCGAATTTCGTTAAACCATATTCAACTGATCATTTACTTAAGTATTCCTGATCAATGCAAACACGTTCCAGTCTTGATTAGAGTTAAAAAAATCTTAATTCAGAAACGAAAATTCGATTTTAAAAGCGCATACTTATGTATTTGAGAATAATCAGTTGAGATTTGCTACTTTTCTCAAATCAGAAACCGGGGGTTAGTGTAGTAATATTGAGTAAGACAAAATTAAATAGTTTAGAAATAGCAGAGCTGTTTGCAAGGCTAGTTTATGATTGTTTTTTTATCAGAAAACTGTTTTAAATTTGTTTTTGTTAACAAAAATGGAGGTAGTTGGTAATAATAATTTTTGTAGTTAATTATTGCCTAGTTTCAATTCAATAGTAAGCATGTAGTGTCACTTAAATTCAATTAACTAGCTAGATTAACAGTTAATGCAATTTAGTATTGGTTGTCTTAACTACATTAATGCTAATGTAAAAAGTACTTTAGTTTCTAAAGCTTACAGTCTTAAATTACAATTCTTACTCCAAGTCATTTTAGATTAATTACCTCAGCAACACCAAAATCTGTTATTTTCAGTGTCTGATCTAGTGTAAGCAACAAATTCCCTGGTTTGATATCCTTGTGTACCACACCCTGGCCATGCAAGTACTCGAGCCCATCCAGGAGTTGAGTGAAGTAGTCATGTGCTTGCCGCTGTGGGAATTTCTTGCCGGGGCTCCCTTCTAGCATGTCCTAGACAATATTTGTGATATTATTTATAGAGAATAATGAGTTTATAAAAAAAGGATAAAATAATAACTATAAGGTATTAGCATTGTGAGGGCTTAGATTTTGATAAAATCTGAAATTAATTTTTTCCTACAATTTTCCTCTTTGTAACCTGTTATAGTCAACAATATGTGCCACAGCAAAAATAAACGAAATGCTCTAGACCTTGAAAGGTCACAAAGTAATCTCACTAAATTATACTGTAGAGGTTCCCGTCAAATAAAATGAATAGTGCAATGTAACTACGTTAACTGGAGTCACTTATCTGTCTAGAGTACTCTAGAATGTCATGTCCTTTGCACATCATTAACCTTAATGTATTTTCAATGTGATTTACTTGGATTGAGTTGTAATAGCAGGTCAAAGATACCATAAAAACAAAAAATGTGAAACATTGAAAAAAATGTAGGATTTTTTTTACACTTACCTGGAGCACACCAACACAGAACTCCATCACGAGATACATCTTCTGTTTCTCATCATTATACATAACATCGACTAGTTCTATCACATTTTTGTGTCTAAGAATTCGCAGCAATTGTATTTCCCTCTGTACATTCTGTTCACCATTCGGTATTCTTCTTAGTTTTCTCTTTTTCAATATTTTCACAGCTCTTCTGCACAGCGACTCGGAGTCCAGCATCTCTTTAACTTTACCATACGAGCCTTCCCCCAGGACATCTCCCATCACATACTTTCCAACCATTTTGCATTTTTTCTTCTTGCTTCTATAAATTATATCTGCGCTATCGACTCTATGAAAACATAGATTAGTTTGGTCTAAATTAAGATCTAATTCATCTATTTGATCGTTGTCTAGCCATGTCACGGAGTGCGGTTCGGGACTACCGTCCAACATGAAATTATCGTCGCTCTCCTGCGGTGCAATGATGTTTGATACCTCATATTCCACATTGTCCACATCTGGAAGACTTTCACTACTACTGATTTTTCTACACATTCTTGGATCCATTATCTATCAAAACAACACATTTGTAAATCTATGCGTACTGCAAGGCCTTTTGTCATGAGATCATGAAGGCTATATCAAAATAAATTTACTTATTTAAATTACACATATCTCAAAATTTACACCATTGATGTGGACAAATAACCATATAAAAATTATACTCTTTTTGTTTGTATTGTAATACACTAAGATGGTAAATAAAATTATGAACGATCGCGCAAATGCTCCATTAGACACGAACCACAGATAACAAAAATATTTGTATAAAATTGTTTATGGAATTTGATGTTCATGTTGGATGTTGCCACCATTTTACAAATCGACTATGTTATGTTTTATAGAGCGACAAGAGTCACGAACATTATTCTTGGACAAATAGGAGAAATGTCCTAGCTAGACCGTTTTGATATGTACTGAAGTTACCAGATTTTTTCCGTTTTCAAATTCTCTCAAACTCAAAGCATTTATTTCAAGTTAAGCATAACAAAATTCAAATTTTCTTATGTCCAATTTGCTTATCAGTATTAGGTTGTATATTGATCAAAATATGCTCCGCGAACGTAACAAGTATGTTTTTACAGAATTATCATCATCAATACAACCCTTCATATTCATTAAATCATAACATTTGAAGTGAATTCTAGTCCTAGAAAGTTGTATTGATGATTGTAATGATTATAATTCAGTAAATAAATATTATTTACGGCCGCGAATCTTAATTTGATCATCGTACAATCTCTGTCTCTGGACACTGACCTTCAAATTGCAAAAAACGTAATAAAATTTAAATTTCATGGGCTACACTGGCGTTTGTCCAGGACTCGGTCAGTCAGATAGATAAAACTACATACATAGTTGCCCATTCCAAAGCGTAATAGGTTCTTATGAACCAATTTACATTGGTCAATCAGAAAGATTCAGCTAGTTAGTTGCCCATTCTAAGTAGAAAGACGAGTTTTTTAAAGAATTCAATAAAATAAGGCATGGATCTAAAAGATGATCAGCCCTACTGACGGTGCCCGTTCACTAACATGACATATGGATCAGCACCATTCATACATTGACGTATTCTCCTTACCCATCCTCAACTTACAAAAACTGCTGCCACTACATTTATATTCACGAAGATTTTTATCGAATTCTACCCCAAGACAAGATTCCACGGTTGAACACAAATATTTAGTCAATTACAACCAGCAAAAAATTTAAATGATCAAAAGCCTGGGTGTCAGTCTAACCTCATCAGTCCACTTCCGGAAAAAGAAACTTCGCCGCGGTAACTTCAAATCGTTCTGTATTTTTTATTTTTTTTACTATGATAATGTGCTTACCGACGAACAACATTTCATTTGTCTTTAAATGTACATTTTAATTAGTTGTGTGTGGCGATTGTAGTTTGGCTAACAGTGCTCGTTAACATTTCTGGAACCCGTGAAATCAGATACGGTAATAAATGAAAACACATTTTGGGTAGGTAAATAGTGTAAACACATCAAAGAATATAATTATTATTTGGTACGTAATAAATAACAAAGATATAAAGTCATAGTCCATATTATCGGATGCATTTCATGCATTCTTAGCTATTTGAAATTTTAGGTAAATTGCATGATTTATTTTTACCTATCATTAGATGCATCATCATTATACGAAAATAACATAGGTTTTTTATTTTACAGTTTTAGTATTTAACTTTTTGTTCATTCATCTCTTTCTTGAGAAGAGCGAGGCGTGTGAGGCAGGCGTCACGCCAAGCACGTCTCTCCGGCAGTTTGTCCAAAGGCACCATCTTGTTCAGTTGTGCGCAGATTGCATCGGCACTCTTGCTTGTGGTCATTCGTGGAATATCTCCCATCGTCTTGCTGACGTTGTAGATGGTATCTCCGTATCTAAATATTAAAAAAATGTTTAAGTTTTATTTTTAGGCAGGTAAGTACCTACTTACCGAGTTACAAACGAGAGGAATTAATTAGGTATTCTAAAAACTTGCTTCTACAACTAAATTCTAAGCTTCGTAAGACATCGCATAGAAATAATCTTGATTAAATATGAATATGATGATCATGCAGAGTAGGTAAACCACTTTTATCGACCGTTCATTCATTGTTCACATTTATGGCTTCAGTTGACTTCTAACTTTATTGACTTTTTACGAACCTCTCAATATAAGACTTCATGCCTTCCGCATTCAAGTGCGCAGTTTCCAGAGATCCCAGGAAAGCGTATCTCATTCCGAGACCTTCTGAGATAACTTTGTCAATGTCTTCTACATTTACGATTTTGTTGTCGACCAGGCGCCAAACTTCATCCAGAATCGCGTACCTAAGAGTATAAAAACGTAGGAATTAAAAAAAGGAAAAATAATGTTAAATATGAAAGACACGAGCATTATAGGTAGCATAGCTAGCATATTAGCTTTTTAGTCATTATGAACCTATTGCAGTCCACTGGACGTACCTACCTATGCATCTCCAATCGCACGCCAGCTTCTAATAATTTCATATTTTTTGTAAGTACCTAAGTACTTAGGTATAATCAAACTTCAATGCTTCATCATCATCACACACAGTTCGCCAACTGTGCCTGTCTCACACCATTGTTTTAAACTTTTGGGTACTCGCATTGATCTCAGGAAATTATATTAGGTACCTACCAATGCTACTCTTACCTACATGTATCTAATCATCAAAATCACGTATGTATCTTTATCCCGAAGGGATAGGCATAGTCGTGTGTAGTTCGAACCAACACCCACATTTCACTAGTTATCTATTAGGGAGTACATGTGTATATAGACCAATGGTCACTGACCGGATAGAGATCCAGACTTCAATTTAGGTTGCAAGAATTTCGATTGACAGAATAAAACATTGAATGGTCACAGAAGAACCATAAGACAGCGAAGTATTTAACGCTAGACTCACTGAATACGGTTGAGCACAAATCCGTCAATCTCGCGGCTCAGAGAGACTGGCTCCTGTCCAATCTCCAACATGATCTCCCTCGTCTTCTCACACACGTCCTTCCTGGTCCAGGGAGCGGGGACAATCTCCACGAGAGGCACGTAGTACGGTGGGTTGACTGGGTGGGAGACGATGACCTGGAAATATAATTTAAATTATGCTATCAACTACGTTATGTCGTTATTAAAGGATAGTACATGAATAATTAATTGTATACAATACGGTTAATTAACTATGAAACTATTTAAAAGTTATATTAAAGAAATACAATATATCTACTTACTTAATTTATAATATCCTAACATAACTAAAACGATTAACAAACATAAATATAATAACAGTAGTTGTAGTTGTAGTTATATGTGAGTTACAAAATTATTATAACTAAACATTTTATCATTATATTTTGTATAACTAGATACTAATATTTAAATTACAATAAATTAAATGATGACATTTGTGTTGTTACGGGGTCGAGTTGTTTTCTTTGTAAAAATCTGTTAGTGTAGGGTACAATGTATGAGGAAAAAATGCCAAGTTGTTAAAAGTTGAATAAAAATAAAATGTTCTTAGAATAAGGAAATCATACTAGGTAGTCTTGTATCGGTTGTCTGTTTACACCAGGGTATTTTCCTCAACGTAATAATATTTTGCAACCTGTGCGCTTACACCAATTTATTTATTTATTTATTAATTAAAACTTTATGCACAAGTAAAAACTACTGTACAAAGGCGGACTTAATGCCTGAGGCATTTTCTACCAGTCAACCTTAGGGTGATGCAGAGACAGACATGGCAGGTGCAACATAAGATAATACATATAACTTGAAAATAATGAATAATAATTAAATAAACATACATAGATACATACATAAACATAATAAACATATATAGATACATACATATGAACAAAATAAACTTAGTTGGGAGAAATAACGACAGGTAGGGGAGAAAACGAATCCAGCAAATTAACGCTGGGATGATTCTGCCAACTTCTTACAAATATGTTCACGTGCCTTCACTTTAAAGGATAAGCGACTAGTTGCCGTCCTGATGTCCAGAGGGAGCGCATTCCAAAGAAAGACCGCTTGGACGAAGAAAGAAGAGTGGATGAAACCAGAGCGGTGAGAAGGACATCGTAGAAGACGATTGTTGGTAGAACGAAGATTTTTACTATGGGCAGAGCATAAGTATTGAACATGGGAAGTCAGGTAAGAAGGAGAAGTGGGTTTGTCGAGTATAGAAAACAACATAGACAAAGCCCTTAACTCTCTGCGCTGACGAATGGGTAACCATTTCAAAAGCACTCGATGATACATGTTCATATTTACGAAGATTGAAAACGAATCGAATGCAATTATTGAGACACCTACCTATACCTATTCGTTGTCTGACATACAAATGAGTACCTATATTCGTTGCCATAGTACGTAAACTTACAAAAAAACATCCTTCTGAAGGAGTAAAGTTCAACGCTTATTTTTCTCTTTGCAGTCGGGTTTTTTGTTTTTATAAATAATTTTTCTAAAATGACATTGTTGATAAATTATTGACCCGACTGAATGATGCGGTGCATGGTTGGAACCAAACTTCCAACAGTTCCAACACCCTACTTGACCCTAATCTAGCAGTTTACCTACAAAACAACTACTTAAGTAGCAGGGATTAGTTTGCTTGCACGCATGCTCGAGACGAGAGACAATTAAGATTATTATGACGAGTACGAAAGTTCAATTACCTGTGCCTTGTGTTTCATCTGCTCGGAGAACAATGATGGCAAAGTGGTACTCGTAGAACTTGACAAAATAGTTTTGTCATCGACCACTTTGTCGAGGTCTGAGTAAACCTTCTTTTTCAATTCAAGGCTTTCCGGAACGCATTCCTGTACGAAGATGGCGCCTTTGACGACTGTTGCCAAATCCGAAGTTCCTGAAATTAAAATAATTAAATGTTAAACCTCATTATAGGTATTATCAGATTTTTTTTGGGGATTTTTATCAGATTTTTATCAGGGGGCCACCCTAGCGCATCCCCCTTAACATAAACCGTTTACGCAGCTCACGCTACGGAAGCTCTCAAAAAGGAATATTTTTCCCCGTTTTTGCAACATATTTCATGTATGCTCCGCTACTTTTGGTCGTAGCGTGATGTTATATAGCCTATAGCCTTCCTCGATAAATGGACTATCCAACACAAAAAGAATTTTTCAATTCCAACCAGTACTTCCTGAGATTAGCGCGTTCAAACAAACAAACAAACTCTTCAGCTTTATAATATTAGTATAGATAAATTATATTTGTAATGATCCGATCAATAAAATTTTCAAATGTATATGTAGTTGAAACCACGTAACCTATCTAAAGAGTACAGCCTCTTGAAATATTTAAGTACATACTACAATAACGTCCCTATCATTATGTTATGCAATCCGAATCAAAATGATAATTGCAAGCATTCTGGAATCGATATACAATCGTTCCCTTGTTTCGTTATCAGGCACTCCAACATCAAACATGGAAAAGGAAAAAGATAATCGAACAAATAGTACAATGCTCAATATTATCGATTGTCTTAATTAAGTAAATATGATTATTTCCTGGTACTAATTTAACAGAGATACCTTTATAATCTGACGCCGATAGTTTTATAACAAGGCTCTCAAATAGATGTTATCTATCAAGAGTTGATTACATAATTTGATTGCGTATCTGCAATGTGTGGTGTCTGCTAAACTAATAGAGGATTGATATAAAATAAATATTTAGTTGTTTGCCTATTTGTTAGGAACATAAAATAATGTCTTCGCCATTTGCGTTTATCAGGCTTAGGCGTTGGCTAACTAATACACCCTTATGCTCGGTTCCTATAAACTATAACGAATCGTTTTTCATACCACAATGGTAACATTTTTATTGCGAAACTGGGCATATAAATAGATTCGTAAGCAAATTTTACCTGTGATAGCTACTTCCATATGGGCTAAACTATGCAAAGCTATGAGGTCTTTGCTTCATTTTTGGTAAAGATACAAGAGTCTTAATTGGTCCGGATATAATAGGAATCTTGCAGCAGACGCGCCGCGTAGATTCTGTGTAGCAAACGCCGCGTAGGCGTACCGCAGAAGACGTTGCGTAGCAAGTGTCGCGTAGGCACTGCGTAGCAAATGTCGCGTAGGCACTGCGTAGCTAACGCCGCGTAGACGCATACGCGGTGTAAACACCATACATATTGATATTAAAGATCACAGAAACATGATAGCTAGCACTGGCAAGAGTGGTAGGCTATATAACGAACAAAATACATATCGTTGATAAGAATACCTACTTCATTTGTTAAATAAAAACAAATATTACATAAAAAGTCATGCCACTCATAAAAATAAAACAAAACATTATTTTTATCTCGCTCACAATAGCAAAAGTTTTATTGTTACTAAGTAATACCACGTGATACGTACCTATATTTTTAAATGAAAATAAATAAGTAATTCAATCAGCCTGCCTAACCTTGGGACAAGGTTAGGCAGGCTGATTGAAGTTAATGTTTTTGTGTATTTACCGCCTATTTCCTATTTCGTTTTGGTAATAATAATTTATCTGTCTTTAGAATCGAAAATCCAATATTTCGATACGCAATAACACCGCTGTGAATGGACAAAAAAGTTTAGTTTAATTAAAATGTGACCGGAATGGTGGACCCATGTTATCACTCTATCTATTGGATGCCATCAAACGTTGTAATAAACAATTAAAAGCAGTCGACAAGGCCTTTAGTTGACTACAGATTTTTTTAAATTTATTGTAAAACATATTTTACGCATAAACAATTAATGCCTACCGAGATGACAACGCGACCTATATAGAAGTATGGAAGAAAAAGACATGTTGCGGCCGACCCCAAATAAATTGAGATAAGGACAGGAGAATGATGTTGTTGACAAGAACTTTCAAAACACGCTGCCCGATACCCGCGGATTCTATTCATCCCAGCCCATTTAATGCCCTGCTTGTATTGTTAAGTTAAAACATTTATCAAAAGCAGGTCTTACCCTTGATGCACTTGACCTGCTGCTCAGCATTCAGCTTGCCACGCAGCAGACCATCCTTCTCGAGGGTCTTTAGCTGCACCTTGATGTCGGCAAGTGCGTCAGTGACCTGCTGTGGGATGATGTCAAAGATCGTCACTTGGTAGCCCACAGACGCGAACAGCATGGCCCATGATCGCCCAATGAGGCCGCTGGAAAATTAGAAATTAATTGAATTAGGACAAAATAATATACTTATACGTATCATTTTGTCTAGGGTAGATCAAAATGAATGAGACCTATAGCGAAATGTTTTTCAATCAAAACTTTCAATGTCGACAAGTGTGTTGTGTTGTAAATAGGTAGGTATACTCGTCGATAGTTCTTAATCGGTATCGAATAGACAAAATTAATTAATAAAAATATTAAATGCAACGTAGGTACTGTAAATATGGCATGGCCCTAGGTCATGGGGCCTACAAATAAGCTAGATTAGCTAGATTGAGTTGAAAATCGGGAGTTAACATCAATTACGAATATGGATTCGTAATTGATGTTAACTCCCGATTTTCAACTTGCATGAACATTTTGATTCGCAAGCTCAGACCAACAAAAAAGGAAAGACAGATCACGCCGTACATCCAAAGTGAAGCCACAAAACCAAGCTCCTGCAAGTAAACACACAGGCTCACGCACACAGCTACATTAAAACCAAGCTCATCGCTCCTAGTACGTCACGAGTCGTCGTCTAGCTAACATCACCAAAACGAATATAATTATGCCTTCCTGTGTAGTGAAAACGTGTAAAAACAATACTAAATCACAGAAAAAGTCTCACGTAATCACTTTTCACTTGTAAGTACTTAAAATAACATCGTTTTTTAATTTAGATAACTATGAATTTTAGGTTATTTGGAACAAAAAACCTGAACGAATGAACGAACGAAAACAGTGACATTTAAAGAGCGAGGGTTGCCATAATATGATTTCAAATTTCCCCATTCGATATTTTTTACTTCGAGTAATTATGCCTGTTTTTATATGCATTTAATATTTTAGATTTCCATATAATACTGAAAATAAAAATAAATGGATAGTAGCTAATTTACTAACCTATTTATACACATATATATATATATATTTTTAACACTCAATTGAAAATTAATGGATAATTCTAAGTGAAAGAGCGGAGTCTCCTAACACAAGCAATTCTTGCATAAAAGGTGATCTCATAAATGCACTTTGTACTTAATTTGTTTTTTTATTTAATTTGCAATGTAAAAAAAAATGTTTTTGTTTCGGAATTCTTCCTAAAAATTGAGGTACAATACCATACTCAACAATATCTTACTCGTACAATATTAGCCTACCCAAAATATTATTCCCCAAGTTATAGGGAAAAACTTTAACAACTGACAACCCTTTTTACACACACATAGATAAAAAGGTGGCTTCACTTTTGACGTATGGCGTGATCTGTCTTTCCTTTTTTGTTGGTCTGAGTTCGCAAGAAATAAGATAAATGTTTCAATTAGACGCTCATTATCATTTCACTCAACATTGCAGTAAGTAATTTCATTAAGAATTTCTTTATTTTTCTATAAAGAATTATTCAAAACACATATCAAGGTTTGAAAATAACTGTAATAATTTATCTAATGCAACAATTAACCCTTGTGAACTCAAAGATAACGTTCCTTATCTTTTTGAATAATAAACCTATCGTGATTATGAATCTTTAACGCTTGTAGGCTACTATGTTTGTACGTCGGTAGTTCCTACTGAGTGTTTATCATAACATAAGAACAACTGACACTGGCCTTCCAGAATCGATCAATTAAATCTCATTGAGTTCGTATGATTTGTAGTCTAAGTATGAATGGGACCACATAATATACCAACCTACTGTATAACTTTATCTAAAACAAGAAGGTCTCAAACTCAAACTCGTTCTGCGTCCACTTATTTTACCTACGAAAAATAAAATAAATGAAGACAATACAATAATATCGAATACCGTACATAATGATATCATAATAACACAAATCATATAATAGCGGCTTGATGTTGTTGAGTACTTTAATTCCATAGAACATTGCCCTAATACATAAATGAACTAACTTGTTAGGTTTCCTTGTAATTTACAATTTGTACTTTCCTTTACTGAAATTAAGGTAGATATCAAATAATAATTAGGGCGCATCTAAGTAGGTATAGCCTTCATTAAAATAATTATTTTGTGGTATCTATTAGGATTGACGTTGTGGAAATCAGCTAATATATAAGTAAATATTGCTTAAAGTTACAAAATGAAAGAGAGAGGATATTGCCACTTCACTGAAGTATCTCAGTTTATTACTATACTTTAGAAGCATTAAATTTTTAATTACTTAATTACATAAAGACCCCATTCAATGAACTCCGATTGTTTGTACATAAAATATTCAAGAGAATTTTGCTAAAAAATGCTACTATACTTGCACGGAACCCAAATAAGTACTTACATAAGAAAAGCTATTAATTCAAAATGCAAATTGATTGATTAATTACCTGCCAACAATGCCAACTTTTTCAGTTTTAACGGAGGCCATAGCGCTGTGGTATTGTTGCAACACGACCGATACACGACTGGTGAATGATACGGCCGGGCGACGCGCGGGGCTTAAAACCACCACAGCTAAATAAACTAGTTATCACCGCTACTACAAGGTTGACTCTCAATTTTTCGTGTCACAAGAGGATGCCTAAAGTTCGTTTTTTAATCTCAACTAGATAGTAATTTGACAGGTTGGGTACAAATTGAAAAAATAAACAACAAAGATTTGAAATGTCAAATTACTATCTGGGATTTCAAAAATATTTGAATTAACACTTTCAGGCTTGTCTTTCTTATAAATATGAATAAATAAATAATATTAATGTTCTATCATTTTATTACTGTAACGCGAAAACCACTGCTTTTAGCTTTAGTACGCCACCTCTTCAACTGACGTAACTATGAGGAGTATGAGGTCAGCTAGTGCGCATGCTCCAGCAAAGTAGTTCTTACAGAATTATATTATTTTAGGAGCTGGACAAGTTAGATAAGTTAAACTTATAATAATCTTTTTATATCATTGGCAATCGTGTAAAATCCAAAAGAACCTACTGCCGACAAATTGCTTTGCAGTTTGGCAGGTGTTATGTGAAAATAAAACTGTAACATTAAATAAGTTATTTAAAAAAAATATAAGAAACATATCCCTGACAACCCTATTTAATCATCGGGCGCGATGACTTCGAGATATAGGTTTAATATTAATTGTCGGCTTTTCTCAAATAACATTTAGATACAAAAAACATCTCAAATGATTGATAAATAAATTTTAAAAATTTAAAGGTATATTCGAGACTCAATACTCAATAGGTACACCTTCGAAAACATTCCAAGATATTTTGTGTTCTAGGTACCTACAGGGCCTAATTTTTTCTCTTGATTTGTAAAACTGGATATCATTAACTCAGAAATGTCTTATTTATAAAAAAACAATCATCATTTAAATTATTAATAGCATATATAAAATCATTATCATGAATATGTTTTTATACTTACTGGTATAAGTTTCATGTCATTTGCATTGATGTGTAAAATTGGGGCAAATTGAATGTCCTTAATGGCCACTGAACTCAGTTCGATGATACACAACCATCAACCATCAGCCTATTAGTACCTTCATACCATAATAAGTAAGTATTTATTTACAGTGATGTTTTCATTTACTTTTCCGTCTGTTGAATGAATTTAGTAGGTATACCTAGTCTTTCTGTATGAACTAGATTAAACGCTTTTAATGAGTATTCTTCCACAATAAATACCAGATAGATTTTATTGTTTTATGGGTTGTCCCTTACTTGCATGTACATTGATCTCAATTGGTAATTTGACAAATCGTATTAATTCTGCTATGCATATCAGTTTGTTTTGTTTTTTCATTTTTAGTATTAAATTCTGCTTTTGGTCTTACTACGAATAACCCTAATAAATCATCAAGGATAGCAAAGTAAGGTGATTTAGATTTGTCAATAAGTCATGCTAGTTTTGCGATAAATCAGAGAATATAACATAACATCACACCTATTTTCTGAAGGGTTAGGCAGAGGTGTGCCTAACCATAGTACATCAACAAAAAAAGCAGAGAACTCGACCCAAAGAGGTTGTAAATCCAATGTAATCATAGAGCAATAGGGAATATGCATGTGATTCAAATATGGGTCAAATATTTTTTTCTATAAACTATGTTACTTCAGAATTATGCCTCCATCAATATTTTTGAATAAAATTTCTTTTTGAGCGAGAAATTAATTTTTTAAAAGTCCCAAAAAACTGTGGGTAATTCAAATACTTGAAAAGGCTAAGAGCGGATGTGATGTAACAATCCGGAATAACAATCAAAATGTTAATGTCAAGTCAATCAACAAGTGTCAAGTCAATGTCAAACGCTCATAGAAAAAGGAGTTTTTGACGTTGACTTGACAGTTGCTTGTCTGTTTTCACGAACTGTGACGTCACCACACCAAGCGCGCCAAATGGAGGGCGTTTAAATAGCCCGGATCGGTTGGATATTTTTAAACATTTTTTTAACTACTTTAAATTGCTTTTTTGCCGTCGAATTTTTTTTAACTATTATTTGACGATGTAAACTATCGAATAAAAATATTAAAAAAATACATGCATATTCCCTATTGTGTAGATGTAACTAATCACAATAATTATGATTAATTACATCCACTCAGGCTGAAGGGTGAATTACGTAAAACATAATATTATAATTATGTTCCCTCGATTAACCTGAAAAGGCAAATCAACACTCATTTTTAAATAAGACTCGTTGATTATTTAAAGTTTTAATTAGGTACTTTATTGCTAATGACCTTAGGAATTACATAATTTGTACTCTTATCGTACTATAACTACTAAAAACAATACCAAACTTTCGATAATACATCAGAAACAGGGTGTTTATTTAGGGAGGCTCGACAAAATATAAATGGATTGCAGTACTAAAACAATGAGAAAGAGAGATAAGAAAGAAAATAAATTTATTCGACTCAGGCTCTCTAGATATTTTTTTTTATGTCTGTATTTTCTGAAAAGGATTTTAAAGATAACTTATTTAACGTAAAATTACGGAAATACCGAAAATTTATATTTTTTTGCTTGGCTGAAAATAAAACACCTTGTACCTATAATTGGCCTCACATATTAAGATCACGAGATAATTGTGTCGTAAAAATTGATGCTACATCAATAAAGTTACAGTTACTTAATGTCTTAAGTAACTGTAACTTTATTGATGTAGCATCAATTTTGAATTTAATGCCTGAGATCAAAAAGGAGATACGGTTACTAAAGGCCTTACACCAATATTTAGGTAAAAGTAAAATTAATAACAAGTAGGTAACCTACCTACAAAACATTTTCTGGCTTTTAAAACAAAATTATTGATAGATTCTATCATCAAATTAATAAAAAATAAGTAATGTTCTCAAAACGGATTACGGCCCACTGCTGGGCACAGGCCGGCTCCCTGTGACCCTCTCACACCTGTGACCCAGCAGTGGGAACATTAAAGGCTGATTATGCTAAGTAGGTATTGAGTCAACAAAGCTTGCAGTCAATTAATTTATATGTTATCTTATCATTATTGCATCATAATAACTATACCATAAAGTGTTTATCGATCTCATAAACTGTTCATTAAATAGAAAAGGAAGTGCTTGAACATTTATAATATTATCTAAATTATCAGTAACATTATAAACAAACGATGTAGTTAGTAACATAATATTAAGGACATTGCGGTAGGTAAATACAATAATAAGTACTAGGTACCACATTGCGAAAACAATCTCAAACAACCTATTTTAAAGAAAATATAACAATACTAATGTTGCTTGTGGAATGATAATCATATTAAAAAAATATAATGATAGCTCGTAGATATGTTAGAAAAATCGTGAGACAATGCAAAGTCATCGTCGACTCCCTTCTTTCTCTGTAGACTAAGCCACTTGCGAAGTGCCAAAAAAAGGTAAATATCTCCTAAACCGCACATGAAGTTTAAAAAAATCTTGAGAACAGTTCTAATCGCTATTAAATACACTTATTACAGAATTTTATTTTTACATAAATAAGTTATCTTGCGTGGTTTCATGATACGTTTGTGGCTTTTTTGTATTTCTCGTCAGTGTATTATAAAGAGTAAAGCTAAGTATATTTTGAAATGAATAAGCTCAAAACTACTGGATCGATTTTAAAAATTCTTTCACCAATTGTATGATATTTTATCACTGAGTAACATATGCTATAATTTATAAATAAGTACTTATATCACGCGGGCTGGCGGAAGCTGGAGAACAAAAATAAGCATGCTCTGCGAGATAAATTTTGGGAAAATGCTATCTAAAGTTTTTAGTAGAAAACAATTTATAGCATTATCGTAATAGGTAAATGTGAAAATAAATAAGCTCCTTAAGCTTAATATTTTGTGACGTTTAGGTAATCTAAATACTGAACAAAAAATAACATATTTTGGAAACAATATTGCCAAGGTCAGTTAAAGTTATTGACAGGTAGTTCCTTCAATCGCCTTCGCAGTGTCGAGGCTGAATATCCTATAGTTGATCACATTAGGGTCTATCGTTCTGTAGAGGAAGCGAGCCAGTTTGTCTGTGAGCACCCACAAGATGCCTTCATCGTCCACCTGAAATTCAAATGAGGAAACGTGAAGTTAGTTTATAGTATAACTAGGCTGTATATAAGTCGCTCCAACATAATATTAGAAAGGCCTTGAAGCAAAAGTTTCTGGGAATGCAAATGCCAACACAACGGGACCTGCTCAATTAGAGAAAAAAAGAAAAACCCGTAGAACTTCGTTCATCTTAATGCTAGGACAAAAATAACACCAATTACCCAGGAAATAAAAACTATTCCGTTTAAAGAAGAAGAGAGACGAGGAACCAGAGATAGGTTATTGTTAACCTAGTTTCTGGTTCCCCGTCTTTCTATCTACGACTAAACGGGGTGTTCATCTTACCTTCATGTCGTTGGGGAACTCGAAAAGTTCTGGATCGCTGACGATAAGTGGGTTGGTGTCAGGAGTATAGGGCTTGTTTGAGTTCCAACACGCCACTCCGTCGCGGTTAACCTGGAGACAGAATCGTCAAAATTTTAGAAAGGACACTCCATAAATTATTTATTTATTTAATTATTTATGAACACAGTAAAATATATAGGTATTAAATATTATTTTTATTGTAGAATATTGTTGGAATTCATTTTTTTGAGCGTACTAGAATAGTTGAATAGGCTTCTTCTTCTCTCATAAGTATTGCACATACCATTATGAAAGCAATTCATGCCGTGGTAAAAATACAAAGTACTGTGGTAGACTGCCCAAGGTGCACTGGACTATGCACACGCACACTAGTCATAGTGTGCCTATCTTTTAAACATAAAGGCGATGTATTATTTTATCGATGAATAGATATGCTTATAAGCATAGTAAAGTAACTTTTTACGTTCTTTTGTTAAACTTTTTTATTTAAAAAAATCCATTGTTGGTGTGTACGTTGGGCGAAGGCTGCGTGCCTTTTTGTATAGCAAGATAAGTAAATATAGAAAGAATGTCAACCGTGGTGAAGGTTCGCCATTCGGTATTATTGTGTTAACGAAGGTTATTCTTTAATGCACTTATTGCGGTTGTAAGTGGCGTGTAATCTTCGCGTATGCAAACGAATTCTTACGTCCACTTTCAATACCCTCAATGGGTTGTTGTTAGTATTAAAATTTATTGATACATAGAAGGGACTTACCCGTAGTTTCGTTAATAAAAATGTTTGTTTACCTGTGTATAGAACAGCACATGTGTTTTGGGATCGTAGGCACTGGCAGCCGATTGTGTACGTTCACCTCTATCACCCAGGAGCTGTAAAATCGAGACGAAAAGGGTTGAGTCGGATCTTTCGGTGGCAGATTTTTTCAATGAGAGATTTAAAACATAAATCTTAAGTAGGTTTTTAAATAACATAGGGCTTGGAATAGGCTGGAATATTATATACAAAATCTACATAAAAAACAATGCGAGATATGAAGAAACTTTCTATATTGGTACTTGTATACAAAAACAGTCAATCTAACGTGATTCAATCGCTTCTACGTTACTAATAAATAATTCAACATAGGTAAGCGTGGGACGCATAGTAATAAGTTAGCATTCAAACCTTGAAGTCGTGGAACGCTTCGATCTTGTCGATACTCTTGTAATTGCGTAGCAACTCCGTGGACACACAGAACTCCTTGGTGCTCGAGAATGCGTGGAAGAACATTGTCCTATACCTGAAATTAAAACAATATTGTGAACTAAAATTTCGCAACTTCGACACACAATGCTAAAAATCATAATTAGGCACTTCATAAATTAACAGAGTACCGTCTCTCGACCTTGTATTCAAGAGCTTTTATTTATTTTGGGGTCAGTGTCGAACGTCACATATTGTGGTGTTAATAATGTTATTATTGGGACTAGCTTCTTCTATAATTATGACTTATGATAATTGTGGACAATTTAGCAGATCATTTTAATTTAATTTAATTTACCTATATTTCAGACACAGGTATACAGATGCATATCACAGTGCATATTTTTTACAAAGCTAGCGTTAGTAGAATTTCTCAAAAAATCTGGTAATGTAGCATCAAGTTACTCGATCTTTCCTAATTGCAATTAGATAGATGCATGTCCAGTTTGTAGAATACATTACATAATACAACAAGGATAACATGTAGGTAAAATAAAAATAGCGGTTAGTAATTAAGTTATCTCAACTTGCAAAAAAAATCAGTGGCCGTTGCTCGCATTTCCTCATTTTTCGTAGAGGGTCTACGCCGTCACTATGAATGGTGAAAAACCGGCCAAATGTGTGTCGGACCACGCACAATGCAGGTTCCGTAGTTAAGATGAATGTCTCTTCTAATAATCTATCTTATCTCTGCACATTTTAGCTGAAAAACATGTTCTCCCATACATTCTAACAGCAAATCTAAGTTGATCGTTAACTTGTGAAGCCTACTAAGCTGCGACAGTTTCCCTTTTAACTTCGTTACTACTTACTGCCGTTTTTCAAATATCCAAAAACAACCATTTAGCTGGCAGAGGGGGAACACTTGACTCCAACAAGAATTATCAACGGATCCCTGAATCTAAAAATGCTTTTCACACATCCGCAATATTTTTGAACGGTCTATCCAACGACACTGTTTACCATGGTAAAGACGAGAAAAAAAAACATCCCCACTTTACGTGTAGGTAGGGGAGGTACCCTAAAAACACGCATACTTTAAGAACCCATAATTTCGTCCTTAAATCCTTACTAATATTATAAATGCGAAAGTAACTCTGTCTGTCTGTCGGTCTGTCTGTCTGTCTGTCTGTCTGTCGCGCTTTCACGCCAAAACTACTGAACCGATTTAGATGGGTACACAGATAGTCTAGAGCCTGAGAAAGGGCATAGGCTACTTTTTGTCGACATACCACGCTGGCGAAGCCGCGAGCGGAAATTAGTGAATTATAAAAGTGGCTTACCCATCTTCTCTAGGTTCCGAAAGTGCCAATCCGAAAACTCCATCGGTCCATTGGAACTCGATACCGCTAACATTGTAAGAACCAGCGAGAGGTTCAAAGTAGAAGTAATGATGGGAAATCCTCCAAGAGTCGTCTTGTTTGAGACTGTACACCACCACTCCGTAACCACCCAAGTCAGGAATATACGCGTATGCGTCATCACAAGTATCTTTGTTTACGTCAACAATCTGAAATGAGTACAAAAAATTAATGAAATATCGAGACCGCAAAACAAAATATCCTTCGTAAAAACTAGTTTCTTAGAAATCTTAGTTGGAAACTGGTATGTGGTATGGTATCAGGGATAATCCTAATCCTTACTTCCTAACTAATATTATATTAATGTGACATTAAGTTTGTTTGTTACGCTTTCACGGTAAAACGGCTGAACGGATTTGGATGAAATTTTGAACATGGGTAGACCATGACCTGGAGAGAAGGACATGGGATACTTTTTATCCCAACATTGCCACGGGATCGAGACTTATGCAGGTGAAACCGCGGAGCGCAGCTAGTATTGAATATTCTGCAAGGCAAGTTGTTTAATTGAAGTCAATGCATCCGTAAACTGCGGTCACAACTATTTGTCCTTCTAAAAATAAATTCGATAACAGTCGGACAAGATATTTGTTAACTTACAATGTTCGCGAAGAAAGAGTCTTCCTTCATGTCCTCAGGCTTGCATTGGTAGCGATGGATCAGCTGATCAGTCTTCAAGTCGAAGATCACGATTGAAGGCCCGTTGACTTGATTGCCAGCTCCTACAAGAATTAAATAAATAAATGAACTCACTCTACAGCATTCACTGGTCTTTCGTTCCCTTAATATGATATTCACAAAATAATATATTCTTTCAAAAAAATATTGTGTGTACTCAGTGTATGGGACTGTAAAGCCCCATTTACACTGTGAACATTAAAGAATAATAATTGCTTGCAAAAGCACGTTCGATTATTGCCATTCAAGATTTGCATGCAAGTGTTCACATGCGGCGATTTCCTTAAAACGGGATACCTACAATGTTTTCTGTTTGTTTACACCGAGGCAAACATGATGTATGCACACACAACGCAGAGATTTTTTATTCAATATGATAGAATTTTTTTAACTTGTTTTGTTCGTATGTTTGAATGATAGAAAACTTTCATGCCCGAATTGAATGCGAATATATTGTACGTGGTGTTTACACCTACACCAATTTTTGAATGGCAACTAACTTGCCCGTATCTTGCAACAATTACACCTACATGTTGTTTAGACGGTGCCAGTCAATTGTTGCTTCAATTTTATGATATGCGACAGGTAAGAAACTTGCGCCGTGTAAATGGGGCTTAAGGTTGGGCACTTAAGTGATAGTCGCGTTGGTCCAATGTTCGATTATATAAAATGTCAGGAAAAGTATACTTATCTAATTAAGCCTAGGTTACCAGTTAGTTAACTGGTAACTAAGTGGAATATATTTGATCAATATTTATGTAACTTTATTAATATGTAGGTAGATAATTGAATGTTGTTTTGTAACCACGGTAAGCGATCACGACTTGATCTAGATTATTGTATAATTGTCTCATTTATTATTTGTTTATTTTATGAATCGATAACGTTAAATATTTGCTTGATTATAAATAAAATAAATATTTTATATAAACTATCTAAGTAATTATTTAATCAGTTAGAAACCACAAGAAAACTACTTACTACTGTCAAGGATTCATCTAATTATTTAGTTTTTGCTAAGTCTAATTACAAGGACGGTTTTATTTTTATTTTTTTCTAGAGGATACTGCAAAAAAAGTAAGGTACGTACAGTCACGGACTTTAATTGATGAGCCACCTGGCACTGTTCGTATTTTAGCCGTGTAATGCATATCGGGTGTATTCGGTTCCCGACACGCAAAGTCATACGAGTATGTCTTCGTATTAGAAGAAGAAAATTATATTTCATATCTTTACCGGTTGGCTAACCTGAGAGCCAGAACTACAAACTTGACAGCAGAGTGACTCCCAAAGTCAACCAATAGGGAATATGCATGTGATTCAAATATGGGTCAAATATATTTTTTTATAAACTATGTTACTTCAGAATTATGCCTCCATCAATATTTTTGAATAAAATTTTCTTTTTGAGCGAGATTTTTTTTTTTTAAAGTCCCATCAAACTGTGGGTAATTGAAATAAATACTTGAAAAGGCTAAGAGCGAATGTGACGTAACAATCAAAATGTCAATGTCAAGTCAATCAACAAGTGTCAAGTCAATGTCAAACGCTCGTAGAAAAAGGATTGAACGTGTTTGACGTTGACTTGATAGTTGCTTGTCTGTTTTCACGGACTGTGACGTCACCACACCAAGCGCGCCAAATGGAGGGCGTTTAAATAGCCCGGATCGGTTGGATATTTTTAAACATTTTTTTAACTACTTTAAATTGCTTTTTTGCCGTCAATTTTTTTTTATTATTATTAGACGATGTAAATTATCGAATAAAAATATTAAAAAAATACATGCATATTCCCTATTGCAGGTCTAGCAGCTGTAACCTAGCAACAATAAACAATCGTTGCTAGGTTACTGTTGCGATAATAACGTTAGCTTACGGAGAAATAATAACAGTTATTTCGACAAGTTCGAAGTAACGTCTCTGATCTATATTTCAACTGTCAGTGTCATCAGTTTTGTTTTCAGAATTACGAGTTAATGTGCTATGATTCAAAGGAGGTCGGTATCAAATAGATTGGATAAACTTATTGCAACATTGTATTTATTTTTATCATTGAGAACTTATTAGTCAACCTCTATGGATAAGACTATTTCCGATTAAAAGTAATTTATTTATCAACTTGTTTACGAGCGTGCGATTTGAGTTCGTGTTTAATCGTGTAATCTCGTGAATGTATGAAACTGCAAAATTGAAAAGTTTGAAGTCTCATTAATTAAAGTCCGTGACTGTACCTATTGAAATAGTCAGTAGAAGCTCTTCAGTCTGTCATTGAGGCTTACTCAAAATTGTAGGAAGTCGCCATGACAGAACAAGCTAATTGTGCGAATTAGCAGGATAACAAACGGTTTTATTTTTTAATAATTCTAGAGTTTATCGCTAAAAAAGCGTTAAGTACCTGATTAAAATCAAAAGTTTCAGTTTCAGAAATTCTGCCAGACAAATAAAAGTTTCAGAAATTCCGTCTGACATCGTAATACTATGAATGTATCGCTATTCTTTAAGTTTACGTTTTTAACTTATAAATAGTGATTCATTTATTGTTAATTTTATTAATCAAGTCGGTGCACCCTGTGCAGTCATTTGACATAAATATAAATTATGTTGGTATCTAATCTACTCTGCTTACTTACAGAGCCACATCGACATCGACATCTTAGTAGGTACGTATAACCCTCACCTCACCGGTGAACAGGTAGATTTATCTACCTTTGTTGCCCAACTATAATGTCAACATCCTATAGAAGTATAGATGTTTGAATAAATGATGTTGTAAAATGTAACGTTAGCAAATAATTATAACAACAGAATAACAGCCGCATGGGTCGATCCATCAGGTTAAGTTACGCTTGACCGGGTTGGTCCGTGGATGGGTGACCATCTTTACATACCGAGACTCCTCCGTGCCTTGGAAAGCACGTTAAGCCGTTGGTCCCGGTTGTCATTTGTGGATCTTTGACAGTCGTTACGGGTCGTCAGAAGCCCGAAAGTCTGACAACCAGTCTTACCAAGGAGTATCGTATTACCCAGTTACTGGGTTCTGGAGGTCAGATAGGCATCGCTCCATGTAAAATACTGGTATTCAGCTGCATCCGGTTAGACTGAAAGCCGACCCCAAAGTAGATGGGAAAAGGCTAGGCAGATGATGAGAAGCATGAGCTCTTTTTTATCTGACATCGCTCTACATAAGTTAAGAACACAAGATATGTATCATTTATCATTGTTGAGGCTAAATCAGAAGAAAGTGACCCCACTTACATCATTAGATGTTAACGCCTTGCCGCAGATCCTTGTGCAATATTCATTACAAAAACCTATTTTATTTTATGTTGGTGCCTAAGCCGTTTTTGGGTTATCGTTTTTTTTGTTTAGATCGGTTATTTAAATTACGCTATCCAGCGTAAAAGCAAGGATAAAACACTTTAGTGCGTTTAAATCTATGTCACCTACTGGCGGGCGCAGTATTAAAATGTCCAAGTAAAAAATACTTGATTGATGCATATCACCTACGTGTTACAGCAAAGAAACATAACTACATACTTAGATCACTAATTATGAGTATGACTAGCTAGACGCTAGTACAATGTGAACTTTTATGCAAAGTCAGTTGCGCTTGTTATCTAAATATGTATTGTGTACATATCTACAGAACGCAAAATTTTGCTGGCCTGGTCTTTGTCACCATTGTGAATTTTATTTTATAGAACTTACCAAAAATATCTGCCATTCCCGAATCAATGACCCAAAGCCGGTCACATTCGTCAACAAACACTCGGAACACCGAGATCAATGAGCTGTTTGAAGGCAGCTCCTTTGCTGTATCAGCTACAAGATTGTCTTTGAAAGATGGGTATGGCTTTAGTAGTTGGTCTTGTGGCCCATCCAGATCAATGTAGTTCAATGTAGAAACGACACCCGCCCTCCATCTCGGAATAGTAACAAACATTTTGTTTTTCCAACGTGCTAATCCTACTGGAAGGTTATTCTCGGGTATGAACATTTTTTCTTTGATAGCGTTTGCTCTGCTTTCAGGCGTCTCCCACGTATAATCCATTTGTTTCCATGCAAACCGCAGTTGTGGTGTTGCGGCCTGGCACACCGTCAGAACCGCAAGGGCTACGATGAACCCGACTGCCCTCATATTTGATCTGGAAAAAATACAGCTTTTAAATGACATGCAGAATTTAATGTAAGTTCTATGTAATAGGTATACGAGGATTTCCGGTTACACATAACTCATTTAAATTCATGACGGACAATTAAAATAATTGTGATTTATTATTTAGCTCTTGCAAGAGCTATTAAGCTAGGTAAAGGGTTTGATTGAAGCAGTTGTGAAAGTTGTAATAAATGTCAAAAACTTCCCTCTGGCGTTCACAAATGAGCCAATTATAGCTAAACAATTTGCGAAATTCCATAATTAATGTCATAGAATTTTCGTAATTAAATCTCGCGCCTGGTATTTTTGAATGGTGACAATTGTATTCATCCCAGTGTAATGTTGTAACTTGGTAATGACAGTATTGTGAAGCGGAGCATCTCTCAAACTCCATCATAACTGTTGGCTCACGTTTTTGCAGATGACTTGATTTTATTATTGAGAAACGACAAGTTAGATGTATTCTTCCTTATCGAGTAGATCGAGCTTGTTATGTATTCTGATAGCTTGGGAACTGTGACATTGTTACGTAAATCTAAATAAACGGAACATCGCGTTGTTAATAAAGCGATACAAACTTGCGCCGGTGGTTTTGCTGAGTGTGAACTCGAACGTACATAATATAATACCTTACATCGACATGTATGTTCACTTCCGATACAGAGAGACGCACTCAAGTACTCATACAGGAACAAGACATAAGGTAAGAGAATGTGGCGAGTCACGAGTTTTTGCGACTGCTCGCTCAAGGCTCACTAGTAGGTAACTGTAATGGATTGATACAACGATTCACGATCGAAACCACATTAAAAGGTTCATCAAATGTAAACAAGCTTACGATCGTATTTAATGATACCTGTATAATTGCGCAAAGTGTAATAAATCTTGATACATAGACTCTAAATGCCTGGTAACTTAGATTACTTTATTTTGCATAATACTTCCATTGTTGTGAGACATTTCCTGTAAGTAATACAAATTCTGAATTAAATTTTAACTCACAATGGAGTTAGTTCAAGCTGTTCACTGAAAATACTGTAGTGATATAGGTATCAGAATGTAAATAGTTACAAGAAACAGAGCTTTCTCATTGATATTTTCTTTAGAAAAGGTGTGGCTTTTTGAATAGGCAGGCGTTGGATGAAAGAGTTACTACTGTGGTTAGTATTGGGTTCCCATCTATGAAATTGGCGATTTTTTCTCACAAATAGAGAACCTCGTCACTTCTATGATTTAAAGTATTCATCAATTGCTTGGTATTATATCGGATAATGACCATCATAGACAATACCAATAGTAAAAAAACCTCATTACTTATAGTTTTCTAAACATAAAAAATACCTTAAAAATGACTCCTCATTTTGTTAGCATAATGATGCCCACTATTTGTTTTAACTTAGCCAAAGTTACTTTTGTGGCTTAATCTAAGTGGCTTACATTATCTTAGTTTTTAAAAATTAGTGCATAAAAGTTTTAGAACATTAGTGTTCATGGTTGTTATATAAATTAAGAAAATGTTAGTATAAAAAATGCAACTTCTTTAAAATTCTCCATACAAAACGCTGATTTCATAGATGGGGACCTAATATTAATTATTAAAACAAAATCTAGTACCACACTAATCCCTATCAACTAAACTTAGATGTAGAGTCACCGTTACCAACGTTTATCTCATTTAAAGAACGGGATATACCTATTTGATAATAGGTATCTATTTTTCTCAGAGTTTTTACATCCTAACTAATATTATAAAATGCGAAAGTGAGTTTGTTATGCTTTCACGCTAAAACAGCTGAACCGATTTGGATGGAATTTGGCACATGGGTAGACCATGACCTGGAATAGGACATAGGATACTTTTTATCTCGGTAGTACGTTCCCGTGGGATAATCTCCAACCTCCACTCGGGCGAAGCCGTGTGGAAAAGCTAGTATTTACATATTACATACCTATCCGTTTGAATTCCCCGTAAAACCCGTAAGATAATTACACCGCAAACCAAGTGTCACGACCATTCTACGAAGAATAAAGGGTAAAAAACAGCTTGTTGTTACCAATCTGCGCCACGTCCGAAGTAGGTTTATTTAGTTGATAGAGATGTCAAACATTTGTTAACCTATCGATAAACATGTAAAAAAATGGCATGAGCCTACTTTCATTAATTCTATGTTTAACGAAAGCTACCTGCTACTGCTTTCTAAAGCCCAGCCGTAGACAAAATCTTGTCAAAAACAATTTCAACATCATAATCTTGGAAAAATAAGACTTAATGATAATGTTTATTCGCCAAAAACAGTGTTTTACATTTCCATAGGCTACATTAATAGCTAGGAAATACATATTAGACTTAGATAATAGGTCTGTTGAAACTTTTAACATCCCTTTAAACTTTTTTTGGTAGAGTGGAAAATGAAGTCACAGGAAATCTAAACATAAACATTTATAGGTTTATAGACTACATTTGAAGAGAAACTGTGGGGAAAACCTTTATTAAATAATGTAAACAAACTTTTTTTTTTTCTTTTCCTTGTATGCAAAGATTTGCATACACCTACCTACAGGTTGGATGAACATTTTGCCCACGACAGGTTGCTAAGACGACTTTTTTTTTGTAGAAAACTGGTTATTTTTGGTACAATAAAGAAATCGAGATCAAAAATGCTTAAAATATAGAACACAAACAAACCATCATCGCGTCACCGCGTCGGTTGGTCCCTTTTTAACCGATTTAAAAAAGGAGGTTACACCTAGTTTTGCTTATTTTCAAAAAGCATCTGCTCAAATTAAATATGAGGAGTTTCTCATTGGTAAAAAAAATACAGAGAAAGAACATGTTCTCAAAAATGTGTGAGATCTGCAAGTTTTTATAATATGCGGATAAAAACTTGGGTAAATGAATGTGGAGCATGCACTAAATAGATTATAATTTTGATAAACTTACGTGTGATAAAGGTGAGAAGTAGTGAAGTAAAGCAAGCGGCCGAAGGTAGTGGGGGTCAATCAGGCCGCGACCGGTTCAACGGGACCGCGTAGACAGACTAAACAGTTCGAGGTCTCGCAAGCCTTTATATATTCCTAACAACTTCTCAATACAATGGCTTCTTTTCATACATAAACCATTTTGGATTTAATACTGCAGCAGAGATAGTTCGTAGTTTGAAGCTTTGAAGCTTTTGATTAAAAATAATTTTGTCAAATCACGGATAACTTTCAACCAAAAAAAGATTTAAACGCGTGTTTACGCTTTGCCGATTGCTATACAGCACCTATTACTATGTCATGTTTAAACACCCAACGATTGCGCGAGCGCAATGTTGTGAATTCGACTCGGATAGGTAATTCAAGGCCCATCCCCGTGACCAGCACATCCGCTGACTATTCAGACAGACCAATTACATTTTTACCCACGACTGACTGTTACAGTTGCGCTAATTTGCGAAAAGACAAAAATGGCACAGTAATTGAAGATTGATATTATTACGCGTATGATATGACACCGCTTGACAGTATAATGACGGCGTTTAGGTATCCCTCACAATCATAATAACCCGTCCAACTTTATAACAATAGGTACCTAGCTGTGGCATCAAATAGCCTATTTGCAATCTAGAATCCGCAAAGGAAAACTCGGTTTTAGAACGCTCCAGATCTGCTGATCTACTGGATCGATCACGAAAATAAATAAGTAGATAGATGAGGTAATAACAGCCATTTGCCCCAACCTTCATAATAATATATTAAAATTACAGCTCAGTAATTATTAATAGGTCATGTATAATTAAGAAAAAAGTAAATGATTAACCTTGACCATTGATTCCAAATTACTCAATAAACGTAATAGAATCTGCGGCCACATTAAATAAATTTAGCTTATTTTTTAATTTTCTTTTATATCGTACCTACACCGATATAGGTAAATCCCATGCAAAAAAATGTATCATGCAATTTTCATCGAATTCATCTTGCTAATTGCCACTTAAATAATTATTTGCTATAAACCAATAATTGCCAATTATATTTTGATTAACGTACCTACAATATTAATTGATAGTTTATCATCTGAGATGAGAAAGATAAGAGGGATACCTACGTTTACGTAAATAGGTAGAATAAGATATAAGGCCCTATGTAAGAGGAGGTCTGAAAGTGGCACCCACCAGACTGAAACGTCATGGTGTGGACATGTGATGCGAATGAGGAAAATGTCGGAAGGAAAGTTTTGAGTATGAATCTGGACGGCTATAAGAGTAGGGGAATGCCAAAGAAACCATGGATGGACTGTTTGAAAGATGATGTGGTTAAGAAGGGGATGACTTCTGAGATGTCGACTAATAGAGACGTATGGAAGACGATGACGTGTTGCGCAGACCTCAAATAAATTGTGAAAAGGTCAAGAGAATGATGCTGATGATAAGCATACTAAACATATGAAAAAGATGTGAACTGCTTCTCGCTGGGCTACCGGTGCCTGTGGTCGATGGCTCGTTTGCGCCGAGCCTAATATTGGCCGCATTCCTATTCATTTTGTTTCTATTTTTCGGCAGTTCCTTTGGGTTTTTCCTTATTTTCTTTTTTTTAACGCCATACCAGTACCGAGGCAAAAATTATTTGTTCAAAAAAAAAAACAAGTCTGCCGAGCCATTTTCCAGTTTTTTCGAAACAAACGCACGGCAATTGATTTTTATACTTTGTTAATTTTTGCTTATTATATTATTGCCTATAATGCCTATATTGTTAATATCTATTAATTTATAGTAAGAGATAATTAAGATAGAAAGTCGAGTAAAAGATCGTGAAACTTTTAAAAGCTATGAGCAATTGAGCAGAGGCTTCTGATTTAATAGTTAACATTCCACAAACGTATACCGAGCACTTCTGCGTTAAGCCGGCGCCAGACATAGTCACATATGTGATCAAACATATTCGATAGACTTTGCACACACATATGAACACTTGTTTGCAGAGACCGGCCAGATATAGGCATATATTTGATCAAACACTTTGATAGACTTTGCTCACACATTTCACCACAGGCTAGGGGTGAGGCGTATATACCTATATCGTAAGACGTATCAGATAAAAATAACAGATATTAAAAAATAACAACTATCAATTTGTTCCTAACAATATAAAATACCCGTTACTAATTAATTAATAACAGACTCTCAAGACTGTTACCGCGGCTGTTACTGTTAAACATTATAACAATCCCCACACAAACTGTTACCACGGCTGTTACATACACACTGACACAAAGGAAGGAACATAGCAAGGTTATCAATTTCTCTCTCTTTCTCATTAAAGAATGGAAGATATTCAACTGAGATTTAAATACGTATTTATCGTCCGTACAAAAATAACAGGCTGTTATTTATATTTGGAACAATTTTTTTTTGTAACAGTGATACTGATAACAGATATCGTGTTTAACCTCCCAACAAACATTTTTGTCATATAATCAAACTTTTATATGACCTTAAGTCTGTTTAAAGTTATTTTATAGTCATTATTTTAACTCTTCGTCATGTACTGGTGTATTATATGTCCGAATAGTCATAAACATTTTTTGTCGTATAATAATGTCATATGACGTTATTTCGACATTTATAAAACTTACTTATACAACTTTTCGTCCTCTAAACGTTTTCGTAGTATAAACGTCATAAAACTGTACATTTTGTCATATAATTACCTTTTAAACATCTGCTAAACGGATAATAATTGTATACACGTAGTATTTGTTACCATTATATATAAGTCGAATAAGTATTAAGAGTGCGACCTGTATACATCCTAAAGTATCACAAACATACGACCGCTACTTAATTAATACTCATATTAAAGGTTTATAATTACCTTGTATACAATTTTCGCGTACTTTAATACAAAGTAATAGAGCTCAAGCTGAGAGTGAGCAAAATAAGAAAGGTTCCGTATCACATTTAAATGCATATTTAACTAATCAATTTAACCAAAATACTACAAGTGTGCCCCGCAGTTCATTTTCCAAAGTTCAGGACTCTTGTTGATTTTTCGAAGTTGAAGTCATCCGAAAATGAAGATAATGTTGATAAAGAAGACACTTCAACCAACAATGATGACTTCAGAGACGATTAAAAAAGTGGGCTATTGATTTTAATATTCCACAAGTTGCATTAAAGCCAAATAAATCTATACGAAGGAGGTAATAAAAAAAGGCGGTCAAGTCAGGTAAAGTCAGGTCAAGTCAGGTCAAGTCAGGTCAAGTCAGGTCAAGTCAGGTCAAGTCAGGTCAAGTCAGGTCAAGTCAGGTCAAGTCAGGTCAAGTCAGGTCAAGTCAGGTCAAGTCAGGTCAAGTCAGGTCAAGTCAGGTCAAGTCAGGTCAAGTCAGGTCAAGTCAGGTCAAGTCAGGTCAAGTCAGGTCAAGTCAGGTCAAGTCAGGTCAAGTCAGGTCAAGTCAGGTCAAGTCAGGTCAAGTCAGGTCAAGTCAGGTCAAGTCAGGTCAAGTCAGGTCAAGTCAGGTCAAGTCAGGTCAAGTCAGGTCAAGTCAGGTCAAGTCAGGTCAAGTCAGGTCAAGTCAGGTCAAGTCAGGTCAAGTCAGGTCAAGTCAGGTCAAGTCAGGTCAAGTCAGGTCAAGTCAGGTCTAGTCAGGTCACGTCAGGTCAAGTCAGGTCAAGTCAAGGCATTTTAAACGGTTTTTATCCATTTGTATTAACCAGTCAGGTCAAGTCAGGTCTGTCAGTGATTAATGATAACATTACCACAGATATTATAATACTACACAGATAACATTACTATGTAGTTGAAAGAAAAAATTGTTTCATTTTTTTAATTATCCCAGGAACGTAATTAACATTTCAAGTTTTCCATTTCAAATGTGAGCATATCATTTCAATGAGGTCCATCTTTGATAAAAACTTATCAACATCCGCATAATTAGAGATCACAGTGGGGTTTACCTAAAACAAAAATATTATTTAGACTTAACCGCTTGAGTCCTAATGATGCACGCGATGCATCAATCGGAAATATCCTTCAAGCCCCACTGATGAATAAAATGCATCAGTCGATGCCACGCAACTTAGGTCTCTATTTCTACTGAAATACGGGTTAATAGTGTCTATGGGCAGTAGCACTCTAGAGTTAGATGATATTCACGTCAAATTAATCTACTAAATGCTTAATCTGTGCATGGAACGTTTGACAGTGTCATCTGTCAGAGCGCCTGCGCGGGTGTGCGCGGACGGTCTCCGTGCATATTTTAATAATTATTTCGTGTTTTTACTGCCGTAATCGTCGTGAAGTGATATTAAATCAAATTAATAATAGTTTATACATCGTGTGTGATAATAATATTACCAAAATACATAAGTTGAGTGTGCAAAATTGGCGTATCAAAAAATGCCGTGAAAGTACTGAGTGTGGTGGTGATTATGTGAATAGTGTTTGTTTTATGATGTTTACAGCGTGGGAAGCTACTATAAAATATTAATTAGTGTAATTGAATCAATTTGTAAGTGATTTTCACTACTATAACGTCATAATAACAACATTTGGTCGTCAAAACACGGTCCTTGAAATCAAGGTCAAGATGACCTCTACTTACGTAATAATTTTGTTTTTTATTTTCTGTTATTATTTCAAACTGTTATTTTTTTTAGATTCGTTATCTATTCATAATACTGCCTGTAAAATTTTATAACAATAGAAACAGTATTTTTAACAAAAATCGTCAAAACATAAGAACAAATAAACTACCACGCACTTTACGATAATATTGTAAATCCTATTGTATTCATCCGTTCACCGTATATAGATAAGTATGTGGTCTGTTTATTCAAGAATTCAAATTACTTTACGTTATCGAGCTACGATAAGTATAACTCAAGATATTGAGGTTTTACCCGGAGCCGCTGACACGCGGCGGGCCTCCGGGGCGCGATGTCGGGCGAGCAGCGGGCCCTAAAAGAATTACGCGTTCCAGCAAGGAACCTGAGTTAACTAAGTTATAAGTCACGCAAACAAATATTCTATTTTTTTAATATAAATTCTTTGAACTAAGTTAGCTAAGTGTTTTTAATTTTATCACTGATCCCTAAATCAACTGTAATGGCGTAAACATTTACAATGAACACGCAGTTTATAGGTCGGGAAGTTATGTAGTTGTCATATAACGCAGTCACTTAATAAAATTATTAATAAAATATGTGAAAACGTTAGAGTTTTAAAAGCGCATAAAAACATTGTTCCAAACCTACCTCACATTAATCAGTAAACTTGATTGCACAATGGTTTACGACTGATGAAATGGTTTTATCACCTCAAATAACAAAGAAAAAATGCAATAGTAACTCAGCTGTCAAAAACACCGCCATATTAAATTAACGTGATATAATCTGTTACAATATAATTTCGTTCAATATGAGCATCATCTTTAAATGACAATAACACAACGATTACATTATATAAAAGTCGTATTGTGTACCATAAGTCGACCCGAAGTCGAATACACGCCGCGACAGCTATCATTACATGATATTTAGTCAAATCGCCGACGTGTATATGACTACTATGCGACTAAGTAGGTATTTATATGACTGTTACACGAAACTCTTAGCAACTTAAGTTGAATAAAATGGGCCCTAATGCCGTAGAGTAAACGTCCTTATGACATTTATACGATTATACTGAATAACATTAAGTTGCCACCAAAACGTCTACTCAACGTCGTAAATGTTTGTTGGGCTGTTACAAAGAGTATTAAACCACTTGAGAGCTGATAGACCGATTTCGTCTAGGCACACGACTCACCACTGCGGGCCGGGGGACGAAGACATTACAGTAGGAGTGAGGCGTATTTATCGTCACAGATAGAAATCACAGATACTAAAAAATAGCAGATAGCAGTTGCTCCTAACGATAAAAAATATCTGTTACTTAAAATCACAGATCCTTAAGACTGTTACTGTTAAAACTTCGGTTACGACTTTCGACTTTAACGAAAAGAAATAAAGAAGATATTCAATTGAGTTAATACGTATTTATCATCCGTACAAAAATAACAGGCTGTTATTTTATAACAGATAGATACGATTTTCGACTTTAAATCAAAAGAAATAAAGATGATATTCGATTGAGATACGTATTTATCGTCCATACAAAAATCACAGGCTGTGATTTAATAACAGATATTTGGATCTGTTATTTTTTTGTCACAGTTACAGTGATTACAGATATCGTGTTTCACCTGTTACAACCCATCTCTACATTACAGCGGTTGTGATTGGCCGATGCAACAATGTGAAATGAAATGAAATGAAATTGTTTATTCTGTAAATAGGATATCGCAATCACTTTTACACGTCATATTATTAAAAAAATAAAATAAGCTAGATGAGGTCGGCGTTTCCTATCTGACTACTCTGAGAAGAAAGGCCGAAACAAACTCAGAGGTCGCAGTCTCTTTTAAGGTCCAGACATAATCTTGGTCAAGCCATATGAGGACCATGTAGATTAATGTCTGAAATGGTCTTTTGAGGAAAGAACCACACAGATTTGAGTGGACCTGTCCAGTCAGTGCAAGCATTTGTCAGTAACCGAGGAGCTCAACTCAGAGCTGAAGGAGCTCAACGACTCGACGAACAATACCAAAAAAAGGACATTTGGGTAGGCCGCAGAAAGTACTCAAAACTGCCAGACCATCATTAAAACAGGGAAAGATAAAAAAAAAAAAAAAAATGATCCACATAGTCCTCACATTCACAATAATCAAAACAAAATAAGACTTTACAAAGTAATAATGTCATGTTGTATAAAGAATAATCAACAATGTCAATTTGTAGGTATATAAAACTGGTATAATTTAATGATTTTAGATACTAATTAAAATTAAAATGTCAAGTTCTAGGGTTTTTTCAAGGCTTAGCAGAGCGAGCAGCTCAATCCCATGCATTTCTGTCTTCTAAATAATCCGAAATTTTATAGTACCCTTTTTTACATAGTTTGGTTTTAATACTACTTTTAAATCGTTTAATGGGTAAGTTTCTAATATCAATGGGAAGTTTGTCAGGACGAAAGTCCCAAACATAGTGAGGCACAAGTCAGTTTTGCAACAATAATATCGATATCGATCAAATCGACGTCGATTCGACGATTTCCTAATTGAACAATAATTAAATTGAATTTCACTTATAAGAATTTATTGTTCTATCCGAAAGGAAATGACATTGCTATTACTTATTTTTAATCTGCTGTGAAATACCTTGGACAGACAACGCTATATTTATTTGGATTAAAATTTTCTCTGTGAACTGCATTAATCCACTTTTCTTAAGGTTACGGAATACCCTAGTGAGAGAAAGGGACTTTTCAAAAAGACATCAACGCGGTGTACTTTTTTTGTGCCCGTTTACGTATCAACCAGTTTATCTTGAGCCCTGCAATAAATTCATAATATTATTAAATTACAAATATATTCTACTTACCGATGAAAATTAATGCTATCTTTTTTATAGTTGGATGTTCTAGACGATTTTCCACACCAATTAACCAAACAATAACTCATACTTGTTTAGTATTATGTTTTTTAAGATCAAAATAACTGCGTGTGCAGAGTTCAAACCACTGCGCACTGGTCAAAACTAAAAATATACCGCGGTCTTTAAGGGGGATGCGCCAAGGTAGCCCGCGAAATACAAATTTTCTTACGTTTTTTGCAATTTGCAGGTCAGTGTCAGGTTGTATCTATATATTATTTGCGGCCGTAACAAATATGAGTTTACAGAATTATAAACATTAGAACCAGCAATACAACTCTCTAAGTTCATGAAAGTGCCAAATGTCATGATTTCATGAAATAGTCATTCAATGCACTTACATGAACGTAGATAGTTGTATATGATGGCACTGAGATATTAGTTTAGTGAAAATGCTATTCTGAATTTGACGTTTTAACCTAAAATTTTGTTCTATATCTAAAATCTTCTAACTTAATCTGACTATTTTTAATCCCGATTAAAAATGTGTGGAATAAAATTAGATGTCATGAACTAAAATTCAAACCAGCACCTCGACTTCAGTTGCAAATGAGTACTGTATCTTATTTTATTTTCTTTTGCTTATATCTCGAAAATGGTGTGTCCTATTCCTTTGCCCGTAAACCCCTAGTGCTCTACATGTTGGTATTTTTTTTATTTGTTTTTCGTCCAAAAAATTAAAAATTCCATACAAAATACGTCGAGATGGCCAGATTGCGCGCATCTCCGGCTCAAAAAAAATCACAGGGTAGGGCAAACAAGTAGGTAAGTACCAAGTGGAGTCGCGATTGTCAAATTCGATTTTAGTTGAGTCAAAATAATTTTTAAATTTAGAGATTTTTTTTGGCAGAATAGCTCTATGATTCTCATAGTAAAAAGAAAGGAATTTTAGTTCGGTGTACAAGAGAATCGGCACCAATTTCGGACGGTAATCACTAATCATAAACAGTAACAGTACCCTAAATGGTGCATGGCATCGAATGCAAACCATGAAGGTCTGTACATTTCTTCAGCACCAGATCCTGTCTTTGTAGACTGCTTTATTATTTTTTATACATTGCCTTTAATTAATGGGTCAATAAAATGTTTCTCTTCTTTTTTATTCCTCGATAATGCAATGTACTGAGAATTTATCATTTATCCTGATCCAGGCGTCATTTACCAAATTCCTATTTTTATGTTGTTTTTTACTTTTAGGGTTCCATAAATACATGGTTCTCCTTCAAGCAACTCAGTAAATTCTCGGGCACTCGTTGCTCCATTCCATCTTGCGATTGAGCAAAGCGACCGTTCCGGTCAGTTATTTACGAGGCACTGGGCTTGCAGGCTACGCACACATTTGAACTGTAAACGCTTTGATGTGCGCTCGAAAAACCGACTCCGAATGGAAAAGTTGATATAAATGATCAAACTTTGATGAAATACCCAAACACCCCTGCCACACATGTGTCAAACATGTGATCAAACATGACCTCAAATATTGTTGCTATGTCTGGCGCCGGCATTTATATGTGCACACCATGTGCACACCATATGGCAAAGTTGAAATATGTGATCAAACTTTGATGAAATACCCAAACACCCCTGCCACACATGTGTTCATACATGTGATCAAATATTGTTGCTATGTCTGGCGCCGGCATTATGGATACGATTTTTCACCCTAGCAGAAAGTTCCCAACTTAAGTGGGGTTTACACGGGTAACTAAAGCCGCATGATTATTGCTGCGCGGCGTAAATCGACCGTCTAAATGGCAATTCGGCTAGGTCGCAAGTGACTAAAGCTAAAGCAGCTTGGTGAGGCAATTTGTGAAGCGACTAGCCGCACAGCGAAAATCGACCCGTGTAGACCCACCTTTAGGTACCGTACCCTTTTAAGTTATCTGCCCATGCCCCATCAACTGGATGTCTTATCATGTCGTTTGCAGCATTGCTGTCTTTATTCCTTTAATTAGTTAGTATAAAAAAAATTGTAATTTGTCTTTACCTGTAAACAATATGTGGAAATCGAAGTCAAAGTTCAAACATAATTAAATGTAATTTTATACCTACCATTGTTACCTACCGCTGGGCGCCATGGCAAGGCAAAGCTTCTTAGTAAAGTGGATCCTTAAATTATAAGCATTGTAAGCTAAGATCGCGACCATTTTAGTTTAGTCGTGACCACCAACCGCTGTCCCTGAATAGTGCGGTGTTGAGTGTTATTAAATTACTCACTTTGTCCAAATCAAGCGCACTTTACATCACCCCCTGCTGTAATTATGAGAGCAATTACACCTTCGCGCCGTAACTATTGGCAGAAAAGGTAGCGTAAACAAGTTTTCCCACGAGAAGCACTACTCTAGGGGAATCTTTTAACGTAGGTACTCTACATTAAAAGATTCATAGGATACTTTTTATCCCGATATTCCCACGGGGTCGAGACTTACGCGGGTAAAACCGCGGGGCGCAGCTAGTACCAAATAAGTAGTTACACCAAACCCTGATTTTCATTATAATAACTGAAAATAATTTAGCACATTCGTATCCTCATCCATAGACTTGAAGTTATTTAGTAGGTAACAGGCTAACGATTGTTTTTTGATGTTTTCTTGTCACGTTTTGCTATGCTTGTAGGTAGGATATATTTTTCCTTAGGAGTTGGTAGTCAATAGGGCAACCGAGATCAAATGTAAATACTTATTGCGAACTCCGGCTTGCAATAAGTACGTTTACCTGTTGTGAAATGATCCGTGGAAATGTGAGAACCATGGGAAGATGAATCTTCGAGAGTCTACACAGATTTACATCCCTCTGCACGTAGATATTTATTTGTATGTGTGTACAGTACATAAGGGCAGGACGCCACAACCATTAACATTTTGTTTTATTTTTCCTTTGTTTAGTCACATGACCCATTAGGCATCTTAATTTGTTATTTTGTATTTTGTTGTATATAGCTTTGTGGTTACAATTTTGATGTATCAACATGTTTTCAAAAGACGACAGAAAAAATCAAAAAATCTTTAGAAATAACATCTAGAACATTTTTTAATGTTACAACGAAAGTATACAATTAACCCTTCCGCTGCTATACCTACTGCTAAGTTTGAAAATACTAAAAATCATGTTTTGACTTCGCCACGCAGCGGTTCTCTCAATTGAGGATTTTTTGATAGATTTGTCCAAAAAAATGTGCCGTTATCAGCCTACAGCAGTCCACTGCTGGACGTGGACTTCTCCAATTGCACGCCATTCAGCTCGATTCTTGGAAACTCTCATCCAGCTGCTACCAGCCACCATGCGAAGATCGTCCCTCCACCTGGCCTGAGGGCATTCTACCTTACGTTTACCAATTCGCGGTCTCTACACAAGAATATATCAGTTCTACGTTGAATATGGCCGGCCCATTGCCACTTGAGCTTGCTTATTCTAAGAGCTATGTCGACAACTGTGGTTCTCTGCCGGATCTCTTCGTTACGGAGTCTATCCCTCAGAGACATTCCAAGCATAGCTCGCTGAGCGACCAGAGATTAATTGACTAGTCGTACCGTGAGTGTGCACGTTTCGGCTCCGTAAGTCTTAGGACTCTACTCTCTACTCTACTCTGTATTTTGTTCTTAGGAAGGACGCACTGATTGAAGACCTTAGTCTTTAGGCTCAGTGGAATACGCGACGAGACGACTCGACGAAACAACTGAATTCTTTTGTTAGCCTTCCTCTCAAAGTATCTCTTACCTAACTGCAGAATTTTCCCGAGAATAATGTATGCTCAAACAACCTCGCATGGCTGAAACTCGTCGAGTGTTCGCGCTAGACGAATTAAAAATGTTGAAGGTGTTATTTCCCATAAAATAACCGTTTTTTTTGGGTTACAAATTGTTCGAAACGCGAATGAATGACGTCCTTTGTTTATTTTTTCAATATTCTTTTTTTTTCATGTGGTTAGTGACTAACCTAGTGTCAGAGTTGTTATGCTGCCCATGGGCCTCTGACCTGGCTTCACATGAGGGTCGAGAAATATCTCACAGACAGGGCCGGGTTTTTTTAAGTCACGCGGTAAACACTGCTTGCGCGATGCAGGATTTGTGCGGCGAGTCAGGTCTTTGATGCGTAGTTGGCATGTGGCGTTGTAGATGGGTGGGTTAGGTATGTCGATAATTATTAAGTCGCATCACATATTTCAATAATAAATTCCGACAAAAAGGATGCCAGTCGTTTGACGTTTTCTATAATAATAAATAGTATATTTAATAGTTTTGTGGTGATCCACAGAATGAAAAAGTGATTGTGATAATATCTGTTGCTAGTAATCGCGTTTGTAATCAGCGACGCGCAGATATCGTTATATTCCCAGGCAAGTTCAATGTTATTGCTTTGGTCCCTGGGCACCATTTCTAGGTAGGTAGTTGCTGCTCCTCATCCAGCTACATTAACCTATGAATTGTCCACTTTTACAAAGCAAACACAAGAAACACATGAGGGTATTGAGAATGTATTAGTTGAAGAAACCATGGCTACGGTTGTAGTAACAAATTGCTTAAATATTGATTGACAAGATGATAATGAAGAATTTCCATATAAACTTTCATCCCCTATTTAACCCCTTTAGGGGATGAATTTTCGTCATCAACACATTTAATCAAATCTGTGTGACACAGCTCTCAGTTGGACATAGACGTGTACTTAGTTGCTCCAAACGGCGTCTTGGAACTTCTTTTCTTCATAACATTAAACACTAAATAAAAATCTTGAGCAGCGGTTTCTGTTAAAGGTAACAAGTGATACAAGACTTACATATCGTTTGAAGAGCTTTACATACTTACCTACAATAAAAGGAAAATCCTAAATATAAATGCATAGCAATTACGCACAAAAAATTAAACGATTTCCTCCTCGTGTGATTCGGTTTTTCCCGAACTACATGCATCATCTAATTTCACTTTATTTTAAATGTGCCTATGACCTTGGCCTTCAAGTTATCTCTGGTTCCAATTTCATCAAATCGGTTCTGCGGTTTGACTGTGAAAAAAATGTTTATCTGTGTTGTTCGTCACATATTGAAATTGAGAACCCTCTGCCTCTGGTCGCACCCCCTAACTACTTAATTGGAGCTAGGATGACAACGATGATTGATGTTATACTGCGAGAAAGTCTTCATTAAATACTCATGAGCAGATTATTCATCTTACTACGTTAACGACTGTGATAGTAGTTGTAAATATCTGATATGCGCGGACAATAAACTGTGTGGACGTGTGGCGTCGCATTATTTCTCTCTGTTAGCGCGTAGGCGCATTCTGTTTATCGAAGCGTTGGTAAAAGCGAGCGCCCATGCGAAACTGACTGATCTCCTCAACTAAACACGTATTCCACATAAATACATTGACATAATTGCCAATAATTGCCACTTGAAACTATCATTATAGTATCCATAACCATAGTTTTCGCAGAGAAGATGGTATTTGCGTAATAATTGTCAATTCATCTACAAAAACAAGTGTAGTTTCAAAATCAATTTACTGGCTAATCGATAAACAATTACAACTACTATACAAAATAGGACGAGTTAACAATGGTCTTAAACTAAGTAAAAAACATATAAAAGTAGTAAAAGGTACATACATAAGAACATTAATTAAAGATTATGTGGCACAGTGGCTTTCAACACCAATCGAAAAACTTAGTCTACGTATATCTAACACAGATTTAACTGATCAACAAGTATACACATGCTCAAATTAAATACTTTGACACTTTATAAGTTCCCTAAAATATGAAACATAAAATGCAAAATATAAGAAACGATCTACAAATGCAATGGTTAGGCGTTAATTAAAATAATTTGGGGTTAAAGCAGTCTTTGATCACTGTGTTAGGGAGAGGGGTTTGATGATCAGCAGTTCCCTGTTCTCCTACAGTACAGGGCATAATCACTGTGTTCTTCGTCTTCCTCGTGCTCGTAGTCGCGATGCCTGTGGGGCGGAGAGTGGAACTCCGTGGGTCTGGAGTGATGTCTGTACTCAGTGTTGTGGGGCGAAGGTCGGCGGCGGTCTGGCCACCGCCTCCTGTTGCGGTCCTGGTAACTTGCCCGAGAAGGCCTTCGGGATCTGTTTCGGGTACTGCAACACGCAAAGATTTTAATTGAAGTTTCTCCGATTTAAAGCACCTTGTCACCAGGACGTGACGCGACACCACTGTCTCTGATTGTGGCGAAATACCTTTGCTTACGAAAAATAATGGACTGCATCAGGTTGAGGCAATAGGTAGTTGTATTTTTTTTATTATCGACTTTTTTCTTTAACTATATGTGAGGCTTGTTATTAGACATTTTTTTATATCATTGGTTTGTTAGTCTGTAAGCCTTCTCTAAAATAAAATAAATAAATAATAGAGGAGTAACCAAAATAGTCTCAATTAAATTGACATTCGTATTGGATTTTTGATCCATTTATGGATTAATAAAATAAATAGCTTTTCTTGGTCTACCATCGATCAATCTACGATACTGTACAAAAATAAACGACAGTCACGTAGAAAATAAAGTATCGTGTTCATGTCCCTTTGAAAATTAGTTAAGTATTAAAGAAGTCTATGAACTTCAGTCACACCTTTCGTGTGTTACCGATACGCGTAACTGCTCACAAGTTTGCATAATTATGTAAAACTTGATTTAATCTTTACGCATGTTAATTTATTTGCAAACGATTGTTAATCACCGACAAAGGTATGCTAGTATTGTAGAAACTGCCGCCCCAATCGCCAAAATCGAAGATCTCCAAAAGTTATATGCCCTCACCTACGTACGGAAGGGCTCGGACAACCAAGAATATTGCGTAAAAACCGTTTAACGTAACTTGGCAGCCCAAGTCACACAATGAAGCATTCTTGTTCTCTACTACAGACATAAAAGCAGTTAGGTATCAATTTAAAACTATTGTGGTAGAAGTTGATCAAATTGGAAAGTTGTTTCAAAAGATATTCAAATTACCCGTAGGGCCTCTTCTTATACTGTGAAGGTTTCTTTATCTCAGGGCGACGCATATAGTCGTCCTCTTCAATGTTCTCTGGGTCCTCATGCACTGGCTTCGTGTGATGGAACACTGGCCTCACGTAGGGAATATGTACTGGATAGGGCTTCTCCACCGGCACTGCCACCTGAACCACACATTACAAGAACAATAGCATTCTAGACACAAAAACAATTGTTGTACAGGCACACGCACTCTAGTTCAAGGTGCTAAACATTTCAATTTGCTTCTCAAACGCCATGTAATTTGCATACTCTACGCTACTATTACGAAGGAAATAATTATACAGTATTCATGCAAACAAGCTTAATGTGTGGAAAATTAAAATCATTAACCGTGTAAAGGAATAATTTTCATAGATTTCCGTGAAAGATTTTTAGATCGATGGATGCAAAACATGCAAACAGTACGTAAGTACATAAGTAAGTACTTAGAGGCACCCTGCCTAATGAGCAGCTGTGGAACGTACTTCCACCATCAGATCCACGTAGTCAGTTCTGCATGTAAATGCTAAGTAAACGTTGTCGACCGCGAAATCGTTGCGGTACCGTTGCGTAAACTAAAGCGCTGTCTCATTGACACGTACGCTTAGATACTTGCACATCACTAGCCTGTAACATCGAGGACACTAACCTCCTTTTCAACAGGCACAGGGACTAGCTTCTCTACCGGGTAGGGAACCTTTTTGTAGACGGGGTAGGGCACCGGCTTGACGATAGGCACGGTGATCTCGCGCAGCACGGGCACCGCGACCGGCCTAGACACCGGCACCCGCACCGGGAACGGACGCGGCACCGGAACGATTACCGGGTGAGGGACTTCTATCTGCAAGTTTATGTTCGCTCTACACAACCCTTATTACTATTATAAGTACTTTATTATATTTTTACGTCTAGATTTTAAGTTGATATTCATCTTCAGGTAGAATATCCGAATCTCGATTTTAGCAATAACTGCTACAAACAATTATGGTCCTCGACTAGGGTATAAGGTAACATAATTATATTAATTTTGGGGCTTATTCAATTTTACTTATTGCAATGTCAATTATTGAATGCTTACAAGACATTTGGTGATAAAGTAGAAAGTAAAACAACACGCGAACACTTAAATAATTTCCAATTAAAATATTTTCCTAGTCCCTGGCTACAAAACAATTTTATCGATGCACCAATCTAATAAGTGATTCTTTAGATTTATTATGCTAGTACTTATTGCCTAGTAAAAGTAAGAGCATATTTTATTTATCACGAACGCTAACACTTTCTTTTGTCCTTCTAACAATGCATACAAACTATCTGTTACTGCTCTACTTGCACCGAAATCGAAGGAATGGTAAAAAGTGAAATTGTGAGTAGGTACTACGCATAATGCATGCCATGCAACAGCTACAAGGTAAAGTACGATGTTATAGTGAACGACCGCATGCTATGGTGTTTATAATTTCATTAGGGTTACATAGATTGGCAACGGTGGGTTAAGTTCCACAAATACATACCTACTTAGATCAAAAAATTGTCAGTCCTCAACAATATCTCACGAACTTCCAAGCATAAAAACCGTGTTAGCTGTTAGAATTTGTAGCTCCTAAGCACCTAGTAGTTTTTCTTTATAGTTTTCCTAATATGTACTACGAAACCCTCGGCAGCAGTCTGCTTCGCGCTTGCCTGCCTTTTCATTAACAAGTTCAGCGCAGCGTGTACGCAGATTAACAGCTAATGTTTTGACTTTCATGTGAGCTTCGTTACGATAACTTACACGTTAGCACCTCGCCTTGGAAATAACAATATTTCATGTTTATCTCTGTATTCCTAATTTTATATGATCATATCCATAATCAATGTTTTCATCGGTATAAAAACTATTCTCTCTGAAGGTGTGGGTCCATTTACGTATATGAAAATTCTCTCACTATGAGACGTTTGAGATCTGATTTAAACATCGCATAAGCCCTATCTTTATTGAACAGAAGATAAGCTGACCATTTATTGCTTTCACTACTTACAATAGCAGCTAATGTAGCGTGACTCCAGGGAGTTCAACGAGCTCATTATTGACGCCCAACTACTCGTTAAACCATCGATCTAGGTGCACTAACACAATTTCCATATTTTGATTTCTTTTTGCGTCACTTTCCAAGTGCATTTCTTATATTTCAACATGTACACAAAGCCCTACTTCTATCACATGTATGGTTTGGTTTATAATCCCGATCAAGTGTTATATTACTTGATTTCTCCTGGGCGCACGAGCGCGCATCATTTTACTGGCCGAGGAAATTAGTGCGCGACGTGAGTTGTCTGCTTTTCCGATCCGCATTCCATCATATCATAGGTTTTTTGTTCAATTATACACATAAATAGCTAAACAGACATTGTTAACAACATGATCATTTACATCAATTATTAGAAACATTAAAAAAATGTATTACTTACCGGGTACGGTTTCGGTATGGGCACATGCATTGGTTTCATTTCGGACCCGTAACTTTCATAATCTCGGACTGGCACATCTTTGTATTTCGTCTTCAAATAAGACTGTCTCCATTTTTCAACTAGGTTTTTGAATTCATTATCATTGTCAAAAACATTATTACTAGGCTTGAATGTTGGTAAGTATGTCGGGTGCGACGTATCGTGTGTTCTAAGTCCCAGCAAATCCTCTTCAGATTTGTATCTTGTGTCGAACAAATCTTTGGTCCAATCGTTTGTTGGTTTGTTCGGTTTGTGAGGTCTGCTGTGATGCGCATGTGGCCAATCAGACAATTTGCTTTCTGTAGTTTTTGGGTAGCTTAATTTATGGGGCCTTTTCGGAATATTTACCACTGTATCGCTGTTTTCGTCGTAATGGGTCTTTTTTGGATGGTCTCTAAAGGAGGAATAATCTGTAGCTCTGAAACCAGTTCCCCAATATGATGTCGTAGACGTAGTCGGGACAGTACTGAAGGAATTCTTGAATTGGTTCAAATATTCACTTGCTTTAGTTTTATCTTTGAATGAAACGCTACTGTAATCGTCATCTTCATTAAATTCTGGCAATTTCTTGAAGTTCGAATAATCCGTTTCTGGGTATTGATAATTTGTCAAATCTACTACATTGCTACTTGCTGGTACTATTTCATCAGGATTAAAAGGTTTCTTTGGTTCACTGACATCATATTTGAAATTCATATTACTATAATTTGTGGAATATCCGTAGCCTTTTATAGAGGAATCCTTCCAATTTGTGAAGTCATTACTGTAATTTCCGGAAGACCATGGCTTGTGCTTGATTTTCTTTTTTTGTTCAGAAGGTTTATTAGTATTTGCATTATTTTTATGGCGTGTGTTAACATGGTTGTAAGTAATATCTTGATCAAAAAATGAATTTGATTTTGTAACAGATTTATCGCTAGATTCTTCATTATTTTTCGTATTGTAATTATCTGTTAATTTTGGCGAGGAATCCATAAACTTGTTATTGTTATTATTATAATTAAAGGTGTTAGAAAACGCATTTTCCACTGGGTTGTTTTTCATGGAATTTTGTGGACTCAGTCCTTGATTGTTTCCCAAGAAAAACTTACTTGTATCTAATTCGGTCTGATAGTATGGTTTTAAATTTGTAAAATCGACGACTCTTGGAAACTTTAGTACGTTATTATGTACACTAGAAGAAGCTGGTTTTCCAAAGTCCTCGTTTTCTGACTGATCATAATTTTGAACATTATTGTTGGCATTTTGATAATTACCGCTGGATTCACTATAAGCAGGTTTATTTTGATGAGTTGACTCTACATCAGGAAAATTTAAATATTTCTCATCCGCCAAATTTGTATAACCATTATTATACACATTCAATTCAGTATTATTAAAAGAATTGATGGCTCTGTACTTATTTCTTGAATTTATTTTAGTGCCATACACTGGAGCATCAGAGTCTTCTGGATTTTGCCCATTTATGTCTTCAGAATCTATGTTTTTATTTTGTTCGCCAGTTGTACCAAAATTGGGATTATTATAAAAGTTCATTGAACTAGATGAATACTGTAACATACCGGATTGCCCCATCGTGTCTTCGTTTCCGCCGAAGGAGTGACCGTCAAACGTCTGAGGACCATAATTCCCACCAAATCCTGATGAATCCAAGGAACTGGGAAATGCTGGAGCGTATAATCTTGTTGTCGATTCTTGATTCTGATTGGCACCACTCAGAAAGGTGGCATAATCCGGTGAGGTCGGTATAAATCCATCAAAGGAACCAACATCGTTAAACCCGAAAGTTGAATATGCGACCACATTAGGTTGTATGGTGGTTGTGTCGTCTTGATCCTTAGGCCGTTTATGTTTTTTAGCTTTCTTCCCGCAGACAACATTACTAATAACTAATAATGCTATTAACATAAAATAAAGTTTTTTGTTAAACATATTGGTTTAATCACTGTTACGGGTAACGACGTGCTACGCACTATTTACATTGTACGTGAACGTGAGACACGAAAGGAGTTCGATTGTCGACTGAACGAGGGCTCGTTACGGCACGCTCATGAAGCCGCGAGCACCGTGTGGAGTCTCCTAGCTGACCGCCGATAGACGTGTCTCCCGTGTCCTAAGAAAACGAAAGCGTTTTACGCTTCAACAACTCTACGAATTTCCCCAACTAATTATTCGCTAATAATACGTTCGATGCATTCAATAATAGCTAATAGGTAGCTGATGATATTAATGCAACGCAGGTAATTGGCTGCTCGTGACATTTGAAAAGTCGTCTTCCGTCATAGTAGGTAACAATATTTTTTAAAGCTGCATACACATTAACGGCATCATAAATCATCATCGTACCACCACCAGGATTCAGCGATGAGAATTACTTCAGTTTGCCTGTCTTCGTGAATGAGTGACGAACAAGCATGGCTATGGTGGCAAACTGACGTTACATGCATGGACGCGATGCGATTAAAATATCTACACCAAATCCACATCCATCATTATTCATATTCATCATTATTTAGTGCGAAGCACACCTAACTCACCATCGTGAACCACCTTGTACCATTCACGCAAAAACCATTTCAATGGTCAATATAGACCCCGTATGGTATTGATATTCTCAATGTGTCACATGCCATAGATTTCTATGGACTAGTTACATTTTCTCTACATGTTTTCGAAAATGCTATCTGGCAACAAACAAAGCGTATATTCGTTAAACAAATGCCCTTGGCATTAGCCCATGGCCAAACAGACACTTGCTATATTTAGCTCCCGATACTGCTAAGTAAATAGCATGTAAGAAAGTACCTACATTCTGTACACTGAATTTTGAAAATTCATAGGTTAACGTTGTTGGATACTGCCCGGCTTTTCAAGTATGACGGTTACAATTGGTAATATTAGCGAGTTGCATCAAGCTGATGCTACCTCCTTTTATCACTAAGGGAACTTCTTCATGGAACCTCAGTAACAGTTGACTGTTATTTTTACCGACTTCAAAAAAGTAGGAGGTACTACGTTCGGATGTTTGATTTTTTTTTTTTTTTTTTTTTTATGTATGTTCACCGATTACTCCGCCGTTTGTGAACCGATTTTGAAAATTCTTTTTTAGTTCGAAAGGGTATACTCCCGAGATGGTCCCATATAAATTTTATTAAGTTTGCTTGCGTAGTTTTTGAGCTAGCTTCAATATTACGTATTTTTCCCACAGTCTATGTAGACGATATAATTATTAGACTCCTTCACTGTTATTTACATAGCAGGTAGTAACTTGTGTGGGGTAGGTACCACCACTAAAAAGTGAAAAATTAAAACTTTTTACAAAAAAAAACAACCGACTTCAAAAAAAACCCTAAAAAAGTGAAAAATAACTTTAATTTCGGAAGTCGGTGGCAAAAAACGAAAATTAAAAAGCAAAGACACCGACTTCGTCTGACGTAAAGTATGTTAGTTAAGTTTTGTTCGATAGCACAATTAACTAATATCAAAATAACTGTGCACGCTATTGGCGCCTCATTTCATTACAACGGGAAGTGTTACCTAATTGATTTGGATTTGTCACTTTTTCATTGCGAATGTGTGATTTATTTTTCGTGTAGTTGCTGTTCTTCCATGCAAAGGATAAGGAGTATTTTCGGGTCGGTAAATACCCCCTGGTCCTTTGAAAACCCTGTACTATCCGAAAGGAGCACATAGGTACCGCAATAACATGACCAGAAAAAAAAAAAAATTGAATATAATAAAATTAAGTATTGCAATTTGAAATTTTAACATTACCCCAATGTCATTATAAATTAGCAATTTTTCTACAGAGGTCATAAGTTATGACTTGTAGACATCCACTAAACGACGGCCGTCTGCGCCCCATGTTATAAACCGGAAAACTTCCTTGACAATTCAAAAGTGCCTGTAAATGGTTTAATTGAAATAAATGCTTTGAGTTTGAGTTTGAGTTTGAAAATTCCCCATTGAAAAAAAATGCGGTGAAATATTTTTTCTTTTTTCCAAAAAAATCCACATAAATGGACTCTCGGCATGATTCTTAACAATACCCTCACGGATCGGACAGGGTTTTTGTTACACACTGTATATTTTGCTACCTGGCTATGCCAAATCCTGCCTGACCATAAGTTCCAAGCAAGTGTGTAGAAGTACCCCTTAGTCCGTTATTCTCAATTGTAAGCTAGAGGGTGTGGCAGAATTCCGTCAATACAGCCAAAATCTCCCATCTGTGATCATGAATTCTCTGCCTACCACAACACTTTATTGCATATTACATGTGTTTTACAAGATGATGATGATATTTTTTTTACTTGGTTGTATTATGGCAGAGAGTATTGCTAGTAGGTAAACAGTGCCGGTTCGTGGGTAACCACCTTCTAGACTTAGGAACCAGTCCAGACTGTTGTTTTCGGCGACGTATGGGTTGGATATGATTGGTTTTTGCGTTTAACTTAAAAAAAGAAATTAATATTCTAAAACATTTTTATTTGACTATGCAAATCATTTTTATACAGGTTCCATGTCATACTATCAATACAAAGAGTAAGTTAACTTAATCACTACTTTCGTCAATAATGTCGCACTTTAGATGGCCACGATGCAGCTTCCGAAGCCTATAACTACTCTTCATTCATGAAGGAGCCACTTTGTACTAAGTTACAATAACTTAACAATAATTTTAACAGAAAGGAAAACATTTTGACAAAGAAAATCATAGCAAGTGAAAGAATAACAAGTGGAATGATAGTTAACTACATATTTTTTTTGTAATTTTGGTATCTTGAGAATCGTCATCCTACTACATTCTAACTTATAACGATAAATAATTAATACTCTGAAAGTAAATAACAAGTTTATATAAATAGGCACACTAGAGAACATAATAAGTATATTATGTTAAATGAAGTTTACATAATTGAAAATTATAGAATGTCTGGTAGATATATAAGATAATAATTGCAATAAAAATAACCAGTAGGTCGAACATTACTGAGAGATTCATTGACATGTATATAAATAACAAGCTTCAAATCATTTGGCGGATGGCGACTGAATCACTATGACATCTAGGCATTTTAAATAACTATATCTTATATACGAAGTAAATGTTACTCGTTATTATTGTAATTGTTTAACATCTACTAGTTGTAGTGATTATTTAAATGTATCTTCAGGGTTTACTACGAATATCGATTAAACTTTGAAAACCTGCAGTCACCTCCAGGTATCTCAAATATATAAAAATATTTTTCTATCACTTTCATGAACACTTCAAATTCTAATACACTGGTCAACTATTAATTGGAGTCATTATTAAGAAAGGCCGATGAGGTGCAAGGATCTGTAGAAAATTAGACATTTTATATAATTTTATGTGCCTATAAAGCTATTTTTTAAATTCACAATTATTATTATTGATTAGGCTTGTAATGTATCTGAATATATTTTTCAACTTTAATATTAAGTAGGTACGGGTAATATCTATTTAGGATCCACTCTACTTCTCATTAGATTTCTACTCTGACAATAAAATATGTATTATATTTTAATATTTCTAAATCCATACATCTGTAAATTGCAAACATCTATCTACTTTCTATAATAATTAATGTCATAAAATAGTTATTACAATTATTACTTTCACAGTTATCTCTAAATCATATTATAGCGCAAGATAAGTTTATAGAGTACAACAAGAACAGTAAATGCTTACGAATGAACGCTACGAATGTTAAGATTTGTGACGTCAAAAAGTTTAGAAAAATATTTGTAATCTCTTGTTTGAAGTCGACATTACCCCTATTTATTATTACAACACACGCAGTCGATTCCTCAGTCATATAGTTGTTCGATATATTACGTATTAGTAAAATTAAATAATTGTGTGCATAAATAATATTAATAATGTTCGAATCAATACCATGAGCAGTTAGTAACAGTACGACTAACACTCACCATAATGTTGATAATAGTAAATAACAAACAAATCGCTACTGTTTATAATTTTGTGACACTTTAAGTGACCTTTTTCGGTAAAAAAAAGATTAAAGCATAGCTGTTCGACTTAATTAATAAAATAACCGATTATTATAATCAATCAAGCTTTGGCAATCAAAGCGTCACTCACACCATCAGCAACACTCGCTCAATGCTTATAATTACAGTGCACTACCGATTCCTCAATCCCGTATTTTTATATCATTATTTTAACCCTTGAAATGTTTCACTTCAATATAGTTCCACCTAGGCCCCAGACCGAGTTGCTCAATGTTTTCATCACCCTGAACTAGTGTGACTATGTTAGTAAGAATTACATACTATAAACAAAGATGGCGCTAATCACAGACAACATTCATAATGTGCGACTACTTGATCTAACAATAATTTAGTTTATTTTTTTATTTTATTGCTGGTTCGAGTACCAAAGGGGTTTAGCGAATATCGATGCAGTAACAGCTCTTGTACAAAACTAGCCAATGTTAGAGGCTGGGTTGTTTGCCGATGGGACATCAGCAGAACTATGAGGTTTGTGAAGGAGCGGATCAACAAAAAAGGATTCAGGATATTCATTATTGAAGTTGGCAGGTGAGGTATAGGTGAGGTGATGCGGGTTATACTATGCGATCAAAATAAGAATAGGATTGACCTCAAACGAGGACATACTAACTTACAAGTCAGGTTAATGGATTGTTTAACAAATTGATCAACTAAAATTGTATATATATTGAAACTGTAACTGTCATCATCCGTCCTTGAACAAATAACAAGGCAAAATTACACAGAATGTCAACTGCTAAACAAAACATTTCCCTGACTGTACATGCCACGAAACTGACATTAGTTTGACAGTTGAAACGTCACAATATGGCGTTATGGCAATCGTGTTCTAATTTTGAGCGTGGTAAAGGTACTTTTGGTAGAGGATGGGGTTACGTTCAGTGCGCAGAGGCGGCGGGCGCGGGCGCGGCATGTCGCAGGCGCGCGCGGATCTGTTGCAGCGTGGGGTTGGCGCCAGTCTCTGGTTCCTCCGGCACTTGCTCCGCTTGTTCCAGGCGACGGGCTCGCTCTGCTATCGCACGCTCGAGCTCTGGAATGAAAACAAGGATCTGTTAGTAGGTTCTCAGTCTCCACAGATGTGCTGTAGAAGAGTACCTAAGCATGAAAAGTTAGTAGTTAGTTTCATGCCTTTGCTTCTTAGAACGGGCGGTTCTTCCTAGTACTAATGTCTATTCTTAAAGGAAAGTAGTTTATTAAAGACTGAAAGCTTTATATTATAGCTGCATTTGCCTTTTAGCCATCGGTGGCCACAGGAGTGGTTCGATCCCGGAGGATCCTTATTTGCTGAGGACGACTATATATCGGCTGGTTTTAATCGGCGAAAATCCGACTTAACTCTATGCTGATTAATATTCTAAGAGTATATATACAACCCTTTGCAAAAAAAACGTTTTAATAGGTTTAATAGCCAAACTATGTTACTGGCACTTAACAAAGAGTCTGGGTATGAAAAAAAGTTAATTCCAAATTCGAAACTTTTGTTTAAAAACAATAATAATCCCGTTTTCCGTTTGTGACATTTACTAACATTTTGTAGATTTGCTGTTATAAGGTTATCCTGGCAACTAAAACTACCTTCTCGTTATTTTTAGTAGAATAATTTTTGTTTGTCGCATAATCCAGCCTTATTGTGACTTAAAAGTGATATCTTTGTGTCGATTGTAATAGCAGAAAAAGCAATGAGAGCTAATAAAATTGTACCGCTGCTGCAAGAGGGGTGTAGCCAAAAAACTTTATTCTTATTGATTAGAACAAATTACCAGTCATTAATGCTAATGACATAGTAAAAATATTAATATTATCCATACAAAAGCCAATGACTGTTAAGGTGCCCGTTTCTTTTGCAAAGCAGTGTATATATGGGAAAAAAATGTTGTCATCAATTTTATTGAAAGCGCAAGTTAAGGTGAACCGGTCTTTGCAAACAGGTACATACGTAGTTACAGTTGTAATAGGTAAAGGCCGCCAGCACTAGTTAAAAGGAAAATCAAACACTGATGCTCTCTAATGCTCGGTTCCTATAAACAAAAACGAATCGTTTTGCTTACCAATGGTAGCATTTTTTGTTGCCAAACTGGGCAAATAAATAAATTCGTAAGCTAATTTTACCTGTGATATTTACTTCCATATGGGAGGGTCTACTATGAAAAGTTATGAGGTTATTGCTTCATTATTGGTAAAGATACAAGAGTCTTAATTTTAACTAATAACGGTCCGTTAATTATAGGAATCGGCCATTAATCAAACTGTCCAACGTTCTGTCATCAGCGCATTATCCCTCAGCTCAGTGAAAAAAATGTTCTTTATAACTGGATTATTTAATGGAGTGTGTGCAGTGTAAAAAACAAAAGCTTCCCGAGTGAGCTAACCGTACTCCGCAGCTATTACGCTAACGCTACAACGATTTCCGAGTTTGCTGGACACACACACTTCATGACACATTTAATTAAATGCTACACAAACGATACATAATGAGTCTATAAGGAAATCACCGCAAAAGTTGTAAGCTTTTATCTGTTGCAGTAATTTCTCCCACGTTCGACCAATCGGAGTTCGGACGGACGGGAAATAACCAGATGCAGTTTCACTTTCATCCAACCTTGGTCATCGACATCCGCATAAAACCAATTAGAGAAAATTATTATATATGCACAAAACCGATGCCATTGAGTTAGAATTCGTTTACATTGTGTGTTTACAAGGAATGTGTCCACAATTATTGGCCTTCGGGGTGAACGGCCGCTGAGTGCACCTGCGCCTCATATCGAACTGCACCGGATAAAGAGCCCGCGTCCAAATATGTGAGCAAAAAAACGCCATACCAGTTTTGTGGAATCCCGATTTAATCATCGACGAATATTTTTGAGAGTAAAAGTAGGCTCAGCAAATACCGCACGTTATATTTTATTATCTTCAATGATTCCCACCGCGTTGTGGTCAATAATAGGCAGTGTCCATCGATAGATGGATAGATTTCATCGTTTTAATCAAATCTTACTATCTTACTGCCTTTAGATATAAAGGCAGTAAGATAGTAAGATTTGATTAAAACGATGAAACTACATAACCATAGGCCACCGCACCGGATGCAGCACGTGCTTGCCGATCAGTTTAATGATTCAGTTACCTAATGTTATATCAAATACGTGATAATGCGACTCTGATGTAATAAGTAAAACTACGCGCTTTTGTATCCTGACCGACTGACACCGTTGCCTACATAATACATCAAACTTTTACAACTTCTATGTTCTCCTAGTATATTAATATCTCGACCTGCGATCACTAATCCGCCTAGTGAACGCGAACTATACATATTCAAATGTTGGTTATTAATTAGCGAACATTCGCCGGATGTTTCTGATAAGCACTGTTATCACAAAGGTCCAGTAGCTTTGAACTATTGTTATAAACTGAGCTAACTATATCGGAGTAAAGGCGTAAAACGTGTTTTTCTTTTAACGCTTTTAATACTTCAGATATTACTATTACACTTGTTAATCAATCAATATTATCATGTAAGAATTCTAACTGATTGTGATAAAAAACATGATTGTGATCCAAATCATGCATCGTCATACTTTTGGAATACTTTTGCGACAGATCGCTCTACACTAAATTTTTTTTAGGAAAGTGATGTATTTGTATAATGAAAGGAACAACTGCTCTTCTGTAATGCATTTACCTGGTGTCTCCTTGTGTTCCTTTACTTGGTTCATTATTTGCTTTTCTTTGTGTTTCGACAGGGCCTTTTCTAGTTCACTTTTTTGGTTCAGGACATTTTTACCTCTGGAACAGAAAAAATCATTCCATTAGCCAAACAAATTAGTTTTCAAAGATTTTATAAAGTGCAGGTTAATGCTTGTATGATTTGTAATTTTGTACCATTTAATAGTTGTTGCCTGCCTGACAAAGAATTCAGCGTAGCGTAGTTTGATAAGATAAATGTAACGTAAGTTTATGATAGCATAATCTTATCATGAATGACAAAATTGAAGCATTCATGACCAAATATGGTAATATATTCAGTAGGCGAAATAGCATTGACGATTTGCATGTTACGTATAAAAATTGATAAGAAGAGTTCGACTGTAAACAATAGCTGGGTTTAATGTTTCACAATCTACAACATAATACCTCCGAACAGACGATAAGGATTGTTCAACAATGGTTTTCCTTTTAAAATTATCGTAATATTGAATAAAATACATGTAGTTTTCAAACTATTCTGAGAGGACTTCGATCCTGCAATATTGTTTCAAACACATTATGATGCACAAACATTTAACCAAATCAAATTCCAACCAAATATAAATGTCGAAAATTAATGCAATTTGTGTTGCACATTAACAAAGTTGAAAATGTTGAAATATCCTTGAATGCAATTTCAACAGAAATTCTACAACTAGGTACGTTACATAGTAAAATAATAGACAATGTAAAGCGCTGAATAGCTTCTGTTGTTTATTAAGACAGTTCCCTTGCGGCTTTCCCACGCACAATACCTGCATGTGTGGACTATTTTGTACGTATGACGTCACAAGTTACTGCATTGTTTTATTTGTTTTGCTGCACATCTGTATTGAAATACATCGGCGGTATGGTCTTAGATTCTGGTTCACTTCTTACTTGATCATATTTATCCACTCAATTTTGTAAATCCAATTTTACTTTTCATAAAATTTATCGCAGCCTCGATCTAAGATAGCTAATGCAGATAACATTTTGAAATATATTTCAACATACATTACTAAAATCTATGCGCAAAATGTAAACACATTTGCAATCATCGAGTTATTTAGAGCATTCATATTGAATTAGTTTCCAGGCGAGCGGCGAGGAGTTTACATCAAGTTGCCGAGCCGTTACCAGGAGATCGTCAGTATGATTTAATTCCGACTAATTACTTCCGCCGTCATAGGATATTACCGCGCAATCTGCTTTTTAGCATCCTCGACTCTCGCTGACAACATAGAGACGAAACCTTAGTCGAAGACGAAGTCTTAAATTTTATGAAAAATTCAGACCAACTAAACTTTAACCAATTTTAAATCTAATCAGATATGCAAATCAAATCGGAAACATTCTTATCTTGAACTCTATTGTGAACTAATAATGCTCCAGTAGGTAAAATGTAAATGGAATGCAATAGAGTGGTATGACGTTCAGAATTGCATCTTGATTCAGATCTATATCAGTTGGCAAATGCCATGTTTATTGCGTTTATTTAAACGATATCGCCGTGGAATTTTCTTCAATAGGTAGGTACTGGTAAAACGCGAAACAAATTACGTTTAATAACAATCACCGTTGAATGTACCTGATTTTAATTGTAAAATCAGGTACATTTAACGGTGTAGTGGTGACTTACCAAGTTAACAGAAAATCAAGTTTATAAATTAAAATAAATAGTGATTTATTTTATATTTTTGTATCAATTTTTTATTTATTTCAAAGAGTGTCCGTGGAGTTTCTTGCCCGTTCTTCTCCATAGGTACCTACCACGCTTTAGAATGGGCAACTAGCTTCATATTTCCGACTGACCGACTCCTTGACAATTCAAAAGTGCCCATAAATGGTTTAATTGAAATAAATGCTTTGAGTTTGAGTTTAATTTATAAACTTGATTTTCTATTAACTTGGTAAGTAAATGTTTATTGCATTTATACATTGTAGTTTATAGATACAAGCGCATAGAATTCCCGTTAGCGAGCTGGGAATTGCTTCCTTCCGTCGAGCGGCACTCGCTGCCGTGCACGGAAATAACAGGACGAGTCTGCTCCGACAATCGCATTGACGGGGAAATGGACTGAATCAACAGGTCTTAAGGGCGGGTTGGAAGCAAAATTGCCTGTCTTCAATTTGATTTTTCATGAAATTGATAAGACTTAGGTGTAAAATAAAAATAGTATGAGTAACTACATGATATTTCCAAACTTTTTGTGGAACAGAAACACAAAATATTAAAATTTTCTCGATAAAAAAATATCACGAAGTTACCTCTAATTTTCACGTATTTTCGATTTGTACTTAAAATGCTAATGCCTATTATGATAAAAATTAGATGATTATATGTATTAAAACAAGGCAAAAAAAATTGTGTAGGCTTTTTTTTTTATTCCTGTTATTTTTGGTTTTATTACGAATCAAAGCTTGTAGGACTTACGACGTTCTTAGTTCGTGGAAGAAGCCATCTTCCGTCGCACATTACGGGAACTTCAAGCATATTTTTGTTTCACAAATCAGTCGGCGTCGCTCTGTTGAGACGAGAGGACTACGCTCAAATTTTTAGCTGCGCTGATATATTATTTATTTTCGTAAATAATATTTTCGTAATTTATCACATTCCACAAAAGAAACTGAGACATAGAAAACATGAAAAAAACACTAAAACCACTTCCAAAACGAATATTACAAGTGTTATTGATTGATAAATAAATAAATACCGAGTCTAAATAAACATATAAAATTCAATGTTGATATTTGAAAACTCAAGATGACATACATTTTATTTGACAGATTTTTGACTGGTATAGTAGCACGGAGTATAGAAAGAAGTAGGTAAAACTAGCGCCATTGCTCTATATTGCGGAGAAAATTTACAACATAGCCAACGAGCCCATTCCACGTTCATTTGAAAGTTCGCACTGGAGATTATATCTTATTGCGATGTACTCAGGATCCAAATTCGTTTACTCCCACTTTTTTTGACAAACTTCTTGTAAGGTGACCCTTAGACGAACAATTGGAGCGACTGACCGCCCCTAAATAAAACTTGTTTAGAATAATACCTTTATTCTTCGGTTATTGGTATAACGAACGAACTCGAACAGATTCCGTATGACTCCGGATTTTTAATTTGTCTGTCCGTGATGTCTTGTTTATATCACTTTAGTTGACTTTTTTGTGGTAGTTGGGTTTTAATTTTTACCTGACTACGGCGAAGCAAAAAGGAGGGTTATAATTTTAACCGGTTTCTATGTATTTATCTATGTCTGTTCCCACATATTATCTTCTAAAAGACTCATCACAATTTGACAAATGAGGTATCGTTGGAAGCTTCATGATCGTCCGCTGGTCATAGGCTATATGAAGACACATTAAATTGAAAATGGCGCCCTCTAGGTGACATATCATGAACAACAAAAAAATATTTTTGAATCATACCATATTGGGTATCAAATGAAAGGTTTTAATTAGCACATTTCAAAAATGTATATTGTAACCCCAAAACAAACCGCGACAATCAAGACTTACATTGCCATATGTTTATGTTAATGCGTGGGATGATAACTGCCGCTTCACGCGCCGCCGCACCGTAAACAGAAAAAACGTCAGACGCGCCGCGTGACGCCACACTGCACGCGACGCGCCACGCCCCGCGTCTCCGTAAATGAGGCCTAAAGTTATAATGCAACTTGGCATGTTTTTAAAGCTACAATTTCAACAGTTACAAAGAGGGACCATACTAAACTTTTTACTAAGGGACTAGTTATAACAAGCGCCCGAGACGCGTATTTAGTACGCTGCGTTTCGGGCGCTCAATAAAATTGTATGAATTCCTATGTAACGAACTATATCAAGCGCTGCAGTCTAAGCGAGCGCCCATGCCGGGCGCCGTTAGGCTTGCACATGTCGCAACTTGCCACTCTCAACTTGCATCTCCGTTGTGCGATTTACAAATAAGACTGGGAGAAGGTATGCCGCGGGCATTGCTGCTACGTGCGCCGCCGTGATGAAACGCCGCGTGTGACGCGGCTATGCCATTCGCGGGCTCCACCGCAAAAAACGCTCCATTTCAAACAAACGCGTGTAAAATCGCGTCTCCGTAAACGCTGAATAAATGTTTGAATTCAGTGCGAGCCGCGCCGCCCAAAGCCACGCGCGACTCCTTGCGTCTCCGTAAATGAAGCCTAACCGTGCCCTTGACGCTTGGACGCGAGTTGCTTTTTCACTATTTTTCCTTGTCATTTTCTCCGCATTAGTAATAAACTTAAAAGAAACACGGTTCAAAAGTTACAACAAAATGTGGAAATCTTGTTGCGTTTGACGAGCGTTCAAAACGCGCCGGGCGCGCGCCCAATACACAGCGCCGGTACTGAGCGCTTACCTCGGGCCTTTGTTATAATTAGTCCCTTTGGTACTTTGGCACCTATTTACATAGATGAATAGATGTCAATTCTTTTAGTGGTGAAGCCGACAATCCTACATTTATTTCTTTTGTACAGAACTCGGCCTCTTTTTCACATGTTTCAAATGTTTTCGAAGGGGATTGTTCGCGTTTGGCGCAGGAAAGGTTTTCATGACACATGCCATATTCGTTGCACAATACAGTGCAAAATTCATTATACGAATATTATTTTTTACTTGGGTATCACTTTGCACGATCCTCCAAAGAGAGAAATCCACGATATAGCATTATATTTATTACTTGGTAATACAGTTTTCCACAAAGACGTCATTAGGTACAAATTGTACAAGGTCCTAAATAAAATTTGGTAACATTTAAATTTGAACTTTTTCACGTCAACATTGAGTTTCTAGTTCCAAAACATGAACATGATCTATAGTTCTGAATTCAAGCTTAGCGTATCGTATAAGCAAAATAAACTACAGAAGATTGAAATTCGAATTCTATAAACGCCAGACGAAAAGTTTCTGCTGGCGGGAAGGCATTGTGTTTTGTTTTCGTCGTGTTTAATGAGAGGGGTAGGTAAGGGTTGCGCGGGTGAAATATGATTTTTTGCTGTCAAACTACTCCCCCTTAACATCTGTGAAGCTATTCTGTTCAATATAATGCCTTCGACGTTCTACATTTTTGTTGATTTCACAGAGATGGTTTGAGCGTCTCCATACAATGCGATCGGCGCAGTTCGGGCGACAGATGTTCAATAAGTACTCGGGACAGGATGCGGTGCACCTGTGCGCTGGAGTCGTACCAAACTTAGACTGAGCAAAAAATAAACTAGCCGCGATCTGCGCACCACCCGTCACTATATGATTTTAAAGTTAAATGCAGTTCTTGTGTATTTTCATCAATTAAAACGTGGAATGGAACATGGAACTCTTGAATAACGAGAGCTAGTAACAGAACATAACATCAAGCCTGTATTCCCCGAAGGTTTGGGCGCACCTAGAAGCACTAGGTGCGCCCAACCCTTCGGGGGATCTTCTATTCATAAGAAAATAACACATATCTATACATACCTACCCATTGGAATGTCTTTCCTATTCCTAGGTAAGATAACTTATCTATGCAGGTAATTGAATTACCCTGTCTAATGTTGTAGATTACAAATTAACATGCTTTCAGTGGTCAAGGATAAGATAAGGTTAAAGTACTAGGAAAAATGCTAACAAAAAAGGGTTTATTGTTGTTTGAATGATGTAAGAATACATTAAAACCAGAATAGGTAGAACAGAAAAGGTCGTGGCCAACATTCGCCTGTGGCATCCTTATCGGAAGAGACACTTGTCGCTTCCACAAAGTGCTTTTGAGAGCCGCGTTCTCTATTATAACAACATACAAAGGTTGGAGAAAGCCGATATGATAGCAAGCTCTGGACTTAAAGTAAAGAGTGCACCATAAAAAGTGTATCTTGACTCACTTAAAGTTATGAAATAGGTACTCCGGTTTACAATATTTATTTTATTCGTTGTTCGCGCGTCACACTTCCTTTGAACCAAATTACTAAAAACATCTGACTCAGATCCGAATGAAGATATTTTTGAGTGACCAATGAAGCCGATCGCTTACGTAAATAAACATGGCTATTATTTTCGGCTATTATAGGCGTTGTTCGAATATATCCGGAGTATTGCGTCGCCATAAATACTATTTATTTTCTTTAATCTCTTTCGCGTACGTAGTAAATTTTTAGATACATAGCTAACAGTAATACTTAATATTATTAAGTCCTCGACGGAATCCGTTTTTTCAAATAATTAATGTATCTGAATGATATAGCGTTTACTTGGCGTTACTATGCAGAGACTACGCAACTAATACGGACAACATAGACGCAGGGTTTACGCAACGCCTGCGTTACGGCAAAACCAATCCTACGCGAATGCTACGTCTCCGCTACGCGTGCTACGCCTCCGCTACGAATATGCTACGCGGCCCCTGTGCTACGCGACTGCTACGCCTCCGCTACGCAACTCCAACGCAGCGTCTACGACTACGCCTACGCGTCGTAAACGTCGTGCTGACGAATGCAGTGGCTAAGGTTCTACTGGCGTTTGCCATACTACTGTTGGTGATATTCGATAATTCATAAAGGGATCCAAGATTATCATAACATTACTCCAATTTTGAAACCCTGAGAGAAATCTGGTCAATACAAAGAATACTTACATCTTCTGATTAAAGAGCAGCTCCCTATGTAAGTCCATTCGTTGGGGGCTCTCCAGGCAAGGGTTGGGTACGCGGCGCGGCGCGATGAGGCCATGTCCCTCCCCCACCGCACCGCCGCCTTCCTGCACCATGTCCACGTCCGCGCCCAGCGTAAACTGCGACACCAGCGTGGGGACCGGGCCCACGCCGCCGCCCGCGCTCAACGCGCTCGCCGATAACACTGCAAATAAACGAAATACTGTTTACTAATACGTCATCATCACAACATAATATCACGTCTGGGATGAAGACGCTTTGGGGTAGGGTTACCATCCGTCCGGATTAGTCCAGACATGTCCGGATTTTTGGCCCCCGTTTGGACTTTGTCTGGCCTTGTCACTTGTGCGGACTTTTCGACGAAAGGGATATCTTTTTTACATCGAGATATAAGTACTAACGTACCTCGATGTTTTTTTATAAATAAACTTAAACGACTTCATAAGAAAGTTATTGAAAAGTACTTAATATGTCCGGATTTTTGTGAGGACTTTTCCAATTTTGAAATGGTAACCCTACTTCGGGGCTTTGCTCTTTGTGTGACAAGCATACTCAATTAGAACCGTACAACACCGAGCGCTAAGTGGAGACACCGAACAAAATTAGGTGGGTACTTGCCCGACCTGGAAATCTAACCCAGAACCCAACGTTCAGAAGCTGCGCGGGAACACCTGATTAGGCTACTAGACCAACAGGGAAGTTCACTGTTTACAAATACGTCATCATTATCCTCATCCTGTGTTGCCGCCACGTGTTCCCGTCAATAACAAGGTCGTCCTATATTAAAAACGAATAGCACAAAATAATAGCTCATGAATAGAGGTCGGATAATCGGATGCATATTTACCTACAGTTGAGGTGTTGGCTATTATGGAATGCGCTTTTGTATTGAAAATTCCGGGATTCCAGGATCGACTTTAGAGTTCTGATTATAGATTCCAATGTATATTTACTTACGTTACCTAATATGCCACTTTTGTACCGACCCAAAAATCCCACGATTCCGGAATTGATAAATTTAGGCATTTTTGACAAAAGAAATGCTAGCTAGTGTTGTAAAGTAGCAGTCCAAACTGGCATAGCACATAGTGACAAACCACTCGGTACCTTTCGTTAAATCGTGTTTAAAGTATAATCATTTTTATGTTTACACGGAACACCGCGAAAGTTACCTTCATAATAGTTGATAAGTCGTTTCTATACCATGTATCCGATTATTTGTGCATTCCCGGTATTTTTTTGGAATTCCGTATTAAGATTTTTTTAAATTAAAAAGCCGCTTCCGTAATTTCTTAGCCAAAAATTAACTTTAGGTTAATATGCATCCGATTACCCGATCACTGCTCATGAATCACGCACTTCGTGTCCGTTCAGAAACTTATTTTATGTCTCTACACGTAATAGCTTGAAATTGAAAAAAAAATATCAGCATGGAATTTTTTTTCAATTTCAAGCGGTTCTTAATGTCATTAAACGAGTTTTTCCACGAGATAATTAGCCAAGAGTCAAGATCATATACACGGGTGTCGGGTACACTATACAAATCTCATGATTCACTGATGATATCATCATATTCAACTATTACACTCTAAGCATACTAATTTAAGAATGTAACCATAAGCGCAATTTGTTAAAAAATATTAGCATACGGCGTCCACATGAAATGTTACATTGCCTAATAATAATACACGGATGCACGTAGCTTTGTGTTTACGAGTGTCTGTATATTGTATATTAACAGAGTTCAAAAGTCGTTCTTTTATAATTTATGCGTTGTTTAGTCAGTAAGAATAACACTTTATTATAACTATTTCTGTTAGGAAACCGGTCACACTTACAAAGGAGCTAAACTTTAAGATTGGCAAACGTTCCATCACACATTGCAAGATAATCCATTATGCATATTCCCAAAAGTCGTTAATTATCTTTTGACAGGATTCGTGTTGAAAAACAATTCATTAAAATTCAAGTTTCCTGCAGTATTGCAAAAGTAAGTTATTTATAATGAACTTCTAATTTGAGCGGATCCATCTTATTACCGAAATAAAAAACTAAAGTCATCTTCATCATCAAGCAGTTTAAATTGTACCCTGTTTTTATTTTGTTGCATCTCAAACAAAAGTCAAAGTCACAATTCCCTCTTTCGTGATACTAAACACATATCTGCAATTCTGTATATTTATTTTCATGCCGTTACCATACATGTGTTGTTAAAATTTTATGGGCAGATCTGAAGCAGTATTGTTTCATGGTTGTGACCTGGTTTACGACGGGAATCCGTCTGAGGCATGATTGCGATCCCTCAGGTTAATAAGAGCTCCGAGTGCCGAGGCGTCACTTCCTTCCCGGGGAAATAACAGAGCACTACTTGATGAATTTTTCTGCGGGAACGCAATCCCAACTCGACTTTTTAAAACGTAACGCTCGTTCCTGCTCGTTATCTCACGCCACGGCCTCATTTCAGGCACTTTAGACAAACGGAAACTGTATAGTTATCTTTATGAGTTCATATATTCGTCTGCTTTATAATTCTGTAAGGTTTTTAATTCAATTCAGATTAAAAGCTGAAAGGCACGCCTTGTTACCAGCATTGCATTGTGTTACGAAGCAAATATGTACCTACATTCTCTAACGACGCGGTTCAAAATAGAACACTTGTAGAGTTATTGGGCGCATGTTTGTGTTCCAAAGACCTGGATATATTTATCGGAGCTAGTTTTCTCTCAAGTAACTTTGAACATAACTGAAAATACACGCCTTCGAGTTAATTGCTAGTCTGTATAGATTTACTAGTATGATTTGGGTCTAGAGTGCTTCTCTGCGCAGAAGTTCAGATGTATAGAGATGGAATATACAATATCTACTTAGCTATATTTATGCCATAGGTAAAAATCGTAGGATCTCCGATCCGATTCGATTAATCAAAGATAATTTTTAATCATATTATGTTATGCGCAGTAAATAAAGCTGAAATACAAAATAAAGATTAAACACAGCTCAAAGTTTATCACCCCGTCGAAGATAACAATAAAGACAATTAAGTGTTTTAATTGTTACTAGACATAAACAATAAAAAAAATATATTAAAGATTGATGACCATTTCAATACAATCTGGTAGATACAATATTTATTGAACGGCCACTCTGGGGACCAAGTCTACTAATTTACAATGTTTTTGACAGTTATGCCATACAAAATCTGTCAAAAACTCATGATTGCGAGACCACTGACACGTTTGTAAATTAGAAGAGACTTGGCCCCCTGATATTTACCATATCAGTGGTATTTCATAAGTATAATGTATGTATTCTCGTATTGATTCATGGATAGGTACATACAACGGAATTGCCCTATATAGCATCGATGCCAACTCATGAAAAATATTGATATTCTGGCATGATTTGGTCGTAGAAGTAATATTATTTTACGAGTATGTATGTATATTACAGAATATCTACAATTGAAAACATCAACAGCGCAACGAGTAAAACGTTTAAAAAGTATTTTCAAAACTAATTCCCGGTTTCAAAACTATTCACTCAGCTTATTACTTCAGTTTATTGAAAGAAACGTGTAGACATTTTACGTACATATTTACCAATCATGTCTGCAATAATAAAATGATAATTAATTGACTGATAATCAAGGAACACGCAGACAAGGCATATTTACTCGATTAATATTGCAAGGCGATACAAAAAACCATATAAGTATTTAAATAATAAACTCCTAAATATTATCAGAGAAACAATAAAGAGACTGACAATTTAAATAACAATAATAAAATGATGATTAATTGACTGATAATCAAGGATCACTATTTATTATTTCTATTTTTTTATGTTTTTTTTTTAGGTTTTTATAAAAATATTTAAAAATGTAAATATATAAGAAACCGAAATATATAAGAAACCGAAAATAAATATAAAATAAACGAAAAATAATAATGAAATCACGCGATATTGATGAAATCTGCTGCATAAGATTATCGGTGCAATATTGATTGACCGATATTGGCACATTGGATATGGTGTAATACAATTAGTAGATAAATACAATATACGTTTTTATATTTTAAAATTAGTGGGTTAATCTGCAAAAATATAAAATAAAGCGAGTAGAAAAAACTAATGGGATGTCTTAGCTTGGATGTAAGTAGGTAAGTGGTATTTATCATTTGGCCTGTTTTGTGGTAATCCTAGGCTACTAATCTTATTAACTAATAGACGATTACTTACACGTCCATTAATAAACTATGACCGCTAATTAGTAATTAGCTTTATGTAAATAGGTATACCTAACAAAAACAGCTTGAGTCATCGCATAAAACAATAACTCTCAATGAATATAGTGCAAAAGCGTTCAATTGCACAATTCCAGTAAGTAATTATTTTTTATTACTTTCTGTCGAAATTGTGGAAGGAAACTGTGAGCCAATAACGAAGAACGTTAGCCACTTACAGATAACCGTTATCGAATATCAGCTACACGTCAAATCAAATTGTCTGAGAATATCGGAACACAAATTTACCAAAGTAAAAAAAAGTATTTATTTACATTTTTCCATTACCCGACAAGATATTATGCATGATTGCACATGCGGACTTTCAACTGCGTCATAGTATTTATGTAGTAATTACTAATCAAGCAAAATATCGAGTAAAAATTAAATCCTTCTGTTATCATAATTACAATTTAATTTGATAATATAATGACATGTGCGGTAATTTTGCGTTTATTACCTACTTTATCTCCTTCCTTATTGCGACGGAACAAATAATGTGTATGGGGAAACTAGTTCTAGTCAGCACAAGCTACATACTTATGTACATTTAGTAACTCAGTATGTGTGCCTCAATATCTAGCCAGACCAGAAGGTGCGCCTTTGACTTCTAGACGTAAAAGAAAGCCGTGACATAAGTTTAGATCGTTGAGACCATGAATTTATTGCTTAATTTTCTAGTTTAAATTTCTAGTCATTAGCAATTTTGGATTTACATACAGTCAAGTTTTATTTATCACAGTGTAAAGTCAAAGGAATTCATTTTAATATTGTTGATTTAATTAAATTCATTTTAAGTGATTGAGAATAAAATTCTTCTCTGTATATGAACGGCGCAGATCAAAGAGCATTTGCACAAAGAAGAAGCCTATACCCTGAAACCCAGCAGAGGATCGGTATGGGCTGAAAATGATAACATAATTAATTATAATACCGTCGTATTCGAAATTTGCCCTCGGGCACCTTAATCCTATAAGAGCTATAAATATAGAGTAGCCGTAAGGCAGCTACATTTCAGCTTCCTACGTTTATAAACAATGACTCATACAAAGTAAACATTTAGCTACATATTTATAGCAATAAATCATTCGAATTTCTTAAACATCAATTAAAAGATCGCGGGTCTCAACTGTTTAACATCTTTTACAGTTTACTGGCTGTGGTAGGTATATGGGTAGGTACCACTTGGTTACATAGGTATCGTACCTTCGAGTGCGCAACTGAGGGATATGTGTGTCTTTGTCACCGCAGGTGTCATAATGACTGGCATTCTGTGATAAACCGGCTTTAGATTTTGCTTGGCAATAAACATTAACCGAATAGGTACATACCTGTAGTACATACATAACATAGAATCGACAGTAACGATAGCTCTACCAAAGTTGTAATAGGGTTAAGCGATGATAGTTATTTAAAAAGTAATGCACGCAATAATATACTTTCACTTTGTTATAATTTAACACCTCATTAGCTAGTGTGTTGCATTACCACTATAAAGTAATTAGAAGTCGTTTGCACGCAGCGCAACGCAGTAATCCGGGAAATGTCATACTACGCGGACCCGGATGTCAGCGGATATACGAAATAACAAATTAATTACAGTAAATACATTTCATAGAGGACAATAAAGCGAAATATTTACAGCAATAAAAGTATTTTCACTTTATACACATCTTAGCTACCCGAAGCCGCAGTGCAGCACGAACTGAACGTAAACAAACTGGCTTTAGATTGGATATTGACTATTTGCAGGCAGAGCCAATAACTACGATAACGCAAGAGTTCATAGTAAAATTCAAGTTGGACGTTAAATTATGTTCGGTAGTGTAGGTACTAGCTACCAATAACCCGCCGCAGGGAGTGCCCTTGAAAAGGATATCTACTGTGGGCTAAAGTCGGTGCCCGTGTTCGTGTATCGAACCAGCCGTCTATGAAGGCCGAGCTACAGCTACACGCAGGGAATGTTTCAAGGTTATTCATGAAACTGAAAAGAAATCTCCTTTGAGACTCTTTCTAATGAAGCGCGTGATCCGTTATCTTAAATATATGAAAGATAATTAGATTAACTGTTTTGAAATGGGATTAACTCGTCAAATACTCGTATCATGGAAGATAAGAGAGGCTCTGTGGTAATGGCCACTTAGAAATAGAGTTTTGTTTTATTTTAATGTGTATCGTACAAATTAAAACAAAATGATAAATACATATTACATATTACGCTGTGTCCATGAATACTAATAGCTTCTTTAATTAACATCACATCACATTAATTTAGAGCTTTGTTTTGCTAGGTCAAGGCGCCATCTGATAATCTGAAATGTATCCGCATAAATCAATATTTTGCTAGCAATATCGTTCACCAAAAGGTCACTCGCGCACCATTAACTGACCCCTGACCTATGGTTATTTTTAGCCTTCCATCAGTTCCATCTAGCCATGCGCTGCTACAAGGTTGTTTCAGCACTTATTTGCTGAAACAATTGACGTCAGCACGTCTGAAGGCTGCCACATTATTCATTCTACTTCGTTAAACAGATAATAATACGACATTCGCGGAAACTGCGCTGTTTGAGACTAATTAATTACTTAAAATGTGTGGATAGACTAGCTGAAGGCTATTGTATGTGCAATGTTGTTGAAAACGTTTTCATTAGGATGCTCAGCGTTCTTCATCATATGAAAAATGCATTTGACTGCGTTCTTTCTTACTTTTTGCAGTTTTTATTTCGCTTCCCCCGAGCTTCTTAGCTCATACAGTCTCACAGAGTTATTCCTCAATCTTGGGCCATCTCAATTATTGTGTTTAAGAATTAAATCAACAGTTATCTTATCATACAGCTATAAAGAAACCTACTCATGTTCGATAGTATTATGACATTTATGACACAAAACGATAGTGAGTAGTCACCTGATTTAATATAATATGTAACTCACCTATCAATGCAATTTGGATTCCCACATTATAATTTTGGAAAGTAGGTATACTCGTATTTTCAGGTTCATTAATTTTTTAAGGGAAGTAAATGAAAATTGTATTTGATGATTCTTTAGATAATTATTGTTAATCTGAATAATGGAGTTTTAACATCTAACTTTTACCGATTTTAATAGAGAACATTTGTGTCATTCATAGTTAAGATAAATTAATGATGACAGTAAAAAATAGGCTTATATAGGTATATTTTATAAAATGTCATTCATTAATTAACGCTAAATATTCTCTTACTCACTCAGCTATAACTGACAGAACATTTCACACATTGACAAAAGAATAATACCCAATCAATCAATTTAAGAAACTCGCTGCACGAATGACGTGTCGTAGTAACAATAAAACTTTGCAATAGAAAAAGAATTGATGTCAAACATAGCGCATGTAGGTACTATTGTGGCGACATTAATGATTCATCAAACTCAATCACGATGTCTTACAGTCGTCATTAATATGATCGTCCTTATAGGTCAAGTTACACTTTGTCATACATAGGTACAGCATTTACAGTTACGTACAAGCATTGAGTAAATTAGCTATCTACGTTATAACTTGGGGCTTTTAAAGCATTATAATTTTTTTAAACTTTACTAGCGACCCGCTCCTGCTTCGCACGGTTTTTACGATTTGACAAAACATCGAAATTTCCTAGTTGTAAGTATGTAATTTTAATATTATTATTTTTATTTTATACACATAAACCCTCCGGAATAAATTCTCTAAACGATGGTGAAAACCTCATCAAAATCTGTTGCGTGGTTTAGAAGAACAACGCGGACATACAGACAAAAACGAAAAGCGACTTTAATAAATAAGTAATATGTACCTAAAGATTCCAATGTCAGTACAATTTCAAAGCTAATTAATGAAATTGCAATCCTGCCAGAGCTCGTTTCCGAGTCGAGCGAAGTTAAATGACTGTTAACTAATGGCAATTACAGTAACCAACAAAATAGCAAAACTTTACCGCGTTGCAAATAACCGAGCTATGTTCAACATTTTAAAATGCATTTTAACGATAAAATATTATTTTCTCTACATTTATATTTTCCCCAAATTGTCTTTAATGCGTTCCATAGTTCCATAGCCAATCTATATCATAATGAATGTTAATAGATTTTCCAATAATGAGCATGACGCATTTGTGTCGGACGGACCATCTAATGAATGTTATGTTACCCATATAGGCACAGCATACATTCTAACTGTGTCAATAGAATGGATGTAACGACGCAGTTAAGTGCAGGTAGATAACGTAACTTGAACAAGCTATACTAACTAGGTATACGTTTATTAAATATAATATTATCATAGTTTAATATCGGGTCCCCCCCACCTATGAAATTGGCGTTTTTTTCTCACAAATAGAGAACCTTGTCACTACTATGATTTAAAATATTCATCAATTGCTTGGTATTATATTGAATAATGACCATCATAGATAAAAAAACCTCATTACTTATATAGTTTTCTAAACATAAAAAATACCTTAAAAATGACTCCTCATTTTGTTAGCAGACGTCACCACTATTTTATTATTAACTCAACAAAAAGTTATTTTTGTCGCTAAATCTAAGTGGCATACGTTATCTTATTTTTTAAACATTAGTGCACAAAAGTTTTAAAACATTAGTGTTCATGGTTGTTATATAAATTAAGAAAATATTAGTATACAAAATGCAACTTCGTTAAAATTCCCCATACAAAACGCTGATTTCATAACCTAACCTAATATATTTCGGAAGTCAACCCTACATGACATTTTCTCTATTATGTATTTTTTTCTTTCTTTTTCATTTAGCTTAAAGCGATTTGGTGTTCTTAAACTTATTTTGTATTTTTTATAAATAAATGACAAAAAATAACCAATAAGGCAAATACTCTATAATCGCCTATTTCCAAAAGCAAGCTAACCGCAAGAACAGTAATGAGATGTATTTCTTCCGAAGAATTACCTACTCATCAGACATCGTTGAATAAATATGCAAGCTATTGCTCTTATTGCCTTCACCGTTACTACATCGAATCTGGCAAAAATTCAAATGAATCCAAAAAGGGGTCAAACTTCAATCGCGTAGTGCACGTTTTATTGCGCCATTTTAAATGGGAATTCTTGTATCTGGTTTATGATTTGGGCAATCATTATGAAACAGGCGTGACCATTAGACAATAAAGAAGTAGGGTTATTTTCGCCATCGGTAATGGCACGGAAGATGTTATTGCTTCAGATATATGATTCCCAAGACACGTGCGCTAGTGGGGCGGCGTGTTTACAACCCATAAACTGTAACGGAGAGTGCTAACACATTTTAGGGTAGCATTAAAAATGTTTAATGTAAACTATTTATATTGAACACCGCACCGATCAAGGTGAAATACATCAAATAAATAAGTTCGTAAATATGTTTGATCCGTCAAATACACAAGCTCTCTAACTAAATAAACATCCATAAAACAGCCGCTGCTATGACGATCGCGTCAGGTCGAAGTAATAAAGGTGAGTAAAAATAAACAATTCACCGCGTCGATTTACATTGACCTAACACAAATATGATGCAGACCAACGCGGTCCGCTGACGTGGATTATTTAAAAGTCTTAACTGTCCCGATGACGTAGACCAATCAACAACGAATGAATGATCCCTCCGTGACACGATCAATAAGCCACTTCCTCATGCGGGCGCACACGAATCGGTTATTACAGTTGATGACAGTTATAACTACGATACAAAATTTTCCCGTGTGCCTCAATGGGAGAGGTTAACTGATTCGACCAAAGAAGATGCAGCACACATGGGCTCATTCTCTTAATAAGTCCAATAAAACTAATAGAACTTCATTGTTTTAATAGGTGACGAACGACTGGAAACTATTTTAGGAGACTTTAGAAAGAATAGAAAGTTGGCTAATCGATTCGGCTTAACATTTTAAGGAGCGTAAATCCTTTACATGATGCAAATAACACGACTGACCATTTTGTCGGTACAAATGATGGCCTGTCATTACAGATTAACGTTCGTTTTAAATAAGTAGGGTGTGACTAGTAAAGGGTTCACAGCGATTTAGGGGACGACCCCTTATTTGATCGCAAGGACACTATTTAGTCATTACTGAATAATAACGATATACCACACATGACGCCGCTAAATTTTAAAATACGTGTCAGAATTTTATAGATTCACAGACATGAATGAAAAAATATTGAACGAGGACATAAACTGCAAGTAACTCACGTGAAAATGACGCAGTTCACTTCAGCAGTTGAAGATCGTCAAAACCTTTCATTTATAAATTCGAATCTATTAGGTCTTTAGAAACCCATTCGTAATACACGAAAGAAAACAGAAATAATTTTTTACAACATTGTCGTAAAATGCATACATCAACATTATGTCGATCGCGGTGTGCCATCCATCTCCTTGCCAAATTTTGTCGAAATCCGTCCAATGGTTTAGGCGTGAAAAGGTAACATACAGACAGACTCAGAATATTAAGTATGGATATTAGTATGGATACATAGATATTAAAATATCTCCCTTTGGTGGTCTTGATGTTCTGACTCTCATAATAATAAATGTCCTAAAAATTGTCTTTCCTACATTTTTATCGACAACCCAAATGCCTTGCAAACAAGGCATTCGAGTTGTCGATAATTTTTTGGGTAACGTTTAAAGTTTGCTGTGGTATGATTCAATCATCAAAATATTATTATTGTTCTTGTTAACGATTTCATATATGACTGCAATGATGACGAGTGACGCAAGCATTTCGTCACTTAAAACATGTATAATTATGAAAAAAACAAAGTACATATCAGCATTTTTATTTGTGTATTAAAATATCAAGAGTGCAAAGTACACATATAAACCCATATAAGAGCTACTTATGATGAGAAGTGAAGTACCTGCCTTGTAAATCTATGTCGGCCATGCCATGCCATGATAAGCTTGTTATCAATACACCCATAGCACCGTTTCGAGCATTTATCACGCCAAGCAGTTACCTTGACCGCTCCCTTACCATTATTTATCAAGACCTTCGGTCTGACACGAAAACACTTGAGATTTTATAGGAAACGTTGAGTTATCATCAAATATAAGTAAAATAGCCATAACTGCTAGCCGTCAAAGCACTTTGCAAATGAAACTGAAAAAGCAAGTGATGGCACAAAGTAAAAAGTCGGTACTTTATGGGAGATAGTATTTTGTCTTCTACTTTTCAAGCTGCATAACCTACAAGCTTCAGTTGTTGTGAAACTAACTGTGACTGCATCCATTCATTCGCTCCTACTTTGCATTTGCGCACTGTGATGTTGCGTTAGAGGCCGCTCTATTATTGCAAAGTTGCAGAAATACTAAGAAATTGAAGTATCAACCTCTCAGAAGACAATTAAGTGGTAATCATTTTAATTTATTTTACCTCTTCACAAGACCAATTAAATGAGCATATTAAAAACTTTTTAGAAAAAACAAATCAAAGTTAGAGCATTTAACCAGACTTCGATAAAGTATGAACAGGCCCTTAACTCTTCAAATGCAAGGTCGCATTTCAATAGATAGATCAACGACCTACGAGCTGAAATTCAAAGTTATTAAAAAGATTAATTTTTAGTCGGCAAATACTATCGATAACAATAGTGCAGGGCGTCCCTCGCTTTTGCGTTCATGGGCAGGGCTCGAAGGGCGTTGACCCCTAGAAGCAGACGGAGCTTTTCGCGTCTCGCCCTACTTGCCCGCCCGCCCAACACAATCCCATACGTACGCGCGAGTATTTTTCAAGAAAATTTCACAATTACGCCATAGAAATCATCTTCCTACAAGAGTTAAAACTGTTAGTTCGATAAAAATATTTTTTGCCTTCTTTTGGGGTAAACAACTGCCAAAAAAATCGTGCTCAAGGACTCCATGGCACAATACACACTTGTATTCGAGTGTTATTACACCCACTTATAAATGACAAAAAAATGCTTATGAGAATATTTTGAAGTGGAGACAAAAAAAACAATGAGGCAAGCATGTAGAGGCTCTTCAACATTATCGCTATCCGAGAATAAAGGATTTTTGTATTAATTAGACGTCTTGTTTATTTCTTCATTATTACACATAATTAACTCGTCTTTAAATCAAAATCCTATCGGAAACGACCTTGCATCACAATGATAGAGCAATTGTTAGGTATAAACAGCGATTCCATTGTTACTGTAAAACAGAGGCAGCGTCGGACTTCCTTTGTCCTTAAGCGTAGGCAGTGTGATGCACTAGTTGGAGTCACCGGCACGGTAAGCGCCGCACTTGATTGCACTTTCGCTTTCCATGCAGCGGCCAGGCAGCGACAAACTGTTCGCTGTCAACGTTTCTAGTTGTACACTACCTGATACATTTTACTACATCTTGTAAACCGACAGTTGGCGATGTTTTATGCCAATGCTAACTGACTTTCATTAACAAATGGATGTCCAATTAGTTAATGAAACTTCAGTCAAGTTGGTGACTCACGCACTTATTTTGTATCAACTGTTACGTTTTTCAGATTACGAATTTTCACTCGTATGCAATCAAATATTTCTCAAAGTGGAACAGCTACCTATTTCTATAAACACGAAATGTAATTACTTGCATAAGTTAACGACTTAACGTCATAAGCAACATAAAAGTATAAAACTAAAAGTGAAAAATGCGTTTACCTCGAATAGTGGGTTCGCTCCGCTCTCGTAAGAAATTACGACAAATGCGTAATGGCCGTGTCGTAAGTAGACAATTCCGCCACTTTCTTATGAAGACGAAGATGCTATTTGCGGATATTGTCTCGTATGACAAATATAATGGAGTTAACTTTCAAATATGTCATCTAGCTCTTCAACGATAGGTATTGATGGATGGGAAAGGATCGGAAAGTAGTAGATATTATTTAAGTTTTCTCAAACATCATTTGGTTTATCAGTCTTTCTTCTTCACCCACAAAACTAATGTCAATACAAATACCGACATTACATACATACATTACAGTTTTTCATGTTTCTCTCAAGGAAGGAAGGAAGTAGAACTGAACATAAAATGTATCAATAAGTTTGGGCGGCATAATTTGTTGGGAGCAAATGGCTTACTATGGCTATCAGCATGTTTGTTATGCATAAATATCACTGTTTACTGGGGTAAGCAAGAAAATAGTATTGAATATTTAAAAGATCTCCCACTGTGTGCTGCCACTGTTAGTCCCGCGCGGAGAAAATAAGTAAGGAAACAGATAATAATTAATTAGCATATACAATTCTTGCTAATTCCATATATATATGTATTTATGCCCATTCATGTTACTGAAACATTGTTATCACGCGATAGTTTATTTATTTCGACATTCAACTCCTTCATTGTTCGAATATGTTTGTTTATTATTTCGATACATATGGCATTCAATTGCATATACAGAGATTATTTTCGTATGAATAAATAGCTACTTCTTTGTTCACTAACATCTGGTGACACGAAATGTAAACAAAAGTGTCTACGAAACTAGTTATTGTTTTAATTGGGTTGAAATCACATAGATACATGAATATAATCGATTGATTCAGCGCACACGTTCCCTTGCTTTTGAATATTTTTTTCAGTACAACTAAAGACATCTATATAGGTATAGGAGGTTTGAATTGAATTGTGTATGTACGTGCATATGTAACACGCCATAGTATCATGTGAAAAGTTATGCGCATAAATGGGGTATAAGTAAATTTTAATGTCATTAATATGTCTTTCAGATGCGTCTTGATGCTGATATGAATATGTTTAACCTTAGATTCATAAATATTGTACATATATAAAATGTCAATGTCTTGTTCATTCGAATTTTTAGAATGGCATGTATTATTATTACGCAGCTTCATTCTCTCATAACTTATAGCCGCAGTCTTTAGTATAATTCATACGAGAGGTAGGCATGTAATTGTAGCAGGTACTACAAGAAATAAGACCGCACTTCTTTATTTATTACAGAGTTACACAATAAAACTGGTGGCATTTTATAATCTACTTCACTATGGAAGGCAGTACAGAAGCCACCCATTGCGTTGGATCCTTATCCAGAATTCCCAGTCCCCCTTATCCTGCTCCCGTGCCAAATGTCCCACGCTTGCTGCATACATAATGTTAATGCAACCGCCCACACAATACACACCTACCTACTTGAACATGCGATGCACAAAAATCTAACTGTGTTCATACTGTCCGCATTCCATATCACCAGTCACCACCACACGTACGAAATTCATGGGTGCCTTTATTATCTTTCATCGAGCATTATGCAAGTTTTATCAAAGTGTAACGATATGTAAGTAGGCAGTTCTGCTGCTACCGCGACATTTGCTAAATCGTTACCAAATGCTTGTAGTTGGCTCTATCTATTCAAACATTCAAACGTCCTTTACGGCTTTTCACATGTGGCTCTAATCGTTACACGTTCAATCTTCGCGTCATGACATCATTCCACACAAAACAAAACTTTTGTGTTATGGAAGCCTTTACTACTTATGGAAATGTATGGTGCATCATCATAATAGTCAAGTATCTCGAACACGTGCGTTCTTTGAATGATAAACGGTTACAAGATAAAACAGTCGGTCACCTCTGAAGTTACTTTATCAAAGCGAAGCTAATCTCTGGTCCATATTCATGTGAGGACGTGTTAACAAAGTGTTATTGTACTCTGCATGACTGACGGCATATAAAGCTGAGGATCATGAATTCATGACGCAGTGCCGACTATGGTCACAGCGTTTTGAAAGCGATAAGAACCACAAAGAACACTATTTCATTTCCCGTTTAATCGGTAAAACACAACACAAACTCTTTAATAACAGCACGAGATAAAAAAAAACAATAAATTGAGAAATAAAGGAATAACGAGTTCAGTGTTTCTTTATTCTACGTAAAAAATGCTAACTGCGTATGTGCCTAGTATGATTGCACTGGATGTTGTAAACATTAACTATTATGAAAAGATGGACAGAACAAAAGGTATTAGGTGACCGAGCACTGGTGCAGTACGTCAACGTGGTCAGATATCACAAGTAGGCGGTGTGAAAGCGCTGGACATGTGCTTTTGTTTAGCCCGCGCATATTAGTACGTGTGCCAAATAACAACTAGCCGTGGTGAACACTACCTTGTCCAAATGAATGAAACGACATAGTAGTAACAGGACAGGGTTATGTATGTATGATACTTTCGATCGTAAATTGTAAGGTAAGCCTAATCGGGAGCCTACGATGAGATATGGATATGATACGAATACCGTTTTCATAAATGGCGAGTTTCTCTTGTATGGCAGGTGCAGTTTTACGTGGTCTGGCGTCGCACATTGCGAGGACGGATGCGGGCCGAGCTGCGACGACTAAATGCCTCAATACAGAAGCCGGGCAACGTGTCACGGCCACCTAACAGGATTAGCTTACCTGCCCTACTACTACGCAGGTAAAACGAACTGAACTACTCGTACTAACCACAAGTCCACAATATCTTATAGGTAACTTAACCAGCTTATGACTATTGGTTTGATTTTGAACAGGGCGAGCATCGTTTACATTTAAACAAGATTAGTACTAGTTAGGGCTAGTACAACAACGGATTTTGTTGCTATTTCACAAGTAGGTAATCGAAGTATTTATTTTATGGTTTATTTTTGGAATATAAAATATTTAATCTATAGTTAGGTACCCACAAACAATATAAATAAAATAGTAGTGTCGTTTTGCTAAACTAACAGATTTTAGATATTAGTTGTTTATTTGTACAGTTAGTTTTGTTTAGTATTAGTTAGACAATTGTTTAGTATTAGATTGTATATTTTATTTAAAATTGTAAATTAAATATTTATTAATTAGTTACATACTTATTAAAGTAATACAGATTTTTACTAAATGCATATGAAAGTATATATACGGTAGATACTTACTAATAACAAAAAAAAACAATTTTCACATTTTTTGTTTTTCTTTCTGTCTGTCTGTTTGTTCGGGCTAATCTCTGAAACGGCTGGACAGATTTTGACGGGACTTTCAATGGCAAATAGCTGATGTTATAAGGAGTAGGTAACAAAATACTTTTATTTTAGAAAAATAATTAGGGGTCTACGATGGCGAAGCCGCGGGCAGCAGCTAGTGTAAAATAATTTAATTATTGTATAACTTTATATACTAGGTCAGGTATTTGTTGGATTCGTCTCCGTCGCAGTTCATTCGGAATTATTAGGTTCATTCACTCAGAGGATTAATGACGTCAGTAACCAGTACCTACCTATTCTACCACGTCATATTTCGTACAACAGTCGTATTTCGTACAACGTAATACCTAGCTTGAACTAGTAATATGTGCTTGAACTTTGGCTTTTGTGACACCTAGGTATACTACGTAGTCTCTGGGGCGAATATTTATCTTGTTTCACCTCGTAGTGTTTACGCCTGATGTTTAAAAATTACCTACTGCTTACATAGGTAGCTTAGGTAGGTATCTAAAGTACCTGTACCTGTTCCTATGTATCGTATCTTGCTTGTGATACATTTCAATGATCTAGTTTCGTGCTACAGGTTTACTATTCGTTATAGTTAGGTAACCCGAGCCTTTTTGCTCAATGAATAACGTGGTAAAGAAATGTGAGAATGGTGCCTAGATGAGAACCTACATAGTAATACCAGTAGTACCTAAATGAATCAGGTCCCAAGAGTAACGGTTCCTAAGTGCGTAAGATAATTTTAATTATGTAGGTTGTTAGGTAGGTCCCTACCTACCATTTTATTCATAATACTTATTTTATTATTTAAGTACCTACCTACACTACACACAGTAAAATAGAAACAGATACGACCTATAAGTATTGAATATAAAGGTACTGCATATGTCTTAAGAAATTTATTCCAGCAGACCTGCGAAAGTAGAAATTATGAAAAAGGAATGTAGACAATAGTCTAGTACTTAGACTCGCGGCAATCTAAGAAGTCCGTTTTGACGTTTTGTTCTCGTACTTAAAATAAAACGTTAGGTATGCCTTGAGAATCAGTTTTAAGCAATGTAGATAAGTCTTCGATTACAAACTCTTTAAGTATGTTCAATCGATATGTCTCGAGAATCAGTTTATGAGAAACCAATTTTATTTTTCATCGCTACACAAAGCATTTTTATAGCTGTCAAAGGGGACTTCTTAGATTGTCGCGAGTCTAGTACCTACTTAAAGTGAGTTTTAGGAAATAGGTATTGGTAAGTAAACTAAGTTAATTTTACTTATAAATGGTAGGTATAGGTCTAAAATTTTTAAAAGTAGCATTAGGTAGAATTAACAGCCATTTCTGTATGAAAACCAATACAAAAATTGCTAACAAATGATCAAATGCAGCTGCTGTGATTTGTTGACTGAATGATAAACAGCCAATCAGATCACTTGACATGAGTTTAATTTAGAGTTTGGCGCTTCGTTGATTTTCGTTCCAGCTGTGAGATTCCAAGATAAGGACTTAGGACCTGCTATACCTACTTATATAAACTTGAATCTGGCGGTAACCAAAGTGCGAAGTTATTAGGTACCCGCAGAAAAAATAATATCATTTGTAGGCCTGGAACTACGAAACTCTTTAGACTATTGACTATTTCCGGTTCCTGTTCGTTTTCGCGCTTAAACTGAACAATTTGATAGAAAATTAAAACGTCGTAGCGTCGTGTTTCAGTAGGTACCTTTTCGGGATCGTGGTATAGAGTCAGTGATTTATATAGGTCCCAGAAAACATGGATCTGACAGTAGAAACCATGTTAGCGCAAGGCTCAGAGTAGACCAAATAAAAAATCAGCATGGATATTATTCATAACAAGTCAACATTATTTTTATGGAAAAATAATGTGCCCCATGCTTCAGACCAGAAAATGCCAATGCAGAAAAAAAGTTTTTTTATTTGGTCTGAGGCCCCATGCAAGATACTTCAATGTAATTCTATTTATGATTAAAAATCATTTAACGATAAGATTATTAGCGGTCTGTTTTGTAGAATCGTAGATATTGAGGTTTTTCAATCCGTTCCACAAAATATTTATTACATACGCACCTATACGCTAGAACTTTCAGTAAGGTATCAACCCTCTAACTGATAATGAATCGGGTTCTTTGGCTCCATAAAAAAAAAAAAAAACATGTTTTAGAAAAAAAACAGGCGCAATTAGGTAGGTACCTAATTAGTTCAATTAAAATATTATTTATTGATTCTACCGAAAAAAGAAATAGTATTTTAAACATACATAGAAAAAGGATGTTTGTGGTTACAAACACTGAAAACGTATGCAGTTAGATAAGTACTTAGGTCGTGCGAAATTAAAATTGAGCAGAAAAAAATCTTACCTTGGGTAAAAAGTCTCACAACACTAATATTTTTTAAATATTTTATTTGTCCACGGATTAATTGGTTACAACAAGTATTATTATTTAGTAGCAAACGTATTCTGAAATCGATTTACGTAAGAAACGCTCGCTCACACGTTTATAGGCACTACTAGACTACCAGACACCGTCCTTCGCTTGATTTGATTGATAAACAAACTTCGCATTCCAGCAGCGCGCGCATTTTAGTATTGCTAGTCTCGAAAACTGTTGAGCCATTTGGTATTATTTTTCAATGCTGTGTAGTAATAAAATTATTCTATTTAATCTTGGTATTCCCTACAATACCTCTCTCTTGCAAACTGTATTATCAGAAAGATTTGAAGTCAGTGAAAGATTGAAGTGCGTGAAATTCAAATTTTCGGTCAGTATCAAGTTGTATCAAAATTCTTTTTTGTTTGAAAGGGTATGCTTCCGAGATGGTCCCATTATCTGATATTGGGATCCAGAAGATCGCGGGAACTCTTCAAATATTAGGGTATTTTTTATAGTAACTAGTACAGTTACAAAAAAAATTGTTTTGCAGGGTTCAGGAGACCTCTAGAACCCCCAAATAACCTCAGATTCTTTATAGCGAGGCGGCACGTTTCTAAACCTAACCCCATGCGATCTGAGACCAAATAAAAAACCCATGCTAATAACTAATGTTCGCAAGAGAATCTAAATGACAATCAAATAAAAATCGCTACTGCAGAGAGACATTCTGCCGCACGATTGTTACTAAAGTCTGTTTTTCAGTGATTTCAATGTAAGTAGTTTGTTTTTAGGTTTTTTTAATTTGAAGTTTGACATTTGAAGAGTCTACGAGTCTCAGACTATAAAATCAAATAAAAATATGTACTCTGTGGTTGACTGCAATGACTGCTGAAACCATAGACTAGAACTGAAACATTATGACTAAATATGACGTCCTACGTCGGTTTGACTGACCGTTTGACGTTTGTTCGTTCTGCCTGGTTCTGTCTGTCACTGTCGGTCGCCAGGGTTCTGATTTTTTTATAAAACGAGCAATCCTCTAACAATTAGGGTATTCTCCCCTTTTAAGAATGGGCTACACATTACTTAAAATTGCCTCATCGGCCTACAGGGTAAGCTTTTATTATTTTCACTTTTTATTGTACAATGAAGAAATTACATTTTCAAAAAGCTGCTAATGTTATGCAATGGTTCATAGCACGATTTAGAAAGAGGTAATTATTAAGAAAATAATTGGATGCCAACAACAATATTTTATGCGTATACTACACTAAATAGAAAACAAAATTACAATACTGTGAGACATTTTTAGTCCTAAATAACCTGCACTGTACTGACCTTCAACATGTGACCGATTGTCACATCAATATTTCTTATCAATTAGAAAAACAAGAAATCTTCGATTTGTATGACTTTGATTTGCAATCTCGGTGAATATTATCATTCAAAGCTTATGTAGACTATCTATATTGATTTCAAACATATCATGCTTGCAATAAACTGACACAGTTCTAGCTGTAGGTACTTACATATCCGCAGTTTTTTCCCTGGACTAAATGGCTTTCTTATTTTATGTGGTTGCTATTTATTAGGCTGAGCTCCTTATGGTGAAGGTGCTCTCTACAAAAAGCAAAACTTATAGACATAATAAATCTGCTGTTTTAAGTAGCTTCACTTGAAGTCTAGGAGATTTTCTACATTTACGCATGTAACTGACACCAACCAGACTGAGAGTTATTTCATAAATGACATATCAAAAATTTATCAATCATGGTGTCCTATTTTATAAATTAATCATCTTGAGAAATTAAGTTTTATCAAATCATTTTAAATCCAGCTACTTACTGAAATTCATTCAATAAAATTGCAACCTTACTGCTAAAAGTTTTAAGTTGCACCCCTTCTGTTTGTTGCCTTGCAGTAGCCTGTAGCTTTACCCTCCCTAAAATTATTTAGGCTACTAATGTTGTCCAAGTCTAAAGAAGTTTCTATTTATTGAATTTTTGCCAATCATGCATCACTGAAAGAAACTGCAATGCATAGCCAATTAGACCCCAGTTAGATATGAAAAAACATTGCTGAAAAGTAATTCATTTCAAAATATTGTCTGACTTTGATCTTAATATATCGGCTAATGTCAATTGCAGAAAGGCGGCCCTGTACGGAATGCAACAAGAAACTACGCAACTACACATGAAGCAGACTTAGTAGTCATTGGTTCGGGCCCTGGCGGCTATGTTGCTGCCATCAAAGCAGCACAATTAGGTTTGAAGGTAATGTAAAAAAAAACATTTTTATTACATCGATAAAAATGAATTGTCTTTGAAGGTAGAAATACTAGAACCTACTCAAAAAAAAAGGAAATTTCAGTCACTAATCTATACCGGTCTTCCATGTTCAAATCAAGATTATGTCTGGCTGAACTTGAAAAAAGAGACTGTCACCTCTAAGTTTGTTACAAGTAGTTGTTTATGAAACACCAACCTCATAGTTTTAAAATATTATTGACACATCAAACTACTTGCAGAAATAAAATAAATTATCATTACATTTTTTATGTTCTTCTAGACAGTGTCTGTGGAAAAGGATCCAACTCTTGGTGGAACATGCTTGAATGTTGGTTGTATTCCATCCAAGGCACTGCTTCACAACACTCACTTATACCATTTAGCTAAACATGACTTCAAACGGCGAGGCATTGAAACAGGCCCTGTTTCTTGCAACTTTCCCAAATTGATGGAATACAAAGTCAATGCCGTGAAGGCTCTGACCGGTGGGATCGCCATGCTTTTCCAAAAAAATAAGGTATGAATTTGAACCCTAATTAAATATACGTATCTGTATCTGTTCTCAGATTTTTTACTGTTTTGTATTATTCCATTCTTTTCTACTTTAAACGACTGAATAAAATCAACCTGGTTCAGTTTGTATAATATTGTCAATGATTCATTGTGACACATGAAAAGGTAGGGCTTATAATGGATGTTATACAGTATCATTATTTATGCTGCTGTTGATACTTTTGTGTGACAGTCCATGCTATTAACTGTTAACTTGTATGTAGGCACAACGGCATATCAAGCTATACATTTTCCGAATTAGCTGACCTCTCATTGTATGCCCATAAAATGTGACGTCAGCTGGATATGTCGTCGTGTATACCCAACAAACTAATTTAATTAAAAAAAATTACATACAATTGTATGCAGAGGTCTAACAAACATTCCTGTTTTTAGGTGAAACTTGTCCGTGGAGTGGGAACAATTATGGACCCAAAGAAGGTGCAAGTAAAAACAGCAGGCGGTGTAGAAACAATTAACACAAAGAACATTTTAATTGCTACTGGTTCCGAGGTGACGCCCTTCCCAGGTGTTACGGTTAGTAAAAGAATTTACTGCAGAAAATTTACTTTAAAGCTGTTGTAAGAATAGTTCATTAGTTGAGTTGTGTTTATTGTGTTAACAGTTTGACGAGAAACAAATCGTTACATCAACTGGAGCTCTTTCACTTAGCGCTTGTCCCAAAAAAATGTTAGTCATTGGCGCAGGAGTCATTGGCTTGGAACTTGGATCTGTGTACCAAAGGCTTGGAGCTGAAGTCATTGCGATTGAATTCCTTGACACTATTGGAGGTAAGAGAAACTATATCAAAAGAGACAAAGTATAAATTTTATTGTTATGTTAAGGGGATACTTAACGTGATAACAATATGTTTCAAAAAATGAGATATAGATATTACAATATTATTATTAATTTTAGGTGTTGGCATTGATGGCGAAGTAGCTAAAACATTGCATAAGATCCTAGCCAAACAGGGAATGAAGTTCAAACTAAGTACGAAAGTAACTGCAGTAAAGAAGGAAGGTGGTGTGGTTAAAGTGGAAGTTGAACCGGCCAAGGGTGGCACCAAAGAGAATGTAACTTATTTACAGTTTTATTTTATCACTTTATAATACAGGGTGTTAGGGTAAACACCGTTATCCTTGCAACCAGTGGTTTGGTTTCATTTATAGAACGTAAAATCAATGGAAAATTACAACTTTAAAAAAAAAAAAATTATACCAAAATTTTACCACAAGAGACGCAAGTTCGTTGCCCTATGCGCTAGGGCAACGAACTTGCGTCTCAACACGGGCCCGGGGTACGGGATGTGACCTGACCGGCAGCGAGCGCGACCCCTCCCTTAGTCAGTCAGCTGTTTCACTAGCAAGCACAGTGTCAGATAGAAACTTTTAAAAATCTTTTAATGAAAATAACGTTTTTTTTTTGTTGTGTTCGGGCATTTATTGTTATATTTAAGTCAACTACCCATGGTTTGAATGACAAGAGTGTTTACTCTTACATCCTGTATAAAATATGAATTTAGCAAGAACGGATCCCTTAAAACTTCTTTCTGCCAATCCTACTGGCATTCATTATCATCTGCCGAGCTTTTTTTGCATAGCTTATAATCCTTGCGACTTGTATTTTTCGTGAAATTGATTTAATAAAACTGTCATGTTTTTTTTAGTTGGATTGTGATGTTGTGCTAATTTCTATTGGCCGTCGCCCTTACACCACGGATCTCGGTCTTAAGAACATCAATCTTGCCCTGGACGATAAAGGCAGAGTCCCTGTTAACGACAAATTCGCCACAAGTGTTCCCGGGTTAGTATATTGCAATATAGTTTGAATAAAAAGCTCATAGTCAAATTCAGCATTATGTTCTGCCCGCTCTTTTTCCAAGTTACTTGGGTTCGGCGCAAAATGCTTTCCTCTTCCATTCTCCCGCTCAAATTCAGCATAATTGCTGTAATTTATCTTTTCCAGAATTTATGCTATTGGTGATGTCATTCATGGACCCATGTTGGCCCACAAGGCTGAAGATGAAGGAATCGTATGTGTGGAAGGAATAAAGGTATGTTAATACTATTTACAAACACTGTAATATGCACACATGCAATAATATGAGTGATATAACTAAAAATCTGCTACTATTATCCAAATCTTTTAAACACGACCATCTTTTGACTTTCGCGGCGCATTTCTTGTATAAGCAACAAATTTGATAAAGCATATTATGCTTTATCAGCAGTAAACTCCAAAACTGTTGTCAAGGTTCTTTCTACATATTATGTATAAACAACCTTGAAAGTATAATATTATAGTAATATTTTATGTATATTCCTATTTTCAGGGCATGGCCACGCATTTCAATTACGACGCCATCCCATCTGTAATTTACACGACACCCGAAGTCGGTTGGGTCGGCAAATCGGAGGAGGATCTCAAGAAAGAGGTATGTTATTATTATTTAAACAGAAAAGTTAATGTAATACTTGTTTGTTAAAAAATCTGAATCATGTAATGAAGAGAAAAAAATTGTTTGTTTATGTTTGTAAAAAAAAAGGCTATGGTAAAATGTCGTCTCTGGAGTACACGCGATTACAAAGATTGGATATATTTTATATAAAAGCAAGAAATACGCGGACGAAGTCGCGGGCAGAAGCTAGTTAATTATACATAAATATATTAATAACTAGCTGACCTGACATACGTTTTCCTGTCCAACAAAAATCCCATAGGAAATGCAGCTTTAGTTTTCCAGAATTTTCCAATGTTCACGGTAATTTTTCAAATTCTTCTTTCCTTAAGAACCTGATTCGGACTATTACGAACATTTTAAAACGAAAATTTGCCAAATTGTTCAGCCGTTCTGAAGTGATACGCTTACCAACTAACAGCATTTAATTTTTATTATAAACTAGCTGCGCCCCGCAAGTTTCGATCCCGTGGAAATATCGGGATAAAAGTATGTCCTATTCCATGATCTGCCCATGTGCCAAATTTCATCCAAATCCGTTCGCCGTTTTAGCGTAAAAGCATAACAAACATACTTACTTTCGCATTTATATTATAGTTAGGATTAACTTGTACTTTACAGGGCAAGGCATACAAAGTGGGCAAGTTCCCATTCCTGGCTAACTCAAGAGCGAAAACAAATGGCGAGCCAGATGGCTTCGTCAAAGTTCTAGCTGACAAAGCGACTGACGTCATCCTCGGCACCCACATCATTGGACCCGTAAGTTATTAATTTTATACCATAATACATGAGTCGAGGCTGTCCTTATTACAATAAAACGTGCGTGGGGCGCAAGTCACACGAATAATGCTCATGCCGTAAAAAGATTAACCTGTCAGCTAGGTTCATACATCCTTATTGACCTTGTATACTTTGCGATCTGGCCTGAAAAACTATAATAATAATAAAATAAAAACACAGGGTGGCGGCGAGCTAATCAACGAGGCTGTATTGGCGCAAGAATACGGAGCGGCGGCTGAGGATGTCGCCAGAGTGTGCCATGCCCATCCCGTAAGTTTGCTTGAATACATTAAAAAAATCATAAGTAGATCATAATTTGTATAATATTAGATATTTCATAAAACTAATCTTCTTTGTTTTAGACATGCGCGGAAGCTCTTCGTGAAGCAAACTTGGCGGCATACTTTGGAAAACCCATCAATTTCTAATTCTACCCCATAACAACAGGGCTTGGAATACGTTAGTTATTATTAGAGACCGGATTAAATGCAAACGTATGTGCATATGCATATGCATAAATTTGCATATGTTAGCAGTGTTTTCAGATTATTGCATATTACCTAAAATCAACTGATTATCCATATTTAGACTAGTTTTCTATAATTTTAACTTCAAGAGTTGTTGTTTGTACGTTTGGCACAGTGCTACTACTTACTTTTTTAAGAACAAAAATGATCAATACCTCGTTCTCTGATTATTTATATGTCTAGTTAGGGTGTCGCGCTGCAAAAGCACTAAAATAAAACAAGCCAACTTTGGTATGCTGGTGTGTGTGACAACTGGTCTTACACTCGCGGCATGTCATTGTGCTTTTCTAGTGTGCGTGCTTAAAGCGGCCAACAGTTGGATGCTTTTTTATCGAAACAGCTTTGACGGTCTATCGAGCTAGACATATTTATATCGTTGAAGTTAAGGATTTTTCTATTTAAATCTTGTCAACCATATTTCCGAAATCGTAGATAGACATCTTGGCGATGTTGTTGCTGATTGCAAGGGCAGCACGGACTGACTGTGGTTTGTCCACATGATACGCGGCGCCGACTCGGATATGTTGTCACCAGCAAGATTCTTCATGCGCCGCAGTAATTGTGCTGACTTCATATCCCCTAGTTCCAGTTCAGACAACAACCGCTGGACTTGTTTTTATTCTGATTCTTCATACACCTGTAGTAATCGATTCTTCAATGGTTTGTATTAGTCAGTTTCCGGTGGTCGGAGGATAAACGGCTATCTGATCGATATCTTGGCGTTCCAGCTGGCCGATGACAAGTTCATAAATTGATTTGTCACCCTTCTTGTGTGAGAAAACGATGGCATCAAACTGCGTGAATCGTAACTGCAGTCTGTCGCGGCAGGTCCGTGGAATGTGAAGAGAAGTGTCCGTTGTTTGCTTAGACAGAACGGACACTTCTTGCTTGGCTTTCTTCAAATCCGCGTTTGACGTTGTTATTGTATCTTTTGATGGTCACGTCGGGGTCACCACTATTTAGGTAGGACGATGTATGAATGTATTGCAACTACATTGTTGTAAGTTGATTTTTTTAATGAAAAAAATCGTTAGTATGTATGTACATCATAAAAATAAAAAAACTATGCTGCATGTTTTGGCGCTTTTTTTTTGCATATTTAGAAGAAAGAAATGAAGAAAGAAAGTTTTTGTTACAAAAAAATTAGTAAGGAATAAGTAAAATCTATTTACTGTAGTTAACTGCAAAAACAATGTACTAAGTCATTTGCTAAGCTGTAGGCAAGTTCATTTCTCCGCAGTTCTGTGAAAGCAATTAATCTGTGTTATGCATATGTTTAAATCCGAAACGGAGAAGACTTATGATGCATATATCGACTATTTTAAGTTGCATGTAATCCGGTCTCATTATTATCAGTTATTATAGATTCGCTCTAAGCAATCGTGTGTGAATCTGATTCGAATGTACTTCGGGTATTGACATGTATACCATTGATTCTATCCCGTTCGTCATGTAATCGTCACGTCTTAATGCAATGTTTTAAAGAACGAGCCGCACTCATTGAATATTTATAGAATACGTTTACATGCCTTTTCTATTAATTTATTTCTGGATTTTTTATTTTAATGTACCTAATTCATTCCGATTTTGGTTTATTTATATTTAGTGATGATTACTTTGACGTGCTCCTGCATTTGAAAGGAAATAATTTGTATGTACCTTGTATATTTATTTATTTTGTAAATATAGTTTTATAAAAATAAAAATTGTTTTTTTTTATCCGGCAGTGGGGACCCGGCTCGGGACCCCGCTGCCAGTGGTTGTGTGCAGCGCATGAGAAATAATTTCTTCGAGAGCAGCGAGGATCTCGTTCATACACAGACACACTCGATCCTGTATTGCGCGGCCGTTGTGGCATGCCGTTAGCTAACGTCATTTTCAAGCTGTGACGTAACTACTCGACCAAAACCAGCCGTACCAGTCTGGCAGTGCAGGATCGAGCCTCGTATCGATGTGGCCAGGCGAGAGAAGCGATACTGGTCTTTTATTATGAAGATAGTTTAATTTTGAAAAATTCACACTCGTTCACATTGCTCGCCGCGCCGCTGCTTTCCTGGTGTGAATTGAGCCTTATGCGGGTGATACCGCGGGGCGCAGGCGCAGCTACTAAGCAAATAATAATAAGAGTCTGGTATTCTTTTCTTTTACACACTATCACTCACATATTTTGGGAAAAGATTCGAATTCTCGCAGACTCACAGTAGGTGAGTATATGATATGTTCCTTGCTCAGTCTACATAACAATATCTGCCTTGCTTTTTCCCAACTATGTTGGGGTCGGCTTCCAGCCTTACCGGATGCACCTGAATACCAGTATTTTACATGGAGCGACTGCCTATCTGACCTCCACAATCCAGTAACTGGGTAATACGATACCCCTTGGTAAGACTGGTTGTCCAGACTTTTGGGCCAGCCGTGAACAGCCGTGACCAACAGCTTAACGTGCTGTCCGAGACACGGAGAAGTCCCGATATGTAAAGATGGTCACCCAACCACGGACCAATCCCGGCGAGTGTAGCTTAACCTGACGGATCGACCCGTGCGGCTTTTATTACTTAGCCACATGCTCTATAACAAAAAATATATTAATACTAGCGGGCCCGGCAGACGTTGTCCTGCCTGAACTGCGCCACCGGGTTCACTTGTATTTTCAAACCGTCCAGGGACCCACTCAAATATACACACAAAATATGCAAACCGGTCCAGCCGTTTAGGAGGAGTTAGGTGAGAAACACACATACAGAAGAATTATATATAAGTATAAAAAGAAGATTATACTCCAATAGTTTATGTCCAACTCTTTTTTATCAATGAAAACTACTTGAGCGTCTACTCTTACTGCGGGAACCCTAAAATAAAAGACATTAGTAAAATATATAATTTATTTAGCAGGCATTTTAATCTAAACTAACTGCCATTTACAAAATGTAAATTAAATATTCAGGAGATAAAACAAAGATAAGATTGCGCGCAAACAAATAATAACAGGCGGCTCGCACCCGAACGTAGCCGGGGTATTGTATAAAACAGTTATATAATAAAACACAAACAATCTCAGATAAAGCATTCATTGTACTATAATAGTAATTTATATGTAATAAAATCAGATACCTACGTTAAAATTATAAACAGTTAAAAAATTAAACGAATGACTAGATAAAAACAACAAATTACAAAATAATCTATAAACTGTCACAAGCGTAAAACCAGCGAAAAGTCACAAAAGTCAATTTACGCTTTCTGTTATTATACCCGTAGTTGCGTAGTTAAATTCAGAATCTTAGTTTCTATGCAGAAATTAATAAAAAGCTTATTTCTACGGTGATGAAAAGATTTTTTTTTTAAGTAACCGAATGGAGTTATACCCTGCGTCCTATTTAAAAGCGATCGTCGCGTTTTACTTTTTTTCGGATAACCGGAAAGCGTCTTTAGTCGGCGTGACTACGTGATCCGGTTCACCGAACGAACCGTGACAAATGCACGCGAGGATCGCTTTTAGATAGGACGGCATAATTATCTCGATTTTGTAACTTTTCGCTATCAGAGGACGGTCTTGTACATAAATTCGAGTTCAAGAGAAAATTAACAGTCTATCAATAATATAATCATTTAATCATAACAAGAATAATTTTGTATTTCTATAAAAAAGATATTTGATCCTACATTACGGAAACAAAACGAGTAAGTAGGTATAATAAACATTAATAATAATGTATTATTTTACTTTATTTTAAACATGAGTGTTAACAAAGTAAAGAGCCTACAAAAAAAAGAACAACCATTATTAACGAATAAATCATTGAAACAGCTGTACAATGCTGAACTTTTTTTAAACTCGTGCCTAGAATTGTACGATACGCGCTCACAACGTGCATGAGGTATTGAACAAAAGTACACGACAACCGACAACCCAAATATGAAGTAAATTCTAATGAAGTCAACCATGGAACCATCAAGCAATTTTCTACATTCGTCCTGGAACGAAATAACTGGAATTCATCAGGAAGGCTTAGCCCAGCAGTGGGAGACTGCAGGCTGATAGTAACTGTAACCCTGCGTGTGTGTGTAACAATGTATTTCCAGAAAATAAACATTTGGTTTAATTTGTAACTGTATCTTGGGCATTCTTGGGTTTACATGATTGAATTATTATTATTATAACAGAGATTCAAAGCTGTGCATAAAGTTTAACAGCCTTCCTGTAACGGAATACCTACTTATAACGGAAGATTTTACTAATAATTAAGACTACAATTTCCTACGACGGAGCTACCACAAACAAGGGAGTATAAGTAGTATATAAAAATATTCGATTGAGTTTGTGTATACATATAATACGGTAAAGCCGATTGAGTTAAAACACTAAATTCTATTAGCAGAAACTTCTGAGTGCTTTCAAAGTGATGAGCAAGCTTTGCGACCCTGGAATCGAAGTCTATGATTCATCGACCCTCGTTCAAGTTAGTCGCATCGAATTACTGTCACCAATGCTACAGCCATAACTGTATTGAAAGCACCCCAAGTCGAAATATTCAAGAGAATCAACCCCAAGTATCTAACACCTGACTACACATATTCAAGTAAAATTTAGGTGACAATATTTTACTATATTGTGCACAATCATTGGAATACATAATTGCCGCAGCCATCGTTGTTGCGTTAGACTCCATATACTTACGCAACACTACTTCCAACTTTGATATGGACAAATGATTTTCAATGAAGAAGTTCTTAGAAAGCCTGAAACATAATTCCCATAACTCTGTATCTACAGGGAAAATACTCATACATTTGTCTATTATTTGAGCTGCTTTTATAGAAACGTCACACTCCACAATGTTTACGGTTGTGCTTGAAGATACTCCTGTTTTGCGGTATTTTAGTTCGTCGCAGCAACATGGCAGAGCATTGTAGATAGATGGATCTATTACAGGATATGGCTCTTCATTGAGAATTGACAAAGACACCTCTTTGATGCGCTTTAACATAATGTTTTTAATTATTAATTTTAGTTCTTCCTTCTTTGGGAAAGTTTTTGTCTGATTATTTAAATCTCCGTCTTCTACTGCGGTATGCGTCATGTAAGTGGGGTCATTTTGTAGTTCATATTTTAAATTGTCTAATAACAATCTTAAACACTCTGAATATATTTTGTTGTGGTACGCAAACTTAGCAGCCAAGTTGCAATTTCCTTTAAAGTTTTCCTCGTTTAGCCAAGGTTTTAGTATCAGGATCATATCATCAGCCCACGATTTCTTTTTAAAATCATTCATAGAAGCCAGTGGGTTTAATCGGGCTTCGATTGGTTTCCTTTGCAAATCGTCAACATCAAAAGGAAACATGATATCGATTCTATCGACTTGTTGGAATTGGAATTTGTTGCTGCTCCTATTTGCTGGTATTTTAATAACGCGCTTTGTTGTCTTCATCATGATAACGCGGCTGACGCCTCTGTCCTTTTCAGTGAGGAACTAAAAAGTACATCAAATTATTATTATTATTGAATCTGAGCGCATAAACTACAAAACATAAAAATGAAGGATTGCAGTAACTTACCTGTAGATGTATGTTGCCCGAGACATATACTCTCCCGTCGTTATCGATATAAACTGTGAAGTCTCCTCCACATTCAACCATAGCGTTTGTTTTAAGGTCATTTGTTTCAATTTCTGGTGTTTGTGCGGTACTGGTTTTAACAATATCCGTCTGAGAAACGGTGCGTATTTTTATTTCAGTTGGAATTGAAATCAACTTTCGATCTCCACTTCCTGTAATATAAAAAATTGCAATATTATTTGAACAAAAAATTACATTTTCGATAGTTAACGCAGTTAACACTCTTTATAATTCTACTAACCTATTTGCCCATCGAAGTTGAGGCCCCAACCGTAGAGGGTGCCAGCGTTATTGAGTATGAATGAGTGGTGCCAACCCGCCGACAACTGTCAATCAAATAAGTCAACAATCAACAACGGTAAATATTATAGAAGTAGACAAAAATATGATCAAATAATTGCAATTTCCTTTGCTCAGGAGTGGACCAGCGTAGGCTACCAAGAAAAAAAGAGAACATATTCACTAATATTTGTACGGCTGCATGACTTACTCAATATCATTATGATAAATTCTAATTCCATTTGATAGAGTCGTAAAGGTGGAACCGCAGTGTATGAGAGAGCAAAATATGTATTTACGGAATTATAATCATTAGAATCATTAATACATCTAAGTTAGATTTGTTCCATTTAATGAAATTTTCATGAAATCATGACATTTGAGAGCAAATGTAACTTAGGGAAAATCAAAATCAAAAGTCATTTATTCAAACTAGGCTGAGAATCGGCACTTTTCGAACGTCAAAATTACATAAGGCAGTCCCGCAAAACGCCCACCCTTCACCACTTCCTAGTGCTGGAGATGTATTAATGATTCTAATTCTGCAAATACCAAATCAAATCATATTTTGATCGAGATATAACCTGCAAATTGGAAAAAACGTAATAAAATTTGAATTTCGCGGGCTACCACTGCGGATGCACCTTAATTTATCATTTTAGACAGGTACTTCCATGGTATCATGCTATCTTTATTAGATCTTATCATCGCGCGGTCGTCCGTCTTCGTTTCGAAGATAGACGATGGTTCCCGAAGCAAATGCTTTTCTTGGGATGACTAATACATTATGTTACCTGCACGATCTCCCCGCGCACATGCTGCGTGTCCACGCGCTGCGGCAGCAGGTGCGGGTCGGGCGCGGCACACGCGGGCGCGTGGGGCGGCGTGTCGGCCGCGCGCCGCGCCCGCTAACTGTACACATGTTACCTGCACGATCTCCCCGCGCACATGCTGCGTGTCCACGCGCTGCGGCAGCAGGTGCGGGTCGGGCGCGGCACACGCGGGCGCGTGGGGCGGCGTGTCGGCCGCGCGCCGCGCCCGCTAACTGTACACATGTTACCTGCACGATCTCCCCGCGCACATGCTGCGTGTCCACGCGCTGCGGCAGCAGGTGCGGGTCGGGCGCGGCACACGCGGGCGCGTGGGGCGGCGTGTCGGCCGCGCGCCGCGCCCGCTAACTGTACACATGTTACCTGCACGATCTCCCCGCGCACATGCTGCGTGTCCACGCGCTGCGGCAGCAGGTGCGGGTCGGGCGCGGCACACGCGGGCGCGTGGGGCGGCGTGTCGGCCGCGCGCCGCGCCCGCTAACTGTACACATGTTACCTGCACGATCTCCCCGCGCACATGCTGCGTGTCCACGCGCTGCGGCAGCAGGTGCGGGTCGGGCGCGGCACACGCGGGCGCGTCGGGCGGCGTGTCGGCCGCGCGCCGCGCCGTCGCCGCGCGCACTTGCTGCGGACTCGCCCCCCACTGCCATACGTCGCCTTTGCTTGTTAGTGCTAACTGTAAATATGACACCAGTCGTCACTAAGAGATAACTTATTTGTCTTTCACTTCAAGTCTACGGGTTTGTACGAAAGTGGGCGCATATAGCGACGCGACAGCAGGGAGACTTTTTGTCCGCGGGGTTGGAGACAGGCCGACAACGCAACTGTCGCCGTTTCTATTGGTTGCAATGCAAGTGCGTGCACGCAAGTTGCCGGCCAGACCGAGCGCGCACATGGCATTATGTAATTATGTTATAAATACGTTCGGTGAAAAGTCACCGAACGCATTTATTTATTTGCGTACGCTACTTTACTACAAAATAGAGAAAGAGATTCTTTCTCTCGGTTCTTTCTCTTTCTTTCGTTCGGTTGTCTTCTGTTTTTTTTCTATCCCTTTTCTATTTGTTTTATTATCTATCTTTAAAATAATAGACTATACAGATACAATAAAAACTTTAAAAAAAAACTCAGACAAATCTGCTTATTTCATCAAAACTTTCGATATTCATTCTAGAATACGGTTTTCATTTTTTTTGATATGCTCTCAATTTTCTAAACATTGTATGAATTTTTTCTGATTTTAGTCTTTCACTTCATAATGGATGGACCCCATATTGCCTTTTTCGCTGTTGTCTTCGGTTTCTTAGAACAAGCGCACACACCACACCGTCTCTTCGAAATCCATGTTGATGAATCCGGTAAAATTTTACGTAAAATTAGCGTCGGTGTCGCTCGCGAGGAGACAGCGACATACACAAAAAGTTACTGGGCAACTAAGTTGCTCGTGAGCGCCCACCCTAATTGTTGTGTGCCCCTGACCGAATTTTAGTCACGGCGGCCAGGGCACACGGCGGAAATAACATCAATTGGGAACATTTGAAAATAGAAAAGTACGGTCTCACATTGTGGAAGTACCCGACGGCGATGGCTTTAGCGGGATCCTGCAGGTGCACGCGCACGGGCAGCGCACTCTTGTGGCGCGCCCCGCTGGCCAGCTGCCCGAACACGCCCGCGCCGCTCGCCCACACCTCGCCGTTCTTCATTAGCACAACCGTGTGACAGGCGCCAAGGCCTACACTCAACACCTGGTAAAAAAGGATATTATTTTAAAGGTAGGTGCATCAAACAAAACCTGAACCATAGACAAAAGCTTTAAAGAACAGAAACTGCCGCTCCGATCATAAAAAGGAGTAGCAGTTCAAAAGTTAAGAAGAGAAATCAGATCAATGAAATTGACACTATAATGTACCACACATGAAATCTGTAAAAAAAAATATTTAAACGAATTTTGTATAAAACATATTATTGTAATTATTTTAATTTTCATGGAATAACAAGGCTTTTTTGATGTATAACATCTTTCCGCTCGCTTTCCTGCAATCTGTGGGAGTGATTTCGTGAAAAGGGACGGACTATTTGATTTGACCAATGAGCGCGCGCGGTGCTAGAGTTGGCCGTCAGATGGCACCAATCCATTTTCGAGAGGTTGTAAACAAGATGATGATGATTGACGATAACGATGATCGTGATGACCAATATTTCTTATAATATCCATACGATTTGACCAATATTTCTTATAATATCCATACGTCAACTAAGATGTCAGATGTTGTTACACACCATTTATTTGATTTGATTAATAGAATTTTAACTCCCGCTTCGAAAAGTAGCGTTGTTTGAAAAGTTTTGAAACGTAACGCAAAATCACCCTCACCTTCCTGCCTTGAAATTTGGTAACCAACTTGGGTGACCACTCGTCATCTATGGTGCCGTGACACAGCTGACCATGGACGCCCCATCTAAAAGGAAATAAGACAATAGTAAGTTGGTATTAAGGCTGTGCGGGATAGGTACCTTCTTGGATGCAATAAAACATGCATGATGTAAGTGAATGTATCCTGCGTGTACGCCTAGCTTTTGGTATGCTTGACTCATCCTTCAGAATAATAAATAACATAGAAATCTCTAATAACATAGGGATCTTATCTACATATGATATGTCAACCGTGGGCACGTTGGTCACCGGCTTACAGTATTAAAACCGTCGAAACATAAGAAGACTTGTCTTGGTTATCTGGTAAAAAGTAGGAGGGGAAAGTAGGAAACTCTTCTTAAGGGTGTTACAAGTTACTATATATTAGGTCTTTAACTATGAAATTGCCGTTTTGTATGAAAAAATTTAAACGATTTTTTTTCATGTATTTTTTATTTGTATTAATCGAAGTAATCACCCATGCAATCAATGCATCTTTGCCAACGCAGTGGCAGTTTATTGATGCCCTTCTTAAAGAAATCAGCTGGACGGGAGGCAAAAAATTCTTCAAGAGCATTTTGTACTGCCTCTCGGGTATTGAATTTTTTTCCCGCCAAGAAGTTATCCAAATTCTGGAAAAAGTAGTAGTCTGTAGGCGCAAGGTCTGGCGAGTAGGGCGGATGACGGAGAGCTTCCAACCCCAGTTCTTGCAACTTGGAGACCGTCTGCTGTGCAGTAAGAGGTCGCGCGTTGTCGTGCAGGAGCAGCGGAGACGAGCGATTGACCAATGCTGGTTGGAGATGTGCCAGCTTCTCCATCATTGTGTTCAGTTCTTCACAGTACACATCTACAGTAATGCTCACCCCGTTTGGTAAGAAGCTGTGATGAATCACACCGGCGCTAGACCACCAAACAGTGACCATCACTTTTCTAGGGGTAAGTTTTCGTTTAGAGCATTGTTTAGGTACTGAACCAGGATCCAACCAACTTGCTGAGCGCTTGCGGTTATCAAACAGAATCCATTTTTCATCGCAGGTAACAATGCGGTTAAAAATTCCTTCATTTGTGTGTCTGTTGAGCAGTGCAAGGCACGCCTCGACGCGTACTTTGCGCGGGCGATCATTGAGTTCGTGGGGCACCCATTTGTCAAGCTTTTTTACCTTGCCAATTTGGATGAACCAATATTGTTTTGACGCTAACGTCGAAAGCTGCTGCTAATTCAACCGTAGATTGTGTATCAGCTTCCACAATCGTCTTTAATTCGTCATTGTCGACCAAAGTCTTGGGACGACCGCGAGGTTCATTTTTCAGGTCGAAATTTCCAGAACGGAAGCGAGCAAACCAATAACAGGTGGTGCGTTGGTTTGTAGTGTTAGCTCCGTAAACGTCGTTGATGTTGCGTGCCGCTTGTGCCGCGTTGCTGCCACGACGGTACTCATATTCCATAATTACTCGATTTTTTTAACGTATCCATGATGACGAAAAAGATTGAAATGCGATGAAAATGTAACACTAATCATTAAACAAATGACTTCTTTTGAAAAAAGAATTCCATGTTTTTAAAATAAAATTAATTTGAAATTAGAATTCTTAGCCAAACAAAAATTATTTTGATTTGAAATGGCCAGTACTGCAGAACGGCAATTTCATAGGTAAAGACCTATTATTATTATACTGGATTTACTTTGATCGCTGGAAAAGACAATGAGCGGCACCGTAGCCAACTGGAGGTTCGAAAGGAAAAATAATAATAAATATTGTAGTGTTCATCTTTTCTTTCAAGTTCTCTAACTAGGTAAACCAGAAATAGGTAGTATGCGCTTCGGTAATCTTTCAGAATTAGCATGAACGGCGCGCTACACATTAAACCCAGAGACAAAGCGTCTTAGTCTTGTACAACCACGCTTTGTAGTGTACGTATCATTGCGCGTTTGTATGAAGTTTTCTCTCTGTCGGTTGTTACCTACTCCGGTCTGAGATCGTCATTAGTCACTCAAGTTTTGAATAGTTTTTTGGATTTGCATAGAGTTCATCTATAATTTTGTAAACATGGTAATACAAAAAAAGCAAGTACTTCCATAGTTGTAACAGCTCTATACTAGATCTCATAATCGAGCGTTCGTTTTTTCGAAGGCAATGATTCCCGAAGCGCATACTTTTCTTTAGAAACCTGGGGGTCTACCACCACCGCTTACAGCAGTATTATTTTAATCTTACTTCAGTGGGGGAAAGAGATGGAGCTATACGCCTGTAGAGCTTCATCTCTTTCCTACACTGAAGAAATATTAAAATAATACTGCTGTAAGCGGTGGTGGTAGACCCCCTGTATATATTTATTCGTCACTCACCCCCACGTGTACAGTCGTCCACCAACATCAACGACGGCGGAGTGGTAGTGGCCTGCATATATCGCAGCGAGTGGCGCAGTGAAGTGGCCGGCCACGTGTCGCAAGGAGCCGGCCGATACCGCGCCTTCGCCCACGCCACCCACCCATGAAGATCCTACACCTAGCTGGCCGAACGAGTTGTCACCCGCCGCGTAGATCTATCCATCATAATATTAATTTTATGAAAGCCCATAGCAGATAGTTCTTTAAAATAAGATTGTTGGCGAAGATACGGCCTGCATCGAAGATACGGCGTGCAGTCGAATAGTTGCACGCCGCGACAAGGACAGACGCTACTGTCAGAGCAGCTGTCATAAGCAGAAGTAGATATGGAACGACTGCCACAAAGTGCAAACAAATATACCTTGGTAAAATCGACCTAATACCATTTCATCAAAACAAAAAACGACACAAAAAAAACTACGTTTACTATGACTTGGTAATCTATATCTATACATATTATAAATTAATGTTGCTTTTCGTGTTTGTCTGTATGTCCGCGTTGTTCTTCAAAACCAAGCAACAGAATTTGATGAGGTTTCCACAATCGTTTTGAGAATTTATTCCGGAAGTTTATGTGTATAATACGTTAATATTCAAGTTACATATAACCACAGATATTATAATACTACGTACAGATACCCAAACCCATACAAAGAAATGACACCACCCCAAGTCTGGCTATTGAGCTGGCTATTTTTTGTTCTCCATTTTTTTAACAGATGGCAGCATCAGCGACTCACTAATTGCCAGAGACTGTAGTTTTTTTAACGCCATCTAGGAGTCTTGCCTAGATACTACGCAAGACTCCTAGATGTTTTTCTTCCTTTTTTACGTTTTTTCTTCCTAGGTGTTCAATTTTTATATTTCTACGTAAAGAAATAGATTTAAAAAAAAAATTGTTTGATTTTCCTTAATGAAACGACATAAACGCAAATTTAAAGTGACCCTGTCATCATTTGAGTAAAACGCCATCTATTGCAAAGAGCTCTCAACAAAATGATTAGCAGATGGCTACTTTATCATTCTAAGGGTTCGAATTGAAGTAAACGCCTTAATTTAAGTTTTTTGTTGAAAATCTGAGATTTATGAGTATAAATACATAAATCAGCATTAAACAAAGATGTTTTGATTTTTACTAATATTACCTCAGCCAAAATTTGTCGTATAACGCTTTTTAGTGATTGTTAATTTCATAAATTGTTACTTATGCTGCCATCTATGATTTTTTTTCAAGACTAATTATAATTTGTTCGAGTTGAGACCCCATGGATATAACTAAAAAATGACGATATTTTGTCAAGTCGTAAAAACCGCCAGAACCAGGGCGCTAGAAATGATATAAACGAGACATACCCCATTCTCAGTCAACACCAGCGTGTGGTGTCTTCCACACGCTATATCGACCACTCTCCCGATCAGCTCACTGTTAATCGGCGTAGTCGTCATCTTTATTTTCGCGTTTCCTTCGTCGACTACACCCCAGTGCGCAAGCCCACAGCTCACTGTCCTCTTAGGCGTGAACTGATTTTTCCAAGTCTCAGGACTTTGTGTCACTTCTAGGTGTATCTCTGGACACGGATCTCTGGCGTCTATGACACATGCGATGTGTATAAATGTCGCTATGAGTTGCTGTAGTCTGGTCGTCTGAAACAAAATTGGTTTCGTTCTTGTTTAAGGTAATTCTTTTAGCGATAAGGTAGCCCACGAAATTCCATTTTTCTTACGATTTCTCCAATTTGCAGGTCAAAGTTTGGTTTTTTTAAATCGTGGGCTATGTTGGCTCTATTTGGTATAAATGTAGGGAACAGCTGATTTTTTTCTCGCGATTTTAATGTTAATGGTCCCATAGTGAAAGTTGTTCAGAGGATGCCCATGAATTAAATTTCAACCTGTATAAAAGGATTAAAGGACCAAAACACAAGCACGCGTCATGTTACTCTTATGCACATTGACATAAGGTTTAAATTACAATTACTGACACGCGCTTGACAATTATATGTATAACCAATATTTACTCACATAAACCGAAGTTATCCCTTGCTTCAAATCACGCATTACTGGACGTAATTGGTCTTGCAATGGGTTCAACCATAAACATAGGCACTGTAACATAAAATCACTCATTAGTTAAAACATATTATTATATCTCGCAAAAGGATAGTATTATTCTGCATCAAATACTCATTATTACCTTCAAAACCGTAGTATCGAATTTATGGCATTTTTCGATGATGTAGTCAAATAACCACTGTCCATTTTCTTCCAGTAAAAGCGGTACTAAACACCTTTGTCCTAGTAGGCAATCGATAGCACCACGACATATCTCACTTCGGGATTTCAACGCACACAGCATCAAGTGGGGGTGTCCTCGATGGATACTGAACATAGGTACTAGATCCCAAAGACCCACAGCAGCGGCAAAAGACGACAACTCCAGCAATTCAGCTGGTTTCAATAGTGTTAACTTGGCGTCGCTAAAATAGAAACACATATAATGAGCTTTTCTTCTAATATTCAAAGCCCCAAAGGAAGCGCAAAAGAGAGGCTTTTATTATGGCATTGAATAATAAACTCTATGCCGAGTGTTTTAAAGTGCAAGCGTGACCGCGCGACCACCCTGGAGCATGCTCCTAAAGCCGTGTTGTCCAAGTTCGTGCGACTTTGCACTTTATTACTCTGACTATAAAGTATGTTATTCATTGTCAAAAGAAAACTCTCTTATTTGTGAAACCATATAACAAAAGTCAAAACTTACGGTTCAAACGTATCCTCGGCACCGGTGCTCATGTTGAGTAACGTAGCTAGAAGTTTAACAGTAATAGCGGCATCGCCCAGGCTGCCAGTGTTGCCGGTTTGTTTGTACGATGACAACTCGCTAAGTTTGCCGAATACGCCCAAACGTGCCACCCACCCGTCAGGCTGACTCTGCAATATGTTACAGGCAATTAAAATTGTACCGCGCTACTCGTTACTCGTTAACAAGAAGTATACCGTGACTTCAGTTAAGCAAAATAAGTTCTATAAAGGCGGCACTTGCAATTTTTAGTTGTGGTACCTACTACACACTAATTCGAATATCACTACCTGCTATGTAAATAACAGTAACAGGAATTTATTATAACATCATCCTGTAGACTAAGTTGGAAAATACGTATTATTGAAGCTAAATCAAGAACTACCCAAGAAAAGTTAATAACATTTATATGGAACCTTTGAAGTATGACCTACCAGCTACCAAACAAAAAGGAACCTTGAAAATCAATTCATAATTGGCGGAGTAAACGCGTAACAAACATACAAGAAAAAAAGAAAATCATAAAGTAGAATTGAGAACCTCCTCCTTTTTGAAATCGGTAAAAAAAAACTTCATACATAAATGTGTCGAAATTGTCATGTGTAGGTACAGTCACAGCCATAATAATTATGTTCGTCCCCATAAGGGTCTGCCCATTGCGCGAAAGAATCTGCTTTACCGACTCGGCAGTATGTGTGCTGACTTGATAAAGGAAAGAATTTGAAAACTGACGACGACAAAGATATTAGAGACTAGACTGTAAATGATTTGGGTTTTGATAAATGGCCTCCTTTCGCTAAAACGTACCTGTGACAACGAGTACAAGTAATGCGCCGGCGCCAGCTTGGCGCGCGACAGCAGCATGTCGGCGGCGGCGCGCAGCAGCGCGGGCAGCGGCGCGCCCAGCGCCGCGCACGACTGCTCCGCGCCCACGCCGCCGCGCATTATCACGCCCACCAACCATTCACATGCTTCACTCCTGAATAGTTAATTGCATAGAATGGTATACAGATGAGTTTTTACAAAATATTGTTTGTTTCCAGTTACATTCTACCATTTGGAATGCAAACATTTTTACTTAACTTAATACACTAATTACGTGGGGCGATTTTTCGACCCCCCGTGTGAGATTTGGCTAGACAACCGCCCCCTCCACCGTAAACTCCCGTGAGCTCCGCGTATTTTTTGTGTAAATTTGTAGTATTATTCACCTTCGTTTTATGAGAAACATTGTGCAAAATTATATGCTTCTAGACCAGTGGCTGTGCGTTGTCTGTCAGTGAATGAATGAATTTAAGATTGTTATCAAGTAGAAGATGCACTTACACAGTATTAAGAATGTAAGCTCCCTTGTTGGTGACAACTAGACAGGACTCGAGACCGAACCGCGGCAGCTGCAGGTCGCACATGAAGGTTGGTTCGCGCCACCCGCCCGCTATGCTGGGAGGTTCACGCGCCGCCATCAAGTGCGCTCGCCTTACATCACCGATTAACTCCGCGCGCCACAGTTCTGAGGACTCCCTTTTAGCGCCTAGTAAGGCCTCACCCTGTCGTATTTACAAAGAATTTTGTTTATTTATGAATTAAAGGCGACTAACAAAAAGTATTTACAAAGCAGATGTGAGTGGAAACACCGAGAGGCCATTTGAAGGACCTTATTGGTGATGTTCTTCAGAAAGGTCAGGTGCTTAGTACTCGCAACTGGCGTGCGAGTATGTAACGTAAACGGAGCAAAAGTAATAAGGATCGTAGCAGTTTGCGTTCTGTAGTTTCTGTCTACCCCCATCATGGAAAGAAGGCATGAGTTTATGTATTTCTACGCAACACCAACAACTTATCACTTTACAAATTAATATTTAGATTAACCATTTACAAGAAGGTTTTGTGTAAATAAGTCACTTACAGAGTAGGACAACAGACTTTTACCATTTTAGTAAAAGATAGTGAATGATTCAAAATAAAAATTGAAGACGACATGGAGATATGGCATACTTAATAGTCCTTAATTTAGTTCAAAGTAAAAAAAAAACTAGAATGCCGTTATGCCATAGCATGAAAAGTGACTAAATCATTATTATTGCGCATTGATGCAACTAAATGAAATGTGGCATTAGCTAAAAACGACAACTTTTAGGTCAACAAGTGAAGCTTCAATAGCATATTCTCAATGGATTCTAATTTTTCAATATTTATAATTCCTCAAGGTCGTATTTTATATCTTCAAAATGTACCTGAATAACAGAAAAGCTTGCCGAATGCACTTCCAGCTGATTCTTCCTCAAAAGGTAAACAAGTCTCTGGGACCATAACCCTTGGATGTATTGACCATCTTTCTTAATATGAGGCCTAAGAGTTCTTGATGGAGTATCTTCTTCAGGACTTTCTAACTGAAAGGTCGTAATCAAGATAAGTTATGTTTTTTTGTTCAAATCTGCTACATAAATATGGATATAAAAGTAGTATTTAGGTGGAAAATTTTACATTACTGTGTATTTAGCTAATTACATTACTATTGAGTTTACGAAAAATGTTTAACACAAAAATCTGATAAGGAAGGCAACTACATTAGAGAGCATTAACTTACGATGAGAGTTCCTTCATTTAATTCGAATGCTGTGAGGAAATGTCGTCCATTCACATACTGTGCTGTCAGTGCCCAGTTGTTGGAACCTTTGCGAAATAATGGTAAATACTCTGTAGGCTTCAAAACATACTCCACTGTTTGTGGTTTACTGTCATCTGAAAAAGATGTGATGAATTGCTGTGATCTCATTTTGAAAAACCAGTCCAAACTAGTTTCAAATATATTACAGAAGAAGTTGCAACAGATTGATGGGTTTTGATGATAACATTGATACAGTTTTATTGAGTTATTTCTCTCAATAAAACTGTACACAAACACTATTAGATTTTTTCTGGAGCTTAAAGGTAAAGAAAATCAAAACAATATTATATTCCTTACCTTTAGAACCACCCTGTATAAGGAAAGTAATTTTATCCTTGGACAGCTGTTTGATGTATGACATAAAGCTGTCCCTCTTATCACTTTGTGCTCTTGTTTGTTGCAGCCAGTTGTACCCAAAGGATCTGTGCTCCAACACTAACTTACATTGTTGTGCCGGGCTCACAGTTATCTGGCAACATAATAAAATGTTTCTCAGAATTTTAATATTTTTTTCTAGTTACTATTCATTCTTACTCATTCATATTCATTTGCTCAAGTGAAATATGGTATCTTTAAATATTATAAATTAAAGTCACTTTTCGTGTTTGTCTGTATGTCCGCGTTGTTCTTCTAAAGCACGCAACAAATTTTGATGAGATTTTCACCATCGTTTTGAGAATTTATTCCGGAAGGTTTATGTGTATAACACGTTACTAATAAAGTTACATATATTATAACAAATAAATGTCGATGTTTTGACAAGTCGTAAAAACCGTGCGAAGCAAGAGCGGGTCGTTAGTTTAATAAAAGTTGTTACACAATAGTTTCACCTAGATGACATTATTTCACTGTTAGGTGTGTAATTTTTTATCACAGAATGTAATTTATTATCTTATGTAAATTTTTCAAATATTGCTTAGTTAATTTTAGTAGTCTCAATCCAGGTTATAAACTATCCATTCAGCCGTTTTTGCGTGATTGAGTAACAAACATACAAACACACAAACTTTCACATTTATAATATTAGTAGTATTCATTAATAATAATAATAATAATAATTTATTTATTTCGGACAGTATCCATAAAGTGTTAGTAACAATTTTCTTAAGATCTATGTTAGTAGGTACATCATTTATTCATGGAAAAAAAAAGAAAAACCATCATTTTATCTTCCCCGTAACTATTCCCACCCAATGTGCCTGTATGGGACAGTCGGGTCGAGATGCGATCATTTTCAAAATGCTGTTGGTGCTACCCCGCAGTCTTTGAAATAACGACGCCACTTTCTTACGCGCTATGGCGTGGAAGCCGTCAACGCGCGCATTTGCGAACATTTGCGACGCACTACAATACCGCGGCAGCCCCAACAGCATTCTGAAAGCATTATTATACTGTATACGCAGGACGTTGTAGGCTCGTTGCGTATACCGAACCCACAGGCCGCTCGAGTAGAAAGATTGGCAATATGCCCTAAAAAGTGTTATTTTTACTTCTTTAGTACATCGAGCGAACCTACGGGCCAGCATATTGCTCCTTACCGCCAACGCCCTGCGTTCTCTTTCTATATCAAGGTCATCTTTTAAGTCCTCTGTGACCAGATGACCCAGATATTTAAACTTCTGCACAATCTTCAAGGGCGTTCCACCGACCATGATCGGAGGCACTGTACTAGGTCTCTGTTTTCCTGCCCTAAAAATCAGTACCTCACTTTTCTGTGAGTTGTACCTGAGACCATGCTCGGATGCGTAGCGCTCACAAATTTTAACTAATGTCCTCAGGGCATTAACCGAGGGGGCCAGCAGAACCATATCATCAGCATAGCTTATGTTGTTGACACATGTTCCGTCAATGTAGCATCCGACATGTGTCCTGCTGAGCTCCTCGATCAACTGGTTTACATATAGGCTGAAGAGGCCGGTAGATGTGAGGCCACCCTGTCTTACCCCGCATTCCAATTTATATTCATCAGATAGTGTATCCCCCCATCTCACCTGGTTACTTTGGTTTTTATACCAGAATTTAAGAACACTGTTAAGTTCCGCGGGCATACCTGTTTCCTCTAGCTTTCGCCATAGTATGTCATAGGCTACTGTGTCAAAAGCTTTTGACAAATCGAGGAAACAGGCATATACCGGTGTCTTTTTCTCGGTGTAATACCTGACAGTATGCTTAAGGCACAAAATAGCACTCTCCGTGGATAGTCCCGCCCTGAAACCGAATTGTGCGTCATGTAAATGTAAGTACCCACTGAGACTCTGATTTAGCAAACTGTCAAGTATCTTAGCTGCTGTTGTAGCAAGCGAGATGGGCCGATAATTTGCCCTATCCGATACATCCCCTGTCCTGTTTTTAAGAATGGGTACAACCAAGGTTTTCATCAGTGAATCCGGCAAGTATGAGTGACCGACACACAGCGTAAAAAACATAGCTAATACACGCGGCAGATGTACGCCTGCATGCCTGAAATGCTCGATACTGAGACCATCGTACCCTGGAGACTTACCCCTCTTCATCCCTTGAATTGCCGTGACAACTTCTTTTGCTGAGAAGAGTGTTTTTCCCCCGGGCACGCCGGCCCCAGCACCGTCAACAACGGTCATCGCTGGCCCTAGGGGAGATCTTACCATAAAGTGATCTCTAAAACTATTTGCAATACCTTTAGGATCACTGATTCCGCCCACGCTCACAGGTACACTTGGCTTAGGGTTCATCTTGTTAGTATTCTTCCAAAAGGCTGAAAAATTCCCCGCTGAAAGATTTGAGGCAAGAATATCCATCTTTATTTGCTCTTGCTTGCTCTGACACCATTTCAGCTTAGACTTAAAAACCCTCCGACTGGCACACATTTGTTCATAAACAAGACCATTTGACGGTCTACCCGCTAACACCCACAGCTGAAACCCCAGCCTAGCTTCTCCGTGAGCGCCAGCGACATGCCTGTTCCACCCGGTGATGTACCCACCCTTTCTGAGACATTTACGACTGTAGGATCTTACAGACGCATGCGTTAAAATATTCGTAATTCTAGTGTACATCTCATCTAACAAAGCCATATGATCCGGGTCAGAACAGAATTTATCCGCGCACGAACTGAATTCCATTGGGAAATCCACCCCCCTGAGCTCCTCGTGGCATAGGCTATGGTATAAATCAATCTGTTTAACCTCTCTTCTGCCCCAGATCACACCGTCGCATACTAGCTTACTATCAATAGTACACTTAACAGCAATCTTATTTATATCACATTCCATATAAAGTGGAGAGTGGTCAGACCAATACACGTCGTGCCGCACCCACACATTATGAACAGTCTCTTGAGCAGCTTTAGTGACAATGCAGTGGTCTAACCACCTCCTACATCCATGCGCCTCACTCGTAAATGTGTATGTACCCGACTGAATACCTAGTCTCTCCATGTCAACGCAGCACCAGTCTTGTTCTACACAGAAACTCAACAGTTCATCACAAAATAGTTCGTTTGGATGAGCATTAAAATCCCCTAAAATATAAACCACTTCACTATCAGTGTTAACTTCTATCACAGACTTTATTACACTCAGGCAGTCTGTAAACATAGGTAAATTTTCAATACCGTTAACTGGCATGTACACGCAAAAAATTATAACCGACCCATTTCGTGTCATCACTTTTATCGCACATATACGCGCACTATTACAATCTATTACTGAGACTGACTCAAACGCATTTTTCCGCCACAGAATTGCCACGCCGCCATATGGCCTGCCACTTAGGAGACCTAACGACGTGTCCACCGCAGACGTGCCCGTACACCCGAATTCTTCGTCTATTGTGCTAAGCAATGGCAAATCATGTGGTAACAACCACGTTTCCTGTAGTGCTAGTACATCAGCATTCTTACACAGGCTCCGTATCCCCTCCATTGATCTTTTCATCGATTTGCAATTAAAGCTAACTAATGTACTACGCATTCGTGTATGATCCATTTAGTCGTTCTAATAAACCCGTTGATTATTCTCGCCTTTTACAAGAGTATTTTCCCTCATATTGACAAAACGTCTAAACGTAATGCCAGAAGGCCATAGATTGTCATCTAGAAACATGTCAATACTGCTTTTCGTTACGTAAATCTTGTATGAATTATAATCTCTTAGTTTCTTCATTTTAATTTTCAATAACGATACCTTCTCCTTTGTTTTGTCATAAATATAACTCACGATGTCTGAGTCAATCACATCTTTGTGCACATTTGATACAAAAAGTGGTATTTTTGTATCAGCCGCCTTAAAACTGCAGCTTGAGTCGGCCTTTCCTTTGTTCCCTATAAACCTATTTCTTAATCGCTTTCTCTGCGATTCTATCCAGTTTTCATCCTCTTTCGGCTTTTTCCATTCGTCACCATTCCTGACAGTCTCCGCAAAAGATAGCTTTCGCACTAAAAGTGCACTATCAGGCGCCGTATTGCCGATCTCCGCGCTTTGTTTACATACATCAGCTGGCGACGAACCGTTAACTCCGCTCGCTGCACAGACTGGTTTCTCGTTTTCACACATAATATTGTCCGGTAGACGCTCCGTCCCGCTCACAAAAAACTCCGTCGCTGTCGCACTAGTACCAACCTGCGCGCGAGTTAAGATAGTGGGGAGCTGCGTACTTTCATGCACCGTTCTCTCGGTTAGCTCGCGCGAACGAGACGGCGAGACGTGCGCTCCATCGCTGTAGTTAGCCGCCGCCGCCGCCACCGTACGCTCATCCATTGGGTATGACTTGCCGCCGACATCGACAGGTGAATGAGCCAGATAGTTTTGACTTTGACAGGTGTCTACCGCTCGCTCGGTTGTTGCGCCGTCTCTCGGCGTTTGAATTGCCATCGGTCCGCTTTCGACTAAGTACCCTCCTCGCTTCATATTTATTCGGTAGTCAGAACTATACCGACAATTTGACCACCTACTTTCTAAATCTTCCATTTGCTTAGTAGTCACATACGTCTCTTTTATTTCATTCACGGCTGACTTTAATCGAACTATATCTTTCAATAAAGCCGTCACATCGACATGATCAAACGTGACGGGTGGTAATTTATTTAACTCTCTGGCCACAAAAATAGGCATTAACTCAGGATCAGTTTCCTTGAAAATGGCAATAATATCCTCGAGATCTCGCTGGATTTTGCCGTCGTTCCTTCTTGAAATATTCCGCCTTTTAGTTTTGATGGAGTCAAATAACAGACCCTTCGCCTTTTCCACTTCAGTGACAGTAAAAGCAGAGGCACAGATCCGCACCATGCTCTCATTGTCCATTGTATCTAACTTATTTTGCAAATAAGCTAGAATCTCACTGATCACAATGTTGCAACTTGCACACTTCACTGTTTTTGAAACTAGGTTCGCTTTCGACATTTTTACTGAGTACCGCTTACGCGCACACACACGATCGAGACCGCGGTCAAGCGCAGACTGACAATATAATTGTAATTGACAGACATTGTAATTGTTTTGCATGGAATTAAATAAAGCTTTATTATTATTATTTCGTCTTTGCCATTTCTCGGGACCCTGGGGTCCCACTCCCGGACCTTTGGCAGGCGTACGAGGGGCCGAATCCAATTCGCAGAAGCCCCTTAGACATTTTTAAGTGTTGAGGCACCAACCTACGATTATCCCAGTATAAACTCAAGTGCACCCAAGGGCAATCCCCGGTTGGTGTAGGACTATTGCAGAACATGGAAACAAAATATATTGGGTTATGGGTTTGGGTGGCTATAGTGGACTGGTTACCTAGAACAATATCCCCTGCCTGATCAATGTTATGGTAAACATGGATAAAATGGCAGGGGGTGACTTGCACACTCAAAAATGGGCCCCCAAATATGGTTGCTGGCACATAGTGACATCACAACAAGGGGCAACATTTCCTGTGGTGCTTGAGGAGTGGAGAGGTATTCCACGGCTTTTAGAACAATGCCAGAGCCTGGAAGATGGTCAAGATCCCTACAAGCACATACTGGAATACTTCCTTCCTCCGAGCATGTTTGCTCTAGTGAATGTCCATTCAAGCCAGCCAATAAAGGCAAGAATGAGTTGGGAGCTCTGTTCCTTGTCATTGTTCACTCCAGCCGGCCAATAAAGGCCCAAAGCCATAGGTAATGAACAAGACTTCTCCCAGGAGATAGGGTCCGTAGGGTTGCTACTGCCCAACAGCTCGCCACATGCTGCCCTGCGGGTTTCTGTATCTCTCTTGGTCTGCCTCCTCATCCTAGACCCGTTCCGGTAAACTCTACCAGCACAGACCTAGCATTCGGAGCGCGCATGCCCCACCACAACATCAACATAGAGATACTGTAGTGGGATTATTATTATACTTCTGACTAAGCTGCCAAGTTCACACTGGTCTTTACACAAAAAAACATGTTTTAAATACTTACCAGAAGTGTTAATAAATCCAGTGAATCATCTAAACAGATTTGTAAATCTGTAATTTCTCCTGGTACTTTACACTCTCCTACAATACTTTGTGAGTCCAGGGAATAAAATGTTATTGTTCCCGTCTGAAATAATAAGAATCTGTGATAATTATGAACTTTTCAACAGGCATGTAAATAAAATGTGCAGTTGATAAAAATGTTAATTTTGTTTTTCTATTTTTTTACCATGTACCTGCATTAGTTAGGTAACCTTCACACATTAAAAAAGCTTTGAATCGGAAACCCTATAGATAGAATGTTAGAATTAATTATGTATCGTCTAATACAGCAATATAAAGGAGAGGAGAATTTGCTATAGACATAATATGATTTCATAACATTACCTTTGATCCAATTATTAGTACATTCTCTGATTCTTTAGTTAGCCAGCACACCAGAGATGTTGGTTTTAATATGTGTCCTAGTGGCAAAACAGTAACTCTTGAGAGTGACCATTTATAATCAAACATACTCTGAGGAATGAAGAGCGGAAGAAATGGCACCAACAGGACCTTCTGTTCACTAACAATGATCGCCCATGTTCCGCTTGGTTCGAAACACATACAATAAATTGGATTATCTAGAAAATCCCAATCATAAGTTTTCTCAAATCGTTCTAACTGGGGATCAATATAAATGAAAATGAATTCTTTATCACTTGTAAAGGCAAATAACTTTTTATGCCCCACTTCATAAAAACTGTACGCAGTAATATCTAGATGTACTAAAACATCTAATTTAAATAAACCTGAAAAATCTAAATTTTCACTTTGAAGGGCCATTTTAGCCAACTTGAGCCAAATAATGCCAAAAATTCCAATGTTTTATTTTTTCCCTTGTCGCCTGGTCGCCTCAAATTCATAATTGTCTGTCAGTGTCATTGTCAATGTCATTATCATGTCATCAGGCACAGAGTGCAGTATACTTTATGGAACCACAGGTCTACATTTTATTAATTAGCTTCGGTGATTTTTGGATACGCGCGCGGTCCGGCTGGTAGCTTAGCGAAGGACTCAACCACGATTTCGCACAAATTATCATTCCGTTGCTAGCTGAATGGGGTTAAAAACTGAAAACTCATCATAGATGGCAGCACAGTTGTCAGTCGCCAAACCAACATTGATGTGTTGTTGACTTTTGAGTCGATCACAAAAACTAGTTATAAATGTCTATGCGATTTGGAGTGTACCACTAGAGTCTGGCCAAGGAAAGTCGGTTCTGAAAACACGCGCGAAATTAAAAAAAAACAAGATTGTTTGTGCCTAAACATAGTGCGATCATTCATGTTGACTATTGAAATTTAATTTCATTAAATAAAATTTCAAGTATCAACACGTGTTATCGGACTAATGTACAGGGATAAACAGTCTTGTTTTTTTTTTAATTTCGCGCGTATTTTCAGGACAGACTTTTGTTGGCCAGACTCTATCAAAAGACGAACTAAGGACAAGATAGAATCGTCTAACACTGATAAAAAAGCAGCTTTAATGGTAAAGTCAATAAATTATTAACGTTCTTCTCTATTTTATTATGTGTATGCTGATGTTCTTTTTTTTTGTTAAAGACTGGAGGTGTAAGACAGAAATAACCTGACCAGAGTTGAAAACCAACTCGAAGATGATCTTTCTGAATGAAAAACTTCAGATATGTTAATTCTAGCACTGCTCTAATATGATATTAAAAAACACCCACACCTTTACTATAATTTACACATCACAAGCAAGTGCCAAATGTAGGCAAAGAAAACGCTCTCTTGGGAGTATGACCTGTGTAAAAAATTCTCCCATAAAAGTCTTCAGTTTTCATAACTGTGCGTTTGCACTGGCGAAACATTTACGACGAAACATGTTGAAATCTCTATTTTTTGTCAATGTTTCATACAATTTTGGACAGGAACTAGAGATTTAAACATAATAAAATTATTTTGTTGTAATGTTTCGGCAGTGCAAACGCACGGTAAAAATAGCACTTGCGCCACTTCTTCCCAGCTAAAGCACTAGGAAGTGGAAGTGGTGAAGGGTGGGCATTTTAGGGGACTGTCTAAAAGGGGTGATAGACGTGCGAACACGCATACTTGTGGCTCGGCGAGCGTACTCGCCCGTACGTCATGCTAAGTACGCAGACTTTAAAACCGAAATTTGAAAAAAAATTGAGCAATCTTCACGTCTCACCGACGACGGCGAGCCGAGTAAAATCGTGAACTTAAAAACCACGTAATTTAAGCACCTACGCACGTCTATCACCCACTTTATGTAATTTTGACGGTCAGAAAGTGCTGATTCTCAGCCTAGTTTGAATGACTTTTGATTTTATTGTGATTTTGGGGGCCCTGAGCGGTAAAACGAAATGAGCTCTCCCCGATATTCTCGGTTTCTTAGAGAAATAGGAGTTGCTTTGTCGGCTTATTTTTTTTTCTTTGTTTGGAATCGTTTGTAAACCTTTAGCAGATTTGTTGTGCGGATCTGGATATACAAAACATGTTGAAATCTGTAGTTCCTGTCAAAAGTTGTATGGAACATTGCCAGAAAAGAGATTTCAACAGTTTTTGTTGTAATGTTGTGAATGTTTCGCGAGTGCAAACGCACACTTATAGTTTTTTCATGTCCATCGTTTTCTGATTGCTGTATTTGTTAGATTCGGCATAAATCTACTAACGTATCGACTAAAATTGTTTTCGACATCACTATGAAGTCAAATTGACAGTTGACAGTACTATCAACTTGTCAGTGTCACCATGTGACATTGTTCACTTGTTCACCAAATAATTTTATTCAGAAAACAGTTTTCACGGATGGAGGCGCATACTTAATTTAAAAATGAAATAATTTTTAATGCCTCAATGATTACCAGGTACATAGTTCACGTTTTAATCCAATTACTAATAAAACTGATAAAATATGAGCTCACAATCCCAGGTCCCTATTTGATTAAAAAAACAACAGTATTTTCCTAAAATAGGCCACTTTTTGCTTTAATTTTTATTTTGATTTACAGGTTGTAGCATGTTTCTATTCGCTATCATGCTTCTATTGTATGAGAATAAACCAAGCAACCCTGCTTAAATTACAAATGTCGAAACATACGTCCATATTTCACCGTGGTGTGAAATTCTTCTTTAAGAAAAACCTATTGTTAACAAATAGTATAACATCTGGAATATGCATGGCTGTTGGTGATTTGGTACAGCAAGAATTTGAATTCCAATCAAAAGTTTTATCAACAAGATATGACTGGGAAAGATCAGGTTTTTAATTTTTTTATGTAATATTTCGGATCTATAATGTACCTACCTCAATTGCCTTATTATATTTTTATAGGTTCTTAGTATGGTAGGTAAACTATAGCATCTCATTAAACTTTTCAGAATAAAAATGAACAACAATGATTTTGTTATGTAACTATACTTCGTAAGCAAAACTTAACTTACCCCTTTTTTATTCCTACTGTATTTCTGAAGGCTTTATTTGAATTGTATTTTAAATTATATCCTACAGTATTGACAAAGGTACGAAAGATAAAAAATAAATGCAGTAGCCTAGTATCAGTGGTAACAAAACTAGTATATGCTGGCCTCTTATTCTATTGAAACTCCTCACTATGCTAGGCCAGCTCAAAGTCGAAAGAGTTACCACCAAAGTGCAGTTGGCTGTACCTAACGGTATTCAGGAACTGCAAAGTTGGAGTGGGCTGTGGAGGAATGGACCTTAAATATTGGAGTTAATCAATTTTACTCAAAGGAAACATTCCTTTATTTCAAATGTGTTTTGAAGTCATTTGTCTCACCCGGATGTCAAAACAACCAAAATGCGACAAAAGAAGACCCTGTATGTTTTTAAAATTTTGAACCTTTGAGTAACAAATTGTAGCATCAGTATTACGGGTACTTCAACCTCCAGGGCCCGTTTCAAGTTTCCACCTTGTATACCTACAACCATTTGTTTCAGCTCGAATGTTTGCAGTGGGAATGGCAATGGGCCCATTGCATCATTATTATTATGTTAATTTAGACAAAATGTTACCAAAGGTAAACCTCAAAACAGTGGTTATAAAAGTATTGTGTGATCAATTACTTGCATCACCATCAACTCTTATATGTTTTTTCTTTGCAATGGGGATTCTAGAAAAAAAATCAATACCTGAGATTCAAACAGAAATTAAAAAGAAGATTTTATATGCGTACATGGTGAGTCTTATCTGATTGAACCTTTTTATAGAAAAATTAGCACTTCGCCCGTGACTTCCCTCGCGAGGATTTCGTACTTCCCACTAAAAATGTAATAATCTCTCCACCTCCTTTAAAAACTAGTTTTCGAAAAAAAAACGATCTTTAAAATGTATTTTGACGAATAAATATTCAGGCCAAAGCAAGTTTATGGATGAAAAAAAATTTTTTTTTTTTCAACTGAACTGTCCTTTTCACCACGAAAGGGCTAATTAAAAAAAAAAAACATTTGGTATGTTTCTAATACACGACTTTAACATTATAAAAGTAAAGCTTGTGCAAACTTCACGAGTCTAGGCCCAAAAGTTTCGGCTGTGCGTTGATATGTTAGGCAATCAGTCAATCAGTTTCCCCTGTTAGACAAATTGTGATGTTTTTACTTCTTACCGTGCGTTTGCACTGGCGAAACATTACAACAAAACATGTTTAAATCTCTAGTTCCTGTCAAAAATTGTATGGAACATTCACAGAATAAAGAGATTACAACATGTTTTGTCGCATATGTTTCGCCAGTGCAAACGCACGGTTAGGTAGGCTAAGCGTATGCTGAGACGCAGGTGACGTAGGTCCATGCAGCGCAGGGCAGAGCAGATTTTGTAATGCATGAACGTACTGACAGCTGGTCGTCAATTGTTTTTGAGACGCAGGTACGTAGCACAACACTGCACGCGTCGCGTAGAAAGCTATATCGGGTCTACAATCAGACGCAGGACACATGTCTGCCATACACGTGCCTGCGCCGCGGCTGTCAGTACGTTCATGCATTACAAAATCTTCTCTGCCCTGCGCTGCGCGAACCTGCGTCTCAGCATACGCTTAGCCTTATCCCTACACCTAGAACGAAAACCAACACAAAAAAAATTGCAAACATATTGTTTCCAGAAAAAAGTGTGTCAGGTTGTGCTTGTTTTGTGTGAGTAATTACGTTTAAAGACTGAACATTATTTCTTTGTTTCAGGGGGATTGTATGTATTGGCCACCAGTGCAATTTATTAACTTCTATTTTTTACCTCCACAGTACAGGGTTATATATATAAATTTAGCAACTATGGTGTTTAACATCTTCCTATCATTCGTGAAACATTATGATCAAAACAACAAATGATCATAGGTTTGTGACGTAATATAAAAAATGTAAATATTTTTTTTTTTTTAAATGAAATACATAGTAAGTATTTCTATTAGAAGTATCTAATAATTTATAGCAAGACAACTGTAAACTTGAGCTTCTCATGGTCTTGGGCCCAACTTACAATAACTTAAAGTGGATCCACAGTGGTAGCCCGTGAAATTCAAATTTTCTTACGTTTTTTGTAATTAGCAGGTCAGTGTCAGTATCTTGATCAAAATAGGATTCGCGACCATAACAAATATGTATTTACAGAATTAGAATCATTAAGACATCTGAGTTAGATTTGGTCCATAAGAACAAATCTCTTATTAAGAAGTTCTTATGGGCTACCATTGCGGATCCTCCTTTGAACTATTTCCTGTACGAACTCACTTTCGAATAAAAAAATAGCCAAAGTGTAAATAATCTCATTATTTTACACTACTGACAAGATTTTTTTTTAAACTAGCCTCTATAGTTGTGTTCTCAAATATCTTTGTTAGGCAGTGTGGGTTTATTTAAAACAACAGCTGGTGCTCCTAATTGTTCGTACCTGTGGAAGCTGTGAGGGCTAGACAGATTAAGACACGTTTTTTGGTATCACCCAGAGCTTTGGCAGTCAAGTTGCTCTGTGTATAATAAAACTATTCAGCTGCATCATTCTGGTTAAACTGCAAGCCAAAACAGAGCATAGTAGCACATGGAATTGGTAGAAGACCCATAATGCTTGAGCCCCAAACAAAACACAGTAAGATTTACAGTTGTTTTCCTATATATGCTGCTTAGTTAAGTATAAGACAATAAAATAATAAATGAGTTTCATTTATGTAGAGAAGAATCTCTGACTTGACCCTGCACACTGATCTCCCTGATCAACCAACTTACTGGAAATTCATTTACTTGGTAAAAACGTTAGTACTTTCCTCAGTAAAAAACGAGATCAGTACCCACTGAATAATAGCAAATTAATTTTAATTAATTGGTTGCCCAATTGAGACATGTCGTTTAGGTTGTGAAGGTCAGACGCATCTGCTCCCTGATTCAGATTTTTTCGCTAATGATTACAAATAATTGAGGTGCGTTCACACCTGTCCTCGGCAATGGGTAATGTTGAAACGAACATGGCAAAATGCAAAGGTAAATAATTGAGGTGCGTTCACACCTGTCCTCGGCAATGGGTAATGTTGAAACGAACATGGCAAAATGCAAAGGTTTCACAAGCAATCCCAAAGTTTTTGGCTGTTGAGGCAAAACTACTTCATATTTAAAAAATACATTGCAAGGTTGCCATATAGATTGCTCTTTTTGCGGTAAGACCGCCCATTGTATCAGTTATACTTAATGTATTTTTTTTGTGGTGCGCACTAAAGAATAAGGAAATTATATTATTTTATAAAGTGCTCCAATAACTAGCTGAAAAAATGCTAAGCATAATTGAGAACCCAAATCTGATGCTAATGCCCGTTTGCACTATCAATAAGCGACACCTAAATTGTTGTCTAAATAAAAGCGTGCTGTTGGAATTTCAAATCTCGGAGCTGAGCCGAGCGTTAGGGTCAGCTCACGATACAATATCGTATTTATTTACTACACAATAAGGTTCACGCGCTGCGCAGCACCGCGCATCTCGGCGTACTTTGACACGTGTCAACACTCGCATTGAAATTATACCTTTTCGTGAAGAAAATAAGTTCAATAATTGTTAAAAAGTGCGCGCAGCGTCGCGTCGCTTCACGTAGCGATCTGAACTGACCCTTTATCAAGTGTGGTATAATACACATACATCTATGTGATAGGTATAAACAATTTATTTAACAATATCCTTAATTACTATAAATAAACACCACCTCATGAACATTGGGTGCCGTGCCGTAAGTCGTTAACCCCAGCACATCGTCCAGTCATCTTTTCTCGTTTGTAATTTGACAATGATGCGATATAAGGCTAACGCTGGTCCTAGAGGCAGGCCCAAACCTCTTACTATGTCGGCACGCCGCGCCATGCTCAATGCTTGACCATCGAATTCCTGGAAATACAGTTTCATATAATATCACTTATCCAGAACTATCCGAAATCATGGCAAACATATATCAAACATGCAGATTGAGGTTCTGAAGTTTTTTTATTATTCATCTCCTAAGTCTCCCATCTTAGTGCTATTTAACTCATGTTGGGTTATTTATTTCGTTGTAGTTACCTGTTCTTTAAGAATTGGAGCAGCTTCAGGCAAGTACTTTGAAAAATATTCAAAGGCATCATCAGTTGTCCAATTAGTTATGTCTGGTATACTTGGATCAATGGGCAAGTCCTCTAGTTTTGAAGGAGCTCTGTCCAGCTCATGTGGTTTCAGGAATGGGTCCACGGAAGGCGAACTCTGTGCATTATATTCCATACTTCGACGTATAGCAGGGGATCCTACTACAGCAGGTCGAGATTCCAGGCAATTATTACATTCCCATTGGTCCCAAGCTTTCAGTCTTTCTGGTATGCGTGGACTATGGCAAAGTGCATGATAAGCATCGGAACAAATACTACACACTGTTAAAATGCCCTGCAACAAAAATATTAGATAGGTATTTAAATATAAACTTTGTTTATACAGGATGGAGATGGGGCTGTAAGGGCAGGTACCTTAACCCTTATAGCTACACGAAAACGGTCTTAGGAGACAGACCTTATATATTACATTATACACTTCTCATCAGAAAAATCAACACTTCCGTTTTTTTGACATGTATTCCAAAATTTTAATAAACACATTTTTTAGATAATCCTTACAAAACATAAACTTGCAAGGTGTTTCGATTTTTCTGATGAGAAGTTTATTACTTATTATTTTTTTGAGAAATTTTGATGCCCATTCCCTGATATTTCTGTAACTATAGCGGTTAAGGTACATCATGGGGCATTGCTGCCCCATCTCGAAAATCCAACCTGTATATTGATAAAATATAATCATGATTAAATTGTGTTATCATGCTTAAATAAATAAACATTTTTAATTTAAAACTTACAGCATCATTGGTTTCACAGCAGACCACACAAGTTTTACAATGTGGACATTGCCAAGTGTTGTCAGGTCGTGGCTTTAAAATACCAGACCCTGATTGGAGACAACTCAAATGTGCCTTATTGTTGCAATCTCGACATTCAACTAGTCTGTCATTAGAACCGCGAGGTTTCTGCACAAGGCAAACTGAACATACACCTCCTGAAGTTTCATGTGGCAATGAGTCTTCCTGTTCCAGTTCATCACCACTTCCATCTAGAGATAATTGGCTTTCAGATAATGGTGTTCCCTCAACATCAGACTTTTGGAGTCCAGCAGAAATAAGTCGTTTCTTAATTGTACTTTTATTAAGTGACCCCACTGGGCGACCTCTTTTCCGTTTGCTTGGTACATTGTTATCAGATGGGTCGAAAACCTTTTTAGCCATTTTACGTCTTTCCCCAACACGCACCCCCGCATGTCGAGAGGTGCTGCCGCTAAGTCCATTGCTAGACGATCCACCGCCTCGTTTCTTTGGCCTTCCTCGCATTCTTTGAGGTGAAGACCTGCATGAAGAATTTGCTGATGAAGTCATCTGGAATTAACAGCAATATGTTAATTTAATTCTTTTTCAACTCAATACAAATCACATAACAAGTAACGCACTTTCTAATACGATTTTTGGAAAGATTTAATTAAATCGATTGAAATCTTTGGGAATTTTCAGGAATTTTGTCAGTCAAATGTCATTCAGTAAGAAAAGCTGACAATATCTTTTTATAGGTCAGCATTTATTTCCAAAAAAGTTTGAATTACGAAAATTAACTTGTGTATAATTTAAGTATCACCTATTGGCCGTTTTCACACTGCGACGATAACGACACCGACATAATATCGTCCCGATCGTGATGTCAGGCCGATATCGGGACGACATCGGTATGTAACACGATGTAACCAAGAGCTTATTGTCATGCGGTATGCCACAGCACCCTCGAACAGTCGCATTGCGCCAGCAAAAGCCCACATCGTCGCGCAATTCCTAAAGTGTAATAGTGTATTCGAGACTTCGAGGTAATAATGATAGCAGGCAACAAGTGCACTGTGTCGTCCGCCGATATCGGCACGAAAATCATGTCGGCGACGATACTGGCACTACACCGACACAGTGTGATATCGTTTGGTACCTAGTAATCATTGTATGAAACTACCAGGCCGACGATATTGTGTCGTTATCGTCAAATGTGACAGCGCTCGTTCCTGGAAAGAATTAAACTATGTTGCAAAAAATATTAATTAATTATTGTGTCTGTCCTCTGTCCGGAATCCAAACAGGCATTTTACCGGAGACTATTGGAACTCTAAAAATGAGTACTACTACTTAGTGTATTCTGGGCACTGCTAAACAACGGTGCAGCGATGTAGCGAAATTAGGAAAAAAAAAAAAAAAAAAAATGTTCACAAGTGCCTTTTTTAATCGACTTAAAAAAGGAGGAGGTTTTCAAATCGTATGTTTTTTTTTAAGTTTGATACCTCCGAACTTTCGACTGGGTGAACCGATTTTGATGATTCTTTTTTTTATTTGAAAGGTGCTTCCTGTGTGGTCCCATATAAATTTCATCAACTTTGCTTGCGTAGTTTTTGAGTTAGCTTCAATAATTACTTAGTACGTATTTTTTTGCACTTAGTATTATCACAGATATTATAAGTATTATGTAGATGATATTTTATTTGACTCCGTTACTGTTATTTACATAGTGGTATTCGAATTTGTGTGGGGTAGGTACCACAACTAAAAAGTAAAAAATAAAAACTTAAATTCCGGAAGTTGGTGTCTTTGCTTTTCAATTTTCTTTTTTGCCACCGACTTCTGAAATTAAAGTAATTTTTCACTATTTTGGTGTTTTTTTTGGAAGTTGGTTGTTTTTTTTTTTGTAAAAAGTTTTTATTATTTAAGTACTTATGTCAATAGTTTGTGAGGTACCTATGGGATGTTTTCGGTTACAAAAATGTAGAAATTACTTAGTTTTCCATAGTTTTTTCGAGACATACTATGAAATACAAACTTATTTTTGAGAGGACTCAATTTTTCAAAATTCAGTTTCAATCTAATCTCAATGTGGTAAGTAAGAAATTGTAAACATTGTCTTATTAGCCAGAAAAATTATAGCCCTAGTTCGGGAATAGTTAAAGACTACTTAAATACTGTTATCAAAGATTTGTATAAATGTGATAGGAATGTGCAATATTTTTTTTATATGGCTAGATTATGGAAAGACTATTTTAATACATTGTACTTATGTAGATAAATGTTTTTTTTTTTCATGGTTGTGAATAGAATAGGATAGAATATATTTATTTTGCCTACAATATGGTTCATAGAAGGTCTAAATAAACAGTTACACACATATTTTGCTTACTTATTTCAGCATGCAAAAAATACCTTATCAGAAATTTTTAAGTACAAAACACCTAAATTTTATCCTTTTAAATATTAAAATTGAAAAGAAGATATAGTACCTACCTATTAGCAAATTATATTAATAATATTAGGTATCTACTTTTTGGAACAATAAATTGTTCACGTTGTATGCCATGATCACAAGTAGTGCATTAGAGGGCCAATAAATTATCTAAATATTTTGATTATTTCTTCAAACAATTGAAATGTCCCAGAGTTACCTAAAGAATAAAAATAAATAATCATACCTTTGTATTATTGAAATCAGCATTGTACTCAAATTTGAAGCTATCAGAGCTATCACCATCATGATCAGCAGGACCCAATGCCAAGTTGCCATTCTGTAATTTAACTAAACTTCCTGATGATAATTCTTTGTTGACAATAGTTTCCAGTTGTTTCTTGGAATACTTTGTTCCCTGTGAACCTGCTGCTGACACAAGATCATCAAAAGCAATGCCATTTTCCAAATAGCTTTGATCCTGATAAATTAGAGTAGCAATTGCAGAAGTTATTACTCTTCGCTCACTTGTTGCAATTGATGTAGACATTTCTAAAAACAAAAGAAGCAAATTATATGTTATTGAGTATAATTAGTTTAAAAAACTTTCAATTGTATATGGCCATGGATAGAAGTGATTGGACACTTCATGGGATATTTTGTTCTCATACCGAGTTATGAGAAACTTGGAAAGCTGAATAGACTCATACAGGTTCAACTCACTGTTGTTTTGGTTTGATTTTTTTCGCCACTTAGCAGCGTTCCTATAGCTTACATTATCTTTATAATCAACTTTAAAAATACTTTTCTCCTTCAGGCAACGTTTGAGATCTGCTTTAGTGTCTTTAGGTAGAACTTTGTAACACTTTAACATAAACTTGCAAATTCTATTTATATCGGGACGCGATTTACGTGAACGCAAGTGATCAATAGCGGCCAAAATCTGATTTTTATACTTTATCTCTGACATTTCTGGAAAACAAAAAAAATAAAATAGGTAAGTAGTAGGATAAAAGTAAGTAGCGAGATATTGAAAACAAAAAATAAACCAACTGGTGGTTATAACAATAAACTTATTCCAAATAATATTCAAAACGTAAAATAAAAGGATAGAGAAAGTATTTTACTGAGTGTTTGAAAACTTTACCTACCTGAACAAAATCATGCCGGCGATTTTTAACCAAGCATGCAGCTTCCTTTTACAATAACTAATTGAGATACTATCCAATTGTAAATTTAATCCAGTTGATTGAATGCAAGCAAACCCTTATTATTCTATTTTTTCCGCATTCACGCTCACATCACACTCCAAAAAATTTTACACTGACCCATTCACTCACACACTCACTGTTAAGCTCACATTCACATCAGTCAACAGTGTGTGAATGTGTCAGCCACAGATAACTATATACCTATATACTAAAGTCAGTGTCACACACAGGCACAGATTACAATTGAATCAACGTATGCAGAAACTCTTATTTTAATTGATTTGTAGTGTTGCATCTACCATTTCTGTGTATTTGAATGCAATGGTATAATTTTTAAACGTAAACCAAAATCCGCCGAAATCCGTGAATATATCCGTGAATGTATCCGAGAATGTATATCAGGCATCATTCAACACTTGATTTCGATATAATAAATTTATGATACAATTTAAGTTATAAAATATTTTTTGACATATCTCTATTTTCTCTTTGCAGTATTTGCTACTATTAAAAAATTAAATAATAAATTAAAAGGGGAAAATGCCTGAAAATATAAATGGACAACTTTAAAAATCCGGTGTAACACGGCTTAAATCGTACAAATTAAGTGTGACTCCGGATTTTATTTTTTTACTGGAACACTTTTTTTCTACAAGATTTGACAGATTTCAAACCAAACTATGGCAGAATTGATATTTATTGATGGTAACATAGCATTGGTCATAATGTCATGTCAGCTAATTAGTCTGTGCATGTCAGTCACAGAGTACATTATACTATACTGAAAATGTCAGTGTCACATGTCATCACCTGTGCATGTTGTGCTGTTGGAAATAGAAAACAAACATAATTAGTTATCTTGTAAATAATTGGCCTGCAATAACTGCGTTTGCCCTAAACCTACTAAATGTAATTATACTGCTGCAAGATGACGACATTTGTATTGTCTGCCTTACGTTTATCACAAAGAACCCAGTTGAATTTTAAAGCAGTATTTTATTCATCACAACCAGAACGTGCGAACGAAAGAAATCTAGGCAAAGTTGTAAATGTAGCTATTATTGGAGCTCCTAATTCCGGAAAGAGTACTCTCATCAATAAAATCACGGATAGAAAGGTATGGCGAAACTTTGTTTTGATAATATTATAACCTGTAAACGAATGGCTGGCAATTGGCAACTCCAACATTTTATTTGGTAAGAAACTTAAACCCAAACCTAAAAGGATTGTGTTATAATTGCAGATATGTGCCGCATCCAACAAAGTACACACAACCACAAAGTTAGTGAGAGCCATGTGTTATCAAAATGACACACAGATTATATTCTTGGACACTCCTGGAATTGTAACTGAAAAAGAACAAAAGAAGTAAGTAAACTACTGAATGAAACTAAAATTCCTATACATAATAACTATACCTTATTTTAGACTAGCTTCCGCCCGCGGCTCCGCCCGCGTGGTATGTCGATAAAAAGTACCCCATGTCCTTCCCCGGGATCCATCTATCTCCTTGCCAAATTTTATCGAAATCCGTTCAGTGGTTTAGGAGTGAAAAGGTAACAGACAGACAGACAGAGTTACTTTTGAAGTTATAATATTAGTACGGATAACACTTGAAACAACACATTCATAATGAAGTACATAAGTATAAGTAATGCTTAAAAGTTTTGTGTGATTCAATTAAATTCAATCATTTTATTCCAGATACAATTTGCCTGATTCTATGATTGGAGCGTGTCACAAAAGTTTGAGGTGCGCGAATGTTGTAGGTGTTGTTCATGATGTCTCTAACAGATACACGAAGGACTTCCTTCATTCTGATGTCGTCAATATGCTAAATATCCTAGCTGATGCACCTAGTTTTTTAATAATCAATAAAGTAAGTGGAAGTCACTAAATTTTCTAGAACAATTTTTTTTAAAGGGCCTTTTTTTAATACCTACATATTTTTTCCCACAGGTTGATAAATTGAAATCTAAAAATCAATTGCTGACAATAATAAGAAACCTTACCAATGGTATCATTGCTGGCAACCCTATCCCTGGGGCTGATAAGAGTAAAAGTAAATCAGAAAAGAATTTACAAAAAGGATACAGTAAATTTTCTGATGTCTTTCTTGTATCAGCATTGAATGGTGATGGGGTGCAAGATATTAAGGTAAGAATTGCAAAAATTATTATTATACAAGAAGGCATCAATGATCCGCACAAGGGAATTTTCTATTTACAACATCACTGAGGATCTAATTCTAATTATTCTGTATTCTTTTATTTTGCAGGAATATCTCATAAGCAACGCCAAAACCGCAGGCTTCCAGTACTCTCCTACTGAATTTACTGACCAGAAACCAGAGTCATTGATACAAGAAGCAGTCAGGGCTAAGTTCTTAGACTTTTTGGCGCAAGAGATCCCATACAAACTAAATGTACAGCTTGAGTACTATGAAGATATTGAGGAGCAACAGAAAATTCTTTGTTCAGTATCAGTAGAGTGCCCCAATGAGAGATTATCACGGTTGATAGCGGGCGCCGGCGGTGGTAGGCTACAACAAATCAAGTCGCACATTCGAAGCGATTTAATTGATTTATTTAAGAAAACTGTAGTTATCGATATTCATTTAAAAATTAAAAATAAGAATGAATCTAAATGAATGATGTTGTTCTGTAAATAGTAGTCTATTTATTTAAATAATTTTTGTATTTAAAGTTATCCAACTGAAATTATACAAAACATGTTAAATAAATTTGTTTTAGTAACTAAAAACAATAGGTGCAATGCAATGTAGAATTTTAGACATTCTACTAAAATTCTACATTTTAATAATTTGCATTCGCCAGAAAGTTTCCAAACCACAGGTGCTACACTAGAGCTGACTCAGGAAAAGAGCTTGGTTGTTCCGAAATTAAAGTACCATGCCGTATTAAAATATATATTTTTATGAATGGCTAATAATAAGGCAGTCTGCTGCAATTGATGGTCTTTAAAAAAGTATCTCTAATACTTTGAGGTACACTAAAATAAGTAGGCCTTATAACGATATAACTTCTATTATGTCTCGTTCAGTGTCCTTGAATACGTTAGGTAATGTGTAAAATTGGGGGCTTAGCCCGGACGGACTTGGTTTTATCATAATGTGGGATACATTAGGATAAAACCAAGTCCGTTTTTTGTACCGGTACATACCTTTCACATTGACAGACATCACAAAAGTAACAGTAGGTAATTAAAATTATTGTTTCGCCTCAGTCCTTATCATCGGCATTCCAAAAAGCCCTAAGTCCTTGGCTCCAGTATCGCAGAGATTCCACACAAGACTTCCAAACGATACATGGGCACCCAATACTTATTTATTCTTCTGTGCAAGATTTATCCCAAAGTATACCTACTTGTTTCACCAACATTTTTGTTGACACAATTTGCCACATATAAAACAACGAACACATATTTTTCAAGGCAAAAAGGACAGTTACATATACCTACTCAAAATAGGACACGAACGAACTGTTAACCAATATCTAAGTAACGAGACTGGCGAGCTAGACTGTCACTTCTAAAGAACTACGTCAATAGAAAACAAAATTTGGTTGGGGATACCCAAATTACAAGTTAGGAGGTAGATTCAATTTTTTTTACCGACTTCCAAAAACGAGGTTCCATGTTCGTCTGTTTCGTGTATTTTCTTTTTTTTCGATTTAGTTCGAAAGGGGAATTTTATTAACTTTGCTAGCGTAGTTTTTGAGTTAGCTTCAATATTACGTATTCTATTTTTCTCACATAATATATCTAGACGATGTTCTATGTGACTCCGTCACTGTTAGAATATGTGTGGGGTGGGTAACACAACTAAAAAGTTAAAACCAACTTTTTCCAAAAAGAAAACAACCGACTCCCAAAAAAAAACACAAAAAAATCGAAAAATAATCGTTTATCTCTAACCAGAGTCAATCCAGTCGAAGTAAATACAACCATTTAGCTGGCAGGGGACACACTTGACTTTAACAAAAATTAGCACTTTAAAGCTTAATATTTCGCAAACGAATCCATGATTCCAAAAATGATTTGGACAACATCACAATATTTTTGAACGACTTTTCTCACACCATGGGACAGACTAGAAAAAAAAACATCCCCACTTTATGTGTAGGGGACGTAGGTACCTACCATATTTTATTTTCATGATGTTATTTTACCACTAGTCGGCGTGGTTTTGACCCATGCCAAATTACAGCTTTCTTGTACCTACTAATAGTCTCTGAGCTAACCCGCGGTCAGACAGACAGACGGACATGGCGAAAGCCGGCCGCATACGTACGGTTTCCTGATCAGGATTCCTGATTCGGAGACCTGAAGGCTGGCCGCGTAGGTACGTCCGGTTTCCTGATTCCTTTTTGACTACGGAACCCTAAAAAATGTCAGCGTCAATGAGGGAGTGGAACCTCGTAGACGCTACCTACTACTTAAAAAAAAAAAATGCGGACCTATAATTATTATACCCAAAATAAACGATTCATAAATAACGAAACTATGTTTATTGAAATAGTGTTAAATTCTATATCGTAACAAATGAAGTTGGAACGTTAATAGCCAATAAATAACGGTGGCCACATTATCTTCCCGCTTAGTTATTCATACTAAACAATAGAATTGTACGAAACACTAAGAGACCGTACAACTTAACCACGAAACTTTGTTAAGACTTGTTTACAGTTACAGTTTCAGTTTATGTGTTGGTAGTCCCTTGCTGTGTAGACGTAAGTACCTACATCACACATATAGGATTTAAACGATCTTAGTTTCGAACAAAACTACTTTAATTGAGATTACCTACCTATTCGCATGTAATAAATTGGATATCGTTCTTCTAAAGTTGCGTTGTGTACGCAACTAAAGAACTAAGTAATCTCTGCACAGTTCAAAGTTTACCTAAGCCGGAATTCGCGTACATGCCTACATGCCAGTGTTAATAGAATTAAGAGGGAATTTATTTTTGTTTCCGGAGTTTCTACAAAATAACTTTGCAGATGTGTTAACATGATTTTTCACTGTGCTTTTTTGTAAAAATATTTTAACTTGGAAATGGAGTGAGCAAAATCAGATTTCTTTTATTACCCGACTACGGCGAAAAAAAAGGAGGGTTATGATTTTGACCGGTATGTATGTATGTATGTATGGATGTTCATCTGTTCCCTTCTATCTTCTAATGCCGGCGCCAGACATAGCAACAATATTTGATCACATGTTTGAACACATGTGTGGCAGGGGTGTTTGGGTATTTCATCAAAGTTTGATCACATATTTCAACTTTGCCATTTGGTGTGCACATGGTGTGCACACATCACAATTTGACAAATGAGATATCGTTGGAAGCGTCTTGATCGTCCGCTGGTTATAGGCTATGTGACGTTACATTAAAAAATGTGACGAACACACGTGTTAGGGCATAAATGTGACGAACAGATTACGTGTGACTCCCGATTTTTAATTTGTCTGTCTGTGGTGTCATGTTTATACCTTTTCAGTCGTAGTTGGGTTTTAGTTTTTATTACTTTTTTTTTTTTTAATTCTTTTGGGGTTATAATATATATATTCTTGAAATGTGCTCATTAAACCCTTTTATTTGATACCCAACATGGTACGATCAAACGATTTTTTTTTTTTTAATGAAGATTTAGGTTGCTGTACCTACCTAGAACCTCAGAGTCCTCAGACCAAATAACTAGAACTTAGGAAAATTGTATTATGGTTTATTCATCGTGCGGCATTTTTTACTAATAGAGCTTCCCATTACCTTCATTGCTGGCAACTTGGCAAGTATCTAAATCACCCAACCGATTATATCAAGAGGATGGCGATCAGCGGGAACCTGTCCCGGTGCTAATAACATCGTGCTCTAAGCGTTGTGCAGACGTCAGCAATGCTCTCCTTATAGTTTCGATTATGGCGTCACTTCCTTTGATTATTCTTCGGCGAGTCGTTGAGATAAGCTGATGACTACCAGGAAACTACCTGCACCTTTTTAAGAAATGCAAGAATCTTTGTCAGTTTCAAGTTTTCTATTTAGAGGTTGATAATGTTACTTAAGTAGGTAGTAGGTAGGTGTAGGTACCAACCTATGTGCCTAGGATATGTTGCAAGTAGATGCGTATCATCCCTAAGGCATACGAAGCACATGCCTAGGGGCGCGCGCGGAAGTTTTTAAACAAAAATAAAATAGTAATTAACGTATAATTAATTGTGTAAGTAAGTATGCACCTACTTAGGTACACAATATAGGTAATAGATTATTTTATTCTATATAGTTGTAGGTAGATCTTCCGAAGCGTGCTCCGCCTTCGAGATTATTCCATCGCCTGATTCCATAACAGAAGTTGGTAAGATACTAAATTAATGATAACGAACGATCATCCCATAGTACTTAATATAACTGCGAAAGTGTATAGGTATAGGGAGGTATATCTTACTTCTTCATGCAAAAAATGACTGAACCAATTGTGATGAAAAGCTGGTACCATGTAGATAGCTGGAGACCCAAAAAAAAAATGATGTATGGCGGCTAGGGGGCGTCGATGAAGTGCTTGCCTAAAGCGCTCTCGACATTTAATCCGCCTCTGATTGCAAGACATGGTCCTAGCAGAAACATCGGCAAAACAAGCACGGTAGGTATTTGCCAGAACAGTTAGGTACCTAGCTGTAGGTAGGTAGGTACTAACATATCGCCGGCACATCTATCCATTTTGTTGTAAGTTTCCTTTAGAGAGCGTGAGAGACGCTCTCTAAAGGAAACGTTTTGGCAGTTAGGGCGTGTCGATAACAATCCTTACACGAGTCGATAGCTCTCTCACAGTGCAATTGAATTGTAAGTGTTAGTACTTACCTATCAACAAGGAGACCTCTCAATACCCAGAGGGGCCCGGCGGTTACCAACTAAAATAGTTCCACGAACAGGAACTACCGCGTTGAAAACACCAAAAATACTTACTTATCTACCTACTTCGTACTTTATTTATAAAACCATAATTTCCAACTTATCTAGATCTAAGTAGTTAAGAAAGTAGAAATTTAACGTAGGTAAGAAACCTACTAAAGACAAATTATACGGTAGTCCCTTGGTATTGCAGAGCTCGAGAGGATAGGGAATCAAACAGAACAAATTTTTAAATTAATTTCTTCAGATCATGTTTATCTCCGAGAACCCATTTTTCTAGAGGTAGGTAGTGATCCCTGGAGAAATTTCGAGTTTCGTTGTAAACTGCATAATTCCATACTGTGTTTCCAACAACGTTGGAAAATTACATTACGAAAACTGTATAAACGTTCATTCACCTGCGTTTAATTAATCAACAATACCTAATTCCAAATTAAATTGCCTATTGCTAATATTGTTTTTGCCTAGTTTAAGGAAGTGCTAAACCTCTGATTTATCCCAGTCACCCAAAATACCTAAGTACCACTTGGTCGATTTGTACCGTACTCTCTTTAAGAAATGTTATCTTTAATGTAAAATCAAAGTTCGAGTTTTCCGGACGTGTCGAGATTTTTCCCAAGAAAAGCTTTTAACCACTCGAACTCGAATCACAATTACAACGGCGCGTTCTTCTAAAAATTCGCACCGAAAGCATTTTGGCAGGATGGACTTCAATCGAACAAAAGTTTCAACGATGTATGTAAATGAGGCGCCACGCCGACCTGAGCCGCTCGATTGGAAAATGGAAAATGGCTTTGTATTTTTAGAAGAAGAGGAAAGGTGTATTTGTTTTTGTGTAGAACATACTACCTAATTCTAATGGAACCTTTATTAAGTTCGAAAACAAAAAAGTCGGGTAACTGAATTTCCAGACCAGAGATTTATTAGGTTGATTAGGTACGATGCCCTAGAACAGTCACTACGATTAAGATTAATGTTAATCATGATGTGCAAAAAAAAACCTCTCTGTACATCTACTTACTTAGATAGGTATCAAGGTAAATATCAGTTTTCTAACCTAACGCAGAACTGGTTTCCGCAGGATAACCAACAGACAAGCGATACAAATATACACGTGTGTGTAAATATAATAATGTGTCATGAAACATGTTGTGTATTATTAATATCTAGTTCTACGTATGCAGCGTTGATACAATCGGTGAATACCTAACACCCGGGGCGTTGCAACTAGTCTAGGAATCTACTAAATACGAACTTTGCCCGCGGTAGTGCATATGTGTTAGATTACTAGAAAGTGGAGGTAAGACGATACAGCTCGTAGGTGCCGAGTTTCTATGCATTGCACTTAGGCAAGCGGGGCGAAAATTCGGCCACATGTGCACAAGCACGCCTGGCAACTTGCGATGTGCTTTAGTTTCGTGCTAAAACGATACTCAACTTTAAATCGCTTCCCGGTAATAGTGAATCTCGGCTTGTTTTGCTCTTTTCATGCATAAATCTACGAACAGGCGCAGGTAGGTACTTACTCTAAGTTACAAGTTGTATTGTGGAAGTAAGTAAGAGAATGAATTTCCTAATTGTGAAAATTATTTAATTTTGCATTATCCATGCTTTGTTCAATCAAATAGAATGTTTTAGTGCGACTTAGAAGAACCCTGTATCAAATCAATTTGAAATAATAAGGCAATTTATTTTTTATTTTTTTATTCTGGAATTCAAATCATGTTTTTATATACAATCTAACACTAAAATTATATACAAAGCGAAATAAAAATTATTATACAAAGGAAGGGCTCATAGGGCGTCAAAATTCTTCCGCATCGCTGTCAGTGGGACAAGTGCCCAAAAGGCTGGCATTCTTTGACCTAGAAATTGACCAGCCCTCTGGTCACGTGAAGAGTCGACCAATCGCTTGGCGATGTCCCGAAATACTCGATGAGCACTCGGACCCCACGACCCTAGTGTTTCAACCCCAAACGGCTCAAAAATATAGCTACCAATAAGGTTGTTATATTTGTGCCGTTTGAGGTTTTCTGCACCTGCAGCAGCTGCCCCAGCACAGCCCGCCGTGCTAGGAAGATGGGATGGCGCGAGGGTGTCGACCAAAGGCCTACCCAACTTCCAAGGCATTATGGTCATTCCGTCTGGTCTCTTCCTATTGTCGCGTACCAGGCCATTGGGTTCTAAAACCGCTGGCACCCCGGCGGTGACAAGAGCCCGACAGATGATGTCATTAATGCTTGCGTGTCGTGCCAACCGACCAGCGCTCTTGCTGCAGGAAAGGCCATGGTGTCCGAGGCGGTCGATTGCTTCACCGCGCTGACAGCGATGTGGGGCCCCACAAGGAGCGCCCAAACGCAGACTTGTAGCGAGATAATAAGGCTATTTGAAATTGAATTTGAGGAGAGCGCTGACTGTGATGGTTTATATTTGGCCCGACTAATCTAGTAGGTAGGTATAACGAAGGTGCAGCATGCACTTTTGAAACTCATAAACATGAGTACCTACGTACGTTGTGAGTTGATAAAATGTGTTCCAAAGTTTTATTCCCTACTTTTGAAGATATATTCAAGATTTTTCGAGAAGTACACAAAACTTACATTCTCAATACTCTTGTGATGCCTCAGGAATATGCAGTAACAACGAAGTAACAACAGTTATTGGTAGGTCAAAAAAAAATTGTTATCTATCTATCATGATGATGTTGCTCTAAGATATTTAATTAATAATACATTTACTTACGTCGCCATTTGACGATTTTGTTAAAACGTTAAAAAAATAAGTAAGTGGGTTATTTAGTTTTATCGGTGAAAAACTTGATGATATAGCGTATAATAAACATGGGACCTACTATGTAACGTATGTACTAAGATTTAGAATTCAACCATCCTTGTATGATAGATATACCCATGTATATCTATCATACAAGGATGGTTGAATTTTAGCTGTACCAGTAGGTACACACGGCTACACATCAAGCTATACATTTCCAGTTTATGCTGATCTCATATTGTATAGAATTTCCTTACAATGCGAGGTCAGCTTATGCTGGAAATGTATAGCTTGATGTGTAGCCGTGTGTACCACTAATTTAATGGGAGCCTACTCAGTCAGTCGCAATAATATCTCTAATAGGGCGGGTTATCTATCTCACTGTCCATTCCTTTGATATTTGCTTTGACCGTGAGTTTGGCTTACCTGTCGTCATGTCATGTCATCCTATCTATTAGCTCCATCCACGTACATTTGCGATTCGTAATGTTATTGTTTATTAACATCTTTTTAAAATACAAGCATGGAATACAAATACCTTCATTATAAACTACTTATGTACCCATTAAGATTTTTCATATTATGTATCCTGTGATCCTGTCTCATATACCTACTCGTGTAGGATGTACTATCGGCATCAGGTGTACGCGATAAAGTTTGCAGTCACTTTTTACACTTGCAGCAGCTTAGTAGATGTGGAATTGTTGACTAAAATATAAAAGTTTGAAACTATGTTGGTATAGGTTGGTTGGATGAAAATAATGGAATGCTTTATTAACATCAGGTTTTGTGTACTTAACTTCTTACGCTAACATGACTAGCGCGAGAACGCTCTTTGTGATACGTAATATACAGGGTGTTAGTGTAAACACCGTTATCCTTGAAACCAGTGGTTTGGTTTCATTTATAGAACGTAAAATCAACCGAAAAATACAACTTTTTTTTTTTTAAAGCAAATCTACCTTTTTCCACAAGAATATTTCACCCTACACGCAAGGGCAACGAACTTGCGTCTCAACACGGCGGCCGGCGGTTGGCGGGGGCGGGCGGGGCGCGCGGGACGTCACATGACCGGCCGTCAGCTGTTTCGCAGCTCTCTCGAACGCGTATCCATAAGTATCGGGACAGTGATGGATATTTACTTTTTATTTATTAATTTATTTAAACTTATCGCACTAAAAAAGGTACAAAGGCGGACTTAATGCCTAAGGCATTCTCTACCAGTCAACCAAGGGTGGTGAAGAGATTAGGTGGCAGGTGCTCTAATTGAGAGGAACAAAGAGAAAATAATAATAATAATAATATATCATATTGCATTATAGATAAAGCAGGTTTACAGTACAAAATAAGCTATAAACTTATGATACATAATATACTTACACACTGTTCGTGCCCGGCGTCGCCCGGGCTTTTCCGGTGAATTTTTTCATACAAACCTTGTCCAGATACGAATACAACAAAAAAAAGTCAGCCAAATCGGCCGAGCCATTCTCTAGTGATGAACTTTCTTTCATACAGGCGACAATTGATTTTTTTATTTATAGATAACAGTGATGTACTTAAAATAATCTAAACGTGAATTCATGCAAGCCTAGTACTTCTTGTTAGTTACAACTATTTGAAATCCTATTAGTTAATACTATCGTGAATTCATGCAAGCCTAGTACTTTTTGTTAGGTTGCAGCTCGGAAACTGCACAATTTCTTGTGAACAGAATACCGTCAAGCATGCACATAAAACCTGGATAAAAAAAAAAAACATAAGTGTTAAATGCATATATCTTTTGATTCTGCAGGTCGATTTTGATGAAATAAAGACTAAATGTTACTCACAATAAAGCTTCTTATTGTTCAGTAATTCAATTCGGAATCCAATGAGTGGCTTTTACGTGATGCGCTCACAAACGAACAAACAAACAGACAAAAATTTCAAAAAATGTTTTTTTTCTTTCTATTACTTATTTCTCGCGGCTTCCAGTACTTTTTTTGCAAAAATCTTTAATGTACAGACACGGACCGTTTACGATTTTATTATATGTATAGATAGATAATAAATACTATAATATAATATATACATATATATATATATATATAAAACATACAAATTCAAGGGTGACAGGTGATGACATGACTCTACTCTATTTATTTTGAGAAAAAACCGCTTAAATGCATAACGACTGGTGGCCGTCCTGATATCAAGAGGAAGCGCATTCCAAAGAAGAATGGACTGAATATGAAAAGAAGAATGAACAAAGTCAGAAGTATGAGAAGGACAGAGTAGGAGAAGATTGTTAGAAGAACGCAGGGTCTTAGTGTGTGAAGAACACAGATATTGGAAGTGAGAAACAAGATAAGAAGGAGGAGTAGGAGAGTTGAGAACGGAGTAAAGCGTGGTCAAAGCACGCAAACTTCTTCTTTGGCGAATGGACATCCATTTGAGCTCAGACCTATAGCTCGACACGTGGTCATATTTCCTAAGGTTGAATATGAACCTGATACAGTTGTTGAGTAGTCGGTCAAGCTTATCCAGCAAAACTGCATTCAAGTCAAAGTAGCACACGTCACCATAGTCGATGACGGGGAAAATTAAAGTCTGCACAAGCATAGTTTTCGTCTTAGCGGGCAAAAAGTTCCTCAGACGATACAGGGATCGCAGAGTACCGCTGACCCTTTGACTAACACTAGAGACCTGGCGTTGCCAGCTAAGTGTCGAGTCCAGATGCAAACCGAGATCCTTCACAGTAGGGGTAATGGGGATGACGGTACCATTGAAAATTAGAGGAGGAAGAGAGCTAAGCGTCACCCTACTCATCATGCGTGAGCTCCCAATTACAAGGGCCTGACACTTTGAGGGGTTTACTGACACCCCAAAACTATCAGACCACTTTTTGATGGCATCTAAATCTCGGTTTACATTTGCTATAGCGTCTGACAAACCTTCAACCCGCCCAGTTGTATATAATTGAAGATCATCGGCATAAAGATGATACGAACATCGAAGACAGTGAGTTATAAAATTGAAGATGAACTTTTTAAAATCTTTTAATGAAAATAAGGTTTTTTTTTTGTTGTTACTGGGTCATTAATTTTTATATTTAAGTCAACTACCCATGGTTTGAGTGACAACGGTGTTAACCCTTGCATACTGTACTGTATAAGTAGGTACATTTTGTATGTTTCATCACTAAAATCTTGTTTTTGACAGTACCAAAATTCTTAAATTTTCTTAGTTTTCTGGAAATTCTAATATTTGAGCGGCATCATGATCAGAAACAAAGAAACAGTGAGATTTAAGTACCCTTTGTTCACTCCCCATAAAGTCGAAATATTGGGTCAGTTCACCAGAATACTGCCGTTTATATTATCAAAACTTTGGATTTAATCGTCGCGTATAATAAACTCTTTCCGCGGCTATAATAAAAACTGTACAATAGTAATCATAAAAATGAGAAATAGGAGCGAAGCGCGGCCAAAATAATAATCGCTAGCCGTCTTCAAAGTTCAAAAGTTTCATAAAACCAAGACCACTGTAATTGTACACTGACACCCAGATGTAAGAAAAGTCACCTATATGGCAGGGCGCAAACGTGGACACTTTTGTGTCTTGCGTCAGATACAAAGCTACCAATGAATATTTGATTTCTATAGAACCAGTATTTTGTGTCCAGTTGCTTCCACTTAACATATACTCATGACGATCAAAAAGTGTTCGGTATCGGTAACTGGAAACAAAAAGTGTCTACGTTTGCGCAGCGCCTATAATACCTACATCATAAATTAGACTGATCATCATCAGCCTAGCCTTTTCCCAACTATATTGGGGTTCTAGTCTAACCGCATGCAACTGAATACTAGTATTTTACATGGAGCGACTGCCTAAGTATCTGACCTTCACAACCCATTTATTTACTCATGGGTAACACGTTATACTTACATGTGATAAAATGGTAAGACTGGTTGTCAGACTTTCGGGCTTCTGATGTCCCGTAACAACTGTCTAAGATCTACAAATGACAGCCGGGACTAACGGGTTTACGTGCTTTCCAAGGTACGGAGGGGTATTTATATGAAAAGATAGTAGATAGACCCATCCACCGACCAACCGCGGCAAGCGTAGCTTAACCTGGTCGATCGATCCGTACGGCTGTTAATTATTATTTAGCCACAAGACCTTCCATCATAAATCAGTTATCTAAAAGATTGCCAAAAGTAAAATTCCAAACCGGCCGTTAAAGACAGAAATATTTTAGAGGTTAACCAAAGAAACGGCCATTTTGAGTAAAATAAAATTATAATGGACGTACTTACTTGTTAGTGTCGTGCACTCGTGCCACATAAATAAGAAATTTTTAAACCGAGCCCCTGTTTTTGACACAGGCAATTAACACAATTGCGTACATCTTTAATGTTACCTACTTATTTAAATGTTCTAACTTAATATCTTTTGTTACCCAAATGCCTAATTTTACACAAAGCGTCATAAACGTTAATTCTGTAATTATGTCGACGAGAACAATGCCAAGATATTAATTAAGAACATGAATGTTTTATAAAACGTCTAGGCGGGTGGTACGTGGCTCAATTTTCTCAGGAATGACGATTGATATCTCACTAGTTATAAATTACGTTTCCCTACTCAAACACACGAGTTCATTTTCGCCATCACCCGACGATATTTTCACATAATGTGCTCGAGGGTCGCTATCTTATAGATTTATCTAGATGGCAAAGGAAGTTCTGGAAAAATGTTGTTGCAATTTCGACTGAAATTCTCGAACTAACATTTTGTCTTGGATCTATACCTACTTACGTTTCATTACTCACTTACGGCAGGATACCTATAGGTATAGGCGAATTATTTGTGTAAGTTTCATGATTAGGTGGTTTTCAATGATCCTATCCTACCTACAAAGGTTTGTAAAACTCATACTGTTTACAATTTTATTTATTCGGATACTTAATTATAATCTCTTCTTAATTAAAATCTTCCCAGTCACAGACCGCGCGCTGTCCAAAAAAAGGTTATAATCATGAATCCGGAATAAATTAGGTATTCCCGCATTCTTCACCTTTTTTTTTATTCTTCAGCTTTATTGTTTTTATTTATTTGTTGAATACGAGGTTTTTGGCTACTTTGTCTGTTTATTTTACGTCTTTTTTTGTAATGTGCGTCTTGTATGTGTAGAATATTTTTTTTTCTTTCTTTCTTGCTATTATATAATGTTTACTTATCAACTAAGTAGAGTGTAACGATTACAGCGATTATAATACACAATGGAGTGTTGATATCCAGTGGCAACATGACAATAGGCCGTTGCCTGAAGCGTTGATTGACGTGAGTTGAAAGCCTGCCCGATGAGCTTAATATAATAAGGGCATGTACAAGAGCGCTTAGTCTATTAAGGCAGTTGTTTGAAATAGTAATTATGTAAGAACATAAGCGGGAATTTGAGGAATGCGGACCGGTCGCTACCTACGTCAATTCTTGGGACGTGGGAGAGGCCTGTGTTCAGCAATCGACGTCTTTCGACTGAAATGATAATGATGATAAACAAAAAAAAAAAAACGTTTATATTTATATCAAAGGCGGTTTTGTCGTATTTGTTTTTTCGCGAACCCCAATAAAACTCAATTCGGGAACATAGGTGTGATTTTATATATAACATTTCTCACTTGACTTCAGGAACCAAAGAATCGTCCACTTACTACCGCAGAAGTGCATAATTGGGGTTTAAGAAACGCCTAAAGAATTACCTACCTACACAATTGTATGGTCAACAGCTTCCACGTGTAATGATTCGAGTGTGCTTTTTTGTACAGAACTTTTGTTATGGTGACCCTCGCCAAGTTAGTTGAAGCCATCATTAGTAGAGACTCACATTCAACGGCAAACATCTGCAGAATCCAAATATGTAAAGAACATAGTACTTATTGGCGTTGCCCAATTTTACTTAAAGTAACAAAATAAGTAAGTACTAAAATCTAGTTGAAAGAAAATAAAGGTGTATCGGATAATTCGCACACTAACGGACAAAAAATATAGCGTTTTATAATGAGTAGGTAAGGATATACTTAGGTTAATTATTATATATATTCTCTTAAACAGTAAAGAGCAAGTAGGTATACATAAATCCGTCAGTCAAAGTTTGCGCTTACAATTTGAAGGCTCTGCATATTCATACAATCTCTAAAACTTTCTGCGGTGCACTGCTGTGCGAGTTTCATTGGCGTTAAGTATATGAAATTGTTGAATATGACGATGTGCTGAAAGATTTTACTTACCCTTAGTTATTTCTTGACTGGTAGCTGAGAATATGATAAGGATAGATGGAATACAATGCTATGCGATCGCTGTCAGACCACTTAATGAGAAGCGAAGGTCTTCCCTGCTGGACCATTTATTTATTTCATTTGATTAGGAATTCTTACAGTATTTAGTAGCATGAAAGCCAATTCCAAGTTTCCAATCATACAAATGATACCAGCAGATCTACATGCAAAGCAATTAAAGTTAATCTGTCCGTAAACTTTTCTCTGGTCGCACGAAGTAAAAATTTCAAACCATCTTTTCTATTGAAACATGGGGCCAAAAATATAAAGCTCAATATAGAGGGCCTAAAACGGCCACATTCGCAATTCCTCTAATTTGACACAAAAGCCATTCATAATGAGTGGACCATTTTACGAATCTCCATAGAAAACTGTCAAACAGATGAATTATTTCGTAATACGAATCGCACACAGATCATATGAATTATCAGTTTGTGACATTTTACGATGATTCATAATATTATCCTATTATGATTCTGCCAAAGTGGCTGTTTTAAGCCCCTGATGTTCGTAACACATTTTTTAATAACCACTTTGATAAACGGTAGCCTTTCAGCAGTACTCTTTGTGTTTTGTTCAACTAATTTGGTGCTGCTTGCAGGCCAACTTACAAGTCCGTTAATCAAAAAGCATACACTATTCATGATTAAAATACAAAAAGTGCTTCATGATATAGGTAAGTATTGAAGTTTCAAACCACATAACCAGTATAAAATCGATGCAATTCGACCCCAGTCGCCGGGGCACCGAAACTTAAGAACAAATGGATATGAGAAAGTTTAAGCATGAGTAAAGGGTATTCAATTTCTTTAACGACCATCATTTTTGCCGGGACTTGCCATGAATCTCCAAGATAAGCGTTTAATGGAAATAACAGCTCGCCAAAGAACATTATGGTCATACGCGAACTATCCCCAGGCCATAACCTTAAAAGGGTAATATTTCTGCATAAACAAACTATTTGTTTCTTCTACGTGTTTTTATGAAATCCATTACGACTATGTTTATGACTTGTCTTTGTGCCCTGTAATGTACATGGTATGTATGAACTAGATAAGCATTGGGAGGTTGGGACTGGTAGAAAAGTTTTGATTTAGTAGGTACCTACTCAAACATTGCCTACAATTTACATTTGGTAATAAAGTTACATATCTGTAGAAATATAATAGTTTAGATAAACCATAACTTATACCTACATGCATGCAGAAATTTTAAAATTCTACTCGAAATAAAAGGCTTTTTTATTTTTATTTTAATAAAGTAACTATATTTTTTATTCTTGGATTAAAGTTTTACAATATTTGAAAAAATGCGTATGGATTTCAATTTCGAAATCAATTCTCGGATTCACGGGAATCCAATCGACGATACGAGTTCCTAATCGGCACTACGAGGATTGGCAAAAATAGAATACCTACATGTTTACTGTTTTACGAGCGATCCCATATTGGGAAAAACTTTGGTATTGCCCACAGGTATTTGTTGAAAGCAATGGGTGTTAGTGCATGTGCGGTTTGTTTGTTCAACAGACTCACAGCAAGAATTGCTATTGCAGATTTCCTCACAGGCAAATATTGGGCTATGAACATCCTTGTGGTAAATCTATACAGACCTATTACCTATGTTTTTATAACAAATCTCAAATAGGTACGTTTTTTTTATTACACTCATCTTTCAATATGTATTAAATATGTACCAAACATTGCTTATAAGCGTTAACATGCATAAATAGAACCCACAAAACCACGCTTAAGAGTAAATCTGTCGCATAGAATAAAAAGAAACAGTTAATGTCCCATTAAACCGGTTCTGTGTATCTGGTATTAACGTCTGTTTACAAACAAACAAACAAGAAGAGCCCGAGCAGAACAAATAATAATAAATATTAAACGTTTATTTATAAACGCGCGGAACAGCCTTGAAACAGAAGTTCCGTGTTCTTTCATAATTTTTATTTCGGGGAAATTAGCGAACGTTCTTTGAATAAATATCGCACAAATATATCGTTAATTTGCGGAACATAAAAAGCTGGGTAAGTTTTTTTTAATAAGTAGAATGAACCTGTTCATTAATTAAGATTGTTTAACATTATAAATATTAAAACAATGTATAATGTATTTGACTGTTGTGTAGACTGTGCCACCGTATGCCACGGCGCCGGCGGCGGCGGCGGCGGCGGCGTAGCCGCGTTGGCTATGCCGTAGCATAGTGGAGTAGAGCCTATTTTACGAGCGCTATGCGTTCCCTTTCGACAAGTAGGATTGAGGCAATCAAGAACAATATAGGGTGACCCTTTGGCAATAATCTTGTTTCGTAATTAAGTCGAATTATATATGAAAAATCCTACAACAACATTTGATTAAGCATCAAGTTTGAAAAGTTGATGCTTAATCAAATGTTACGTCACTTTAATAAAAATTCCATCTTTCATGAACAACAGTACGGTTTCACCAAAAGGCGTTGTACCACTGATGCCGGTGTCTCCCTAATAAAGAACATTTTTAACGCCTGGTAAGAAGAAGCACAAGATGCCATTGGAATCTTTTGCGACCTCTCGAAGGCGTTCGATTGCGTCGACCATGAGACACTTTTGCTGAAACTAGAGCACTATGGCATTAGGAATACAGCTCTTGATTTACTTAGATCATATCTGAAAGACAGAAAAGTTAGTTCAAGTAAACGGTGTAAACTCATTAGGGTCTGAAATGGCAATAGGCGTTCCTCAAGGTTCGATATTGGGTCCATTCCTCTTTTTAGTTTACATTAATGATTTACCCCAATTACTACGAAATCAACCGAAGATGTTGTTATTTGCAGATGACACATCATTGATTTTTAAAATAAACCGACGGTCACAAAATCTTGACGACGTGAATAGCGCTATTCTTCAGGTCCAAGATTGGTTTACGGTAAATAATTTGGTACTAAATGAAAAAAAAACCAAATGCATTCGATTTAAATTACCTAATGTTAGAAGTAGCGAATGTGACATCATATTGAATGGAGAAAAACTGGAATTTATTAATCAAACAGTTTTCCTGGGAATCACGCTAGATGATAAATTACAATGGGGACCCCATATAACATCTCTTGCGGGGCGGCTAAGCTCGGCCGCTTATGCTGTTAGAAAGATAAGACAGTTAGCAGATGTAGAAAACCGCGCGTTTGGTCTATTTCAGTTACTTCCATAGCATTATGTCGTATGGCATTTTACTGTGGGGTCGGGCTGCTGACATTGAATCCATCTTTGTTTTGCAAAAGAGAGCTATCAGAGCCATTTATAATCTATGACGCCGCGAATCTCTCAGGGAACTATTTAAAAGGATTAATATTATGACGGTACCTTGCCAATTCATTTATGAGAATATTATGTATGTAAGAAAAAATCTAAATCTTTTTAATAAAATAAGTGATAGACATAATTTTAACACTAGAAATAAAGATAAAATAGATCAACCATTTTTCAGATTAGCTAAAGTACAAACATCTTTTATGGGGCACTGCGTTAAATACTATAACAAAATACCTAGTGATATATTGCAATTAAATGAAAGAAAATTTAAAACTCATATTAAAAGTACACTTTGTAAACAAGCATATTACAAATTAGAGGATTATATCCAAGATTGCTTGGAAACATGCTGGTCTTGCTCCATAAGACAAATTCGAGTCTGGACAAAATCAAACTAGTTGCTAATCTAGTTGTATAATTTATTATTTGTTTATCATAGATTTTTTACATTTTATGATTATTAAACTCACACACTGTCCTATTAGTATTACTTGCAAGTTTGTAGGAATATTGTGATATCGTATACTTTTACAATGTTTGTAAATATGTGAGCACCATGTATCTATCACATACTTAATTAATTTATTTGTCATTGCTCCATTTTTAATTCTTTTTTACCTATTGTGGTACAGTAATTGTATTTTCGGTGTATACATCAATCATATAATTACATGTGAAGACGATGTCTTCACATTAATTTTTTTTTTTTTTTTTTTTTTTTTTTAATTATATGATTGATGTTTACCAAATATTGTAAAACATTTTTTTTTTAAAGAGTAACGGATGGAGAAGGATGGGCAAGAAACTCCATTTCTTGCCCAGTCTTCTCCATACGAAAACTACCTTTTCGAAGGGGCAACTAGAATCAGTTCTATTTCTATTTCTACGTATTTGACGTTCAAAAGTGCCTTTAATGTGCCTACTTGAAATAAATTATTTGACTTTGACCTATAACACAGTTTCCTCTACATCCATTCTTTATTTTTATTCAGAATAAACATTGAATATTTATAGACAAGTCGAAATCTATTTACACGCATTTCGCGGCATATTTTAATTTTTCATCAATACTTTGTTGTCTCAGAAAAAACACAAACAAAGTTTAAACGCAACTAAAAGGATTCCAGTGTAAACAATGTCGAATCAACACGATGAATTTATCTAAAGGGAAATCTCTTCAGCGAAAAGCAAACACGTCTCGAGCAAAAGACTACGGAGGGATGAGTGATTCACTGGGCTAGAAAATGTTAGTTGATTTTTGAATTTCACACTTCAATACCCGCTTTAACGTGGGGACGACGCGATTGTGTTTACATCTTTTCGAGTGATCATCCACGGTAAAAAAATGAGTGCAGAATATATTTTTAACAATAGAACGAAACAACCCTTTTATTCAGGTAAATGCGTTCCAATGTGTAGATATGAAACAATTGCTGGAATGATCAATCGTTTTGTGAACAAGATACGCACATGTAATGATACTTTTAATGTTTACTCAAATATAAGTAGCATTTTGCTACTTATGTTTCAGTAAGTACGCAGACAGGATTTTTATATAAGTATTATTATAATACATCAAAAAGAAAGTGTTATGTGTGTTTCTTTTACCACAGGCTATTTACCCATACATTCTAAGTATTCGTTCTAAGTATTTGAATAATGTTTTAGGTACCAATTCAATTGTTCTGTTAGATATCAAACAGTTTAATTTTAGTACACGAGTGCGATACTTAATGGTGACATTAATATTCATTTTGTTTCTCTAAACATGGTAAGTGTTACGCCAGCATGTAACAAATCTTTCTGCACTACTTTGGCATGAAACCAAAAAACTTAATATTTTGTGTTAAAGATGGCGTATTATTACTGAGAGCTCATAAACATAACGGGCAAAGTGGAGTTTAAACAAAAGCTAAATGCCTACATTGTTGTTACAGTTAGCACCCGCTATTAAAGGCGGCGAGAAAAAAGCGGATAATTGGAGTAAAGCCAATTTCTGTAGATGACAGGAAACTTTGTTAAATGTTATAACAGCGGAATTTATGATTAGAAGTTGGAGTAGTGCAGCAGGCTTCCAACAGTTCCAACTTTAGAATTCAATTAGGTACCGACGATTATGGAAACTCTTTTTTTTCATGCCGACATTGTTCTAAAACTTTGTGCCTGTCGAGTCTTTATCTGAAGGCTTCTGTAATCTTTTTGCATATTTTTTCATTGCTTAATTAAATTGGTGGTGGCATTATTTAATCCAGAAGCGAAGTTTAGAAAGCCTTATAAAATTAAATTATAACATGATTGGAGCTTATTTTTTGGGGTTTCTTATTGTCTCCGGGACAAGACAAGTCTTGCTAAGTATAGAGAGGAAAAAAATTAGGTACGTTTAACCACCTTTGAAACTACTTTCGGTTTGCATCCAAAGATAGAATTAGATGTAGGTATTACTCTGTTAGGTACTGTATTTTTTTGTTGTCTTATATATAAGGCTCTATACCTCACTACCTATTAAATTAACTAACATCAAAGGTCCAGTGATATCTAGACTTAGCCTGTCACCAATGCATGGTATATCTAAGTACATTCTATTGTTGTGTCTGTCCTTTGTTCTATATTCACTTGATTAGATTTTTTACGTTTTAAAAAGTATATAAAGCATAGTATTTTCCGACTTTATTTCAGTAACTTTTCCTCCCATAACCATGTTCTTGGACACACAAAGGTCAAAGCAAGTTATTCAAACTGCAATCAACATGCCCATTAGTATATTTGGTAGTGGTCAAGTGCTTGACTTGACCGCTACCAAATATCCTAAAGATTGAGGTAGGAAACCCTAAATTGAAGTGAAGTTTTCTCATTAATTTGATTACGTCGATCCCAGGGCCCGACCCGTGTCACAAGTTACTTCATTAGTTACGCAACTTGCTGAAAGTAATCCGACAGAATTAGGTTTTGTAAGACACGAATCATCAAAATTATACGGACGTTCACATCCTTTTTATGTGTCATATAATTGTAACGAACGTTCACTGCGCCCCGAGCACACATGCGAGATTTGTTTATTATAAATTAGCAGCCATTAATAAGGGAGGGGCTACACATTCGTGTCGTTTTAACCAAAATATGCTGCGATATGCAAACTAGACGATTCATAAAATTAGAATTTAAAATCAAAGCTCCGTTTCAGAGGTGTTTTTGTCTGTGAACAGCGCGACACAGCGCACATAAGTTACGCCGAATATTTATGTTGGGTGATGCCACCTACAGGCCCACGCTTATATTTACCGCCAACATCTCGTTTACTGCACTCTCATATTTGCATTTTACATGTATTATTTTTGTTAACAATATTTTATGTTTCAAACAATTCAAGTGGAACGTTTCCCGAATTAGCTTCATGGGTTGTCCTTGATTATACTTTAAAATATGCGGATTATGACTGAATATTTATAGATACACATCAAAAGAGAGGAATCCTCAGGCGGGATACTAACGGCGTGTTTGTGAAACTCACGGTCAACAGAGGGCAGAGGGCAGTTTAAAAAGGCGATCTCTGTCTCGTGATTTATTTGCCTATAATACGTAATTACAGTCCGGGGCCTCGTAGAATGCGATGAAGATTGCATTAGTTAGACGCGTTATCCTCGCGCAAGGAACATTACGTGGCAGGCCAAGCCCGGGTTTAATTGATCTAGGCAGGATGATGGATTGTATCCAGTAGATGCGGTGGGCTACGGGTGGTTTGCGGTGGATAAAGACGAATCTGAGTGCCGCTTCCGCCAAGACGCTTTTGGGGTACATAAACCACACTATATAATTTATAAAGTGGCTTAAATATATTATAAGTTAGGTATATATAAATAATTATCAGAAGCACGATCAGCATTTTTTTTTCTCAGACTGGGTTTAAGATCTTCATACACCATCGGTATTATACCTACATATTATGATCGGTCAATGTTTTAGATGTCATAATAAAATTATTTTCTCTCAGAAATACCAAACATTATGAAATATATATAATATGGAAAATAGAGAATCAAATATAAATATGAAAATTTGAATACATAAATAACAACATAATTTTATAATAATGAAAATACTTCTACTTAATAATTTCTTATTAATTACCTAGATTATTCTTATTCAATACATAAAATTAAAATAACTAATATACTATACCTATTTACACTAACCTAATAATATATTACTTACTTACATAATTAATCACATCTAATAATTCATAATAATATTACATTTCTGCTTAGCCCTCTTCCTCTCTCCAAATTTTGCTCCAAATCTCTTGCTCCAAATTTTGGTCCATTTTGATCTTTTACTTATTATAACATCTTTGTAACATATGGAATGCAATAAAAAATTGAGTATATAGTTTGCTTCTATATTATATTTTAGAAGTTAGTACAGAAATATGAATACAGGCCAATTGGGTTGTTGTTGTTGCTCTAATATATTTACAACTAATTAGTTTACATTTGGGTTGAGAAGACCTTGTCTTAGTAATAAGCAATTTGAGATATTCTCAGTATTTAGAACCTCGTCCCTATTTTGTTGCTTGTACCATCTATCTGTCTATTCAACATTTTACTCAATTAGTATTAAAGATATTAAAATGGGTGTAAGCCTCCTGGCTTTTAATCCACGTGTAAAGTGGTTTCTCATTCATAAAATATTGTCTCTAAACTTAATTAATGTTAATAACTGGCCCGGGTTTTTACTGAATCGCCATTAATTAAATTTGAAGTAAGCTCTCTAAAAGAGCTCGTTAAGAGGATATAATACAGTGTAGTGTTGTAGTTTGCGTTTTAAGAGCTTAAAGTATTAAGGAACGAGGCTGCGTTGCCGGTGACAAGCGACTTAATTAACTTAGTACAAACATAATAAAATAGTGTCAAAAAGTTGTCGCACTGACGTGCAGGTTTGCTGCTACTGTGCTAACATAGCTGATAACTGTTAATTACAGGTGGCTGAGCGCGACGACTAATCAGCACGCTCTGTTTGTTATTTCCAAAAGTTCCATGCACCTGTTACATTTATCTTCAGCTTTAACAGATTATTCATATTCAGCGAAGTCTATAATTTTAAAATCAAGATTTTGAATTTGATGCATTTTTACATTACATAAAACTAAAAGAGCGACGAAATTAAAGATTGACGTGTCTCCTGCGGATGATTTTTTAAAATTTCTACCTACTAACCGACGTCGTTTGTAGGGTTCGGAAGCTAGTCGATAATAAAAGGTTGCTCTACAATTTAGTTTCAGCCGTCGCTTCGCTGCAACGTCTAAGGAATTTAAATTTTTCCTTTGCGCTCCATCGAAGATAATCAAACAGCTGGCGGGCACTCCATGTTTTGAATATTAATGATATTAATCACGCTTCGCGTATTATTATTGTGCTACCACAAACACTGCATAATCAAGTTTTCTTAAATCGCTTCCATCCGCGTTCTTCGTACAACTTTGCTAGTTTAAATTCTATCTCTTAAGTGTATTGAGTTATTCAAATTTCATTTTCTTAAACTCTAGTTGAACTGAATTCCCACTTTCATTTTGTTATTTTGTGGTTGGTACCGTAATTCCTGTAGTAAGAAGTAAAAACGCTGGTTAACATAAACATCACTTTGTATTTACCACGAAATAGCACAGTTGAACCGCTAACACTGAACTACCCCTGTAATAAATTAGTTGTTTTAGCGGAAATGGCATCGTCTTAGCGTGGGCCATAAAGACATTTAGGATTGAGTCCTACTGTGGTTGAGCGGGGCCCGTAGGTACGTAAACCGTTATAATAATGCGCATAAAATTCTCCGCCGAGAGCAGTGAGCGAGCGAAGTTGCCGGTATTACAGCTGTGAGTTATTCAACGTCACGTACCCCGGGACTGGTCGCAGTTGCGCCCGTGTCCTCGTCGCTACTCTGTGTAAAGTCAGGCGTCCCAGCGAAACCGGTACAACCTACAACTCGCTACCATTTCGAAACTTATGACAGAAACAATCGAACGTCGCGAACAGTTTTGCCGACTTGTTTTTCCGAGGCCTATGATAAGGAACTGTCTCGATTTAAATGTCGGTATTTATACGCTTTTTCGTTTTAGATTAAAATTTTCCCTCCTGCCATATTTGAGTAAACCCCAATCTTATCTTGAGTAACTATTAGTAGTGTCTAATTTTAATAAATTTTCGCTCAAGTTTGCACATATTTTTCGATTTACATATTGTATTTATACGAAATCTACTTTATGTTTGCAGCAAATACTGTGCAGAATAATATTTGTTTGGGGTTTTACTCAAAAGAAGTGAATGAAAACTTTTATTTAAAAAGTTCATCGAAAAGAGGGCCGTCCTATTTTCGGCGAATTTTGACTGTACTGAAAATAAAAAGGTCGTGAAATAAAAGAACTTGCGAAAACATGTTGCTTGTTGATTTTTTATGTTTTTCGCTTTTGGGTCGCATAATGTTACTTCTTATAACGTTGAAGTATTCCACTGCACTGTGTGTTTGTATGAGCATTTTTATTAAAATCGTTAAAAATAAATAATAAAATTAAATTAAATTTATTCAAGTTAAAAGTTAAAAAGTAAAAATAAGATTTACATTAATTATAAACGAGGTAACTTTAATTCTATCTGTAATATAGACCTGCCTGATCTAGGTTTGTGAAAACCTGTGTTTCAGGCCATCAATTTACATAAAAATTTTAAAAGGAACACAACAATTTTATTAGATTCTAAATTAAAAAGGAGACATAATATTTTCAATGACTTAAACAGTAGGTAACTATTTTGTATATTATTTTAAAACTAGATTAAGTAAAATATATTATGTTTAAGCAAATTACCAAATAATATTAAATTAAATAAAGAGGAGACTATTATTAATTAGGTTAAGGAAGAGACTTATGTTGGAGTAGGTAGATGGAAATTTTATTTTAATATGTTGTGTGAAGTCAGATTCTGTCCTTTTAACGTATTATCGAATTTAACATTCTTGTATATTGCGTTGTATTTCAAATGAAGTAGGAGTCGCAAAGTATTGCAGCGTATTCTAATACCTACGTGTTGTTTGTGTTAAGGCGCGGGGCCGCGGCGCGCTAAAGCGGGCCTTGCTCGATATTTCAGTTGGGACACTAGTATGCGTAGACACGTACTTACACATTGTTCTCGTTGCATTTATAAGCTAGTTGACACAGTGGATTCGCTCCCTCGCTCTTCTTTAATTTTTGCGTCATGCAAACACTGCTTTAATTGAAATTTTCTCGTTTCAACAAGTTTTACGCGGAGCTCTTTACATTATAAGATTATAAGGTCGAGTGCCTGACTTTGATACGGTACTTCCGTATTAAAATGAATTAAATGATGACACCTCCATATGTCCCGGAAGCTGAACCCAATTTTCTTGGAAAAAGTCAAAAAATCGTGTAATGCCTATGCCTAGAGGCAAAATGTCAGCGTGTCTACACGTCAATTATGTACCTTTACCGTCACTCGCTATGCGTCAAACCCATTTCCACCGTGCGCGGGCTCGAGGAAAACGGCTAACAGGATAACAATACAAAGGAGATTTGGGCAAATATACCTGGAACATGGTGCTCGAACCAAAAGGGACCCTACGGAAGTTACGTCAATGTCCGATCCTTCATTTCTCTCTCGCACTGGCGTCACCAACGTTACAAACATGACGATGCTTTTTTTTACAAAGACTATATAATCTAGCATTAGCCTATGTAGTTCCTACAAATGCTTCTCAAGATATATTTGCGTATTTTACCTTAACGATATTAAATACGATTTAGTGGAACTCTTGTGGACATGAAAGTAGAGTAAGAAGAACAATTGACATCGTTATACACCAGTTATCTGCAGATATCCATGTTTTACAGAAAAAAATAACATCGTCAAATTGTAACATATACGTACATGTGTGCATGTGGGCGTCTCCACAAAACCAAAGCCATGCTCTGTTTGAATGCGTCGTTTGTTTTACTATACGAGGAAAGTTTAAATGTGCCACATCTTCTAATTACGTCCGATCATTTCTGAACCCTTGTGGGTAAGCCGAAGCTTAAAAGTTGTGTTTGTTATATATACGACCCGAATTTGCTGCGACATTGACGTTAAGGCGCCACCACACTTGCTTGTACCCAAATATACGTTAATTTTACATAGTGAAACTTCACTGTATGAAATGAACGTACGAAAGTTCGGTCTTAAAATAACTGTTTGAAGGAATTTCTGATGTAGATTTAAGAAATTGGTTGTTTCATTTTGTTTCAAGTGATATGGTAAAATAAGTCGCTTGTCTAGGTTAGAATTTAAGTCGAAATAAGAATTGTCTGAACCACAATATTTTTATAAATTATTATAATTATAATAATTTAAAATTCCTTTTTATATCTTTGACATCATTGCGGAATAAGAAAGACTGTAGAACAACCTCTTTTGACCCGAATGCTCTAGAAGGAGGGTAATATTTTCTATTTTCTTTCCAACTTTCAACCCTCTAAGTTATTTACAACCCCATATAGTTTCTTTATCTTCATAATCGTCGCCACCATTTAGAATTCTGCTTATCCCGCTGGGAGGCATGAGCGCGAACGCAAGTACTCGGGGGTTATTCAAATCCTCAGCCATTATCATCTTTATAGTACCTGATCCTATGGGATCGTAATGTTTCATAATGGCTGTAATATCGCGTCTATAACCTGGCACATACTCGCACTTTGCAGTGAATTTGGTACTACTCCTGGATTTGCTCGCGGGGTATCGGAAATTATATACAGGGTGTAAAAAGACCACAAACCCCTCAACTACGCATTCTGTACATCAAATTAAGTAACATTGCACAAAAGTGATTGCTGGGAAACGACTTTTATTTTTGGTGTGAAAAATCGCTATTTACGGTAGTGGGCAACGTAACGCACGCAAAATATTATTGGTGCATGCAACGGTTCAGGGTTTGTAGGGGTATAAAATTAAGTTCTAACATTTGAAACTTGATTTCTTTAAAAAACACCTGAAAAAGTTGTAACTTTGACCTTCAATATCTTCGTAACTATAATCCCAGGTATCGTCCAGAACAAAAAAATATCACAATGACGGGAATAACAAGTGACTTTCGGCTTCGTTAACCGTATTTTGACGGTTTAGTCCCATCTCTTCCCCTTTCCATCTGCGTTTATACCTACAAAAAATTCCCATCTCTTATAAAACGTGTAGGAAAAAAGATGGACACCCGTTATAGTATATAATCAGAACTAGGTGTGGTCATGTTTAAGGATGTTGTACAGACCATCAAACTGCACAACTTTCTCCATGGGACCAACATCATAATTGCAAAAAAATTATCAACTGCCCCATACAAAACTTCAATGCCTATTAGATTTAACTGTATGAGATGGCTGATTATTTAATTTTTTTGCGAGTACGATGTTGATCCGAGAGATAAAGTTTTTCAGTTTGATGATTTGTAACTCTGTATCACACCTTTAAAATATGACCACACCTTTCTGACACACGCTGTAGATAATATAATTCTTTATTGCCATGAAAACAGGTTACAAAAAATTTGAGACCCTGACTCCAGAGCTAGGTTAGAGTACCTGTATTTCAGGAACCAGATAATAGGTGGGTAAGATAAAATTATCATAATTTGGAAAATTCGGAAAATTCTTATGATACAAGTCCTGGATGAACTGAATCTGTCATATTTTCTTCAAAAAAATCTTGGCTTTAGTCTGCATTTGATACGAAAGCATTTGAAATGCTTTTATTTTTAATAGAAGTCTGATAACTTTGGCTTTTAAATTATTAGCTCAAGTTAAAAAGCTTTAAATTTCGGAATAAAGATTTAATGTGTTTGAATAAAGATTTTTAAATCAACATACACTTGCCTTTCAGACATGATATTTTTAACCTTATTCACTTAAATGGGCAAAGACAAAGACTTCATTGTCGTATCTTAAATAACGTTAAGCACTGATTAAAAAGTAAAGATCAAACGTATTTACGTTAAATATTAATTCTGTTTCTGATGTTTGATATCGAACTAGATTAAAATACTAAATAAATAACTCTATCCTTATAGACGGTTAATTTCAATTAAGATTTCTGGGAAATAGATATTATCCATTAGTAAGGTATTGGAAAACAACACTCTGGAAAGCGCTTGTTTTCTAATTTGTTTGTTTTTGTCAGTTCGAATATTAGTTAGCAGTAGTTGTGCCTGAACTCTTTAGTTGTTAGTTAATGAATAAACATGGCTACCCTTTGCTTGTGTACTGGAATGTGTATAAATAGACTTTCGCTAGGAATAGGCCTTTCGATATCAAGGAAGAGCTGAATGAGTATAAATTCATTCGTTAGACCGATTGCTGAACCGTGTTGTTATTATCAGCAGAATGAAGAACCCAAATATATTTATGTGTACGCTTAATTACATCATTTGTATTAGTTACAACATATTTTCATCTTTGAAGAGACGACTCAAGAAGACATGACGTTAGTCAGGCAGTAGATTTTTCACCAAAACCTGCCAAAGATCCACAATCAAAGTAGAGTTCATTCATCAACATCAGCTCAGTCCCAATTCTGAGAAAAGCCCTAATCCCTTATAGAGAGGACAAGCCTGCTGAGATCGTAGACAATATAGCATAATTACAAATACGTAGACATGCCATGAAAGCTATCTGTTGGGTATCTAGCCTTTGTTACAGTTCCGGGAACTGTACGCATGTACGTACGTCCTATTCAAGTAAATACGGGAACCCGTGCCTGAAAACCAGACTCAAATTGTTCAGTGGGACCAACGGGAATAAAAATAAAATGACTAAATCATTCCCGTTCGTCTCACTGAGAAAGTCAGTGGGACGAGCGGGAATAAATTTAATATAATTTATTAAATTCCCGTTCGTCCCACCAGTGACGACGCCAGTGGGACGAACGGGAATACATGTGAAATCCTACTAATCCTAACTAATATTATAAATGCGAAAGTGAGTTTGCTTGTCTGTTACGCTTTCACGCTATAACGGCTGTACGGATTTGGCACATGGGTAGACCGTGACCTGGAGAAGGACATAGGCTACTTTTCATCTTGGATGCAAAGTAGACGCAGACGAAGTCGCAGGCAACAGCTAGTAATATCATAAATGTGAAAGTTTGTATGGCTGGATGTTTGTTACTTAATCACGCACAAAAATGGCTGAATGGATTTGGATGGGCGCACAGTTTATAACCTGGATTAACACATATGCTAAGTCGCGGGCAAAAGCTAGTCGTCTATAACAAGACTGCATTGCATTGTATTTAGTTTACGTAGACGGTTGTAACCAAACCGGACAGTTGAGCGAGTTGTATAATAATTGATTCTGTAGCCGAATTTTGATGAGGCGCTGACGCTGTCGGGAGCCAATATTCCGAAGTGTGAATGTGATTCAATGAAAGTATTTCGAATTTAGCTACTTATATAGGACCGTTAAGGATGATGCTATCATTTACGCTGTGTGCACACGGACGCTTTCTGCCGATATTTCACGATCCATTTTGTAGTAACTCTTCGGCTAAGGCGTTTTACGCGGATTTACGCGGGCCGCGGCGTTAGTGTGCAAAAAGCGTTAGATTGACATGAAATCAAATACCCTATTCGCGTGAAGCTTACATCTTTGGCTTAGCTAGCTTAGCATAATATCCTTGAGCCATTATTTAATCAGCAAAAATCATAATGCAAGCAAAATCATGATGCAAAAAACTGTAAAACTTTATCTTAGCAGTGAGCAACAGAAATCGTCTCAATCTATTTGTCATGCCAGTCACCCAACTGGTCTAGTAATAGACACGCAAGCGCAGCTAAATCGCATTAATGGATACCACTCCATGAGTATTCATCGTCAAATTCATTGAGAGGCGAGTAAGGAGAATGTAATTGAATCGAAGTACGAGTTGAATTCGTGTTTAAATTCGATAGTGGAGTTAAACTTGATGAAGCGGTCACGTCGGCTAATTCTTCGAAATATTAATGTAGTTCACGTGAGTGTAATCGGGAGTCGCGGCACGTTGCGGGCATTCCGCCTTTGAAATCACTTCCCGGCCCCACTCTCCTCTCTGACAGTGACGTATTGTTGCTCTTCTTTAACATTAATGTAATGGATTTTGTTTCATGTTGCGGAAGTTATCGCATATTTTACGATCTGCTTAATTTATCCATTAAATTTTTGTTGTTCTATCTCGGGGTTTGATTACTTGTTTTTGATGGACCGCGAAGTGCTCGTGCATATAGAATGGGTAATCAGCTGACCTTTCGGCTTTATTTTATGTTACATTGATAGAATGTTAATTTTAAGGGTGTTCATGTTTTAAAATAAAAGTATAAGAAGGTTATTCACGAGGGAGTTATGAGCCGAAAAGTATAACGGAGGAAATAACTAACATCACACATGACAAAGTTATTTATTTATTTATTTATCATCATACATCTACCCTTACAGCTAACCAATGCGGTAAATGTGCCTTAATTAATACTTGAACATTCCACTCCATACAATTGTTCCTTATAACTAATACCTATAACTAATTACAAACAAAGCATTCCTTGTGAATTCACTCAGAGAACAACAGAATAGGTCTGTCTCACTCGCTATGAGGTTGAACGTGCGGAGTGCACGCGTCAGCGGCGCCTCCTTCAGAAGGTTGGTCCTAGCACGCGGTTCCACCAGCGGTCGTGGCTGCCGTCGTCGCCACACGTACCTGTCCGGAACACACAGACTCACCTGGCCTAAAACAACTGCATTATGCACCTTCCCTCTCAGTAGTTTAAATATATATGAGGCGAGTGCAAGATCCCTCCTAACCCTTAGCTCGTTGTATCCTACCATACCTAGAATAAATAAGGTTGGATACATTAACGGGTAAAAGGGATAGACTCCATAATAGCGCATATATAAATATCTTATAAATTTATTTTGTACCCTCTCCAGCATGAGACTATATTTAGCTTCATGCGGAGACCAGATAACTGCGTTACATTCTACCTTTTTTTTTTTTTTTGAGGGTGGGAAATCATCCAATGACTTCTCCCGCTCTGGGTGGAGCGGAAGGGCGTGTCAGACTTTTACTGACTAAAACCCACCCGTGTTCCTTCAGTTGCCTGTTGCCAAGGTCCCGGTATCCCTTTCGGACTAACCCGCAACCCTGGCAGGCATCGGTCCTAGCGGACCCCGCCAATTGTGCTGACATCTCTTTGAGGCGCGCGTAGAACACGACGCGCCATCGACCCGGGCCTGGTCCTGATCGGACGGCAAGCTACCCATTGCTCGCCGTCCGCAAGCCCGCGCCTATGGTGGCCGGGAATCCGCCTGGGATTCCCGACGCCCAGGGCGTCTCCAGCGGCGGCGGCGGTTAGGGGCGTGAGGGCGCAAATTTTGCCTCTCCCTCACGCGTTCCGCCTCCTCCTTCGCGAGCATTACTGCTTCGCAGAAGGAGGTGACTGCTTCCCATGCCCTCTCGCTCCGTACCATGGCCTGGACCAGAGCCGGACGCGAGAGGTCACCGCCGCCAATCGCCTCCAAGAGGACACGGCGGGGCTCCGCCCAAGCGGGGCAGACCTCCACCGTATGCTCCACCGTGTCCTCCGGGCGATCCACACAGTGGTGACACCCGGGCGTTTCCTCCCGCCTTATACGAAACAGGAACCTCCCGAAGCAACCGTGTCCGGTGAGGACCTGCGTCAGGCGGAAGGTGAGGACGCCGTGGCGCCTCTCTAGCCACTCCTCAAAGAGGGGACTTATCGCCGCAATTGTGGCGTGCCCAGCACTGGGTTGCGACAATCGCATTCTCCATGCTGCCATGAGATCCTGCCGGAGCTCTGTCCGCTGAGCCGCGATTTCTCGCGGCAGCGGAGTTACGCCCCGGCGCTTCATCTCCTCGCGCCACTCCCAGATGTGCGCGAGGACCTTCGCCTCCAGATCCCATGGCGGTAATCCGGCCAGGAGGCTCGCCGCCTCGCGGGAGACCGTGCGGTATCCCCGGGCCAGCCGAATGGCCATGACCCTTTGGGACGCGTTCAACCGGCGGGCTGGCCGCAGCCTAAGGGAACGCGCCCACACCGGTGCCCCGTAAAGGGCCATGGACCGCACGACCCCCGCGTAGAGCCTCCGGCAGGAGGCGTTTGGACCCCCCAGATTGGGCAGGAGACGCCCCAAGGCAGCTCCAGCCCGGTCCAGCCTGGGAGCCAAACGTCGGAAATGCTCAACGAAGTTCCACCGGCTGTCGAGGACGAGTCCTAGGTACTTCATCGTCGACTCGACGCCGATGTGAACCCCTCCTACCGTAATTTGGGAACCCGACGGTGGCGCGTTCCGAGGGCCATGAAAACACATGACCTCGGACTTGTGCAAGGCCACCTCGAGTCCCAGCTGCCGGATTCTATCGACGATTGTCGCAACCCCGCGTGTCGCTAGTTCGGCCGCCGCCTGGTGCGACCTCCCCTGTGCCAGGACCAGCGTGTCGTCAGCGTAGCAAACTACACTGACGCCACTGGGGAGGTCGGCGCGCAGCACCCAGTCGTAACCGATGTCCCACAGATGCGGCCCCAGGACCGATCCCTGTGGGACACCGCACGACATCTCTCGCCGGTTCCACACTCCCTGGTGACCGGGGTAGATGACGGCCCTGTCCGTCAGATAGGCCTCGACCACACGACAGAGGTAGGTCGGCATCCGGTGGTACCGGAGTGCCTCCCTTATGCAACTCCAGGGCAGGGTGTTGAAGGCGTTAGCGATGTCGAGAGACACCGCCAAGACGACCCCACCCCGGGCCACAGTATCCCCCGTCGTGAGGGCCCGTACGCGCATGATGGCGTCCACCGTAGAGCGCCCTCTGCGGAAACCAAACTGGCTCTCCGCCAAGTCCGGCCCCACCCGCACCAGCCGCCCGACGAGGCGGTTTGCAATTACTCTTTCAAAGAGCTTGCCCACCTCGTCGAGCAGCACGATGGGCCGATAAGCGGACGGAGAGTCCGCAGGGCGCCCCGGCTTCTTTATGAGGACCAGTTTCCCCGTCTTCCAACGAAGTGGAAACTGGCCCCTCTCCATGCATGCGCTTAGGAGACCCCTTAGTCGAGGCCCGAGAGCCTCCATGGCCAGGACCCAGGCCTTCCCAGGTAGGCCGTCAGGTCCTGGGGCGGTGTTTTTGGCATTCAGCCTTCGCACCGCCACTCTCATTTCTACCTCGGTCACCTCCGGAGCATCGTCGTCTTCGTCGGTGTTGTGGTCCGCATCAAGCACCGCAGTAGGCGGAGCCATGAGCGGGGAGGTATGTTCCCCTCTCGAAGGGAACAGAGCGCTCACCACGTCCTCCACAAGCTGAGGCCGGAGACTCTGCATCAGCAGGGGAGCCCATGGGCGGAGTTTCTCCCGCACCATCTTGTATGGGCGTCCCCACGGATCTCTGTTCAGAGTCTCCAACATCTCCTCGCGGTCCACTGCCCTGGCCCGCAGGATCTCCGCTTGGAGGGCGCTCTGTACCCCTCATACAGCTCCGCCTCAATGGCTTCCGTATCCGGAGGGCGGATACGGAGCCTGCGGTGCCTGGTGTACTGGTGTCGCGCAGCAACACACGCATGACGCAAAGCCGTCAGCTGCTGCGACCACCAGCTCACCTGGCGCGAAGCACGTCCGGGCTGGGTCCGGGGCATTGCCACGTCACAAATATTGGACATGGCCTCCCGGAACCACTCCGCCTCGTCGTTGATGTCGGCAGGCCTGTCCGGTGATGACACCCAGGCCTGCACGATCGAGGCTTCCAGGAGGAGCTCCCGGTCCAGCTGCTTCAGCGCCCACCGCGGACCACTCGGGGCCTGTCGGACCGGCGCGCTCGAGGACTGGGCGGAGACGTCAAACCGGATATACCGGTGGTCGGAATACGTCTCCACCCCCTCCATGACGCGCCAGTCATTGACACGCGGTGTCAGAGCGGGGCTGGCGAACGAGATGTCCACCACCGACTCACCCCGCATCCGCACACACGTGGGGACAGAACCCCGGTTTAGGACGACCAGGCCTGTCTCCAGAGCCCAGTCCTCCACCATCCTGCCCCGTGTGTCCGTATACCGGGAACCCCAAGCCACATTCTTGGCGTTGAAGTCCCCGAGGACGAGCACGGGGAGGGAACGGAACCCGACGACGACGACTTTCAACTCCGCAAGGGAGTTGTGGAACTCGGCGAGAGTTCGGTTCGGGGAGAAGTACACCCCTACCACGACAATCTCCCCGAACCGTGCTGCCACGCAACCCCGTCCTCTCTTGACAGCCTCGAGGGACGGGGTACCGGCGGCGGCCGACGAAATAAGGGTCACTGAGCCGCTCAGGTCCTCCACCCAGTCATCCCTGGGCGGGACAAAGTACGGCTCAGCGACCACGGCGATATTAATCGACCACTGCGCCATACTCTGGAGCAACAGATCTTGAGCGGCGGCGCAGTGGTTGATGTTCGCCTGGAGGAGGCGAAATGGGACCATTATTGGCACTCCATTTCAACCCCCTCCCGAGACCCATGTGAGGGCCCTGCCGCAGCGGCTGCGGCAGTGACGACGGCGGTTGTGGAGGCGGCAGCGGCGGTGGCAGTGGCGGCAGCTGCGGGAGTGACGACGGTGGTGGTGATGGTGGCGGAGGGCCTTACCTTGCCCCTGGCTTTGGCGGGTGGAGCGCAGGCCCTACCCCCAATCCGGTGGTCGGCCGGCTTGCCAGCCGCCGCACATACGACGCAGTGCGGCGTGGCCTTGCAAGTGCCGGTCTTGTGACCGGGCTGCCCGCAGCGGTAGCAGGCATCGCTGCGGTCAACCTCGGAGGTGCACCTAGCTCCCACGTGGTCGCCCACATGGCAGCGGAAGCACCTCCGAGGTCTGGGTTCCAGCAGTTTTACCTGCGCGGAAACCCAGCCCACCAAAAGCCTCTGGCCCTCCCCGGCTATTTTCTTGGCCGCCGCTACGGGGCAGCTCACTGTAACAGCTTGCATGCCCCTGTAGTCGGGACCGATGGTGCCAGCCTTAACCTGCTCGGCAGAGCACCCCCCAGTCCTGACCACGGCGGCCACTACCTGTGCCTGCGTCACAGAATCGTCCAGGCCCTGGATGCGCACTTCGGCGCACTTAGTGGGCCTGGACACCCGGGCCTCGTCCGCCTTTAGGGACACCCTGAGCTTTTCAGCCAGGGCGTCAGCGGCCGAGCCACCAGCCGGACCGGCGAACTCAAGCATCCGAGCCCCAGTGGCAGCGATCCTCAGCCTGATGCCACTGGCGGCACCGAGCTCCTCGAGATCCACCACCTCTGTCACCCTTGCCAGCACGTCCTTATAGGACACGCCCTTCTTTGCCGCTTCTGGCTGTAGTGTGATCACTACAGCTGCGGATTTCGGGGCGTGGAGCCTATCCGCGACGCTTCTCCCCTTGCGTCGCTGCCGCCTCGCCTTTTTCTTCTTGGCCGCCCTTGCCTTCCTAGCCGCCTTCCTCTTCTCCCCGGCCACTTGCCATTCAGCATCGGCTTGGGGAGGTAGGGAAGGTGCGGGTGCAGTCGGAGGTGGGGGCGGTCGTTTAGCCACCGGGGCCGGGGCCCTCGCCGCCTTTTTGGCGGCTCCGGCCTTTTTAGCCGCCCCGCCCTTATTCTGCCCCGGCGAGGCTGGATTGGCCACGGCAGATTCGGCGGCGACGGCGGCATATGTCGTCGCCTCCTTCCGCTGGCCGGGGGCCGACTGGCTTGCCGTCAAGGGGGGGCGCAGGACGATGGCTTCTAGGGCGGAGAATCGTCTCCGCATTTCGGCCATCTCCTGCCGCACCAGGCTCAGAACCCGGTCCTCAGCAACAGCAGGCACGGGCTGACCCTGCCCCTGCTGCTTCCCCCCCTGCACAACCGCCCGAGGGCCGGCTCCTCGGAGCCTTGCCAGGTCCGCGCGGAGCTCCGCGTTCTCCTTTCGGAGAAGCTCCATCGCGGCCGTCAGGCGTGCGACCTCCGCCCGCATCTCGGACACTCCGTCCGACGGGGTCCCCCTGCGGGAAGCCTCCGCTGCCGCCACTATGGAGGCCGTGGCCTCTGCTATGGCCTTGTCTTTAGAGGTCTTCAACCTCTTCAAGGCCACATTGTTTATGGCAGAGACCACGATCTCTGCAAACCTAGCTGAGCCCTGCGTATTGGGGCCACCAGCGGTGCCCAGCTCACTCCCTGTCACCTCCCTGGGACTCACGGCTCGCTGAGCCGGCTCGGCTGGGCTATCTAGGTTCGCATCTCCCGCCTCCTTCTCCTTGGTGGCGAGCCCTCTACCCACCCCCTTCACGCGGGTTCCGCCCCTGCGGCCGGAGTGGATCTTCCTCCGGCTCGTGGTCCCCTCGTCCGAGGATGACCCCGTCTTGGGGCGCTTCCGGAAGAACTTTCTCCCGGAAGGCCCCACGACCACCACTTCGCGCTCCAGGCTCGTGCATGAGCTAGAACTCGATGCCGCGTCGGACTCCGACCGCGCATCACCTCCTTCCTCTCCCTTTCTCTCTCCCTGTCTCTCATCGTTTTGGGTGTTTAAATTTCTTTCCATTTTTGTTCCCACGAGTATATTTCATATTTTACTTGCTCAAATATATAGTGGTTCGCACTAGCGACTGATTCCATAGCTACCCATCAGCCAAGCTATCAACCTCCCTCACGGTGCGCCGCCGCTTGGAGGTTTGGGGTAATTTTTTATAGAGGATTTCTTCCTCGCGGCCCGGGCGGTTAAGCCAAGACCCTCGACCCCCGTCAAATGCCAGAGACATGACCTTGACACTCTTCGGGGCTACGAGACCAACGGTGGCAGAAGGAAAGACTTCCTCCTGCCTGCCCGACGGCAGGGTTAGTGCACGCCGAGCCCGCTCAAGACGCTACTAAACGTGTACTCCTCCGAGTACACATTAGAGCGTCCCACCGACAGGATATTGGCATACGGGCAATGCCTCTCCACTAGGTACTGTGTGTCTAACACACAGCACCCATTGGAGAAACATTGCCCGCACCCCAGGGCACCGTCCCAGAAACTGGCCTTCCCCACGGACGTATCCGTAAGGGAACTCCAGCCCCCGGGCACACGGGGAGGTTTCCTGTCCACGCACCCCTGCGTTACATTCTACCTGGCTCCTCACCAATGCGTTATATAATGCTATAATAGCTTTCACATTCGTGAAACTTCGGACCGTACGAAGCATGAAACCTAAATTTCTATATGCTCTTTTACAGCAACGCATGATGTGATCACGAAAAGTCAGACCAGTGTTAAATTTTACTCCCAAGTCCTTGACTTCTGTGACCCGTTCCATAGGCGACCCGTCAATATAGTAGGTATGTAAGATGGGATTGTGTGCGCGAGAAAAAGTGATGGTCACACACTTCGAGCTATTAAATTGTAAGAGATTTTCTTTGCTCCATCTCACTACCCTATCAATGTCCCTTTGTAGCCTGACACAGTCATCGCTGCTCTTTATCGCGAGGGATAATTTGAGGTCGTCAGCAAACAACAAACAAGACGCGTCTTGAAGAACTACTTCTGGTAGGTCGTTTACCACCAGAAGAAAGCCCAAAGGGCCAAGGTTACTACCTTGACTTATCCCGGACCTAGTGAAATATGGATCTGACACGTGTCCCGCATATTCCACATATTGCTGCCTATCCCTCAAATAACTGGCAAAAAACTGGAGAGAGTGTGGGGTGTGGTGAAACCAATACCTGCAAACTTTTTAAGCAAAATGTCATTATCGACTAAATCGAATGCTTTTCTAAAGTCAAAGTAAGCAGCATCAGTCTGCCCTCCACCATCCACCGTCGGCACCAGATGAGCCATGTGACAGAGAAGATTACTGGTGGTACTTCTTCCTGGTCGAAACCCATGCTGAGCGTCTGACAGCTGTGCGCTAACCTGAAGATATATGCTCTTATGTATAGCAGTTTCCATCACCTTCGCCGGCGTAGACAATACCGCCACTGGTCTGTACCCATCCACCGATTCTGCTGACCCTGCTTTCGGAACCGGAACAACGCGGGTCACTTTCCACCTCTCTGGAGACACGGCAGCTTTGAGGCACTGGTTATAAATATGAAGAAGAGGCCTAGCCAGCGCTACTCGACAATCCCTAATCTATGTAAGGCGGAATGCCGTCAGGCCCTGCGGACCGTTTCGGCTTAAGATCTAGAAGCGCCCGACTCACGTCTCCTAACTGTAATTGGTGCAAGTGCACTCGCGCCGCTCCGTTTCCGCTACCTGCGCTGGCTATAGCCAAGTCCACGTCCAACTCCGGTCGCTCTTCCCTATACACAGAATAAAAGTAAGACGCAAACTCTTCCACAGACCGCTGGCCAGACAATGCCACCCCATCTTTCACGATAGCTTGAGGGCTTCTCCTCCCTCTCTTAGACTTGGCATAATTCCAAAAAGATTTAGGATCACTCAGCATTTGCCCTTGAACACGGCTCCGATATTGTTTTTGTGCCACTATTAACATATTTTTAATGTTGGTTCTACACCGAGCAAATGCTTCGTAATCGACCCTTGAACCGCTTGCCTTGTACTGTTTATGCAGAGAAGCCTTCAACCTTATGTCGCGAATTATTTCAACAGTGTACCACTCAGGATAAATGTACCTTGAGTTTCCACGACTTCGCTTTTTTTTGGGCACACAGTCATCTATAATAGAATTAATAATATAATAAAAATAATTTAAACCTACTTCTAAGTCCATTTCATACAACGGAGACCAGTCTACGGCTGCAATTGATGAATATAGGGACAAAAAGTCGGCTTTATTAAAATCCCACCCGTCTGGTACATATGCGTCAACGTCAGGTGTAGCTGAGCCTGCTGAGCCGGGGCGCCGGCGCAGGCGCGTGTGTGTACTAACCGAGATCTCGAGCGGTGGGTGGTACGCGTCTACCGGTACGAGCGGCGCCTCCGCCGCGCGCACGCTCACGCTCCCTCCCTTCGCCAGTGTACTCAACACCAAATCTAACTGACGACCATTACAATTTCCCTCTGCGTTACTCTGAGTGAATTCACAAAAAGTATGAAAGTATTCATAATAATTACTTATGGCTACAGAACACGAATTGTCCACGCCATCTTCATCACTCGCAAGACAACAACATACAATCGACCGCGGTGCACGCCATCTAGCGTTGAAGTAACGAAAACTTTCATCAAATTCGAATCCGGTCGTTCCTTCGCTCGGTTACATTCAATCATTCACATTCGGTCTCATTCACTCGCGCCTCCGTTCAAAATGTTGCAATGTATTCACTCTCTTTTTTCCTTCCGCCGACTGCAAGCAAACGTGTTGTTAACAAAACGATTATTTTATACAATACACAACTATTACCGAACAAGTCGCTTCATTTCATAAGAAGAACAAACCTGATCCTGCACATAATTTGGACCTTCGAGACGGATGCTGGATTCGATACTACGGATAAACGAGTAACGACGCCGACACGCGACGGCGACGCCATAGTTGGACCAGCAGCCATTATAAACGAATAAACGAGAGAAGAAAAACGAAGATATCAGAAACGCAACGGTGAGGTCTTTGTTCCCATCTTTTCCCTATACGATTGGATTTGTGTTAACGCTGTTTGTTTAAACGATTACAGTTCGGTTACGTGACGCGAGGCTCCGTTGATGTTTGCACGTGAGTACCTACCTACATACCTAACGCTTATTCGTAGCCCGCCAAAATGCCTGATAAGCCAGTAGAGGAAATTCTTTCTGAGTTTAAGAAACGTAGGGGTGGTGTAAAGGGCCGATTAACCCAATTTAAACATTTTGTAGACTCGTTTGTGGGGGCCACCTTGACTGCCTTACAAGTAGCTGAACTAAAGTTACGAGTCCAGGCCGCCATCGAGACATTTTCTAAATTTAATAGCATTGAAAGTGAAATAGAATTACTTTTATCGGAATCGGAATTAACCGCTAATTCAGAATATGTTGAAGCGTTAGAATCATTATATTTTACGGCTATGGCCAGTGCGAATTGTCTTATTCACAATGCGGAGGCTTACAACAAGTTGCCTGTTGCATCAGCTCGGGACGGTTCCCGACAACCTGTCAATATTAAATTACCTGATATAAAACTCCCTGCCTTTGAAGGTTCATATGACCACTGGCTGGAGTTCAAACATTCATACGTCACCATGATCCATAACCGTTCCGATTTAGACGAAATACAAAAATTTCATTATTTACGGTCAGCTCTGAGTGGAAGTGCGTTACAGGTAATAAGTGCTTTAGAGTTCAGTCCTGCCAATTACATTCACGCCTGGGAGTTATTAGAAAATCGCTATCACAATGATAGGTTGTTAGTAAATAATCACGTTAAAGCGTTACATAATATACCGTCGGTAAAACAGGAGTCACCATCACAAATTCGGAAGTTAATTGATACCGTTTTACGTAATTTACGCGCTCTGACGTCACTCGATGAACCCACAACAAATTGGGACACCTTAGTTATTTACTTAGTCGTTAGTAAGCTTGATCCTTCCACGGAACGGGAATGGGAAAATCACATAGGTACCATGTCTTTAGGGTCACGCGAAAAGGTCAAACTAAACGACTTAATATCATTTCTCAGAAACCGCGCAGATACATTAGAAATGATAAGTGCAAACCACGTTAAGTCAAAAGAATTGCCTCAAAGTGATAAGCATCAACATACAAGTGATAAACGAAGTTCAAACCGCGTGCATAGTTATTCATCTATCAAAACTACTCGTAACAACTATCGTAATAATAATAATTTTAAAAGGGATTTACCCAATTGTGTTTTGTGCGATCAAGGTCATGCGTTATACACGTGCATAACATTTCTTAACATGTCTATAAAGGATAGAATGAAAGTTGTTACTGATAAGAAGTTGTGTTGGAATTGTTTGCGAGCAGGTCATACGTTAAATGACTGTATTTTCGGACCGTGCAAGCAATGCCAGCGCAAACATAATAGTTTGTTACACTTAGAAAATTCTAATCAAAGCGTTAGTAACAGTGCGTGTGTGCACACTGAGTCGCGCGGAGAGGCGAACGTTACGCACACTGCGACGACTGCGTTGCATTCTTTACCTAATAATAATAATTCGAATAACACAGTTGTATGCAGTAAAACAACTAGTGATTTTAAATTGATAAATACGGTTTTACTTTCTACGGCATTAGTGGAAGTAGCGGATAATAATAATGTTTATCATACGGCTCGTGCGCTTTTGGATAGTGGAAGTCAAAACTGTTTTGTTACGGAGAAATTATCTAAACGAATAAATGCGTCTTATATACAGTCCACAGTGCAAATATCGGGTGTGGGACAATCTGTCGCACAGTCGTACCATTCATGCGATTTAACAATTCGATCAAAAGTAAACGATTATTATACCAAGCTTCGATGTATTGTCTTGCCATGCATAACGTCCAGTTTGCCTACGATAAACATAGAAGCTGGTCTTATACGTATTCCGGATTTCCTAGAATTAGCAGATCCTACGTTTAACATCAGTTCAGATATTGATTTACTGATAGGTGCAGATAGATTTTGGGATCTTTTAGAAACCGATAAAATACGTTTACCTAGTGGACCATTCTTACAGAATTCTAAATTAGGATGGTTATTGTCTGGTCCTGTGTTTGTTAGGAACCCAAAACCTACTCACGTTCATTGTCACTTCAGTCAGGACATTGATAAGCAACTCCGGTTATTCTGGGAAATCGAGAATATTCCTTCATCACCATGTGTAATTCTTACAGATGATGAACGTATGTGTGAGGAATTATTTAATAATACGACTAAACGCGAAGAAACGGGTAGATTTTCGGTTCGTATACCGCTAAGAGAGGCACCAGACATACTGGGTGATTCTTATACGTTAGCGAAGAAACGATTTCTATCATTAGAACGTAAACTTGAACGTTTACCAGAATTTAAACGTATGTATACTAACTTTATGCGAGAATATAATGACTTAGGTCACATGTCGAAGTTAGCTACTTGTAGTCAACCTAACTATTATCTTCCACACCACGGAGTCATTAGGGAATCTAGTTCGACTACAAAATTACGCGTAGTGTTCGACGCTAGTGCTGTCACTAGCTCGAATAAATCATTAAACGATATTCAGTTTTCGGGACCCGCGTTACAAAATGATATTTTTTCTATTTTGTTGCGATTCAGACAGTATAAGTATGTGGCTTGTGCAGACGTGGAGAAGATGTTTCGTCAGATTCTTCTCCAGTCTGATCAAAGGTCATTACAGTTAATATTGTGGCGCGATAATCCCTCGGATCCATTAGATACGTATCAACTTAATACGGTTACATATGGAACTGCATCAGCTCCATATTTAAGTATGCGATGTATCAGACAGTTAGCGTTAGAGTGTGATGATGACGTCATCGCTCGCGTCATCACTCAAGACATTTTCGTAGACGATCTTATCACTGGTGATGATGATTTAGATCATTTAATTCAAGTTTGCCAGAAAACTTCAGAAGTATTACAGTCAGGCTGTTTTCCTTTGCGCAACTGGACATTTAATTCAGACTTATCTCAAGATAAATCCACAGAACATTTTATAGGCGAACATGCGCAAACTAAAACACTCGGATTGGGTTGGCACAACACTAGTGATGAGCTGCATTTTGTTACGAATATTGATAACAATGATAATCAGTCAAATTTAACTAAACGGGTAATGTTATCAGTTATATCGCAAATCTACGACCCATTGGGTCTTCTTTCTCCTGCAATCATAATTTCAAAAATGATTTTACAAAAATTATGGTTAAGTAAAATTGACTGGGATACTCCGGTTCCTAGGGATATTGTTAACACTTGGAAGCATTTTATTTTTACGTTGAGATTTTTGAAGGACATTCGCATTCTTCGTCACGTTAAGGGTAATCACACTCAATACACAGAACTTCATATATTTACCGACGCATCTCAAGACGCGTATGGTGCGTGCGCTTATTTACGTACTTATAGTGATAACTCTGACGTAACCGTACACTTGTTGTGTGCTAAGAGTAAGGTAGCACCTTTAAAGGCTATAAGTATTCCTCGTTTAGAACTCTGTGGTGCCTTAATAGGAGCTAAATTATACAGGAAAATAGTTGAGTCTCTTAGGTTACAGTTTACTAAAATATATTTCTGGACAGATTCTACAATAGTCATGGGTTGGATTAAAATGTCACCACATTTACTTAAAACGTTTGTACAAAATCGAGTGACCGAGATCAATGACCTCACGGGCGACTCTGTGTGGTTGCACGTAAGTAGCAAAGACAACCCAGCTGATCTATTGTCGAGAGGTTATAGTTTAGATTTATTAAAGGATTGTGATTTGTGGTGGTACGGTCCGTCTTATTTACGTAACAGTTTACATTATTTCGATCAGATTAAATGCGATAATTCAGATGTTTGTAATTTACCAGATTTAAAATTAAAACAAACATGTTTATCTTCTATACAATGCGAAGATTTAATAAACTTTGAAAAATATGCTTCATTTTCTAAGCTTAAACGAATAGGTGCGTACATACTTAGATTTATAGATAACTCACGCATCAAGTCGACTGCTAAAGACAGCCGTCGAACCGGTTCCTTATCAGTAAGCGAACTGAACGCCGCACAAAGAATGCTAATTAGGTTCGTGCAAATTAAATCATTTCCAGATGTTTACGATAATTTAATTAGCAATGTTTCTATTAAACGAACTTGTAAACAATATAATAAAGTTTCTAGTCTTAATGTTTTTATGGATGAACATAAAATAATTCGGGTTGGTGGAAGACTATTTAATTCGTCTAGTTTTACTTACGATAAAAAACATCCGGTTTTATTGTGCAGTAAACATCCTTTCACCATTAGTTTATTTAGGTATGAACATATACGATTATTACATGCGGGTCCTCAACTTCTTTTAGCTACTGTGCGTGAATGTTGGTGGCCATTAAATGCTAGAAACTTAGCTAGAAAAATAGTGCATGAGTGCGTGAAGTGTACACGTATTCGAGGTAAGACATTAGCACCTATCATGGGTAACTTACCACCTGAGCGCCTAGAGCCTGGCTTCCCATTTATACGAACGGGTGTCGATTATGCGGGGCCAGTGTTTATATTAAATAAAAAAGGCAGAGGTTCAAGATTAACTAAAGCTTACATTTGTTTATTTATCTGCTTCACCACGCGAGCTATGCATTTGGAACTTGTTACAAGTCTCTCTTCAAATGATTATATTTTAGCATTAAAACGTTTCATCAGTAGGCGAGGTAAACCTTGCGTCATTTATTCGGATAATGGCAAGAATTTCGTAGGTGCAGAGAAAGAATTTCCTTTGTTTTTAGACAAATGTTCAGAAACTATTATTAATTATGCTTCAGACAATAATATCGAATTTCGATTCATCCCTCCTTATTCTCCACATTTTGGCGGTCTATGGGAGAGTGGGGTACGCTCGTGCAAGCATCACCTGAGGCGCATAGTAGGTAACGCGCGATTAACTTACGAGGAATTTTGCACAGCTTTGACACAAATCGAAGCCGTCCTAAATTCCCGTCCAATTTCACCTCTATCCTCAGACCCTTCCGACCTTACTCCTCTTACCCCTTCCCATTTCCTTATTGGCCGACCGTTGACAGCACCACCTTCTGAAGACGTCACAGACAAGCCGACTTCGAGGTTGACACGCTACGAACGAATCGAACAACTGCGGCAGCACTTCTGGCGACGCTGGTCCACAGAATACGTGTCGGAGCTGCAACTGCGAACCAAGTGGAAGACTAAGCAGGATGACATCACACTGGGCAGCCTTGTCCTCATCAAGGATGACAACCTACCGCCGTTAAAGTGGCGATTGGGTCGCATTTTACGTATATTTCCAGGAAAAGACGGCGTGGCTCGAGTAGCGGACATCCACATAAGTACTGGAACAACTAGACGAGCCTTCTCCAAGATTTGCCCGCTGCCACTGCAATCAGTGAGCGACGACGCTTGACTCCATGCTCATAATCATCTTGAAAGCTGGGCTTCCAAGGCCGGGGGCATGTCCACGCCATCTTCATCACTCGCAAGACAACAACATACAATCGACCGCGGTGCACGCCATCTAGCGTTGAAGTAACGAAAACTTTCATCAAATTCGAATCCGGTCGTTCCTTCGCTCGGTTACATTCAATCATTCACATTCGGTCTCATTCACTCGCGCCTCCGTTCAAAATGTTGCAATGTATTCACTCTCTTTTTTCCTTCCGCCGACTGCAAGCAAACGTGTTGTTAACAAAACGATTATTTTATACAATACACAACTATTACCGAACAAGTCGCTTCATTTCATAAGAAGAACAAACCTGATCCTGCACACGAATATAAGTTAAAATCACCTAGAACTAGAATATCCCTATACTTATTACAAAATTGTTCAATGGTGCTAAATAGTAACATGTATTCATTATCATTACTACCAGGTGGAATATAGACGACACAAAGTAAAAACATAAATCTGTTACGTAGGTAAACAGTAGCACAAACCAGTTCGAACATATGATCGTCCACGTTGACGTCATCGGGTAGTGACACTCGCCGCAACTCAAAACGCGGTGTGGCCACGAGACACGCGCCGCCTTGTTTACGTCCATCCGCTCGGTCACACCGCAAAATAGTAAATCAAGGTGGAATTATTTCTGCATCATGTATGGAGTCATTGCAGCCCGTTTCGGTGATGGCAAACAAGTCTGCATTTGCCGTTGAAATATTAGTATAAAATTCCTCCAGCTTCGTTCTAAGCCCGCGCACACAATATTTCAACAGAGCTACTCAGGGTTTCTCGCGTTGCTGGTTGCTCTACGAAACCACACCCATTCCGCAAATTCTATATTAACTGCCCAGTTTTCAGGCTGACATAACTTGTCGTATTTACTCTCTGGAACTCCGACGATAAAGGATGCGTAATCCCTTTCCGTTTTATGTTTTATTTTTTCAACTTTAATCTGTACTTCTTCTTGTTCATAAATTTTCCTAACATATTTTTCCAAACTTTCTACTGTTGTTTATTTCTGCAAACGCCATATGTGTAAGAATCTTTTCTTTTCGGTACCCTGTATGTCGATTGCACTCGTATTTCCGCCTTTTTTTACTTCACTGTGCGTGTGTCTTGTTTTTTTTCTTACTACAGTAGTCCAATTTTCTTCTCTTTCTGGTTCTTCCTTTTCCAAAATAAATACCTTCTCAGACTTCCTTTCTCTGTTCACTACTGGCATCTGTTCCTCATTCGATACTACTTTCGTCGATTTCGTGGCCACACATTCCTTCGCTGGTACTTTATTAGCAACTACCACTGTTTATTTTTGACGGCTTTTGCAAAAGACGGTGTCAAGCTTGTAGAGCCTTGCTCTGTCTGACTTGGCACTACTGCCTGACTTTCCTTTAAACTGGTTTCTAGGCTCTCATTTCTTAGTTAGTTATTATATGATATGTCCCTGAACCTCAATTTACCTCTACCTACCGTAATCCAAACACATTGTAATGATTAAGTTGCTTCGAATAGCCAGCTATATTATAGAGTATCTACCTTAGTGTGGCTGCAAACAGTGTAGGAGGCAATAAAGCGCTTAATATTACCGGCTACCACGTCGCAGTTGACGTAGCAGCGCTACGCCGTAGCACATCCGTAGCACATTCGTAGCACACTGGCGGTAATGTGCCAAATTCGTGTATAGAATTATGTTAATGGTTTGGAAGTGCACATTACAATATGTATAGACTGCCTACGCAATAATGTGTTTATTGATTGGGACCAAGTGTGTAAAATAATATCAGAAGCCGAATTCAGGGCATCATTCTTCACTTTGGAGTAAAAATCAGAAGTTACTTATCATAAGATTGTTCCACAACGAAACGGTGCAACAATAATAACATTATTCTAAAGAAGAACACTTTTCCAGAAAAGACGAGGTTGAGGTCTGTTTAAACACAAAGCTTCTGAGTAAAACTTTAAATTCACGTGTTTCCTGAAACGTCTCAACATAATAGCTTGGATGCTTAAACAGTAATTCCATTGTGAAGTTACGTTGTGTGCAGGTGGACGTCAGAATGCTTCTTGCTTTGTGTAACACACCACCTGAAAATCTTAAACTGAGTGTTTCTAAGAGGTGCCTTGTGAATATACTGGCTAATGCCTTATATATATACATATATGGGCTCTCATATACTCAAAGGCTTATGCATGCCTTAACTTGCATATTTTAGTCATATCGTCCAAGAGTGCGCATTTTAAGTTACTGTGGTTTCTTCAACACGGAAACAATTTAAAAGCTAATTTAGGTTGTTATAACTACAACAGTCAAAACAAACACGCAATGACAACAAAACCCCATCATCTTTCCTCACAATTCACTTTAATAAGCTCAGAAGGCAAATTACACTTCTTGAACGTGTGTACAAATTGTGCGGAGGGGAATGAGAGGTAAATCCGTTTTAAACCACAGTAGACGGGGCAGGACGCGTAGAGCTCTCGATCCGTCACGCGTCGCGCAAACTTAATCCCTCATCAAATCCAGATTAATTAAAGTGGAGCCGACCACGATCCCGGCAAGCCACTCACGCATATTGTAACACATGTGTAACAGAGCCGGCGCCGGCGCCTCGACAGTCTTGCCGTACTCATTATGTACTTCCTACGCCGTATTGTCTTGTTAACACACTTCATTAAGAAGGTGTTTGATTACTGAGTGACTGAACGGACTAGAATAATTTTTATGTTATTAAATAGGTGTTTTGTTATTGAATAAAACACAGAGTTCCTTGTGTGCGTAGGTGTACAAATATGCATAATTGTTTTAAATATTCGACTAGTGTTCACATAAAAATGTGACCACTTCATTCATATTTCATAAAAGGTATTTAAAATATTTTAAAACCTCTTCCAAGTTTGTTAAGCGACTGTCACGTCAAGAGTTTGTATAAAAAAGGATACACCAAAAGCGGCACCGAAAGATTAACAAGCATTCGGGCCGGAGTGTACGTAATACAATCAAAAGTTTTGATGAATTTCTCGAAAACTGTCTTTGTTTCCCCTTTCTGTCCAAGTTAAATAATAAAATCCACGGACTCTCCATCTGAGTCGTGTAAGAACTTAGTCTGGAAAAGTAACGTGAACAAAAAGTTATATTTTTAAGCACCTGGTACGAACGACGTGTTCTGATCCCTACATCGAATTTTACTTAGCCAATACCTGCGTTGTCTAGACTGTCAAATATCTTTTAAGAGTCATTTCATATAGATACGTAGATCTTAATAAAACTTTTAGGACCCATTCTTAATTTAATGGCAACGGTCCTAGCCCAGAAAGTAAATAATATAACCGAATAGACCAAAATATATAAAATGATCTTGCTGAATAGTCATTGATGAATGATTGGACCGATTGGTATTGAAGTAGTTCAATTTGAAACACTTATACCCGAAAGCCACAAGATCGACGAACCAGCAACTAACTTTAACAGCGGTAACTTACACTGAATTAGTTTCATACATCAAAGTAAAGACTTTGTAAGGTTGTTTAGTCGAGGATATATGTGAGTTATTTTTTAAGGTTGCAATAAAATGAAGTTCATGTCTGGTGATTTATTCGGTGGCAGTGAGCGATGCTGCGACCGTCTGCGGAGACAGCGGGCGGCCGCGACGACGCGCGCCGACCGGCCCCCGGCCTCCGGCCAGAACGAATCACGGATCCTTCCCGAACACACGACACGTACTCTAACCCCCTTATTTTCATACGTTACAAGGGTTCATCCTCGGATCAACGTGAAGAATTTATTGAGACTGTTTACGCAAGAAAGGAAATAAGCGATGTCGGATACTTTTCTATATTTCATTTTTGAATTCACTTCGTGATACATTGGATTTTGTGACAGTTTCGCTTTGAGACAGATTGTCATTAGAGTTTAACTTCTTTTATTCCCCGACTTTTCGACCTTAAGCTTTGATTTATCTAACTTCTACCCACGAACGATAATTCCAGTTATAAAAAGCCTTCTTATTTTTATGTTTCCTGAATTGAGTAAGTTTATAATAAAACATTTATGAAATCTTTCTATATATACTAAGCACATTTACGAACTCAAACAGATATACTTATAAACATAAAAAAAGTTATTATAATAACTAATATCAATCTACATACATATGTCGATATCTACCTCACTGATCGTGCAATCAAAGCTTATGGAAGATTCCCCATAAAATTTTACGAGAAGCATTATAGGGCTGGAATAAGCTGAATGTTACGTACTGTAACAAACCATAATATCTGTAATTCTACGATGTACTCGTATTACGTACGTAGATATGAATAATAATGTGGGTACTTAGTATTTTACCGTAATCGTAAAGATGTTAGTGCTTGCGTATGTAGAATTGTAAATACTCTCAGAATCAATCGATAATTCGCAACTTAATTTAGAGTTTTAAGGGAGCAAATAAAGATAATTGAACTATGGTTTGGATGGACTAACATAAATTTAGAACTTGTGTGGCTTTCTCATGAAAGTGTAGTATCAGCTGAAAGGCGGCCAACGGGATCCGGGATCCTTCTAGAGAACAAATTAAACCCTATTCACTCGCTCGCCTCCTTAGGTAAAGATATGAGATACGATCGTACGTATAGTGAACATGAACAACCGCGGCTTCAGCTATATCAAATAATATTTTTCAGCTTCACGAGTACAGCGAATAATTTATTTTCATTGCTATACGGAGAACATCATGAGATAAGTTTCTGTGGAGTTTAACAGCCTCTTAAGTAAATCATATTTGCAAGAAAACTTTTTAAAATAAATAAGATCATTTTGTATTATTAATATAGTTTGAATATTAGTTAAAGTTAGACATTTGACTATTCAGAAATTTAACTCAATAGCCCCAGATATAAAAGTTTTGGAAAAAAGTTCACTGCACCTCCTAGGTTCCCCAATTTTAGAAGACAGTTTCTCACCTTTCATTGACGAAAAAATTAAACATTTCAATGACATTTCGGATAGACTTTCTAAAATTAACCTACATTCGGCATTCACCCTCATCAGATACTGCTGTTTCGGTCCAAATTTTATGTATTTTCTCCGCTCTTCACCTTTATGGAAAAAGCCACACCTTTTAGACAAAATTGATCAAATCATTCGGAGCACTCTAACATCAATCATAAATGTGGCATTGGACGACCGTGCGTGGCTGCAAGCTACACTACCCATTCGCTTCGGTGGGCTCGGCGTCCGCAAAATTTCCAGTGTAAGCTTACCGGCGTTCCTGTCCTCGGTCCACAGCACCGAAAAGTTAACCACAAGAATCTTAACTGCTTCTCAGGTTGACTTTGAAGTGCCGTGTTTGACTGATGCAATGAACGCCTGGAAAGTGGCCTGTCCGGGTACGGACAAGCCCGAGAACCCGTTCTCCCAGAGACAGTGGGATGAGCCGCTCTGCAGGTTGGTACGGAATAACCTCATTAATACGTCCACCAATACTGCTGAGCGTGCCCGCCTACTGGCTGTGGGGGAATGGGAGTCGGGCCTCTGGCTTCAGGCGCTACCGTCACCCAACATAGGCACTATGCTGGGTGATACCACTTTCCGGCTCGCTATAAGTCTGCGTTTGGGCGCTCCTTGTGGGGCCCCACATCGCTGTCAGTGCGGTGAAGCAGTCGACCGCCTCGGACACCATGGCCTTTCCTGCAGCAAGAGCGCCGGCCGGTTGGCACGGCACGCAAGCATTAATGACATCATCCGTCGGGCTCTTGTCACCGCCGGGGTGCCAGCTGTTTTAGAACCCAATGGCTTGGTACGCGACGATGGGAAGAGACCAGACGGAATGACCATAATGCCTTGGAAGTTGGGTAGGCCTTTGGTGTGGGATGCAACCTGTGTCGACACCCTCGCGCCATCCCATCTTCCTAGCACGGCGGGCTGTGCTGGGGCGGCTGCTGCAGGTGCAGAAAACCTCAAACGGCGCAAATATAACAACCTTATTGGTAGCTATATTTTTGAGCCGTTTGGGGTTGAAACACTAGGGCCGTGGGGTCCGAGTGCTCATCGAGTATTTCGGGACATCGCCAAGCGGTTGGTCGACTCTTCACGTGACCAGAGGGCTGGTCAATTTCTAGGTCAAAGAATCAGCATTGCCATCCAACGTGGCAATGCTGCCAGCCTTTTGGGCACTTTTCCCACTGACAGCGATGCGGAAGAATTTTTTGACGCCCTATGAGCCCTACTTTCTATAATACTTTTTATTTCGTTTTGTATATAATTTTAGTGTTAGATTGTATATAAAAATAATAAGAATGATTAGATTATAAATAAAATAACAATAAAGTTAAAGTTTGTAATTATTGTTAATACATCGAGTAGAAGAAAGAGGTCCTTCAAAATTAAGTGTTTTTTGGATTACTTATTTATTTTCAATGTGAAGTCGAATTAAATTAAGTAATTAAGAATTAAACTAAGTATTTTTCTTTTTTGATTTATTTAAAAATCTTGTGTTACTAAATAAAATGGACATACTTCTACCAATATAGTTTAGAATTTTTATTTTACGTAAAACGCTTTCAGTGTAAATTAAAACGAGAGTTTTAAACAGTGCAGAGTAATGATCCTAACTATCAAGAGGTTTACACAGGGCAAAGGTTTTTCTTAAAAGCCACGGAAAGGAAGTGATCTATTGTTCGGATGGGCCGGATTTTTATCAAATTCGTATCTTGGAAATTAGACACAATTTTCTTGGGCAAAACAAAAGCCTGAAACTAATTGAATGCAAGTAGAGCACGAAGAAAAACCTCGCGCCATTCTAGATGTATTAACGGAACGGTGAGAATTGAGTTAGCTTGTAGATTCCCACCACGTTCGTTCGCCTTCATTCACGCGACTCTAACGGCGTAGATAATAGAGACTTACTGCGCACTTTACTCCGCCATACCTACAGCAATAACTCTCCCGGAGTAGTTTTCACGCGAAAAGTAAAAGACGAGATCGAGGGAATCGACCTGTGGACGATACCAAAAAAGTTTTGACGGGGCTTTTTATGAACTTTCATAACGGAACATTTAACGAGGGCAGGCGATGACGGCAGTCCTTTGCCCCACCGTCCCTAAAGACGTAAAAAGTTAAACTTTGCGATTATTGTTTAACTTGGGCGCACTGTCCATTGAGGCGTGTCCTCATAGACCGCCTTATATCAAACGCTTGAACGCGGAAGCCGAGCCACTCCTTCATCTCCCCTTTGTTGTAACATGTTTTATGATTTTTTCCTTTAAATAAGTATTCTTTTCACATTATACTTTTGTGTTGTCCTTTTAGAAATTCAGTATTATTCAGACTATTATATTTTCTGTTGTACTCAGTTTTATTTAAAAGAGCTTGACCTTTTAGCTCTACCATTTCAAATTGTAGCCGGTCAGCATCCTAACTAATAATATAAATGCGAAAGTGAGTTTGTTTGTTACGCTTTCACGCTAAAACGGCTGAACGGATTTGTATGAAATTTGGCACCGGGGTAGACCATGACCTGGAATAGGACATAGGATACTTTTTATTCCGATATTCCCACGGAATCGAGACTTACGCGGGTGAAACTGCGGGGCGCAGCTAGTTTTGTGTAACGAAGAAAAACATAGATTACGGGTTAATGAATCCAGCCTTGATTTCTTTGAACAAGAAACAATTCACAAGCGCTATCGAGAAATCTCTGAATAAACGCAATCCTGTGAAAAAAAAACACGAAGAAGCTTTTAACCTCTCGTTAGCACTAAACGTAATCAGAACTGAGGCGGACTTGAGAAATGATCCGGAACCTTTATTTCCCGAGAACGTACCTATATTTATAATGGTTTTAATTCGTTCCAGAAGGTGGGTGTCTGTTCCATGAACAGCATACCGAGATCCATCACCGAACCGCGGCTCAGATTGGCCTGTCAATTACGTCACTGCTTTTCCACCCTTAATCTGTCATCTAGACACCAATTAAGGGGAAAACTGCCACTACGAGGAGTAGCAATAATTTATCTTTCAGAAAATAAACCTCAATACGATTTTACCCCCAAAAATTATATTGAATACAAAGTTCAGAGGCAAGCTCAATGTACCAAACGACGCGCAATTATTATGCGGACATAATTATTAGTATACATTTGTTACAACCACATTATAGTGCCAGTATCATTACTAAAACACGACCAATATTTCTGTTATTCTTCTGATTTTCATTGTGATACGAGGCACGAGTATGAACTGGTATGTATGTATGGCACATTTGTTACTGTCATAGTAAATATAACGTAAATAAAGAGATATGTTACCTTTCCTCAGTCGTTTGGGATTAAGCCAAGTCGAGTCCGTTGACAAAGACACGACTGTTGTGTTGTCACGCAGCGCTCGCATTCACGAATAACCGTACCTATTGGTACGTACGGTAGCGTGAAATTCTGGAATCGAATGTACGTCGTGTTTCAGAGCGGTTGGGAGAGTACGGGACTTCACTCGATGCCCGTCTTCTGTGCAGATTACACTTATTCTATAGCTGCCCTTCTGAAATTACACACAGTGTAAAGAGTTACTGATATTTTGGTTTAACGCAATCTCCAGTGAATGTATTCAAGCGTTTGCAACACTAGATGTGGCGCATTGCCAACCATTCTCACGTACTCTCTAACCCGTTACTGTGGCAATTACAGTTCATGTTTTTATTTCTAATTTATTTGTAAACAATAATCAGGAAATGCTTTATTACTAATGTTATTAGTTCTAACCATTTTATAATTGTTATTGTAGAGCCTTTGGACTACATAACAATGGAAATTAAAATTAATTGACGATTACCAGACATGGCTGTTTTGTCATAGTTGTATTAAATAAATGTAAAATACGATTATTAATACAACGAAAGCAAATAATTTTTGAATGCTGAACGAGCGTATATGTAACTAACGGATTACACGCGGAAGTATAAATCACATGTAAAGCTTTATGGACATTTACAAAAAGTGCAGGAATACAGATTTGTTTATAATGCAGCGCTGTGCTCGGTGATTGGATGGTGAGCGAAACAAAAGTTCCCCAGCTTTGTTTTGTTTGCTTTTTAACTTAATTAATTCGCTTGCTCCCAACAGCAACGCGCCGGCAATATTATTATATTATAATAACTTACGTACACATTTGCATGATTTAATCAGCCATTGGTTTAATAAAGCGTAGATTTAATTGACTCCAAACGTTGATTCGATTTGCATTTTGCGTTCACCTGTTAACGTCAAAACACGGGTTTGTATCAACGAAAAAGGACGTGTATCGGCAATATAATTATAGTACCCGCAGCTTTTCTTTTTTAGTGTCTAATAAAACTCGGACAACGTTTACGAAGACAATACCATAAAAATTGGCATAAAATCACGGCGCCGAAAATTTTATATCGCGATAGTATTACGTTCATAAACCGTGTAGAGGAAATGATTGGATGAATGCGGCGATTTTAACGAACATCTGTCTTCGTTGTAGTTAAAATTTATTATTCGAATGAATTTAACTGTAATAGCATTGAATGATGTTTATATGTTATCGGCATTCATTCAGACAGAACTAAAAAAGAAATGGAATTTCACACAGCAATGGAATGGAATTTTATTACAATTTCATTTTTCTAAGTTGTAAGCAAACAAGATACTGTTTATTTTAAGGTAGGTTAAGGCGGGTTAACCTTACCTAATGTTTGTTATTGTATACGGTAACCAAATAATCGTACGCTTGAATATACGTACTCAAACATATACAACCATAAAAATCTCATAGAAACACCAAACGCAACCGAAAGTTGTCGTTGGAACCGAAAAATATATCCGTAAATCATATGTTTATTTGTACGCGAAAGGCGGTACCTGGCAATACCGGCTCCAGGTGGTTTTATTGAAAACTCCGGACAATTCTATGACACAAAGACCTTAATTTATTCTTGAAATGGATTTATTCTTTCCATGTGTTGGGAGCTGGTGACAGAGGGCCCTTAAGGTTAATGTAGGTCTTGTCATCGGAAATTGGAGCGGCCAAAACCGTGCGATTTGTCAGCTGTCATGTGGAATTGAATCCTAAAGGTGTGTATAGGAAAATTTACTCGAACAGGAGTGCGGGATATTAATTTTTAAGCGCTATGAAATATAAATATAATGAAATATATAAAGCTATGAAGTTTTTTTTATATTAGTAAATAAAAGATAACTCAGAAGCTCCTAAAGTTAGTCGACGTCTTTATGCGTGACGTTCAGAAGTTATAAAGAAAGCGATTGTTCAGGGTAGGATATTATTTTCTCCAATAAAACGCGTAAGCAATATCAAAGATAGCTGTGTGACACTTTGTCTTAAACGAACCCTTTGATGCTTCGACTTCCTCAACAATTTTCATTTCCCCGTTGAAGTCTTCTGCTCAAGTAAAGTTCCCAGCATGCCAATTTTAACTCGAAATCTGTTTCTAAGACTGTTTCAAATGAGTTCACATCATACAATTCATCGAATTTTCTTATGGATACCTAACCTTTTGTTGGAATCCACTTGATCTTAATTAAACTTTTAAAATTAAGATTCTATTTAAATATACTTTGTAACAATTAGTTAAGATAATCTTTTTGAAGATGTTTGAGTTTACTTTGAATTAGTGTGTTTTTCTTTAGATTCAACTCGCTTACGGCGACCGCGACCCGTAGAAAATTAGAAAAACTCAGTAATTCATATTCGCAGCAACTAAAAGTGTTCAAGTGTCGACGATTCACGCCCGCTTCGGAAAACATTCACAGCGAGAGAGTTCACTAGCAAAATAACAACGTCCATTTGTAACAAAAAGTCCATTCATCAAACGAGATAACAATGTCACGGCGTTATCAAAACATGACCCGTGAAGCGATCACAATGTTTTGCTACGCGAATTCCGGCCCGCAGCAAAAAGTTAACACAATGGAAAAGTTCGCGCTTCCCAAATAAATCGTGTCATTTATACGTATTTATTATTACCTCCGTTTGGTTTATTATGGCCACATTTGAGACAAATGATTTTTATATAGAACTTGATATTTGTTCTATAGAAAAAACTGCAATAGGTATGTGCAACATTCGTGTGATCTCCGGTTAAGAAAAAGCTACCCCATCTCATGGGTGTCATGGGTGTAAGAGGCCACTATGGGATTAAATCAGGTGAATGCATTGAAGCATTAACCTGTACATAAATAACACCGTTCTGCCAAAATATGGTTCCCCAGAGAATTGAGAAGGTGAATGAAGCAAATGTTATTCTGCACATCGAAAACTCTACATTGAAATGGAAGAGACGTTTATAAACAATAATAGTTACCTTTTGTTAGTGGCAGTATTGAATATGGTGAATATATATTAAATTACGTTCAACGGTACTCCAATCGTACGTTATTGAAACGTAAAACACAATCGAACGCAGCATTTGTCGCGGTGCCACGTAGCAATAAGACGGTCGCGTGTGTACTCTATAAATCCGTGCGAAGTTCAGCAGCGTGGCAGCGCAGCGCAGCGCTGCAGCGCGGCAGAGTGAACGGTGTCGGGGAGACTGTAACAAGTGCAATACAAAACAATATTCCGGAGTAATTTCCTCAGAGGAGGCAGGGACCTCCCGCCGTTCGCAGCTCGACGCTAGACGCCACCCGCTTGTTGTTGCACTCACAGACAACGCTTTGTCATTTTCTTTACTTCAACCACTTTGAGGTCATTAATCCTTTGCAATTAATCGTCTATTTTAATGTTTGACAGTTTAATTGTACGTCTATGGGGAAATGGAAGAATCGGTTCTGTTAAATATAAAAGATACAAACTATTTGGAATTTTCAATTTGTCTGATTGCATTTCGAAACCTTAAAACAGATGAAAATAAAAACGCGCAGCTAAAATCCTTGCCAGATCATGGTTTCATTAAACAGAAATCTATGAATGAATAGCAGAAGCTTCCAATAAGTGTAAGTAGGGTAAACAAATCAAAGCTGAACGCACGTGTTAAATTTTTTTAACTGTTTGAGTTAAGGTGCCTTTTCCTGTGACTAATAGTTGGCACAGCGCCAAGTGCACGACTGCAATTAGCCAAAATTATGCTCAAAAACAAGTTCGGAAGCAATTAGCAGATGTAGACTCAACTTAAGGACTAGCTAAACCAGTTTACTGAAGTCCGACACCGGATGAGATTTGTTTTACTAGTTTATCGGTTTGAAAAAAAAAAAAACTTTTCTTGTATTTTTGGACTGAGAATTTTTGGACTGAGAATTTTCTCAGCTTTAGGTATTTGTTTTGGGAGAATATTACAATTGATATAAATGAATTGATTTATATGTATATCACGCTACGAGCCTATCGATGTTTCACAAACATTTCATTGTCGTACCTCTGATATCGATTTAAGTATGCGATATCTAAATGTGGAAGTAAACAGAGCAGTAAATATCTATTGTCTGCGCCATTAGGGCGAGTAAATAAATGAGCCGGACCGGACGCGCAGGCGACGCGAGACGCAACTAGACGGAGTATAGTCCTCAAATAGATACAACACGTCACATGCCTACATAAAAAAAATGCTTAAATTAATGTTTACTATATGTCCGAAATCACAAAGAGTTCTACAAGGATCATCAATAACAACATCTGAGAAAAATTGTGATGAAAAAGCATCATCATTATATTCATAGACGTATCCAGTGAACACTGCACTGAATAAATAGTACCTAAGTATAGCAAAATTCACAAGAATAGCCCATGGTCTGTGTGATAAAACATCATCATCTAAGGCTTTACAGCCGCGTGTGGGCCTTAGCCTGGTCAAGTATATTTCTCCAACGAGATCTATTTGTGGCTTTTTCTCTCCAATTTCTCACTCCTACAGTTCTTAAGTCTTAGTCTACGTCATCCAACCATCTGAGCTTAGGCCGCCCTCGACTTCTACGCCCATCTGGTTTACTATCCCAAACGGTTACTCCGTTTGGGTGCTCTTGTCTCGTCCATTCTTGCGAAATGTCCAGCACATCGAAGACGACCTATTTTGATGGTTTTTATTATATTTGTGATAAAACGTCCATGTCTTCAAAGCTAAACACAATTTATCAAACACAATCAATATTCACGAACAATCTGATGTGACGAAGCTATTCGAATGTCTAATCCAAGCAGCGTGTGTACCACTCAAAGCAGTGTGTAGCAATAGTGTTCCTAAACATACACACACTACACTACAACATACTCGTACGTAATACATAGTGACAAGCTCAAAGGCTATCCACAGCAGGCTGTCCTTACTAAAGCGATGGCCTGTGACCACCACATTAACCCATTTTCCTAGTCGATACCTAGACGTAGTAATGGATGACAAACAACAGTTTTGTACATGAATAATACGAATAATATTATTGTTTATATTCGTTATATTATAACTGCAAGTACAAGTCGAACAAACTTTAATATTTCCACTACACTGCTAATACTCATTTTTATCATGTGCGTAATGCATTTTTAAGACTAGTCTTTTACAAGAAAGACTTAATTACTCGGAGAATTCACAATTTGTTGCCTGTATACCAAATTACATGTTCGACTGTACATAATGTTTCCTATCCACCGATAACCTAAAGGTTATATTCGTTTTGAAACTGTTTTTTATCATTATGTCGGCTAAATCAAAGTTTTTTCTCTCTGAACTCCCAACTATTGTCGAGGTACAATTTTACTTCAAAACTTTTACGCTCCTGTTTGAATATTTTTATGCTCTTTTTGTGCATGCAGTACCTACTTTTTTGTGAAATAGGGACGATAGTGTTGAAATGACTTTTTATTTATTTATGCAATATGCGTTCTTTACTAGTCCTAATTTTTTGAAACGTGATGTAGAATCAAAACGTAGTACTTACCTACAACAAAATCTCACTTTATTCTAAATTAACGACTATTCTATTTTTATAATATCCAGTACCTAAAATTAGAACAATTTGTACGAGTAAATACTCGCTCATAGTGTATTATTAAGTGTTATTAGTTCAGACGTGAACTATCAATCGACAGGCCTGTGTTGGAATACCAAGCACTAGAACTACGTCAGACACTCATCTTCATATATTTTTTTTATACTTATCTATCCATTAACAGCTACTCTGTACATATAATAGTATGGATTAATTTGAAAACCCCTAAATTTACACAGTATGAATAAATAAATAGTATTATGAATTGTAAGTTAAAATAAAGTTTGTTTTGGTTATTTCTACATTAAATTTTTCGTTGGAGTCTCATTTTTTAGTTAAAGAAGTAAAGTTACATAAAGAAACCGTGTTTAATGGTGACAAGTTTGATCTCCATGGCTCATCAAAATCGAACCACTACCAAGATTTTCTTTCTGGCGACAAATAACCCAAAAAGTTTTGCCTTTTCTACACACTCAATAACGATTTATTTTAAAACGTTGTTTGTAATTTGATTAGTAGGCTCTGGGACAGATGTCCCAGAGCCAGATCTGGTAACAAGACTTTTTTTCACCACACATGGATACTTTTCCCGCAGAAGCCGCCCAAGTAGTGGCGTTGCTGAATTCTGGTCTTAGTAAACCTGTTGTGGCTGCAGGGCTACATCTAAACCTCTTGTCTGTTCATAGAGTGTACAAACGCTATCGGGAGACTGGTTTATTCTCGCATCGTCCAGGCACTGGTAGGAATCGGGCCATTTCTAAGCGAGACGACCGATTTAATGCAACAGTTTTTTAGTGAAATCGACGCCTTTACGCTTTGAACTGCAGCAACTGCTTAGTGTTGTTCAAAGGGTCACTGTGAGTAATTCTACAATTAGACGAAGATTGAATGAACGTGGATTGGTACCACACAAGCCAGCCAAGCAATGGGCCGAACTGAAGAGCGCGCCTTCAGTTTGCACGTGAGCACTTATATTGGTTATACAGTATTTTCTAATAATCGATTAAAAACGTAAACTTGAAGTGTAGATTTTTTTTATGAGAAGTAGGAGAGAGCTTTTTGTATACACGAATACATGACAAGCCAGTATAAGCTGACCTCGCATTGAACGGAAATCCTATACAATGCGTGATCAGCATAAACTGGAAATGTATAGCTTGATATAGTCGTGTCTACCGACTCTTTACCTTTTATTGTCGTAAAGTTTTAATAGCGATTACGATGGTTTGTGATAACATGTGTTACAACAACAACACAATACATCACAAATCCTTCGGTGAAGGGTGTGTAAAACATTACTAGGAACCTCACAATCTCAAATGAGGAAAATATCGAATCATCATCTGCCTAGCCTTTTCCCAACTATGTTGGGGTCGGCTTCCAGTCTAACCGGATATAGCTGAATACCAGTATTTTTCATGGAGCGACTGCTTATCTGACCTCCACAACCCAGTAACTGGGTAACACGATATCCCTTGGTAAGACTGGTTGTCAGACTTTCGGGCTTCTCACAACCCGTAACGACTGTCAAAGATCCACAAATGGCAGCCGGGACCAACGGCTTAACGTGCTTTCCGAGGCACGGAGGAGTCTCGATATGTAAAGATGGCCACCCATCCACGGACCAACCTCGGCAAGCGTAGCTTAACCTGATGGATCGACCCGTGCGGCTGTTATTACTTAGCCACGAGCTCCTCCGTGCCTCGGAGGAAAATATCGAATAAAGAGTAAAAAATCCTTTCATAATGCAACAGTCCGTCGATAAAAGATAAAACGAACAGTTTCTTTAAAGCAGTTCAAAAGAAAGACACTGGGATTAAACACAAGTCCTTATTTGTATGTTCTAGACTTATAGTAATACCTATGTATGTGTGTGCCTTGATTGCGTCTGTTCCTAGATCGATATGACGAACTAGTTAACTGTAGACTAACTGCGACACACGAAGATGGAACCTCGACATCCTTTAGATTGAATAGGTATAATTTTGAACTAAAGCAGTAGTTTCTAGCTTCCGCTTTTCTAGGGCTTTGTTGGTACCTAAGTGGCCCTAGTCTCATTATTGTATTGGTTTTGAGTGAGATATGGTTCGGTCTAATTCCAAGAGGAGTGTTATAGGTATCTGTGTTCGTTATCAGTAATCTGTGGTTACCATCAATCCCCCATGTGTCGTGACATCATGTGATTTTCTCTCGACCATCCACCCCAACGGTCTTGTTATTTTTTTAGTTCACAAATTGATTTTAATACGAACCATGACACTCTGCTAAAGCATTGAATCAGGATTACGTAGGGTATATGTACGACTATGGTACTACATGTAGTATTGTATTTACATGTACACATAATGTCATGTGCGTGGCCGATCAGTAATTGTGTTAATTATAAATGCACGAGTGAACAATAAAATATTAAAGTCGAAAATATCATATAATTACTCACAGGCCCATTCATGCGAGTGAGCTTTAAAATGCACAAGTATTTTGAAATTCTGTTGTGAAAGTTCATTGATAAGCGGCGGGTTCATTGACTTTACGTCATTCATAATCGTTCGAGTGAAATAAATCTTTTGGAGCGTTTAGAAGATAAAACAATAATTAATCACGGTTAGATAAGTGTGTCTGGAGGAGGCATAATGTGAGGTCGGAGTGGCTTGCCTCCGGGGATACATCCTGTACCTCCGAGTTGCCTATAAAATTTTACGAGCACGCCGTATGAGCCATTATAGCTCTTGTCGATGTCACTTATGAGTGTCTGACGTGGTTTGTAACTCGAATTTAGTTTTAAAATGAAAATTCAAACCCGTTTTCACGTATGAATTTCGAATTGAAACGTAATAACAATAATTTGTTGCACGGTCGTTGAAAGCCGAGGTTTTAATAAAATAAAATACCAATCGTTAAGAAAGTTGGATTAAATATTTCGACAGAGTTCAATTATACAGATACAATTATTTTATATTTTTCTTCCATACTTAAATTTTTTCGTTCAGGGAATCCATGAATTAACAATTAGGCAACACGGATTAAATTAACATATTATTCTGGTAACCTATCAATTAAACTTTATACCAACGGAAAACAATCTCGAATTTCGTCAACCTAATCTTGAATATTAGTTTGTACTATTTAGCATAATTGAGTAATAATGTACGACATGTTACGAACAATATAAGACAGCTACAGCACATTCATGTTCGCTTCAGAAACGCGTTTGCCTCAGGGTAATCATTGCGAGCAGAGTTAACGAACTCGGAATACAAATCGAATGTAGGTGACATGTAGTATTACCAACATACGTACGCGTCTTCGAGGACGTCGTCTGATACATTCCATCTACATATACAACAATGTTTATTGATATACAATATACGTTACTTGCGTATATACCTCTGATAATAAAATGTGTGCTCAAAGTACGTGTTTAAAGGGCTGTTTATTAGGTACGGCTCAGTTTTTCGTCAAGGTGCGTGTGTTTATTTGGGTGCGGCAACAGAATAGGCTGCTTACACATAAAACAGCCTTGTTTCAGTCTTCATGACACCTTCGTGAACAGTAAGTTTTATTATTTCTGTGTTGTTGTTTATTTCATGAGAAGATCATAATTACAGTTTATTTAGGATGGGAAGAGAAAAAACATGTTTCTTTTTGTTTTGTTCACTTACCTAATACCTACTGTTTTGTAGGCAATTTATTGAAATAAGTTTGAAACAGTATCGTAGGTATGTATGTACTGAATAATTGAAATTTCTCATAACCATAGATATCCTCATAACCCTAATTCTTCTCAATAAGTGAAGCAATTAATTAAATTACCCACATACCTATATAAATGTAAAAAAGTTGAATAAAGTACCTAACAGTAATAGTTCAAATACATAAATACTGCAATTCCATAATAAAAGGTCAACAGTGGTATTGACCTCAAAACACAAGACAGTCGAGCTTAATTAACACTCCTTCCAAGTACCGACCATTGAGGAAAGGGCGTTAGTTTGCTTAAAGTATGTTCTAGCAAATTATTTCCTCTGTACGAATAAAATACTTGCAAAATGAACTCCGTCGGGGCACACTGGAAATGCCGTTCAGTAGCAATTAAAACTTTCTTACTGATCAAACTTTTACAGTCACATCTTCACGAGGACAAGTTGTCCGTGAGAGTCTGAAGGAGCGTAAATGTGACTACAGTTACCTCACGAAATGGTCCCAGCACTAACATAACTTGCCTGACGTATCGTCGCATACGACTGTAGACTTGCCAGGCTACGGAGTGTTTAGTTTCGTATCGTATCGTGAGACGTAGGTATACAAGTTGTTTCTTTGTAGGTAGCGCGTTCCATTTTATTTGCACTGATTTGGATAAAGAGTAATGGGTTGTAACCAATCTGGCTTTAACTATGTATCTGTTTCCATTTTATTGACTTATTTTGTAAATCACCTACTTTATTTCCAAGACCAGCCAAGGGGTATCGAATCACCCAGTTACTGGGTTGTGGAGGTCAGATAGGCAGTCGCTCCATGTAAAATACTGGTATTCAGCTGCATCCGGTGAGACTGGAAGCTGACCTCAACATAGTTGGGAAAAGGCTAGGCAGATGATGACCTTACTTTATTTTTATTTTGACAGAAATCATAATTTAAGGGAAGTTCTACCAAGAATTTACTATACTTTTTAATTACTTAGTAAGAACTAATTCTAAGCAGAGCCTCCACTCTCCTCTACTCTATTCAAATTAAAATCAGAATACTTTACCTGATGTTACGATAATTCCGCACTAATGTGGAAACTTTTCCTAATAGTTATCAAGTTCTAAACGTATTTTGAGAATACACGTACTCGTATCGATTTTCGTATCAAATTATTTAGCGTGAAATAGTATTAGAATCCCTGATTCATTGATTTATGAGATATTTTTAAAGCTAAGTGATAAAACGTCGGTGACATGACTACTAGAACTAGAAGGCGAAGTTCAGTTTTATGAACTTCTTTATGTTTTATACATACGTGAATTCGGGACATATACTAGACTCATGCGTGTATTCCAGTGAAAATAAACACTTCTTCATGCATGAGATTTCACTGAAGATAATGGAGTCGCATAAAATGCTCGGATTTTACGGCTGCGTTGTTTTCAAATCATGTTTTATTTGCTGATATGTGAGCTCGTTAAAACTTTATATGAAATATTTGAATTATATTATCCTTTGAGGTAAGAAATTGTTATGAATGTTTGAAAGGACCTCCTTGACTGTATTATATTCTTGAGATGACCGCAGCGGTTTGAAAATGAAATATACTTATATTTGATGTGAAAAGATATACCTAATGTTGGGATGATTACTTCTCAGAATCGAATCTGGCTTTTTAGTAATAGTCTAGACAAGTACCTAGTAAGCCTGGATTCGTGAAAAGTCATAATCATTCGTTCAGTTAAATTTAATTTAATTTACACTTTAATTTCATCTAGTAAGATTAAACTTCAAATATACTCAAATCCAAGTAGATAAGTTAATTATGTGAGTGTTAAACAAAATTAATGCATTAGCAATATGAGACCCAAGCTTCATTCAGTCGCCCCCAAGGCAACATCGCCGATCTTAGCACATCGTTACCGTTAAAAAGTCTAACTAATATCGTGAAAGAAATAGCATCACGTTAATCCGCGAGTCACCGACTTAATTAAACGGTAGAAGAAATGTGGCCGAGGATGGCGCATCAGTCAAGTGAGCCGGGGACGGTTACCCCCTCAAATCCGTGTAAGCCCGACGTCGCTCCTGAGACGGGGCGGCAGCCACTGACAGATCACTACTCACTGTCCCTGTACACTCGCTGCAATAACAATCCCATCTTTTATGCAGTCGCTTTGATTCTATTCTACATTATTTTTTGTCCACTGATGGAATATAGTACCTATTTTTCATAAGATAGAAAATTATCGCAATATTCACGTATTTGTTTACTGGTTGGATATAAATCACTTCTCATCAAAACAATTTTCGTAAACAAAACCAAAATCAACATAAGACGCTATTATTCTCGCATTAATAAGATATACAATAACCGAAATGCAATGATGCCTGCTATCGGTTCAGCTTATGCAGTATCTGGGCTGTTAATTAAGTCTGCATGCAATTTGCATCTAGGCGGATTGGAGTCGCGAACTTCTGATTATTTGAATAAGATTTCGCAGAGCAATATTAAGGAAATTATTCGTGCCATGGAGCACCAAGTAGAGACGGCGCGGAATAAAGTAAGGTGCCTATTGTAGTAACGATTTAACAAAGACGTTAAGTGCTCCGTTGTCGCAAATGTATTAAGGAAATATATTTAATTGCATATAATCACATTTCACGGAATTAAATTTCGAGCGAAGTTTCTGAATGTCTTGAAATTGTAACCGTTGTAAGAATAGTTAAGATTTATATCTACATCGATGTAACCATATTCATTTAGAAAAGCTGTTCTGTATGAATAATAAACAACATAAATATTGGAGCCGTACTCCAAAAACCACCCAAAACAAAATACATATTATCCGCTTACAATCATCATGCTTATCTTTGTGTTACGAGTGGCTCCGCCGACCTCGCCACCGCAGCCGATCCTATGTTTCATGTGTGATGTGAGCTCGTCTCATTTCGCTTAGCCTGACATTTTGAGTGCCCCTGACCACCCTCTCCTTAGATATAGGTCGTCATAAATATAATCTTACTTAGGGTGACATTGTGTGTTCTTTTTTCACTTAATATTTTTCCTGCTAAAGGTCCCCGGCGGCGATTACATAAACAGGATTCAACCGCGACCTTAATGCGCCTAATAAAGTTTTACGACGGACCCTTGGCAAAAACGTGAACGTTTCAAGGCGACAATGCTTTTATCTTTTCTGTTTTACTGATTGTTTTGTTCTTTACAATTAGGATTAGACATTGAGTATTAAACTTATAACTTAATGTAGACAGCCAAAATTTTTGACTTGTCAATGAAAAGCGAAAAATACACAAGTTCAACTTTGTTTGTTCCGTATGATGAGGCCCTTATAGCGCTCCTTTTTTCAAGTTTAAGGAAACGTTTTATTCAATGTGAGTCACACCAAGCCTTAACTTAATCTCAACTAAATTTATTAACAGAGGCTACTTCTTTGTAATAATAATTGTTCTTCTGATTAATTATTGTAAGCACACAGTGCTTTTTAGGTTAATAGACGACTATGTAATTAACCTAACAACAGTTAGACAGTAAACCAGTTAGATAAACATTTCCAGTCTCCATGCTTCTGTTTTACAATCCGAATATCTACTTTAAAAAGTGTAGAGCTGTCGTGAAGGATGTAATAAATTACGAAAAAATCTCAAAGGAGTTCCCCTTTTTGTACTTTAATAATGTAAAACATTACAGAAGCAATTTTGTCGTATTACATTCCTTGCAGTAATTAGCTAGAACCTCTTCGATGTTAGCTCGCACGAAGTCTCTCCCGGAATCGCTTAACATTCCTGAACGTCGAGGTTCGTTTGGAAATCACTTCTTAGCTTCGGTGAGATCTGACATTGATGTATCGTCTACTTCTATATACAAACTTAGTGCTGATGACTAACTTATTATTATTTTATATAGTTTTGTTTAAGTCTGCACTTTCGTTTATTTATGAGCAAAATAAACCTTGCTGAAGGAGCAACCAGTCTATTATCATGAACAAAATAAGTCTATTAAGACCAAATTTACGACCTGAAAAATTCTCACAGTGTAATAAAATACAAATAATACGCGCTTAAAAATAAAATGAAGTAATTTAGTCTCATAATTTCTGAGTTAATATGGGATTTAGTGTAAGCTGTGCTCAAATATTCTTTGCAAATGAGACGTCTACGCATTTTATAAACATTTCTTACAGTTTATACCTTGTTTATACAATACACAGCGGTAAACAATTTTGTTTACTTGTGATTTATGTAAACACTTGTTTCTAAATGATTATGGCCTGGAGTCTGGAATTAATGCAATAAATCAATGTCAGGACATGTTTACGAGCTAACAGAGTTAATTCCAGTGTGACATGACGTTTATATTCGTGAATAATTGTTGATTGCTTGCACCGTGAGTCCGCATCTAATGCAATAAACTTAATATAATTGTCATAGTTATGTTTATCAGTGCACTGCCAGCAATGTTGGCCTTATTATTAATTCTGCGATTTATGGGTTGAATTTGAGTTTAAAATATTTTTATTTTTTTGGTATGGTCGGCCATGCCTAATCCTTGCGAATGTGTCATACATAGATAATCATGGTTTTATATATTCATAATTTTCTCTAAAGTAGAGATTGAATGTCTTGCTGCGAATAGGTCGTGAAAGAGGCTTAGGACAACCATAAAACAGTATCAAAAGATTATCACCAATCAGTTTGTCCAACGTGACGATTATACCTCCACCCCTGTCTCCCCCACCCACAGCCATACTCATGGTCGACATGATGAGTATTTTACTAGCTTGACGCGACGTAATTGTAATGCCTCAACAAATAATCCGTGTTTCCTGTTAGCATCACAAATACAATAAACTTAAAAAATAATAAAACTTCTGCATGTAATAATATTTAATCGAATGACTGTCAGCGATATGGATTGAAATTAAATTAATTATGGTGATTATTGATTCGGGAATGGCTACAGACGCGGGAGACCGGGGAGCGCTGGAAACGACTGAAAATGCAGTAATATTATGTTAAATAAACCGGAAAACGATTACTCGTAAAAATGGTGCAATTTTCATACATAATTTTCCTGTAAATATCGGAAAATGCAGGGGTGATTTGTACCTTGATGTTTTAAATACACTGGAATTATTTGTTCTTATGCCATAGAGAAAAGCTTTAGTAAAGGCTTTATATTATCCAGTGCATCTGTCGCAGTGGTGTATTAGTCAGACTTGTTAGAAATGAAACAATTTTGACTGGAATAGGTACAAAAATAAGCAAAAAGGAATATTTTGAATAGTTGTGATTGTGAGTTCTTTGCTAGATTCGTACCTAATTAGTGGCAAATCTCCGTGGACATGCCATTTGATCTTAGGAAGGAAGTCTCAATTTTGCTTTTTATACGATAAACGACCTTATCGAGTACCAGTAAGCCATTTACTTGAACAAACGTTGGGAATCCAAGTAAAAAACTACCAACAAGCGAAAAACTTTCGCAGCGGGATTATTGAAAATTGCTTGGATTTCAGGGATAACAAAGTCTTGTTCACAGGTTTCACCGACTTACACGTTTTAGTTTTCTAGTTCAGTGACCTTAATCCTGTTTTTATTGAGTATGTGAAAATGTCCTTAACTTTTAAGAAGGCTTACGTTAACGAAACTTTATCCTCGATATAAAGTCAATGTGATTAAGCGATTATATTACGAAACATGAAGATATTTAAGCCAATGTACGGCCCACGTGTATTTTATATCAGATTTATTTATTTGCATAATGTACACTTAGTTACAGGCTAGGTTAAAACTTATGAGTACATGACCCTGTTAGGGCGCAGCAAGTATTATTACATTTTACTTAAATCTAGGTTAAATATTTAGAAGATAACATTATATTGCATAGGTAACTATTAGATCAATATCACAACATTCATTACTTATTATTACTATTATTCCCTATTAGTATTCTACGGTTGACTGCAAAACTAGTCGAGTTATCCCGATTTATTCATTTATTGGAAAATTAAACACACAGTTACTATGTAAAACCAATTTTACTATGATAACATGCAGAAAATTATTGCAGAAGCAGTCAAGCCAAGAGAAAACTTAGAAATAAAAGCGTTCATATTCAAACACGAATTTTATTTTCGAAAGCTATAATAATGGAATTACCTGGTTTAAAATTCTAAAGGAATTCAGGTTAAATAATTAGGTACGGGTAGCATGTGAACTGTAATACCGGCTACATCGCTAAGTTGTCGGTGTTCATTTTGCGAGATAATGAAGACTCACTATTGTGTTACAGTCTGACCTCCGCAACCCTTAGCAAGAGCGGATTATGGGAAGAAGACGTTAAGATGTTATCAACTAAATGCCCGTATTAATACAAGTTGACTTTTTAGCTGTTGTTTAAATTGCTTGTACCTTTAATACAAACCTAGTCTAAATAATATGTCTGTAATAACTTCAAGTAGGTATGTTGATAATAACATGTATAAGTAGTCAACGACTCATCTAGTAATTAATTTATAATTGACATGTAAGTAATTATTTACCTACAGTAGAGCCGTGGTGGCCCAGTGATAATGGCTGTAGCTTAGCTACTAGGTTGTAGGTTCGAACACCTGGCAGGCGCTTTACCTTTTGTAAATTATTTCATCACTACTGCTCTCAAAACAGTTAAGGAAAACATCGTGAGGAAGGAAAAAATACCGACCCGCACTGGAATCACGTTGAGGATTACGGCCCTCTCCCTCACAGAGAGGAGGGCTGTGTCCCAGTAGTGGGAACATTATAGGCTGATGATTATGCGTAATCATTTGAATATGATTGATTATCAAAATGCCGTATGTTGGTAAAAAAATAAAACGAGTCTATATTAAACCGATTCTGATTGATAGATACTGTAGTAGATGCCTATACAAATCGCATAGGAATGGATAATTATTAAACGATAAACGATTTTACAAAAAATAACTGTAATGTTGTACTTTTCAGCTACTTCTAACGACAGGTGCGAACGGCATAAAACATCATTTTAACGAAAGATGTGTGTTGTGTAACAAACAGATATTCAAGAATGGTTTCAGGGCACCTATAATAAGCCAAGATTTAAGTAGATAGGTCTCACAGAGAAGGGTCTGCACATGAAAAAAACCCTATAAGAGACAACCTTGTAGCAATTTGAAATACATAAATCAGTAAAATTCTTGTAAAGGTTACCAGCCTACGTTATCATTGAAATGTAGTGTACAGTAATAATTAGACTTAATTTAATTTATTAGTATACATTCCACTTTCCCTTTTAAAAAAAGCCTTTAAACGTCGCTTTTTGTTTGTAGATACAAAATGAGATTTCAGTGATGTTTGAAGGTACCGTTTAATTAATGTAATAAACGTTGTACCTAACGGCTCTGTTGAAGATTCAATTAAGTTTTAAACTTAAATAGAATTAATAAAATCTAATTACACGGTGATAGGGCTGACATACATTCATCCAATGTTACTTTAGTCGTCTATTTACTATAGAATTCCTTCTTTTATTTGCATCGGCCATTTTGAGTCTTCGAAAGTACTAATAAAGTTGAAATCTAAATCAAACTAGAACATTTTTTTGTTTTAAATATTACCAAAAAGTCTGGAAATTCAAACCTGTTTAAATTTATTATAGGTAAATTACTGAACTTTTCATCAGGGAAAATACAAGTAGGTAAAATCAAATCAAAATCAAAAGTCATTTATTCAAACTAGGCCGAGAATGAGCACTTTATGAACGTCAAAATGACATAAGACAGTCCCCTAAAACGCCCGCCCTTCACCACTTCCTAGTGCTTCAGCTGGGAACAAGAAGTGGCGAAACAAACTCCCCAGCAAAGCTACATACCTGATAAGTATTTAACTCTGCAGCTATAAAGATAATCTGTAATAACCACAATTTACATGAACTCCAATAAATCACCATTTAAAGCTGATTAAAACTGCACACAAAGTGGTTATTATTTATATTTCCCGCACAGGAATGCGGGAAAATATATGATATATAATAGATATGAAATAATGTCTTTTTATCATTGCTTTCCGTTCGACAGTTTATAACTAGCCGCGGGGTCCTCAACTAACATTATTGTTACGAGACTAAAATGATTGAATATTTGAAATGCAATAATGAACATGTTTTGTTTGCTATCCAATTTAGACATTGTACCTAATTGGTAGTTTGTAAACGTGTTTATTTGAAATATCATATAATTATTGGTATCAGCATTGTTAGCCAAAAGTTATTTGCAACGTCAAAACATACAATTAGACATCATCATTATTTTTCATGCCAATATCAAATTGCAATACGAGATGTTATTATACTACGTACAAAGTAATAATCCTAACTATCCAAACTCTATAATATAATATAATATACCTAATATTAATCCTAACTAATATTATAAATGTGAAAGTGAGTTTGCTTGTATGTTACGCTTTCCCGCTAAAACGGCTGAACAGATTTGGGTGAAATTTTGAACATGGGTAGACCATGGCCTGGATTAGGTCAAAGGATACTTTTTATCCCGATATTCCCACGGGATCAAGACTTATGCGGGTGAAACCGCGGGGCGCAGCTGGTATTGAAATAAAAGTTTTACAAAATGACCTAACTAATCAAGTCAGAAAATAAGTAGACTTCTTACTATACTTAGTTAAATGGCATTTCGTTGTGTAATTGATTTGACATAAACCAGCCTAATCTACACAAAGCTGACATTATTACCGTACATTTAAGTAGTGTAACCATACCTTAAACGGAACAAACACTCGATTACGGCGCGAACCTATTTTCGTAGGGTAAAACAGTTAGTGGATAATCCCGTTTTCTAGGCGCTCCGTCTAATTCGTTTGTAGAAGTTTACGTAGCGCCGCCCCGGGCTTGGTAGGGATCAGGTGCTTCTTAAGGCCCAGTCTTGATCCTCCCGAGGCGACCTCTGTCACGATTACCAGTCTCGTTATTGCCTCGCATATAAAACCATCGGCAAACTGTATAATTTGATTACCTATGGGATTTCATCTTCCAGCAGTCTTTTATTTTTCATTCTTGATAATGTTTTGATGGTGCTCTGCTTGGGTTCCATTCCTGACTTGTGTATTCTTAATTCAAAAGATTCATTTATTTTTTGCGCATTTTTGTGCAATTAAATTATTCATTACACCTTGTTTCAAACTCAAGAAGTATGAGAAAATAGATATTTTGTTTTATAAATCTTTTGTACTTACCTATGCTTCAAAAACATGCACGTAATTGAATCACAAAGTAAAAGTCTGTAATACCATAAAAAAACTTAATATAATAATTTCTGTTGCAGAACTTTTATGACATGATATGTTGAGAAATTGAAAAGTAAACAAGTCAATAGCATGGATAGCTATAAAAGTATTAATGTTTAAAGTACTCTTCTACAGTTTGATTGCTATCAATTTGAAGAGTACTACTCTAGTTTTATGTTGTTTACATAACATAATCAGCCTATAATGTTCCCACTGCTGAGACACAGGTCTCCTCTCTGTGAGAGGGAGTGGGCCGTAATCCACCACGCGGACCCAGTGCGGGTTGGTAGATGTCACATGTCTTCGAATTTTTGGTTCTAGGACATGCCGGTTTCCTCACGATGTTTTCCTTCACCGTTTTGAGAGTAGTGGCGATGAAATAATTTACACAAAGTAAAGCGCCTCTCAGGGTTCGAACTTACGACCTACAACTCGTAAGTCGTGGCCGTTACCACTGGGCCACCACTGCTCTCACTGTTATGTTGTTTGAATGCATTTTATTAACCAGTAGTCAGTAGCGACAACGCAACAATACGTACAGTCACGAGCAAAAATATGTACACACTCAGTAAAATCAATAGCGATTTTCTTGTCGAATAACGATTTTAACTTTGACATGAGACCTATACCATATTAACCGGGGTTCCAAAATACTATCTATTATGTTCGTTATAAACTAAAATTATAATCAATAGAATAGGAAAAAAACACTTTTAAAAGTTGCTAAGTGTATAAATATTAGTACTTGTATTCTATACTGAGGTATCAGATAGTATCTGTACTGAGGAGTTTCTTTTACCTATCTTCACATTACGCATCGACCGCGTTCGGCGCTCCGATTGGCCCTTCACTAGCCTTCACTGGTGACGGGCCAATCGGAGCGCCGAACGCGGTCGATGCGTAAAGTGAAGATAGTTAAAAGAAACTCGCTCTTAAAACTGATGTCCCATCTCGATATTGATATTTTCGCTTGTTCATCTGTTTGACCGTATATAAAATACAAAACTGCTACTTTTTAAAATAGTTATACAGCTACACGAACAAAAAACTATTTTATTTCTGTTGCACTGCTCCTGAAACTTCGGTGGCGCTGTATACGAGCATTTTCTCAATTTCAGTTTGCAACAAAATCAGTTTATTTTCCAACTGACAAATTGCATTGAAGTAACAAAGTACAATTTTCCTTTGAGAATAACCTGGCAAAGTTTGGAAGTACACGATAAATAATATTTGGATGTGTAACTGAAGGTTGGGTTATCCTGGGGTTGTTGAAAATTATTCGTGTAATAAGTATTTAAGTAAATTTCCGTTGTACGTAATCGTTTTCCGTGCAGTAATTTAGGCGTGCTCGTCGGGTCGCGGTGTTTCAATTGCGGAGGCGGCCCGCCGGACGTCATTATTTCCTGCACATGCTGGACCCTGTGCCCGCCTCCACTGGCAAACATGCAGCTATTTTCTACATACTCATATAGAATCACCGTCCTCTGGAAAATTTTGGACAAAGAAATAAAATTGCTAATAAAATTCCTTGCTGTAACTTGGTGGCGAATTATTTCAGAAAACATTTGGTCTGACAAATTATATAATATTTTAATATATTATTTAATAAAAATTATATCATATGTTTTAACAAAAATGTAAGATTCGATTCGTCAGTTTATATAATGAAAATTACCTGTGTAACACCTGGCATATTATAATCTTTCTCCTAGGAATATTCTGCTTATTCTCTAATGTGTTTTTTGAAAGCACTTTATACGAAAAATTGGTGAGCGGTAATGAGGTTTTTCAAGTCACGTTTTTAAAATACGAAACCGTAAAAGCATTGCAAATTGAGAGATACTTATTTATTCTTTTTAGTCGTTCAAAATTTTCTAACATTTATAAAGTTTTGGATTCTTGAAGTACCTAAGTGTTTGAAAAAGGGGTAAGTATTCTCTTTGTAACCTAACAAAAATTATTTATTAAAATGGAAGTACACTTCGCCTTACAAAAAAGCTAAAATACTTCAAACAATTAAAGTGGGTACTTTGGTTGGTAAAAATAAAAAAATAAAAGGGCTGGCAAAGGCAGTGACGAGTCACTAGCTAAAATACGGCCCGTTCCAATTACAGAGCGGCAGTCATTATTTCCGGTGCCATGCGATGCCTCCTCCGGCGGCCCTCGGCGCTGCTTCGCTGACCTGCCGAAATTCACCGCCAACATATCCATCATAACATGACCCCTTCGCGATAGCTGTTCTCAAAAAGAATCTAGTGGCCATCTCTAGCCACTAGAGTTCTACATAGTGTTGATAGCCCGATACATTCTTACTGAGTGCTGTGTAATTCGTTGGATTTGACGGAAATAGCTTTTATCAAGTTTTCAATTTTGTTTAGGCGCGAGAATATGGATTGAAATAGTCGGTTAAGTTTTTTACAGTCAGGGGCAGTAATAATAGCTAAACTACAATACTTCTAATTAGCTTATTTTTGAGAAATATCTATATGTATTTACTAAAAACATATAAGTAATATCACAACGAATATAAAAGGCTCGGTTAGAAAAGTACATATGTATAGGTAATTAATTCAATGTATTGGTGCATTAACAACACATTTAAGTATGGATGAAATATCAATGACAAATTAACGTTATGATGTACGTATTCAAAAATAAAATAAATAAAGGCGTAAAATAAATAACCACAAGCGCGGTTAGTGCATGCATATTAAAATACATATATAAATAGCGTTACTCATTAGACAGCTGCGGTGAAAAATTTATAATGACGTCTCTGGCGTAAAACAAAAGAGTCACAATACGAGTTCACACACGCCATTGTTGCTGCTTTTATTGAATTCGATGCTCATTAAAAACTTTATTTTCGAATATTATGATTTTAACGCTCATCTGGTTTTCAGAGCCTCTACGGTTGAATGGCTGAAATGAATATAAGTAAATGAACCCCTGTTTAATGGATGCGTCAGCTATATTTCGTTACGGAAAATGGGTTCAAATTGTTGAACTCTAATTGCTACACGTAGGTACAGCATTATTGAAATATTGAACTCGCGCTAGGATTGAATTAAAAAATGCTCGTGACGATTGTGTATTTAATCCATTTCAAACCGAACACAAGGACGATAGGAAATTGTGTGAAATATAATGAATAAGGATTATCGTTTGTAAATCGCAAACATTTAACTATGTTGCCATATACTGCTTAAGTCTTTTTTTTAAATCTCGTTGACTAATTTGACAGGTGCAAATGACAAACTCCAAATTGAAAAAACAAACAACAATCACTTGAAATGTCAAATTAGTCTATGAGATTAAAAAACAGACTTTAGTGACTGAATAAGAATGAAACAAAAAGGCGATACAATTGTCACTGGCAAATTGTTAATTAAAACTAAAAAATATTTACGACGTGTTCGAAAAAGAAAAATAGCGATTGTGTTTTGTTTCTTTTTCGGAGAAGCTAAGCTCGTGGAAGATGAATGTTTGAACGTGCTTACTTTTTTCATTGAGACAGAGATTTAAAAGCGTGATTTAATTTAATGTTTACTCAAGTAGGTACGTTGCGTTGTTCAAATTGCGTTGTTCAGCTAATTATCAGTGCAGCGCTTAAGTACCTAACCTGGACATGATGTAATACCCAACGGTTTCAAACAATCCTGCTTCCACATATTGTCTAAGCAGGTAAGTTGAGTTGAGGTCACATACATTTAGGTGAGGTGCGCGTGAGGTGGGGTCGTTATGCGGTCATGAGCCACCATGAGCGGTGCACATCGACACTCGTTCCGGCTGCTCTGCTCCCCACGGCTCATTAGACCGACCGCCGCCCCAGATCCAAGAACATTTGACGTTGGTACAATAATGTCAACAACTAACCCGTGAAATTGCGACCTTTGTACTTTATAAAAATAAATAGGCCAAATTGTGAAATCCACCGTGTAATTGCGCCAAATAGAACTACTACGCCACCATATTTTATTCGATTCGCTTGTCATCGGAAAGTAATTTTAGATTTGTGCCGTACATGATTGTAGTTTGACAAGAATTGTTTGAAGTATTTGTTGTTGTTAATATTTAACAGCTACTAAGCATGAAAAAAATATTTTTTCAGATATCTATGATAACAAAATACATAACATCACGCCTTGTTTCCCCGAAGGGTTAGGCAGAGGTGTATCAATGGTAGTACATGGAAGTAAGTCACGAGGAAAAATATGTATACACTCAGCAAAATTCAATAACGATTTTCTCATGGAATAACGATTGCAACTTTGAGGTGATACCTATTTCATAATAACATGGGTTCCAAAATACTATATTCGTTATAACATAAAATTACAATCAATAAAGTAGGAGAAAATTACTTTTAAAAGGTGCTCGTGACTGTACACCCACATTTCGCCAGTTATGTTTAAGTTCCATGTAATAAGGGGCGAGCCTATTGCCGTCAACCGGGCACAAATGCAGACTCGGGGCTGGTACTGAGTAATTCTTAATAGAAAAACCCAATAATTATATTTTTGCCCAACCCGGGACTCGAACCCAGGACCTCATGCTCAGTAGCGCTTGCGACCACTAAACCAACGAGACAGTCATCTGTAATATATTAATTAATTCTATGTTCGAATTCAGATATTAGAATTAATGCCTACCATAACAGCAGCTGCATTGTTTAAACATAATTATTATACCTTCGTTAGTTTTCATAACAAAAATAGGGTACATTATCCAAAGTCTTCTAACGCGAGGGTGAAAAAGGTTGCATCGTGAAGGGTCCAGACGGGGATTATGAGCTGTTCTCGTCGCCTCACAAAATCAACCCCTGATGCGTCGCGCACTTGTCAAATACTTTGACGTGTTACGCCTTCATAATTAGAGTTCACTTCTTTTCAAATGTTCCACTTTAAAACTGCGCAAACGACGGTGTATGGGAGCTTGTGGCGTGTCGACGTGGCTGTAAAGCGTCTATTCGATTTTATTTCTCTACGACGCGAGATCTTGATAAGACTTTTACCTCATAAATGGATTTATGGTGGTTTTTACCTAGCTTTTATGGTGAACTAGCTGACTCGACAGACGTCCTGTCCATACAAAAAAGGACGTTCAGTTTTTTCCGAATCTGATTCAAAATATTACGAAAAACAAATTGCCTAGTCGGTCCAGTCGTTCTCAAGTTATGCGCTTACCAACAAACAGCATTTCATTTTTTATTGTATACTTAGATTGTGAACGTTTTAAATAATTTAAGTGAACTCTTTGGCAGTACCACCATTAGTAGGTTCTATTTCCGTCAGTCACGAACAATAAATCGTGTAATGTTGCTATTTTGTTTAAGGTCATTATACTTTATGGTATTATTATAGTTGAACCTATTACACAAATAGATTTGTATACTATAGGGAGCAATCGTGAAGTAATTTATATAATCTGTCGGAAGTGCGTATCGCCGCCTACTTTTATTCTGAGCGATTACTAACCGAAGAAATTCAATAGGTACCTATATCATTTGTACATTATTTAAAAAAACCTTTTTTTACAAATTAGATTTTGGCCACGAGCTACACGCAGTCAACTAGCCAGAACCTATACCATTAAAAGATAATTTTTTCAAGCTTGATGTTTTCCAAACACTTTTTAAAGACATATTCAACGACAAATTACAGGATGAGGTAGATAAATGAAAAAGAATCGCCCTCTCTTTACAAGTAGGGGAGCGACCCCAATTTTTAAGAGTTTATTTCATTACTTTGTAGATGTTATAAAGCTACAATTTGGCTTAGTTGTAGATCTATTTAAACGTTTTCATACAAGGGTAAAAGCTGCGAGGGAAACATACACATGGATTTGGCGCAACTATTTGAGTTTTTTCGCTTGATTACGGAACCATAAAACGATAAGATTTCCGCTGTAACCATACAAAGCATGTTAATATTACCGATAAAATTACAGTAACTGCTAAACGCAAGACTACACACTAAGTTTTCAAAGGAATTACATATGAATGCGACAACAGCGTTATGCTTGCTACCAAACGTTGGCCCATTTCTGTTGCAAGCTCTTCTATAGTTAACAAAGTCAGAAACGCATAAAGGGGCGTTGAATTTAATGACGGAGGCTTTGGGGTACGGTAGACATGTGCAGCTAAACACAGGGCAGGCTTTGTTCTTTGCTCTGCGCTCGTTAAATATTTTAACTTTAAAATGCTACGCGGGTGCGAGAGCTCTCTCCCGTAACCACTGTAGGCACCGCCGGCTGATAGTTCATGTATTTTATAAATACACTGAAAATAATGGCCTTTCTCCACCTTTTAGACAGTGGCTTACCCAACCGAGATGTTTACAAATTTATTATAGTTAGTGGTTTGTATTCTCTTGTTACACAGTTACTGATTGCTGGGTTGAGGGGCACTCATCCCTCGTCTAATCTCTCTTATCTTATCTTGCAATCAATGGAGGTACAATTTTGTTAAAAGAGTACCTACAGTATAGCAAGTTCGTGTTGTGTGGACTCTCCGTATCTTTACGTTGATCTCGTGAGGGGTGAAGAGGTGATTGTATCAGGATTGGCCGCAGCATCTCACGTTTTCCCGTTTAAAAGTCTGTTTGTATTAAAGCAGATAACACTAAGGAAAAATCAAAGTAAAAGAAACATTGATAAAGAAAATGATAATAATTATGCTCTGGCTAATGAGGCCGCCGTCCGAAAATGTCACGAAGAATAAATATTCGCTTGTCAACGATAATTACTAATTCTGTTATGTAAATTCCGTGGAGTTACAAATTCACGAATCAAGTTAGGTTTGAAAAAATATTTTAGAGATTTCAATTTATTCAGCTTAGCATTTTACGTGTTTTTTGTATTGTGGTGCTAAGGAAAACCGCCTTAACGCTTACTTAAAAAAATGCGGCTCAGTTTGTAACCAGTGACTAGTCCTAAAATTATCGAACCGTAATATAATTATTAAACCATGGATTACCCCAAGACTGATCCGTTGCATGAGACACCGGGATAGATTACATAAAAAGTTAAGAAAGTCACCTGAAAACAACACACTTAAAATTATTTACACAAGGTATCGCAATTTCTGCAACCGTCTCCTAAAGAAAGTTAAAACGTCGTACGAAGAGAACCTATTGAAAACTGCGGGCACAAATAACAGAAAAATATGGGATGCAATAAAAACTATAACGAATACTAAAAAGGCTAAAAATGCCGCAACAGAATTAATTAACTCATGTAACGCTAGAGAGTCGGCGGGAGAAGTAAATGATTTCTTTGTCAATGTGGGCAAGGACCTGGCTGATAGTACTACAAACTGTGTATATCCGGAGCACTCTCAGTTTGCAACTGAAAACACAAAGCACTGTCTCAAATCACTCGCCTTATTGGATACAGATGAGGCGGAGGTAGAGAGTTTGATTATGGGTCTGAAAAATGTTTGTTCCGTTGGTTGGGACTCGATACCAAACAGCCTTCTTAAAGAAAATAAACACATACTTGTGCCCCTTTTAACACATCTTTTTAATACTTGTTTATCACAAGGTATTTTCCCTACAGTTTTAAAGAAGTCAGTGGTGCATCCGATACATAAATCCGGTGATAAAGACCGCGTCACCAACTATAGGCCTATTTCTATTTCGCCCTCTATATCCAAGATCCTGGAACGCATCCTCAATAAAAGACTCACATGCTACCTAGAAACAAATACCCTACTCTCGAACAAACAATTTGGTTTCAGAGCGGGCAAGTCTACAAGTGATGCAGCCCATGAGCTTGTGGATTATGTGGTAGGTGAATTGGATGCGGGAAAAAAGACTATGGGCATTTTCTTGGACTTGGCTAAGGCCTTTGACACGGTCTCTGTGCCACTGCTTTTGCAAAAACTGGAACGAATAGGCATTAGAGGAGACCAACTCAAAATATTTAAAGACTACCTTTCTGATCGCACACAATGTGTGAAAATAAATGATTACGTAAGCAGTGACTTACCAGTCTCCTTCGGTGTCCCGCAAGGTAGTATTTTGGGTCCAAGTCTATTTCTCGTCTATTTAAATGACCTTTGTGAGCTAAATCTTGCTGGAGGTAAAAGAATATTGTACGCAGACGATAATGTGCTCCTGTTTTCTGCTGATACTTGGAATAACGTGTATGAGAGTGCACAGCACGGTTTAAATATAGTAAGCCACTGGCTGCAGGAAAATGTAATCACTCTTAATGCAAGTAAAACGCAATATCTCACCTTTTCTATGCGGAACTGTAATCCGCCACCCTCAAATTTCTCCCTAATAGCACACAATTGCTGTAGTACTTAATGTAAGCTGTTCTTGTCCCTCCCTAATAAAAGCGGACAAAGTTAAATATTTAGGAATAATTATTGACAATAATCTATCTTTCCGACCACATATAGACATAGTTACTTCTAGGGTAAGAAAACTGATATTTGTCTTCAAAAGTCTAAGAAATGCAGCTGAACCTAAATTAATTAAGCAAGTGTACCTAGCTCTTGGCCAATCAGTGCTACAGTACTGTATTTCTGTATGGGGAGGCACGTCAAAAACTGTTCTCAAGCCACTAGAAGTTGCACAAAGAGCAGTGCTCAAGGTCAGCACTTTCCGGCCCTATCTGTTCCCAACTTACCTTTTGTACCAGTCTTGTGAATTACTTACTGTTCGTCAGCTCTTTGTCCTGCACGCAGTCTTGAGTCATCATGCAAATACAATGTACGAAAGGTCCTTTTATGTATCGAAGCCAGACGACAGGTCACATACAATTATCTACCAACCTTTAAACACCCATACGTTCGCAAGTACTATTGTTTCCTAGGCTCTTTTCTGTATGAGAGATTAAATAAGCTTATAGATATATACCCCTTAAATAGGAACAAATGTAAACTTAAGGTAGTAGACTATATTAGCAAGCTAAACTAGCTAAAGTAGCTTATGTACTCGTATGTTATTACTCACCCTCCTACATACATACACTCATTTACACTCTGCTCACCGGAGGCCATCACTTTATAACTAATTTATGTTTGTTTCTCCTACATTATTTTGTTACTTCCCTTTATTTTATATTATTTTAATGTTTGTTACGATTTTTTCTGTAACTGAATGTGTATAGAGGTCAAATTATTTAATGTCCAAAATGTCGCCTACAACAGGGGAAGAGCGCTGATGTTTGAAATACAGATATTTTATATCTAGTTCAGACACAGATGTTCCAATATCTGATCATAGATTTAAGGGCTTTATAGTGTGTCATCATATTATCTAAATGTATGTATGTTTATGAACAAATAAATAAATTAAAAAAAAAAAGTGACGTATACATCGGGCTGGTGTCCACTACAATCGGCATGCGGGCGCGCTGCTGACGGCGACGGCGCCCTACTCACTCAGCTTGCGACGGACAGATTATCTTTTTCATCTCCGTGGCATTTCGTTACCCTTAATGAAATCCCGCCAGAGGAAAGAAAGAATTTAATTTAAGACGAATCAGAAAATATTCAGCTGCCGCTCGCTAGTTATAAATCATTTGAATGCTAATAAATTCGACTAGCCCCCGAGCCCCAGGTGGGAACAGACTTTCTTCCTGCTCCATCTTTGTTTTCAGGAAAAATTGAATAATATTCTGCTCCTTATTATTAAATTCTTTCATAAAGCCACCGACGGCTTTGGGGATTTTCTTTAATATCGTAATGGAATTTCATTTGTCTTGCGGTTCAACCTCACGACGAAGATGAGCATAGTCATATTTCCATTTGTTCAAAGTTATTACCTTTACATCCCTTCATAATTGCCTATCGATCTCGTGTAAAAATTGTGACAGCAGCGGTTCAAATTCTATGGGGAATCGATTCGGCTTTTATCGAAAACACAAAATCTGTTAACTTAAATATCGAATGGACGCAACGTAAAATTGTTGCATACGGCCGACGGGAATCGGATTTGTTAAAATTCGTTAATCTGATTGCGTAGCGATTGTTCATATCTCTTAATTCATCTTCTGTTCATACAAATTCAATTTATAATTTTCATTTCGACAGATGGATGATAAACGTACAGAAAACGAGTAAGTGTTAAATAGGAATCAATTTAAAATTAAGTTCAGTTCTATAAGATGAAAACCTGATTGAAACAGTAATTAAATCTCAATAGCAAAAAGAAAATAAAGTGACGCATACAGATCGTGCTAGTTAGTAAGAATCAAAAAGGATATCGGAGCACGCTTGCATCCGGGCGCCGAGCGAGCGGTGCAGCGGCCGCGCTCAGTTGTTCTCGGGACCTCGCTACGCTCGCCCGTCTACGCACTACGCCGCCTACGCCGTAGCGCGAGTGCTACGAGACACACTAGTGTTTATTGAACTTGCTTCTTAACAAATAAGTGCCTCGACTGTTGCGTGCGGAATAAAAGTCACTGTGCAAATAAAGTACTGAACAAGATTGTGTTTACGTACACTATAATTGTATTGGATTATTTATGTTCGAGGTAAGTTGTCTATTTATTGATCCTTAAAGCATATTTTTTTAAAGTTATCTGTTTGTTTTTTTTAGAGTGGACAAAGAGATTTGTTTTTCTTTTTTTCTCTTTATACGGTTGTGTTATTGCAACGAGCGACCTTTCTACGCGGGCCGTTTGATATCATCATATAAGGGAAACGTAATCTAAACCGACCAATCCACGACTATAAACTAAGCATAAGTTATTTTTATAAGCAACCTTTTACTGTGTATTTAAAGCTAAATCTGAGAATGCCCATTACACAGGAAAATTAAGCGGTATTGTTAAACAAAGATTGAAGGTTTATACCCTAATATTTCTTTATTACAGAGTGGGAGAAAGTTTTACCCATTCATAACATAAATGGGGCTTGTTATATTGTAAGTAATATGAACGAATGAATATGAAGTGCGGTATTGTGCGTAGGCACTCTTCAACACATTCAAATGAGAAAAAAGTCGGGCTAGAGCGCGTTAAAATCGGCGTTTTTCGGGAATTCTTCCACAAAATATATATTCGTAGATATGAAGTTTTAATTTAAAGGTTATGTTTCCATTAGATTTATAAACTGACGGCAGAATTACAATTTAATCTTACTACTGCCTGTTATATGTCACATATTGTGGTAGAAGCAAATAATAATCAAATTAGTTAAAAACCAATTATGATCATACATAATCACCACAAAAATAACACTTTCTTGACCATACATCACTCATTTACACACAAAAAGACGATATCGGAAACATCTCCCATACTTCACTTATGTTCGAATAAATAGGTGGTTAATTGGCTCACCCAACAGGTAATCAAGGTAATGGTGCGTATACGTCAAGTTGGGCCATGTTGGGCCATGCTGGGCCTCCCCGAGACACTTACAAGAAGAACTTGGCTCGAGAGTAATGCCCATTAATTGAGATAAAAATAGACCTCGCGTAGAGGTGAAATTGTTCTTATTGGGTACCGAAATTACCTAAATATAGATAAAATATTGAATCTAATAAAGGAATGTTGCTATGGATGATTTGTACATACATGAAAGGATTTTCTAGAAAATATGTGCAGAATTATTACTAGAACTTGGTTTAACGATTCAGTTGTCACTTAAAAATTGTGATTAATATTATGTCGCAATAAGGCAATGAATACACTTAGCCATGTATGTATAAATAAATGCAATTTAAATGCAATAACTTCACGTCTTGCCCAAATGAATACGTAAGCAAAGGTGTATTATTGTTCGCCCACATATCTACCGTACGTATTCAGTCCCATATAATAGAAAGCGACCTTCTTGGAATGTATCGGGTTCAATTCCAATTTGGGGAAAATTTCTTAATAGTAAAACCCATTCAATCTTTGATTCTTACTCGAACTTAAGTCCCCATGCTGTAAAGCCGCGCTGGTAGCTAATAGAAATACCTATGAGGTATATATTGGTGGTGGTTTTTTTGTAAATTTTATAAAGTAAATAAAAAGAAAGAAAAATGCGTTTATTGGCATTACAGAAAAAAAACACACCTTAGAACTATAAAAAACAGAAAATAATGATTATAATTCCGAAAAGACCTCAGCTCAGCATAATGTCAGATGACAACACAAGGAATATGAATAGAAAATAGAACTGAATACTCTTTATTGTATACTATACGAATAACAGATATAAATGTAGACATTAGAATTTTAGGAAGTGAAGGGTAGTAATTTCCAGAAATGATTAAATTCTCAGACATTTTAAATTAATATACCGGTACAAAAATTTAAATGTTTACCGGTTCCCTTCCCTTTCATCATAAAATAAATAATAACAAGTTCAATTAGTACTTACGCTGGAACCGGGCTTGTAGATATCAGTATTTATTGAGTATATTATGATGGGCTTCTTCATTGAAACACTTTTACATAAATATAGACTTGAAAAACTCATTACATCGTAGTGTCACTTCATTTCTTTAAAATATAATTATTATTAATTTTTAGTAAATCATTTATAATTTCTTATCATTTAATTGAGGTTTTGTATGATGTGCTATTTCTTTCGTGTGCACTTAATAAATGGTTTATCTATCTTTCTATCTGTATCAAAATAAATACCTACACTATATTTTTTGGACTTAAAATATAATTGTCCAACTGACGCCTGCGATTTACTCGCATCATAGGGAAAATTCCACAAGCACCCAAATAGAATGTATTATATTTTATTCTGCCGTTAAACCGATTGAGGAACAGAAATACGTTAGTTTATAACATTAGTGGAATTTCTACAGATAATAATACAGCGTGGCTTCTCAATTCATATCAGAGTTGTCTACAAACAAATAAATAATACAATATTACCCGTAATATATTGAATGATAATGCATATTATATTGATGCAGGAAAAAAAATAAACACTCCGCCAACATCATTAACAGTGGAGTCAAATAACCTTTATGTCAATAGCTGCACTTTGTTTCCGAAATGAGGAAATTACCAATGAAAAAGCAATTTATATTTATTGCATTCAATGTAGGTAAGAAACGCGAAATTATTGTGGAGTTGTTTCGATTGCCAGTTTACATGACAATAACCATAAACCAGTATTAAAAAATATGAATAATATTTTGCACTCTTTTAAAAAAATCTGTCTCGTTTGTTTCTATTTTAATATTAATATTAAATAAATGCTTCCATGTCTTTATAAATTCTTCGATCTATTTAATAATAACTTAAATTCTGCATTCATTCACTGACAGACCGCGTAAACTGCTGGGTCGAAGCCTGAATTTTGCACAAGAGTTCCATAAAACGAAAGATAAAGGAAGGATTTTTCAAAATTCATCCCCAAAGGGGTTAAATAGGGGAGTAAAGTTTGTATGGAAGTTCATCATGTTTGCCGATTGGAAATCCCAGAAGGCACACGGCTTATTTCTTTAAGTAGTTGATTTTCGATACAAACGAGACGTTTCGTTCTGATATCAAATAATTGCTATTGCCTTTTAGTATGAAAAATCTATAAATAAATAAACATGGGTAAAAGCAAGCAAGTACTCCCATAGGAAATAAATCAACGACAAGCCTGAAAGTAAATGGACTAACAGCAATTTGATTACTGCACTTCTAAGGTTTCCCCACCTTTCCCTCGCACAAGCAATGAGTTTTAATGTCATGCATCTTACTCAAAGGAATGCTTTTACATGGAGGAACCTTAATAGAATCGGTTCACTGGCTGCCTCGATTAGCTGGCATACCGTACAGACAGTGAGTAACGATTATTTCTTTATATTCCTTACAACTTTTATTTCTGGCATTTCATTTATATTTGATTGAATTTGCCGTATAATGAATAGATTAATACTTTAGGTGTTTACATACCTACCAATTTGCGGGTAGATTAACGGCAATTTTGGTTTTAGGTCGGCCACAATGAATGCGCTTTGTTCTAGTGTACGATTACATCGATCGTCGAAAATACTAAATATTATCGACATTTCACGTGACCAGAGGACAGGCTCGTTCTTTGGTCAAAGAATTAGCATTGCCATTCAACGTGGCAATACTACCAGTCTTCTGCACGTTTCCGGATGACAGCAATACGGACGAGTACTTCGACGCTTCAAGTGGCCTTTTGTTTTTGTGTAGTTAGTCATTTAATTTAGTGTTAGATTGTATATTGTTTATAAGATTTGTCATCTATGGTTATTATAATCTTGGATTAAGTACAATGACGGTACAACCTACCTCTATTCACGATAGCTCCTAAATAATGGCGGATTGCACGCCATTCACTATTGTGATCTATTTCACTTAGCTGATCCTCTACTTTGCGGTGATAAGCTGGTAGGTAATACGATATATCTTTGCCTTGCACTTTCCGATCAATAATTTGTTGAATGGGAGCAAGTTATGCTGAAGTGCATTAATAGTTAAGCTGTGCGATGAACTCTTGGATGTAATATGATTGACTAGAAACTTAATTACGTTATGTCTTAGCGAGTATGAGGGAAAGACAGACATTGAATGAGTGCGTTCAAAATCAAAATATTTTATTTCACATAAACCTACCCGTGACAAAACCGTGAACCGTGCACCTAGCTTCTGACGTTTCTTATGTGCCCATGCACATAAGAAACGTCAGAAGCTAGGTGCACGGTTCCGTTGTTAACCGTACGACTGACGATGATGACTCATTTGGTCAAGTAGCACCGTAGTCGTGGTGTTCATATGGTTTCCTAAGATATTCCTATAAAGTAGTTATTATATTCTGACTGCCGGTCTACTATCAGTATGTGGTTAATAAGGTAATAAAGGTAATTTACTTTGTGTGAATTATTTCATCACCACTGCTCTCAAAACGGTGAAGGAAAACATCGTGAGGAAAACGGCATGTCCTAAGACATGTGACATCTACCAACCCGCGTGGTAGATTACAGCCCACTCCCTCTCCCAGAGAGGAGGCCTGTGTCCCAGCGGTGATAGACTGGGAGTCAACAATAAAGGCTGAAGGATAAGCAGATTTTGATATTTGATTATTAAAATAATAAGGACCTAGATATAATGAAAATAAGGTCAGTAGTGCATAGTGCAAGATTTGATACAACACTGAGTCCATTCGAAAATTGTTGACATCCGGCCACTTCGTGCTCTAATCAACCTCTGACGCGGGCCATCCGTTATCTACGAGAAAGTGTGTCAGGTCGTCCTCATCGCTGCAAAGTTATGCGTTGGTGCAGTGGTTGAGTGATTAATCACAGGTTCGATTTTCGCTCCGAACAATTAGTCAAAGCATCTACAATACAGAAGAAATCACTAGAGATATTGGCAACGTTATAATGAAATTATAAAAAAAAAATGTTGGGTTTGCTAGTCCATGTCTGATTTTGAAATCGAAGATAATTGTTGTCCCATAATTTTTTAACAGCGACTAAGAATTAAAGCTTTGACAGTAGGCTGTGAACAGTGTCAACTTCATCTTGATTTTTTGATTTTGATGAGGTTTTCACCATCTTTTAGAGAATTTATTCCGGGGGGTTTAGGTGCATAATACGTTAATATTAGTGTTAAATGTACCTAACTAAGAAATTTCGATGTTATCTCAAGTCCGAAAAATCGTGCGAAGCAGGAGCAGGTTGTTAGTTTACATATGTCGCAGGGAAATGAGGAAACCAGGGATTTCACGAAATCCCTAGGGATACCACGAAATCACGGTAGATGTCAAATATTCTTGTTTTTTACGTCTTCTTACTAAAAATGTTTAGTGGTATGTCGTTTCACTAAACTAAATCCAGTAATTCAAAAATTTGCGATAACGAGCTCCGTTCAGTATATCTCAAGTGGTTGTTTTTTGTGATAGTGACCCAAGACTTTTAGAAACACAGTATTTTAGCTGTAAAATCACATACGTAATAGGTATCTAGGTAAGTTAGTGCTTAAGAGTAGGTACTCAACTTATACAGACCTATGTACCCCGCAAATATTACTTGCAGCAGCTTATATTACCTCACCGACAATACTCTGTACTCCTCTAGATTTGCTTCGACATTTACTGTATGCCCCAGATACCTCTAATGTAGTTCGGATTTATCTACCTGATTAACTAACACGCTTGACTGCTGATCCTAGCGTAGACTAGCTACAATCAGGTATTATCCGCCTGATAGCCAGAAAACCCAGCAGTTCTCATTACTCAAAAACAACTTGAGAATTTGTTTTACTTGTCTGTTATTGTCCGCTGTGATATCTTCCACAAAGGTTTCAAAATATTTGGCAAAGACCCTTGGGGGACCAACTCTTTGTCGTGCATTATTAAGTTTTTAAACGATACCCCACTCACGGCAAATAAAAAAAGAAATCATGGGACCCTGAATTACTGTTTTAAAATAAAAATACCTATGCAACCTGTGTTTTATAATAATTATGTTAGGATTACCTAAGTAGTGGAAAAATAAACTATTTCGTACAATAATATCCCAAATACGGATGGAAAGAGGTATTAAAAGCTTTTGTCTATTAAGGACACAATAGTTTTGTACCTTGTATCAAAATTGGTTTTTTATTTACTACATTTTTATAACTTTGATTGTGAGACTGTTTTGTACGACTCTGCTCGTTATTATTGTGTCCATAAAGCGATAATCCAGGGAATATTTTTGTATACGTTACTAAGCACGTACGCGTTATTCCTGTCACTGCCGCACAACTGTCAAGCTGCAAGTGTAAGATAGAGATGGAAACATGTATAAGTAAAAGCACAAGCTAAATATCTAACGTTTATATAATACCTACGTAAACGAATCAAGGCGTAAACGAGTCAAGACGTAAACATCTCGTTTCCGCACAGCCTAAAAGCTATGCACTTACAATAGCAAAGTTCGTATTAATCTAAACTCTAATGTAATAACATAGAGCAAGCTTATTTCGGTGGTCTAAACTTCAGGAACGCCTAGAGTATAAACTACGCCGGAGACTAAGTGGACTTAGGAGTAACATGTGAGTACATTCGACGAATCTCTTGCTCTTAATGGAATTGCACAACTATGAATACTGAATTTAATTAGCTTAATTTTATGTTTCTTTAAATTAGTGTGTTTATTACTCGTACAATACAATGAATTAGCTGTATTTACTAAATAAATATCATTACTTCAAATATTTTTTTGCTTATTTACTTCTAGCTGCGCCTCGCGGTTCCACCCGCGTAAGCCTCGATCCCGTGGAAATATCGGGAAAAAGTATCCTATGTCCTATTCCAGGTCATGGTCTAGCCATGTACCAAATTTCATCTAAATCCGTTCAGCCGTTTTAGCGTGAAAGCATAACAAAAAAAAACAAACAAACTCACTTTCGCATTTATAATTGTACTAGCTTACGCCTGCGGCTTCGCCCGCGTGGTATGTCGATAAAAAGTAGCCTATGTCCGTCCACGGGATGCCATCTATCTCCTTGCCAAGTTTTATCGCAATCCGTTCAGTGGTTTAGGCGTGAAAAGGTAACATACAGACATACAGACAGACAGATAGACAGACAGGCCGAGTTACTTTCGAATTTATAATATTAGTATGGATTAGTTAGGATATATATACCCACATTTCGCTAGAAAGATTATAATCCCATGAAATTGGATACGAGGCTATTGCCATCCAAATCGAACAAATCCCTTACTGAATCAAATAACCCAATAACATTTTGTCCGACCCAGGATCGAACCCAGGACCGTATGCTCAGCAGTCACACGACCACCAGGCAGTAAACATTTCAATTATGAAAAATCGTAAACGTGTTCGGCGAGTATTCGTTATTTGCTTTATGGCCCGTGGCATTGGTTACAAATTGTTAAACATTTTTTAACGATATAAAGTTTCATTCTGAAGCGAGGGAAAAACAAGCCTGGTTCTGAAACTTTAACAAAAATGTTGGTGACGACGGTGAAATATTAATATTTTTAAATATCACCACCTACTCTTCTTTGAGTAGGTACCTATGCTGACCATATTATTTGACATCATTCTACTTTCTACTAATATTATAAATGTGAAACTTTGTGTGTTTGTTACTCAAACACGCAAAAACGGCTGAATGGATTTGAATGAAATTTGGCAAACACATAGTTTATAATCTCAATTAAAACAGGATACTTTTTATCCCGATATTCCCAGGGGATCGAGACTTACGCGGGTGAAACCGCGGGACGCAGCTAGTATGAGATAATCTTTATGATCTTTTATAATGGTAGATGTATGTAAGTACTAATACTAGTTTCTAAGTCGTGTGTATACTAACCAAATGGACTATAAGGTCCGAAATAAAAGATTTAATTTAATTTAATTTAATAATCATAATGGATTGATTTGAATATTTTAGGTAGATGAGTAATAATAATATGATTCAAAAGAATTCAACCGAAAGACGAATAAATGCTCCTTTTCCTCTGAGTTGTGTATGTATGTACGAGTCAGCTGACAGAAATGAGGCCACTGACGTTGCAATCTTTAATACCAATACGCTTACGTAACTTGAGCTAGCTACGCGGGTTTCAGTAACATGTATTGGTACAGCCGGCAACATAGTCGCTTAGTCTAAAATATACACTATTATTTAAAAAAACATCTATGTTTAGTCTTTTTTTTAATACTTTGATTTTTACAAATATTTGCCAAACTTATAAAAAAAAGCTTTTGTAAATAAAACATGGTCCTGTAGTTTTAAGGCACCACACATTTTATTGAGACGGCAATAGTCTAAATAAAATAGCTAATAACTAGAGTAAACTTAGTGTAAAATGTTAGTAAAGGTAAGTAAAACAAAAAAAAAAAGAAGTTGTAAGTAATTTATATGGTTGTACACAATTACAATAGGATCTTATTATACGCACTTTATAATATTACTAGCGACACGCTTCTACTTCGCACGGTTTTTAGGACTTGATAAAACATCGAGATTTCTTAGTTTTATGTAACTTTATTAACATATATACACATAAACCTTCCAGAATTAATTCTCTAAACGATGGTGAAAATCTCACCAAAATCTGTTGCGTAGTTTAGAAGAACAACTTTGACATACAGACAATCACGAATAACGACTTTAATTTATAATATGTATAGATTTATTGCATCGCCCGCCCGCGCTGCGCTTTTAACTCGTTTTGGCTTAGCATTATTTCTGACTTTTTTTCTTTTTGCTCGGTTCCTAAGGGTTGTAGCGTGATATTAAATAGCCTTTAGCATTCGTCAAGAATTGGGCTATTAAATGCAAAAATAACTTTTCAAATCCAACTGGTAGTTCCAGAAATTTCCCCCCTACATCAATCAATCTGCCTAGCCTTTTCACAACTTTGTTGGAGTCGGCTTCCAGTCTAACCGGATGCAGCTGAATACCAGTATTTTATATGGAGCGACTGCCTATCGGTCCTCCACAATCCAGTAACTGGGTAATAATGATACCCCTTGATTACCCCCTACATACAAAACCAAATTAACCTTTTTATAATACAACATATTAGTATAGATAAAGAGATTATTAAGTGTAAATTATTGGTGTTGTATGGCATGCCTACATAAATGAAGAACATACTTTATGTATAAAAAATACGCAGTATAAGCTAGCGGAATAGGCCCTTTCGACGGCTTTAGTATCGTTCTGTCCGGGACACTAATATTTCAGACTTAGTTCTTGGAACTAGTTAATAGGATTTATAGCTGTGACCAAGTACGCCTAGACTTCGTCTCGAGAACTCTTCAACACACATTACAGGCATCTCTAGGAACAACGATAGTTTTAGTTCAAGGAGGCTGCGATGCTAGGAGGTTCTCTCGTGTTTGAGGTCCGACATTATTTCTGATAAGCTACTTTAGTGTTAGTTATGTAGTTTTTTGTTACGTAATGTTTATATTTTATCAGATTTTAGATATCAGAATTCAACTGTTAGGGTAAGGTTTTAGGCGCAGATGTCAAAAATAGACTGGTAACTAAACTGCTAGAAACCAATCTGCCTAGCCTTTTCTCAACTATGTGGGGTCAGCTTCCAGTCTAACCGGATGCAGCTGAATACCAGTATTTTATATGGAGCGAGTGCTTAGCTGACCTCTCCACAGCCCAGTTACCTACTGGGTAGCACGATACCCCTTGGTAAGACCAGTTACCAGAGTTTTTCAACACGATCCCAGCTAAAAATCAACTGGGACTGCTAGAATAAAAGTAAAATCAAAAGCCATGCCTCAAAATTGAGTTTTGTAAAATCATATTAATATGACATGTACTATTCCAATGACACGAAAAAGCCGAAAGTAGATTCACTAGTCACCCACTAACTCACATATTATGAATGTGTTAGGGCGTATACACATTTACGACTGCGTACCAAACACGAATGCTCGTATTTTGTATAGACAGTCTACAAAATACGACGGTGCCGCGTTGCACACCCTTAGGACTAACAAATATTGTAAAAGGATGGGAAAAAACGTAAATCGATTTTTACGAAACGATACAGGCTAGAGTAACTAATGGAATTTACTCCACTCTTAATAAATAAAAGTGTTTGTTTGTCGGTCGGTCGTATAGACAGGCAACAACTCCAAGTGACGGGTGACAGTGTGTCATAAGGACTAAAAAGTGTTTTTTCGTTGTCGTGTCGGACTGTGAATGCATTTCCATTTAATAATTCTTGGAAAGCACGGCAATGTATATATGCATTACCTCGAATTCTAAGAATTGATTTTGAGAAACAAAGCTTTGTAGTTTTAAATTGTTTTCAAACAGACTCAGACACACAAACTCTCGCCTTCTTCCTATGGGGGTAGGTACAAACTACAGAACGTCTGACAATGTGAATGAAACAACAGAGTAAGTAAGTATTTTGATATACTGAATATTAAGTAACACTTTTAGCTTTCTTTAGTTACATATTTCACGAGTTTAAAGTGGGTGATAGACGTGCGTACTTAAAGTACGCGGTCTTTAAGTTCGCGATCTTACTCGGCTCGCCGTGGGTGACGCACGTTAAGCTTGCTCAAAATTTCATTGTCAAATTGGCTCGCGGCTGGCGGCTCGCGGCGATGACAGACGGGCGAGTAAGCTCGCCGAGCCATAAGCACGCGTACTTGCTCGCACGTCTATAACCCCTTTAATAATTATAGTTCCAGTGTGGTAGGTAGTAAGAAAAATTGTTATGGTTTACAATTGGCTATGTCTGATTTTTTTTCAGGTGCAAGACCTATTTGTTTTCATTAAAATAAGTAATTGTGTTTACGGTCGAGTATTGCACAGCAAGCTTCAGTCATGTCAATAAATTCAAAAGACTTTACTTTTTGGTTTAATTTGTTCCATTCTCAAATATCGATATTGTAGTTGGTGGTATTTCAACATAGGTATGGGTACTCTATTGAAACAGGACATTGTAACGGCTCAAAAACTGCGCTAGGTTTTCACTCTATCACAGTGAGACCTAATACTATTACTGGCACACGAATGGGTGTAAACAGAGGTCGTTTTACAGTAAAGTGGTTACCTATACTGGTTAATATACATATACAGGGTGTAAGGGACAGCCCACCGCAAATTAACAGCATTCAGCTCCTTATTTTTAATCAGATTTTTTTATTTTGGAAATTTTCTCAGGAAAGTTTTCAGGTACTATTCCTTTATTTCAATTTAAAATTACATTCTCTGTACGCAGCACTCCATTTATGGAAATAAAACAGCTAAAATAAAAAAACCAGCAATGGATGTTAAAATACTCGAGCGCGCCCCCCCGACACGGGGAGTTTTACGCAGGTTTTGCCACGGTAACGATACATTGCGCGTGAGGTAATAATACAAATCAGATTTATATGATTCCCATAACGTTCCTGAAACAATTTTATGTACCTACCAATCGTCTTAGTACGATATTCTGAATTCATCCCATTAGTCTGCGGAGGGCTGTTCCTTACATCCTGTATGTTATCATACTAGTTAATAGATAAATACGTAATAGTAGACACATAGTTTTTATGCACTAACATTTTCATTCTGTATTGACAGCCTTGTGAATTAACTTGTGGAAACATGTCCAACATGTTTCGAAGTTGGAAGAAACGTGGCAAGAAAGTCAAGATAGGGGCAAGTTGCGTGAACTTGTAATAAAATAAAGTTAACCGCTGACGTCGATGGCGCGCGGTGGAGCTGTTTAGCGCCTCGGCCTTCCACCCCCCAACCTTATGACCCACTGATGACTCGCTTTTTACCTGTAAATAACCCAGTTTGACAAGAGTACCTACCTCTCTTACTACGGCGTAATCCTTTCAAAAGTTTTCCCTAACTAACGCTAACTTCACAATTTATTTTATCTTTGTTTCCTCGGTCGTTCGCTGGAGATCGAATAAGGCCTGCTTAAAAGTTTCCGAATTCATCTTTTACCCGGACCCCGGTAGTCAGCGTGGAGATTAGGTTAGTTGGTATTGATTTTTGCAATTAATGGTCTCGGTAATCATTGACATAAATGCTTGGTATTTATAAAACGATCTATGTATTTGACAGTTGTCGTTAAGGTATCTAATCGATCGATTTAGATAAACAAACTAACAGTCCAACTAACTCGTGTTAATTACATTAGTTTATGTTATCATTAGCTGCACACAGTCGAACACGAGCAATATCCAACAGTATCTGTCATTGAACAAATATGAACCAACATAGGTATTCCGTATGATCATACCCAGTTCAAACTTGCCAACCCTAAAATATCTTGGAGCGCTCGCATTTTTCAAGACAATCATCTATTCGCTGAGCCATGAATGGACCAATAAAATGAAGTGTCAAAGGAAAGGCGCGGTGTCGTGCCTGACGTATCGGCGCCGAGTGAGGGGTCGCACTCCCCAGCTATTTCTCCAGCACTGACAATCGAACTATTGCGACATACCACGGAAAAGGAGACCATTAATATTATCAGCTCATACCGCCGACGAACAATTCGTGATTTACCGCCTCCGAGCTGAGTGGGCTTACTCGGCTAAACGTTACAAATACGTTTATTACATCGTTTATAAATATTATTACTAAATTTAGACTGTGGGAAGCCAGTTCTCCCTACTTGCGTAATTCCTATGAAAAACAAACACTTTATGTACACAAAATGTTAACCATTTATTTTCTATTTAGGTACTAGTCAGCAGTAGGTACCTACAATAAATAATAAAATAAATGTTAACAGTGAAATAAGATAAACAGTAAAAGTTCAAACAAAAAGTAAATGGAAGCTCAACTGGTTTTGAAAGCGGTGGGACAATTTAATTATAAAACTAAGTTAATTTTAAAACGAAACCAACTGTTTAATCGGAATTCCGACCTAGTAAGAGTACCTTACAATAAAATTCAACAAAAGCCTTGGTTTTATTTCAAACTTTTACAACAGATCCAGTAAAACTTTGTGGGAAAAAGCTGTGGCATTGAACATCTGCAATTCTATACATTGAACAATGAACGGATTCATAATTGCTTGTTTTATTTGTATGATTGAGAGAATTGGAAAGGTGAATCTACTTAATCCACGGCTTCGATATACATCGTGTAACAAAAACCCTGTCCGATCCATGAGGGTGTTGTGAAGAATCACATACTGAGAGTCTATTTATGTGGGTTTTCTTGGAAGAAAGAAATAAAACATTCGTCGAATTTTACCGGTGTCTACAAGTCATAACTTATGAACTGCTAATTTGAGGTAATTTTGGTACTAAAAACGTGAATTTTAAATAGATCTCACCTGTCGCGTCGACTCATTGAGTCGAGTTACAGATGCGCGGTTATTTGACGTCCCACTCATTGAGTCGGCGGTACAGTCGCGTAAAGTCGGTTTTCGTGTATGTCTGTGTGACCTCGTTGATCTTCCAACTAACGGATTTTGGTGCAATTTTCACCATAATTTAGATAATTTATTACGGTAGGTGTATGTGTATGTTACGATATAGGTATTAAAGAAATCTCGAAGTGTTTAGCGTAAAAACCGTGTGAAGCCGAGTCGCTAGTAACAAATATAAGATAGCCACCGTAAACATGAATCTCTTGCCAGCAAAGCACACACACGTACAAGATATATTTAACTACTTTACACACTTCACACAAGTTTCAAACGTTACCAACCTGGATCCCATAAACAACGAGGCGTAGTGTAGCGCCGGTAACGTGGCAATTAGTTAGACAGCTTGCCAAACAAGCCGGGCTTGCAGCCTGCCGCTTGGATGTTTGCCTGCATCTCACACGCTCCCCGCAACCTATGAATCTAGGTGACGCGAATTGCACCCGTTTATAACTTCACCTCCATTTAATGCGATTTAAAGATCGAATGAGACGTTTAAAAAAGGTCAGATGCGATCGTATTTTTTTTTGTTATCCGTTTCTTTTTTAGTAAGTAGTTAATGAAACTGTTACATGCCAGGGGTGAATAAAACATGAGTGGTGTGAGTTCATAAACCAATCCGCAGGCGAGGTTTATTCCTAGCACGAGTGTTTTAATACCTAACTATGTGCAGTTTCATACACTACTGTATATATTATAATGTAAATCAAAACTCTTGCAATGTAATCAAAAACATACTTAATAAATAAATACAATAAATAAGGCACCCAAATCCAACATTCTACGACAGCAATCGATCAGCTGTTGCGATGACGCGCCGAATTTTCACCCCTTTGAAAGATAGTTTTCGAAAATTAATCTTTACGATTTTTTTCATCCGATCGAATTTTTTTTTTTTTTTTTCATTTATGTAGATAAATACGTATTCGGGTAAATTTTTAAGATAAAGGAATAAGATTTTTCAAATAAACGAAGTCCTCCCTTTTCACCACGACAGGGTTCATTTCCATTGTATGACTTAAACATTATTTCCCAATTTCGAGTTAATTGAAGTAAGCAGTTAAATCCACCTTCCTCTTAAATTTATTACCCTTTTACACCCCGTTTGGAGTTGATTTTTGAAAAACCCTGTTATAAGTACTTTTAAAATTTTTGTTTTAATTATTAGAGTACCTACCGATTTTCGAGTTAATACGACAGCGTGTTAAAATTTTTCCTTACTTATTTTGACACCCCTAAATCCTCTGTGAGCGGTTTGTTTAAAAAACTAAAAGTAAAAAACAATCTTTGACTTAGGCAATTGCCGAGTTTCAAGTTTATTATCTAAAGGAATAAGAATTTTAGATATATTTTTTTTTGTCCCCCCTCTTTTCAATATTTACATAATTTACCTAAAATCCTCTCGGTAAAAATTAGATTACCCCTTTTTGATTCATCAGGAGTCGATTTTCGAAAAACCCGAAAACCTATTTGTTTATTATCTGTCAATAGTATTAATACTGAGTTTCAAGTTAATTGGACCGATCCTTAAAATTCTTCCATACAAACTTCGACATCCCCAGTCTCCCTATATGGGGTAGTTTAGAAAAACAAAAAATGACGCACTTATTTTTTAGCATTATTTTGGCAACCTTTGAGATAAATCTAAAATGCTGTACCTGTAAAATACAGCCAGCAGAGCCGGCCGGTAGTATTTGTATGAAAATCCATATATATCGTGTTTAGCGGCCGAATAAATTACTATGAAACTCGAATTTTGTTAATTTGTTTCTTTTTTACTTCGACACATCAAGGAGGTGACATATCAAAGATTTTATTTTTTCTATTTGATTTACAAATAGAGCTGTTTAAAGTAAAAAAGAAACAAATTAACATATTTGCGCGTAAAAAATTACCGTTGTTCACGATTGATTTTGGAATTTATAATTCATTTACTTAGTTTGTATTTTCACGCATTATTTGAGAAAAGTATTATACAAGCCTTGGCCGCAACCAAGCATTGACGGACTCATATATGTATGTGTACCTCGGTTTCGCCTCAGCCCACATTTTCACATTCGTCAATCAATGTTGCACGTCGTGGCAGTAATGTACTATTTAATTCTATAAGAGTTGCATATGGACAAAGTCTGTCATTAAGGTGATCTACTATTTTTGTTTTCATTATCAGAACTTTATGTTAAGAGAGTAGATAAAAGGATTTTAGTTTCACTAGTTAGAATTTAAAGATAGTTTTTTGTGTTTTTTGTGCCTAGCAAGTCATGTGAGTAAACATAGGTACTCATTTAGTTTTAACGAAGATTTGTACATTGTTTTGATAGAGATGGCCCATGCTGCATCCGAGAGAAAACTTTTTACTGATGTTGTCATGAGTATGTATCTACTTTGAGATTGAATCATCATCTGCCTAGCCTTTTTCCAACCAATTTGGGGTCGGCTTCCAGTCTAACTGGATGCAGCTGAATACTAGTATTTACATGGAGCAACTGCCTATCTGGACCTTCACAACCCAGGAACTGGGTAATAGGATACTCCTTGGCAAGACTGGTTGTCAGATTTTCGGGCTTCTGACGACCCGTAACGACTGTCAAAGAACCACAAATGACAGCCGGGACCAACGGCTTAACGTGCTTTCCGAGGCACGGAGGAGTCTCGATATGTAAATATGGTCACCCATCCACGGACCAGCCCCGGCAAGCGTAGCTTAACGTGATGGATCGACCCGTGCGGCTGTTATTACTTAGCCACGAGTTACTTTGAGATTGAATAGTAGCAAAACATAATAGTCTTAATAATTGCCTGTAGGATTTTATTTAAAAAATCGTTTTTTTATGGGCTTTATTCATGAGGTTACAACTTGTTTAAAACTTTTCGTATATTGCCTACCGATACAAGACGTTTATTTCCATGGCCCACATCGTGGGTTCCAAATTTCATATTTTTATAGAATCCTTGATAGAATATTCCTAGACAAGAAAGAAGCTCTTACAATTTATTTGAGCCCGTGAATAATGTATAAAGCATAATTGGAATGGTAGCATGTTGTTATTAGAATAGTAAAAACGAACGAATACCCACATTTACCTCGATAGGTACGTACTTAGGTATACGTAATCAGTCTGGGATAAAATAATACAATATAATCTACACGATGTAGTTACTACTCCCACATACAACGTGCCGCTAAAATGATTTCGCGTATTCGGTTTATGAAAATATTTGAATTTCATTAAACGTTATTATTTATTGATTTATTTACAATTTTATAAATTACCATCCTGGAGCAACCTGTACTTAAAAAACTGTAGCGAAGAGGTCATTTGCCGGGGTCACGGATCATATGTAGGCGAATAGAAGGAAAGCCGCGCAATTTCTTAGAAATTATGCCGACAAAGGCTTTTACCGATAGAACGTAAGCCAGCTGGTAGGTAGCTTCATGATTGAATCATTTACACTGAGTGATCTCAATTTTGGTTATGTTTTTATTATTTAGTTTGTTTCAAAATTTAGGTAAATTTTTCAATTTACTAATTGTTTTATTTTATTATAATTTTTATGTTTACTGGCCACTAGCCCTACTCGTGTGTTAAATTAATGTCGCCGTTGCCTTGAATTTCATAATTAATTTATACAAAAACAAAACCTATATATATAAACCTTTTGAAAAACCAATCTCATTTTCATTTCACAAATCATCAGAATGTCAAAGGATTTAACCAGCTAAAATGTTTGATCGACCAAAATCGAAGTATATTGCTGGGTCTTTTTATCAAATTACATGTGGAATTGAAAACGAAAAAGAAAATATATTATGAGGGGAATAGATTAGGCATTTGATGGCGCGAGCGAGTGCGGGCGGGCGCCGCCGACGGGCGCACGCGGGTCGACCATTTATTGAAAGTCGGAGGCCAGCGCGTGAAGCCATTAGTCCTCTACACGCCTGAAAAAGTGTCGCTTTCGCTGAAACATTGTGCCGGGGCGCGCTATTCAATTGGCGAATGTATTTTATTCGGAGCCAATCGATCTCAAGACAACAAAACGCATACCGTGAATGGAGTGTCTCGCGAGGCGATAAATCACCGACGTCTACGATACGTTTAATGAAAAGATCTTTCTGCTATCGCCCTGTTTTATTACTATTGAACGCCACTTTGTTCGTTTCTCAAAGAAATACATATAAATATATAAACGTACCTACATAATAACGCCTGTTGGAATGCCGATTCCTTAGCGCTGCAATTGCAAAACTTTGCTACGAACATGCAGTTTGATATGTAGTTCTGTCTGCCGTTTGAGTTCTAACGAAAATATATTGTGTATATAATGAGAAAATATGGTCACCCTACGTGTCGAATGGGCCGATACTCAGAGTTTACTGTGTATAGCAACCATCTTTCCCAACATCACTGATAATTATTTTTAATGCACATTTTTGCTCCAAGAATTTCACATTATGAATTTTGTTTTGTTCCAGAATATTTAATGGTCACTTGAAAGGATGAACTCTACCTTAGAAAACGGCTACCACGTTTCGTAGATAACTCAATTTAGCTGTGTCAAGAAGTGTACAATATTTGGACAGTCTGTTTAAAAATGAAGGAGAATATACGGAAGGCGCGCAAGAGCCGTCTGGAGGCGGTGGTGACATGACGTGTGGGCGCGTGCCTCGCAGCAAAATGGCTACACAGCTCACCACCATCATATTGTGGCTGGGAGGAAGTGAGTAAACTCAACGTAACTCAACTTAACATTAAACATGCACCCCTGCAGTAACACTATACATGCATTGACCCCTTAATAAAGTTATTAGGATTAATTCGCGACCGAATTCACGTACGTGCTTCACGTAAATCTGGTAGAATTAGTTAGGTTTACGTATAAAGGCTTCCAGAAAACTGTTAATCTGGGTTGTCGCTATCGGTAAAAGAACATTATCGACCTAATCACCCACAAAACCCGCAAATTTAATGTAACGCCTACATACACTTGTTTAGCCTACATAATTAAAACAGAGAGACTTAAAACAAAACCAAATGCTTACAAGAGTATTATCTCACAAACACTGGAATATGTTTACATGTCTGTATTTAAATCCATGTCAGTCACCAGCTTCTCGCACTTACAGATAATATCGCGAGGAGAGAGAACATTTAATAATGAATTCTAAACGCGTGTATTGCACTGAGGACGTGGATTGCGCCTCCCGTCACTACATATGAGACGTAATATGAATCGGATAATAAGATTAAATACTTGGCTAGCGTCGTCAGTTTGTGTGGGACTGAGTACGTACCTACTTGGTTGACTTAGAGAATTCTTTGCGTCCATATGTTGCTTGTTAGTTAAATCTGAAATGGTTTATAATTGGCGTCTTTTAAAAAGCTAAATGATGTAACTAGTCTTGTGTTTCTTGCAGTATGAATGTATGCCATGGAGTCAATCGATGATATTTACACAAAACAGATGTTTGAAACGGGGATGTCTTGATGACTGTACAAGCTAATTTCACTTAAAAATTAAGTGCTTAAAAATTAAGTGCTTTGATTTGATTATTTGAATACATAAACCCGAAATTCTAATTTTAAATCACTTTGAAGATGGGCATGTATTTAATCTAACCCCAAATAATTCCCATTTTGACATCCTAAAATTTCATTATATGTATCTATGACTCATAGATGTGATAGTGTAATACCCACCTATAACCTTCTAAATATTCCCATTTTGGTGTCCTTGAATAGCGTAGCACTCGCCGGCCGCTGCTGCAGCACCGCTCGCTTCGCACGATCGGCTCCCGCGCGTTTGGTCACAGTTCTAACCTAACTTAATCCATTTGGTCGGGTACCCTATAGCTATATACTAGCTTAATTACTCCGATTAAATTCGAGAAAAGGCCAGAAAGTTAAAAAACGGCTCTTTAAAAAAGCGTAGGTCAAGAACCACCATAAGTTCAGGCTCATTTATTTAAAATAGCGTAGGCACCTACATCAGAAGGAGGTCAGTAAGTATTTAGACGATCAATATAATATTTCCCTTATAGATGTTTTTCATTTGACGATTGAGGATAATCTTCCTCAGTTTTCGTCGATGATTTTCAATTACAGTTTAATGAATAATGTTATTCAAACAATAATTGTTGGTTTAAGTGGTGAGATATAAATTTTAAACCTTCATAATACAGATGTCTTACTAATACCCTTTAGGTAGTCATTGCGTAAGAATTTAACCTGAACACTGAACAGGGTTTGTTTACACTTTCATCAGATACATTGTATACCTAATGTATCTGATGAAAGTGTAAACAAACGTGTGTGTGTAGGTAATAAAACGCAGTCGGGCAATTATAAACCTGGAACAATCAAAATTAAAACTATAATACGACAGAATCTCACTATTATCCGTTGTCACGGAGTTCGTTGACCTTGACAGTACCCACTTTTCTTTTAGCGCCTTTTTTATTACTCAAGCCATTCTTTCGACTTATGAATTTCCTTGTCGTAAATATTATTGCTATTGCCAATACTTTTTTCCCTTGTATTCTTTTCTTCTTCCTTTATCCTTTATTTAGATAGCCATTTAATTAACGCGTATATCCCGTTATTCGGGATATACGCGTTAGATATGTAAAATTTGAAAAATATAAATTATTCAATAGCTGCAAGATTTCCGCATTCATCAAAGTAAGTATATGTATTCAATAAAATCTTTCATCTCCTAACATGGAATAACTGTACAGAATGATGAATTATTAAAATCACTCCGGATACAATCGAGTTTGGAATCCAATCCCTTAAGTAAAGCTGATTATCGGGATCCTCCGTAGACCGGGCGATCCTCGAAAAATTCTGGAAAGTGCCAATCTCTCTCGGCATAGAAGTTGGCTAAAATTATTGCGTTGGAATACGCAGCATTCATTTATTATGTTTATAGTGGGGCGAGCGGGTCCGGCGCACGACACTAGTGCCTCTCTGCGTCACTAACGTATCTAACTTTGCAAAACTTTTACTGAATTATTCACCTCCTTGACATTTATGGCCAACTAAGAGAAATGTATTTGGAAATTAAGTAACCAGATTACGACATGGGCATTGTTGATGAGACGGGAAGTTCCGCCCCATAAACCTATTTTTTCGGATTAAATTTATGTAGATAGGGTTGGAATAAGAAGTTTATAACTTCACCGCCACCACTTTATTATCATGACAATGAGTTTGTTTATTCATAGCATTTGTAAAGAAAATAGGGCAAGCGTTTTCATAAAACGAAAATAAAGAGAAAATGTAAACAATATGTTTTGATAAACTTAACAGGGAGCTGTGTTATTGTTTTAGTTTTGCTGTATGCGGGTTTGTAAATTCCAATTTCTACGAAAACATCATATGCGAATAATTTAACTAAAATGTGCAGCGTTGAAATCAATCCGTCCGTTTTAATTAAATCTGTAACAAAGGACTCCCGATTAAGATGTCACGTAGTTGTGGGCAGAGGTGGAGCAGTGTTGGCCCAGTGAGAGCAGTGGTGGCCCAGTGGTAACGGACACGACTTACGAGTTGTAGGTCGTAGGTTCGAACCCTGCGAGGCGCTTTACTTTGTGTAAATTATTTCATCGCCAATGCTCTCAACACGGTGAAGGAAAACATCGTGAGGAAACCGGCATGTCCTAGAACCAAACATTCGAAGACATGTGACATCTACCAACCCGCACTGGGCCCGCGTGGTGGATTACGGCCCACTCCCTCTCACAGAGAGGAGGCCTGTGTCCCAGAAGTGGGAACATTATAGGCTGATTATGTAGTTGTGGGCGACACAGAGTAATACAGAAACCAAGAGGACACCACTTTACATGATAACGTGGATAAAATCGACTGTATATTCAGAATGCAATACGTAGTAGAGTAAATAGCCACGAGAAAGCTCGTTATCTTAACCAAATAAATACTATTTCATGTTAATAAGGTAACATAAATAGCAAATGTTTTTCTACATTAGCGCAGTTTTTAAACATTATGAGTGTTTATTTCATACGTTGCGTAAAAATATTATACATGACTTTGTATTCACAGCGCTCCACATTTGTGCAAATACTTATTTTAGGCTCGCTAACCGACAAGTAGGTACAGTTTAACACACTCCAGTAAATCGAAAATTAAGCCCTTGTTTACCGCAAAAACGTACGGCAACCAAACACCTAAAAACACATTTTATTCTTATTTAAACAGAGGGCAACGTTGAAATAAATTCATTTCGAATAAATATTAAACTCGCACCGAGATGAAATATTATGATGTGGCTGGTACCGTAAATTGAATTTGGTTACATTGTAATGAGTTCATGTCGACGGGAATTGTGTATTCGCTTGATCTTGAATTCGATCACGTAGCGTTCACTTGATTTATGTATTCCGACCACCTTTAGTAGGTAGGTATAGCTGAAGGCCAAGATTTGATTACTTACGTCGAGCTGAAATTCTGCTCAGCGAACCGCTAACGGATCGACCGCAAACTTACCTACTTATAAGAAATAGGGACCGTGGAAATAAAACTGCTTTAAGGTGCACGTTTCACAAATAAATGGTTCCTTTCGTGCTGCAATTAATGACGTCGAGAAGGGTGAAATAAGGCTAGCTTCAAGCCTTTCTCTCAAAGCCGCTGTGTTTTCCACGTACTTCTTGAAATTAGTTTACTTTTGTAAAATACGAGTGTGTACAGTTAGCAAAATGTTATTTTAAGTCATTTAGGACCCTTTGTTAGTTCAGAAATACTGCCAGCTGTTGTTTTGTTATAAAACGAGCATACAATAATAATAATATTTAAATTATTTAAGTTTGTAATTGTGTAGAGAATACCAATATACAGATATGTAATTGCACAGCATGCCCATCAAGTTACGGTCCAAAGAAAATGTATAGGTATCTACCAAAAACAGATGGCACTTGGTCGATCTATCGAATACTTCAATGGATAATGTGCAGGGAAGCTTCACAACGAAATATGCAGACGGGCTTTGTTTATGTACATTTATTTAAACACAAAAGTATAGAAAAAGATTTGAAACTGCATATCCTTAGTTGTTTATTATCAATGCTTAACGTCTACTGAAAGTGTGGAGTGTGGAGTTGTGGAAGACTTACATCACTTATTGATGGACTGTGTTCGGTATGAGTCAGATAGAAACGATGTATTCGGGGTTTTGAAATTGAACAGACTGGATGTAGGCACATCTCATAGAATTTTATCTCAACCAAATGGTGATGATGCGAAGAGTCTGTTCAGGTTTATGGCCCAAATGTAATTTGATACTATTTATGTACTATTTGTACTATTTATATGTTGATATTATTTGTTTAGGGTATGATGGGACTGTCATACGCATTGCGGTTATAAAAGTCCCTAATTAAAAAAGATTAAAAAAAAAAAAAAAAAAACCTCTACTGAAAGTTCACAGACGACGGTAATACGAATTTTAGCAGTTTTTAATAAGTTATTATGTTCTAATAACATCTTTAGGTAGGTACGACACAGCTGACTATAATATTCTCTAAATATAGGTAACCCTCTTCTTTCCAGCTACTTCCTACGGGAAGATTTATGGGCTGCATTCATAGCTGATACCACACTATAATATAGCTAGTTGAAATACACCTGCCCCGAATAGGAGACCAAAGTACTACTAAATACTCCAAAAGTAGATACAGTTGACCATCCTCTCGATATAACCCTCCAGCCACTTACAACATCCACGGGAAGCGATCCGGGGTAGTATTCATAGCTGATACCGCACTATATTACAGCTACTCGAAATACACGTGTGATCGTTATCCTACGTCAAACTGCGGTGGCTTTGATCGTTAAACTGCGACCTCTATAAGCTTGAGAGGTAAAAATAGAGGTGCGATGCATGACACGCTCGTTTAGATAGTATTTATCGAGACTTTAGTGCCGTACCTGTGTGTAGGTATTACATTGCTCCATGTGGGGAGGACTTCGTGCTAAATCGGTGTCACAGATTTTATAAGTCCAATTTTTCTGTGGTGAAACAGAGCTGAGAATAAACGCGCTATTGTTACCATGTCGTGGATAGTTGTCAGTTATATTTTTTAATTTTTTAAAGAGCACTATCAGGAAAGAAAACAGTCTTGAGCAGACCTGTAAATGAGATTTCCAGTGAATGACGTGCCATACGCACGTTTACGTTTACTTCGATATTTTAACATTGTCATCGTTAAAAGGCTATGTACATACTTAAAAGTAAACAAAACATAATTTTGTCATCAAAAATCGATATAATTTATAAATTGTTTGCCATAGATTCAATCATTGAGTGAATGTAGGTTCCAACAAAATATTATTTGAATTACAATAGCATATTAATTGTTATCACAATGTTTGGAGTCCCAATCCTAATCGTACTAATTGCATTATCTACCTACTAGTTCGGAAATACATTTGTAGGTACAAATCGTGTACCTATTGCCTATAATAATATTTGGACACATTCAATTAAATTCGTCGGATTAGATCGAACTTTAGGAATCCGCACTCTAGAAACTCTCACCTTATTAGTGTAGGAATTTTAGTACCTATGCTTGCCATTTCATAGGAATCTACAATTTGGAACGAATGACAAACTTTCAAACTATCTGACTTCTTGACAATTCCAAAGTACCTGCGGACTCTAATTGACATAAATGCTTTAACTTGAAATTGTTTTGATAGCTTTTGCTGTTCGAAAACAAGTCTGATCATGGATTCTTTTTGCTGGTAAAGATGTAAGCAGACCTACAGTACCCAGCCGTAAATATGAAACATCAACTTTAGCAAGAGACTGTCACATAATTATAGCTGTCAAAGACGACGCTAGGAAGCCTAACTTTTTCTAAAGCCATATTTACGGCCCGGTACTGAACACAGCTCAACGAAAAATGTTCAACGACATTTCTTTTTAAGATGATATTTCGGTAAACAGGCGTGTTAGGTCTCCGCGACATCCAGCTGAGTGTGCCCGAGGCGGTGGGCGTCGGCTCCAGTGCAACCCTGGGCTGTCGGTGGGCCCTCGACGTGGGCGAGACGCTGTACACCGTCAAGTGGTACCACGGGGCCCAGGAGTTCTTCCGCTTCGTGCCCAAGGAGCTGCCCAATACGAGGGTCTTCTCACAAACAGGGATCAGTGTTGATGTAAGTGTATCTTCTTTTTTACCAGAATAATATTACCATATTCAACATGGACTTATTATAAGCGACTAAACATAGAATGGTTTCCTGTTAGTGACTAAGTAAGTCAATTTCCGTATAGCCGATGGGGTAACTAAATTCTTATTGTGTATTAGACTGGCTAATAACAAAAACGAATAATGCGAGGGACGGTCCCGCGAACGAATCAAGCGACATAATCGCGCTACTTACATACTTACTGTAGCAGCCCAATAGGAAACCCATCTTCATTCTTAATATTCCGGAAACGAACTGATGCAAATTGAATTTAATTAATCAATCACATTGCCTGGATCAAGTCAAATTACAGCTCAAACGGATTACCAAATCGAACAAAGAGAAGATTGTGAAAGCAAGATTAAAAGTATTTTTCTGTGTGATGAAAAATACGCAGCGGCGAACATTTAAATGCAGGATATTTTTAATATAAGTACTACCGAGTAAAATTTAGATCAAAGGGACCAAAAAACTCATTAAAAGAATCTTTGAAACTGCAAAATTATCTTAAACTTGCTTGACGATGTTAATAGAAGAATAAAAAGAACACATTACTTGTGCAAATGGCTTACTTACCGCGAAACTATAAACAACGTCATAACAGTGATTATATATGGGTCAATGGCTCTGCGACATCTTGCTAGTTCGTTAAACTGCTCCGTAAAGAGGGTTGAAAAAATCACTTAAGAATCTCGTCGAGCGGCCGCCACGTTAAACCTTTAGCGGCTGGCACGTCGCCATATCCGAACTATAACAGTGTGCCAAAATAATACATTAAAAACCCTTTCGGAGAATAACGTATAGTTAAAGTTTGCATCGAGGCGTCATCGGGCGTACGTCGGAACACTCGCGCCTCAAAACGCCACGCAGCCCTTCAGAATCAGGTCAGACGTCTCTAAGCGCGGGACGGGCATGATTTAGTTCGGAGGTTTCTCAAAGTGGACCGACTTTCCAAAAGATGGATCGAAGCTTTTAGCTCTATTTGAGTCGCTGGCAGCTGCGTACGGTAAAGTGCACACGGCTCCTTGTAATGGGATTACTCGCTGATTCATGTATAAATTACGCATGAGCACATTCCCGCGACCACCACCTGAAATCAATGATACATTGCTTCGGCCAAACTTTACCGTACGAACCGATCCTATTTACAGAAGGACCATATTTCGAACGTATTAGAGAGTATTTTGCTACCACTGGCTCTGCACATAAAATATTATACGGTCTCTATAATCCTTGTCATAAAAGATAGCTTCAGTATAAACGTACACCTGCTTACATATTAATGTTTGTTCTTGCATGTCCTTTGTTTACTCTTTATTACATTATTTACAATTTTGTCAATGTATCTCGTGAACAGGAGTAGACTAATAAGATTCAACCGAAGAGTTTGTGCGTGTCTAAAAGCTTCTGAAATAAGGAAATCGAACTCCTGAAACTTTGTTGGGAAAGTAAAGTATCACAGGTTTATAAAACATTTTCCGCATCACGCCATCCTTATCGTGAGCTTATTTGAAAACATCATATTCGTATCAGAGAGCGCTCACCTTCATTCGTGTTTCGTTCAAAAGGGGTGAAAACAGATTTTAGGAAACACTTCAGTTCAAGGTTGACTGTCAATTTTGCGGCAACCTTATTATACTTGTCTTGAAAAAGCATATTGCAGTTTGAGAATATACTTACATAGATGATTTACGCTTTTGTTACTTTATAATGTTCAATAAGACAATACACTACAAATAAAAACAAAACAGCCTAATTAAATAAAGTACAATTTATAACTATAAGGGCGAATTTCACCAAACATTTATACCGAGTATAAGTCTTATCCTGCGAATAAATTTTGAATTTTTGACAGTTTTTCCATACAAAAACTGTCAGACGCCATTTTTATTCCACGCATAAAAGATATCTGACTTTGGTAAAATCAGCCCTTAGTACAAAAACGATATTCATGACTGGAAATCAATATTTCCAGTCAGTACCTGAAATAGTATTAATAGATGAATAAGTTATCTATTGTGGAGCTGTCGACCTTGTATATGATTTGCGTTGGTATTTTCCGTGTATTTTTAGTAAGACTGACGAATGTATTATTTATTCGAAAACTAGCTAGCAACAATAATTATGATTTTAAATGAATTATACTTTTATCTTGGATTGGTACTACTGATCTGCAGTTAAGGAAAATATTATGAGGCAGCCTGAACCCGTAGCGAGGGTTAGTTATTCTTAGCTGTATGAGACCATTGGCAACCATACTTTATTTTTTTTATTTCATTTTCGATACATATAAATTATTATTTTTAAATATTAAAATATATAAATTATAAAAACATTAAAAAATATAAAAAATAGTAGCCCACCGGTATCGGGAACAGGGTCCATTATGATGTCCACTATATTATTACTTTGTTATTGGTTAATAATTCATAATAATAAAGGTTATCTGTCAGTGAATGAAGGAATTTAAGAATTTTATTTATTATCCTTGTCCTTTCTCCTTTACTCACGTGCAGGTGTCACGTTCTGGCGCGCAGCAGGTGGTGCTGCGGGGCGTGTCACGCGGACTCAGCGGCCGCTACCGCTGCGAGGTGTCCGCCGACGCGCCCTTCTTCCACACTGTCTACAAGAGCGCCAACATGAGGGTCGTCGGTACGTATACATTAACAAATTATTTAAAAAAAAAATGAGAAAAAGGGCGTGGGTCAAGTAGCTTACACTGTTACTCAAGCGAATTGTTCACGCTTTTATCACGCGCTGTTAAAATATGCCTAATACCTTGCCTTTACTGGTTTTCCCCTCTCTCAACACGGATGGCCTACTATACTCCTATGCACAACTCAGAACCAACACCATAAATGTGACTCGACGCGTAGTGCATCGTTTATCAGCTACGACAGCGTAGCAGGTGTAGTCGCGGCTACGTCGCAGCAACAGTGGCGCCCATTATTCTAACAATGCAAAGTTTCGGTTATAATGGGTCGGGAAGTCAAAGAGCAGGAATGTCTGCTTAAACACGCTCCGGTTGGCTGGTAACTAGTACAATTTTCAAATACAGCATCACGACATGTAGGAAACGTGTAAACGTAAGTAGGTACCTACCTACGTAGGGTGCGAGAATTAATGTAGCGACGACACGGTTGGCGCAGTGGCTGAGCGATGGACTGCTGCGCAACATGTCGCGGGCTCGATCCCCGCACGGAACAAATATTTGTATGATCTGTAAGTAGTTGTTGCGGGTCTGGGTGTTAGTGTATGTGGGTTTCTATGTTTGTAAACGCACCCACGATACAGGAAGAAATTCCTATTGTGGGGCAACGTTATTTAAAAAAAAAAAAAAACCGAAATGGACTAAAATGTTTGTTTCCTAAAATTCAGGTAAATCTTTCAATTTAACGAGGCTATCGATAAATATTTCTTACTTATAAGCTCAAAATGTAAATAGTTGAGATTTAGGGCTTGGACGAAACAGGCTTTTGTGTGATTACTAGGGTGTAGGTAGGCCCGCTCTTACCTGTTGTTAAAGGTTTAATAATATCTATTTCCGGACAAAGTTCAGTTACAAAATATTATATTTGCGTGGAGCACACTCAAGCCGGGGGTAAGTTGGAAGGTTACTTTTAGTCCCTGGTTGTGAGCCCCGTTATTATTATAATGACTGAACATACATACGTTATCCCTCAGAAGTCGCACGTATATATCACAAAGCCAGTTATTTTTGAAGCTGAAACAAAACCGTTGAGTTTTGAAGCTGAACTAATAATATAATATGTTTCGTCAGTTTTATTCGTAGCGACATACAAATTCTATAAAAACCTTTTGACCAACGTTTTAAATCGAGTTTGTAGTCGGTATTGTGGCTATATTTAATTACATTTTTATTACAACTATCCTTTCAAACCAGAGCGAGTACGCACGAAATGTAACACGAAAATGGAGCCTTTGGTACGTAGATTGAGTTCCATGGAAATAATATAAGAAAATCTTTATTTTATAACAAGTTTTCCATATGTTTACTATTTTCTGTCTCCTCGCGCGGTGCCAATGTCAAATTCAGATGTTTTACGTGAGAATGTTGAGAATATTCTTATGTATTGACAATCGCATTTTTGTTTTGACTGAGCTAAAAATATACCATAGACATCGCCACTATTTATAGAAATTATAAGAATTTATTAATGTTAGAATGATTTGTAGGTACTTGAATAGGAAAATATGGAAAGCTCAGGAGAAGGAACATCTTTGTAAATATATACCTTTGACAGTCGTTATGCGGGTGCTCAGAAACCCGAAAGTCAGAGCGGTCTAACGTTTGCCTAGTAATTGGATTGCAGAGCTCAGATAGCAGTACTGGGTTTGTCCAAAATACTGATATTTGGCCGAATCACAACTTCTCCATCACTTGGCTGGACTGAATTGCATACAAGTTATTTTTCATGGTAAAAGGCTCATGATTACGTCAAACATTATAATTCCCTATCTTTATTACGAAACTTGGACAATCTTAAGGTTATTGTGTAAACTGGGTACTGACTACCAAATGGCAATGGTTTAATTTTTTCACAATTTATAAAAACATACTTTTTTTAAACACATTTGATTCGCATTTTAGCAATATTTACACAGGTAATCGTTTAATATAAATTATTAATTCATAATTTTAAAAAGCTTCTCCCCGTTGAGTCACTGATGTAGAGAATATTTTTACATAGAGAGATTTTTTCATTGGTCATCATCATAGGTTATTAGGTAAATTTTACATTTGACATTCTAACTAATATTATAAATGCGAAAAAGAAAAAGAAAAAAAAGTGAAAGCGAAAGTGAGTTTGTTTATTTGTTACGCTTTCACGCTAAAACGGCTGAACGGATTTGGATGAAATTTGGCACATGGGTAGACCATGACCTGGAATATCACATAGGATACTTTTTATCCCGATATTCCCACGGGATCAAGACTTACGCGGGTGAAATCGCGGGGCGCAGCTAGTTGCTTAATAAAAGCAAGTTCTACATAAAATACTGATTCTTTGTTAGATCAAGAATAAAAAGTACGTAGTTTTTTTTTTATTTCACAAATACCTACTATTCTTTGAACAGCTCCCACACACGTTAAGACCTTCTCAAAGATCCTGAAGAAGAATATTTAATTTATTGTCTGAAAAGCTGTATTCATATAAAAACTTTAATGTCAAATAAATTCTTTCCTTTTATAGCATCGCATATTATTGTTTATTTAAGTGGTTTATAACATGCATTCACGTAGTATGATGACCTATAAATCATGTTGTGAGCTACTAAAGTTTTTCCTATTGCCTTAGTTTGTTTAAATAATCCTGAAGTAACATCGTTAAATTCAGTTGAATGATCGAATATTTTAAAATGAATGCAGAATATCCCGCTAGCGACAGGTAATTAATATCTCAGTGTATCTTAGTTCATTTTACAATCATATAAATAACACGAACAATCCCGGCGCGGCGCCGTGCAATCCTAAATCGTAAATCAGAACTATTGTTGGGCAATAAATGCTAGGAATCGAACACAAGGGATGTTTGATTACGGTTTATCTTGGTTAATTTACGGTTATAGAGGAGCTTCGTCGTGTGAATGTGTATCTGTCTGTAGGTACAAAGACTTGCGACCCGAACTTATCACTTGTTATCCTTTTACATGACTCCCGAAATTGTTCCCATTAACACGAGGAGAGTTTCTCGTCTGTCGAGAGGCGAGAATGTCTTTGTGAGTCTCGCATCGCACTCATGTTTTAAACTCAAGTGAGAAAGAAAAAATCGCTTACGATTATGTCACACGGAACTCACCGATTCTCACCTTTCGTCATGCGAGTATCGCAGGTATGTTTACTCATGTAAACATACCTGCGATTTACATGACTCCCGAAGTTGTTCCCATTTACACGAGGAGAGTTTCTCGTCTGTCGAGAGGCGAGAATGTCTTTGTGAGTCTCGCATCGCACTCATATTTTAGACTCAAGTGAGAAAGATAAAATCGCCTACGATTATGTCACACGGAACTCACCGATTCTCACCTTTCGTCATGCGAGTATCGCAGGTATGTTTACACGAGCCCAGTTTTAATATTCCTTTCGATAATTGCCTATTCGTGATCAGAAACACACCCTGTATCTTCACACACAGGGTTCATATTTGGTTTTGTTAATAAAGACTACTTCTAGTCTTTATGAACAAAACCAAATATACGGAACTTGTTGGTCATCTGTGTTGACTAGAAAAGAGAGACAAATATCAAGCTATATTAATAATAATATAATAGGATAGCCCCGGGCCACAGATATTATAATACTACGCCCGGGCTAAATTTTCACTGAAAAATAAACTTCATATGGCTGTTTCGTCGTTGTGTTACTTGAATGAAATCTAAAGAGGCTTAATTGCTTCCTTTAACATTTGACTACACAATTTTCTGTTTAAACATTTCTATTTTAATGATTACTTTTGACGTTTATTTGTAGTTTAATGGGACAAGACTTCTTTTTTTTTGTATTTGTGAGCTTTTTTTTTAAACTTTTTGTTTCCGTCACTTCTCTTCCGTGGCTTCTTATTACGGCACCTCCTGTCAAGTTTCACTCCGGTAGCCGCTGGCATTTTCCACGAACATGGTCTGTAGACGGACGCAAAACATACCAACCTAAATTTTCAAGCAGATTTCCAGCTGTTTGTTCACAAGAATATTACATTTTGTATGGTTAATTATCAGAGTAACTTATCGTAATTATTTCAATTGTCTTTTGCACATTCTTTTACAAAATTCTAATTAGAATCAATCTGCCTAGCCTTTTCCCAACTATGTTGGGGTCGGCTTCCAGTCTAACCGGATGCAGCTGAATACCAGTATTTTACATGGAGCGACTGCCTATCTGACCTCTACAACCCAGTAACTGGGTAATACGATACCCCTTGGTAAGACTGGTTTTGTCAGACTTTCGAGCTTCTGACGACCCGTAACGACTATCAAAGATCCTCGAATGACAGCCGGGACCAACTAACGGCTTAACGTGCTTTCCGATGCACGGAGGACTCTCGATATATAAAGATCTTCACCCATCTACGGACCAACCCCGGCAAGCGTAGCTTAACCTTTTTTTTTTTTTTGAGGGTGGGAAATCATCCAATGACTTCTCCCGCTCTGGGTGGAGCGGAAGGGCGTGTCAGACTTTTACTGACTAAAACCCACCCGTGTTCCTTCAGTTGCCTGTTGCCAAGGTCCCGGTATCCCTTTCGGACTAACCCGCAACCCTGGCAGGCATCGGTCCCGGCGGACCCCGCCAATTGTGCTGACATCTCTTTGAGGCGCGCGTGGAACACGACGCGCCATCGACCCGGGCCTGGTCCTGATCGGACGGCGAGCTACCCATTGCTCGCCGTCCGCAAGCCCGCGCCTATGGTGGCCGGGAATCCGCCTGGGATTCCCGACGCCCAGGGCGTCTCCAGCGGCGGCGGCGCTGGAGACGCCCTGGGCGCTTAGGGGCGTGAGGGCGCAAACTTTGCCTCTCCCTCACGCGTTCCGCCTCCTCCTTCGCGAGCATTACTGCTTCGCAGAAGGAGGTGACTGCTTCCCATGCCCTCTCGCTCCGTACCATGGCCTGGACCAGAGCCGGACGCGAGAGGTCACCGCCGCCAATCGCCTCCAAGAGGACACGGCGGGGCTCCGCCCAAGCGGGGCAGACCTCCACCGTATGCTCCACCGTGTCCTCCGGGCGATCCACACAGTGGTGACACCCGGGCGTTTCCTCCCGCCTTATACGAAACAGGAACCTCCCGAAGCAACCGTGTCCGGTGAGGACCTGCGTCAGACGGAAGGTGAGGACGCCGTGGCGCCTCTCTAGCCACTCCTCAAAGAGGGCACTTATCGCCGCAATTGTGGCGTGCCCAGCAAGCGTAGCTTAACCTGATGGATCGACCCGTGCGTCTGTTATTAATTAGCCACGAGCTCCTCTTAAAATTCGAATTAGATTATTAAAATAATTTGTGCTCATGTTCTTGCACAATATGAGGAATTATATCCGTCATCTTTTATAGACAACCTTAAAGCTACATTGAAAGCTAGTTGCAAACAGTACGATAACATTTCTATTTCGGTACTAATGTCGACATATTGTACTCATAATAATCATCTCCATCAACCGAGCTCCGTACGGACATGCACGGAAATGTTTTACAATCATGACACCACGAGCAAATTGAAACACAATTCGGCTAACTACTCTCTCCGGTCCATGCTGAGAACAACGAATGTATGGAATACATTTCCATCCACGTACTCGAGGCTTGCATAAATAAACCATGGAACACAATACCGCTGACAAGTGTGAGTAAGCAATATGCGTGCTGATACATTCCCGATGAATTCGTCTGTCTCGAGAGTCTACGCTCACAATGGAATGAGTGCAGTTATTGCAGCTTCAATACGGCGTACGCATGTTTCGAGTAAATGTCGAAGTGTCATCTGCCACTTGGGGCTCGGGTATCATTGATTGCGAGAAAACGAGCGAGTGTGTTGTAAAATCAATATTATAAATTGAAGTCGCTTTTCGTATCTGTCTGTATGACTGCGATGTTCTTCTTAACTAAACTATGCAACGGATTTTGATACGGTTTGGTTTTCAGCATATGAGGCCCTAGACAAAGTGACATTCTATCAGCGATAACGATGATGGAAAAGGCAAAAATGTATAGGACTGACGTAAGCTATCGAAAAGCTTGTGTCAATTCCGTTGCAAGTCGTTGTAGAAATACGAAACGCTTTGTCACTTGTCTAAGCCCTCAGATAATGAATTTATTCCGGATGGTATATGTGTGTGTGTACCTACATTATTATTAAAGTTACGTATAATAAATAAACGCGATGTTTTGTCAAGTCGTAAAAACCGTGTGAAGCAGGGGTGGATCGCTAGTTGTATACAGCATAGATAGGTACTACCTAATAAATTAGCTCGGTATCGGATAAATAATTTCAATACTCGCTAGACTTTTAGCTGTAATATTAAAAACGGTGTTCGCACTTGCTAACGTCATCCCATGGGCTTAATCGGTCATAAAAATGCGCTTTACAAAACAACTTTTTATTTATTTATGTTTATAGAATTTTTCCAGAGGCGGACTTTTTTTTTTGGATTTCTCATGTGGACATGCATTTGTAGGTTCATTTTGATATCAAATACTCGTTAAAGCTTCGTCATATTTTTCTCAAGGTTTTATAACTTAAAGAATTTTAGAATACACCTATGTATTGACTAGCTTTTACCCCGGCTTCGCCCGCGTGGGAATCTGAAATGATCCCACGGGAACGTATTACCGGGATAAAAAGTATTATATGTCCTAACCCAGGTCATGGACTACCTCTGCGTGGCATTTCATCGAATTTGATTGAGCCATTATGGCCTTAAAAGGTAACAGACAGAGAGTTACTTTCGCATTTACACATATAAGTATGATAGATACGGATTAAAGACTAAAGCCGAATTTTATTTAAATAAAAAATCGAATAAATTCTTGTAAAAACCAACCAAAAGTTCAATATTTCATAAAAACCTAGTTCTTGTTTTGTTTTCATCGTCGCAGGTTACTTGGCACGACTTGGTAAGTCTCCGATTTAAGAATTTAGTACGTGCACCCACGTAGGATCGGATGCTGTCGACTGTCGCTCTATTGGATGTCTTGCTGACAGGTTTTTGGATAGAAGCCACGTTTTGTTCAACTCATTGACAAATTCCTTGGTATGTCTCATTCATTTACCATTTTCAGTATTTCAAAACTTTCGCTAGCTAGCTAGCTTAAGGTTGTAGTGTATTGAATGACTATTTCATGAAATCATGACATTTGGCATTTTTATGAACTTAGAGAGTTGTATTGCTGATTTTAATGTTTATAATTCTGTAAATCCATATTTGTTACGAGCGCTAATAATATTTAGATCAACATACAACCTGATACTGACCTGCAAATTGCAAAAAACGTAAGAAAATTTGAATTACGCGGGCTACCCTAGCGAACCCAACCCTACTCTTAAAGATCTTAAGGGGGATGCCCCTTAAGATCTTTAAGGCAAACGCCTTATTGTATTTGGCCTTATTTATCAATTTGGTATGATTTTAATATCAACTAGGTTTTGCTTGTGGCTTCGCCCGCGTGGATGTCGGAAATATCCCACGGGAACGGGACGTGTTAATCCAGGTTGTATCTGTGTGCGAAATTTCATCCAAATCTGTTCAGCCGTTTTTGCGCCAATCAGGTACATACATCCAGACAAACGGATAGAAATAATAAAAACTATATCAGACTCGTTCCCACACCTGGAAGCAATAACTTTTTTCAAAAATATTCAATTGACTTGTATGACTTCATTATTATTTTATTATATTATTTACTTATATAAATAGAAGATATAGATATGTTGGTATTGGTATCGATAAAGTGTAGAAAGTCCTAAGACTATTCAATTTAATAGTCCATAAGTACCTACCGTAAAAGTCCATAACATTCCCTCATACAATAACTGAACATCGAATAACATACGGAACGAAAGCAGAATTTGTTTGTTCAATAAAGTAAGTCAGCTTTCAGTGAGATCTTGACGAATTAAATAAACACTAAAATATACCCACGGCGGCCAAATTAAACGAGGTGCTGGAAAACTCCCTGCGTTCCCATTAAGTAGAATTGGCAAAAAGCGACAGAACAGGAATGTAAACACTTAAAACTTTGCTCGGCGTGGAGTTCCACCGCTTCGTCGTAATAGAGGGCGCTGCTGGCAAACAAAAGCATGCCGAGTTTTAGTTTGAGCCGCCATTTTGTCTGTTCGGCGTTTTAACCGCTTTCTACGAAATTCGTGGGCAAAATGGAACCGCGCGTATGGAAGATGAATATGCAACGTAAACTGCGACGCGCATTGAAACGCGTGCTACCGCGACCGATGTGATTTATTGCCATCTATTTACTGTGCCTCTCTGTCTGCAGTATCTTTGTGTAGGTACAAGTCTGGTTCAGTGAACAAACAAACAATAATTCTGTTCAATTTTCATGTTGGACTGGCAATTTAATTAGTCTGTAGAGTCAGCTGCTACGTAAATCACGTTGCGCAGTCGCAGAGCTCTCGGGATATACAGTAACAACCGGCAGGCAAAATTTGTGTGTGCCACTGTACCGAGGTGCATAAAGACGGCAGCGGCATTTATAATGACTTCGTTGAATAGAATTAGCAACTGCACATACAAAAGCTAACGAACAACATAATAAGTAAATTATCAAATTCGGGTTCCTTTTCGTACCGGAAATTACAATTTTTTATAATTAGGAGAAAATCTCGGCTAATTTTACATTTCTGGTTTGCATTACAGCTTTTCGTACGGAGTTTGTTTACTTTCGTCTAACTTTAAATGGATAATTTTTGATATGCTGGACTCATTTATTCGCTTTCGTGTGTCTTTTATGTACTACTCATTTATATACCTACTTATAACTTACTAATTCTACTCTCCTGTCTGACTTTTGAATACCAGAAAAATAGAAACAGTGACAGTATGAGTGAACGTACCAGAAAACCGTGATAGCTTTTAATTGATGGAGCAAAAAAAGTTAATCCACTCTTCTTAAGTCTTTTAATTCATAATTGTACTATTTAGTTCAGTAACAACATGCTTTAAGAAGACTCTGTTTACAGAACTGCCGGAGACCGGCCCCAGTGTGCGGGCACAGAAGAGCTGGTACTCCATAGGGGACATGCTGCGAGCAAACTGCTCGTCGCCACCAGCTGAGCCTCCAGCCAACCTCACGTGGCTTCTAAATGGCCAGGAGGTAATGTACATACAATCTTCTCTCTTCACGCAAATGTTGATTATTTTTGGACTTAGTCACATTCAGCTTGTTATAAAATCTCTTGTATATAGGGTGTAATTAAAATAACTGAAACCCTCTCAAGTTGTTCCCAATATATTTCTGAGTTATGCGAGTATGAATCAGCTGTTTTTTTTAACGATTTCAGAGTTTGTCCCATAGTAAAAGTTGTTCATAATGATGAGTAGACGTTTTCAATTATTTTAAGGCCGCACCCTACCTGAAATTGCTTAGCATGATCGTCCGTTACGCCGAAAATACTGCAGCATTCATTTTGAAATAAATATATGTTAAAGTTGAGGATTGATGCTAAGTCCTATGTTTGGCGAAAACACGATTACATAAAATTGTGGATAGAAAAAAAATCTAAAGTTACCTTTAAACTAAACTGTAAACCGCTGGTATTAAAAAAATACTTTCAATTAGATCATGATACTTTGCATATTAACTGAAGTAATCATGTTTATTACTTCGTTGCCAATTTGTATCGTGAATTATGTAAAGGGTTTAAGGAATGGTCAGAGCTCATAGGCCAATTCCTCCTGAACCGGCTGTTGTTACTAAAGGTGGAACTAAAATAATAATTATAACCGTTTGATTGCCTGCGCACCATAGTAACAGTTTACTTAGTACCTAAGGTCCGGATACTTATCCGGACCTTAGGTACTAAGTAAACTGACTACTACTTAGTAGTCTTTGGAAGTTCTGTTTAAATTTTTCATTTTTCTGGTGGATAGTATAAAAGGTCCCGTACACTGTAAAACAAATGTCGTTAATAGGCTGTGAGCTGTAGAGCAAATAATTCATTCGGCATTTATTGCACTACATTGAAACGAGTTTCGCTTCGTTTTTCTCGACCGCTCTCGTTTGTAAACACAAAAGTGCTTAGAAAGATGAGAGGCATTTGTACTCAAACAGTGCTTGATCACTAGACAAAAACATTTTTTGAGCAAATAATAAATGTTTATTTTCTATCCAACTTTTGACAACATTATAAACACACATATCGTATACTAACAAGCCTTATTTTCCGTGATTTCAAAAAGACATAAAAATTCTAATATCATATTTCATCGCAGGTGAAAGGGCTGGATATTCCGCTGCATGACACATCATACGCGCGAAGCAAACCTGTGATAACCGACACGTCGCTCGAAGATGCAAATAGAATTATATTCAGTCCGTGGGACGCAATCTCGGGTTACGAGGAACCGGTGACCGACAATGTAATAGACATTCCCGGCAATATCGACGGCGTAGTGGGCATTCCCCACGCTGATAGCAATCGGAAAAACAAGGAGGAAAGCACCACCCGCCTTGCCCCCAGACTAGAGCAAATAGCAAATAAATTGAACATTAGTATTGAAGAAGAGAAATCCAATAAATCATCGTCGTTCAGCCAGCTTGTTATAAGAGTACAGTCGGTACACTTTCGCAAAGTAAGTTACAGTCTTTACCGATACTAGTGTTTATGTTGTCGCTTATGTAAATACCATTAGTTTGGGTTGAATAGGTTTTGATTTTGTCTTTTAAATATTTTAATAGTCAGTGATAATTTTTGATATTAAGTTGGTCGACCACTGCGCTATGTTTTTACTGTAGGTGCATGATTGAGGTCATGTTTTTTACATCCTCTGGGTATTGTGTACTCTTAAAATTTCCTTTTAAATTTAATTTTCTCGCATTGCAGTCATAGTTCACAATGTTATTTGATAGACAAAGCCTTTGTTCACGATAGGTACGTATATAAACGAAATATGAAACGTACGTAAGTTACATACGTTACTGTAGTTACTGTTGTGGGACGGGTCGTATGTCGTGAACCAGATTGTTATTCGCAACTACAGTTCAAAATTTCAAACTCCTACGTGAATTTGTTATGAAAGGTTTATTTTATTATAGAGAATATTGAACATCGGGCGATGAAATCTGTTTCATTAAATTCCAACGATTGAAAAGGCTTGTCAAATTTTCTGTGAACTGTTCAATGAAAATTAATAATCTGGGCAATTATTGCGGCAACATTAACATTTTAATTTTGTTTTTTTTGGTAAAAAAAAATATATTTTATATTTTTAATAAAGCGTTGCAGACAGGTAGGTACTTACTGATTTTATTTTTAAAGAAAAAGATAAGCGAGAAAAATATAAATTATTTACATCTCTACTTTTAATCTATTGCATTAATTCTTTGTTAACAAGATTTAGCGGACATTTTATCGCTTGATACTGATGCCTAGTAATTAGCGTAGTTTGTCACGAGCACACACCATGTGACTTTTACCTCATTGACATAAGGTTTAAATTGCAATGATTGAAGCTACAATTAGTGTTGTTTGTCACAGGGGCGGGTGAACGTGACGTGTGTGGCACACGTGATGTCGGTGTGGTCGAATAGCGGCGTGCTCATACTGGACGAGGAGCGGCCGCAGATCGCACCCGTTATGGGCAGCCGGGATTCGAACTCAGGTACCTATATTATTCATGTTTCTGGTTATTTGTATATTCAGCAGCTTAATTCCGTAATACACTCACAATCCATATAATGTTGACAATTCAACAATATTCATTGCGGTGTTAACGTAGTTGAGTAGATGATTTTTTTCAAACGTAAGAAGCAGTTTTTTATTTAGGATCGTCAAAATGTGATTAGTGAGTAAAGCAATTGGGCGGAGAAATTGTAATTGAAGAGAAGAAATGTCATTTCCAGGTAAAACACCTGAAAATCACATTTCTGAACATTAAATTTTAAATTATCGTTATTTAAAAAAAAACATTGCATTAAAATGTTTCATCTATATTTATAAATATTAATCCCTATTTCCCTTGGTCACGCCATCACGCGTGAACGGCTAGACCGATTTCGCTAATTCTTTTTCTGTTGTGTTTGTTATTGTCAGGAGAAGGTTCTTATGAGACAAAAAATTAAGAAAATTGCGCGGAAAATTAGAAAATTTAAGAATAATTAACCACCATATAAAACTATTTCTAATCTAACCTTAGCGCTTTGACAATATAAACTTTAGACAGGACAACGTCTGTCGGGTCAGCTAGTATAAAATAAATACTTCTTAATGTTCTTAATCCGTGATTTATGACAGAAATCTTTAGTAACCACATTAATTTTGGTTTATTTTAACGTTTCGTTGACCTCAACAACGTATTGCAATGTGGTCAAAAATTGTCATGTATTTTTGTCCATTCATTTTTGTGGTTTGTTGCATAAAATTCTGTTAATTATACCATCGAATTACCCACTCTTTGTTTATCCCAATTTTCCTGATTGGCCAGATTTGGTGTAATTCAACACTTAATCGAATGCAATCACGAATTGAACTAAAATATAAAAATCTGTTGAATGTATGGACACTGAAGGATGTAAGTGTAAGTTATTCTAAGTTAGAGTTCAAAGTCTCACGCAAAAATAGGATCTGATAGGATCATCGAAATCACAAGGGGTCAGACCTTTGTGACTTCCGAGGCCTTTATCCGAATCAAAGAACCCTTCTGAGAATTGTAAGTACTTAGGTTCCGAACGTTATTAAGTTAGAAGTTACATATTATTTTGGAGCCTGCAACGTTCGCACGTTTGAAAATAATTAATATCAAAGCGGCAGAATCCATATAAAACATTTTATGATTGAAGGAAAATATATCTGGTAACGACAGCTTTTGATATTAGATTACAAAAGAGCTACTTTTTTCGAAGAAACCTAGATAGGGTTTAGATTAGATTACAAAAGAGCTACTTTTTTCGTAGAAACCTCTCTTTTATCTGTGTTACTATGTTATCTGCGGTTATCTCAACTAAAAAAAACATTTAAATCCTAACTAAAATTATAAATGCGAAAGTGAGTTTGTTTGTTTGTTACGCTTTGACGCTAAAACGGCTGAACGGATTTGGATAAAATTTGGCACATGGGTAGACCATGACCTGTGTTAGGACCTCTTATTTCGGTAAGAAATTTCACGCGGACGAAGTCGCGGGAAGAAGCCAGTAAAATATGAAAACCTGCACTATGTTACAAAAATATGAAACGATGGAAATATGAGTCTTTTATCGTTATTTTTTTATATATGCGACACGGTATTTTGCGTCTGCTGTCCGGATTCCATATTGATTTAACCGTCCATAGGTATTGGTATGGGTAGAGGCGAGCGCGTTTTTTTAACAGTTGCAATAGTATCAATTCAAAATTTCAACTTTGTCGCTATGCTGCGCTATCCCTCAGGCATCCCAAAGTTGCGCTAATTAAATTGATTAAAAAACAAATGTGCGACGATAGTGCAATTCCATTGTGACTGAGTTCCATTAACATCGATACCACTTCCGAGGCATTTTATCAACTGGCCGGGAGCATTACATACAGTGGCATGTTTCTGAATTACGTGAGAATATCAGCGCGTGAAAAGGCCCTAAGGGAAAACGGATTATTTAGGAGCTTTCCTACTACATATTATGACCTATATATACTACAGTTTCATCGGCAAAATTCGTCAAAAACGATAACTTTTCATCTTTTGAGACAAGTCAAGAACAATTAATGTCTGGAGCGAAACTAAGTGATTGCTATTGCCTACTAGTTTTAAGGCTCTTACATGCTGGCGCGATTCGCCGCGCGACGCGAATTTTAACAAAACAATTTCTGAGAAAACTTCACGGCGAACAATGCGGCGGCGTCGCGTCGCGCGGCGAATCGCGCCAGTATGTAAGAGCCTGTACCGGGAGACCCCTCTGCCCTCTGCTAGCTCGCTTAGTGAGGGTCTCACCGGACAACGTTGAATAATGAGGTAAACACAGTAGACGATAGGAGGAACGGTTTATTACTGGTTACACACACATGATTATATAAATATAGTATATCACAGTATTTAGAAAGATGATGGTTATATAAAAATTAATGACAGTAACACGCTCGGTCAAGTCCAAAGATGAAGTGTGCAGCAGACTGAAAAATGACTGCACGGGAGTTTGTGGCGTTCTGAATTCGAATTGAAAATGGAATGATGATGTGGCCAGCCATAAAGGATTGCCAGTAATAAATGATAGGATGAGTATGGATGAGAAGGACTTCGTCACAAGCCTTTAGTCATTCGATTAGGTATATACCTAATCGAATGACTAAAGGCTTATCAAGAAAATACGAATTATCAAATCACCCTGCGACATATATATGTCGCAGGGTGATTTGATAATTCGTATTTTCTCGAAAACCCTAGGGATATTGCGAAAACCCGGTTGTTCAGAAAATGGTGAAAAACTGGGTGAAGTAGGTTAGGTTAGAACTGTGACCAACCGCTACATCCAAGTTGCTCGCAGTTTTTCACCATTTTATAATTATCCGGGTTTTCGCAATATCCCTAGGGTTTTTACGAAAATACGAATTATCAAATCAGCCTGCGACATAAACAACGATATAACCTTTAACTTGTGCCATACTTCCCCACATGGTCACTTTGTTATGCAGTTCCACATTAATTCTCCTAAAATACATTAAACGCATGCTGCGTTACACTGTTAGATTTAATTGTTTCGCATGCGGTCTACATGCAGTGAGATGAAATTCAGATTAATTTAACTGCACATACGATAGTATTCGTCTTCATGGCTCCAAAAATGTATGGAGTGGTTTATAAATATGCAGTCGCGTCACGGTGACGCAGCGTACTTTCAGAGAACAGAGGATAATGAACGACTAGCTGCGCCCCGCAGTTTCACCCGCATAAGTCTTGATCCAGTGAGAATATCGGGATAAAAGGTATAATATATCCTTCTCCAAGTCATGGTCTACCCATGTGCCAAATTTCATCTAAATCCGTTCAGCCGTTTTAGCGTGAAAGCGTAACAAACAAACTCACTTTCGCATTTATAATATCAGTCAGGATACACTAGCAACTGGCAATGTTATCATCATCATTATCATTACCATAATTCTCTTATCCTTATCCCAATCTAGTTGGAGTCAGCGCAACATATCTTCTTCTTCCATACGTCTGTTCTATCATCTCTCTATAAGTCATCATCTCAGAAGTCACCCACTTTCTAGCCATATCATCTCTCACATAGTCCTTTAATCGTTTTATTGGTCTTCCACTAAAATCTGCACTTAAAAAAAACATAACTGAAAAAAAGTGGCATTTAGAATAAAACGTACATTATATTATTATCACTAAATGACTTTTAACATGCATTAATATCCATATACGTACTCTTACAATGAGGACGTATCCGTGGTAAAGAGATAAATCGATGAAATCCTACCAATGAATATTCATTTCACGTATTCTCTATGACCAACGACAGCGACGAGAAATCGCATGTGCCAGTACTTTAGCCTCCATTATTGTTATGAATCATAGTCTAGATTAGAGGATGCAAAGTGATACATGGTACTTACAAAACTTACCTACGTATGTGCTAATGTAATAGGAGTTTTGAGTTTGTTGGTCATAAACTGCGCTTATGCAAATTGGTTGTTAGAATGTCGCCAGCGGTAGGCTATGGTTTGTCACTTCTTATGAAACTGTCCTAAGTTTTAGCGTTTTCTGTCTTGAAGTAGTAAATACTTAGTGAGTTATTTATCTACTTATTTATTGTCTATTCAATTTGTAATAATTTGCGCGTCACATTTAACATTTTAGAGCAAATCTAAAATTGGTACTTCGATTGTCGTTTAATTTCTAGAACTAACTTCTTTCTTTTTCCTATTACATGGGGCTTAAACATAACTGGCGAAATGTGGGTATATTATAGGTACACGTCTGCCTTTCCCTTTGGGGAAAACAGGCGAGATGTTATGTTATGTTCTAGAAGTAATTATTTATCGATGCTAATTTAAAGGTGTAAGCAATGTAGAATAAGAACAATACACGTTGTCAGATAATAAAGTCACTAAAATAATTATGAACAGAGTAGGTATATCAATTCATTCTGTTGGTGAGGTGGCCTATTTGCAGCCAGTATCATCATTCCATTGTAATTGAGAAACAAAACGGGTTATTACTGGGTACCTATGTAAACAAACTTGAAAACAATGTAACGATAATTAAGTTAGAAGTTCCCCCAATGTTTATTTTGTTACCGCCATGGTCATCGTTAACCCATTGCTTTTGGCCATCGTTTTCTTGTTGACTTACCAAACTTACACAAGTAGGTGGATAGATAACAGTCCCTTATACTGCTTTTGTTTAGATAGGTGCTGTCCTGTCTATCCTAACTAATATTATAAATGCGAAAGTTAGTTTGTTTGTTTGTTGATTTTTCACATTAAAATGGCTCAACGGATTTGGATGAAATTTGGTACACGGATAGAGCATGACCCGGAAAAGGACATAGGCTACTTTTTATCCTGGATCGCACACGAAGTTGCGTACAACAGCTAGTATTTGCATAAACCGTGTTTTATGTTCTGGAATAGGCTTTCAACAAACAAAATGAGTACCTAATATCGGAGATTCTTAAAGAATCTACCCGACGCGTCAAACTCATTAAATAACTTTCGTTTGATGGCACAAAAATAAAAATAAACTGCTGTAATGTCAAATATAGCTATTTGCGTTCTGTACTCTTGTGGTACCCATGACCCATCTAGATTTACATTAATAACAAAACATTTTGTTTAATAGAGTAACTTTTTCAGTCATCGGGACACCAGAATTATAAGAGCGTAGCAATAAAGCCGAGGTTATTGCCTACTCTGACATTTTCATAGGCATTCTTCAGAATATCCGTCACAATACAGTGACAATGTTTCTTATAAATAGGGTAATATTTCGTGGAAATGTTAAGGGTGGATACAAACTTGAGACGCAGGCAGTACTTGGTTTGAATGTGTCGCGAGAAAGCGTATTGGATAATGGCATACGTTATAAGAACCCATAAAGGATTTCTGCAATGAATAAGCATTCATACTTTAGACTACTTACAATCGTTGAAATAGAAATTGGAGCAGAATTTCACGCAATCCAAAGCTTTGAAGGTCTCAGTAATGACTAAACATTTTGGATATTTCTCGTCTCACGCGTGGCTGTCAGATCTAGGGATGTCACCGGTCGCTACGGGCGTATGTTCAAAAGAAAATTATAATTTCAGATGACTTTAATAATTAGTCTGGTACGAAGTATGAAATCCTGTGGCTTTATTAAAACTATGAGTTAGAATGACATTACGCTTGCAAATTAATTAAATATTTTCTTGTGACTAACGATTGTTTATGATTATACAGCCGCAGGTGGGCCTTAGCCTGCTCAAGAATATCTATCCAACGTGACTTATTACCGGGTTTTTCTCACTCCAACAGTTTATAGATCTTGGTCTAACAACGCCGTCCAACCATCTGAGCTTGGGCCGCCCTCGACTTCTCCGTCCATCCAGAACACCCAAGAACGTTTACTGGATTACTATCGAGTAACTAGTCGTAGTTACTCGATAGTAATCCAGTAAACGTTTGGGTGCTCTGTTCTCGTCCATTCTTGCGACATGGCCCTGCCCATCGAAAACGGCCTATTTTGATGATTGGCAACATCATTCACTGCATTTAAATGTATAGTACTTATAAAATCATGATTTTGTTTTACCACCTTTATTCCTCTATTTGATTTCGAAACATCGATAGTGCTTCATTTTCCCAGAAATTAGTTAACATAACATAACATCATAAATAATTATTAATTATCGACAGAATTCTCCAGTTTATTAGTACCAAATGTTGCTTTTCATACATATTACATACATACACTCAAGCTTTCTTCCCATGGGGGAAGGTAGAAACTACAGAACGCTACCTACTACGATCCACACATACTAAAATTATACTGAATTTCCTCTAGCAGGATTTCCGTTATCATATCAGTAATCTAACCTACTCTCCTTGAGCCGTTTCCATAAAAGCGCAATGGGAAAATGGCGGCAATCACCACGCTTAGTAAACTGTTCGGTTATCGCAGTTTGTTATTAGCAGTCAAGAGAGCACTGTTGCCTGTCTATTTGACGGAATAATTCAATTCTTTTCAAACAGACATAGACGAGAAAAGAACAGCCATAGGCCGGGAAAAGCGATCGTATTTTAAAGGTACTTGTAAGCATACTAAATCATTCTACTTCGACTTGCATAACTTAAAATTCGTACGTTTTTTCTATCTGGTTAAAACATAGTCATTTGAGTTATCTTTGGGAGATAGTAATACTGTCATCGATATGATGTGTGAAAATGCATCGGCGGTATAAAAGCAACCTACATCCTTAAGTCTTTGTTTTCTTGTAATTTTCCCTTGTGGCTGAATCAAAAAGACATTTGTTTTACAAAGTGCTCACTTTTACTCTAACGTTTTCTCATAATAACCCTCAGGCAGGCTTGACAGGTACTCTAATTTGGATAATTTAACGTTTGAATAGTAGGTTTTTACCTAAATAAAAAGTTTCAACCGGATATTTTTTGTAGAATTATAATGACTTTGGATTCTATCCTAAGTACATGCTGTGGGAGTCGAAATAATTATTAAATACAATTGAAGAGAATTTTGTCATCAGCTATTGCAGAACATACTAACAACGCTCCTAAAATCTAATTTAATTTGATAATGTATTTGATTATAGTTACCTCAAATATAAAAATAATTTCAGGCCGCAGGTAACATTATTGCCGCAACAGTATCCCAACTTTATGCTTAACTATAAAACGGGCATGATGACGTTAATTTGGAGCTAGTATGTCCGTAACGTGTTGCTTATTGTTACAGGGTTGCGCCGCTCAACGTCTCACGTCGGCATCTTGACGATACTCAACTGTCTATTGTACAGACACTGGTAAGGAAATGTTATTATTTATTAGGTTGAGGATGCGTTGGTAACTAGCATCATTGGTGGATGTGACGGTGACGCGGCGGTAGCGTCACGTTAACTTAAGGTATGATTCCGAACAACGCTGCACGCAGCAGTGCTGCCGCGTTACTACTGGCCCCATACATTTTCTTTATAATAGGTCTTTACCTATGAAATTGCCGTTCTGCAGTACTAGCCATTTCAAATCAAAATAATTTTTGTTTGGCTAAGAATTCTAAATTCAAAATAATTTTATTTTAAAAACATGGAATTCTTTTTTCAAAAGAAGTCATTTGTTTAATGATAAGTGTTACATTTTCGTCACATTTAAATCTTTTTCGTCATCATGGATACGTTAAAAATTCGAGTAATTATGGAATATGAGTACCGTCGTGGCAGCAACGCGGCACAAGCGGCACGCAACATCACGCAACATCACGCAACATCAACGACGTTTACGGAGCTAACACTACAAACCAACGCACCACCTGTTATTGGTTTGCTCGCTTCCGTTCTGGAAATTTCGACCTGAAAAATGAACCTCGCGGTCGTCCGAAGACTTTGGTCGACAATGACGAATTAAAGGCGATTGTGGAAGCTGATGATACACAATCTACGGCTGAATTAGCAGCAGTTTTCGACGTTAGCGTCAAAACAATATTGGTTCATTTGCGTCAAATTGTCAAGGTAAAAAAGCTTGACAAATGGGTTCCCCACGAACTCAATGATCGCCAGCGCGAAGTACGCGTCGAGGCGTGCCTTGCACTGCTCAACAGACACACAAATGAAGGAATTTTGAACCGCATTGTTACCTGCGATGAAAAATGGATTCTGTTTGATAACCGCAAGCGCTCAGCAAGTTGGTTGGATCCTGGTTCAGTACCTAAACAATGCTCTAAACGAAAACTTACCCCTAGAAAAGTAATGGTCACTGTTTGGTGGTCTAGCGCCGGTGTGATTCATCACAGCTTCTTACCAAACGGGGTGAGCATTACTACAGATGTGTACTGTGAAGAACTGAACACAATGATGGAGAAGCTGGCACATCTCCAACCAGCATTGGTCAATCGCTCGTCTCCGCTGCTCCTGCACGACAACGCGCGACCTCATACTGCATAGCAGACGGTCTCCAAGTTGCAAGAACTGGGGTTGGAAGCACTCCGTCATCCGCCCTACTCACCAGACCTTGCGCCTACAGACTACAACTTTTTCCAGAATTTGGATTACTTCTTGGCGGGAAAAAAATTCAATACCCGAGAGGCAGTACAAAGTGCCTTTGAAGAATTTGTTGCCTCCCGTCCAGCTGACTTCTTTAAGAAGGGCATCAATAAACTGCCACTGCGTTGGCAAAGATGCATTGATTGCATGGGTGATTACTTCGATTAATACAAATAAAAAATACATGAAAAAAAATCGTTTAAATTTTTTCATACAAAACGGCAATTTCATAGGTAAAGACCTATAAGAATATTTATATGAGATTACGTTTCGAGCACGGCAGCAATGTCGCGCAGCATTGCTGCCGTGCCTCGGCAGTTGTTCGGAATCATACCCATATGCCTTAGCGTCATGTATGCTTAGCTACGGTTCGAAAAACGGGTACGCTAGATGCGAATTGTGTCTAAAGTCCCAGTCACACGATGCAAGATTCTTGCTTGGGGCTTACAATAAAATTGAAGCAACAAATTAATTGAGTCGTCTAAACACTTTTTAGACGGTGCACCTTTTAGTTGCTTCAACTTTTGGCATGCCACAGGCAATTAAATCGCGCCGTGTAAGTCAGGCTTTACTAAGGTCCCATATTATGTAGTTACCAACGCATATTTGCGTGTTGGGATCGTTGTGCTTTTATTTTGTGTTTATTGTCCTGCGTTTCTAAGCCCCCTGTAGGCATGGGCGTTTTTTATACGCGACGTCTTTTGACCGGATTTTGAGCCGAGGGTTGAAAATCCAACATAGTACATTCAGCGCGTTGACAGTTGGATTCCTAACTCTCGGAATTAAGCTGAAATTCCAGAGTACTGTAAAAAGAACGTCGCCATAAAAAGCGCCCGTGCGTATGTGGGCTAATACTCGTATCTACAAAATCTATTACGAATAAACAAAACAAAACTATATTTAACGCCAATTCTGAGCGCAAAATTGTCAGGAAATTGAACTTTAACCAGCCATTTTAAAATAGTGTTGATATTTAAAACAAATTGTGGGATTTTATTAAAATAAAATGCAATAAATAAGTTTACCACACAAATATAACCAGTCCGATTTCAATATACTATTCGAATTTCATTTAAATAAATACCAACATGAATGTTTCTTTTCACTTTTTTGTCGTCACATGCATTTCTTTTTTGTTTACAATATAATTTGAAATGTATTCATTTATTTTACACACATACATTATAATATATATCTCATCCAATCATGTCCTGTCCATGCAGGGAGTAATTGGAAATGGATTGAAAATGAATCGCATCGTGGGTTTTAATATTATTGTGAACTTTTTATAGCGAAATATGAATGATGAATGTGATTGTATTTCGTCTAAACCCACCTTTAGTAATGTTGTATGATGTAACACGGTGGATACCTAAAGCACAAGAAAACACAATAACAAAAAAACGAAAATATTGTGTGTGTGTTTGTCGAATAAAACATTCATGAATTTTTAGAAATGAAACAACGGAATCGTTACTATCGGGATTTCCCACAATAAACTCTCATTATTAAAATATTATCTCTGTTGGAATGTGCAAGAGAAGAGCAGTGGTGGCCCAAACCCTAACAGGCGCTTTACTTTGTGTAAATTATTTCACCATCACTGCTCTCAAAACGGTGAAGGATAACATCGCGAGGAAATCGGCATGTCCTAGAACGAAACGAACGATTACGACCAACTCGCTCCCACCCAGAGGAGGCCTGCGTCCCAGCAGTGGGAACATTATAGACCGATTATGCATTATGCAAAATATTATCAATATTAATCATATGTTTTCGTTCACAGGACTGTGCGATGATCAGAAGACTATAAAAAAACACGAACTTGTCATTTTCTCATCTAAAATCAGTGTTAGACTTTAGTGATTGAAAAATTACATGAAAATGATGCAGGTAAAGTTATTTTATCAACAACGTGAGTTGAACGTAGTGAATTTTATACTTGTACATAATTAACTTGTATTAGGACTTTTAAGATGATAGTGATGTTTCGCTTCGACGAACCTTATGTACGTAACTGTTACTTTAAATAAGAACTTTAAAATAAAGGAGATCCCTGTTTTTATATTGTTTTGTTATTTCATTTTGAATAATTTGGTATAATAAAGTCTAGCGCGGGGCCATAACTGGAGCGCCGAGTATTCAATACCCAGTCTATAAATAGTTTGCAAATAAATACTGAAATATTATTCCAATAAAGTACAACAACCCTTCCCACTGCGATACTATTCAGTAGCCATAACCAAAGTTTGAACATAAAAACTTGTTATTGCTAAGAATACTTGAGTCTGCAAAATCGATGAAAATATAAAATACGCGTAGAATTTATAGCGACAAGTATTAATATTTAGTTTTAGTACAATATTTTTATCTCAGGAAGCGACGCGCGTTTTACTTGTGGTTACTGGTGTACTAACACGCTGTGAATGTGTGTGTAAGTGCAGGAGCTCTCGGTACCGTGATAGCGTCTGAGACAATAGCGATGTGTGTGTGTCCGTGTGCGTGTGTGTGTTATGCGCTGAAGCTACTTGTTGTACGCACTCATTCACAGCGTGTTTGTGCATTTGGTAACCACAAGTAAAGCGCGTATCGCTTCGAGAAATAAAAAATACTATAGAAATGTATACCTAATCCATAAAGTACTCAATTTCACAAACGCTGTTTTTACACGAGTTGTGCGAATAATCTACCTAATTCCAGGGACTACCAAAAACACGAAACAGTTACTGTCACTATGAAACAGCAAGTGTTTCCGTCGCCAAAATTAATTGTTCCAATTGCGCTGTAAAATGAAAATGCACACAGAGATGACATTAAAAATTCTATGAGATAATTAATTAAGGGAGGACAGTGGAGACACGGCGAGATGAGAACGCTGCTGATTCTGTTAGCACCTTTTATTTAACTCCGGGAAATAAAAGTGTAAACCTACTGTCCTGCTTTATTATATATGCGAAAGTGTGTTTGTTGGTTTATTATTCTTTCACGTAGCAATTGAGCTTCAAATCGACGTGATTTTTTGCACATAAATTGTCAATGAATGATTGTACATTGTTTGTTGTTGTGTTGTTGTTATAAGCTACTGTCAAATTACGTCAAACGTCTTGTGGAAAACTCCATGCGGGTGAAGTAGCGGGTCGCAGCTAGTAAAGTATACTTTCATCGGTAAGTACAGGAAAATCTGACGGCTACTCTACTGGGATTCTGTTTGTAAGTATAAAATATCTAAGCGCTTTTCCATATTAATAATATTAATGCGAAGTTCAAGTTCTCAAAGAGATATTATGTTTTTTGACATGAAATAATCTTTCAACAGAATACCTCTCGTGTTTTTGATTCACTTAACCTTTGGTTTTCGATACACAGCTTTGGTATACATGAATCGGTTAGATCCAGGGTTTACTTTTATCATGTAAGTATAGTATTTTTATCTTACGAAGCGACGGGCGCTTTAGCTGTGGTAATCAAGTGTACAAACAGTCTGTGAATGTGTTCGTGAAGACGGGTAGCGTCAGAAAATAACACACACACGCACACACACATTTCCTACTTTGCCATTGTCTCGGACGATACCAAGAGCACCTGCGCCTACACACACATTTACGGTGTGTTTACGGTGTGTTTGTATACTTGTTCACCACAAGTTAAGCGCGAGTCGCTTTGTGAGTAACGTGCAGTAGGTAACGACATAACTACCATGACACTTATGTAAGATTCAAAATCGATTTTCTCCTACAGTAGATATATTTTACGGTGTTACGATCATAGTATTATCGAAACCATACTATTAAAATAGGTCTTCTCAAAGTTGCAAATTTTATTTAATGAGGAAACGCTTTCGAATTTTGCGTAATTGTAAGGTATTTACGCTCGTGACTGTATAGAGGCCTTCTCATAGATGCCGTTATGAATGGCCATAATGAATAGGTACCTACACCCATTATCATAATCGTTATAATCAGCAAACGGATTAGTGGTGATAGTAACTTATTAATAATTCTTCTTCGAGAAACAACACAAAACTTATTGGTGTCTACTTACATATAATCAAAATAGTTTAATTCAAATTCAAATTCAAATCTTTATTTCAGACCAAGAGATCCATATAGTGTTAGTATGAACTTAGCCTATGTTAGTACAACATAATAACTTAAAGATATGATATATGTAACTTGTAACTTTTAACACGTAACTTTTAACGTTTAACAGTACCTACAGGTTTATTTCTGTGAGAATTGGCGTCTCGTCAGCTTCACGATAAGGGCAATTTACTAACATACTATATAGATATCTATCTACCTATCAATTCTTATGTACCATAATAGACATTCTCAAGAAATATCATGTTCCTTAGGTATAACGTGACGAAATTGAAATCTGAAAATCTATGTAATAATTTACCAAGCCGGCGAAGATTCGCAGTTTATAATAAAAAAACGACTTTTTATTTCGAAATCTGAATTCCAAAGAACCTATTACGTAAAACGGTTAAAAGATTTTAACTAACAATTTATAAAAGAAAATGCTCTAAAAAAGTGTTTGAGCATTCAGAAAATGTTTTCAACGCCATAAGCTTTTGAAACGTACCTCGTTATGAAAGTTAAAATATATTAGCATTTCTAAAATATACATAGTTAATATATTTTCGTTCTTAGAGGTGGCTAAGTAAGATATGTTAATGTAAGTGAGATAGCACTGCAGGGACCGAATCCGCATCTCACCAGCCTTGTTTAGATGCTTTGTAGTACCTCGAGATACAACTCTCTGGAACAACTTGTTTTAATCGGTAGGTACCTACTCATTTTGAAATTATACAAATGTCTGTTACAAAAGTATTAGTTGAAAGTGTAAACAGACACTGTTCAGGTTAAATTGTTACGCAATAATTCAATAAAGGAAATTAATAACACATTCATCTGTATTTAGAAGGTTTCAACTTTCTATCTCACCACGAATAATGTTATTGAATTGTTTTTCAAATCCGACTGTTAGTTCCAGAGATCAGCACGTTCAAACACCATTATATTTGAAAAAATCTTTTTGCATTGGATAGCCCAATAGGGAATATGCATGTATTTTTTTAATATTTTTATTCGATAGTTTACATCGTCAAATAATAGTAAAAAAAAAATTGACGGCACAAAAGCAATTTAAAGTAGTTAAAAAAATGTTTAAAAATGTCCAACCGATCCGGGCTATTTAGCCCTCCATTTGGCGCGCTTAGTGTGGTGACGTCACAGTCCGTAAAAACAGACAAGCAACTGTCAAGTCAACGTCAAACACTCCTTTTTCCATGAGCGTTTGACATTGACTTGACACTTGTTGATTGACTTGACATTGACATTTTGATTGTTATATCGGATTGTTACGTCACATCCGCTGTTAGCCTTTTCAAGTATTTGAATTACCCACAGTTTTTTTGGACTTTAAAAAAATTAATTTCTCGCTCAAAAAGAAATTTTATTCAAAAATATTGATGGAGGCATAATTCTGAAGTAACATAGTTTATAAAAAAAAATATTTGACCCATATTTGAATCACATGCATATTCCCTATTCTTGAAGAATGTTATAGTCCATATTTATATTGTTATTGTCCATATTTATATGTAGGACAGATTCTGGTTTGGGCAGATTCTTGTTACACCAATAGGCTATGTAACATCATGCTACGACCCTTAGGAGTCCAGCAAAAAGAAAAAAAGTGAGAAATAATATTTATAGATGTTCCTTTGTTTTATTTTCAAAGACTATTAACACCCCACTGCAGTACAAAGGCCTCTTCTTATACAGAGAATGTACCAGCATTGATCACCACGCTCGCTCAAGCCTGGTTGGCGATTTCAGACTTATTAACTATCAGTCCAGGTGTTTTCCTTCACCGATGTCAGTAAGTTCAAGATTAATTCAGAAAGTAAATATGAATTTATAAAGTCACATTAGTACTTGCCCGGATTTGAACTCACAACCTTGTGTACCCTCGTTTTAATATAATACTTAATTTAATGTCATTCACCTCAATTAGAATACATATTATCCTATAATTTCCAGTTTCTCTACGTTTGCGTAGCGTATTCTACTCAGTGGGAAACACCTAATTTGTTAATCAACATCTACTTGTATTTTCTACTAGCATCAACAACATGTATCATTAACTACAAACTCTAAGAAAAACGAGACGAACCAATTTGTATCACGCGGTCCTTAAAGATTGAAGAGCGATGAACCGTTAAACACCCTGGGCGCTAGAACTCAAACAAACATATTTAGTGAAACAACATTATTTCTCGGAAGTCCTTCCTGGAATAGCTCTACCCAAATCCGTACAATGAAGGTACAGTCACGGACTTTAATTGACGAGCCACCTGGCACTGTTCGTATTTTAGCCGTGTAATGGAAATCGGGTTTATTCGGTTCCCGACACGCAAAGTCATATGTCTTCGTATTAGAAGAAGAAAATTATATTTCATACCGGTTGGCTAACCTGAGAGTCACCTTGACAGCAGAGTGACTACTCAAAGTCAACCAATTGCAGGTCTAGCAACAGTAACCTAGCAACGATAAATAATTGTTGCTAGGTTACTGTTGCGATAGTAACGTTAGCGTACGGAGAAATTCTCTTACATCGATATTTCAACTGTCACTGTCTTCAGTTACGTTTTCAGAATTATTGAGTTAATGAGCTATGATTCGAAGGAGGTCAGTATCAAATAGATTGGATAAACTTTATGCAACATTGTATTTATTTTTATCATTAAGAACTTATTAGTCAACCTCTATGGATAAGACTATTTCCGATTAAAAGTAATTTATTTGTCATCTTGATATTTCAACTGTCACTGTCTTCAGTTATGTTTTCATAATTTTTATTAGTCAACCTCTATGGATAAGACTATTTCCGATTAAAAGTAATTTATTTGTCATCTTGATATTTCAATTGTCACTGTCTTCAGTTATGTTTTCATAATTATCGAGTTATTGAGCTATGATTCAAAGGAGGTCGGTATTAAATAGATTGGATAAACTTAATGCAACATTGTATTTATTTTTATCATTGAGAACTTATTAGTCAACCTCTATGGATATTTCCGATTTAAAGTCATTTATTTGTCATCTTGTTTACGAGCTTGCGATTTGAGTTCGTGTATAATCGTGTAATCTCGTGAATGTATGAAACTGCAAAATTGAAAAGTTTGAAGGTGGCTCATCAATTAAAGTCCGTGACTGTACCTACTTACTTATTGAAAGGTTTCCGTGAAATTCTTCTCGATAGTTAACCGAATTATCCTATATAAAATTCGGTAAAACACACGCTGTAAAAATTTCAGCATTTGCAATACGTAAACAATGCTTTGCTAAGAAAATAAAATAGAAAGGAAATCTACAAAGATTTTTAGGGCGACATGAAAGTCGCCTTAGAAGGAAAATAAACGGGGCTCGGCGGGTTCATCATGACTCGACCTTTCACGAAACGAATCCTGATCACACAGACAGTTTGATATATTAATTTTGTTTTAGGATACTTTTTGTTAAATGTTGATCAGAATTGATCTAATTAAGATTAATGTAATTAACTAACCGAGTTTCATTATAAAATACAAACAACTTTTAATAGCCGCAGACTGTCAACGCGATTTACGACTTTAAAATATAACTTTATTTAAGTCCAATGTTACTCGCTACAATAAAATAACTTTAATGTTTTCAACCACTGTTTGGTCTCGTGGGTGTTGTAAGAGACGTTCACATAAACTGCGGTTAAATAAAATGGTCTATCTTACGATGGATGACCTAAGAATATTTTGGTCTTGATTAGTAATTTAATTTCATCCATGTGAAGAGTCCTTAATTGCAAAATTTGTAGATATATAATACATGCTTAATCTACACAAATATACTTCTCAGCAGAAAAATCGAAACACTTTGCAAGTTTATGTTTAGTAAGGATTATCAGAAAAATGTGTATATTTAGAAACTCGAAACCATAAAAACGGAAGTGTTTCGATTTTTCTGGAGAAGTGTATTATAAAGAGGAAAGATTTGTATTTTTGTGTGTATGTTTGTAATGAATAAACTCAAAAACTACTGCGCCGATTTCAAAAAATTCTTTCACCTTTAGAAAGCTACATTCACCCTGAGTAACATAGGCTATAATTTATAAAGATTACACGCGGGCGAAGCCGCTGGCGGCAGCTAGTATGCATATAAATATGTTCACATAATTATAAGTATTGTAAAACACTCGCACCTGGAACAATCTGACAGCCTGTCCAATTTTATCCCGTGGTAGCCCGAATTCAATCGCTCGGCCATGAGCAATTAAAGCCTAAAGTTTATGACGTAGTCCTAGGGTAGTTTTGTCGAAAATCTATATGACAATCTAATTGTACTATTGTAGTTCCCTAACAAGATTTGTGTAATTCAAACGACAACAACGTAGAACTCGTAACTAGCCGTCCGAAGAGTGAAAGAACCGGTGCACCTGGTATAGCGCTCGAACAATTTCTTTAACAAACGGTCGCTGGCATTAGTCCAGGTAAAACTGGAATTAAGACGAAGCCAACACATTTTCAGAGCGAGCGTGGAAACATCGATCTTTCAGCACAGCATCATAAAACGTGTGAAAAGTGAAGATGTGATCTTACTAGATAAGTTAGTTTATATCCGCCGAGGATTCTGGAAGCTTCTCGGGTAAATTGAAAACGCTGAAATTTCCTCTTATAGCGTTCTTTCTATCCAGATGAATAAAAAAGACTGCAAAATAATAATATTTGATAATTCAATAGGTACCTAGCTAGGAGTTCGTGGCTAAGTAATAACAGCCGCACAGGTCGATCCGTCAGGTTAAGCTACGATTGCCGGGGTCGGTCCGTGGATGGGTGACCATCTTTACATATCGAGACTCCTCCGTGCCTCGGAAAGCACGTTAAGCCGTTGGTCCCAGCTGTCACTCGGGGATCTTTGACAGTCGTAACGGGTCGTCAGAAGCCCGAAAGTCAGACAACCAGTCTTATCAAGGGGTATCGTATTACCCAGTTACTGGGTTGTGGAGGTCAGATAGGCAGTCGCTCCATGTAAAATACTGGTATTCAGCTGCATCCGGTTAGATTGGAAGCCGACCCCAATATACTTGGGAAAAGGCTAGGCAGATATTCAATCTGCCTAGCCTTTTGCCAAGTAGAAGAAGTAGCAATAGGTACCTACTTCAATTAAATTACTTTCTCAAGAAATGAAACGAATATTCGAACCGATTGCAATAAAATTACTATTGTGTATATCCCCTGAGAGCCGGGCTTTGTTTCCGATCAATTTTAACCGTGTTTGTTTTAGTGTTTTTATGCAATAAAAAGTGCTATGGTAATGCTCTATGGACAGTCTATTGTACCACTGTGTAATCTTTTATTTAAATAATAAACGATTTCTTTAGTTTTTATTTTCCAATACCACGTGTATTCTGAAGTAGGTACATGACAGGCTGTAGATAAAGCGTTTGAACTTATGAACGTTTGAACCGTTTACTTGGATTCCCAGTATTTTGTAAATAGGTACGTAGCCTGAAGCTAAGGATTTGTCGTAAAGTTGGATAAGTACACTACGCAGTAAAAAATCTAGGAAAGATTTGGCTTTTTCTTGCAGACAGAAAGCGTCCAATCTGTACATTTAAGGCCCCGTCCACACGTGATCGACGATGATCATTACGATGTTTTACGGTAAAAAGTTGGGACCACACGTCAACATCCCACTGTAAGTTCATACTGTTAAAAACAAATGTGGCATGAAACTGGCATATGATCCCAAAATTATCTGATCATCGCCGTGTCAACGGGGCCTTAGATGTCACGCTACAGATCGGACGCTTTTTGAGTGCAAGAATATCTTTGCTAAATTTAATGCCGCTATACCTTAGGTACTATCTTGCACCAGTTTCCTCTCACAGGTAAGTGACTTGACCTAAATCTAAATACTCACCAGAGAAACATTAATAGGGCAACTTTAATTAAGGCAAACAATAGTAAATTTAGGTACTTGGAATAGCTAGTAAATATGAAAGCAACATTTCCATCGTTTACGTACCTAATATCAATCCGTTGCTAGTGGTTCTTGCATATTTGAAAATAGCCAAAAGATTCGTTCATATTCAGTTGCATACAATTTCGGTAATTTGAAAGCTAATGTCATTTTCTGCGAGTCAAGCGTTACCAGCGACACCCTTGGCAAAAGTCAAGTTTTTTTTCCATTGAATCGATGCGTAGCAGTTCTGGGTTCTGCTACGACCGCGTAGCGGTGACGTAAGCCACGAGCTACGCCGTAGCTACCAAATCTGAAACTTTTATGCTCGTTAAAACAAAATGGTTCAACGAATTTTATTAAAATATTATTACGTTTGTAAATTGCTCGTTCATGATTTAAAAAAAATTGAATAGGTATTATTTGCCTTTAAACATTGTACAGTCACGGACTTTAATTGATGAGCCACCTGGCACTGTTCGTTTTTTAGCCGTGTAATGAAAATCGGGTTTATTCGGTTCCCGACTCGCAGTCATATGTGTTCGTATTAGAAGAAGAAAATTGTATTTCATATCTTTACCGGTTGGCTAACCTGAGAGCCAGAACTACAAACTTGACAGCAGAGTGACTCCCAAAGTCAACCAATTGCAGGTCTAGCAACTGTAACCTAGCAACGATAAACAATCGTTGTTAGGTTACTGTTGCGATAGTAACGTTAGCGTACGGAGAAATAATAATAGTCATTTCGACAAGTTTGAAAGTAACGTCTCTGACATCTATATTTCAACTGTCAGTGTCTTCAGTTTTGTTTTCAGAATTACGAGTTAATGAGCTATGATTCAAAGGAGGTCGGTATCAAATAGATTGAATAAACTTATTGCAACATTGTATTTATTTTTATCATTGAGAACTTATTAGTCAACCTCTATGGATAAGATTATTTCCAATTAAAAGTAATTTATTTGTCATCTTGTTTACGAGCGTGCGATTTTAGTTCGTGTTTAATCGTGTAATCTCGTGAATGTATGAAACTGCTAAATTGAAAAGTTTGCAGGTGGCTCATCAATTAAAGTCCGTGACTGTACATTATGGTGTTATTAATAGAATTATGATATTACATGTTTCGCCATAGACTGGCATAAAAATATTTAAACATCTTAATACAGCACTTTAATTTGTTGATATTTGTTTTTTTATTATTAGGAAAATATTTTTTTTTAATAATAAAATATTCCTAATATCATTTATTTGATACGTAAAAGAAACACTGTACACGTGCACTTGTCGCACTATTCTTTCCACGTTGAAAGACAATTGCGCGTGTACATAGTGTTTCTAAAACATTTTGTTTTTGAATGGTAATATTTGTTTTATATGTATGGACGCTATACTGATGCGGGTTAACGGGAACGCCTTTCGTTAATTAACATACTGTATAACTGTTTTGAAACTAGTTAATCACTCTAACAAGCATTTAACGACCTTCATAGATTTAATCCACGGTTTACGTAATGTATCACACTATGTGTTATGTCATCGGTATATAGAATGTTGTTATTCAATCACTTTATATAATTCCCTCGTTACTTTCTTGCTACAAAGGTGTAGGTTATTCTTAGACGGGAACAAGAACTACCATGATTGCATTGTAAGGTAGTACTCTGTTTTGTCACAGGCTGGTACAGGTACTCTCAAGTGTGCTCGACTTTACTAACATTTAATGAAAGTCAAAGTAAATAAAAGTCCCTTTCAGTAAGTAGGTAAATGTTTTACCCTCTCTTATCTAAACTATCTAGACCTCACTGAAGCAAACGTCTAAACGTAAAAAGTACATTTAGATGTTTGCTCCATCGTCACACAGACTCAGTAAATAAAGTCTCCTTACTGAAATCCTTTTTTCGTGAAATCGTAGAAAAATATGACATCTGCGCACTTAAGTATATTTTAAATTCAATGTTCCAAGTCGTGGAGAAGTTTTGAATGTATGTTGATAAAGCACTCCGCGGCACATTCGGTTTTAGCTAAGCTTGAGAAATGTGTTTGTATAAACTAGGTTTTCAGAATGTTATGAGATGTGAAGCTCTCGATCAGAGATTTACTGAGATTTAGTTTGCATCCTTGTTATTGGATCGAAAACTAAGTAAAAACCTAAACATCCCTGTAATAGAATTGCTTATAAATATTGTAATAGTATTCTAGAGTGAAATTGGGTAATGTAGCCATAAAAACCAACAAATCTGGCCACAGTGAGGTCCACACTATAAAATAAAAAAAGAATAGCCATCATACAACACAGAAAAGTAATCTATTCACCTATCACAGACCACTTGACAAAAGAGTCCCTATAAAAAAACGAATATCAAAGAATATTCCATGTATTATTTAAATATTTCTATCTACGCAAGCTGGCCAGTGACATACAAAGATAAAAGACCATGTGTCAAAAAGGTCCAAGTAACCAACAGCAATGAGCTTCATATTTTCTAAAAGGGTTTATTTATTAAGTATATACTTTTTTTTTTGTTATGGAAACTACTCAATCTGCCTAGCCTTTTCCCAACTATGTTGGGGTCGGCTTCCAGTCTAACCGGATGAAGCTGAGTACCAGTATTTTGCATGGAGCGACTGCCTATCTGACCTCCACAACCCAGTAACTGGGCAATACGATACCCCTTGGTAAGACTGGGTGTCAGATTTCCGGGCTTCTGACGACCCGTAACGACTGTCAAAGATCCACGAATGATAGATGTTGTCGAACACTCAAAATGAATGCTTAATCATGTTTTTCTCTTCTTCTTCTCACACAGTATTGTCTACATTGTTTTCTCATTTCTCCTTTCGCAGGTCTGCTGGAAGAAATTTCTTAAGCAATAAGCAGTACCTTTGGACTCATATTATAATTATGTCGTATCTTTATGTATTTTACTGTGTGTACACACGGCTACCCATCAAGCTATACATTTCCAATTTATGCTGATCCCGCATTGTATAGGATTTCCGTACAATGCGAGGTCAGCTTATACTGGAAATGTATAGCTTGATGTGTAGCCGTGTGTACATAAATAAATGAAAGGAATTTCCTTTGTAAGTCTGTTACGCAATTACCCCGCTGATTGGTGAACCCACTTTTCATACAGAAATTCCTTTCCTCTTTCTCTTTATTACATTACCTACTTAATCATAATAATATCGTCTTCACTGTCCACTGGCGCTAACGCAAATAGGTGTACCTAGTTGGTACAATGAACACCCAATTACGTTCATGTGCTCAATACTAGATTGAACTAATTAATTTAGGTTTTTCGTGTACTTACAGTCAATTAACCACAGATCGTAGTTAATTATGGACAACATAATGCGACCACAAAATGCTATGCTGCTGCTAATGGACCTAAAAATATAAGAAGAAATAAGAAAATACAACAAAATAAGCTCGTTGTGTTCTAGAATATAGTACATACTAACTTGGAAACTTAATTCAAAAGTGTTAAATTACATCGGGTATACTCAAATAAATCGACATTTATAAATATTAAAGTCAGACGGACGAACAATGAGAGTTTGTAACTTTAATCGTAGATTTAATTAACTAAATAATCAACTAGCGCAATGGGAAGCAGATGATAAAATAAATAACAAATAAATTGCCAACAACAAGTTGGAATTAGCTCCAAACAGTTTTAGTTCTGTACTAGTTATCTGCAGCTCTCATACCTCTGCAACTGTTAGAATGGCAAACACGATAACATTAATGAATTTGGGTTCGGTTGGCTTTCATTTCCTAAGTCTGGCGGTGAGTTGTGTCGGTGAGGATTACCCCTTGCCATCTCTCTCACACATGTCACATGTCCCACATCCGTCCTTGTCCCTCTCACACCTTATTCTGCTCCTCTTAGGTCGCAGCTGTATCTGTTTTAGCGAACAGGATTTAACTAGATTACACACCTTTACAAATAAATACCTATGAATACTCACTGCAGCACACACGTTCGAATACAAAACCACGTTTAATGAGAATGTGACTCGAACGAAGGTAATAAAATTGCAAATGAAAAGAGGAATCCTTTGTTTTATTCACACAAATATTACCAAAATATGGACGGAAAATCTTTTATAACATCATTGAAATACGCATTTGAATTTTTATAAATTTTAACGGCTTTAATATCGTGAATTTATGAATCATCATCTCCTGTAACGCATTTCAGAATAAAAGGTTCATTTTTCTATGTAAATGAAATGTTTGATTGCGGCGGAGCGCACGACAAAAATCTTGTAATAAACGACCCTCGCTCTAACTGTATAAAATGTTTCCTCGTTTCAGGGTTTCGCAGACACTATAATTGTGTGATGTCGGGAACCCTTATAATTTCGTCATGTCCGTCCGGCCGCGGCTCGCAGCAGCTACGTCAATTTGCCACTGATTTAATGTAATTTCACACAAGTTGCCTTTTATCCACATCCAAGGCAGTAAACGACAGGGTGTCGATACCTTATATTACGACAGGTAATAGTGGGTACGGAGCACTATTTTTGAATTTTACCAATTTTGTTCCTAGCTTGATCGGCGGTTTTATTTTTAAAACAAGACATTTCAGCATTACCATATAATCTAATCTTTATTAGGTACCTATCCTTATTAAAACTTCTCAACAGATAATTTATTTCAAATAAGCGTTCTTATATTTGTCATGATTGACTGTTTAGCTCCATAAAGGTTTAGCGTGATGATATTTTTTATCATTTAACTTTAATTATTAGCCACACGTACTGCTATTAATGTTCCTAGCGATTGACTCTTTTTTTTCTTAAACTTCTATGCCTACTTGCGGATAGCGTTGTGGGTTATTTATAACCAAATTGATATTTTGTGAAACTAGTTGTAAGTCCTTATAATGTAACTGTTTGCTGTTCCTCTCAATAAAAAAAAAATAGTAAAAATAATTATTTAAAAGGTTACATCATACCTGCAATATTTTAACATTTTAACTCGTCTTTTTACAATATGTATGCAGTAAACTACAGAAGAACACGTACATAATGTAACATTGCTCATCATCATCATCATTTCAGCCGAAAGACGTCCACTGCCGGACATAGGCCTCCCCCAAGCACCGCCACTTCGACCGGTTCTGTGATACTCGGATTCCTGCGGCCTTCACCAGGTCATCGGTCCACCTTGTGGGGGGCGTTCCAACGCTACGTCTTCTACACATTACTCATCCCTCATAGTAAATAGCGTGATAATTTATAGATTTTATTACATGTATAAATAATTTCAGCATCTATATCTATTCACTAGCTGTGCCCCGCGGTTTCACCCGCGTATGACTCGATCCCGTGGGAATATAGGGATAAAACGTATCCTATATCCTGTTCCAGGTCATGGTCTACCCGTGTGCCTCTCTAGAGTAGGGACAGTCGCGGCGGCGCGGCACCGGCGCCGAACAGTTCGCGTATTGCATTTTTAAACTCGTGATAACTTCGAAATTAAATCTCCGATTCGAATGAATTAAAAAGTGTTTTACTGCTACATATTGATGGTAAAACTATTTATTTGAATAAAAATTAATATTATGTAAATAAAACTCCTTCGCAAATAATGCATTAATTTCAGCCAAATTTGATTACCATAAAAAAGGTTATAGTGAGTCAATCTTAAAAGATAGACATATGCTGTTGCGGACTTTTTTTTATAACTTTTAAAGAGGAACAATTCAATCACATAATATTTGCGTAACTTAAACCGTTTACGCAGCGCACGCAACAGAAGCTCTCAAAAAGGAATATTTTTTCCCGTTTTTGCAACATTTTTCATTAATGCTATGCTCCTATTAGTCGCAGCGTGATCTTATATAGCCTATAGCCTTTCTCAATAAATGGACTATCCAACGCAAAAAGAATTTTTCAATTCCAACCTGTTCCTGAGATTAGCGCGTTCAAACAAACTCTTCAGCTCTATAATTAGTATATATAGATATAGATATAGATAGATAATAATTATTGTAAATGAAAGTCGCTTTTCGTATCTGTCTGCGTGACCCCGTTGTTCTTATAAGCTACGCAATGGATTTTGATGCGGTTTTCCCCATCATTTAGAAAATCTATTCCAGAAGGGTTATGTGTATTAACTAATAAATGATAAAGAAATCTCGGTGCACTGTCAAGTCGTAAAAACCGTGCGAAAGGGGCGGGTAGGTCGCTAGTAAAATATATAAATAATCCGAAATAGTCGAAAATGGGGGACATAAAATTAGTGCAGATATTATAAGTAATTGCAGGCAACTCAAGCTATTCAACACACGCTGATACTCATAAAGCCATCTGTAAGTAAAACGAAGCTCTGAACATAATTGCCTTGGATATAATAGATGCTTATACCAAAGATACGGTAACGGGGCAAAGTGCAAACGCTCTTAGTAAAATCGTTCAATATTTATTAACAAACGTCAATATAAACGCTGAGTTGCTACAGTTGATTTATTACAACTAGTAATAAATAAAGGTTTATTAAAATTAATAGAGGTAAAAGTTGAAGATAATACTTTAATGATTGGAAAAAAAAATTATAACTCATGAGCATTGGTGGATCAAGGTATTACATATTTAATTCAGAATTATTATTGTTTAATCGTGAGTCTAAAAAAAAATAACGATACTTTTACGAATATGCAAACAAAAATATTGAATTTAAATGCGAACAAAGATTTGGGATCGCTTTTAATTACTTGTTTATTAATAAAAACTGTCGAGAAAAACTATTTCCAATAATAAATCCATGTAAAACCACTATTCTCATTTATACTGTACTGCTGCGCCCCGCGGTTTCGACCGCATAAGTCTCGATCCTATATCCTAACCTAGGCCATGGTCTGTTTAAAATTTTATCCAAAACCGTTCAGCCTTTTTAGCGTGAAAGCCACGCTAAAATTACTGAATAGATTTGGATAAACAAACAAACTCTCTTTCTCATTTTTATCATTAGTTAGGATTCTGAGTAACGGATTTACAAATGTGCATCTTCATTTTCACTCATCATCATCAGCCTATAGCAGTCCACTGCTGGACATAGCCCTCTCCAATTGCACGCCATTCAGCTCGGTTCTCGGCAGCTCTCATCCAGCTGCTACTAGCCACCCTGCGAAGATCGTCGCTCCACCTAGCCTGAGGGCGTCCTACCTTACGTTTGCCGATTCGCGGTCTCCACTCCAGAACTCGTCTACCCCAACGGTCATCGGTTCTACGGCTAATATGGCCGGCCCATTGCCACTTCAGCTTGCTTATTCTGTGAGCTACCTATGTCAACAACTTTGGTTCTCTGCCGGATTACCTCATTCCGGATTCTATCTCTCAGAGATACTCCAAGCATAGCTCGCTGAGCGACCTTGAATTTATGGACCAGCCGTACCGTGCATTTTCACTATTGTAAATCAAATATTGAAAAATTTAGATCCAGGGTTTTTTATTTAACCATTCATGCACACACATAATATATATAATATATAAACAGACAAGAAGAAAGGAACAGAAAAATACGTACAAAGGCAATGCTTATTTCTAAAGAAATCTCTTCCAGCATACCTGCGATAGGAAAGTAGATAAAAGAGATGTAGACAACGTGTATAAGAGTAGAAGAGAAACAAAATACATAAATCAAAAAACAATTCACAAATAATAAATATAAACATACAATATGATAATATACTTACATAAATACTTCTAAAATAAATATCACTACAAAATATATAATTAGGTAGGTACTCATATTATTTTTATTTTGTTTTCTTTTATTTAAATATATGTAGGCTACTGTCCTGCTTCTTACAATACGTGTATGTTTAAGTTACAAAAAACATATATTTACAATTAAATAAATAACATCTTTTATTTTCGTAATCCTCCACGGGAGCAAAATACAAAAATAACTAAACCTTAGGATAGGTTTAGTTATTTTAACCTAATGTCACCCAGTTTTTGCTACAAACACCTGCAGGTTTTATTCGTGTAGTAGGTAGTTTTACCGTCTAACTTTTAATGATGCCACCTTATTTTACTTTTTGGCACTTTTTTATAAACTAGTAACTAACTAGTAATTGCAGTGGCAGTAACTTGGAAAAGTCGGTTGTATAATTTTTTAATGAGCTGCTAATTTTAAACCGTTTCCGCTGGGGGACCAGCGGAAACAACTTTGTCGGTTATTTTTGGTTCTGGCTCCTGGAAATTCATATCGCTATGGTTTTTATAAATGATTAGGTATTGCCCGTGACTTCGTCTGCGATCCAGGAAAAAACGTAGCCTATGTCCTTCTCTAGATCATGGTCTACCAGCCCCCCCCCCCTAAATTTCTCCGTTCAGCCGTTTCAGCTTGAAAGTGAAACAAACACACAAACTCACTTTCGCATTTATAATATTAGTTAGTAAGTTAGTATTAGACATTGGTGTACCTCAATAATGTGTAGATATTTATTGAAAACATGATGTAGGTAAATCTTTTCTCGGAATTACCGAAAATGATTGACAAAATTGCTTTCATGATTACAACCGGCGAAGTACGACTCGTATTCACGCACTGAACATTTCGTACCTCGGTAGCTTGTTCATTTTCACTTAATTATTGGAATACAAGCTTTGTTCGGAATTCGTTGATTCATTATAGAGTGCAAACTGTAAATATGATTAATTTGGTATTTACTCGCAACATTAACCGTTACTTGGAAGTCGTGATTTATCAATTATTTTTATTTTTTTATACTTACACTTAAGTATTTAGATAAAACACAATATCTGAAAATATCTTCATAGTGACGTTTAGTCACAGAGATCACCAGTGACCAGTGAGATCCACATACATTTTAAACTTAGTAGTGAGTTACCGTTCTCACCCTCACGATACGCAACCCTAAAAAACCACAATACAAAATAAACAGCAACAATAATATCACTTACAAAGCTTCCACACCAAATTGATAACGTCACAATAGGCGGAGGTTAAATAGGGATTCGTTTCAAATAGCTAGAGTAAACTCACGTTAGTCGTCACTATCGCTAAATAGAGATAAAGAACAATAAAGGTACAGGTGGTGGTAGTGGGCGGCCTTTGTGCGTGGCTTTGAAGTGGCACGACTAACGAGGCCGCCGACTGTACAAAGGGCAGCCCGCGAGACTATCATTGCTATTCGTTCAAACGAAAACTATTCACGTAGGACAACGCGCGACTCATTAATTAGATACCTTTATGACCCCTAACCGTATGCGAGCTTTGTATGAAACGAAATCGATCACTGTGAACACGTTTGTGTTGCTCGTCGTGTCGTGTTATTGTTACTGGATTTATGACTTTTATAGTGTAGGTTTGAACGTGGTTAAATACTGAAAAAGAAACATTTTTGCATGTACCTAATGAGCGAATGGATTAGGTTTTTATGAAAGTAATAGGGGTTGAGATAACTAAATAATATAAGTTGCGTGGATTTAAAACCTCAATACTCAATATCTTTATTGCTTTACCATAATGTGTACTTAGGTGGTAACTATATAATTTAGATCATTATGGACCCTGTAGGGCACAGCAAAAGGGTAGAAGAGAGGAAGCCCTGTTTTGTGAAATCATTAAGTTGTTATTGTGGGAAAAAGTTTTTATTTACATAATCAAAATCAGGAGATACTTACTAAAATTTCGCATCTAATATTTAAGTATTATTTTATCCGCAAAAATGTACATAGATATTTTAGATTATTTTTACCTGTACTTCTTATTCTTCGTTATTATAACCTTAAGCTAAATAGTATCTATATATCTTTATGCCATCCATAACACATTTTTGTCCTATGAAAAAACCCACACTCAATCAGCAGAACGTTGAGTACCACAAGACACCTCAAAAACTCATATTTACCTCACCTCTAGAGCGTAATTTAAATAATTCCAAAGAGAAATAGTGAGTAGAGATAATTCAAGTGGGACTGGCATAGGCATGTAAGCGTTTCTCAAGACGCTAGCGTGGGGCAGTTCTCGACTGCCAGTCGAGGGGAGAGGCTCGCATCTGTTATCTTGCAGACTTCAAAAGTACGCTCCTTCAGAAAACGTGCACCGCTGCTCAGCTTGCGACTACGGCGGACAAATTCTCGAAAAGTTCAAAAGTTACATTTAGTAAATACATAGATAGTATTTGGACCTTGCTTGAACTTTTCTTAAAGGTATTTTCAATTTATTACTTAGATTTCTAATGGCAGACAACACAATTCCTAACATTTAAACTTTAATACACAAAACCGACCAATAACAGTTCATATATTCTATAACATGAAAAGTTAATCGCGGAAAGTCCGATGTTGTTGACCACCAAGCTGGCCATTTTGCGCAATATTTACTATGTACGTAATATACATGTGCAATATTTGAGAGAACAACGCAACGTTATTTATTGTAAAAAAATATTTAGGCACGCCTTTTATTCACTATAGCAATGCATTTAAAACCTCGTTTTCTAAAAATTGCTTTCAACAAAACATTGTGTTTTAGTTGCACTGTGCAAAAGTAAAACAGATTTTATTTTATGTCATTTCTTGTGCCACAAAACTAATTTCACTCGTTATTTACCCGAATTCGGATAAAATACAAAACACCTTCCTAATCAGCCAATCATGTGCCCAAATTCGAGTATTTTGGATATGAATACCCGAATGTGGACTCTAAACAACAAGGAACTAGATATCTGCAACTTTAAATCAACAGTAACATAATTATAGTTGCAGGACTTGTAGGTAAGTACAACTTCAGCAAAACGAACCTAATAAACATTTTTTTTATGCCAGTCACGCAACAGTTTACTTAGAGAACATTCAGATTGCTCCTACCTAAGACAACACTTGTTAAGGTGCATTTGCGGGGAAAGTTGTGAGCATCGGGCGCAAGTTGCGAGGACTCTTGTCACCCGCGCACTTGTTATCTCAAACACTTGGAGAACTGTGCCGCGCGACTTGCGACTAACGTTGCGCGCTTAGGCGACAGCGGGCCAAGGGAAAAATATGAATAATTGAGTTCTCATAAGTTTAAAGTCCCCAAGTTTGTTTAAGAGCTTGAGAATGTGCTTGAAAAGCGAAAATATCATAAAGCGCAAAATAAATGCTCAATGTTGCTTAATTACACATTTTGAAACAGTGATTAATGATATAACGCTTCCAAGTTCGCATTAAATCGATACCGACCCACGTAAACCCACGAACCACTTCGGCGCAGATATCTTAGCTGTTATCCATGTCATTTGTCAAGTTCATAATCTGATCTAGCTAACCGCACTATCTATTAGATGTATATCTTAATCTGCCGCTAAAGCGCTTTACTTGTAGTTGGGAGTTGGTGGGCTGTCCCGTACCTTGTCTGCCGTCGAACTGCCTCCACTCGCCGTCTCCACGGCTACTTGCTCATTCTCATAGTTTTGATAGTTATTGCAAACTACAGCCACGTTTCCGCTCGATATAAACAGTTACCAAATTAACACACTATCTTATGAAAATATCGAATTTCTAATTTAGATAGTCGGAGTAAGGATCGAGTCATTAGCGGCAGGGTTCTATATATCAATCCCAGGATATTTTATTGCTATAAATTAATATCGATTGTGCGATCCATTTTCTCTGCATGTGTACTTATATTTCGGTTGAGGAAGTTTGTGGTAAAATTTTAAGAGTTTTCTTAAGGGCCAAAAACTTTTATCCGCATGTCAGACTTCGTAAAGATTAGCGAATCATTAATTACAAAGTTTTGGGTAACATTCATCCATTTAACTTCTTGTTTTTAGGTCACGAACTTGGACTGAATAAATGCATTTTATATCTCAGTTGACGTTCAAAATGAGAGAGGAACTAGAATTATACGCGGGATTTAATAATTATGTAACTCGTTATAAACTTTGATTACTTTTGTGCTCGTGACTCTGATTGACGGAGTGGGATGTCCCATACAACAAAAGGCTTTTCATAAACCGAATATAACTTACATTTCGCTCGGTTTGTGAGATACGGATTTGTAAATTATATCAAGGTACTAGTCTAAAACATTAATTAAGTTTAGGGTTCAGTTTGTATAAATCAATACATAGTCGATTAAGGAATATTAATTTAATTTAGAACAATGATCTACATTTAATCACATTTGCCCGTTTCACATTGATAAATTCAATTTGCTGTCGGCAGATATATATTTTTCTTGCTAAAGTAAATACTCTTAAATCGTGGGCTATTCACAGAATCCTTTTATCCCCGCCCTAATGTAGGTGGGATTAGTATTTCGTCTCTTGCTTTTATTGTATTTTAGAGACGAAGACAAAACAAAGTTCAACTTAATCCATCAATTAGAGTCGTACTGCATTCAACTTAAATGTTTAAGGCTTCGGTTGTAAAACAACTCGACCATAAACATGCGGAAATGTGCGAGACAACGAAAGAATGAAGTATTTAAGTGTTTATGTAACAATATAACACACAAAAAAAAGTCTGCTGTAAAATCTCTTGTAGGTACTTACTTGAGCTTTTGTCATTTGACTTAAATAACAATAACCGATCATGTATGTGTGATTAGACAACAGATTAAATAAATCAGTAGACTTTCAGAAACAGGGGGTCAATCAAACTCAAACAAAGCATTTCAAATAAACTAATTACAGGCACTTTCGAATTTTCAGTGCCCTGTTTATCAAAAGTAACAAGTCTACAACACACGTTCACAAGTTACCTAGAATGTTTATTTTTCGTTAAATTCATAGCTCATCTCCAGATTAGACATAATCAGCGTTAATGTTCCCACTGCTGGGACACTGACATCAGGTCATCTCTCTCTTTTGACCACATTTAAAAAAAGAAAATCGAATTTATAAATTGATTGCGGTACTAAGCACGACACTTGTAAACTTGTAAGACGGAACAGAGAGTCGCCGGACACTCATAGGATTTGCTATGATTTTCTACAAGTTGCAAGGAATTTTTCGATAGTCAAAATCACGAATAATAGTGTAAAAATATAAGTACTTGTGAACTAAATAATGACACTTGTAATTACACGTTTGTTTTTTTTATAATAATGAATTTTTTTTACAGGAAAACTGCTTCTAATACAAGGCTGGTAAGTTTTAATAAACAGGGCACAGGTGTCCATCACGTGTCCATAATTTAAATTGTACAGTCAATCCAAACGTCAAAATGTGTGTTGCATACGTTATATCCATCAAATTTTATTCGTATATTAATTCCTTTCAGCAGAAATTAGCAATCATTGGGTTGTCTAGCACGATCCTCCATTAGCCGTAAACCTTTGATTTGACCCCACGTCAGCACCTCTGTCAATCATACAATTGTCAATTTACAACATTCACAAGTGTTTTCAATTACAGGATGAAAGCCCTGGGATAGACCGGATTATAAAGGCAGGAACTGAAGGCCGGGAGCTATTACGGGCTAAACCGAAATTATTTTTAAATGTAGGTACGTACAATAATGCAGTTCTGAACAAAGAAGATCTTATTTTTATGGTAAATAAGAATGATACGGATATGATTGAACATATTGTACAGATTGGTCTGTTTAATAATCTCCTCTAGATATTGAATTTCTCCACAATCACATCTCATTTGTTGAAACCTTCCGGCCGTAGATACAATCATGACTGTCGGTTTCATAAAGCCTTCATTTTGGCATTGTTGTCATCCGATCAATAGGCACAGTGAAGAATTCCGCACTCCACAGGTTTGTCACAAAAACTGAATTACTGTAGTAGTCGGATTCGGGACAAGGGCGTCGGTACGCCACCTGTCAGTCAGGTCATAAAGTAGAGAACTGACGTTGATTCATCGAGCGTCAACTGTCCACCACGACTGACAGTCGATTAAGTATCTGTGTTGAAACCTCTAATCTATTGCCTGCCAGTGCTATCGTGAGATTGATCGAGAGAAAGTAAAATACTGGCCACGATGCATACAAATTCGGTCATAGAAGAAATATTTAAATTCAGAACATGTAAAAGATATGGCGACGATTCCTGATCAGTTTTTATCATCATTTTCCGCAGAGAGTGAGCCAATATTTACCAACAGCCATGTTGCTTGGCAGTTGATTTATGTAACTAAAATCTCTTAGGTATTGAATTTACCTCTTATTTATCACCATTTCTTTCTGCAGAATTTTAAAATATGAAACTTTGCACTAATCGTATGTCTAGACTAAACCACCACTATTGAAACGATGTTGAATCTGCTAATTAAACTCTATTAAGCCGTAACAGTACAAACAATAAGGGTTTCGTCTCGTTAAAAATTACCAGAGATACCTACTAAACAACTATGAATGGTAAATTTTTAGAAAAAAAGATGCGGTTTTGGTCGCGACGATAAACAGCGACATTTTAAAGAATCCTATGTAAACAAAAGAAGGAAACCAAAAAAAAACCACTATTCAAATAGTCAGGAAACTCTCAGGACACTCAGCACGTGCTTATAAAAGAAATGAGCAGACAAGAATGGATATCTTGAAATGGAATAGACACTTAAGATAACAAAGAATTTCAAACAGACTGGCGTATCCACGAAATGCATCGTTATTCAGTAGGTAGGTACTTGACCTACCTACTGAATAACGATGCATTTCGATCATTTTTATGTAGATAATAGAGTAAACATAAACATCCTCTATATTAATGATAAAACAAATCAAGCCATCCTTTATCTTAGTTACTTTATACGGGTTCCGTGAGTACCTCAACTCCGCAGCAAAATAAGTAGGCAACTCAAACCACAAGTCATCCTTTAATCACACGGTAGGTTGAAGTTCGCCTGAGAAACATTCAAAGTGGTCTCTCCTTTTACTAATTCATGGCGGGTTACTACCAATACACATTCAAGCATATTTTATTTTATACACGCTTCACTTTGTTTTAATTACGGTGAACATAATAAATGTAGCAAGGAAACGAGTTTTTTTTAAACACACAAATACCTTAATTATTTCAGAATATACCACCTATGGTGTAATATGAAACAATTTAATTAAAGTTTAAAAAAAAAAAAGTAAAGAATATGGATGATGCTGCTTGAGCGAGCACATAGATATCCGAGCGAGCATGAGCTTGCCTATGGTGTTTGATCTCAACCGGGAAAAACATTTTCCAACCCAGTTGCTTCAATAAATTATGCACTTATTTAATTCAAACTTCATATTATCAAAAAAGAAATTGGGCTTGCACGTTTTCAGTCTCTGGGAAGTTCTGTTTTCTAAAAACATTTTTCACTATTTATCCGATCAACAACAAACAACCTTCCAAACATGTTAATTAATAAGAGAGCTACAAATTCCAATAACGTATATTAGAACAGTTTGCATAGTTACTATCACCCTTCACCTAAGTCCTCTTCATCATTCTGCTCGCTATTACAAAGACCCTTGTAAACAAACAATCTCTAGTTACCAATCCGCTAAGCTTTGATGGCGACACGTCAGTCCTAACGGGCCATCAAAAAAGGATTTAAACTAACAGCTCGTGTGTCAAAGTTTATCGCGATCCGATCAGTAGTTAAGAGTCCAGATTGTACAAAGCTCCGCTTGATAATATGCCATGAAGCTGCACCGTGCTACCACTTTGAGGGAATAATCTGCATAAGTAAAGGTAATCTAGATCAGTATTAAAAGATTAGTTTTAGGCTCCAACCTTCGACCATATTTTTTTGCTAAAAGCTTTATTTAATAATAAAATGATGTCATGATGTCTTCATGTTCAGTTAAACGTAGGTACCTGTCGAGATATCTGACATTAAAGCCTACATCGCAACCCAGAGCAGTCTTACGTTCCAGTAAAGTTGAGCTTATTAGGTATAGTATGTGAAATCGTGAGATTTCAAAAAGCTTTTTGGGTCAAACTCAAATGCATTTTCAGCGTAACAGGAAACTGAGGCATACGTCTGAACATTGAACACCAGGGTTATATCCTGAACCCGGTTATTCCAGGCTTCGGTTACCCGCAATAAATATTCATAGAGAAACACAAAATTAATCTTTTCTAACACCGACCGCGGTGTGCCCATCGGAAACCCAAATCGGTTTACGGTTATATACCTTCGCTTCGGATAGAGAGGAACTCTATTCGCAATAGAGAGAACATGAATTATTGGCGTTGTTGCCCTTGAATAATTCGGTCGATCGTCGTCACCGCGTCGTATCCTCGATATGAATTTCATACAAGCCGCGAATATTACGTACAATGGGCTCTGAGGCGGCGCGATTGTCGGTAACATTTCTTATCTCCCGCTACGTATTGGCGCACTTACCGCTCTCCACGGCTGAATGTAAAACGTTATTGAGCCTTCACGACGCTGATATTGGACTTCGAACGTCGATATTCCGTGTGGAACCGCCGGTGTCCGGAACACGTCAGTAATTTAATATTCACATCTAGATCCCAATATTGACTCTACTGGATAATGGTTTGAACGAGCCAGCTCAATAACCGACGCTGAGCTGTGATGAGACGAGCGTTTTATGATTTCATTTTATTAATTAACTTTCTGACGTTGCGAGGGGGATTTTTTGCTGATCGAGAATTTAAAATCTGCTGTCGATTAATCTACAACATCATTGCAATCATACACGTAACCGGAACTAGCCACATTTTACGAAAATAGATCTTAGAGTTTATTTTCTGTGTCAGACTACTACACCAATATTAAGTGCTGGTAATACTCAAAATTACACAAGCGTAGCTCTAAAATTGAAAAACAGTAAAACAAACAAAAGAGTAATAAAACTGTTCGTGATGAATGGTTTTGATTAAAAGTTTATAAAACTCAGCACGTCTAGAAATAGCTATAGTAGTAACAATAAATTCAGTCGGCAAAATAAACAGTACACACATTAATACACCCTACGTAAAGGTTGTTCCGCAACCAGGAACATTTTAAATTACGTTTGAAGTCGTGTGAAAATGGTTCGTGGTGTACTCGGCGGGTTTATCTAAACGAGGTGGTGGCTGCCACCGCTCAGCCCACTTCCTAGACCCCGTTACACCTTACTGACCTAACTCTGTGTTTGGTCCTGAAAACAAATGCTTTTCAATTTAAATACACACATTTTATACTTACCACACGAACGCCATTTTCAACCCCTGAAATATAACCAAGTTCATTTTAGAACAAAAACATTTTTTGTAACTCTTTTACCTGTAAATAAATCTCATACAATGTATGTACCTGCTGTTAGACGTAGATTTAACCTCTATCACGTCACTCGTTTCGGTTCTGGACCAATGCCATGAAATCATTTCGGCAGAAGGCTTCAAAACATACTACTGCAGCTATATGCAGGTACTATTTAGATATGCGTCGGTTTATATACACGTATTGGTTTCAACAAATGAAACGGAAAATGTAGATTTTCACTCGTTTGTTAGAATGAACAATAAAATATTTCAATTTATATCCTGTAGCCTTTTACAATTTAGAAGGATTATCCCAAAGTCAAAATTTGTCCCAGATTTAAATAAAATTTTGCATTATGTGACATCGTTTTATTAGCTTTTGAACCCCGAGAGCCTCTGGGAGCTCAGAGGAAGTCATAAATATCTCGCGCGTCCCCGATTCCTACCAAAGTTTGCTTGCAATATACCCACTCTACATTTTCACTGTACTTATATCTTTATTGTCAGAGCAGCGCACAATGGGAGAGTTTTAAACACCTACAGAGCACAGTTCAGTAGACACTCGACACTCGGTGTAAACATTCACATTTAGCAGGGAGCCGTAAGACTTAAAGAAAAAGTTACATGAATATTATTTCAATGAAAGCCTTAAATTGAAATTATTTCCTGAGAAGGGAAGGAAGTGAGAACGACAGTGAAGTCACTTAGACGGGGGTGGGCGAAAGAATAATGAGTCGGGCCCGCGGGCCGCGAGCGCGACCTGTGTTACTTACCTACCCTCGCCGAGATTATTTCAACTTATTTGTCTCCGAATGAACATTCTAAAGGGACATTAGGCGTAATGCCGACTTTTTTATTTTCCTTCCTGAAACAAAAATGAAACGGTATAACTTAAAGCCACAGGTAACATAACGATCACGGGAGAATTCGGATTTAAGTTTTATTAATATTACTTAAAAATAACTGTAACAGACGCTTTCAATTAACGTTTATGAGTTCAGTGATTAATGATTATGTTAAATTGTGATATTAATCAATTAATTTTCAATCTGTGGCCTAATAAATCATAACGGTGTTCATTAAAAAATATGCGGAAACCGTAAAATTAAGAAAAAGGCTGCAGTTATTTTCAGCGGGACGTACGATAAACCTTACAATTGTAATGTAATTATAATGATTTTTATTCCGTTATTCTGGCCGGGAGCCAGTAGGTTCAATTCTGCTTTCAGGAATTGCTCGTGCGCGGGTTAATGGGAGCACAAACGGTTCCTTCATTCAAGATACGGTAGGTAAGTTTATTGTTTTTACGCGGAGCAATTGATTGAATAGTATGCTTTGGAACGTTTCCACAGTAGGATTCTCAGATTTTCACTTCATTTAATATGAATATAACCTCATTTACCTTTACAATTTCGACAAAAAGTGTTTGTAAAGTAACTTTTTTAAATCTGAAGTTTTGGAATATTGAATAGACAGACGTATGCATCCGGGAAGGATTACGTCTTGGAATTGCTGTAAATTCAGAATATCCGAAAAAAATAAAAAAAATGCTAAATTTTGTGCTCGTGTAAGAGCACCGTGAAATGAAATGAAATTGTTTATTCTGTAAATAGGATATTGGAATCACTTTTACACGTCATATTAAAAAGTTGTAAAAATAAGCTAGATGAGGTCGGCGTTTCCTATCTGACTACTCTGAGAAGAAAGGCCGAAACAAACTCAGAGGTCACCGTCTCCTTTAAAGTCCAGACATAATCTTGGTCAGGCCATATGAGGACCATGTAGATAAGAATCTGAAATGATCTTTTGAGGAAAGAACCACACAGATTTGAGTGGACCTGTCCAGTCAGTGCAAGCATTTGTCTGTAATAGTGGAGCTCAACTCAGAACTTAAGGAGCTCAACGACTCGACGAACAATACCAAAGAAAGGACATTTGGGTAGGCCGTTAGTGACAAAATTCACAATACCTTAAACTGTATGTGATTTTTGTGTATGTATGTTTTAGTAAGTAAGTAGTAACTAAGTTAGTAAGTAACCGTAATAATAAATAAATAAATAATGAACACTATAAATCATGGCAGTCTACGTACTAACTCACATCCTGCCATTTTGTTATAATTATGTAAAAATATACAATATTTTTTTCATAGATATTTTATTAATACATAAAAACTCACACTAGACTTCATTTAGGTTCGCTCGCGAGACCGTGACAATGTGAGAGTCTTTATCACTTTAAACCTTCCTCATTATTTGAAAACTTGCTCCTGGCAAGGAAAAGTTTTCAAATAATAAGAGCGAGCTGAATAAAGAGTATCATGACCATTTTATATTATAAGAGAAAATAAGTACACAGCTTCAGACGGAGTCTAGGTAATTTGATAGCACATAAGCGTAATTGGGAGATTTATTTACCGGCAAAGTAGGAAGAGAGGCTATGGTTTTAAGGAATTATATTAAGGGTGTGAACAGAAAACGGGCACTTTACTGTCTGCTTTGATCAAAACTGGGATCACCAATCCGTTTGTCTATCCTAGACCGTTCATATTAGAGCCATTGTGAATACAGATAATTGCATCCATCGAGCTGTGTATTGATCGTATTTTGTTTTAAGCCCGTGTGACATGAGCAAAAATCACCATTTCTTTATCATCAAAAGACCGGTTCATCCATTCTAAATGTAACAGTAATCCGAAGGTATAGCTAGCAGCAGGACCAGAGGTAAGTCCTACGATACATCAACATTAAGTTGAAGCATGAAGTCGAGAAACGCGTCCAGTTTACGAACAGCTGGTTACTTGTTATGTCGCACACTTACGTGCAACATATTTTACCGCACCACAGCCATTAGTCACTGCACGCTCGACCCGGACTCGAACCCGCACTACTCGAGGACCTAAGTAACGACCGAACCTAATGCGCGCACATTCCTCTCGTATTTTTCAAGTCAAGCTACTGAGAGAAATAAGATGTTTCCCTGGCTTTGGACTGCTGAAATGGCGCGATCATTTAGTTCTCGGGTTAGGTAACGTACGCTTCTGTTAGTGAAGTATTGCTTGAAACCGAGCGCATAATACGTGCCTACTTTATATCAATATAAACGCCGTATTGGACATTTGAATTCCTTTAGTGTTCCGTGCTGAAACTGAAAATACGGTACACTTTAGCAGCTGCGTTCGTGTTTATTGAAATTTGGTAAGACGAGTAATAAATATGCTCATCAAATCATTCGTTTGGTCGCACAGCTAGGTACCCAGTTCAAAGAGGAAACGACGTTATTACCACATATTCACAAAACATTTAAGGAAGAAACATTTACTTATAATATTACCTTCCATTTTTACCGCAGCGGCAGCGGTCTCCATTTAGGAAACGAAAAAATAAATAAAAAGTTTTCATCGCTAAAGCCAAAAAGGACATTAGGAGGAAAAATGTTGCCGCAATATAGTAATTGAGGTGCATTTATCCGCCAATTGGCCGCGTCCCCTGCGTTTCCGTTCGTTAGCCCGCTCGGAAATGTTCCGGAAAATTGTTGCGATTCTCACAGAGAGTTGCTCGGCACTATGTAAAGCAGAACTAAGGCGCACCTAGCGGCCATTGCCTGTCTCAACGGCTCCACAGGAAGCCTGCCATTAACTTCAAACATTCTGTAATTCAAGCCGCTACTAATGGCTTTCTTTAATAATTCTATTCGGATATGCTACGCTATGTTAATTTGTTATTTTAATCTCGATTAATTCCGACGAGATTTTGTTAGAAAAATGTGTTATTATTAAACCGCCCGCTACAAATTAATTTTCCCGCATTTCGGTTTTGCCAAGTTGCTAAAATTACCTGCTCCTAAAATAAAGTAAGGCTGAATATAACATCTATAAATTAGTTAAGAGGGATTTAGGCGTATTCGAGGTAAGACTACAAATTACAAATGAGGCACGTAGGAGAGATTCCTAGGTTTTTTCTCCGTTTATTTATAAGTTACCTCAAATAAACAAACTGAAAGCTGTAGGTACTTCCAAGCATCGCTGAAAATAATAACGGAGACAGTAAATACAAACTATCGTTTCCTGAACAATGTGTTTGTGTGTTCTCGTAACAATAATTGTCGTGTAACGAGTCTCGCAGATGTTGCTGTTTAATTAAAACTTTGAGCCACGTTATCCAACCCTTCGACATTATTTGACCTTCCCATAGCTCTCGCTCGTAAGGGCCCTATAAACTTTTCGAATTACTTCGATTTCATGGTTACAATTTACGATTTTCAATAATATAGGTCGTATCCCCGTTTAGGTAGCTCGTAACTCGTTACTGTGTTCAATTAACAAGTATCTGTGAAGATCGGTGGTACATCCGCAGCGAGGTTTACAACTCACCTCAATTCATCTGTTTGGCGGTGAATGTTTACGTCAGCGGCAGACTTTGGGCGGCGGAAGTGACCCAACTATTATGGATAACAATTACGGAGGGATCTGCCGACCCTCGTTACAAAGATCACTTGGAAACGACTGCGATTCTTTTCTCGTTGTGGTCACACCGAACTCTCTAATTTGAATACATTTATTGTGTTTTGCGTAAAAAAACAGTAAAACTGACCCTTCTCCGTGGTCCTTTCACACATGTGTATGTATTTACATTTAGTGAAACCTTCTGCTTACAGTACTATGAATGTAATGAAAAATGCCTCCAGTAAAGTGGAGAGTGCAAGGTTTTACCAAATTAAATTCTTTGTATCTTTAAACGAAATAAGTTTTTTTTTGTTAAACATAGGTATTATACATTGACTTAAACATGAAAACAGACACTTTTATTCACTTTCTATATCATTTTGGAGAACGAAAATAGAATGTTTCAGTTAGTACCTACCTGCACACAGGTCGAGTGTTACGACCGTGCTAGTGTGTGACTACGTTTGAACGAGCATCCATTGTTGCTCAATGAAACAGCAACCATCCCCGCATATTACACGTAAAGCGATGCTGAAATGCAACACACAGAGTTTTATTATGAAAACCTACAATACAAGGATTTGCTCCAATAGCAGTTATGGCAATAACATCTAAGTTTGTTGTTATTCAAAAGATTCTGAGATCAAGCCAACATAAGAAAGTGTAACTATACGATCGCATGCCAAGTTTAAATTTATATTTATTTATTTATAAGGGTTGTTTGTAAAACTATGATAATAACAGCGTATTATTAACAAAGAGAAACAAAAGAGAACAACTCTGAAACAAAAGCTAGATGTAGAATTATTATCCTGAATGAATTTTAATTTCACACATCTTGCGTCTTTAAACTAATGAAAACAACTGTTACCATTAGATTAAGGTTATTAAAAATTTAAATGCTCATTTACTCTAATAGGCACGATACTTTGTTTCTAAGTTAAGACCAAAAAGAAATTATAAAATAATTATTGTTTCTATAATTTAGGAGCAGCATCATTTAAAATTTTAGGGTTCTAGATGCCGTTGGCTATCATTAAAAACTTTTATGAGATTGTTGTAAATTGTTCAGTGTTTCGAACATTGACGTCGGAATTTGAATGACTTGTTATAATTACGTGGTTTCTTACTAATGGTAACTGTTAAAGATTTATCAAACTTGAGTCGTCCTTTGTTATAAACAAGGGACGAGATAGCGAGATAGTAAGTTAAATATTTTGTTACATCGATTACGGGGAAGCCATGAGAGGTTCTCTGTGTAAAGCAGACAATTTAAATCTAGAAACAAGTATTTCAAGTTTACAAGAGCTGGACAAAACCTCACTCAGTAATGATTTCGCCGAAGAAGTCAACTTTCTTTTCTTTGTGTTTAGCGTGAATATATCTTTAAAGTCTTCATGTTATTTTAGAAAAAAATATATTTTAGTTACTTAATTACCTGAAAACAGAGATCGATTTAAACGTGTAACTATCACGCTAGCCATGACATCGAGAGCAGTACATTGTATTAGAAAGTTTCAAATTACTGAAGTGTCGTGGCGTTCTTGCTAAGTAGAACTAACTTCCACTTTCAACTCATTATTTTACAAGACTTAGAACCTACCTACAAGACGAGAATATTCTAGAGATCATTTATTCTTTTTCAAAGGTAAATATTCCAGTCTACATAAATAATGATAACAAAATGAGGAAGCTATACATAGAACACGCTGTATAGTAATTTAATGCAAACGTAATTAAATTCACGGTAGGTACCCATCATGGTATCTAGGTGTTCGTAATATGCCGTAAATCTCTAAGGAGCCATCTCCCTCAGTGTTTCGTCGCGTCGAATTTGATTTTATTTGCATAAATAAATTAACTTTTTTGCATTGACGATGTTTTTAGTCGCTAAGGTTATTTGAGCTGGCAATATTATGGTCCCTCGATTTCATTAATGGCGCAGTAGGTAGCCATCATTGGAAAATTATGAAACTTAGTACTGAAGGTACTAAGTTTCATAATTTATGAAAATGGTAGGTTGGTTGGCATTTATGAAAATGGTACACCACTGACTGCTTGTATTGACTCTCCTTCTCCCTTAAATCCATCTAAAGGTTGTCTGTAAAAGATCGTTTTAAGCGATAAGACCGCCCATTGTTTCACCCTACGTAAAATTTCTGTTATTTTTATGGTGTAGGTACATAATAAAGAGTTCTATCTATCTATGTATCTTAGTAGGATGTTTTGGTATCATAACTAGTACCAGGTTTTTTTCGTAAGACGACTAGATATGTGTGATAGACACAAAATTTCTCAGTACCTAACAGTCCAGCCGGTGTGTTTTGAGCCCGGTTGATGGCAATAGGCTCGCCTCCTATTATATGTATAGGATTTAAAAATAACAGCCGAAATGTGAGTGTATTCCATAGTACACTCACATTTCGCCGTTTATTTTTAAGTCCTATACCACAGTTCTATTCTTGTACCCATGTAGAATACTAATGTTTCGAACTCATAATCTCCGTCGATGCGTATAGTGAGCTATCGTAGCGGTCACAGCACTTCAATAAATCATTTTCGAAATTAAAACAAATTATTCAATGCCATAATTGCATAAATCCATTAAACATAAACTAGCCGCGTTAATCGGCAGCTTAATATTTTGTTTGTTATTCATATCCCGTTTGCGATGCGGTCCAATATTTTATCGGAAGCCAGGCAGCGAATTAAGAGCAATTCACATCGGCCGATTTTCTGTCGTTGGACTCTGTACGTGGTACGACAATCCAATTAATAAGCAAACCTTTCGTATTCACAGTGAATATCAAATGTTTGCACGACAGGACAGCCAATTGGTCGTTCAAATAAAATATTCATATTCGTACATTGTCGGCCATGATTGCAACACGTCGATCCAGGACTTGTGTTGTAAATGCTTTTCGATGGCCCGCCAATGCCTTGCCATCAACAAAAAGTTTGAATTGCCTGCAACAATTTTGTTTTGTAAAACATTTTTTATTTTTTGTTTTGTTAGTTCCTATATATGGATGCAGACCTAAAATCATTCGTCATTGATAAATATTAAAATAAAGGTCTAATTGGTTGGTGCCATGCTTGGTGTTAGCATCTGTATGAGTCTAAATGCGTTTCTTTGTATAATATTGTCAGTCTTTATTAGAAAAAGCAATTCCTCTCACAGGCGATAATTCACTTATTAGATCATTCGCAATAATTGCTTAACCACTCCACATTCAATGACGGTAACAGATGCCTAATATAGCTTTAAACCTAATCATACCCATTCTGTGAATACTATTAGGCATTCACTAAATTCTGTTCAACAAACATTCACCGCATAACGCAAATGTAGCTCAATTGTCTCTGTATTGCTTCCGATATCGAATAATGTTCCCATCATATTATTATCATTCGCTGACATGCCCAGTATTGTATACCCATTCGTATGACTACTGAACTTATTTCATCATATGTGACCATTTAGCGCCGGTTTTCATCTACGGCATCATATATAATGCACATCAGTATTCTAACCACAACGTTGGGAGCTGCGGCCTAAGACAAGATCTGCGGGCAATCATGACAATTGTGGGGTCTCATTCGCTCGGTTTTGTCGGAGAAAGAACAAATTGCTCGGTCGCGGTTGCCTTGATTTCCCACAAGATTACCTCAATGAGGGTAAGAAGTCAACCGCACTCTCACGATGTTTCTTCTCCTGTTTATAATTTTGTGTCTCGGCTCATCAATCTCGTAATGTATGGCTTGAATATTTTATCAGCTCTGCTTTGTTTTTCTGCAACAGTGATGCGTAGAATGTTTTGTCTGATATTCAGGAAAATTCAGGTTTGTCGGTGACGTTTTGTCTTGTATCTATGTAACGTAATCATACGGTTGGGTAACTCAAGATGTTATGAATGAATCTTTGAGACAGCCAGGAACAAAGTTGCGTTAGTTATCCATCGGCGAAAATTATGCAGTATCGTGCACCTTCTTATTTCTCACAGCGCAGCGTGCAAATAAATGACTAACACAAACTTTAGACTACATCCTATAAATATAATTAGTTTCTGATCAAGCTTGCATACTTAGAACAGATAATTATATTGCTTGGTATTCAAAACCACAACCATAATTATCTAATCTTGTTACATTACGTTGTTCATTACGTGCATAAAAGTTGGCAATTTCAAGCAACAAAAAAAAATAAAGATAAATATTTGTCACAGAAACACGTGCACATAAAAAAGTTAAGTAAATTAATTGGAATAAAATAACAAAACAAATCTGAGCACTATTTACCACATAACTAAAACTTAAATAATAATAATAAAAATAATAACGGTCCCGCATGACGGGAACCTCGTGAAGGCCGAGAAAGATAAACAAATCAAGTATCTTGACTTGGCTCACGAGGTTGTCGACATGTGGGATGTGGACTCTGCGATCATTGTGCCGATAGTCGTATCAGCCAATGGTTTAATTGCCAAGAGCCTCGACCACCACCTAAGGAGGCTCTCGTTGGGCAGCTGGATTAAGGGCTTGATTCAGAAAGCTGTACTCCTGGACACGGCTCGCATTGTTAGGAGGTTCCTCTCTCTGGAGCCCTGACCGCCGGTAGCTTGGACCCTGTTCCCGATACCGGTGGGCTACTATTTTTTATATTTTTAAATGTTTTATATTTAATTTTTTATTCAAATATTTAAAAATATAATTTATAAGTATGAAAAATGAAATAAAGAAAAAATAATAATTAAAATATTGCCATGATCTAATAAAAGCATAGCGTTTTTCAATTATTTCCACGCCTGTATCGTATTATTCGTAATCATTTGACCCAACGTCAGTATTGCAGCGAGCTTGAAATGGGTCTATTTACAGATACTAATCACCTCAAATGAAATCCTACTCGAGTACATAAAATACATGATTGGTTTATTCAGCGACTTGTTATTTGTTCAGTGATTTCCACGATTAGTCTTATGCATTCTCTAGAGGATGTTTAATGGTTACCTACAATAATTATCCTAGTAATCAACATTAACTACATGTTTCCTCCTTGGTAATTCCGGGAAAGTAGGAGTTTCAAATTATTGTTACAAATTGAATAAAGAAATAGATCATCTCCTGTTACCAGCACTGCAGCGGTTTATAATCTTACTAGCTGTTGCCCGCTAATTCGTTTGCTAACAAACTTTCATCCGTCGAAGCTATCAGGATAATAGAGTATTGAAAATTGTCACCTTTACACTAAGTACTAAGTACTAATCATTGTATTTGACATTATATACCTCCAATTAATTTCAACTCTTAGTGGCTTTTGTGGACAGGATTATAATTATTCAATTTGTTACAGTTGTAATAGCAATCACGTCAATTGGTTTAAATAGGTTTTTATGTTTATATGAATTCTAATTTTATTATCATTAGTCTTTTAGATAGATTATTTTCTATTTTGTGAATGTGAGAACATTGTAGGCTTATTGGACTGTAGATTTATTGAACATCTTCTATTTTTGTTAAGTACCTGGTACTTACTTGTTGAAAGGCCTACATTGTCCCCCCATGCCTACCAACTGTAATTTGAAAGAGAAATTATTTTTAAAAGAGTAACCATGGAGTTTCTTGCCGGCTCTTCTCCATAGGAAACGACCAATTGGAACCGTGCACCTAGCTTCTGACGTTTCATAAGTGCCCATGTAGGTTTATGTGATATTTTGATTTTTTGAGACCCATCTTCGAAATATCATGTTTGTAGCTTTAGGGTCTTCGTTAGGTCTTGCGATATCAGTCCATCGATAGAAGGGCAATTGCCGTATTTTTAAGAACGTTCGCATTCTAATCTCTATCTCAATCTGAAAAAAATAAGATCATTTTCCACAAATGTTTGTAAGTTTTTAGACATTGATTGTCGCTAATATGAGAAAGTGACTTTAATTTGAGCGTTTTTTAAAGTACGGGAATTGGCCTTCAGGTAAGTGACAGGTTGCTTATACCAATTGTAAAGCCAGGTACGCACTATTACCCAGCCAGGGTTGCCCTGCCAGGGTTGCGGGTTAGTCCGAAAGGGACTTTGGCAACAGGCAACTGAACGAACACGGGTGGGTTTTAGTCACTAAAAGTCTGACACGCCCTTCCGCTCCACCCAGAGCGGGAAAAGTCATTGGATGATTTCCCAACAACAAAAAAAAAAATGTACGTACTACGGGCAACAATTGGCCTCCAGGTAAGTGACAGAGTTGCTTATATCAATTTGTAAAGCCAGGAACGCACTAAAGGCAACAATTGTCGCGCAACACGTGACGCTTGACACGTTTGGCAACGTTGCATCATAACACGTGATTTTACTAGCTGGGGGAACGATGCTAAACAAAGGAAGATCGTGGTTTTGTGCTTGTTCGTCACGTTGCGAAATCTTTTATTCAAGTTTTAGAAAATAAAAAGAAAAACCGTTGAATTAAAAAAGTACTTTTACTACAAGCTTGTGTTTAAATATTGCAACAATTAACGTAAAGGAGAATGGGCTTTTGCTTGGGGTCTGCCCTGAAGCCCAATAAAAATAAGATATATACCGATGGAATGAGCTTTTCAAGGGGAACCTGGGGAACTTTAACCAATTGTTAGTCAGTTCGGAGTAAATTACCCAAATAGGGGTATTTACACCTATTTGGGTAACTTACTCCCTTAGCTAAGCTCAAACCGTATCTGTTGTCAAAACTATTATTTATGCATGTTGTGATTGCTTGACCGCCTTGACAAACAGCCAATTAAATCACTTTACATGATATTTCACTACATTTAAATTAAATTGGCGTTACCATATTCGCACTATATGGAAGTCGTAAGAGGAGATACCACAATCCAAAAAATTATACAGTTTTCATAATATAATTATGTATTATGTATGCGTAACTTTAAGTACTTTTTAATTAACACATATGGTTTCATATCGCTCTTCGTATCTTATTAGCGATAGGATACATAAGTGATGAATTGATTGTTTTTACAAGATCTCAATTGGCTATTTTATCACATTTCCATAATATCGCCTCATTTTCCTATTTAAGTTGTGAGCTTTTATGTATAATATTTTACTTTGGCAGTAATTCCAAGAAAATGTAATAAATATGGCCAGACTAGCTCTGCCCTTTGGGCACGATAAGTAGGCTCAAAATAGAGTTACGAGAAACTGAGATATTAATTAAGGTGAAATAAAAGCATAGCCCTTCTACACCGTTATTAATTATCTGTAGCCGCTGTTAACCTCACATCGGGGTAACATTGTAATCACTTCAAGGGTAGCCGGGCTTCGGGGATAATATGTCTTCATCTGTTAGTCCGGGGTGGAATGCTTACGCAATAAAAATTCCATGTTGACGCGTCTCCATACTAAATTACTTTTATTAACGTCTACAAGCTTTAATCTCGATCCTTTTCGATGTCACCCTCTTTTTTCGCAACCGGTCATTGGAACTTTAATTTTCATATTGGGTAACCACCACGATATTAGTTCGGTAACGTCCTGGAACCGGACCCTGGTTATACCTATTACTCCCTAAATGAGTTTTCCTAAAGAACCTAGATTTTCCGAGGGTGCGAGCCCTCGGAAAATCTAGGTTCTTTTTAGGATAAACTTTACAAATACACAGAACCGTTTGGTGAGTAGGTCTTTTTTCGGTGGGTAGGTCTGGTATATTAACATAAACTACCTGTATAAAGCCCATATAGAATGTGTACTGGGAGGATCGTGACAAATTACTATTACGACACTTATTTTTCGCTTCACACGCGTGGAAAAGTTGCTGAGAATAATGATGCTAGTCATAGTGTCACATTGAGGAAGGAATTCATTTTATTTAAGTATCGTTTTATTTACTATACAACGTCCGTAATATTGCCCGAAGTTTCGGGTGTTTATTACCTACCTATCTTTTTGGTCAGATAGAGACGCGTAAGTGTGTAAATGAATAGTTATAGATATAAATAAGTAAATATATAAATGAGCACTCAAAAAGTTGTAAGCCAGTGTTGATCATTTTTTTTTAATGTTAACCCAAAAATCCACAGCTGAATATGTTGATGTCGTAAAATTGACATCAACAAGACGGATTGGACGATTGGTGATAAAGGGATTGGTGCATGACCAATAAAAATTCCTGCTTCCTAGGCCGCTTTCGGCACCCTCACTAGTGTCATGTATTCCTTCCTGATTCCTTCTTTTTGATTTTCAATAGTATGTATCACTTTGTTATAGTCAGATAATTATTGTATTATGTATCTTCATAATTTGAATGGTGTTTTTTGCGCACCTACACGTCAATCGACCGACTATTCCGTAAACGGGACATAATTACTTTATGTCGTTACGACGCTCCGGGAATTTATCGGTATGGTCTACCACAGTTTCGCAAAAAATCGCCCCTAGAATATCACTAAGATCTACACACACAGTTGCTTAAATAATAGTTTTTTCCCGGTAACGTATCCACTATCTGATTTGTGTAGTCATAAATAAAAGTTAGAGTATCCGATCATTACTCTCTACTTACCTAATTAAAGCTGGAACCATTACATCAGTATTCGACAAGGCCGCATTTTTCTCAATTCATTAGAAAAACTTTTCCATTAGTAATTTGGCATTCTTTGTGGGGCAGATCAGAATTGATACGAGTAACATTTACTGCTGAATCAGTTACATTTCGTTGTGTAGTAACAACGGGTCACCCCTCTTCGCATCTAAATAGAACATCTCTTTGTGAAACTAGTCTATAAATCAAAAACAATTGGCTCGTTCTTTGCAGTTTTTTTTATTTTTCTTTTTTGTGAGGACGCTGCTTCGTATGATAAGCACTCATCCACAAAATTAGGTCTGGTGTTTACAGAGATATGGCAATAAAATGCAGACGAGTACGCAATTCCATGTAAGTAGGTATTTATGTGCGGCATATTGGAAATAATGGATGCTTACGTCGATCCTGTGTCTCTACTTAATTATTCAATCGGAATACTAATATCTCCTCGTCCGAGCTCCGCACATCCTCAGGAAAAGCGATCTTTTCTACTCTTTCGTAACGGTGCACATAAATTAACGGTTCCTCGATTAAGCACCTTTAGACGGTGCAATAAAATAAATCCACCCTTCCAGCATCCGCTCACTAAGATGGGAATATTGATTCTGATGCTTTTACGTGTAATTTAATGGAAAATACAAAACAAATTCTCGTTTTCCACATCTGTAGCTACTTAACATTTTAATTTCTTTGTTTACTCATGGAAGTAGTCACCAGCATCATTACTGTAATAAGAACCACATTACACGGCGAATATTCTGCATAATCATCCACTAAAACGCGGATTACGAAAGATGAGGTGTAACAACGGCACCGGGTAAGCTATAGGTAAACAGCTCGCGCTTGCAATTCAAGATTTTTCCAAATAGAACAAACAGCTCAACGTTTGTGAAAACGGTTCTATAAATATTTAAAAATCCTCTTCTCCGTACCGAGTCGTAAGACGATTTGGTGTCTTTCTATCGGACAGCTACGGGGCGTCGCACTGGTTCGTACTTAGTTGGAAAGTTACTCGGGTAACAATCTCTTAGCGTTCTGGTAATGAGTAGTTTTGATTAAGTAAGTACGTAGGTACTTATGAAACAAGCGGCAGATGAATGTGGATGTTTATTCAAGTCATTGTGACGTCATGGCGAGTTGGTTTATTGCTTGTAGAATAGTCATTTTTCACCACACATCCTCGGAAAGATTCCGTTTATCATTCGAAATCTGAGTGCAAAAGTGCATTTTATCTGCTAGTCCGCTAGCGTGGAAAGAGTTTTTTAAATTAGGACCTTTCTATTCAATCATTTTCTCATTCAATGTTTCCTCCTTTATTTTCTTCTCTTTGTTCAATCCACTTTCCATAATTTTGGTTTGTATTTTCATATAATTGCAAGAAATTTTAAAATATGAGCGAGCGACGAAGATAATTATAAACTTAATGCAGAGTTAGTGCAAGCGGTACATAATTCCGAATTGAGTTTTATTTCGGAAAAATCGGGTGAAAAGTACATAAAAGTGTACAATTTGTTCAATGCATGGAGACACCCAGCACTTTCCTCGCTGTAATGAGGTGAAAAGTTGTGTTTCGCTCGGCAGCAAAGTTATTCTGCGTCTCGTACTTTTGAAACCTAATAAAAGTACTTGCGCCAAAAAACAACTTTGCAACCTTGCTTTTAACTATTAATTTATTATGAAAATGACATGATTATGGGCAAGTAGGCCTAAAATACTCAGTCTTAAAGACTGGCCCGGAATACTTATTTAATTTATTTAGTTAGGTAAGCACCGTTAATGTAGCCCTAGAGTTGCACTGAGTAAGTTTAAGTACTCTCCTCCGGTTGTCGCTATCCTGCTGGTACAAGTCTCGGCAACTTTTTAATTGGCCAGCCTTACAGATTGAAAAAACTCAAGAGCCCTTTTGACTTAATTAAATTTACTCTTTAGCCAGTGAAACAAAATGGAACCAGTTTCATTCAATGTTGTCTATTTGAAGCGGACATAAACAAAAACCTAATTAGCCGTTTGACAACTGGCTCACTTTGTTGTATTTTGAATAGCTATTTTTATTTTTTGCTCTCAAAACCACTCCCCAATATAACATTTTTAAAGTTTTTGTTTTAGTAATTAATTGCCTCTCAAGCGAAATTATTACTTAAAGTTAATATTATAAAGCCGCGAATCCGCCTTTACAATATCCGCGTTCATTTAATTTCTACAAACGTAGTCAAGCTTCTATTCACAGGCACTCAAACTAGAATTTCGTTAAGTTAAATATCACGAATTTAATCCGTTGTGAGGCACTCTCCCGGGGGCTCATAAAATGTTGAAATGAAAAGCTTATTCGAATTAAATCCTTTGATACAAGCTTCCGATTCAGTACTGTAATGAACTTTGATGAGAAATGCGGTTCAGCTTGATAACAATTATTATTATTGGTCAAAGCTTTGGAAATTACTGATTCGTATCTAATTAACTTTTTCTAGAAGGGTAAGTACGTACTTATTTTTTAGTAAAATCCATAAAACTCGTTTTTAACCGACGAAAAAAACGGAGGACGTTCTCAATTCGACCCGTATATTTTTTTTTTCTTTTTTATGTATTCATAACTTTTTAATGAGTGATCCGATTTTAACGATTTTTTTTATACCTCGAAGTTGGTCCCTTTTAAAATTGAAAACTAAAATCCACCCCTATGGGTAGAAAAAATGGGGGTTTTCACCTACTGTATTTTCAACTGTGGACCGATTCTGTTGAAATATCGCACACATACATAGTTCTGATGACACAACCGAACCACTCATCATCAACTCAAGGTCTTTAACCTGGAGTTGATCTGATGATGGAGACGGAAGACAGTCGCGAGAGCTCCTTAGCAGTTTACAGCAGCTACATCGTGTTTGGGCTTATGTCATTTACTTTGATGAGAACTATGACTATCATCGAGGGTCTGACGATGGAGACAGAAGGCAGTTGAAGGAATTCCTTACTTAAGGAAAATAATATAACTAAAAAGCGAAAAAAAAAAAACTTTTTTACATAAAAGTAAACCGACGAAAAAGTTAAATGAAAAGCGAAAAAAAAAAAACCTTTTAGTGTAACTAAGCTCATAAACTAATTTAAGTTACAAATTTTGAGTCGGCGCCGAACAAACAAACAAACAAATTAATTAGATAGGTACTTAATTATAGCGTATAATGGCAGCTTGATGAATCTTCGTTGAATATTGTGTTCGGCGCCGACTCATTTGTAACTTAAATTAGTTTATGAGCTTAGTTACACTAAAAGGGTTTTTTTTTCGCTTTTCGGTTAACTTTTTTCGTCGGTTTACTTTTTTGTAAAAAAGTTTTTTTATCTCTTTTGCGTTGGTAGGAGAATCGTTTAAAACTTGTTTGGAGTAGAGCGTAGTAGTTACGGTGTGTATTTGTTCGATAGCAGACTGTAGAATTGCTGAGCGAACTATTACGACACATGAAGCACGTTGTTTGCGTATGACAAGCTGATTTTGTTCGGTAATCCGATTCGTACTCAACTTGAATAATCGTTGTTGCGTAAACCGTTGAACAAGAGAGTGATGCGCGTATGATCGTATTAATTACCTAACATGGCTGAGCCTAGGGTGTTATTAAAATGTTACAGATGAGCTAAACGAAAAATATTGTGAACATAATAAGTACTTATCATTGAAACCGATATAAATCTTAATTTCAAGCATTTCCTATTTACGCTTATTTGATTATTAAGTTCGCTGTCCATTTTCAAGCATCGTGAAATAACATTTTACCTGACTCAATCAACGCTACCCTACCTGACTCATAAAAATTTAAAATAACGCTACTTGGGCCCCTAAGAAGATACTGGCCAATCTAGGCAGCTCCAGGAGGTGCTGCCTAGTTTGGGGTCCACTGTTCAAATAACCATGTTAATTAATCAAGTTACAGTAAGCATAATTTATAATAATTATTAAATTATGTTTTGTAACAATGGACCATTAAATTATTATATTTATTCTTAGGAGAAGGTCGTGGCTAAGTAATAACAGCCGCACGGGTCGATCCATCAGGTTAAGCTTCGCTTGCCGGGGCTGGTCCGACGGACCATTTTTACATATTGAGACTCCTCTATGCCTCGGAAAGCACGTTAAACCGTTGGTTCCGGCTGTCATTTGTGGATCTTTGACAGTCGTTACGGGTCGTCAGAAGCCCGAAAGTCTGACAACCAGTCTTGCCAAGGGGTATCGTATCACCCAGTTACTGGGTTTATGGGTTATGAAGGTCAGATAGGCAGTCGCTCCATGTAAAATAACGACCCCAACTTGGTTGGTTAAAGGATTTATTCTTACCTAGACTAAACAAAGGAGAGGAGCCTAGAGGGCAACAGACAGAGCCAGGTTTTATTAATATTTAAAGGTCACTTGTCAAAAGTAAAGATATTCAATACAAATACTAAAAGCTAGTGTATCTAGTTTTCAGAGAAAGAATTATTAAAAGAATTTGGAAGAGGTATTTTCCAACAATACTTTTGTAGAAAAATGTCGAAGTAATGAAACCCGCGACATTTTGACGAAGATACCTTTCAAGAGTTGATGTTATTAAAAATACTTGCAGCGCTGAGGTCACGAAAGCTCGAAGTAAAATTTAATGTTACCAGAAATAATAAAGAACTGACTAAGAATGAAAACTAACTGGCTACCTGTCCCGAAGTAAAATATTCGCGTTTCAAGTGAATTTTCCGCTAAAGTAATAAATATTTTCTTGCGACATCTTCTCTTTTACAATAGAAAGTTCAGGTAATGGTTTATTAAACCGTTTTGTTAGATGAGGCAAAGAGAGCAAGCTTTCAATATTATTACAAAATAACAATACAGGGTGTTAGTGTAAACAGTATCCTTGAAACCAGTGGTTTGGTTTCATTTATAGAACGTAAAATCAATTGAAAAATACAACTTTTTTTTTTAAAGAAAATCTACATTTTTCCACAAGAATATTTCACCCTACACGCAAAGGCAACGAATTTGCGTCTCAACACGGCGGCCGGCGGTTGGCGGGGGCGGGCGGGGCGCGCGGGACGTTACATGACCGGCCGTCAGCGCAGCTCTCTCGAACGCGTATCCATGAGTATCGGGACAGTGACGGATATTTACTTTTTAAAATCTTTTAATGAAAATAAGGTTTTTTTTTTGTTGTTACTGGGTCATTTATTTTTATATTTAAGATTTTTATATTTAAGTACCCATGGTTTGACTGACAACGGTGTTTACCCTTGCATACTGTATAATTTTATTGATGCCTCGTTGAGCGATGAGCATGTGGTTCGATGGTGACGGGTAGAAAGATTTCTGTTATTAAAAACTAGCTTCCACCCGCGGCTTCGCCCGCGTGTTATGTCGATAAAAAGTAGCCAAGTCCTTCCCCAGGGTGCCATCTATCTCCTTGCCAAATTTTGTCGAAATCCGTTCAGTAGTTTAGGCGTGAAAAGGAACACACAGACAGACAGAGTTACTTTCTAATTTATAATATTAATAGTATGGATTAAATTAGCCACCAGAATAAAAAGTAGGAACTACATAATTGTAAGCCAGTCACCGTAGACACAAAAATCGCGTTAGGTCGCAAAAAATTGTACTGTACTAATATTTTGGGATGTCTTAAATGACTGGCCTATTGCTTACTCTAATGGTGCTCCCACACTGCTGTTAAAAATGTTTACAAACATTAGTAAACATTTATTTTGATAACTTAACTTGATTTTATGTAAGTATTTGTGTTAGAAAATGTTTGTAAACATTTTTAACAGCAGTGTGGGAGCAACCTATGTATTTCAAAAGTGTTCTAGGTAAGTATCAAAACAGGCAATAATATAGTGTTTATTGTTCAGGCACTTTGTCTACTAACTACAAATATTTTTAATAACTTGCTTAAAGTGAAATCTGTCTACAAATTCTAAAACTTCACAAAAGGTAAGAATTTCCTCGAACAAAATACTTTTTAAATTGTCATCCAACCCCAAAAGGGGCGGTTAGACGATAAACAAAATAAGAACACTTTTACGGCATTAATTTTGTTAAGAATATCATAATTCATTTAACTGCCCTGTCTCATAGCTATTCCGGTGTCATTTCGTTGAGGTGTATAAACGCGCCAAAACTCTCCGCGGCGAAGCAAAGTGAAATAATATGAAAATCCTATTCTTTTATGAATTATTTATGTATGCTACGAGATAATAATATTATAAGGGAATAAAGGGCAGATCCCTTTTGAAGAATATTAAGTCTTTACAGCTCTTAACTAGGGCCACGTAACCTTGAGGTTACATAAACACCAAGTTGTAACATCATTATAAGCCGCTACTTGATTTGTGTCAAAGTTAATCTTCATTTAAATTCAAATAGGTTCGTTGTTCGTTCATAATCGATACTTTTCTTTCAAAAAGCCTTCTCGGTATCAAACAAAGAGGTTTTAATAACAAAAGATTTATGCGGAAACTGGCCACTCTGCATTATAATTAATATGACAGCTTTGAGGTTTATCACGATCCACGGCTCTGCCGTTCCGGCTTGGGCCCAATATCCGGTTGGTGGTTTTCGACCGGACAACTAGCGATTCTATTGAAAATACTCCTACTTGATTTTAATTAATCACCGCAACTGACTTATGAAGCGATGAAAGCATGACTTCTCGATCAAATATGATTTTTGTTTAAAAAATTGTGGAATATAGTATATTTTATTCCGAAATAGGCCATGGATGCATATTATGCGTTCTTCTTAGTTATCTTTTATATTTTTCAAAGCATGCTATACCCAACAGGAACGAGACGGTTGCATGACTACAAGAACTCCTATAACAAATATATTTCAAATTGTATAAAATCCAACAGACGGTACAATTGGGTTATTATACGATAGAAAGGTACGCGCACCGCTCGAGCGGTTGCATAAAATGTATTCCTCTTGCTACCAACAAAGACAACCCTTTTATTCTTTTCTGTCGTCGCGGTTGTAATTCTCGTCTTTTAACAAATGGAAGACATTATCGCTGTGTCTGGCTTTTGTATAAATTCATGTAGAAATAAAGTTAGTAAAAAAGTTAAAGCGCTTACGGTGCGCTCGCATTTCAAACGTAACGGATATTTTTAAAACGGACAAAAACTTCACGTTGCGGCGTGCGATGCGATATGTGTGCTCTGAAACTTTTTCCGTGAGGAATTGTGAGTTTTTGACGTCATTTCTCGAAATAAAGCGCTGAAAGCATGCAGGACGGTATTCGTTTGGCGCGTGGTGTAAACGGGGACATCATAATACGATGTGGTAAGGACTGGGCTCTCGAGAACGAACCTGCGCTATCGACATCTCCGAGGCGCGCGTTCATCACGCCCTCTTCGTAAGTCATCGGCTCCTCTTCATGCGGGCACTCGAACCGGCTAATAGTTCACAGGCGCTCATTAAAATTACACGAGTGGCTGGAATAATGTGATTCCTGTTGAGAGCTAACTGACGAAAAGGAGACTGAAGGTTAGCTGTGTATAAAGACGTGCAGTGGTCTTTATTTATGCAGAAATCATTATCGCGTTGAAGAAGGAAATTTAGAATTTCATATTTTATATATTTGTGTTCTTTTATACGGCTCTTGTAGATAGAGAAAATAAATAGGAAGCATCTGTAGAAGTGTAAGTTTCCAGCAACTCGAGCCGACCCCGGGTCCAATAACGCAGCCCTCTCAGTGCGTAGTTTTCCGGCGTTCAGTTATAATAAAGCACAGAAGTTGCTAACAAAGAGAGGGACGCTGCAACTTCTGACGTTCCTGAATGCGGCCCTTATTTATCGCTTCCTGTGAGATTACCATACTACCGCATAAACAACGACACAGATTACCTATAATACTTTTGGACGCGTAAAATTTCACGCTTTGCCCATCCTTATCGGGATAAAAAGTGTACAGAGAGATGTTTGGTAGTAAAAAATATATATTAAGGTGTATAAAAATACGGGCGAGTCAGGTTGGTATTTTATAGGGGTTTACTAATAGCACTGAGATAAGTATGTATAAAATTTTACCAAACATATTTGTGAAAGTGTTTTTATACTGTTTCATGTAGCTATATAATTTATTTGAGGCTGTTTTCTTTTGCATTTTTCTGAAAGAGTCACATTAAATCTAAATAATAAATATTCAAATAACTGATGCGGAACTCAATATTGTTGCCTTGTCTCCACTTACCAGTCTTTGTTCATATCTAATAGAGAAAGTATCATCAAAGTGTTCAGTAAATCAAAGGAAATACAAGTCGGGGACATACTAGCGTGGAAACCGACGAACAGGGAAACGGAACCTTCACGGATGTCGTGTATAACCTTCCTATCAGTGTGTTCCTGAACTTATCGAGCACATTAAAGCACTGAACTTTGGTTATGAATGTTTATGACGCGATGTTTGGGAAATAGTGAATATAACGGGTTTTTTTTCTATTTTTAAACCTAGCAAATTCTAATGTGATTTTCATAATACTTAAGCCTTTAGACATAAGTATACACACAGACAATTATAGACGGTAACTGGGCAATCAATCCATAACCGAATTCGGAGATACGGATACCTACATAACTGTAGGTACTGATCTTTCCGAAACCAACACGTTCATGTTTGCTTGAAGGTACTGTTTTTATCGTACACACAGCTTCAAATCTGATAAAGCTGCTTCTAGCTTTTTGTATTTTTACAAAATCAATTTAGGATAATGTAGATATACATCGACAAGCAACGATATAATGCAGAAGAACATTTTTGTCTAGTTACATTGTGATTGGAGGTTCAATTCACATGGTTTTGATTCCTACTATATTTTGCAATATTTATTCCATTGAAATCACAAAAATACAACTAGTAAATAAAGTTAATACCCATTTATCTCTAGTATATTTTATTTATTGCTACATAATATCACAAACATTGACATTTGGTTTATATAGAAGGAAAAATTTTTGTTCTTAGAATTAGAAGGAAAACACTTTTTAAGAATCATACTCAACTTGGATAATGTTTACTATATACATAACATATGTACATGAGTGTGTCTGAGTTATGTGAGGGTATGCCCTCAATGCCCTCAAATAATAACAAACATCAGTTAGTGAGAGACCGAATGATAAAGTAGAATGGACCAATATTAGATTAGTAATAGGTAATAGGTTAAACGGGCTGGTATCCGAAACAGCACGACAAAGCGCGTATTTTGCGTACGGGTGGGAGATCGCTTATTCGATCCACCCCAGCTCCTCCAAGAAGGCCAGCAACGCCTTGATGTAACCAATAGTAGATTAAAAATTCATCGCAATCGCAATAAGCCTGCTGGCTACTTGGTCAAAACTGCTGGTATAGAATGGCGACGTTGGGCGATGCGTTGGTTTGAAACCACAAGCCGTGTTGTTTTTTAAAGTAATATGATGATGATGATGATGTTGTTTAACATAACATAACATAATCAGCCTATAATGTTCCCACTGCTGGGACACAGGCCTCCTCTCTATGAGAGGGAGTGGGCCGTAATCCACCACGCGGGCCCAGTGCGGGTTGGTAGATGTCACATGTCTTCGAATTTTTGGTTCTAAGACATGCCGGTTTCCTCACGATGTTTTCCTTCACCGTTTTGAGAGCAGTGGTGATGAAATTATTTACACAAAGTAAAGCGCCTGTCGGGGTTCGAACCTGCGACCTACAACTCGTAAGTCGCGGCCGTTACCACTGGGCCACCACTGCACTTATGATGTTGTTTACTCGTAACAAATTCAATCTTTTATCAGTGTATTTTATTTTAAAACTTGAGGGGTGGATCACCACATAGCGACGCTGTCTGTATTTTTAAGAAGGGAGAAGTCGACGATTGTTCGAACTATCGTCCCATATCGCTTCTTTCCATCTTTGCGAAGCTTTTTGAGGCGCTTGTTTGTCCCATATTAACCTCGCATATAAGAGCGCAGTTGGTTCCCCAACAGCATGGCTTCTGTGCTCGCAAATCCACTACCACTAATTTGGTACATTACGTTAATGACATTAGCAAATCTCTGGACTCCCGCACACAGGTTGACTCCATCTATACAGATTTCAGCAGTGCCTTTGACAAGGTTAACCACAAAGTACTTATCACAAAGCTCGAACAATTTGGCATATCCGGCCAGCTACTCAGGTGGTTTGTCTCATATCTATTCGAGCGGAAACAGAGAGTGGTTGTGAGGGGTTTTGAGTCACCGTTTTATCTTTCCACCTCCGGGGTACCACAGGGATCTCACCTGGGACCGATTCTCTTCTTGATTTTCGTCAATGACATTGTTCATTCAATACGGCACTGTAAATGTTCCATGTTCGCAGACGATTTAAAACTGTACAAGGAAATTAAAACAGACTGTGACATTCTTCTTCTTCAGGAAGACTTAGATGCAGTGCATGAATGGTGTCAACTTAATATGATGACTCTCAATGCAAATAAATGCTATCACATGACTTTTACGCGAAAAAAGCAGGTACGATCATCGTCTTATACGTTGGATGGAGTTCCTCTGCAAAAGGTTGATACCATCCGTGATTTGGGTGTCCAACTCGACAGCAAGCTAACTTTCATCAATCATATTGACACGATTGTGGCTAAAGCGTTAAAGATTTCGGGTTTTGTGAGGAGAACGTGTTCGGAGTTTCGGTCAATATCGACACTAAAAGTGCTTTACCACACCCTTGTCAGAAGCATACTGGACTACGCATCCCCAGTTTGGAATCCCCTATATCGTGTCCATATTGACAGGATAGAACGTATACAGAAGGCCTTCACCAGGTACTTGCGCTTTAGATGCCCAAGTTGCCCTCATGACGCTAATTATTCCCAAAGGCTTAATCACTTTAATATGTTACCTCTTGAACAACGTAGAGGCACTTCTGATCAGCTCTTGTTTTTCAAAATCATCCATAACCTGGCTGATGTACCCGAGTTATTATCAGAAATTAATATATCTGTACCTAGGCGTACCGTAGCTAGATCTCTGCGCAAAATAAATACCTTTGCACCGTCCTCACCAAGAACCAACCTTGGCCTCAATGCCCCCTTGACTCGATTTATGGCTAATTATAATAAAATAGATATCTGTAACAATATTGATATATTTACAGACACATTTTCCCAATTTCGCAGAAAACTTTTAGCTATCAGCGACGAATCATGATTCCATTTCATTTAAATTTTTGTTTTGTTCTATTTTTTATTTTTATTTTTGTTATTTTGCCACATATCCTAGAATGTTCTCTCACTCGCTATTGCGTTCTACTGTTTTGAAACTTGTGTATCAATGTTATGTTTTTTAATTTTAAATCTAAAATCTAGTACCTATTTGAAATGAATTTTAATTTTGCTTTTAATAATAATTTTGATTTTAATTAATATTTTTGATTTTGATTTTAATTTTAATTTTAATTTTGTTCCAATTTCGTTTATAATTTTGTTTTTTATTGATTTGATCTTCGTTAATAATTGTTGGAAGCTGTCTTAATGTTAGTGCTGTGTACGCCTGTAAGTGACTAGTTCACTATAACTCAACATTTATGTTATTTTTTTTTTGTTAATATTCCAGTGAACACGTCGTTGGTGTACCTTTCAAATAAATAAATAAATAAATACATGAAAAACTAGATAACACGAACAACCAAATACCACCAACTTATTTAGCATTCAAATAACGCAGGGAATTCTGGACCCAAAGGCCTACGCTACAATCGACTACATTCAGTAGTCAGAGCGTGAAAATTAACGCTCGTTCCCTCTGTGTATGGAGTGGGCAGTTTCAGTCGAAACATACCTTATTCAAGGATTCAAGAAACTGTATGAAAACAACTAAGTAGGTTCGTGGGAAGTTGTTTGTTTGCTTTTCTGAGAAGGGTTTATAAGATGATGCCTCTGGCTTCAATTATACGAAACACCAACGCTTATGGGTAACTAAGAAGTATTATGTTTCTGTACACTACTTTCTTTCTCTGAAGGTATACCTACTTATATCTACGGTATAATCTTCGAAGCACTTTCCTAGAGTCCGCTTTCCTACAAAGTCTTTTCCACTTGGCTTGTTCTCGAGAAGCCTTGACGATGAGATTGTGAGCTCAGTAATCTATTTATAGTCCAGTCCCAATTTAATCTGCTTTATCTATGTATAAGTAATCTGTTTGGCCGATTAGATTATCTGTGCTGGTATATAGTATGCAATTATAGCAATTAAAATCAATTACTTAGAATATCACTATTCTTATTATACTTAGAATATCACTATTCTAAGTATAATAAGAATATATTTGCAAAGATAAATCTGTGGCCCTAGTGAAAAGGGATCTAAGTCCAAAAATGCAACTTTACAGGAGACGCAAAAAACACTCCGCGCGCTTCAAATTGCGTGTTTGACCTCGTGTGACATTTAAACCGCTACCAATTGAAATACATGTGAAGTTTTTTATAGGTAAACAATTTATGCTCTTTATTATTATTGAGTTATTTTTATTTTAATGTTATTAGTTTTATAATTTATATTTTAATTAGTTTTTAAGATAGTGACTTATACTAACCACAAAATGAATTCCTTTAGGGTATAATATAACTTATACCCCTTCTCCCATAATGTTAAAAGTTAATTCATACAAGTGAAAATGAATACGCATTTGGAATGATTATGTTCATACTAATCTCAACAGAGTTACTTCGATTTTTTCCCTTTATTTTAGTGAAAACGGATTTATGTCTAATAATATCACATTACTCACTAAACCATTTTTAAGAACCAAGTGTTGTTGTATTGATAAACACTAACCAAATAAAAACGTGGGTAATTTATGTTAATTTAGATTAAAAAACACAAAATATATTTGAAAAAATCCGTTTAAAAGAATACAAAAGTACTTGAAACCGACTTTTGTAGTTTTTTTTAGTGTCAGTTGGACCCTTTTACACAAGGTAACTTCTTTATTTTTAGAGATAGCTTAGATCCGTTTACACCAAACGATAGAGCATTTTTCTCTGATCACTTCTGTATACTTAACTCATTTTCCACAAAATCGGACTTATACCCCTTTTCACTAGGGCCACAGAAATGTAGAAGGGTTATTCAACAGTCAATTTTTGAAATTCTTGCTGAACAACATTTTCGGTTTACGACAAAATTCCTAATGATGCGTCCTTCAAGTATTTTTTTAAACAAAAATGTTGTTACTTGGAACAACAATAAAAAGCTTGCCAGTATTTTTTCAATAACCTTATATTTTTGGACGTTGTTGACGGGACCGCAACAAGGCCATAATATGAAAGTTGCGAACGGCTTGCGGCGCCCCGCGGCGATGCCCGAAAAAACATTGTCCATTTTGTCGTTAGATTCAATTTCAGCATCACAACTCACATTCTTGTGAAAATGGATCTATATTTTTAGTAATATAATAAACTTCCTCTATCTTGACGATACAAACGACACAAGTAAAGGTATCTATGTTTTCCTATTTATTTTATAGATCAAGAAAGGAATTGATTCAGTCTGATCGTCTTTTTGATAAGTTTATGCGGGTAAACTAACTTTAACGACCCAGAAGCAATTGATTCAGCCTGATTGTCACCTGACTTGAAAAGGCAATAAGCAAGTAGCGAAAGGTGCATCTAAAAAGCTCGAGTACCCAAAGGCATAAAGGGCCCAACAAACAGGTTTGATATCGCGGCAATTTAAACGAGCCTTAAGACTTAATAATAATACTAGCCTATTATTGATCCACTGCAGAACAAAGGCCTCTTCTCATACAGAGAAGGCAGGAGCATCAATCACCAGTCACCGCGCTTGTTTAAATCGGATTGGCGATTTGCGACTTATAATAATTAGGTACAGTTTTCCCCACGATGTAATCCTTCGCCAATGTCAGTGATGTCCAATATAAAACATAACAATTCAAAAATAAAAGAATGTGTTTGGGTAAAACACACACGAAAACACAAAACATAAATAAAGCGCTTTACTTAAAATAAGTCATGCACAACATTTTGCTTAAAATTAAGTAGGTAATATGTTCACAGCATTGCTGAAACGTTTCAACAAGCCATGTAAGTAGGAAAGCCTCGTTAAAACTATAAGCTGGGATTTTTTATCCCATCGCGGGGCTTTTATTAGCGAACAGGGGCTTACAGAACGTACCGAGTGAGGTATGACGCTATACCTATAGGTTCACTCATGGAAGTTGTAATACGCACGTTTTGAATAATAATAATTATGTTTTAATTAAGGTTTGCAACGAAATCTTCAAACGGCTGTTTGACACTTCCCGTGACCTGGCTGACTTTTACCTTGGTCAGAGGCTAAGCATTGCCATAAAACGTGGCAATACTGCCAGTCTTTTCGGTACATTACCAGCTGACAGCGATGCGGAGGAATTTCGACGCCATATTTTAGTTTAGTCATGTGGGGGTTGTGGAGGTCAGATAGGCAGTCGCTCCATGTAAAATACTGGTATTCAGCTGCATCCGGTTAGACTGGAAGACGACCCCAACATAGTTGGGGAAAGGCTAGGCAGATTGATTTTATATTAGTCATTTAATTTACCTACCTAATGTAAATAGTTAGTTGTGTTATGTATATATTGTCTACGTAAATTAAGGTTTCATTTGTAAGTTTACAATAAAATTTGCTGTATTTGGAATACACTGTGAGACAATCGCATTTTTTAATAAGTAGTCACACTTTAAAAATGTTTTTATTGCCCTTGCAGTGAAGAGGACGGCAGCCACATCTGATGTTATTAGGTCTCTCGGATTCGAATGCTGGATCCAGGCAATACAATAAGTATGTGGATGTCTTGAATTATCTATGTAGATCAACTCTGTAGCATCAGTGAGTTTGATTTGTAGCCGATAGCCATCAGCACGGCGGCGGGCTAACATCCCGACATCGACCGTCGCCCCGGAGCCGTCTTGTTGAAGGATACTCACTTTTCAATAGGAGATGAGAAAACTTACACCCTGTTCTTCATGCCTAGAAATGAATGACACAGGTGACATGGTCCTGAAAACACTACCTATATTTAATTAATGCGTTCAGGAAACCAGCGAATGGCTTTCATTTGCCAGCATGCAGTGACGCGTATTTATTTTAAAACATGAAACTTAATGAGTCAAGTAGGTACCTATCGGTGAGAACACGAGTTAATTTAACATAAACTTTCAAGCGGTCCCTTAATTACATATATTTTGAACAACGCCAGTAGTTACTACGCGTGTTAAGTGCGTAGTAAATTTTCGTACAAGTCTTCACATTATGTGTATAGTATGAGTTTGTAACTAATTGGGGTGTAATCCATCCTGGTCTGGCCGTTTCTGAAGTCATTGGAGGGTCAAGGGCCCATTCCCTAATTTGTAACTTAACCCGAAGACGACATAAACTTTACCTATATCAAATGTTTGCTCAGTTTCGTTATGTTCACGCGTTTCTTGCTTACGAGGGGTGTAACAGCCCTGCTTGTAACTTATTTTCCGTATTATCAGACGCCCGTTATGTTAACAAAAATGTTTTTTCATTGTTTCTCGATTTTATTGTGTTAGATTTTCATAGGCTAGCTAGGACAAAGCCCTTTCCTTTCAAAAGATCTGACCTCTACTCTGATAAGAAATTTTTTGATGAGTTATAAATTGGTTTTCGTTGAATAGATCTCGCCAGTTTCAATACAAAATTACTTCTTTATTCCTACAATGTAAGGAGAAGAAACTGTTAATAGCATTTATTTTAGAAATAAAATGTTTAAACTATGTAGCACGAATAGCATGAGTCATGTTACCGCATGTTTGAGATTTAATCGGTGTGGTTTCATATCGTCCATAAACAAAACGTCCCGTTGAAACGACGACTCGTTAAACTTTTAAGCGACTCCTAACTTCTGCGTCATAATCGCGCGCACTTTTGATACATATATCCGCATCGTTATGTAACCGCTCTCTAACATAATTGAAGGAATTCACGGTTTTATATGAAGATAGTTGCGTTTTGTTTTTGAGAAACAAGTCATTTTCGACTCATTATTTTTACAATAAGTGAGGTTTTCTTTGTTTGCTAATGGGAATCGTCACCTGGAGCTTAACAAGAACATATCATAACAGACTCTCACAGAAAGTTTAATCAACCGTATCGAAATTATAACTAAATCACATATCTGCCTACCCATTGTGTCCTAAATTATAAAAAAATTCAAGAGGTATAATCAAAAACTTAAAGTGAAAGAAAACATACCCGTGTTCCGGGAGTTTCCATATACAGGGTGTTTGGCAGAACGTTGAACATACGAAAATGGTGGATAGGTGGGGTCATCTGCTACTTACTCAGCCCTAATTTATTTGGCCCTGGCGCCCTGGATATTAAAACAAAAAAGCTTTTATTAAAAATGCGTAAAACAGGCAATATTTTTTTTAATCTTTAATGTTGGAAGATTCTTATAAAATTATTGCTTTATTCAGATGTTAGCTAGAAAAAAGTCCTCAAACTTACAGAAAGATGTCAAAAATTCCAGCAATAATAATTTGTTTGTGAATGTTTTCTTACCTTTTTACAAGCATTATTTTATCTAGACAACCTTCGTGGACTTAGCTGGGCTTTAGGCAAAGGTCAGATGGTCAATCTTCCTAGCACTTCATTTATTTAGTTACAATTTAAGGTAGAAGTTTCTTCGATACATAATTATTATAATTCAGTGTTATTTATTGTCAGGGGATACCTAACTTTTCTGTTATGTTTTGTGAACTTTTGTGTGTTAACAAAGACCTCGGGAAAAGGTTTCGAAATCCGATAATGAAGTTGGATTAAAAGATATAGGATTTGTAATAGCTGTTTTTTACTTCGATCAGACTCAAAAAACTTGCTCCAAGTTAAAATTATGTCTCCACTTCTTATGATATTCAAACATTTGTGGCACATGGATGCAAACAGAAGAGAGTGTACTAAAAATTAAAGTTACGAACAAGAAAGCTAGGTACCTAGAACTTCAGAAGTTCTATTGATAAAACTTAGAAATCAAACTTGCTGCCTTTGAAAAGAGGCAAAACTAATATCAAAGCGAATATAAACCTTATCGGCCTTGGAGCACAAAGTAACAATATCAAGTTTCCCTAGAATTATTTCAGCAGACAAAGTTATTGAATTATGTCAATATATCGAGCTTCAAGGATCTCAAATGATTAAATTGTTTAAAATAATATGCCAAAGAGTCCAATGTCAACCACTTCTTAATCTTAGTTTAACTGAGAATGTTTTTATGAATATTATACAGAGATGAGGTGTGCAGTATCTGCGGCCGTAAATATGGCACATCGATTAGAAAAAATTGACTTTGTAGAGCGTCGTCTCTTTCGCTATTATCTGAGTGTCACAGCCAATTTCACCAAATGAAACTGAACGCGATCAGCACAAACTGCGTTCAAGAGCCTGCTGTCAGTCTCGATATTACACAACTATGACAACGACAGCGCCTGAACGCGATTTAGACGTTATCTCTGTATAATATTCATAAAAACATTCTTAGTTAAACTAAGATTAAGAAGTGGTTGACATTTGACTCTTTGGCATATTTTTTTTTTTCTTTGGTGAAATCCGCTCTAAGTCAGTCAGTCTTTGTTTAAAGCTCGGTGTACGGCAAGGCAAGCATACTTACTGTACCTACTTACTTTAGATTGGTACCTATGTGTTAACACCTTGAGGTTTGCAAATATCTACAACAGCTATAAACCTATAGGTAAATACAGACCAACATGACAAACTTCGAGGTGTGTGACCTGTGGTCTGACGACCCACAAAGTCCAGTCGTTAAAGTGAACCGCAAAGTTTTTGTCCACAATTAAACATTATTACACGTCATCGCAGTAAAATAACCTACCCTTTAACTCGGCTTCTAATTAGTGGCCAACACAAATAAAAGCATTGCGGCGTCCGTCGCATCATACCTAACAATCGGTGTCAACCAAGGAGTTTCTATGTAAACAGCTTACCTAAAGTTTTTGCGTCGCGACGTCGCACCACTTTCATAAAGGCCAACGCAGACCGGAACGGGATGTTGCGGGAAGTCTGAAAGGTTGCGGGAAGTCCGAAAGTGGAGGGAAGTCCGAAAGTCCAAAAAGGATACCGGGGCCCTTGGCAACAGGCAACTGAAGGAACACGGGTGGGTTTTTAACCGGCTTCTTCAAAAAGGAGGAGGTTCTCAATTCGTCTGTATGTTTTTTTTTTGTATGTATGTTACTCGATTACTCCGCCAATTATGAATCGGTTGTTTTTTTTTTTGTAATTTTTTTTTGTAGTCAGTAAAAGTGTGACACGCCCTCATTGTGAATTCATTTGATGATTTCCCACCCGCAAAGATATGCAAGTCTACGGGATGGCAAAGGATTTTTCCGTCAGTCAGCGCACACTAACCTTAGATAACGCGCCGCGGGAGCCCGTGCCGCGTCTTTCAATGCCGTGTAATGAAATCCCATTCGATACCACGACATTATTTTAAAGTATAGCAATTTATGTCGTATTTCTATAACGATACGTTTATATGTCCATTGGTAAAAAATTAAAGCCCTTGCCATGCCGTCCCGGTCTGCGTTATGCCTCGAGTTGGCACGAAATACTGGATTCTCTCTCACACAGTCATTACACACTTAGCTTTATTTTTATAGTATCTGATTTCAACAGCAGGATGTTGATAAGATAAACATTTATACCATGTACGACGTGTACATAATGTTGCCGTGTGAACCCTGCCTTCATACGGCAATAAACTTAGCAGTACAATGCAGTGTGAACGCAATCTTACGTCGTCGTTTCGAAACACGTTTATGAGCCTTCAAACGCATCTCGGAACTACCCACAAATGTTTTCATCTTGTGCGTGTCGTGCAAACTGCGGCGAGTTTACTTTCAAACTTAATAAATAAAAAACACTCCGTGGTTTTAACTGAAAGATATTTTTAATGAAACGCGAATACCTACAAGCAAATGTTGGTACTGTTGAGATTTATGTAACAATAGTTTGCTTAATAAGTATATGAAATGAATGAACCTTGAAACGTGGTATGTTTTGTAGTACCTACGCTGGGTAGATTTCAGCTGAATGTCGTGCGGTTTATTTTAGTAGGTGGGTAGGTACCGCACCTACTTATCTGTGTAAGTAGGTACAGTACAACTATTTTCTTAATGTCTCTCGGGAATCATCGTATTTCCGAATACAAACGATTTCTAATTTCCATGTCCATCAATTATTAGATTTATCTTGTATAATAATTTGAATTCAGAACCAAGTACTTTATTGTTGTTTTGTTTTGATTTCCGTGTGAACTATACATAAAGAGCTGTAAAACTATTTTCCTTAAACTAATAAATTACTTAAGTTAAAAGAGTATTAACAACTCTATATACTTCCAAGTCGATTAGCTTTCGGTCTGCACCAAGTGCAAAGGGCAACTGATAGAAATCTGACGACAGACGAAACACAAAGTTTGCCGGGACATTAAGAAAAAAGTTGTACTGTATCTGTTATTGGACATGAAACTAAAGCTGATTTCGGACTACGCTATAATATATAGCGTTTAGCATATAGTTCATAGCACAAAAATATCGCTCGCCAAATATTTCCAATAATATATAGCAAAGTGTGAACCTGTTCTAAATAAATGTATGGCGAGCGATATTGTTGTGCTATGTACTATATGCTACATGCTATTACTTATATTATAGCGTAGTCTGAAATGAGGTTTAGGCACATTTGTATGCACAAAAACTCTGAATTATTAACGTGTTATAATATAACAGATAACCATAATAAGCATTAACACGTAGGGTAGTTTTAAGGCTCTTACATACTGGGGCGATTCGTCGCGCGACGCGACGCCGCTGCATTGTTCGCCGTGAAGTTTTCTCAGAAATTGTTTTGTTAAAATTCGCGTCCCGCGGCGAATCGCGCCAGTATGCAAGAGCCTTTATATACAATACATAATATCCGGAGATGTCAAATACATTTTTATAATCCATTAACAATCCCTTATTTCAGCTAATAATATATTGATATAAGGTATACTTATCTATTATTTGTACTTATATGTTATCTGGGGAAAACTTTTATGTACCTAAGGCGATTGACAAAAGCAACGTCAAAATAACCCGCGGGCTGTTCGGATATTGATGAAGGAGGACCACCCGCTGGTCACTACACCGTATAGAATAACGTTCCTATATTTATTTGTAATAATATCGACAGTTATGGGCTTTTAAAAGCCATCGCGGATGAAGGGAACTGCATGAATTATCCAAGTTTTTGAAACATCAATTCATGGTTTCAAATACTGGTTTCGTGGCTTTGCTTTTTTGAAGATGTAGTCGATGCTCTGGCATCTAAGGTTTTGCCAGAGCATCGACTACATCTTCAAAAACTTACTTATTTTAAAAATGCTGGGTTGAATCGAGAGTTTTACCTACGTAGGTGTTTTTTTCTTTACAGTTAGAAAAGAAAACCCTTTTGTTGAAAAAAAGAAGAACATTGTAATTTATTTATTTCTGCTACATCATTCACTTTACAAATACACCTTCAAACAGCATACAATTATAAAGCTACTTAGGCAAATATCATAATATAAATCTAGAATAAGTTTCAGAGAAGTCCTGTGTAACTTCATAACGATAACATTCTTATAAAAACTTGGAGTTTCAAGAAGAGTGGTTCGAGCAAGTTTTTCTTTTGTTACTGTACTCAAATCTTTTGTGACTATTTTTATATGAAATGCTATAGATTTCCTATGAAAAGAGTGTCAATTAAAATATTACAGCCATTAACATACAGCGGTATTTTCTTAGTTGGAATTATATTGCAGTTTCTTCTGTTAGACTAAATTAAAAGCCTCTTCTGTTAGACTTTGGCACCGCTAGGAGACCTAGTTAAGATAATATCAGTAAGTGCAATGTATGATGTCTAACTTCGTATGCAGATTCTGCATTTTGGATTCTCATAAAACACATTTGAAGAAAAAAGTCGGTTTAATCTGTCACTAGGTATTTTATTATTCTGATTTGACGATTGAACGAAAATCACCTAAGTAGGTAGGCACTATTTTTTACTTTTTTGTTAAGGCTTAGGAACATCCTATGACTTCTCCTGCTCTGGGCGGAGCGGAAGGGCGTGTCAGACTTTTACTGACTAAAACCCACCCGTGTTCCTTCAGTTGCCTGTTGCCAAGGTCCCGGTATCCCTTTCGGACTAACCCGTAACCCTGGCAGGCATCGGTCCTAGCGGACCCCGCCAATTGTGCTGACATCTTTTTGAGGCGCGCGTGGAACACGACGCGCCATCGACCCGGGCCTGGTCCTAATCGGACGGCGAGCTACCCATTGCTCGCCGTCCGCAAGCCCGCGCCTATGATGGCCGGGAATGCGCCTGGGATTCCCGACGCCCAGGGCGTCTCCAACGGCGGCGGTTAGGGGCGTGAGGGCGCAAACTTTGCCTCTCCCTCACGCGTTCCGCCTCATCCTTCGCGAGCATTACTGCTTCGCAGAAGGAGGTGACTGCTTCCCATGCCCTCTCGCTCCGTACCATGGCCTGGACCAGAGCCGGACGCGAGAGGTCACCGCCGCCAATCGCCTCCATAGGAACAGCACCCTAAGATCCTAATTGCGTAACACACTTTGAATTACAATCCGAAAGTTTTGAAGGAAATTGCTAATCCATTGCTTCATAGGTTTGGAAAATTCGTCTGCTTAACTACGTCTATAACGCAATAGACGTGGATGAATTGTCAAGACGAAACCCATTACGATCAATCGTCATTTTATGCGTGTTATGCAATTACCCCGCTGCTTTACATTTTAACAAACAATTTTAGTCGTGTCAAAGCAAAAAAGTCATCCATGCACAGGACTTCGCTGTGATTTGGGTTAGTTGAATACCTAGATACCTAACTTTTTTATTGAGCCTCTTGTCCCGTTCATCACGACATTCAAAACGAAGCGTAGCTCAGAAAAATGTTTGCAATCCAATACAACCTGTGCGTATGAAGTAATTGAAACCGTACAGTCCGGTTTATTTCGGCATCGCGGCCGGATCATGATCGTGTAACAGTGTGGAGAGGTGTCCTCCTGATGGTGTCATGTTCCCGCACGGCCGCCGCTGTCGGGCTGACACGACAAATTGCCGGCTAGTAATTGGCGGCCGGCTGTCACGCGGTAAAGCCGCTGAATTGGGTTATATTACTTTTATAGTGAAAAATTGCACGTGCTTCACATCCAGCCTATTGTGGTGTGTCGTTATTACTGAAAAACGTTTTTAATTTTTCCCAGAGTGACGGCACATGGCACACACGCAGTGTATGTAATTGTATGCATAAGTGCCGGCTACATATTTTGTTGAACATATCGCGCGCAATTTTAGGGAACACTTTGGAAAATTAAAAATAAATAGAATACGTTACGAATTTTAGTGAAAGGAAACAACAAAATAACTGAAAATTCAATAAATTAAGTTATCTATCGACTTTTCAGTTACCTACATATTCGATTCACGCACTGTTCAATTTTATTAGGCATAATTACTTCTAGGAAAACGGGCATAGTGTTCCTATTTAAGTACAAGAATATCTATCTTTTTATATATGTTATACTTAAGTAAATATTTATATTTTCCTAAAGTAAGATGCGTAAGACTGATTTAAAATTACCTACTCTTACTATTCTTAGTCTGATCAACATTAATACTTACTTTCAGAATCCAGAAGCACATACCAAACACATCCTACTTAATTATAATCTAATTAAAAACAGAGTAGGTGCACGCCACTGCATGCCAACGCAAACAAAATTTTCTCCAGCAAAATGTTCGAGTGTGTGACATGTTTAACCTACATCGTACGTTATTTACCTCGCACAAATCTGGGAAAAGACGACGCTAAGAAATTGAAACCACATTGAAAATCTGCAGCAAGCATCTGCGCTCCAAGTGTTTCGGCCATATTATGTAGAAGTGAGCGGAATAAGCCGTACTTTGTTACAAATCCGGGACTTGGGTTGGATTTGCCGGTGTCCGTTTTGTGCTTGTTATTCCAACGCTGCCAGACCGGGCGCAAGCTTAAGTGTAGCTCATACACTGGAGAGAACCTCTCTCCCTACTGAATGAACCAAATCGAGTTCGTAGGGATATAATATTTTGTATGGTTACAAAAAATGTTTCCCTCTCCCTTTCGAACCCTTGAATTCGGACGTATTGAAAGATATTTTCACAAAATATATAAGTACCTACGAAAAAAATCAAAGATATCGCCAAAAGCACTCGCTGTTTCGAGATCCTATTTCCTTATTCCGACTGAACACTAAGTAGCCCGTGCCTAAAAACGGAAATCGGATTTCGTCCTTTAGATAAGAGACGATTATGGAATTATTACTGACGAATAGATAGCACTGTCCATTGACTGGACGTAACAAATAAAAACTTAGAAAACTCAGTTTATTTATGTACCTACTTGCACTTAGGTAAGCCTAGAGGAGATCAGGCGGTCGCTCCGCCGATGTTCCGCCGTGTTGGACCAAACTTGAACCAAGTAGATCCATAGTTTTGCACTAAGTCTACTTACTTGAGATGAACAGTAAGTCGGCATAACAAATACAAATTATATTAAGATACACGATTTCTATCTTGGTACGTGTTTCAGGACCTTTGACTAGCTTCTTATAAATGAGAAGAAAACTAAATGCATAAGATTCACGTTACCGAATATAAGAAGTAGTGAATGTCATGTTGTACTGAACAGGGAGATACTAGAATTCGTCGAAAAGACAGTTTTCCTGGGGATCACGCTTGATTCAAAACTACAGTGGGGTCCTCACATAACATCACTTGCAGGGCGACTAAGTTCAGCCGCTTACGCTGTTTGGAAAATCCGCCAACTAACAGACATCGTGGATACCGCGAGACTGGTCTATTTTAGTTACTTTCATAGCATCATGTCTTACGGTATTTTGCTGTGGGGACGGGCTGCAGATATTGATTCTATCTTTATTTTGCAAAAGAGGGCTGTCCGAGCCATCTACAACCTCCACAGACGCGAATCTCTAAGGGAACTGTTTAAAAAAATTAACATCATGACGGTTCCTTGTCAGTACATATATGAAAACATTATGTATGTTCGGAAAAATCTACATCTTTTTAGTAAGATAAGTGACAGGCATAACTTTAACACTAGAAATAGGAACAAATTAGATCAACCACGTTTCAGATTGTCTAAAGTACATACTTCTTTTATGGGGTACTGTGTAAAATGTTATAATAAAATACCACTCATTATTCTTCAACTAAATGAGAAGAAATTTAAAAACATGCATTAAGCGCACACTATGTAGACAGGCATATTATAAGTTGGATGATTATATCGTAGATAAAAATGCTTGGCTTAATGCTGGTCCTGCTCCACAGGCACTAGGGCTCACTAGTTAAAATTTTTAATATTTGGAAGAGTTGCTTCCCCTTTTTTTCTGACCTTACTAACTTAATGTTTATTTTTTTCTTTAAATTCTACTATATTAATCTCTCAAGTTGCAAATTATAGTTTTGTATAAATTAGAAGCATTTTTTCAATTTTGTAAATGTGAGTACCATGGAGCCGTTTAATATGGTATCATGTTTTATATTGACATGAAAGAGCATGGCAGATGAGAGTATGTCATACTCACTTAAATGTCTCGCTGATGGTGGCGCGTGTGTTGGATCATTTGGTTCCCTACAAAATGGTTGAGCTGGATGGTGCTGATCCACGTGTCGTGTTCGTGAACGGGCGCTGTCAGTTGAGAATGACAGCGCCCGTCGACTGACTTGATTTCTTACAGGGTTTTTATGACTCTTGAAGAATAGTCAAGCGGAATAGGTTACTAAATATATCAGCGTCTATTGTATTTTATAATGGATTTCCGCAAAGTCACGCCTGAATCAATTAACTATCAGTTGAGACTGGTCATCTCTCATCTGCCAGGGCTTATTTTTAATCTTATATTTTGAATTGTTTTTGATTATTTTTCATTTGACATTGTTCTCACATATAGAAGCACCAAGAATACTGTACCCAGGATTTTGTAATATCTATATCCATTTTTAAAAGAGTGTCCTTGGAGTTTCTTGCCCGTTCTTCTCCATAGAGATCTACGATTTGGAATGGGCAACTAGCTTCAACTTTTTGACTAACTGACCGATTCTTTGACAATTCAAAAGTGCCTGTAATGGTTTAATTTAAATAAATGCTTTGAGTTTGAGTTTATCCGTTTCAAAGCATTTTCTTGACACAATGCTCAAGATACTATAGCTTTTGTCTTAACGATGTTGTGCACACATCGTTCTCAGAGGTTCTCAGCTACATCAAAGTGAAATGCAATCCTTGTGGAGAGAAGGTAGATTTGACGGGAGCAAGATTAACTCGCGTGCATTTAGAAATCGGAGGAAGGAACATTATCTCTTACATTGTCGAGATAAAGAGCTTACATTTTAGCCAAGTGTGTATAGAGTCTATGACTAATGAACCGAACCCGCTATTCGAGCTTATTTAGAACAAACCGTCTAGTCTAGCCTGCTGTGTTACTTTAACTCACACATATCTAACTAACTTGTTAAAATTTTAGGAAAATCGTTTACTTTTAAAATATTTCTAAATAAGTTAGCAACATGTCTATCACATAACTAATTAATATAAATCTATCATCGCTTAATTTTTTTATTATTTTTACCTATTGTGGTAGGAATACTTAGTAGGTAATTTTATTTTAAGGGCATCGTCCTCACCTATGGTCCTCACATATAGATGTAAGTACGTATACAAAAATATTGTAAAACGTTTTCTTGTTTTCTTGCCCATTTTTCTCTATAGGTACGAAACTACTTTTTGGAAGGGGCAACTAGAATCAATTCTATTTTCTTGTAAATTTTTCACTTTCAATAGTGCCTTTATTTCCTATTTGAAATAATAGGTTAGGTAGATATAGGTAGACTTGACTTTGAGCCCTTCTATTTTTTGTTTATAATATGCAATCAAGTCATTCATCTATCATTAACAAATAATAAACAGTTTTTTTATAAAAAGATACCGTCAATTTAATGGGAAAAATTTTCACTAGTTTCGTGAAAACGAAACCGTTGAAAGAGGAAACTCGCTGACTTAGTCACTCAAGGGAAAAAATAAAACGAGGAGCCGGCCTTAACGACCGTCAGGGGACGTCATTAGCTGATGTCCAATGCCGCATGATTCGAATTAGACTCATCTCGAATGTAAGTGGGGGTATCTTCGACACGACTGGAGTCACTGATATGCTCAACTGTCTATAATTGCATTTTTATGAAAGGGCTATTGCTTCCGGCTTCACTCGAGGCGTGTTTGTTTATTATTTAGTTGGGTGCTAAACAAATACTCGAGCATTCCGAAGGACATCTCTGCAAAGATATCCAATGCCAGTGACATCCCAGGAGCATTGCCGTACCGGAGGTAAAATTATCAGGGACTGGTAGGTACCAGAAATGAGTAGATAGGTACTTATTGGGAAAATCGTAAAAGTGCAACATTAGAGGGGCTTGTGTCCAGCAGTAGATTGAGTTGATGGATTGGATTCGAAAATAATGGACACATTTGACAGTCAGCAAGTAAGCAAGTACTAACAGTTCAGAATCTACTAAAAATGATGGATGCAACAAACAAGAGTTCCCTTTGTCTGCATTAAGTAGGTACCTATTTTGATACCTAGGCCATGCAAGGTTTGAGGGACTGCGCTTATTTCAAAAGAAGCAGTCGCGTATATTGAACTAACCTATTACAATTCAGTCATGCTTTAACATAACCTATCATAAACGCCTTATTTACCCGATGGGTTAGGCAGAGGTGTACCTACCTACCCATAGAAATATAAATAAACACGGTGTACCCATAGTACCTACACTCACATTTCACATGCAAATAATAACCCCAACACCGTGTCTCTACGTTGACCCCACCACCGCGCCGTATCTCTACGTTGACCCCACCGCCGTATCTCTACGTTGAACAAACCACCGTATCTCTACGTTGACGTCGGGGTGGGGCTTGCGCGCTCCGAACTCTACGTCTGTGCCGGTAGAGTTTACTTTGCCGGAACAGGTCTAGGGTGAGGAGCCAGACCAAGAGAGACACAAAAACCCGCAGGGTAGCATGTGGCGAGCTTTTGGGCAGTAGCGACCCCACGGACCCTACCTCCCGGGAGAAGTCTTGTTCCTAATCTCTGGCTTGCCTTTATTGGCCAGCTGGAGTGAACACTGACGAGGAACACAGCTCCCACCTCATTCTTGCCTTGATTGGCTGGCTTGAGTAGAGATTCGCAAGAGGAAATGTGCTCGGAGGAAGGAAGTATTCCAGTAAGATGCTGGTAGGGATCTTGACCGTACTTCCGGGATTGTCCTGATAGCCGTGGAATACCTCTCCACTCCTCTTAAGCAGCTCAGGACATGTTGCCCCCTTGTCATTACGACACTTTGTGCTAGCGACCGTTTTCGGGGGCCCATTTTTGAGTGTGCAAGTCGCGCCCTGCCATTTTATCTATGTATTTTATATTTAAAAACATTGGTCTTTCCATAATTCAAGATAACCAGTACACTAAGCCACCCAAACCCATTACACAATATCTTTGTTTCCATATCCTGCAATAGTCCTGCACCAACCGGGGGTTGTCCTTGGCTCCACTTTCATAGGATGAAAAGGGATATTCATCAGTTGGTGCCTCATTTCATATAAATCGTCTAACGTCCTCTACGAGTTGGCTTCGGCCCCTCGCACGCCTTCCAAAGGTCCGGGACCCCAGGGTCCCGAGATATGATAAAGATATTAGATTTATTAAGTATTAAAATAATAATAAAAGGGCCTGATTCAGAAAGCAATACTCCTCGGTACGGTTCACATTGTGAAGAGGTTCCTGTCTCCGCAGCCCTAACCACCGGTAGCTTACACCCTGCTCCCAATACCGGCGGACCACAATTTTTATGTTTTTAATGATATTTATGAAAATGTTAAGTGAAAATCAATAAACCAGATAAAACATTAGCTTGTAGACTATTTACTAAATAATTTATCAATTAATTAAATACCTGGATGTTATGGCGACTTATTTAATATTTATAGGTATAAGTAGCAGAGATCAGAGCAGACCAACATTTTCATTAATACAATTCATTCTTAACATAAACGCGGTCTTATTCCCGCTGAGTAAAAAGAAAGTTACGTATCAATCCATTACGGTCGGTCTTTTTACCGAGGTTCTACATCAAGAATTCATTACCTTCCACAACCTAAAGTTTTTCATGCCCGCACACTATGAAAGAACAAATTATACTGTTAGAGTATTCTTATCACGGACAGCAATTTATTACAGAAGTATTTGGCTCAATTCCAATTGCGGCAGCCCTTGCAAACTTTTAATTGGCTACTCTAACAAACAATTACTGAGGGAGTAACTCTGTCATTGCACTTTCACAAATTAAAAAATCCACTCCTAAATTGAAGGGCGGACCAGAGATAGGGAGAGAGGCGTCCTGTATCCAGAAAAAAGAAAACAGCAAATTACTGTAGGCATCTAGCTAATTTTATTGACTGACTGTAACTCTTTTTGGATACTAAAATTGAACAGAATGCTAAACATCAGGCTTTCTTGTTTGGTGTTACAAAATTAGTCACCAAAGTAGGGTTGTAAGCTTTTCTTAACGTAGGAAATTCATACCAGAGGTAAGCTGCAGAACATTAATTATGTAAAAATTACCTATTGTGTCTTTTGTACACTCTTCAGCAACTGATAAATCTATAATACTGGTGAACATTGGCTATCAACTTCTTTTATGAGTAACTAGCTTCAGTCCGCGTGATATGTCGATAAAAAGTAGCCTATGTCCTTCCCCGGGATGCCATCTATCTCCTTGCTAAATTTTATCGAAATCCATTTAGTGGTTTAGGCGTGAAAAGGTACACAGACTGTCACAGACAGACAGAGTTACTTTCGAATTTATAATATTAAGTAGGTATGGATTATGTAATGTAGGTAACAACACATAAGTAAACCTGCTAAAACCTCCGCGCTTTATAATTTTACCTACGTCACGTAAGCAGAAGTTTCCTTATTTCCTACAATGGAAGAGGAAAGTTCCATTCCATTATAAAGTGCAAGGAACATCCATTCCGCATAAGTCACGTAACGCAAATAACGTATTGGGTTTAGATAGGTGGGTAATAGTGCAAAATAGCCCATTACATTAGCGCACTTACAACTCACACGGGAGGATAGATAGCCTGCTGGAGGTTACTCCGGCTTCCCCCTTTTAGACGGAAATTTCACGCCGAATTAATTACCTTTCTGTAAGTATTCGTTGGTTATTTACTTTTTTACTAAGTAGGTACAAGTAGGTAACTACCTAACGTATTTTTATCGGGATAATATAAATATGCGGTGTGGTAAGTACCGATTCATACACGTCATATCGCCAAACCATTGGGTTCTTTTATTTTTATTTTTTCCAATAGCAGCCCAGAGTCAGTATTTTTCCCACATGTGACGTGTGTACACCCAAACACTTTGCCCAACTTACGGCCAGTTTCTTCATCAAAAGTAACAGTCAACTGTTCTTCCGCGCTGTTGGATTTACAACCCTCGCTTGAGCGCCGAGGATTGAAAATACAACAGTGCAAAAGAACAGTTGACTGTTACTTTTGATGAAGAAACTGGCCGTTAGAGACCGAACTCAGGCATGGTCTGCGTTCTCGTTTGTTAGACCAAAGAGGCTGCTGATGTGAACATTAGGTACTCATGCCATGCCTAAGTTTGGTTCTCGGTAATTGTGTTATCTATTTCTACCTCTTATTTACCTTGTTGCTCGGCCGGCGGCCGCTGAAGTGAAGTTTCGGGTTTGGGTCATCCATCCGGGCTGAATGAAGGTCACCGACCGATAAGAATCTAATCATTAGACCCATGAGTGCGCATCCTAATGCGCATTTCCTACTCAAACTTTGCACCAATCCAAGCTTAGCGTTGCGCAAAGAATTTCTTTACAACGTGTGCGTGAGTGACTATTTATAAAAAACCGGCCAAGAGCATGTCGGACCAAGCACAATGAAGGGCTCAGTAGTTGGGATGAATTTAGGTATCCCTAAAACAAACTTAACATTGCACTTAGTTGTAAAACATGTTCTGCCATAAATCAATATAGGTACTTACCAATTACTATGCCACGATCAATTCTCTCTTTGATGCGTTAAAATACGAAAAGACTATCTTTGATATGTTAAAATATACCTTATTTGGAGTACATAGGTCACAAAACCTCGAAATTGTCGCGGTTGTGGGTTGGATCATTTTTGTTTAAATCGGTCCAATTGTAAGAAAGGAATCGCAAAAAAAAAAAAGTGGTAAAACTAAGTAAGTAAGTAAGTATGTACCCACAAATTATTTAATTATTAGATTTTTGGACTTTTTCCTTTACTTGTGCTGTGAGACCGTGCTTCTTGCCAAATGTTATAATTCTAGGTCAACGGGAATTTATTTGCGAGTAGGTATCAAACAAAATATGTTGCATAAAATGGCCGCATTTTTTTTAATTACGTTGACTGTCTTCAATCTTCTAGATTCGATTTTTTTTAGAGCTCCAAGGGACCATATACCTACGTAGGAACTTCATATTAATTTGGACTTGATACCTACCTCCAAGCGTTCCTGAGAAAAAGGGTCTTGACAGTCAGACGAACAGACGAAATGATCCTCTAAGGCAGGGATTCCCAAAGGGCCAAAGTTTGCGCCGCGGCGCCCTGGTGCGCCGTACATAGAGAGTAAAGAGGGGCGCAATGAGGCGCTCCTGTTTATTCTCCGGAAACTAAACGTAGACATTCGCGGTTACAAAATGAACAATTCATATGTCACATACAAAAAAAATTTGCGTGGGTCCAAGATCCTTTCGATACACAAGCTCCACCAGAATTCACTTCGCAAGAAGAAAAGAGTCTCATTGAACTCTCTTCCGACAGCAGCCCTAAAACAAGATTCACGTGTTCCGATTTGGTGGAGTTTGATATTGGTCCAAAATGAATATCCAACTTGCTCTAAGAATTCTTCGTCTTATTGTTGTGAAGCCGGATTTTCAACTGTAGCTGTATTATAGAGCAAATATCGCCCAAGGATCAATGTGGAGCAAGAAATGAGAGTAGCGGTGTCAAGCCTTATACCTACCACGCTTTGAAAAATGTGTGGAGATTTCCAAGCTCACACGTCACAGTCACTAAGTTGCCATTGTAGGTATTTTATTACCTATTTTTCTGAAATACTTAATAAATGTTTTCTGGTATAAATACCTACTTAGCTTCATATTGTGGATGTTTTAATATTTGTGCCTATCCACTTAGTATCATTATCACATCCCTATTTCAACTACCTAGGGCGCCGAGACAAAATACTAAACCTGTAAGTGCGCCACGAATTGAAAAAGTTTGGGAACCCCTGCTAAGGGTTCCGTTTTTCCTTTTGAGTTATGGAACCAAAAGAATTCTAAATCGTTTTTTTCAGCCTGTTTTTTTTCGATTACATAAATTTGCCAGTTTTTTCTAAGAACGACAGAGAAAACAACAAGTAAAGTAGTCGATGGAGCTTTTTGGAACTTCTTAGTTCTTCACTAGTTGCAAAGCTCAACCATACTACGAAGTTATAGGTACTTGCAGCGACATCTAGTAGCAACAAATTGATTTATGATTATAATAAGTAAATGGTACAGCCTTTTTAATGAATATTTTAACAATGTCATGATTAAATCATTATTGATACAATAATATTCAAATGAAGAAGAAGTGCTAGTTGCAAACAAAATGTATATCATTAAGAGACATCTATTGTCGATAGACTAAATTACGTAAAGCGGCTGGATTCGAGCCGGGATAAAATGGTGTCATCAAAACTTGATTCGTAGTTCCAGCATGTACCGTTCTTTCGTAATTTTGAATAACACAAAAATATTATCGTGTCTATTCACACGATAATATTATAAAAAAGTTGAATGAAATAATGTTGACCGATTTTAGAAGTTTAGTTAGCATCGTCAAACTTTTTGAAACACGTGTTGCCCGCGCGCGCACATGCTGCCTCGCCTTCCCGGCCGGCTAGCCTCGGCAGCCTGTCGCTCGTTGATTATGTAACGACAGTAGGTACTATGTAGGTATCATAAAATTACTTAACAGCTCGTTATTACGCCCAGTTACATAACTACGACCTCGACTCATTTATTTTACGTAACCATGAATAAAAACATACCTAGCTTATGAATGAGTAGGTGGAACACATTGAAACATTAGTTCACATGTATATTTAATATGGGTTTATAATAATTTATGAAAAAATTTAGGTATAAGACAAATTTTGGTATAAGAGTTGGTATCGAAGTTCTAGGCACAACCTAGAAATTTAATAGGACTACAAATACATTAAGTAGAGTAGAAATATAAGATAAAGACTTAACATTAATGGTCAGCTTATTAATAACCTGAATTACAGTATTACAATAGCATTTAAATTAACTAAGTCACATCTAAGTTGATGACTTCAGTGTCATTGTTCTCTTCAGCTGGTGCGGCCACATTGCCCTTAAATTTCTTAGCTTGAGTACCCTCGGAATCATTTGATGCTTCGTCTTTAGACAGCTCATTCAAATTATATTTCTTATAAGTAAAGTAATTGTCCACCACGCTTAACAAGCAAATACCCTTTATAATTTCCACTATTATACAGAGCCCAGGATTTTTCAAATCAGCTTTGTTGTTGGCATTCTTCAGGACAACCATCTCTGCCAGCTCCTTGATGATCAAGTCTCTGCTGACACTGCTATTGAAACGCTTGTTGAAGATAATGGCAAAGGAAGATGACTGTTTCAGGAAATACTTGTCAAAGAGCTTGCCGGCACACTCCATAATGTCTGGTAAGTTGGCCTTGCAGGTAGCCATGATTGGAAGTAGACGTAAGACGTGCCGTGTCTTTGAGAGCCTTGTTGTAACCAAATCTTTGATTATGGCTGTGGTCAGCTCCTCTGGACTAGGTAAATTTGTTTTAACAAAAATGCAGTTAGATGCACCTGTTTCCACCACCTGGAATCTTTTATGCCTTAGAGACTTCTGAGAATCTTTTTTCAAGGAATCCACTTCGCGCCTTAGCATGTCGCCGATGTCAGTCTCATCCTCGGACTCACTGTCTGACCTGTCTTCTGGCGCGGCGGACTCCGGGACAGCCGACTGCTGCTCAAGCCCGAGGTCCGGATACAGCTTCCCAGCATACTCGTTCAGCAGATTGTAAACTTCTTTCACGCAGTCTTTTTCTCTGAAGTTACACGTACAAAAGAAGCCTCTGAAGCCGGGTTCCAAGAAATATTTGTTTCTGCGTTTACGAAAGTAAAACTTTTTCTTCTTCCGAGTATCACCCATAATGTAGACTGATAGGCACAAAGTGCAGTTACAATATGGTTATGATGGCGGACTGTGATGATATAACGAAATATTATGTGTTACGTATTGAGTCGAATTATGATTAGGAATTAATAACACAACAGCATCAACATCCGTAACGTAATGTCACTGATGAAATGTCAGCGATGAGCGAAGTGTCAAATAGATTAGGTACTACTAGTGTTGCTAACATAGATTACTATATATAGTTGTTATCATGAATGGATTAAAAAAGAGTAACATTTACAGTTCCTGATAAATCGACTAAAAACCCATGTGAATAATAAAAAATTCTTATCGTGCGAAATTAGTAAAAAAGCTTCTTGCAAATTATATGCTTCCACCAAACCAGAATCGATAGAAAACGGTAATCTTCATAAACTGTCGAAATATTGGCAATAGAACCTTTTACTTACTTTTTGTTTCTTGGGTTGTTTTCATATAAAAATATTTTTCTATTTTCTTTGTTCTACAATGGTTCGAGTTCCGGAACCGATTTTTATTGAAAATTCGTAGTAAAGTGTATCTACCCAGCTTATCCTGTCTCGGTACATCAAGCTACTACAATCTGTCAAATTTCTTAAGTAGATTTTAAACTTTATCGCTAAAGTATTAGGTTCAAGGTTGATTGGGAAAGTTTGACAGTTTCCGGTAGCTTGATATGCTGGCGTCTGTACAGCGGGATAAAAGTTGATCTAAATAAGTCGATTTATAAAAGAATCGATTTTTAAATAGCGTATACTAGTTTACTAACCTTAGGATTGAATTCCTTCTACGCTGATATCGGTCGTGTAGGTCTGTAGGTATGCATAGCAACGTAGTACGCGCCGCAGACGTCAGCCAGTGTCGCAGTATGGTGCTAGACCTATATATTACTTTACTCTATGGTGCTAGAATACAATGTGTATACGTACGCGCGACCGACATCAGCGTAGGAGGAATGGTTTGAATTCCTTCCACAGATTCCTTCTGTGCTGATGTCGATCGCGCGCGCTTGTATAGCACCATACTAAAGCCATAAGGCCGCCCATTGTTTAGGTTGTAGTGTTAAGGTGGATACGCCAGGGTAGCCCGCGAAATTCAAATTTTCTTACGATTTTTGCAATTTGCAGGTCAGTGTCAGTTTATATGTTGATCTAAATATTTTTTGCGGTCGTAATTAATATGGGTTTACAGAATTATAAACATTAGAATCAGCAATACAACTCTCTAATTTATGAAACAGTAATTCAATGCACTTACATGAACTTATTTGAAAACTACCTTTTGGAAGGGGCAACTAGAATCAATTCTATTTCTTTGTTTGACGTTCAAAAGTGCCATATATGTGCCTATTTGAAATAAATTATTTGACTTTGACTTTGTTTTACTTTTACAATTTCGTAAAAATCCGTAACCGAAGCTAACGGATAATCCGAAATAATTTAATATCCGTCACCGTATCCCAAACCGGTATAATATTTTTGTATACCCGTATCCTTATCCAGATATCCCCTTATCATCCGACGCGTTCGGATTCACCGTACCATATGAAAGCGACGATCGCTTAGATTAGGACACGGCCTAAACGGTAAGGTGCCCTGTCGGCACGACGACACGTTTCGGTCCTAATAGGAAACGGGGTCAGGGACACATCAATGAAAAAAAAAATGCGAATAATTTTATTTAATATTTTATTTACACTAAATTCGGTTTACAAAAATAGTACATATTACCTATGTACAGCAGCTATAATATAATTAACATTACTTTAGCACCTTATTTTAAATCCTTACATATTTTATAAACTAGAATAACAGTAAACATTAAAATACTATTAGAATACTTTTTGTAGAATTTTTGCATTGCTGTATGTGCATTGTCCGAATTATTGTCATTTCAACCCTTCTTCAGTAACCATTTTTTGTTATTTTCTGAATTTACAATATTTCGGCTTCATAATCGTAGGCAGGTTGGCGACGACCGGCTTGTTTCGTTTAGGGCAAACTGTGATGCTGAAAAATAGCATAAAATTAATGAAAAAGAACTAAACAATACGATAACAGTACCTATATATCATTACCATGGATTCAGAACATGATAAAGTACCTACATTTGAAGATTATTAAAAACAAAAATTGCTGTTCCATACATTTTGACCGGTACCGGACCGGCGGTATTACACATTTGTAGAAAAACAGTTGTTTTTTTTTTAATTACCGACATATTTTTGAGGATGAGCCTCATTCATTTCTCTGGTAGAAACGCAGCCTTACAGCATATGGGTGCTGTGCTGTACTAGTACTAAGGTGTAGTGAATACAATATTCATAATACTTACTCAGTATTATATTCAATCGATGACAACTTCATATAATCGACATAAATGCTAGGACTCTTCAAAAGCCTCCAAGTCATGGGGTTGAACAAATTCGTCTCATATTTCCACTCAACGATTACAAAAATAGGTGGATGGCCAGTATCTTTGACTGCTACCATTTTGGTCTCTAACACACCAGGCTTGTAGAACTTTCTGAAATAGAATAGAACCATTAATCGTCTGCCTAGCCTTTTCCCAACTATGTTGGTGTCGGCTTCCAGTCTAACCAGATGCAGCTGAATACCAGTATTTTACATGGAGCAACTGCCTATCTGACCTCCACAACCTAGTTACTGGTAACACGATACCCCTTGGTACGACTGATTGTCAGACTTTCGGGCTTCTGACTACCCGTAACGACTAGATCAAACATTAATTTAATTGGTTTTAATAGAAATGGAGTAAAGATGAGATCTATGATGAAATGTCTGTTTATAGACCAAACCAATATGATGGATGGTATTCTGAAATGTTGATACTTTATAGTTGTGCTTATTATTATTTAACTAGAGCTTTTTGATTACAAATAAAATTATTAGTTACCTATTAAATTCATGACGCATTTAATTAACCAAAAACAGTTACCTACTGCCATAAACTTTTGTTTTCATTGTATATTAAAACATGTTTAATAGTTTATCACACGCTCATATTGTTTCTTAAATAAAAACAACTTTATCTCAAAAATCAAATGACCCAAATCGCACAAGATACGGAATTATATTAATTCGGGACTACCGACTACTACGTATTTACGTTTGTTATTTTCAGCCAATACGCTGCTTTAATAGCTCGTGGCTAAGTAATAACAGCCGCACGGGTCGATCCATCAGATGAAGCTACGCTTACCGGGGCTGGTCCGTGAATGGGTGACCACATACATATGGGTGTGGTGGTGGGTGGTTACATATCGAGACTCCTCCGTGCCTCGGAAAGCACGTTAAGCCGTTGGTCCCGGCTGTCATTTGTGGATCTTTGACAGTCGTTACGGGTCGTCAGAAGCCCGAAATTCTGACAACCAGTCTTGCCAAGGGGTATCGTATTACCCAGTTACTGGGTTGTGGAGGTCAGATAGGCAGTCGCTCCACGTAAAATACTGGTATTCAGCTGCATCCGGTTAGACTGGAAGCCGACCCCAAATTGGTTGGGAAAAGGCTAGGCAGATGAGGATGACGCTGCTTTAATACATCGGTATATCGATGTATTAAAGCAAATAATGCCAAAGGTAACTTGGTTTGTAATGTAGCTTGGTATCACAAGAGAATGACAATAAAATTATGAAAGCAGAATGCTTGACCTTGAACTCAAGCCTACTCAAAACCACTCCCCCGAAACTACGAAAGAACTTATGAAATTGCCTATTACTTGTATGGAGCACTGTGTACACACATTTTGTGTGTTCCTTCCCAGAACTACGAGCAGTCACACCACGCGGTCAGTGTGGTCTGACCACACAGTAAAACACACTTGAATATAGTTAAAGGTGATGGTTCAGATTTTCAACTTACTGTTCATCATCCAAGAACATGTGATCGCTCTTATTGTTGTTTCTGTCGACCAATGTTATGGATAGCTTTCCTGATTCCGGGCCATGAGTTATGCTCGCTGTTGTATTTGCCACTTTCAGTACCACCTCATAATGGACTCCTGTAATTTTAAATAAGTAAATTGTTTGTAGACCAGAAGAATTTGAGGGCAATTTTGCGATAAGACAAATCAAGGAGAAAATCAAGGTCGTGTCTAATTACATCAAGGAACTGGCTGTCAAAAGAAAAGAGGTTTTATTTTAATTTAATTTTGAACAAATTGCGATCGTCGGTTGTTTTGTTAACAGCCACCACTATTAATGAAAATTACGTACTGCAATAAGGCTTAGAATTGCCAGTCAAAGCATACAGCGCAATATTTGAGTTGGTATCGACTAGTCCGCCCACTTGCAGACGATTGTAGATGTTGAACGAATGATAGCCCATCGGTATACAATAGTGATGCTTGTCACAGCTTGTACAGTTGCCAGCAACGAAGGCCTGGAAAAAAATGTTTTAAGACAATTTTACCAGAGGAAAATCTTTAAAACATCAGAGGCCCTAAACAAAGTGACAGCGATAACGATGATGGAAAAGGCAAAAATGTATGGGACTGACATAAGCTATCGAAAAGTCAATTCTGTTAAAAGTCGTTGTAGAAATACAAAACGCTTTCGAAGCGATTGTCACCTGTCTAGGCCCTCTGAGCATTATTGAGCCAGCTTATGAAGTGCAATAATACCTAATGTACATAATTTTATTTGAATGACCTAATGAATTGTAATGTACTTATTTTATGATACAGCTTTATAATGTAATGAATTGAATTAATTGTGTATATTTAGTTTGTATATTGGGACTTGGTGCCTTAATAAATAAATAATTTCAAACAGAGGTGTACTGCACACCTACAAGTCGCCAGTGTAGCTAAAAAGGGGCGAACCTATTGCCGCTTTATCTTATCTCTAACATTATTTGTATTGCACCATTAAATAATTAATTTACAAACAGACATCCGGCTTACCCAAAATAAAATTGACGTCAAACAACAACGTGTCATAACAATGTTTTTCGGTCTTGTAAAGTTATCAGGAGAATAAGGCGTATTTAGTTTTTTATCTGATCCCAATTGGCCTTTACCAATATTTATTCATCGAGCATCGATAACGGCTGAAGACTACCTACTGACCTTTAGTGCAAAACAAAAGTAGGTAAAATTCTGACAGCAGGACTTTGGGCGTGGTACAAATAGACGTGTGATTATGTGACCAACCTGCGGATTGGTAGATGACATATGTCATGTCTTCGAATTTGTGGTTTTAGAACATCCGGTTTCCTCACCGTTTTGAGAGTAGTGGTGATGAAATAAATTATACAAAGTTAAGTGCCTGGCTGGGGTCGAACCCAAGACTTACAACGAGTTGTAAGTCTTGGTTTCGAAAAACTGTGACGTTACGCGAAGTGTGCAGTGGTGGCTACTGACCACTGCACACTTCGCGTAACGTCACAGTTTTTCGCGTTGCACATCGTTCGGCGACGTCACATCTCTTTGATAATATATCAGGAGAATACTCACATCATAAGACTCGCACTGCACAGTCATAAAGGGGCAAGTTGGCGCCACACTTTCAATAAAGTACTCGTAACTCCTCTCGTGGTTGCAGCCCACGTACTTGACGACCTGTTGGTACGACAGGTCGTTTGACGCACCGTTGGGGGAACTTGCTTGCTTGCAGCCCGGTTGTGTTGACCCACCGTTAGGGTAGAAATCCACGTGGCCAATAGGCTCGGTTATGCCGAAACCTGCAATTAAAGATATGTATCGTCAAAAACAGTAACTTTAAAAAATAAATACAGCTTATATGACATACGTTTATTCATTATCATATCAGTAATTTTTCGAATATTGGACGGACTTAGAACACCTTTTATAGCTTTTCTCTTTTTTTTTCAGGAACTATCAATACATCTGCCTAGCTGCGTTACCCAGATGATGGGAAGTTATGTCAAGAGTCCAAAGCACTATCACTATGAGTGTGTCCTGATAAAATATTTTGTAGTCATGAATACGCGTATTTACCTGAGAAGTACAGCGGCATTGCGTTACTGTGAATGATGTCCACATACTTAGCGTCCGACCGGTCGAGACGTACCAAAGTAACAGTTTGAGAGAAGTAAGGAGCCGCAGGATCAAGGCCAGTGATCCGCCCTAACTTCAGGTAGAACCTCTGAAAGGAAAAACAAAATATTACTTATTACAAACAAAACTTGACAGAAATAACTGACAAATAAAAAGAGCCTGTAGGCTATATATTACCTTTTGTAATGCATGTCCGCAGTAGCCGCCTAAATGAGCGCCCAAAGAGTGACCAATGAAGTGGAAGTTGTCTATATGCTGCAATCCTAAGACATCCTGGAACGGAAACCATTTTTTTTTTTAAGGAAATATAGCGTGCCTCTAATGGCGACATGGTCATTGTCCTTTGTCCTTTCTTAGCGTCATGTTTGCCGCAAATAAACGTATTTTTTATCTTTACATTAATTTAACACACGTACTTATAGGTTTTCGTTTTATGAACTTATTTAATTTCATTAAACATTATTATTTATTGATGTATGAATTTTCAATTTTCTAAAATAGCATCTTGGAGCAACCTGTACTCAAAGAACTGTAGCGCAGAGATCATTTGATGGGGTCACGGATCATAACATGGTATCAATGAAATTAAAACGAATAACGTACAAAGAGTAGGCGAATTGAAGGAAAGAGAGAGCTTTATTATTTAGTTTGTTTTCAATTTATGAAATATTTTATCTTATTATAATTTTTATGATTACTGACCACTAGCCTTACCTGTGTGTTAAATTAATGTCGTTATTGTAGCGGCACGTCGTATAACATTTCATACATAGTAAAATAAAAAATCCATACATAACTTGTTCTTTTTAAAGAAATAGTTTTTACGTTTTGTGTTGAGCAACGTGTGCGCAAAATTAATAGAAAAGGCAAGACCATTTTCTATCTAAGATGTGTTGTAATTTTAGTAGAATTAAAGTGGCTGTAGGAGATATGGTATCTTGCAAGACCCAAGAAGCCTCAGTAACTATATTCTGTTTTTATTATACTTACATAAATATTATGTATAAGATGCGCAGTCATAACACCAATAAGCCTGATATTGGCCACAGCTTGACCGTAAGGAGGTTGAGAGCCTCCTCGCCAGTCCACCACAATCACGGTTGCGGCTTCGTTGCCTTGCAGGTTTAGCAGAGCGTCCGCTGTATTTTGAATCTGCGTAAATTTTGTAAGGCACTATTAGGGTTAGCATTAGGCACTATTTTTGTATATTTTTTTTTCCCATAAATAACATTACATAGCATGTGTTTACCAAAAGGTTATTATAGCCGTTATATACCACGGGTGTATAAAGACGCTTAACGAAGCCGAGAGTCAATTGTTCTTCTCGTTATTTTGTTTTTTTTTTTGCACTGGATCGTCTGGTTACTGTGTTTACCGAAATATTGAGGGTCAAAGTTCCAACTTATTGTTTTTTTTTTTTGTAGAAAACAAATTTTGAATGTTTAAACTAACTCTAATCTAAATACAGGGTATGATCCCTTTAAATTGTATACGCATATATAAGCAAATTTTTTTGGCATACTTTTTGTCGCTCTACCGTAAACTATAGCGATTTTAAACACCAAAAATTTAAGTCGTTTCTCAACTATTTTACCCAGATTCCTTTTATTATAACAGTAGAAAAATAACAGTTAACATTAACACTCTTTCGTTATTTCGATATAAACATATACTCGTAATAAACTTCGTTATTTCACGTTAAATACAAAGCAATATAATCAATTTATCTTTTACATAAAAATAATACCCTAAAGTGCAGTTATTTCAACAATATCAGACAATAACCATCGTTATTTGGCTGTTATTATTCTGATGCTATAGTGAATGGAGTATAGTTTGATGTATAAAATGCGTAGATGAACACTATGTGATGGATCTTTTTACATCCTGTATATGAGTACACCTACATTTTGCCAGCTGTGCGACCAGTTAAAACTGTCCGGTGATCGAAACAAGGACTCGAATTGATACACTTGAAACTCAGCAGTTGCGTTTGCGACCAGGGAGGCAGTCCAATAGATACTTTTTATTTTAGATAGGTATTAACGTTTGCTCGGAATAACCCAGGGTCTTGTTGTCTTTGATTGCAAAAGTAAGATAAGAAAGAATTAGGTAGGTACGAAAAAGGAGCTTTGATAAGAATAATTTTCAATAACAAGATAATTTGCAAAAGATGCAATAGGGTAGGTATAAAAAAGGTTCTGCATTTTTTGAATTTTTTTAGTGATGGTATCTTTATTCAATTATACGATTGAAGATCTTTCGGAGTGGCCCCAATAACGGACAAACTTAAAGAAAGCTGGCTTAGATGGTACGATCAATCGTAATTAGAAGAGATTACAGTTTCTCAGTAAAATCAGTATTGAATATCACTACACGAAACGCCTGGGAAGAGGAAGACCCCCGTTACATGGCTTAACTCCAATGACAACCTAGGACAGAGCGTCCTGGCGCCGCCATAAATAAGACCCGACCCCAGCACGCGTAGCATGATAACCATAGAAACGGGTTTTCTACGGATTTTGTCGACGGAAGAATAGATAAAATGACAGATTGTGATTGTTTATCTGTCGATTTGTCTATTCTTCCGTCGACAAAACCCGTTTTTATTGTGGTCATGCTAAGCATGCAGATAGAACTGGAATTAAGCGATTTCAATCCCTTAGGATGGAAGAAGAAGAAGGAAAATAAAATTAAAAAAAGTTGCCCAGAGACCTAGCCCAATTTTATTTTAAAACTCTCATGTTTTGACTCTGCATCGCCGTTTAAAGTGTCGGGTACAAAATTTCTTTGGCATTAATTTTGCCTTCGAGCATTTTTACTTGAGTATAAAGGATCAGTTTAGGTATATTGCACAGATTCGCAAGGCTCTTACCCATAGTTTATGTCCACCTTCCAAGAACCCGTGAGATATAAAGTAGAATGGTCCTCTAGGATCGAGATTCGCGTTTGCTATTTTTTCCTTATTATCTGCTTCGAACAAGACTGGTATCTTTCGATTTCTCCTCGTGAATGCAGGATAACTGTAACAAAAACACAAATGAATGAGACTGTTTTTATCTAAGTAAGTTTTACTTGTAAATTAAGGTGAATTCTCGCAAAAAAAAATTGCCCATCTTCCTCTTGGCCTATCAAGTAAAATTTTTGAATACTTGTTTTTTTCAATGACAATACATTTTTTTGGTTTATGTGATCTGATTCACAGCCAAGATTGTCTTCGCATGATGGTTCTGTAACGGTGACTGGTGTCGTTTCAAAATTCGGTATGCAATTCGAAATTTGATAGTAAAACGAAATCATAATGATGATTTGCATGCTTTTCATAAAAGCTTGTTTTCAAAAATGTCTTACTTATCACAAATTAATGTGAGAACTGACCCAGCGTTATCAATACAATTAAATTATAATTAATGAACAGTCTACGTCCAACGTTCAAAGGTCTATAGACCTCAAATAAACTATGCACTCGATAAAACCCAAGTCCATTGCAACAAAAAATAAAAACACATTGTTTAAAATAGTTGATAATCACGTCACAATGCAATTATGGGACGTAAACATTTGTTTTGTCTCCGTTCATGATTGATTGATGTCACGGACGAGCCTCCGGCCTTATCTCAACAAGACTTGTACATACAAATAAGATAGTAAATAACGAAGCGGATCTTGTATACCAAGTTTATGTAGTACTAATGAGGCCTTTGGATTTAACCTTTATCGGTGCACGCTTCTGTGAGGATAAACAACTGTTATGAGTTGGATTAAATGATATAATTTATTGGAATCATTGGAGGTCCACACCTACAATCTGACCTTTAGTTTAATTACAGTAGGTATTACGTTTCTTATGAAAGTTAAAAAGGTGATGGCAAAGAACATGGGATAGGGAGATGCCAACTAAGGGCGAATTTCACCAATGAAACTGAACGCGATCAGCATTAGCGCATCCCCCTAAAACGCAGTATATGTATACTGCGTTTTAGGGGGATGCGCTAATGTACCCGCGAAATTCAAATTTTCTTACGTTTTTTGCAATTTGTAGGTCAGTATCAGGTTGTATGTTGATGTAAATATGATTTGCGGCCGTAAAAAATATAGATTTACAGAATTTTAGAATCAGCAATACAACTAAGTTCAAGTAAATGCATTGAATGACTATTTAATGAAATCATGACATTTGGCACTTTCACGAACTTTGAGAGTTGTATTGCTGATTCTAATGTTTATAATTCTGTAAATCCATATTTGTTACGAGCGCTAATAATATTTAGATCAACATACAACCTGATACTGACTTGCAAATTGTAAAAAAAGTAAGAAAATTTGAATTTCCCGGGCTACCCTAGCGCATCAACCTTAAGGGCTGTCAGTGTCATTAGTTTCTATGGAATATTGACACTCAATCGCGTTCAGTTTCATTGGTGAAATCCGCGCTAAGACGCTGATTTCAGTTTTACCGATCACAAGTTCCATTTTTAAATTCGAGGTGTCTGTATCAGCAAAATCAGTCGTTAGTCGTTATCAAAAGTAGTAAAGTAGTAAACCTGGTGTCAGAGTTTTAAAGCCGCCCAAGGGCCTTTGACTTGGCTTCACATGCCGTCGAGAAATCTCAATCTCTCTGGCATGCTGGTTTCCTCACGATGCTTTCCTTCACCATTTTTAAAGCAACTGATAATTATACAATACGCACATGAATCTGAAAAGTCAGAGGTGCGTGGCTTGGGTTCGAACTCGAAACCTATGTCTTGGCAGTCCGACGGTCACACCACTTTGCTATCACTGCTTAGTAGTTTAAACCATACTAATATTATAAATTCGAAAGTAACTCTGTCTGTCTGTCTATCCGTCTGTCTATATGTTACCTTTTCACGCCTAAACCACTGAACGGATTTCGACAAAATTTGGCAAGGAGATAGATGGCATCCTGGGGAAGGACATAGGATACTTTTTATCGACATGACACGCGGGCGAAGCCGCCAGCGGAAGCTAGTTATTTATAAATAGTACTTAATGTAGTTATATATCGATCTACATTTTTTTCAGTTTATTTCCTCAAACTGTACTTGTATCAACATAATTCCTTGTTCCCTGGGAAGACCCATGACGGAACACATTCAGATAATTCCTCGTACCTATTCGATATGAGTTCCTGTACTATATTATAAAATAAATATTTACCAATAATAAAATCTAGTAGGAACGTAATAATTAATTACGTAACCTTATTTCCGGACGAATCTAGAGATCTATTATCTTTATTTATGCGTCCGTCGCTTTATTTATACTACTAGCTGTGCTTCGCGGTTTCACCAACGTAAGTCTCGATCCTGTGGGAATATCGGGATAATTATAACGGGAATTATACATAATTGTCTATTAAATTCTGGTCCTACGTGAAAGTATTGCCTAGCCACAGCTGGCCGGCTGGTCGCCATATGAGCATTGAAAAAATCAAGTAATAAAAACTAAAACCCAACTACGACTTAAAAGGTATAAACAAGACACCACAGACAGACAAATTAAAAATCCGGAGTCACACGTGTTAGGGCATAAATCGAACAGATTACGTGTGACTCCGGATTTTTAATTTGTCTGTCTGTGGTGTCTTGTTTATACCTTTTAAGTCGTAGTTGGGTTTTAGTTTTTATTACTTGATTTTTTTTTAATTCTTTTGGGGTTATAATATATATATTTTTGAAATGTGCTCATTAAGCCCTTTCATTTGATACCCAACATGGTACGATTAAACCATATTTTTTTTTAAGTTCCTCACTTTATGTCCTCTAGAGGGCGCCATTTTTAATTTAATGTGACTTCACATAGCCTATAACCAGCGGACAATCACGACGCTTCTAACGATACCTCATTTGTCAAATTGTGATAAGTGGTTTGGAAGATAGGAGGGAACAGATGAACATACATACATACATACATACATACCGGTCAAAATCATAACCCTCCTTTTTTCTTCGCCGTAGTCGGGTAAAAAATCAAACCGCGGGGCGCAGCTAGTATCACTATATGCTAGACATGGGTAGTCATGCTGAGGTGTGAAGTACCTTCACGCGCATTTCGGCAGTTAGTTTCTACCTACTTATTTTTTTTTTATTTGTAAACCCAATGACACTGCCCGCGATCGGGTATCGAACCCAGTATCCCACGCTAAGCAGTTGCGCCGACGACCCCTAGACCAATTAGGCAGTCTTCATGCAGTTTGCGTTACTTGACTTCTACTAAATAGAGCGAAAAGGGTCCAGTTTAGAATCCTAACTAATATTATGAATGCGAAAGTGAGCTGTTCAGCCGTTTTACCGCAAAAGGGTAAAAAACAAACGTACAAAAAAAGCAAATCTTTTCTCTTTATTATTAAGAGAACTTTTTAAAAACCTACCATATTGTTTTTCCGCTATCCGTTCTGCTACTGCGAAAGATTTATCAAAACCGATGGCTGTACCTACCATATTATTATAAGTAGATACCAATAGTTTATGAACCAACTAGTGGCTATTCAGGGCAATGATACCACCATAATTAATCACGCCGTCACGCGGGGTTTAATAAAATAGCCACAACCAGTGGCGATACTTATAACGTAGGGCAGTTAGTCCTGCTATAGTCTGACCAACGAAAGCTGTCCACGAATTATTATACTTGAATATTTTACTTCACTTCTAAGTAACATTATTACATGTCTAAATATTATATAAATTATGTAATACTGATGTAAGTATCGCCTAATATGTATTTAATAATGAATAGTATCGACTCCGTTTAAGCAGTGTATAGCAAGCTCTTGATTTTTAAAATTGCCGCCTTTTTTCTTGGACAGCTTTCGTTGGTCAGACTCTAGGTCTCACTTACTTACTGACAAAACCACGTTGAGTGATAGCAGGGACGGTGACGTTTTATAGGCCATCGTCTTTTAATTGGAGCATGTTCTTTACGCGAAAGTTAGGTATTCCTTCGGGACTCTCTATAATTGCTCCCACAAACAGGCGCGATATCGCAGGCGCGACAAGGGTAGCGCTGCCTGTCGCGCCCGTGATATCGCACCAGTTTGCACGAGCCTTTAACTTCCAACTATCACTAACGAGACACAATAGAATTTTAATTGTTATCGGCCTTCTAAAGGCCAATCAACAGTTGAGCGGATAAAGTGTCCAAAAACTCATCTGAAAGAGTTTTTTTTGACACTTTTTTTCTTGATGTACTAATCTAGGATTTAATAAAGTGATCACTCACCGTACAGCCATAGCTTCGGGTGGTGCAGGGAAATAGTTATCAGGCCGGTGTTCCGTCCATGGATACGCCTTTGAGAAGCACCCGTAAATGCCGTAGCAACGCTCCAACTCCGTGTCATCTTTAAAATAAACATTTTTTAATTTTTTATCCTTTATTTTTTTTAAGCATACAAGATCATAAAGCCACACGAAATGAGAGTCAAACAAACACAAAAGATAGAAAACAATGAGTTATTGTTAATTGATATAAAGCTATTGGAAGTTATCAGCGTAATTGAATAGTTTCAAATTTGCGCGCACATGCCCTTTTTTACACCGGTTATGATAATATTTTTACGAACACTAGTCACTATCACAGCTATTTATATGAGAAATGAGTTTCATGTGCAAAAAGAATACATTATCTTTAGTTTTAACATGAATATAATTATTAAGGTTTTCCCTTTTGTTACGAGTTTTTGGGAACACCGGTAGACGGGCGCGCAATCAAATTGCAAAAATGACAAGAAAATCTGGTCGCGAATTCCCTAGATATTGAATCGATAACTTCAACTCTATTCATCTAGAAAGTAACTAACTAATAACTTTTAGTAAACAAAACCACAAACCGCTAAAAGAGCTCGGGAAGTTGGTGACATCAGTCGAATTCTGTTTATCCATTAACACCATTATCGTCTGCAGCATCAACGTCGCACTTGTCTTGTTATACATTGTTCGGCGACCGTGCACAATAAATCACAAAAAAAAAAAAAAAAAACAATCAAAATGTCTAATTTAACCGCAGCACACGTGCATACGTCACTGCGTACGTTATCAATAATGTCCGAGCGACGTGAAATATGATCTGTCTGAGCAGTAGTTTACAATACGATGTTGCTAATTGTCACCATCAAAGTGTAATGTGAAATGACATGTATGGAGCTGGACGGTGCTTTATATAGAGAGTAGTAAATGCACCGCACAGTATCCGCCGTTGTTACCTAACGTATCCCCAGCGCTCGTGGTTCGCAGACGTTCCGGGATACGGTGATAACAGAGGTTACAACGTTATCGTCCGGTTATTTGTTAAAAACGATTGACGCACGAACAGTCTCGACGGGTGTGTGTATACGTGTGCTTATAGCTACTATTATAAGCAGCACACCAGTTTATTAATGCACATCAAGACAACAAGATGAACATTAATTTACTGATTTGTAAATAAGGATAATTGCCTTCATTTGTGAATTATAACTTTCGCTATCTGGTTTTAGAGCATTTTAGCTGCTGTTATAAGGATCAGAACCCTAATTGCGTAATACATAATCAGTCCCAATCTGCATCGGCATGAAACAAAGTGCAAATTCATTGCTTCATAAGTTCGAAAAAAAATCTGCTCTACAACGTAAATAACGCAATGAATGTTGTTGAACTGTCAAAATGAAACAGATTAGTCTTAATCGGTTACGAAAATAAGTTATGCAATTAGATAGCAGTTCATAAATAAACAACGACATTTAAATATGCATGTCCACCAACAAAATTTAATTAAAATTCACATTTAATAAAGAGGTCATTAGCTAGTTATGTTAAAAAAAAACACCCCAGCATAGAAGAAATAAGATAAAATAACATTAAAAATAAGAGTAAACAAAACACGGACTTTGGAGCGGTCGTATTGATATGATGCCCTCTAATTAACGAAATTAACTATTGAGTAAACATTTACATTACCATAATAAGTATGTAGTTAATTGCACGCGATCTAATGAAGTATACACCAGAGCTATATTTAAAATAGCCAACATTATCTTGGCAGACATTGTTGCCTATTAATTAAAGAGGTCATGAGACAAATAGTTCAGAGTCGTGTGGGTCACTTGTCGGTACAACGCGCAATTCCTCGTGAGACTATTGTTACATACAAATCAATCAAGTCAAGGAAAATACACATATTATATTTTATCATTTCAGTCTTGAAACTTTATTTAATAAATTTACTTGACCCAAGTAAACACACGTCATCTCAAAAGTCACAAAAATAATTAATTCATGCAAAAATATTAATCCTTAGTCGTATCTCCTACAAAATCAATTCATAATAATTCTATAAATCATCCACAATAATGGAGAAAAGTCAAAAACAGTCTAGTAATCAAATTTCTAGCTTTGTAAATGCATATAAATTCATATCGTCTTACAAAAAGCTTAAAATTAACTAAATTACGAAAGAACTTTGCGTGACTTATTTTTAGATGGAGTTGATGAGAAATTACAGTTGAACGCCATGTCATCAGTGAATATATCCGACATTGACATGGTTTCACTTTTGTTGGTGGACTGAACCAGGAACTTGTCGAAGTCCTCAGTAGCCAAGTTCTCTTTATCCTCCAACTTTGCTTCAGAAAAATGGAAGCTCGTGAATTTCTTCGTCGAGTTCTCGGGCGCGTGATAAAACTGCGTACCGTCCGAAGAATTTTCATCTTTAAATCCACTATCAACTCTCATCCAATTAACATTAGAGATCTCTTTCAAAGCATTCTTATTAATAGTCTTTGATACATTCGTCACAGTCAGTTCTGACGGTTTTATGGCACTTTCATAGTAACTAGAAGCGTTTGCATAGAATGTGTTCTCATTAAATCCACTATCTACTCTCTTAAAGCTAGTTGAGCTATCACCACCCACTTTGGTCATGTTGTTTGTGGTATAATCAAATTGAGATATGTTTTCAGTCAATAATTTGAGATCAACTTTGTTAAAGTCTATCTTTTTATCCTCCAAACTAAGTGGATTATCTAAACTATTATCTAGTGACATGTGTAGCGGGCTCAGAAGCATCGGTGCACGAATTTTACTAATTTCATGAGCGCGTACGCTGTTCTTAGATTTGCCTTTGATAGGCGTGTCGTCTATATTAATGTTTATGCTATGAATTTTAGTAGACGACTGTATGTCGGTTGATGGGCATTTCGCTGATTCCACTTTCACTAAATGATGAAGGCTGGGTTCTTCTACGAGTGACCAAGCTGCTTCTTTCCTTTGTGGGGAACTGGATTCTGAATCAGCTGAAAAAAGTTGAGAAACATTACATTATTATTGTTCATCAAAATTCAGTTAATGTTAACCCAAGGATGTTGCGCATGCAATTTGTTAACATCCGGGGATGCAGATCTCAAGTTTATTTAAGGGATCCGTCAAGGCAGCAAGGCGAAATTCAAAAATTCTTACGTTTTTTTTTAAATTTGTTGCTCTGTTTCGTTGCATGTTGCGGAGGTCTAAATAAATGCGGAATCTCCGCAATGGGGAATATGCATGTATTTTTTTAATATTTTTATTCGATGGTTTACATTGTCAAATAATAGTTTAAAAAATTCGACAGCAAAAAAGCAATTTAAAGTACTTAAAAAAAAGTTTAAAAATATCCAACCGATCCGGGCTATTTAAACGCCCTCCATTTGGCGCGCTTGGTGTGGTGACGTCACAGACCGTGAAAACAAACAAGCAACACTTGTTGATTGACTTGACATTGACATTTTGATTGTTATCCCGGATTGTTACGTCACATCCGCTCTTAGCTTTTCAAGTATTTGAATTACCCAGATTTTTGGGACGTTTAAAAAATTAATTTCTCGCTCAAAAACAAATTTTATTCAAAAATATTGATGGAGGCATAATTCTGAAGTAATATAGTTTATAAAAAAAAATATTTGACCCTTATTTGAATCACATGCATATTCCCTATTGCAGATGCGAATATCCGTAACATCCCTGGTTAACAAAATTCGAAAATAAAATTGTAAGTAGGTACCTTGTGAATGATTATGGAAGGAGCCGTCAACACTCATGTCCATACTGAAGTCCAATTTCTGCACGGAGCGACTTCGATGCAGACTCGACATACTAAGACTGCGTTTCTCAGAGAATGAGAAGGAACTCTTCCTGTTCTTATGCGGGGACTCCTTGAGTGACGTGCTTCTTTTTATTTTATTCGGAGTTAGTTTACAAAAGCAAGGGCCTTTCTTTTCGCTTTTCGGTTCTGCTTCAATACAATCCAGGCAGGTAGCCATTGTTTCGGACTCGGGTGACGTGAAGTTGTTTTTCTAAAAGGTAAATAAAATAGTCAAGTGCTGTTGTGTGATTTGTAAGCTAGATGAAATGATTCTGAAATAAAAACAAGGTTAAAAAATTTGGCAACAAAAACGTTACTGTACTTAAGTAAGTTCGTATGTTCAACGTAAACCTCATCCATCGCTTTCGCAAGAGTAGGCCCATGTAGCAATATAAAATTAAATTAAAAATCATATTACATTACCTCTTCATCACTCGACGTTACTTTCAGAACCGGCGAGATCGAGGCTAACGACGACGAAGTAGCCGACCCCTGCCCTTGCGCAAGTTCTGTGCGCCGCGGTGTCCGGAACTCTATGGGACTGAAGCACGGCTCCCCAAAGTCCACCACATCGAGTATCTTGTTACGATAGCATGGCTTACTGTTGCTAGTCGGCCCTTTCTTCAGAGGAGTGCCGAAAGTACGCTTCATGCCTTTCGATACGTAGTCTCGGCTCTAGAGGAGTGAAAAAAAAAATGTTTCAAATGTGCTGGCTGAACTTTGCACTGCAAGTTTTGGAAATAATACTCTCATAAGAAGTTTTAAACATCCATCATTTTAAATGGTGAACTGAACATAAGTCTTAAAAGCTTTCAGCCTCGATTGGAGTTGAATTTAGTTAGTAGTAACCAAGTAAAGTACTTACAGTCGGTTTTAAATTCTGTTACAAAAATCTTTTGGATAAATATTCATACTAATATTATAAATGCGAAAGTAAATTTTGCACATGGGTACACCATGACCTGGATTAGGACATAGGATACCATTTATCATGATATTCCCATAGGATCGAGTGTTACGCGGGTGAATCCGTGGGGCGCAGCTAGTAATGTAATAATACTCACAAGATCAGGACTGAACACGACAGGCGTGTGGTCCTCATAGCTTGAAGGAGGTCGTTGTTCCACATGGACCTCATCATCGGTCTGCTCAGAGTCATAATGCTCCATATCACTGTGCTCTTCGAAGAACAGCTTCCGACGCAGAGATCCATTCGCCGTGATCTCGTACTCACCTGACATGTTTTGTTCCTGCAAACAGTTAAGAGAATATGACAGAGAAGCACCTATTTAAGATTATCGCCTTCTTAACTTGTCAATGGCAATATAAATACAGTTGGCCCAGAATTTAGCTACGAGTTTGGCACTTTCAGAAGTGTCGATCAGTTCCTGTACCATGCAGACAACAGGATATACTGAACACGATATTAAGTTTTTTGTGGAACAGCGCCACATTTACACTCCATAGGATTATCCTGAAATGATTCGGTTTTTATAGAAATGAAAAGCGACTACTATTATACGACTAATATTAAAATCCTAACAAATATTATAAATGCGAAGGTGAGTTTGTTTGTTTGTTACGCTTTCACACTAAAACGGCTGAACAGATATAGATACAATTTGGCACATGAGTAGACCATGACCTGGGATAGGACATAGATAGTTTTTATCCCGATATTCCCACGGGATCGAGACTTAGGCGGGTGAAACCGCGGGGTGCAGCTAGTTTATAATAAAACTACTAAGAAACTAAAATATGGCATCGAAAAATTCCTTCGCATCGCTGTCGACTGGTAATGTACCCAAGAGTTAGAGCGGCATGGCCACGTTGATGGCAATGCTTAGCCTCTGGCCAAGCCCCTGGGTCACGGGAAGTGTCAATCAGCCGTTATTTCGTTGAACAAACCATTAGCACTCGGACCCCACGGCCCGAGGGTTTTAACCCTCAATGGTTCGAAAATATAATAAGTTATTATACTTTCGTCGCTTGAGGTTTTCCGCAACCGCAGCAGCAACGCAAGCACAGCACGCCGAGCCAGGAAGATGGGATAGCGCAGGAGTATCGACACACGTTGAGTCCCGCATCGTTTTTATAGTCATTTATATACAAAAAGTGAAATGAATGAATCCTCTCTTGCAGTACACTAACTTGAATAACTGACTCAATGCTCACTTTTCATAACACAAAAATGCGTTAGATTTAATGATGTGCTGTGCAGATTCATTTTAAATACGTAGGCTTCATAGTAGTTCAGGCTACAAATCACATTTTAATAATGTAAACAATTCTGTAACTACATTGAATAGGAAAAGAATACTTACTCAATTTTCCCACTTGCATTATAAGATAGGTATGTTATTATGATGGTGTTAAATGAATGAGGACCTAGATATTAATTAATTTACCTGTGTAAAGGTACAAAATGGCTGAAGCAGAAGTTCAAGCTCTGGAGGTAGTTCAGGTGGCAGAGTGAGAACTGTTTGTGCTGAAACTAAAATTTTGATGTCACACAACCATACCTTAATTTCGAATACGAAAAATATACTGATTAGTAATGGACATACAGATTGTAATATTTAAGTTTTTGAACAAGGTGGATCCGATGGCTGAGTCTGTCTGTGCAGGCAACTGGCCTCTCAGGGTAAGAGTATACATGAATACATGGTTCTATTAAAATAAAGTAATACCAGACCTAAGCTAAAGTAGGTACCTAACAATCATACTGTACTAAGTGTATCCTATCACATAACATAACATCACGCTTACAATCCCCGAACGGTTAGGCAGAGGTGTAACTATAGTACCCACATTTCGCCAGTTATGTGTATGTCCAACGTATTAGAGGGCGAGCCTATCGCTATCAACCGGGCGCAAATTCAGACTCCAGGCTGCTACTGAGAAATTCCTGATCGAAAAACCAAATAACACTTTGTCCGACCCGGGAATCGAACCTAGGACTCATGCCCAGCAGTAGCGCTTGTGAGCACTAGACCAACGAGGTAGTCCTCACAATCTAACATCTATCCTATTACAATGTATACATAATATCTATGTTTAACAAGCTTTTACTTAAAGCAAAACATGCAAAGTATGAATAGAATTTAATATCACACAATAATATGATAATTATTATGTGGCTAGTCTATTAGCACTTTGTACAACACTTTCTTTCAGTCTAGTTGTCACCTTGTGTATAATAATATCTATTGAGGTACCTAGTACAAATGTTTTAATAATTCGAGGTGTTTGTAAAGTTGATGTATACATTCTGAAAAAAATATTAATTGCAATGTTATTCTAGCTTTGAGTCTGGGTTTATGCCTGGTTAGGGGAAATAGGCTCATTCTTTGTTACCAGGGACTAACAACATGATTGGTGAAAAGTGGCTCTACTGTGTTATACACCTTCACTGTATAAGCCCGAGGCGCAGCGGCCAACGAGATCGAAGCGACGCATCTGCGGCTCGTGGTCGGTCGCTAGCCGCTGCGGCCACAGAGATTAAATTGAATTGTAGATAAACACCAGTGTGCGCACACTAGCTGTGGCGGCCGGACGTGTTGTATACGCTGTATTTGTAACTGACGATTGTAGCCACGGTTTAGGCCGCGGTTTTGGCCGCATGCTTGGTTCATTGCCGCGCAGCCAGGGCGCTAGTGCGCGCCAGGCCTAACAATGTGATGTTTTGTTATTCTGTCACTAACAATAAAACCTACAATTGTTTATTATTGTTTTGAATCAACAATGTAAATGACTTTAAATTAAAACATGACATACAACAACAAAAACATGTTGTTGTAATTAAAAACATACCTTCTTTTGTCACCACAATTTTTTCCTTAATTAAACTGTCATTTTGAATATTGGCTTCAACAGATGTTTGCAGTGGCTTCACCTTTTTGGAAGAATCTATCAACGGACTGGGCATGACCATTTCTTGGGAAAAGAATCTGAAAATAATTCATGAATATTTTAGTACAAGCAGGTTTTCGAACTACTCACACCAAGGACATTGGTAGCAGTCCAAATCAAATCAAATCAAATCATTTATTAATTTGTATAATAATATTAACAGTCAGATATTGTTTTCAAACTATTTAATTACTCAAAAGTTAGTGCTTGAAGCAGTGACAAATGAAAAATTTAAGAGTTCCAAAAGCATTTATACAAAGTTTATTATTAAAACTGATTACTGAGACTTATTACATTCTGTTTTTTTATCAACATTTGGGGCAAACTGTCTCCCTGTTAGCTTTGATTAGCTATAAGAAATCAAAGTTATCGTAAATTTATCATAATGATTGTCATTTCATGTTTTTATTCATTGTGCATTTTAGCCAAAGTGGCTCAAAAACTTTATCATCATCAACATCATCATAAACCTCCTCATAAATGTTACATTGTAAATGTGGACTGGAGGCCTATACTTCATGATAATGGAGATAAACTATTTATTAGCTTCATTAGTGCTAAATTAATATTGTAAAGTTAAAACAGAAATCAGCAAAAAGCTGACATCCTCTGACACAGTGGAGCTATTTATATTAATTTACAGAAACATTTGAATGATTACCTATCAGTAGCCTCTTCTGCAATCTTTTCTAAAGCGGGATCGGGCGTAGGCTCAAACTGACTGTTGCACGCCACAATGTCTGCAGGCACCAGAGTGCACGCCTGGTCAATATCCCAGCGGAAGCATCCATTGTTTTTTTTCTTGTATATCTTGCACATACCCGGACTAACAAAAAAGTAAAACAACACTTGTAAAATTTACATTCTGGTGCTCACGATTTCAAAATCGCCAGGTGAAAAACGAATGCGTACTTACCTGCATATAGGCTTGTGTAACTTGTCAATCAATGCTTTATCAAACGGATTTCGTACTTTTCTATTTGTTGGCGGAGGCGTTGATTTGTAAATATTATTTTGGCAATCATTTTTATCACCCATTTCGAAATTAACGTTATTTTTGTTGATGCTGTTTTGTGACAGGCATGGCACAATGACCTCCCCTGTCTGTACAGACCACAGACTACTCAGATACAGATATTTGTCCGAATGGAATAGAGATGTTAATTAATTCTAGTCGATCTTTGCATCAGAAGATTCCGTTTTATTTTTTAGTTATTTTAATTTATTTTATATCATCGTGGCAGGCCGATGCATAAGTGCAGGACTGCATATACCATGAGCCATCCACAGAGCTGTTTTTTTTAAGGCCAGCCGCATACGTACGGTTTCCTGATCAGGATTCCTGATTCGGAGACTTGATGACTGGCCCGCTGGCCGCATACGTCCAGTTTCCTGATTCGAACGAACTTCAGATTTTTTCTGTTCGGAACATATACGACTGTGCACATAATTGAACATGTTCTATTTAAAGCAAGCATGCAGATTTCTGAATCAGGAATCCTGATCAGGAAACCAAATCAGGAAACTGTGTGTACGTATGTGGCTGGCCTTAAAAAACAGCTCTGTGGATGACTCATATGCTACGGCTACACTTCGCGTTATCGCGAACTTTTCTTCGTGCGCTCTCTCTCGCACACCCCTCGATTACTCGCTGAGCAACAGAGAGCGTACGAAGAAAAGATCGCGATAACGCGAAGTGTAGCCGTAGCAATAGTATACGCAGTCATGCACTCATGCATCGGCCTGTCACGATCTTTGTCAGGAAACCGAATCAGGAAACCGTACGTATACCAAAGTAGAAGAAGGGATCTTAAAAGGGATGAAACTTCCGAGTAAGTTTGTCGGCGATCCAACAGGTTTGAAATTTTGCTCGTAGCCCGCTTTGGCTCGTCGTCTGTCACCGCCGCGAGCCAATTGGGCAATGAAATTTTAAGCAAGTTTCACGTGTGTCACCGACTGACGGCGAGCCGAGTAAGGTGGCGCACTTAAAGACCGTCTATCACCTATTTTATAATTTTTGTGTATAATTCCTGGGTCCCACAGATAATAAATAATAAAACTTGGTTGCACTGTCTGTGGCAGCTCAATCAATAAACGTAGTATCTCTAAGTAGTCTGTGAATCTGTCTGTCAGTCATGTTGTGGTCTGTCAGTGTCACTGTCATCAGTGCCATTAAGACTAATTAGTCTGTGGTGCCATTATTGTGGTGGTTAGATTCGAAAAACGATTGTAATCGCAATTTTCCTATGATATCGAATTTTTGTGCTATTGATTCTTATCACTACTAATCTCCGCAGGGATTATGTGGGTAACTGAGAGTGTCTAAGTATATTGAAAAATGGAAAATCATAATTTAAGTTGTGAGCCAATGGACATTGATACAAGTGGCCATTCTGTTAGAGAAATGGATATTTCTTTCAATGAATCTTTTCCCATGAAGACTTCTATAAAGACTGAAAAAGCGGAGAATCCTACTGAAGAGGTTCAACTAACCAATAATAACAAAAGGCCAGATGGTCAGCCTGTTATTAAGAAATATCACATCATTATGCAGAAACCAACAAAAAGTTATAAAAACGTAGTATTTCAGTCACTGTCCTTCGGTATGATTATCTTAATGTCAATATTTGCACTCCATATCTATAGTTTAAAATGCTATGAAGATTTCAATATTGAAGACCTAAGAAACACACTTTCAAATAAACTATTTGGTCAGACACAAGCACTCAATAAGATTATACAGACAGTAGAACTACAAGACAGAAGTAAACTTTTACTATTCTCTGGAGGAACTGGAGTTGGAAAATCTTTTGCATCCTCTATACTGTTGGATGCTGCAGGACCTTGCTCAAATGTGTATCACTATACCATGCCCAGTTTCACAAACACATTTTCAACAGATTTTATGTATGGTCTGACTATGTGTAAGAAGTCATTAATAATAGTGGATGATTTAACTGCAAATGATATGCATATCAAGAAACAAATAAAGGAAGTAACAGAGAAGAGTGAGAACTTAGGAAAAGACATAACTGTGATATTAATATACAATTGTTATGAATCAACCAAGGAGTTTATCAAAAACTGTGATGAGTCCTTTCATAAAAGACTACTGGAGAACTTTGCTGAGATCAAGGCATTAAAAAAGTTGGTGGAATTCAAACCTCTGACAAAAACACATCTAAAGGAATGTATAAAACAAGAGTTGGGTGACAGAAGACTTGACGACAAAGAACTAGAGGACATATTGAAGAACTTTAATGTAACTGTTGATGGCTGCAAAGGTGTTCACTCTAAGATGAAGTATCTGAATATTCTTTGAGGTATGTTCTTAGTTTTGTAAACAATGACAGCTGTATTGAATAGTAGTGTATGCATAGTTAGCAATTTAGCATTGTATTGTATTTATATTTGTATGCATATTGAATAAATGTAGTGTTATGTAAATAAATAGAGTACAGGGTAATTAGTGTTGTTTTATTATTCAAAAGATATGTAATATTCTGTAGATCATGTGATGTTTAAATTACTGCAGGCAGTGTAAAATGTTAAAAGAAATACCACATGTAATTGTAGATCAAAAGAACTTTATTTTAGAGAATTTTACATGATAATCGGCAATGCAGAGGTCCAAGAAATTATGTTGAATACAAATATACTGACAATTCTTTAATACACCTATACTCCACATTTGGATATTATTCTACAATAAACTTAGCCTTCATGAGAAAACAGAGCAAATCCTAAATGAAATTTGTGGTGCATTAAAGTATAAAATACTTTGGTAATATTTCTAACTATAAAACATATTACAAAATAATCTCAAGCACATACCTAGGCAAGGGTGCAATTTGTTTGAATTTTGACTAAACACATTGTTCATAATTATTCACTTATTTAACACCCTAATAATGATTTCAAGTTAACGCTGATAGAGCCTTACGTAAATATTATCTTTGCAATATTATGTTTGGCTTCAAAACATTAAACACAATTCTAGCTGAATATAGATAATGTTAATCTATTGAGGATTATCAGCAATTTTACTACACAAGTAATTATTAATGAAAATTATGACACAAAAACGATTTATTCTAGAATATTCAAAAAATGTACCCCTATTGCAATGCACCCATATTATGTATATAATTTTAATGTCATGAAACCATTTGTATCTGGCCTCATAGGCATATTATAGCACAATTGTGTTTAGAGTCTTTACCACTTTTGTGATGGTACAAATGGTCACATGTAATGTTAAAGTTTAAGTACATATTTAATGTAAAATAATTTATTATTATATATTATTATAAGTATTGTAAATGTACATAATAAAAAGCAGCCAATGGAAAAGTTAAATGTCATTTTAAAAGCCCCCCTAAATGTATAAGCCAGTGAGATAAATGCATGCAAACAGGTAAATGTGCATTATTAACAATTTGCGGAGAGCAGATTAAATTTTTGAAAACGTTTAACTATTGAATTTAAGCTGATAGTAGCTGTGTGTAGGTATCCCTTTAACTTGGTGTTTGGACCATTGTCCAGGGAAGACTAAAAGTATAGGTACATAAATACTTAAAATATCCTTGTCCTCAAGAGATTTGTGAAACATTCTGGAAGATACAATCATGATGATATATTTGTGCATCATACTGAATTAGGTAGGTATATATATACATCACATTTTCACATTAGTATTTGATTAAATTCTGACATAAATTTAACAGTTCAATAGTAAATATTGTATTTCATTGAAAGTCATGTAACATATAAATCTATTTAATAAAATATTATATCATTTAATACCAGTAATAATGTTGGTGTTTGTTTTGGAGCGTTAAGAATATTAATACTTTAAAAATGTTTTTATATACTTACCCAAAAGATTTTATTGGGAAAAGGGATTTCAATAGACCTAATGCAAACTCCCAGATTAGTTATACATTATACAAAGGTAAAAATAAAGCGAATTTACAATACGTTAGCTGTTAGGCTAGGTATTGTATAACATATGAAAAATAAAATTTAAAAATTATATCTTAGTATATAAAAACATTAAAATTACATACTGTGATGTTTACAGACTGAGCTTAAAAAACTAACGAGCTGTGTTATATGCCTATGTAACGCTATTTTCCAACGACGGATTAGCACAACAGGTGTTTCTAGGTAGGTATACTATCTATGCCTTCTGGGGTCCAGCAAGCTCCGAAAGCGAGATCTAGTCTTTCAAGATTAACGGAGAGCCAATATTTACGTAGAAGTAAATTATTAAATAAATTCAACATGATCTAGATAACAAACCCTCATTAAATATTTTCAAAGAAAATATTTTATTTAGCTAATGACGAAGACGACACTTTAAAACATGCAATGTGCAAATCAATATCTATGTACACATGTAAGTTTATGTACCTATATAGGTAAGTATGTAAATATATATGTTCAAAATTAATTTTATAATGTTGATTAATTACTAAATATGCGTAGGTAACAATAAAGACTAGAATACATTTTTAGTTTTTACAGTTATTGGCACTAATTTCAATGATAATGGCACAACTATGTACTCTGTATACAGTGAAAGTACCAACATGAAAAGTCGATTAACAATGTAGATTTTTTTTATTATGCATTTAATATTATAATCCAACTCCCTTTGATGTTCGTAAATTAAGTTTTGCTAACTATACTAAAATATATTACAAAATTGTAAAAAACGTGGTTAAATGTCATTTATATCTAATTATATTTATAGGAAATACTGAATTTACTGCAGACTTACAGTTATAGATCCAATATTTAAAGCACATTTCTTAAGTGAAACTGTGCAAAAAACACTTTACATTTATTACATTAATATCACTGTTGACAAAGCTCCTCTTAGTTAATACAAATACCAACAAGCAGACCATTCTCTTGCACAGTTATCACTTTAAAATTCTAAGCTATCTCAAGTAGGTACGATTTGTTTTGATAATCAGGTACGGAACCAATAGGTACAGCAAACAAAGTGTTCAGCTCAATCAAATAGTAATTAAAGGAAACATCATATCACACTAATGCTCTGGTGAGGAAAGCCAAAAGCAGAATAATGTCATTAACATTAAAATCTAAAATTGACGAAATTGATATAATCCACTTAAAATATAATACGCACATTGATGCTGCACTAGCTAATACCTACACGAGGTTCTAAGTAGTTGAAAATGTAACGCAATTGAGGTATTCTACAAATACATACATAGATGAAAGTTAATTTTAATAAACTACGAGCTCACTGTTCAGATAACTCTAAGTGCATAGTGCCAATAACTGCATGATTTATTAGTTACTTAAATCTTAATAACTAGGTATTTGATAACAAATAGAACACCATTTTTAAGCACGACAAAACATTCATAGTTAAAAATGTAGAGAGACTTACTGAGAAATGTGCTAAATATTCTAAATCTTGAAATTTTTTGCTGATTTACTTATAATATAGATTCATTAGTATCAGATCTGTTGTTATGTTGAGATTTCATTTAATATGTTGATATACAACACTTTGCCTTGATATTCGTTGACATATCTTCGATTTTGTCAGAGATCAGATTGTTTGTTTGTACACTCTACTATAACTAGCACAAAGCATTGAATTTAACGGTATCACATTTTAGCCACATCGTAAATTTTTATTAAGTGACTAACGGATAAGAATCAGCTTCCGAATCGCTTACACCGGTGTCAATAACATTTACCTATAAGTAATTAACTTAATTTTTTGGATTACAAAGAATTCTAATAAAATTCGTGTAAGTTTTATAGCAGAATTGGATAATAAATTTTATATTGTACGAGGAAGAGGATCGTAGTTTCGTGGTCTCATTCAATACTTTGAAAAGTTATAATTGTTGCAAGGGCATCACCATTACAGATTATCTGATTTGCGAGACCATTATCCTCTACCGTACAGGAGTGGGTTGTAGAAGGGACTAGTTAGGAGCGATGGAAATGTATTGCCGTCCACTTGTTGTGGCGTTTGTGCCATATGCGAGTCTCTTGCGACTGGTGTGTGGCTCGTCGGCCTTCGGCGTCCACACTTTGCGTTACGCATACGTATGCGATTACAGCTACATCATCACCGAGAAGATGCACTCTAGGATTTAGGATCGTCGTATTGGTTTTCACAAGGGTAGGCGTGTTATCAATAAAGAACTTATGAAATTCGACGCCTTCCACTAGGTTACCTAGTGCATCAGGATCAAACGCTGTAACGTTAGGGTCACATAATTTGGAATAGGTTTCGTAGTCACCGTTATTGATTGCGTCTATGAGCACTTCAGTTACTTTGATTACTTCTGCTCGGCGCAACGAAGCGTTGCTATCGCCACGAGCTTTTCCAAACGAATCAGCTTTAGTTAACGCTTCATCATCATGCTCTTTAGAAATTACAGTACATGCTCTATCTACACCCTTCTTATCCTTGTCCAGATCATCATCTTCCAATGTTGTGCTGCTGTCGGTCGACTCTTTTACTTGGGACCCATCTCCTTTCTTGTTCACCATAGATTTTCCTGAGAAATTGCGTGTAGCAAGCATGGTTGTCAAGATAGCTCCCTTCAGTTTGCGCCGTGCATTGAATTTCTTCAAGCAGTCCACGGTCTCTTGCCTGTGCATAACAGACGCAACACGTTCGCGGTGGCAAATCCATGGGTGTTTAAGGGCTTCGGAAGCTGTTATTCTCTTGCTTGGATTTACAGTTAACATCTGGTTTATGAGGCTTTTCGCTTCAGGTGTCACCGTATCCCATTCTGGAGATGGGTAATCATAGGCGCCCGCTTTAATTTGACCGTACAGTCGATGCTGATCTTCATCCCAAAATGGAGGGTATCCAACAAGCAAAATGTATAAGATCACACCGCACGCCCAGATATCTACAGGCTTACCATACGGTTCCTTTTTAAGTACTTCAGGTGATAAATAGCCAGGAGTACCGGCAAAACCGAACCACGCTTGTTGGTCGCCTTGTACTTCAATAGCTAATCCAAAATCAGCAAGTTTCACAGCAGCTCCTTTAGCTTTGCTGGCTAGTAAAAGATTTTCTGGTTTTAAGTCTCTATGCACAACTCCATTATGGTGACAATGATGTACAGATTCAAGAATTTGTTGTATACAGTGAGATGCATCAGCTTCAGAGTAAAATTCTCTGGCAACAATATCTTCAAACAGTTCACCACCCGTTACTAAGTCGAATACCAGGTAGTGAAAATGCTCCTCTTGAATAGAATCATGAAGTCTTACGATATTAGGATGCTGAAGTTTTCGGCAAATTCGCGCCTCTCTCTCCAACTTTTGGAAGTCTCTGGCTGAGAGTTTTTTAGTATTTATAATTTTGGCCGCAAATTCATAACCAGTTGATTTTTGCACAGCACGTCGCACGATTGAAAAGGCGCCTTTTCCCAATTCTTCTTTAAGATCATAATTATCAGAAAATCGCGTACTCACACTTTCACGGTTTGGGTTGGACATTTTAACACAGTATACTTACTTCACCAGGTTTTAATCGTTAACTTACTGCGTAAACTTTGAGCACGAACTTCAATATCTGAGTATGTAACTGCAACAAAAAGAAAGATACTTGAGTGTTATTGAAAGAAACTAGTTTTATTTGTCATGTCATGATTGCGTAGTGTAGTTCTATAATTGGATTATTTTAAAAGATGTCAAAAATTGACAGCGATCGGAAGTCTTTATGTTTTAATAATAGGTACGTATACGTATTAAGTGCACAAATAAATATTTTCAAGACAAAGGTATCACAGTGTAACAGATTTGAGAATGTATTTTATTAGATAAACACAAATAAAATTGATTGATGGTACAAATACATAAAACACGTCGATCTTAGAATAATTCTAAGACGTAGGTATTATACCTACAATTTTACATTCTTAGTGCATCATTTATAAAATGAGTTTTATCAACGCATATCGATCTTATGTTCATTTTTTGTGCATTTTATCGTTCCTAACATTTAATGCTTTATAAACCCATGAGTTGGTAGTTACCTACATTATAAACTATAAGCGCTATTTATATTTTCTGTTATATCTTGCTGTTCTTATTCCACTCACGAAATGGTCAGAAAATAGATATTGTCAAGGAGCGGATGAATTTATCCGAATGAAAAACGTCGGCACTATTTTGGTCACTCAAGCTAAATTGAAGTTCTGCATGCTTAATATAAAACTCGTAGATGCCTAGACAATAGTAATCGTGGTCACAAACATAGACTTCTAATATTAACACTACGGCACCGGGATGACATTTAGTTAGCGCAAAATAATCGATACACCATTGTCTCAACACATTCACCAAAATCCCGAGTACATAATAATGTAATCAATTTAATATATCTATTCCGATCACGAGAGAAGTCCCAAACACAAAGTCACAAATAGTTTAAAAATATCACTATTATTAATTTTTTTACTAATAAAATTATCATTACGCGACTTTGGACGATATTCTTAGCGTTACGAACTCGTACGTATGGCCCGCGATGTATTTTTAATGGTACAAATTAAGTTCATCATCCGAATAGAAAGAGAAAATGCTCGCGAAAAGCGTTTAAAAATATCTAATTTACCTATTATGTGCCCATTTTACACAATTCGACAAGATGAAGATCAAAAACGAAGGGCCTGGCCCTACACCACACTCTCCTTCTGCTCCGGACACGAGCTTCGGGGTCAAACTCATAGACATTTGTGTGTTGCCAGGATGGTTAATTTAAAATTATACATTATAACAAATTTCAAAGTAACATTTCTATTAGTAAAGAGTGTATCTACAGTTGTACGTGTCCATTACAAATTTTATAGCTGCCAATGTTTCAGAAATACACCTCCGATTCTTGCAATATAATTATTTTCATCTCTAACATTTTTTTCTTGTGTCCATACTGAGTGTTGTTTCGTAAAATCGATATACTAGCGCAACGCTAAACCAAAGAGAACTGATGAAACTGTAGCCTGCGCCATCTTTTAGGAACCAGATAGAACAAAATTATTCGTTCAGGAACAACATAAAGCTAACTAATTTAAATTGTTAGAATTGTAGTTAGTGAAATATTATAATATTTAGAGACCCATTTTATGACTAAGATGAGGATGAGCCACAAAGGTTACCACTATTTACTGAATAATTACAATCAATGAGATGACAAATTACGTGAACGTTTTATTATTTTAACATAATATATGTAGTGTATGTATTCATATTCATTTTACTTTTGTGCAATATTAATGTAGGTGACATTTATGACAATTATTTACGCACGCACTTATTATATAGTCCTTCCTGTATAATACGTATGATAGATAGTATTCACTGGAGAATTTACTAAGTACCTTAAAATTATGTCATATCCTACTCATGTTATTAATTAAATTAGGCTCTAATTGGCATCTTTTGTTGTTATTATTTTATCACTTACTAGTTGCTGCCCCCGCGGCTTCGCCCGCGTGAACTCTAATTCATTTTCTAAAATAAAAGGATATAGGTAATATAATTTACGAAACCTTTTCTTCGCCTCGAATCCCTATTGTTTTCATCTGTATTGTATTATATGTCACTTCAATTATTATATTTTCAGATGTAGATGTAGATTTGAAAAGTTACTATATGAATCTATGATGTCATTTCGGTGCTTGTGACGAATCCTATAAATTTTTTCATGTTAGACGAATCAATTGATTGCTTATGCTAACCGTCTGCTAAAGGAGCATTATCTGCCTAGCCTTTTCCCTATATGGTTGGGGCCGGCTTCCAGTCTAACCGGATGCAGCTAAAAAACCAGTATTTTACATGGAGCGACTGCTTATCTGACCTCCACAACCCAGTAACTGTGTAATACGATACTCCTTGGTACGACTGATTGTGAGACTTTCGGAGTTCTGACTACCCGTAGCAACTATCAAAGATCTACAAATGACAGCCGGGACCAAACACTTGACGTGCTTTCCGAGGCACGGAGGGATCTCGTTATGTAATGGATGGTCACTCATCCACGGAGCGACCTCGGTAAGCGTAGCTTAACTTTCGATCCATGTGCGGCTGTTATTATTTAGCCACGAAACACCAATAGGGACATATTTTCATAAAATATTGGTGTACTTACATTGTATGTTCAAGCGTACCTAAATAAGCTTTAGAATATGTAGTATAAGCTGACCTCGCATTGTACGGAAAACCTATACAATGCGAGATCAGCATAAACTGGAAATGTATAGCTTGATGTGCAGGCGTGTGTACCTATCCGAAAAAAAAATTAGTACAATGTACAAGTCTTTTTACAACCTTTCCTCCCATAACCTCTAGTCAGATGACAAGTGTGAAAAAACCATCTATAAACCCCACTATATTTCCGCAGCTTCCTATCCTTTTTGATAACTTGGGAACACGTCTGGGTCTTGCCTCGATCTTCTTTTGCAGACAGCAGCCCTGTCGCTCAGCTTTCATCAACATGCTTAATCACTAAACTGACTTCTTCTGTCAAATGACCTGGACGCCAGGTTAAGCTACGCTTGCCAGGGTTGGTCCGTGGATGGGTGACCATCTTTACATATCGAGACTCCTCCGTGCCTCGGAAAGCACGTTAAGCCGTTGGTCCAGGCTGTCATTCGTTGATCTTTGACAGTCGTTATGGGTCGTCAGAAGCCCGAAAGTCTGACAACCGGTTTTACCAAGGGGTATCGTATTACCCAGCTACTGGGTTGTAGAGGTCAGATATGCAGTTGCTCCATGTAAAATACTGGTATTCAGCTGCATCCGGTTAGACTGGAAGCCGACCCCAATATAGTTGGGAAAAGGCCAGGCAGATTGATTGATTGATGTTCAGTTATGAACTGCGATATAATAAAACTCTTTCGAAGAACTGTCTTTTTCCTCAAAGCCATTTCCACATGAAAACAAGTGAAAAAAAAAACAATATTTGATGAGCGCATCGTTAATAGATAATACAGGGGGTTGAGGAGCAGGATATTTTGTCCAAAATATCTCTCATCTTCTATTAGAAATCTATGAAATCATTTCAATATCGGACGTTGAACACATCGTCAACAAGTGACTACTTATGAAAGTAATTAGTAATCCATCATATAGATGTTGCATTGTATAAACTAAGTTCATGAAAAAGTCTAATCAATCATTACTCCGTATGTCGATCAATCGATCATCAGAACATAGAATTATTACGCGTGTTAGCTAGTGTTTCATTGCTATTTGACTTTATTGTATCACATCTATTTTAGGATAGCTAAACAGTTGACGTCAAATTATGTTTTCTCTGTAGATTCTGGCTGGCAGGAATCTAACGGATTGACAGAAGGTACCTGCACTAAATGTCGGTAGAAACCCCTCGTAGTTAGTTGCGGTCACCAGAATGCCAGTAACATCAGAATCCTGTATAGGCAGCATAATGATTGTTTATTCATTTATGGGCTGATTTTTGAATACTCTGAATAACTGATATCTGAAGAATAAATATGACAGTTTGATATATTTTCCGCTGTCGAACCGCAATATTTATTCATCAGATAAAAGTAATTTAATTGAAAAATCAGCCCTAAATAACGAATGGGTTTCTTCCAAGAGCGTTCAGGGGGCCTAAAACGGCCATATTAGAAATATTCCTCTAAAAGCAATTCATTTCCTGAATTTTGACCCAGCTGTCATTAACTATTCGTCTAATTTGACACAAAAGCAATTCATAATATGTGGACCATTTTACGAATCCCCATAGAAAACTGTCAAACAGATGAATTATTTCGTAATATGAATCGCACGCAGATCATATTATAAATTGTCAGTTTGTGACATTTTACGATGATTCATAATATTTTCATATAATGATTCTGCCAAAGTGACCGTTTTAAGCCCCCTGTACCGGTGTTTTGCTATATTAACAATGAATTGGTCATCATTTTTAAATATTCAACAGCTCCTGTCTTTTATGACTTCAAAAATTATCCTTAGTTATTGGACCCTACACATCAGATTTGTACTAAACCCATGCTTGCTTTATGCAAGCATGTTTAAAAAAATACGGCAAAGTTGGTAAGGACCCCTAATAATATGAACCCTTTTATTACCGAGGTTTTAGTTGTTAGTAGTTAGAGCTCAAATACAAATTTTATTTAAATTTGTGTTACTCTAACCGGTTTCCAGTTACTTGGAATACTCCATTAATTTATGACTGAAAAAGCTTAGCAAAGCTAACGTAGTTTTCTTTATTGAAGATTTGGACATTAAAATTCTACTGCGTCCAATTCTATTGATGACTTGATGACCAATTATTTTTCACTGCTTTACTGTGAAAGTTAATTAATTTATATGGAGTCAGTAGAAAACTCATGCACCTATGGCAAATCATAAAAAAAAAGATTATTATCGTTACTGTAATCCTGTTCTTTAAATAATGTGTTACATATTAAAATTCCGGTTGCTTTTGTGTGAGTTTTTCATTATTTCTGATAAGATCTTAAAATTAGTTTCCAGCTTAGATTATACGCATGTTGTTATCGGCCACAAACGGTGTATGACAAAAGTTCGATACCGGTCTCTAACGGCGAATCGGGATGAAAGACCCCCTTGTGAACGGGCTAACTCCACGAGTTGATTCACAAAAATCAAAACTGGTTCGCATCTTGCGCAAGTGCAGGGGGGAACAAACAAGGGCTTTCGGAACGGGCCCTTCCAAAATTCGCCGGTGCACAATGCACCCTCCGTACCATCCCCACGCAAGCACTCTTATTATTACGCGACTCCGGTTCCTGTCCCCATATTGTTCATATTATTTTGGTATTCGCTAGACGCGTTACGAAGTTTTCGTATCTCTGTGCCGTTACTTTTGAAAACTTTACCAATTTCGTAGATATTAGTGTAAATTGTTAGCATAGACTGTCGTCTGAAATCTTAGTTGAAGAATGTTGTTATCTTGGGTTCGAAGCAGTGCAAATTATTCGCTCGAAGGTATTCGATTGGCTCCGTCTTCGATTCTGTCACCTAATATTTGTAGCGAAGGGAAGTATTAAGGTTTCGAACGCTGCGGTCGTCTCAAGTTGCTTTTCTCATGAGTGGACGTGCGTGTAAAATAATAACTTGAGAATAATATGTGTGGTAGGAGCGTCGGACGCACGGCGTGCCGCGTGCAGCGCCCGCACGCCTTTGTAGTGAACGAGTATTATCGATCGTGGACTACTTCGCTATCCGTGAAATGCGTTCTGTGTATTCGGTGTTCGCTTCAATTTGGCGGGAGTCGGGTCACGCGCTAATCTGTATGAGGAGAATTTGGTAAGTTCACGAACATCGTCATAATTACTTTTATTCTTTCATGAACAAATCTATAATGGATTTCAGAGATACTTATACGTTCTGTAATGTCATTGGGTAAATTAATATTTGATTTATTATGATTGGGCATATTTCTGTTGGTTTTGCAGCTAGTGAATGTTCTCCGTTAATGTTCTTCGTAAGAGTTATAGATCATTTTGATTGCGACTGGTAACTTGGGTATCTATAATTTATGAATGCTGCGATGTTGAAGCACAAATACTGGGTGGTACTACTTACCACCTCGTATACCTATGTGCTTCAATATAGTCCTAGACCCAAGTGTCAGTGGTCAAAGCATAAGGTAGATCATTAGGTTGAATATGCACGATTATAAAATCCTACCCGGTAAAATTATATTGCAAAGCTTTACAACGATATTTTTATAAGCTCGCTTGAAACAGGTCAATAAACTCTTGACGCCAAAATTGTTTCGCCAAATAAAAGCATGGTAGTACAAGCGATGTAAAAGAGCTTTGAAAATACAAAAGCAAGCTTTGTTTTCTTTTTAGGGTTCCTTACTTATTTTGTTCTCATCTCATCTTATAGCGACTCAAAGTTATTTTAATTTATTACGCACTCAGTAACTCTCAGTCTCAGGGGACCCAAAGACTAACCAGCGGTAATTTTTCATACATGAAAAGTGGATCTAAATGAGGTCGATTTACATAGGTTGCCTTGCCTTCACGTGCAATAACAAAAATTGTTTTTATAAATCAAGATCACATTAATTACAAATACATACCTAGTACTAAAAACTACAAAATAGGTGAATAATAAGTTGAAGAAATGGTCCCCGTTTATTAAATACTAGGTATTATGAAACGATTTAAGATGAAAAGTAAAAAAAATGGTAATTTTAATTTTCTTTAGGTATATGTTTTGCTAACTAATAGTAATTAACGAACATAGTACAGTCAGATATTTATCATTTCAAGTCCTTGCATTTGTAGAAGAAAATGTATAGTTTCAGCGACTTGGATACCGTTTTAGAGTTGTAATGATGTTTTAGCGTTTCTATTTTACTTCTCTCTAATAATTAATTCAAATTAATGAGGCTATAAACAAGGCTCAAGTTAATTATGCAGCCGAGGTAATGCAAGTCGACTGGAATATTTTAAGCCATAGTTACTTGGGCGTTAACCCACAGAAATGGTGAAAAATATATTCATAAGGGAAAAATTTCTTGGTAAATGCGATGTTTGTCTTTTACTATGTAAATTCACTCCACCAAGTTCTGAAAAATATACGTAATATCTTTCATAGGAACTTCGGTCGATAACAAACCTTTAAATAAATTCTTGTATGTTTTAGGAAACTCGTTTATCTAGCAGGTCGGCCCTATTGATCTAAGAATAAACTGGAACGAATCGTTAGGTAATATTTTTTTGCCTAGAATTGTTGGGAAATCTTTTTGGGGTGCCTCCAGCTTTGTTTGGCATTTGGTTAAAAATGGTAACAAGGAAAAGGGGATTTCTAAAAGCATGCCATAAAAAAATGAAGGTCGAAAAGGAATATATGCATTTTAGAATTTTAAGATGATGCCAGCAAAATATGTTTAGATGTTTGTTCAAAATATGTTTTGATTGTCTTGGAGGTTTAGTTTCTATCTGAGTAATAATTTATTTTTAACCGACTTCTTCAAAAAGGAGGAGGTTCTCAATTCGCCCGTATGTTTTTTTTTTTTTTTTGTTTGGTAGGTAATGCTTCACAGGTGGTCCCATATAAATTTTATTAATTTTGCTTGCGTAGTTTTTGAGTTAGCTTCAATAATAACGTATTTTTCCCACTTTGCTATGTAGATGATATAATTATTTCACTCCGTCACTGTTATTTAGATAACGGTATACGAATTTGTGTGAGGTAGGTACCACAACTAAAAAGTGAAAAATAAAAACCTTTTACAAAAAAAAAACAACCGGCTTCAAAAAACAAACACAAAAAAAGTGAAAAATAACTTTAATTTCGGAAAACGGTGACAAAAAACGAAAATTGAAAAGCAGACACCGACTTCCGAAATTAAAGTTATTTTTCACTTTTTTTGTGTTTGTTTTTTGAAGTCGGTTATATTTGGTGAATGGCATCTCAGAGTGACGCGCGAAATTCAGATATAATATTTTAGACACGAGTAACTGTACGAAGTTACTCGTTTCACGGCATCCTGACAACCACGTTTTCCGAGGGAATGTTAAACAAATTGATATTTATGTAGGTAACTTTAGTACACAGTAAAAATATCTGAAAATGGAATATTAGGTACAGCCACTATCAAAATATTGGCTAAAGTTCGACTTTCCCTAACTATCGATCATTCGCCTAATTCACTTACCTAATCTGTGCACAAATATTTAGGCAATGTGCGTATGTATTTTCATATCGGCTTTCTGAAATGTTCTGTATAACTGGGCAACATTTATGTAACCCAATCACGTTTTCAGGCCGGCTGTACTGGTCGTTAGGTGAGGTTTAGATTTGTGGGTATTTGATGGATATAATAACTTTATCTAATTATGTTTATTGCTACATATATCTGATAGCAACAATACGGTGTATGTAGGAACTAATTTTGCCATGGCATTAGAATGGTAAGCGTTGGCATGAAAAGCAGCTGACCGCTGAAACCATGTGGAAAACGGAAACCATGCGGATGGCGCGCGGTGGCTAGCTTACCGAGACGTGTAGACAACTTGCGTCCGTGTGCGTATAGGACAAAGTGTGCGGAAGCCGCGTGATCGGGGTAGCGCGGCCAACGTCTGCCATCGCTGACGTCATGACCCGCGCTGTGTACCTAACCGCCATTCTAAGCCCATGAAGAAACCTTGTATCTATAGAGATTTATATCATGGCTACTTACTACTCTTTCCATTTTTGCTTTGTTTATATCTACGCATGTTGCCAACAGCAACACATTTGCATATTTTATCGAGAGCATAATGGCAGTTGCTAAATCAATTTTAACACATATGCATGGAATTATTGCAGGCTTCTGAGTTGTTAAACCAGGAACACAACCAGGATAACTCATGTCACACAGATATGGAATGACATACAGTTGCAGAATGAGGCAGACGAGCCTGGTTCAATATAAATGCTAATTTCTAGATTAGATGTTTGCTATGTTTGTATCATCAGTTTAACGACATCTGTTGAAAAAATGCTTTGAATAACGATTCAGTTTCTGCTTGTAATACGTATATAAAATCTAGCATTCATAAAATTTGCAAGAATCAAATTGTTCTCATTCACTAGTGATATTTAAGATGTTCCAATTATATCATATTCCACGCCTATGAGAAACTTGCGCCAGCCTTAGATCTAGGCAGATTTATGTTGAGAACATTTCTGTATTTCTTGAATATATTGGTTATTTGATATTCTATAGTTGTGTTAGTACTTGAAACACAGTTGTATGCGTAGGGCGGTTGGTCGACATCGGATACTGCTGTAGCTCCGGTTACACACAATCCCTTGCTTATTATTGCACGCTACTCAGCAGTCGATTTCAACTACGTTCAATAACAATTACCAAATAAAAGAAAATGGACGATCGTCTTTGTAGATCTATCGAAGCTCGTTTTCAGTATTCCAGTACGTTTGTCGGAAATTACCACAAAGCTTTAATAATGAAGATAGGAATAAAATTGAAAGTTTCCCTTTACGTGATCAAAATCCGAATACGATAAAACAAGATAGGAGCAGCGCAGACGTTCGACTAGCTCTGCATGCAAGTCTTACCAACAGATTTGTGTTTGAATTATTCATCTATTGTTTCAAGCTTCTCTGTTTGAATAGCATATTCTTTTATATACAAGTAAAAATCTTCTTCTAGACCGTAAGTTTTATTTGATTAAATATAAAAGATTTTAGCTTTTATGAAAAGCTTATCATCACCTAGTGCTCTACTTTACTACTGCCAGCAGTATGTATATGTTTTTATTGTGAGTATTAGCTACAATATCCAGATATTGCAGCTAATACTCACAATAAAAACACACAGTAAATTAGTATAAAATAATAAAAAAGATATATTACAAACAATCAGTTAGGTACCCTTCGTTCTGTCTGAACCCACAAATTTTGTAGAATTATGTAAATGTGACATGATTTACGGAGATTTTCGGTTGCAGGATTTGGTACGAGTTTCGCACTACTAATCTGAGACCTCTCACTTATGTATAGGCTTAATATATGCCTATACATAAGTGAGAGGTCTATTGAGATTGGATCATAGAATTCTTAACATGATTGCCTTTTTAAATGAGAAGTAAGTAAGAAATTTCCATGTATTGTCGGCAATATTGAATCCCAATAAGCATTCGAAAGAAATTCTATTATCGAAATGTATGTGCCTTTGGATTCGTAAAATTCTAGACCGTTTCTTTTATATTGAGGAATTCCTCGTTCACGTTATTGTCCCATATACAAATCGTTCACGATATTCCAGATGGGCCTGGGGATTTATTGTTTTATTTGCGACAGACCTTCATAAAGTTTATGTTCTGAATAAGTAATACATATATGTAAGCAAATATATATTATTTTATGTATGGTACCAATTGTTAAAAGAAAGGAGTTGGGAATAGATAAAGGTGAAAATTTAATATAAGTACGATGGCTTCATTAAAACAATGTACCTACTGATATGAAGTTGTGTGGAGCTTTTGGCTTCCGCCGTCTGCGCTTTACCTTTTAATGATCCCGCTTGGCTGACGTTAATCCTTATTTTAAACGAGTTTCACAGGAGCGAATGGCGGATATGTTTTATAGAATATTTTTATGAGGCTTTATATCACGATCATTGGTTCCGAAGCGAATATAAACGGTAATGTGATCAATGCCTCTTCACATTTTCCTCAAAGTTAAAATTAATGTCAATCCCGGCTTCGCGGGGTCGGAACCCTCCGGCAACGATACACAGCGCATTTTTAGGAAAGACGTTATTAGAAGGCTGTATAAAAAGGTTTGTAAAAAAGTTGGGATATTTGGGATTTAGAATTTGTGTGCAAATAATGAAAAAGATAGAGGAGACATACTAATCCTAGTCATAAACTTAAATGAAAACCGTGGAAAACATTCGTTTATGTGTTTTTATTAACTAAGTACGTTTACTTATAAAGGATTTTATAAAAAAGCGACCGTGCTGTAACAGTGTTTTTATTTTCCAAGTAAATAAAGACGCAAACAAGGAGAGCCATGATGAAATTCGCAGTGCCGTCCGTGCGTGCCTTATCTACCAATGTGGAGGCTTTTACCTCCTCAGTGCCTACCCCTTCCAACGAGCTTAGATGTATTTTTAACCCCCGACAGAAAAAGAGGGGTGTTATAAGTTTAACGTGTGTATCTGTGTGTCTGTGTATCTGTGTATCCGTGTGTCTGTCTGCGCCATCGTACCTGCCAAACGGCTGAACCGATTTTGATTTTTTTGGTTTTGTTTGAAAGGTGACTTGATCGAGAGTGTTCTTAGCTATGATTCAAGAAAATCGATTCAGCCGTTTGAAGATTATCAGCTCTTTTCTAGTTGATGAATGGATGTGAGCATCTTCCACAGGTCTAATCTATTGGAAATTTAGAATTTTCTTATTTCAATGATATGAAAAGAATATAGTAACCTTGAGCTGATGCTGCAGCATCACCTGGAATTTGCAGGATACCCAACTCCCTCACCAACTTACAGCAGAGGTATCGTATTTGGACTCAATGGAAAGGTCTCAACAAATAAGTTACAGATAGATGGTGATCAGAGCCTAATGATGGAGTAGGAAAGATAAACGAAAGTAAATTAGTAACAAGCTTCACTGTAGAAAAAATACGTACAGCTACGCAGATTTCGGCGAGGTACGTGTTGATCGTAGCATTTCTACTAATAATATAATATAAAATTTAAAAAGCTGGAAATAAAAATTAAATTTAAAATTTAAAAAACCTCCGACAAAAACAAAGCATCTAAAAAGTAAAAAAATAATATTTAATGGCCCTTTAAGTTTAACATAAATGTTGTAGGTAATATTTTGATCCAAGCGTCGTCGACGGCTAATGAAAATAGGAAGTTAACAGCAGCTATCCTTTCTACAACAGCATACATTCATTATTCCTAGTATGTGTTGGCGTTTGTATTAGCCGTTTGTATTATTTAAAGGGCCATTAAATATAATTTTTTTACTTTTTAGATGCTTTGTTTTTGTAATTATTTTTATTTTGCTTCAGCTATCCTTTCTACAACAGCATACATTCATTATTCCTAGTATGTGTTGGCGTTTGTATTAGCCGTTTGTATTATTTAAAGGGCCATTAAAAATAATTTTTTTACTTTTTAGATGCTTTGTTTTTGTAATTATTTTTATTTTGCTTTTAAAGGCATTGTTGGGCTTAGTGTTGCTATAATATAGATCTCATCGTAATATAGTTATAAAAGGATCTTTGGTGTACGTATCAAAGTACTTTGGATATGTAAAAAAATAGTAAAAAGCGAGTTCTACATGAAGTGATTACAATTTCAAAGGGAAATGTGAAACGAAGGGGCGGAAAACGTGTGCTCTAGGGGGCCGATGACCCGCACTGGGACCTCTATGGTGGATAGATGCGGAATTGCGTTTAATATTGGAGATTCCGTCCTCTTCACGAGCTTCATGTTCACTTTAGTCTCAAAAGAAAGGTCAGGGGGTTGAATTTTAGGTATTCACTTATTCAAACCAGCTTTTCTTATTTCGACTCTTCTAAGCAAATAAAAGTGAGTGTCACATTTACTAAACACGATAACCATATTCGTACCTAATGTAAAATATACGTAACAATGTCAGTAAATATACTTAGAATTCGACAGCATTTATTTATTTAGAAAAATAGGTTCAGTATCCGAATAATGTCACACAAATGCGACGTCTAATCTTTAGCAGTCTCCAGTTCTTTCGTTTCGTGCAAATCTAATACCCCATATTTATGAGTCTAGCTTTAAGATAATATTAAACAAGTCACTGCCCTGCGAATGTGTAATACTGGATCTGGAATGTCGTAAGATGTTTTATGTAGATGGGTGACGAATGTTAGGGTCGCAGACAGCGTGACGCCAACGGTTGACCTTTTCATCTTACGATCGAGACCACTTTAATAACACCAAATTATTATACCAAGCACGTACAGCTGACATCACGTCGAATAAAAAGTCTAAAATATTGAAAAATAATATAAATTCATGTCCCCTACCAAAGAAAACCCGATTTTATTACTTCGTTTATTTGAAAAAGAAAACCTTTGCGAACTTAATCGTTTTCCGAAGGCCTTTGAATCGGAAAGATGCTGGGGTATAGATAGTATGGATGTATTTGTAAAACACCACCAATTTGACTTAAACCCGAGCCAATAATTGCTTAATCGCGCCGATCAAATACCTCCATCAAGAAGGTCTTTGATTCCTTGTGTTTGGAAACGGCTGTTTAACATCGATTTTCTTTGATTCAAGTATGTGTTAGAGTTTCATGTCAGTTTCAAAATGAAATTTAAAAAGTTAAATAATGTTTTTCTTTCAAAATTCGTTTTTCTTTTATAATCCTTTCTGTTTTTATTTGAAACTGCATCTAATATGTAGCCCTGTTTATAAATTCCAAGCTAACTAGTAGCAAGTTTCAACTTGAAACACTTGTGCTATAAAACATAAACGTACTTACTTAGTTTAAAATGAAATGGTGAGTAATTTTTCCACGTTATATTTTCATTTTCATGCTGCTTCAGTATTATAATAATAGCCCATAAATTGTAGCGTTAGTAGCCTTATTGTTATTTGTTGTTTGCTTATGTAACAGTAGCTATATGCTTGCTTATTCCACCTATATATTTACAATAAGAGGTTTCGGTGCTTATATTTAAGACGCCATAAAGTGCAGATCAATATTACGTCTGTAGCCGGTCGTAAACTCTAGCAATCATGCCAAGTGTAACGTATCAAACGTTTGTTGAACTATACATATGTAGGGCTTCAGCGACAAGGGAAATATTTAGCTTGTGTATCAAATGTACCAGTAATATTGTTCGGCTCAGTTTAATCCTTGACGAGCCACGTGAACATTAGTATTATCGTTTGAATTTCAAGTAGATTTTCAGGAATTAAGTATGTATGTCTTTGTGCCAACTATGTTGGGGTCGGCTGCCAGTCTAACCGGATGCAGCTGAATAACAGTTTTTTATATAGAGTGACTGCCTATCTGACCTCCACAACCCAGTTACTGGGTAATAAGATACCCCTTCTGACTACCCGTAACGACTATCACAGATCTACGAATGACAGCCGGACCAACGGCTTAACGTGCTTTCCGGGCCACAGAGGGGTTTTGGTATGTAAAGATGGTAACCCATCCACCGACCAACCCCGGCCAGTGTAGCTTAAACTGATCGATCGACCCTTTTGGCTATTTTTACTTAGCGACAAGAGTTATGTATTTGCAATATCAATATATGAAGTAAATGTATTTGTTAAAACAAATATCTCCCTATATGAAATAGCTTTTAAAAGCAAATATAGGAAACTACGCGATAAAAATAAGTTAGAGCTTAAAATACCACATGCAAGTACGGCTTTAATGAGAAAAAGCTTTTTTTGTATGGCTCAAAGAATATTTAATAAGCTACCTAGCTCAATTAAAAGTCAAAATTTAGTAAACTTCAAGAATAAATTACGTGCCTTATTAATAAAGAAATGTTACTATTGCCTCAGTGATTATTTTGATGACAATTCTTTGACATAATATTATTTGTATACTCGTAACGTATAAATGCATGACACACTATATTATATGCATGACGACTCTAATGTTATAGTGATTCTGTGGATAATGTTAATTTAAAATATTTTTCTTAACAGTAACATATTGACATTATAATTATTTATTTTTGACATTATTGCATTTCATTAAGTATTTTTATTACCTGACAAAACCATTATTGCTTTTCTATTTAATTATTATTTTTTCACTTTTTTATTGACATTACTACTGAGTTATTTTAAATGAATTTTAGTGATTGGCAAAAGCCTTCCATACACGTATATTTGTACGCCAAATGGCAAAACATAGACTCTAAGAAACTATTATAAAACAACTGTAACATCTTGCACACTACTGTAACCTATGTTTACAAATAAAGAATATTGATTGATTGATTGATCAAATTATCATGTAATAATATGACAACTATTTGCGAAGGTTCATCCCGATTTACAATAAATAAGATTTTGTATACACAACTCACAAAAAGCAAAATATCATCGGCAAAAAATTCCAATTCTACTATGATTTCATTTTCTTCTGATATTGCTTATTTGTATCTTTTCTTGTAATAAGTTCCTCGGTTGGGGCTTGGTTGGTAGCGAGAACGCAAAGCGGCGGGGCGTAGGTCGATGAAAGTTATTTAATAACAAGGAACACCCAGTCTTAGCAATGTAGTTCACCACCACGTGACCTGCCTACTTAATGTCTATTATTGTCTGGTGTTCATTATGTAGGTAAGTTGATTTATCGAACGATTTGCGCTTGAATGCTTGATAGATTATGCCTACATCGTAATTCGGAGTAAGATATTGCGTGGGTAGTTTCAAACGGTACACGAATGTTCAGTTTAATTAAAAGTTTTCGATTCCAGTTTCAAAATGTTTAGCTCAAATATTTGTTGCTACAGTCACATCTTGGTGTATTTTTATAAGGAAAATAAAAAAAATGGGCTCGCTTTTTCCTTTTTAACGTCGCACGACTTCGGGTTGAAAAAAGAAACAGAGACTCTTCTAGTTTCTGGAGTGTAATTGAGTTGAACCCCTATAAAAGAATTATTTTCCGTTTTCGTTTTAAGTGAAATCGAAAACACTCATTTAGTCGTTCATATTTTTTCGGAACGATCGCGGATGTTATTTACTTTATTGATGGATTTCGAATGTTTGATAGAATCATATTTATAATGGGGACGTGTTTTCGAGGGAGATGGCTGTAGAAATCACCCAATGTTAAAATTCATCTACATTTTCCGATTCAATATTGGGTTTCAGTTAGGTTTTAGTGGTGTTTTCTTAATTAATAGTAGACGACTTAAGATTCAAATTAATGGAACAACTTAAAACAAACCAGAGTTTTAACAAAGTTACTTATGTTTTCAGAGTTTCCGTATAAAAACAGATCTGTTTTTTTGCCAAATATACCGCGCCCTTTGGCTCAAGAAGCACATAAAAATAAACCATGTTATAACTACTAACACATAAGTGTACTTGCGGATTCTTTTGTTCTTTGTCGTTCTTTCATGTCTTGGAAATGTCAAAGTAGCTTTTAGGGAAAAAATTCATTCATTTAGATTTTGTAGCATTACAAGGTCGTTTAATTTGGGCAACAAACAGTCGATTATCCCTTCTAGTGGCGATCATCAGATACATACTTATGAATGTAATAGGTATGCAAAAATAAAACCTCCTGCTTCATACAAAAGTGCAAACGCGGGGAAATGTATGGAAGTATGGAATAGCTTTTTTTTTATAACCGACGAAATTTTTAACGCCGGGTTCCCAGAATCATGTACTGAATCCATGGTTACCTACAGTTTGCGCGGCGATTGCCCTGCCGCCCGGTATGTTCAGCAAAGTTCGCGTTGCAGTACATTACCTATCTTTTTTCATGACATTGTCATTATGAATTACTCAGCAATCAAAATGAGTAGTTAATTCTTTTTTTATCTGATCCTCAACAGTGCTTTTTACTAACCTGAGCACAACAAGATTTATGGCGTTGGTAGACATTGGTAGGTTACGACCCGATAGTCAAGGTTTTCCAACAATTATCGTGATGCCAATGACAAGACTTTATAAATGATTAAGCTTTTATTGGAAAAAAAGAAGGTCTTCAGTAAAATAAGTAATCGAATTACTGAACGAAATATACCTAGTACATACCTACCTGAGCTTACCTACTATACTACTAGTACTCGTAGGTACATACCTACGAGTACTACGATTGACGATCTGACTGTTTTGACAATGATAATAAGTAACGCCAATGTTATTTGTACCATACAGTTAGGGTAGGTACAATATTCAGCAATCGAATAAAGTAAACACAAAGTAACGTTCGTAACGTTATCCATAAAATAGCATAGGTAATTAACTGATCAAACACATTTCGTATCATTAGATGACTCACTTACCTGATACACGGACAGCTAATAGCTTTCATTTATGTAATTTTTCCGGGATCCGACATTAAATTGAATGAAATCTTGATTAATTGAATTAAAAACAAATAAGCAATTCAACGTTTGAAATATACGCATAATATATGATAAACTTTCCGCCCCTGTTGTTTCCACTCAGGTGTTGAGTTTAGTAAAAATATTTCTAGTACGTTCACTCGTCTTCGCCCTGTAAGGGATGTATCTTCCAAATATCATGTTTCTTCTATCTTCAGTGGTTTAGGACAAACGCTCTGGCAATCAGTCAGTCCCGAAATAGTTTTGTGCAAATTTTAAGAATGATCATAAGATTGAACCGGATTCAGAAAAGCCTGATAGTGAAATGGAACCAACAGGTCTTTAATCACCGATGAAAGCGGATGTTTACTGCGAAACTCTTAAAACAGTCGACAAAGTACTCATTACTCTTATTGTAGCCAATAAATTGTCAGTAACATAAACACAAAGCAACACCTTTCCTTTAGGAAATGATACTCTATAAGGTTTATTGAAGCTTGAATCAACGGCGAAAGAAAATAAACTATAACATTTTGTGCCGCGCATTTTTATTTTCTACAGAATGCACTGGGTAAATTTTCTGTCATAGTAGATTTTATTGCTTGTATTCTTGGTATTTTTCAGATTCCGTTGACCGTTATGTAGGGTGCCAGTTATTTCTGTACTAGACTTTTCAACATTAATACTTTGAAGGTCTAATGGGGCTTTGATAGTGTCTATTTCTTTGTCTCTAATAGGTTCCCCGTTAAAGTCAACTTTGCTGTTGTGTGCTTCGATGCATTTCTAATTAAAGGTCCTATTTATTGTCCTAATAGGCACTGGCTTCTGGGCAGTCGGCCCGCTAACATATTTTCTGACTGTTGAATCTTTCTACAAAAGCTTGGGCACTTCTGGCTTGCTCGCTCGTGCCGACGCGAAAAAGAGACGAACGGTCCAAACTTTTTTTCTCATTAAAGCCTTAACTTCATTTAAAGCTTTTGCAACATTAAAATAATCCAACTAAGGCTTATGCCACACAGTAATGAGATAAAACGTGCGGTAAACGGAATTTGTGCATCAGGCATGAGCGTGGCGCCGCGCCGGCTGGTACGGCTGTGTTTGCATTAAGCCATTTACCTTTATTAGTATTAATTTAGCAGAAGCGAGTTGCAACTCGGCGCCTGTCTGCCTCACAGAACTGGGTCAATGACAAGCCCGCCGAGAATAGAACCGACGCTTTAGGGGTGGATGAGCTCTATTGTTACCCCGGCGCTGCTGACAACTAGAGATGCCTCGTTCCACCAATATAATTATCATTTCCACTCGTAGTCACACTTCGTCTAGCCTACAATACTGCGGTTCGTGTAGCGATTTCAGGATAGACTGGGACTGTGGGTTATAAATAAAACTCCCCAGCCTTTTTTCAAACCGGTTCCGCCTACCTTTGCAACATGTTTTCTTTAATACGAGGGGTGTCTAAGTGGAAAGAGTTATCGCCCATTTAAGGCATGACCTCAGCTAGACACCTAGTAGAACAATCGATCTGCGCAGTAGCCACATGTTACTTAATACCTAGTTACTTAGTAGCCAATTAGCCAGCATCTAACTATAACTCTAACTAACTAACTATAACTCGTACTTCCACTATCAATAATTATTGCTTCATGGCTAAACACTATCTTCTACAAGGTCACTGCCATAAAAATCTAGTTATGATCGTGTCGCATTTTCCACTACAAAGGTGCGCCGAAATGGAGTTGGTCAAATTAAAACGAGGCACGACGCCGGAATGTATCTACTTTCCTTTTGGGAATAGACCCAGCTCCGTTTTTATCTATAAGTACATAATTTTATTTATTATGACAGTTTTCTTTTATACTGTTTATATATAACTCAAGTTATTGTAGAACATACCTATATATTTAACGTTGATGTAACAAAATAGCTTTGTACTTACTTTTTAAGCAGGTAATTTTTTTTCGGTTGGCTTTTCGATACACCGTCAATCTTTTGAAGCTTTTGTCCTTCGGCTTCTGTAAAGTAAATTAATTAAAAACTTTAGTAATAAGTATTCCTTAGATCTTATAAGAGATGTTTAATGAATTATCCCTTGGAACAAGGATATTTGTTGATGAATGTCTAATGAAGGAATTTATAATTATGTAGGTATTCGTATTTTAAAACAGATAGATATACCTACTAACTAAGAAAGTAGGAACGTAGGTAAAATAGGCGCTCCACAGAGAAATGGAAACGTACAAAATAACAACCACCATATTTTTGTCTTATTATCTTTAATTTGCTCTTCTTCCTACCTATGTAATTTCTCTTGGGAAAACATACGAATATAACTACAAATAAAGGAAGCTGCTGTAAGACCTTGATGAGAGGAATTTGGTAAAGTAATTGTGGAATACTGAAGAATATGGTGAACAAATTATGTTTGTGTGCTTAACTAGATGTAGATAACGATATTATGATGAACTTATACACATACTACACATAATGAACTTTAGCATTGAAAACCTTGTTTACTTATAAAATATTATGCTTACATGATCAAGTGTTCTGCCAGTTCTATAAGCGAATTCTAGACGTATTTTCGTTTCAATGTGTTCACGTTATAACCCCCAACCCACAGTACCTGTGTAATTTAATTTACATACAGAGATGGAGCGAGCACTGATCAAGTTTGCTTACTCCGTGTTTTCTACCGTAAAATTCTCTACTTGTCTATGTACTACTTATCTATCTCTTCTAAAAATGTAGTAAGATTGTTTTGGGAATATGTTGGTAATAAGTTGTAAGGTAGGTACATCGTAAAAGCACGTGCATGGAATACTGATAAAAAGAAGAAAATGTTTTATGTTAGTACGAATTTAAGTAACCTTGTCTTATAATGAACATTTTATACAAATAGGTAGTGATTATATTTTATTTTCATGTTGATATAATATTTAGTAGGTTCAGGGCCTAACGTTCGCCAAGGGCGGTTCTAGAACACGTAGATGTTACTAACGGACTACGGACTGGCTACTTGGCATATAAATTTTATTGTAGGTAGGTACTATAAAGCCGTTTCGCTGAAGTAAGAATTTCGAAGGTGTAAAATGTTGTTTATTCATGATGCTTTACTGTAAAATAGGTTAACCCCGTCTCAACAATATTCTTATAACTGTGCTTTGAGCAACCTAGGTAGGTACCTACAGCTTAACACAGTGCAAAATCAAAGTATACCTACCAAAGTCAAACACATTGGTTTAAAAAAATAATCGTTGTTTATTCGTGTCGCGTACTGTCTAAAACATTATAAAAGAAGCTGCGCAAAAAATTGATCACCTACTATGTACAACACGAGTTTGATCAGGCCTGCGCTGCGGTCTGTGGAAATTAGTGTTTCGAGTTTAAGGACTTGCCTTTTCAACTCTCTATTATTATCAAATAATAGGAAATATTATTATTAATTATTTTTAATTGGTTATTTGTGCCCTAAAATTTGTAAGCTGCCAATTTTATCAAAACTCACGGACGCTGTCAAAACCCTCTAAAAAGCTATCCAGCTATCAATAAACGAAATTATGAATGACTACGGCGACCTTAAACCAAGTTACGCGATCTATGCAAACAGAAGAAAATCAAAGAATATCTACGTTAGGTATCTACCGGATTTCTACAGGATCGGATATTCCATTGAACAACTGCAATTACAAAAGTTTGATAACTAGGAAAGTTAAAGCTATCTAGTATTTCAGTCCGTATTGTTATCTAATTAGTTTCTAGGTATTTTGTGAGACTACCTGTAGGTACCTATACCATAGAACATTGCTAATTATCTCGGAATGAAACAGACTTCGCCCAGAGATTTAAATAGCGGGGTAAATAATAGGTGATATTAGGTTTAAAAAATGTAGTAAATCAATTTGTCGGATTTTATCTACGTAATGACTGTTTCTGATTTTCGTTTTAGTAATCAGAGCTAGCTATCAAAATGAATAAATCATGCAATGTGGGGAATAATGGATTTATCAATAGCTTAATCCTAACTAATATTATAAATGCGAAAGTGAGTTTGTTTGTTTGTTTGATACGCTTTCACGCTAAAACGGCTCAACGAATTTAAATGAAATTTGGCACAGTGGTAGACCATGACCTGGAATAGGACATAGGATACTTTTTATCCCGATATTCCCGCGGGATCGAGACACGCGGGTGAAACCGCGGGGCGCAGCTAGTTTCTCATAATTTGCTTTTACGCAAGATAGAATACTCCAATCAAACAAAAACAAAGTTTTGAACGCGTAATTGGAGTTGTGTCGGTCGGTCCTCCATAACATTTATTTTAACGTGGTCTTTAACATTGATCGGCTACATTGCGCAATCTACTGTGAAATTAAACCTGTAAATGTGTGTTTGCTTTATGTATTTTTTTATCTGCCATATAATGTCGCTTGCAGGCACTATAAAAAAATTCCCATCATTGAAAAACTCATGTTATCAATATACCTATCAAATTAGATACATTATCTTTTTGTAGTCGGTCATACATAGGTACGACAATAAGGACTGTGCACATCATTGCACTTGTGTCGTTTTAATTACCTTTACCTACTGCGACAAATAATGAGAAAGGAAAAGGAAACTGAAAAAGAGGCTCATTTTTATATAAAAGTATGCAACATCCAAAAATATTGAAAAGGCTCATTAATTTAAAAAAGCGTTCATCATTCATTTTTAAAGAACCAGTTAATCCATAATATATTTCACATTAGTTTATTTTTCCCTTATAAAACACTATAAAATATGTACTTACCTATAACAATATTATGAAACTATTTAGTTTTAGTGACGTCAGTTACACCTCAGTCCTTCAGCTCGCCATCATCCACCCCTTTATTCGCCCTTGTCAAATCCTGTCATGGACAGAATAGTTGGGTTTGAGAGCAAATTGTTTAACTATTGCTACAAATTATTGGCCTGATTACTTCACATTGTTAAATTCACTGTTTGTACATATACAAAAACAATAACATTGTGTTTAGAATCTTAGTAATAAATTCTACCTAAACAAACAGAAATGGATCCCTGTTCGCTATAAAGATTATTCTACGAAATTGCAGACTTATTTCGGTTTCATAGGTAGTACCTGTAACAATTCCGTTACTTTGCAGATTGCTTTTGCAAGAATTCGTGAAACTCCTTGAATTTGTGAGTCAAACAAGCTTCGTGTTTAGTTATGAATTGATGTTGGACCATTTCGCAGCCGTCGACACGAGGTGAGAACGTGGTCGAAGTGTGAAAGTTTAACGACATCAAATATTTACAAATTTCCTATCCGAACTGGGGAGCAGACGCACTCGCTCCGTTTCACCTTAATTTATGCTGCAATTTGCAATATTACCATATCCACCAGGCTTCTACCTAAAATTGCATAATAATACATATTTGTTTTGTAGCTTGTTTTTCAATAGGTAGTAGATCTACCCAACGTAGGTACCTCAGCAGCTTATAGCTGCTCGCATCGTAAAAATAACAAGTCGATTGTAATCAAGGAAAGTTTTGTATTGCCTCTCACAAGTTTTATAAAATGGCGTCGCATGAACTTCTTAGATCTCGTAAGCTCGGCAGTCGGAGGACTTGGCTAAGTAGTTTTTGGTAAAGTTCCACAATAAAATACTGGGTAATAAATGAAGTTCCGAACGGACGTAAATGTCAATTAGGCTGCTAATAAGAGTAATAAGTAGGCTGGCCCGTATAACGTAGGTAATTATCGATATTCATTGCTCATTTAACTGCTTGCTGAAGCGGGTAAATATGAATTTCATAGTATAATCTATAGAATTACGTTTTTTGGTTTGTCACATATAAAAGTAAACTTCTTTACTTTCAGTGAATTAAAGAAATTTGTTGAAGCTTTCACTGGCTGAAAAATGAAAGTTAGGTAATAAACGTCTTTGTACAATGAGATACGTTCTTATATATAATTAAAATGCTAATGTCTCTGTGAAATACAGTACCTTTGTTTGTTTAATTAAGGCTGTACTTAAATACGTACTCGCACCTACTTATCGTCCGGACAGTAACTTTGTTAGCGGAGGAACGCGGTGGAACATACTTGTGTTTGTGGTTTGTCAAAGGTAAACTTTCGAAAACCCTTACGTAACTCTACCACCGAATCGTAAAAATGTTCCTCTTCTAAATCTAATGAGCCGTGCCAGCGTAATGTTATTTAGTACTGAAAGGTAAAATAATGAGTGGAAGAATCGAGCTTCATTTGTGTTTCATGTTATTTTTTTTACCTTGTCGCTATGTGTAGTGGTATTGACGATTTAGTGAAAAGCTTGATACTGCTGATAAAGATTATTGCCCTAATAATGAAATCGGAAAAACTGACCTTTGTAAAGTTTTCCGTTTCATTACTTAAACGAATATCGTCCAATTTCTGTTGTTTCAACCAGTTTCTTCAACACAAGCCTTCTTGAAGCAGGAAGGCTATCTCGTGGCTTTAGAGTACTTCAGGCAGACGATCGAGATCGACATTTGCCATTTCAGAATTCTAGAGATAAGAGCGAGGCAGAGTTATAAAATGGCGTAATGCTAGAGCGAGAGATAAAACGTAGCCACAGCTCTGGAGGGCGTTGCGGTCTGACCGGAGATTAGCGTGAATTGTCAGTCGTTAGGCGTATTATTTTATCTTTCAGTGCTAATAATATTCAACTACTATAGGCTAAGAATGGCCATGATTATATTAAAATTCACAGACTGTAGACATACGGATTGGCAGCCTAAAACTTTCATTACGTGGGCTGTTTTCTCTTTCAACTTTTCGTTACTAAACTTTCAGTCAAGGGCCAAGAGTGCCATTTACATATTCTAATACTTCTAGACAATTTGGTTCCCTTTTATCGGTTAAGTAGAAATACTTACTCAATTCAGAAGGCAATTTTGCGAGCAATTATTGTGTTAACTGTTTACGTGAGCGAACTTCGTTATTATTGATTTAGGTATTCGACGTGGCTTAGTTTGAGGGAGTGATAAAATAAATGAACTTGGTTTTTGACACTGCCTGTCTAAAGGGCATGTCGGAAATGTTTCGATATGTATGAATATTTCATTGCAAAGGGACATTTAAAATGTATTTAACTTCACTGAAAGCTCGCGGTGAAGGAAGAGGGAATTCAGCGACAAAATTATTTCAGTCTCTATAGAGTTTCTCCTTTTTATGTGTTTCGCAGTAGCTTGTCTAACATTTCTAAAACTTATCCATCGTTTTATCTAAAACCCGTCGTCTTTCAGTGACCTCACTCACATTTTCTATGCCTTCGACAGCGACACGCTGTATGACCGAATGGTAAAAACCTAAAAACATGAATTTTAAAAATCTTAAATAGATATTTGTGACGAAAGTAGGTAAGTTTTTTTTCTTTTAATTTTGTCGGGTCTTGCTCACTATGGATTCAAGGGAGGTGATGCTGATCAGGCGACGTTGAGGACACACTTAATTAAATTTCCAATTTATTTCCTAGATGTTTTTCCCCTCCTTGTTCATTTTCGTTATAATTTTCTTGTATGATTAGTTTTTACTTGTAAACATGATCTTGTCCAAGTTACTAAATTGAAGTTGGTAACAACATACATTTCCAATAGTCTAGACAAAAGGTAGTTGTTACAAGCTATACAGGTATTTTTTTTGTGTCAGCGTCCTACCGTATTGTGTCGTGAGGAGGGGCTACCGAGAACGTTCCTAAATAAATAACGTTATCGAACAGTAGGTACAGCGCACTAGACCGATCACCGAACGAAATACATCCCGGGGTGGGCCGCCTGTTTTTCTTATCGATCGTACAACGTGTAAACCTAGTAAAATATATTTTTTAAACTAAAAAATCTTAAAAAACGAGAAAATAAACAACATGAACAGAGAATTTAGGAAATGTAAATTTTGTTACACTATGCTGGATAAAATAAAGTTGGTCTAAACATATAGATGGATACATTACCAAATACAGTGAAAGAAGAAATAGTGGCAAAAAGGGTTATCGCGGAAAGCAGAATACGGTTAGCGACTATTCCAGTATAATGATGGCCATCGCCCGCTTACTTGCGTCAATTTTCTCTCTTGACATTCCACTTGGCTCTGTGCCAATATGCTTGGCTGTATCTCTAAATTACTATGACTTCAAAATAGTCAACTGGCTAAGAAAGCACCATTCACAAAACTAAGTCACCGACTTAATTCTTTTTCATTAAATTAAAAACTTGTCGCGTAATGGCCGTAGTCTCACGGCAATTTGACGCCGGCGACACTTAAAGCTAATTAAGCTTAGAATGACTGTCCGTGCCCTATCGACAATATCAGTACCTACACTTACTAGCTGCTTATTTTAAAAGAAAAGATTTTCCTAAAAGGTTTCCTTTATGTACAGCTTATTTGTAATCGACACTCTTCTAACATTTTATGTGAATATGTAATGACTCCTCAGAGGCCGATGCTGACTTTCAGAAAGAACTTTCAAACGTTTCTATTATGAAAGCTTAAATTGCACTAAAGTCGCGAACCATGAAGCGAAAAGTTTCAGTTAAATAGAGTGCCGCGTTCTTCTTTTGCAGTTATTTCCTAGTCAGAACGAAAAAATGTTTTTAAGAAATATTATGAGCTCGGAAGGCTTCGTGCTTCGTAATGTGGCGCGGCTCTAGTGTCAGTTTAATGCAGGTAAATTAATTTTTGTCGGGGTATGTGTTTCAGTCGGTTACTTTATTAGGTCACACACAGGTCGGTGTCGTGTGGACAAGTCGATAAAGGGTAGGTGTGTATCCCACGTTAGTAGCGGCCATTATACCTCTCTGTTATGTTTATTTTGTTTACATTGTCCCATTATTCCCGCTTATGTACCGTTCGCCTGTTTTGATACATCCCCGCTAAAAATAGCTGTTTTTATTCAGTAATTGTGTCGCGTTGACGTGAAATTCAATTACCTACAACACAGAATCACCTAGGCGAGAATAATCTATCGTTTATCAATTTGTATCCATTATCTTGGAGCCGACTCTGGATCGTCGTTCTTGTCTTGTCGCTACATTATGACAGACCTTTGTTAAGGTTTGCTATAGTAGAATTATATTGAAGATTCTTTTTTCTCCCTCTGCTATTGATTCGAGAGACTTACTTACTAACTTTAAGAGGACTTTGCGGCTTTATCTTTTTTTTTCTTTCTGAAACAAAAACTTTACCCACACTCATGTCAGAAATATCTACCTACATATCAATCAAAAGTACAAGAGTATGTCGGTACTTTAATACAGGCAGCGAAGCCAAAGAAAATTCCTACTTGGAAAGTAGGTAACTTAGTTAATGTGCGCATATATCTAATCCACGGGTTAGAAGAGGTCAACGTTCGATTTGGGGGTATTTACTTATACAATGTACCTATTTACTTAAGGAAACAGTTTTTTTTTTTACTTATTAGCTACGATTAATAAACGATATAATAAGTAGATATTATACGGTATATGTATTATTAGAGCTTGAAATCTTAGGTAGACCTAGCTAATATTAAATCACCTGAAATCTCTTACTTATTTTCTTCTTTTTCAAAACTAGAAATAGGAAATGTCTTATACCACGTATAATTAAAATGTAGGTGTGCTGTTCAGCTGTTTCAAAATAAAATCATACATAGGAACTGTATTACCAGTCGACACCTTTATCAGCCATAAGCTAGTTTTAATTATGCATAGTAGGTACCTAATTATCATTACGGTTTAGTCACACACAGTCCACACACAAAATGTCCTGGATATCGTCACACGCTCCAGGCGGCGCTAAACGAAGCAGGCATGAGTAGCTTACCGCTTTGTGTTTACAGGTCGGTAGTTTCGCTGTTTGCCATGTGGACGATCACCGTCAAGCCTGCAGGTCACCTGTCAATACATATTACGTCACTGCTACCCAAAAGTGCTCTACAAATATCACCATCAAATATCAACGCCTTTTATACCTACCACCGTAGATTTCCATTAAGTGATTTAAAAAAAATCTTGTATATAAAAGATGCCTGCCGTTGTAATGTTTTTTTTTGTTAACTTAAAACTGTGAGCCAAAAAGAAACTCGTATATTGTAATATGTTTTGCCAAATAAATGTTGGAACTGCAATATACTGAATTTATATTTACTACGCCGCTTGGCTCGCTTCGTTCGTAGATATGTTCCAATAAATGCTTGTTTACCGAATTATGTAGGGATCTGGGGCATTTGGGCCTTCCAAATAGTGCGCTTACGTTACTAACTTTGGGGTCCAATAGCTCTTTAGCTATCTGGTAGTTTCCCGGCTATTTTGTAGCCTTCCTAACTGAATTCCAACCTCAAAATTATGAGAGAGACTTTAACATATTTCGGGATAATCTTATTATTAACGGGTAGCTGCTTTCCTCGATCAAGACTGGTTTAAGGAGTCCAGTCAAGGAACGTTAAGCGGTAAAAGTCGACAAACATTGGAAGCAGGCAGTCGACTATGGGCGAGGATGCGGAAGCAAGACAGATAATAAAAGATATTTAAGAAGGGTCCCATTGTTCCCGCCCTTTGTGCCCACTTTAGTCAGATTCATTTACCCATCGAGATTATATTAAGATTTCCGTAGAACTTGTGTGGGCTCACAATGCTCACATAGCCTGTTTCTGTTCGACGTATGGAGTTTGAAATCACTATCGAAATTAAGCTCCGTCAATGCTCCATCGTATTAATGTTTTTTACTGTTTTTTACGAAACGATCTCACAAACTCTTCGCAAGTTTGCCTAACCTTTTATTTCGGCTGTTGGAAAGATTTGTTGTTATGTTAACAAGACTTGTTTTATTAACAACACCTATGTAGGTACTTAGATAACATAAGGTAGTTTCCCAAAACCTATTGTTTCGCCTTAAGGCTTCACGAATTACCAGAAATTGTTAAGTTTTATTTGCGTCTGATTACGGTGACGCGAGTTACTAACATTTAGCAAAATTGAATGATGTTCTGTAAATCTGAGCATTTTATGAAATGTTCGTTTCTTAGCAATCATCGTACATGCGTAGGTACTTTATTCTAATGGTAGACGCCGAGACGCGTGATTGACTGACACTTGACAAATAAATGCTAACACTAAAATAGCTTGTGGTGAAAACCAAATGAAATATAACGATAATAGTTCTCAACGCGCTTGGATGTTTCCTCTAGGACGAAATTATGTATAATTTTTTGGGCTTTGTTCGATTGCTATTGAATCTGAATTAAGATATATTTGCTACTAGCTGCGCTCTGCGGTTTCACCCTCGTAAATCTCGATCCCGTGGAGATTAAAAGTACCTATCCTATGTCCCAATCCAGGTGCCAAATTTCATCCAAATCAGGTATTTTACCGTGAAAGCGTAACAAACAAACAAACTCACTTTCGCATTTATAATATTAGTTAGGATTAGGATGCAGTGTGCTAGCATTATGAAAGCAGTGAGCAGTGCTTTAACCGTCGCTGTCGCCCGCCGTCGTGAAATGAGAACATTTTATATCTTGACTGTAGTATCGCGGAATAACTTCAGCCCCCTTCAACAGCCCACCCACTTTCGCCGACTTGGACGTACACTTACTTTATTAAATAGCCATTCAACTTGGTGGAGCTTCATCGACCTATATTCCAGTGTATTTACAGCTATGAATGTCGCAATTCCTACAATTCCACCAGCAGTGTTGAGTGACTCAACATTTTACTTATTTCTATCAGACTAACTTTTAATTTGTTTATTTGTTCACCAGGTGTACGTTCTTGGCACCTGTTTATACGCTCGCTTTTTCGTTCTTGTGTACCTCAGAAGCTATAAATGTTGCTTACTTCAGTACTTGCTGAGTCAATATCGTATTCAGCGCAAAGGACAATTTCCATTTCAAGAAATCTGGCACTTTTGGATGTTTTCTAACAAAGTGACTATTACTCATGAATGTTTAGGCTCATCACACTAGGCCATAAATGCTGTTCCTAACTTGCGACTATGTGAAATGGATCTGCCTAACTGGAACAATAAAGATTTCTCTAAATCAAAGAGGGAGCAAGCCTAGCGATGGAACAAAAATGTTTCAGATAAGTATCTACTTCTTGAGACTCAAACTGTAAAACTTTTTAATCTCGTTCAATAAAGGGTCGTGTTCGTTGTGACCCCACAAGATAAGCAATGTTTAAAACATCCCCTTGAGAAACGCCTTGAGCGGTCATGGTGGAAACCCTTTTAAATTAATCCAGCCTTTGTGATTAGAAAGTCAGTCTCAGTAAAACTTAGGGGTCGGAATCAACACTAACAGAAGTAAACTTTCAGTGACTTATGTAAGGTACCTAATTTACTGAACCAATTTATGTAGGTACGATACTTTCAAGAAAGAAATAAAATATAAACGTGACTCAAATAGAAAATATGATGCCTCACAATTTCTATTCATAACGGTTGATCCCAACGCAACGCGATCTGTAGCATCAAATGACAAAGCCTGGCGCCTCCATGGGCCGCCCACAATGGGTTATCATCGTCTTTTCTATTGATTTGTTTCAACATTACATCAATTTACTTACAAAACTGCATTAAAGGGTTATCTTTCGTATTGCTAATGTTTTTCAATGAAGGATGATCAATTAATGAAGCTGTCTGAAAATTATGTAAATTCCTCTATTCATAAATGCTTAATGAATCTACCAAGTGTTTCAAGTAATTGATTAGGGCTTTTCGCAAATTCCTCGGGTCCGTTACTGGGAGCATTAATACTCGTAGGTATAATAAACAGGCACAGTACAATGAATCCCAACTGTGTAGTATCTCCATTAGACTGTGGACACTAAATAACAGCTGTCTCTGCGACTCGTCAATCAAGAATAAATTACTTGTACACACGGCTACACATCAAGCTATACAATTCCAGTTTATGCTGATCTCGCATTGTATAAGATTTCCGTACAATGCGAGGTCAGCCTATACTGGAAATGTATAGCTTGATGTGTAGCCGTGTGTACCTACGACGTGCCCTTCTATTCACATGTAATGGAAGTTGTTTCTAATTACAGAGGGATTACGTGAAGTAGGTACAAAAGAAATATATAGGAACACAACATCAAAAAGACCAACGAATTTTCTTGAAAATATTTTTGAGATAAGTACAATTAAGTTACGACGCGACGAGACGGCTCGAGTGTGGTTATTGTGGAGGGTGTCTCTATTCATGTTAGCGTCGGACTAGAACGTCCCAAGAACCGACTGAAACCTTTGTTAGAGGAAGTATCCCCTTACAGGCTTTGTGTGCAGGCCGGTAGCTCGAGACGCCTAGCGCCCACCTAATTGTCCTGGACTTCTCGCGCGGAACAACTCCACGCTTTAAATAACTATCCCTGGACAAGCAGCATCAGTATCATCACAACAGCGAACAAGCATCACAAAGATTACCTACCTCACAATTCCACCCAAATCCGCGAGTGCTAAAAGTTAAAACAGTGTTAAAACCAAAAAAAATCTTATTTACAACTAGTCTTAGTTTACTTAGTTATAAATTAGTTTATATCTCAACATTACTCACCGCAGATAGCTCGAGGAGTTTGTGTACGGAATATGAATATGAATTGTACAATCGTCGAATAGGTAAAGCACTGTTCATCCAGTTGGTTTTATCAAGACAACCCCATAATATCGTTGTTAGTGTAGCGTGCACTTGTTTGACGTGTAGAAGGTATTCCACAGTCTGCGATACTAACAAAATTTACCCGAGACGTAAACACAATAGATAGTTGTCCCGCACTCTATAATCGACATCGTGAGAAACTGAACGCGACGATCAACTCTCGCTAATTGCTCTTACTTTATTCACAAATTTCCTTAACTTTCGCATTTCCTTTATTATAAATACAGTAGGGTAAAGTGCCCAGGGTAAGTGCTTTATTTAGGTACGTAGGTACCTCAATAAAAAGGGAAAAATTTAATGAAAGTTCTACAATGAAAAGCAAAAGAAAGCAAAACAGACCTTCATGTTTCGGCCCTGAATACATAAACAGGGATTGTACCACTCATCGAGTAGCGGATCACGTTTGAGTGACTACCTATTTTAGGCTTAGCTCCGAGTGGGTGTGTACTTCCTACTCCATGTGTTTTATAAATAACCTTACTACCTACCCCAACGGTTTTTCAATTCGTACCTTAAATTTAAAATGTTCATGAATAATCAATCTCTATTTCGTTCTACATTGACCTTACTTTAAAAATTCAGGACAGAGGGTAAACTGATTAAGAGCTTTTTAATGCATACTTAATTCATCGTTTTCTAAGTGCGGCAGTTATTCATGAGTTTATCGTTGAAATTGAGAAATAAGGCTACATCATGATCGAACTGTTCGCGTCATAATATTGACCCAATTTATCGTGTGACACTCAAAACTCAATTCTGATCCAAAATTAATCGTGGGCGAATCGCGTGTTTGGCGCCTTAATGATATTGAAAGAAGCTAAATCAAGTGACAATATTATACCTAAACAATTTTATGGAGGTTAAAATCCCACTAATTCGGTATTATGTAGCCTAGAAATTGGTCATGCGATTGAAACAATAACATAGTAAAATTTTTACTCGACTGCGAAGCGTTCAAGTTCAGCTTCACTCCGTGTCATAATCATATTAGGCACACGTGAACCAATTATTTTCATATTTAGTCAGTTGTGAGGGGATGTGGCGGTGCGGGTTGAGGGCGGGGCGGCGCGCGCGATCGATACCTCGCCGGACAGGTACACTACACGTAAATAATGAAAGCGTTCAACGTAGCCCTCTGAGGACGCCTCGTGTCAAATGTCAATAGCAATCAGATGCGATGTGGCACGTGGCTCAACATGTCTCTTTTTATAGCTATTCACTGTTATCACGATGCCTTTCAAGGAAAAGTATCTCTATTATTCATTGGCTAGGTCTAATTATGGTTTTTATATAACTCGCCTTGAGGAAATGATACATTAATAATAATGACGCTGAACTTTGCTGCTGAAAGTAATTAAAGTGCAGGGCCTTTGGTTTAAAATCGATAAGGGGGATACGCCATATTTTAATTGAAAGCAATATATAGATTTAAAACTTAAAAAAAGTAACAATTCTCTGTAGCCAAGTTATTTCTTGCCTACATGGCTCTTTCATAGGATTGATATTGGCGGGCCAATGTGGCCTACGATACATAGCACATGCCAGGCATGTAATCTCCAATCAAGAAATAGTTTCCGCCCCGGATATTAGTTTTGCGACATTTTCTAAAATAATGTTATTAGTAGGTAGCTAACTTTGAGTTATATGCTTAGAAACCTGCTGTGTCAGGTTTTAAATATACCTGACACAGCTTGATTGAAAAGGAATGATAAGATATAGGTTTAAATAGTTAAAGGTTTTGTTTTTGTCAATTACAGGGCCGGAGCAGAGAAATGCGTGAAGAAGAAAATGGTCTGTACAAGAAAAAACATTACCCTCCTTTTGGGGCAGTCGGGTAAAAAGAATAACCTAATCCGGATTGTAAGAGTTTTGAATTTGTATACACACAAATGAAATGCTTTAACTTCATGTTATGTCGTAACAACGGGAAAATTCTACCGATACGTACTATAATTATAATCACTGATCTTTTTATGTAAGTACCGCTCCCCATGAGTCGGTTTCCCCATTTCTTCTCCGTATAATTCAGAAGGAGTATGACTCTTGAAGGAGACGTACACGTTTACCTGCAAAAGATCGATCGATAGCTCTTACACTATCGCAGATTTAACGCCGGAGAAGATTGGAGAAGAATGTTAGCTTCAAGATGGATCGAAGATGGGTACATCACAGATCCATGATTTGACAACTGTATTCGAGTGTGTGGATAGAGTGTTGTCATTCTCTAGCACCATTCGAATTCAGTGCTCGAATGTGGATTTTCGTCAAACCAGAAGGAAATCGAAATTGGAAGATATTATATTTTTAGCTCTCTTCGTATCTAATTTGTTTTTCCCTTTATATTATGTTTAGGTAACAATGTTACAAATGATTATTTTACAGGTTCGTTAAAGAAGCGAACAATTATTTTGCCTTGGACTTTCTAGATGTATAGCGTGATAGAGCATTGTTTTGTTTTTATTTTTACCTTGAATAAACGATGTATTGAAAATCGATACAGTAGTTTTTTTCAGTATTAACATGTAACGGCATTTTCCAACTAAAGTTTGCAAAAACTAATGTTATTTTAGAAAAAAAATACCTAGGTACATGTTTTCCCCTTTTTTTGAGGGTGGGAAATCATCCAATGACTTCTCCCGCTCTGGGCGGAGCGGAAGGGCGTGTCAGACTTTTACTGACTAAAACCCACCCGTGTTCCTTCAGTTGCCTGTTGCCAAGGTCTCGGTATCCCTTTCAGACTAACCCGCAATCCTGGCAGGCATCGGTCCTAGCGGACCCCGCCAATTGTGCTGACATCTCTTTGAGGCGCGCGTGGAACACGACGCGCCATCGACCCGGGGCTGGTCCTAATCGGACGGCGAGCTACCCACTGCTCGCCGTCCGCAAGCCCGCGCCTATGGTGGCCGGGAATCCGCCTGGGATTCCCGAAGCCCAGGGCGTCTCCAACGGCGGCGGTTAGGGGCGTGAGGGCGCAAACTTTGCCTCTCCCTCACGCGTTCCGCCTCCTCCTTCGCGAGCATTACTGCTTCGCAGAAGAAGGTGACTGCTTCCCATGCCCTCTCGCTCCGTACCATGGCCTGGACCAGAGCCGGACGCGAGAGGTCACCGCCGCCAATCGCCTCCAAGAGGACACGGCGGGGCTCCGCCCAAGCTTGGCAGACCTCCACCGTATGCTCCACTGTGGCATGTTTTCCCCTGGAACTATTATTTGATATTTCTCATTCTCATAGTCACCTAACTTATTTTAACCAATATCGATTACAGTCTTGTTTAGTTACAGAAATCAATAGCGCCAGTTGTACTGTTATGCCAGTTGTTCTGATATGTACAATTAACACCTATCATCTATGTCAATCTTTCGGGGAAAAAATGCGTGATGTAATGTTATTTATGCCTATTTCAATAGAAATGTTTTAAGACCAAAAGTTCTCTGAAATCTGAAACATATTCCTACAAACAGTATACAGGGTGGATTTTTGAGACGGGGCAGTAAGGGTAGGTACCTTTTAATCGTTGTAGTTAGAGAGACACGATCTTAGGAGACTGCCTTATTTTTTTGAGAAGTTTTGATTCCCATTCACAGATTTAGAAAACAATTATATTCAGCAAGAAAATGGGCCATTTCCACAAATCTTTTTTAAATGCCAATCGATCCTGTTTCTTATAAGGATCAAAAACTCTATCGAACCAACTGAGGTTTGAGTCCTAGAAACAGCAAAAACATTTCCAAAAATTTCGTAGGAAAAGAACCCTCCAACTGACCTACTTTACTAACTTTTTTATGATGGATAGACTGGCCGCTACAATGAAAACTGGCCGAAAATAAACCTGTCCTTACGGCCGGCCCCATCTCAAAAATCCACCCTGTATACCCAACCCAATACTTTATACGATTGATACGCAACAGCCAGGTTCTGAAAGTCACCAAGACGTGACATGATGTATAACGTCGTGTAGTTTCCTGTACGACATTCATACCGCACTTGTACGATTGTCATACAAACGCTACGATATTGGAAACATTTTGAACAAGGCTCCACCTTTCACCTTAGATACCGTTGTTCTATTATATGACATTTACATGGTTTTTAGGAATAAGGTTTCCTTCACGTAACTATGACTATAGGCTGTCTTTTCAGGGATACATTTGTTGCTGAAGTATTGGCGGTGACTCTTTGGAAAATGTTAGAGTTCTTGGTAATCAAAGTTTAGAGGAAAGAATATTAACAACCTAGAAGTAATTTAATGCTTCGCCATTTAAACATTGGGTTACACTGTTTGTCCACAACATCGGGAACGGGAACGTTCGAGAAATAGATGACGACGGCGAAGTAGCGACAGTACACACGGCTACACATCAAGCTATACATTTCCAGTATAAGCTGACCTCGCTTTGTACGGAAATCCTATACAATGCGAGATCAGCATAAACTGGAAATGTATAGCTTGATGTGTAGCCGTGTGTACATTTACTATAGCGTCGTCATCTGTTTCTTGTCGACGTTCCCGTTCCCGTTGCGGCGGACAAACGGCCTTTGCAAGAAAAATCAGGTATTAAGAAAAAAAAAAACATTTTGACATCGTTGGAACGTTGTATTAGTAGGAAGTAAAAAAAAAATTATGACCATTTAAATCATAGCCTTAACAAACGAATCCTACTGTTTTCCGGTTTGAATGCAAACTATTAAGGAATTGATGTTAAAACTGAAGAATCACCCGCCCATGTTCGGTAATGGTGGCTTACAAGCTGATACGATGATTGATAACACGATACATGAGGCAATCGACACAATAATCACATAATCGCCACATCTCCAATAGATTAGTGTTTGCTGTTAGGAAAATCGGTTTCAGTAAGTAGAGAAGATGAACGCTATTAACTGAAGGAATCCGTTTTCGTGTCAAGATTAGTCTTAATACAAAACAATTAAAAGCGAGCGTGCGTACGAAAGTGGGCAACGACGCAAATAATTGTCGTCAAATACTTCGCTGTTGGATTAATTTGCCAATATGGATTTAATATTTATATTACTGTATGGAATTATGAAATATCGCTAACTAGAGAACTAATAAATTAATATCGTATCACCGAATATTTATAATTGCAATTAATTATTCTTATTTTCGATCACTAGTTGGCAAGATATCTCATAATCAATATTTTAGTTCTCTAGTTAGCGATTCCATACAGTAGGTAATATTGGCAAATTAATCGAAACAGGTAGTTATTTGACAGCTATTTGCGAAATTACCAACTTTTAGAATCAACGCGCATACTCAGATCTCATTATACATACTTAAATATTCGTTCAGTTTTTTCAATATATCTTGTTCTCTATATTTTGAATAAAGAATTCAAGAACATGGAAAATTGAAAACAGAGCCAAAGATACCGGTGCCGATGAATAGGACTCCAGAGAAGGACCTTCTAAAAATGCGCGTCGTGTCTAAAAGAACTGCATCCTCAGCTAATCCTCTATATTACGCTAAGTTGGCCTACCAAAATAACCAAGCTCAGGGACATTTATTATTAAATTATGTAACATAATCATAATCACATAACACATGTAGTTAGCGAATAATACTGCTTGACAGTTTCGTTAAGCTCTAATTTACGCTATTAGCATATATGGGCGGTAATGAACAGGCGTGATTTATTATGTCTAGCTGTATGAGGTTAGCTACTTCAATAATGAGGATTTGAGGAACACACCTGCATATTTTAATGGTATATCGTGAAGTACCTAATTGCGTACTTTTATACGAGGTAAATTAGTGAGGAACCCACCTCCGTATTTTAATGGTATTTCTATAAGTAATTGCTAGTGCATGCCTTTACTATTTGCATATTATGATAGCATCTAACGAAGTAGGTATTTCGTTTGAGTTGTTATTGATATGTATCCTTGTAAACTTTTCTTTACTTACCTTTTCTTAACATTGCCTCGTTTTTATAAAAAAACGATTCGTTTTATTGACGAACGTCTCTGTCCGCACTGTTGAACAGAGGGCTCCTTTATTGATTTATGTATGGCTGGCCGAGTTATAACTAAAATAATATACTTACAATACACGCAGCGGTTTTTCCTCCTGTAAATCTGAATGGAAGTTATATAAAATACCTAACTAAGTGGGTATATCACTTACCCACAAAATAGACGGAGCGGTCAATCTTGGTGACCATAATGGAGAAGCTATGGTTCAAACTTTAAGATGTCACTCACTCGCAGGTAAAATAACAAGGACACGACGTAATTCTCCAATCAGATAAGCAACAGGGAAAACTACTACCATCTAAATCCAATTTAATGAAGTGAAAACTGCTGAGATAGTCTCATTAGAGATATTGTAGATAAAGGTGACGACGGAGAAATGAATCGAATCAAATCTATTCTTTCATAAGTTGGTAGATACCTACGTAAGTAGGTACATGAACCAAATAAAAATAAGAAGGTAGACTCATTTGTTTTTACCCTGTGTATAAACAAACCTAGGTTTGTTTTGTTTACCTACTAAAGTAGAAACTATAATATCCCCAGGTGGTTTAGGATAAGTAATGAATAAAACATGTTTATTACATTTACTTTTTCCAGCAAATTAACCTACGATTTACGTTCTAATGGGGGTCACCTTAAATATACACTTTTGCTGCCTTATCTTTTTCAGGAATTTAACTTACAATTTGCTTTCGTAACCGGCGACAAATTCACACCGTAAATTGGCTAAAGAAGGTAATTTTAATAAATTCTCTACTTTGGGTTAGGTTTTTTCGGCTAGATTATACAACGAATTCGGATTTTGGTAGGCGGTGTGAAGTAGGTCGACTAACTTGGTCTATTTATGCGCAAAATATTTTCTAGAACAGCAGAAAGCTTCTTAGTTCTTTTATACATAAAAAGGTAGGACTTTTAGGGTTCATGTTGTATGCACTGATCGCTGAAAGAAGACGATATCAAACTAGATTTTGTAAAGTGTGAACAAAAAAACATTTTTAGGGACGTGATTCTACTAAAACTAATTTCGGTCTTAAATATATAGTTTTCGTGAGTATTGCCATAATCATCAGGTTTAGGAGATAGATTAGGTAGTGTTGGTAAACTCGCAATATGCAGTTTTCAGTAGGTAGACTTATGTGAAATAACATGTTTATTATATTCCTATACTTACTTATCAAACGTAAGATAGAATACTTTTTATTATGAACACCATAAAAAATACAGACATTAGGATGACATAATGGGCAGTCTTATCGCTAAAAGCGATCTTTTACTGAAAACCTTTGGTGAATTACAGTGAGAAGAATAGAGAGAAAATACTGCAGGTCAGTGGTATACCATTTCCATATATTATAAATACATACATAAAACATATAGGTACTTATGTATATAAATAGTTATATCTATAGATATAATAAATAAAATATTAATAAACATGAAACAAGAGCAAGGAACTATATGTAATGAAGAGAGGAAGTGCAGTACACGCGTAGTTCATCCATAATTTTACTTACTGAATGGTAATTTATACTGATCAAAATACTGATAGAACCGTTATAAGACACTGTAAACTTGAGAGCACGACTTCAAGATAAATTCCATTTGTTTTCCCTTGTCTATCTCGTTGGCTACAATTATGTTAATTCGTGTAACTGAATTAGAAGGACAGTTACTCTTTAAGACAGTTCCTTTTAGAAAATTAGCTGTTGTTAAAAGAAAGGAGGAATGAAAGGGAATAGGAGTTTTAAAATGCGTGTTTTTTTTCTTAAATGACTCGTCTTTTAACCTAGGGGAGACCACGGATGAACGTAACAATTTGCCATTTTCTCATAATATCTCGCAGAGCTTTTTGAATATCAAAATTCTAATTAGTACACAAGATATATTGGTCTTTCAACTATCTTTTAACACCAACTAAAATGCAACAGATTTAACAGATTTTGAGAAAAAATACTAAGGAACAAAAGTGAAATTTGTTACAATCATCCCTATCAATAGGGTTGGTTGTAACAGTGTAAGGGGATGGTTGTAACATTGTGAATAAAAACAAAATCACTTTCATAATCAACATATTATTTATTTATAATGAGTCTTTTAGGTTTTCCATTTGTGAAACAATTCAACTATGTAGTTCGTCGCTCGGGCAATACTAGTTGCTTGCGGGGCTCTTATTAATAATCTCGGATTATGACGCATAAAAATCTCAGCCAATCGTCACCAGCACATTCATGGGACCTCCGCGAGCTGGGAATTTCTTTATTATATTTAATTGCTAACAGAAACGATAACTTTGTACTTCTTTAGTTGTTAATCCGTACTTAATTTGAGAACAATGGACTAAATACAAGGCATTCTTTCTGTTCTTCCTCATCGGTAAAAACTCGTCTTCTCAATACGTAGCCTACATTTGAAAGACTTGTTGAACCTTCTTCAAGCATTTTTTTTCTTTTTTTGCATGTATCTATATGTATAAAGTTACATGGCACATGGATATGAATTCTCAGCGTCTCGAAATGGTACTTTTCTGAGAAGTACTTCTTCTGCCAAATCCATTATTTCTGCAGTGACTAAACCTCTACTGGTCGTTCGTTTATTACTTTAAAATATACAAAACACAGTAAAATATGATTAGAGATATCAAGATCATAATCGGGATGAAAGTAACAAGTTTTTACTTTCATCCCTATCTTAAAATTTTACCGAATATGACAAACACATGGCTATAACCTAAAAATACCGTTAGAAAAATACCGTTTCGAACGCCAAAATAGAAAGACGAATAGTTAAGCTACTTTACTGACATGTGACATACGAGTTTAGACCTACCCTATTACGAACAAACACCGTTTAAAAAAACGGTCAAAACTTACTTTGGAGGTATTTTTGCGGCACCGACTTTCTACGTCCACAACCGGACAGCACAGCGCGGTGAGCGCAACCTGAGGTGAAGGGGGGGCAAATAGCGCACATCGATAGGTGCAGCCATTAGTGCAGCCAACATAATTCGTCCAGAAACTCATTTGTTACGTTCATCCCGTGTTACTTTTATACCTGGTCTCCCCTACCTACTTGTTTTAATGTTTCACTCACAGGAGATATCAAAATTTTATCTAAAAGCTCGTAATTATCATGTATTTAAAATATTTATTAACTTCCTCAATGGATTTATGTTAAAGCTGCGTCGTCACTTGTAACATGTTCGCCAAACAAACTTCCAACATGTGGAATACTAGGAGCAAAATATGACGTCACACAGCTATCCATTCCGAACTCTCATAGAAAATCACAACATTTTGTCGGATAGTCCCTATTTATCTTATAACTTTGCAGAAAAAACTAGGTGTAACGGTTTCGAACACTTCCCTATTAGGTATAACTAGCTGTCGTGTATCAGGTGTTTCTTCCAGAGTCAATCTGCAGCGAGCAGTGTAGTCATACACCTGTGAATAAAGGGTACCTATATCCTTAAGCCGGCGCCAGACATAGCAACAATATTTGATCACATGTTTGGACACATGTGTGGCAGGGGTGTTTGGGTATTTCATTAAAGTTTGATCACATATTTCAACTTTGCCATTCGGTGTCATTTGTTTGAGCGCACATAAATGCCGGCGCCTCATATAGCAGCAATATTTGATCACATGTTTGACACATGTGTGGCAAGGGTTTTTGGGTATTTCATCAAAGTTTTATCACTCATTTCAACTTTTCCATTCGGTGTCGGTTTTTCGAGCGCACATCAAAGCGTTTAAAGTTCAAATGTGTGCGTAGCGCGTTCGAATTTCAAATGTGTGCGTAGCGAAGCCTGCAAGGCCAGTGTCATAAATAACTGAGCGGAACGGTCGCTTTGCTTAATCGCAAGTGCTTGGAATGAAAATTTCATGAAATTTTCATTCAATGCACTTACATGAACTTAGAGAGTTGTATTGCTGATTCTAATGTTAATAATTCAGTAAATCCATATTTGTTTCGACCGATAATAATGTTTAGATCAACATACAACCTGATACTGACCTGCAAATTGCAAAAAACGTAAGAAAATTTGAATTTCGCGGGGTACCCTAGCGCGTCCACCTAAACTATATTTTAGTTTGACAGCACTAAGATGGCACTGAGTTTTAATTTAGTGAAAATGCTATTCCGAATTTGTTAATGCTAAATTTTTGTTCTTTTTCTAAAATCCTCTAACTAAATTTGACTATTTTTAATCGCGATTAAAAATGTGTGGAATAAAATTAGATGTCACGAACTAATATTTAAACCAACAGACTCAGTCGACTTCAGTTGCAAAACAGTACTGTATCTTTTTTATTTTCTTTTGCTTATATCTCAAAAACGGTGTTTCCTATCGCAAATTATGAAAATTTTAACCCCCTTTATATAACCCTTAAACCAACATGATGGTAATTTTTTTTTTCCTTATTTTCTATACAAAAACTGAAAAAATACATAAAAACACTTCAAGGCTGTCCCTGCGCGCCTACCAAGTGGAGGTGCGGTTGGCAAATTCGATTTTAGTTGTGTCAAAATAAGTTTTAAACATAAAGAATTTATTTGGCAGAATAGCTCCAAGATTCTCATAGCCAAAAGTAAGGAATTTTAGAGATAGTTTAGTTAGTTTAGTTCGGTGTACTAGAGAATCGGCACCAGTATCTGTGACTTAGGTAAACGACAAAAAAGTGTTCTAAACAGGAAGAAACTCTGCCAAATTTAGCATAAAAGTTATAAATAGGCAACACTGCGTGCTGCAAAGCATGCAGTGTAACAGGTTTAATTAACAGGAATTTGGTTGTAACAGATTAAACACGATATCTGTTATCATTGTTACTGTTACAAAAAAAAACCTGTTCCAAATATCTGTTATTAAATAACAGCCTGTTATTTTTTTACGGACTATAAATACGTATTTAAATCTCAATTGAATATCTTCCATTCTTTAATGAGGAAGAGAGAGAAATTGATATTCTTTCCTTTGTGTCAGTGTGTATGTATGTAATTAACAGCCGTGGTAACAGTTTGTGTGGGGATTGTTATAATGTATTAACAGTAACAGTCGCGGTAACAGTCTTGAGAGTCTGTTATTTTAAGTAACGGGTATTTTATATCGTTAGGAACAAATTGATATTTGTTATTTTTTTATATCTGTTAATTTTATCTAGTACGTCTTACGATATATATACGCCTCACCCCTGGCCTGTGGTCAAATGTGTGAGCAAAGTCTATCAAAGTGTTTGATCAAATATGTGACTATGTCTGGCCGGCCTTTGCATACAACTGTTCATATGTGTGTGTGCACAGTCTATCAAAGATGTTAGATCAAATATGTGACTATGTCTGACGCCGGCTTTACAAATACCTACCTGCAACAAATATTTTTGGATCTTTTGTTAAATTATAACTTTTATGAACATGTTTATTAACCTATATTTATTTATTGCAAACTTATTATAATCTAGTCAATTCGTTTATTTAATTTACACCTATGCCACTATTAAATATATTTAACTAGCTGACCCGACAGACGTTGTCCTGACAATTTTCTAATTCTCCCCGCAATTTTCTTATTTTTTTCTTTCATAAGAACCTTCTCCTGACAATAACAAACACAACAGAAAAATAATTAGCGAAATCGGTCTAGCCGTTCACGCGTGACCAAGGGAAATAAGGATTTATTTTTATATATATAGATAAGATAATTCATTTAGTTAGTTATTTATTTAGTTAGTAAGTACCTGTAATATATAAAACATTACAGGTACTTACTAACTAAATAAATTATCAAGTAATCAAAGCATAATTTTACTCACCACATAACACTTCTTCCCAAGTCCAAAAATTCGCGTATTGATCTCGTCAGCTTGACGTCAGTACGTCACTGCAGGAATTCAGCAGAATATCAGCGTCAGGTATATTTGCCGACACATGCTAAACTGGACTGCCATTTGGTGAAACCTTGAGACGCACGTCGCACTTAGTACCTGTGTTCGTTATTTGATGTAAAGTGTTTCCAGTGCAGTTTTTTGATGTGGCTAATTTCCGGCTCCATCATGAGACCCTGGACATCATCTTAGGTTATAGTTCTTGTCAAGACAAAACCAACGAGTTCAAACTCAACGACGCTTATTTAGTTGAGCAGTTCCTATGCCCATCTTCGGGCTCCGCTTGCAAAGTTTCGTCTCCATCGGATGCCAGGAAGTGCATAAAAAATGGATGACAATTGGAGTCACTGGAAACACATACGAAGAAAGCAAGCTAATATAACGCTTGTAAAAGCATTACACAACTTTTTGGGCATAATCAGCCTATAATGTTCCCACTGCTGGGATACAGGCCTCCTCTCTGTGAGAGGGAGTGGTCCGTAATCCACCACGCGGGCCCAGTGCGGGTTGGTAGATGTCACATGTCTTCGAATTTTTGGTTCTAGGACATGCCGGTTTCCTCACGATGTTTTCCTTCACCGTTTTGAGAGCAGTGGCGTTGAAATAATTTACACAAAGTAAAGCGCCTGTCACAGTTCGAACCTACGACCTACAACTCGTAAGTCGTGGCCGTTACCACTGGGCCAACACTGCTCTCTCCTTTTTGGGCAGTCGTGTAAAAATAGCTGTTTTATACCTACACGGTCAACTGAATTCATGGTAAAAGTTCGTGCCGATGTCCAATTAATTGTCCATTACACCCTTTATATAGATAATACTACCGTGGTCGCCAGAGATTCAAGGACCCACTTCTAAAGCTCCAGAATACAAGTTTGAAATCATGCAAGTACTTGTGAATTTTCTAATCTACATGAAACGTTCGTTAGAATACCTGAAATTGAGAACATTGAATAGGCTGACATCGCTAACGACGTATGAGCTAAAATGGCAACCAATGCATGTGCTGTTGGTATGTGAAGTCCTAAGTCCTGCTATGGAAAATTACAGACTGGTAGGTACCTACATCATAAGGAGTAGTAATAGGTGGGCTGATCTAAGAAATACGATCATTTAAATTTAATGAATGTTGTTGAACTGTCAAAATAAAACAGAGTGACTGATTGCGTAACACACGCAATTAGGGTACTGATAAAGTGAGTTATTAAAGTGATAAACAAAATAAAACTCATAATTTTAAAGGCTATGTGTATTTGCTCGTCTTTAACGACATTATACTTAAATTACAGTGCATAAATAGGAAAACGTTATTTACATACATCAAACCGAAGTATATTATTTTATATTTCTAAGTCGTAGGACACGAGGGTACAGCCAGCTGCCCTCGATATATTAAAATAAAAGAAGCTTGGTGAGAAAAATAATCATCACATTAACGTAATTAGTGCTCTATTACCTACAGTTATGATTTAATTTTCAGTGAACGACCACACGCATTTGGATACTGCTCCAAAAAAACTTTTTCTTTCATTTGAGGATGCAGGTATATGTTAAAGAGAGTCATTAATTAGATTATTGCATACGGGATGATTGTTAAAACTTTTTTCATAGTTAAGATAATAAAATTTAATATTAGGTACTGCTGTACGTAATTGTCGCCACTACATATGAAAGCGACGAAATTGAAGACGCAAGTAATAAAATCATTTTTCCCAGCAAACTTTATAAATTATTTTTCCGTGTTCCTTAAAACTTAACTCGACATACTCATACAGTTTCTAATCAAAAATCAAAATATTTCACACTTTGACACAATATCTGACGTAAAATTTCGATGGGCATTTCGTTACATTCGAAGTTTTACTTGCACATACAAACATTTTACACGAGGAACATTTAATGTTGAAATGAAACACAGTTAGTCAAACATATCTAAATATCTCCTTTCATAAATATTCATACTTACTGCCGCTCCCAACCATACAATGACTATTATTTACAACATTATTACTTAACCTATTAGTGAATTGTGCAAAAGCGCTCATATTGAGGTAATAACTTACAATGTGTAACTGGTGACTAATTGACTATTTATATATCATTTACAATTAAATAACAATACAAAAATATTACCCAAAACCTAAGGTAACAGAATTGTCATGGATCTCGATTTTTATTAAACATAAAGGTGCCTTCAACCTGCGAGTAACTTTGTTATCTACTGTTATTGTTTCTACCAATTTTATATTATCTGTTATAGCGTGTTATTGACATTGTGTTATCTGAAACATTGAAAACATTTTATGATAAATAGTGGCGAGTGCCAAAAAGCTAGCAGCCATGTTCTAAACATGTAACAAAAATATAGTGGAATAAATCTTTAGGCAACACCCAGGTGTAAAGGCACCATAAGAACTGGCACACGCTCCGTACCCATTATCAAAATAATAGCTTTCTTTATGTAAAACAAGTGGGAATTTATTGATACTCCAGTTAGTATCATGAAAATGCCTCGTAAATTTTACAAGGCCGTAAACTGAACCACCCAGCGGCTTAACAACCGTTATTATATTACCACTCCGCTCCTTGAAATAATTTTCGTCGTTTGATCTTTAGGTTTCTCGTTATCTGTATCTAAGTTCAGTTTGGACGATTGAATTTGTTTCCACGTCTCGCCGAGGGCTTTACTGAAGTGGTCGTCGACGCCACCTTTGGTCGCTGGCTGTACTTTTTCGTTATCTTTTAACCTTGATGTCTGTATTTGCCTCCAGGTGTCACCTAAAGCCTTTGCAAAGTGATCATCTACTGACATACTTGCGTCGTCGACTTCCATAGCAATTATTTTCGCCGGTTTCGGGAGCTCTTCAGTTTTGAACTGTATGGGGCTACTGGCGCGGTCTTTCATGTTGGGTTTTGGTGTGGGCTGCGGGATTTCCGGATTGTTTTTCTTAAATAAGTTCATGTAATCATCGCCCAGTGAACGCCGGAAGTGTTCGTCGATGACGGGGTCGCACATCGACATTGAGCCTGAGGACAAATTTCAATGGTTAACAACATTCAATAACATTCTGGAAACTTTTCTAAGTTGTCTAACGTCACAAAATTTATGTTATGATAACCAGTTAGGACAAGATTTGTTGTAGGTACCTATGGGGGCTTCTATTATAGATAATTGATAAGTGAGTTATAAAGGTCCTTACCAGGCGGCGTATCATTGCTCTTGGTGATGACTGAGGGCCTCGTATATGGTGGAGGCGCCGGCCGAGATCGCAGGCGCATGTCTATTGGGGCCTCGTGCTTACCGCCCGGGTACTCTGGGGGCGCTCCTGTAACAAACATAACATCTATTCAGTATGTCTTACTTAACATTACTACCTTTTTAGTGGTGTTGCAACAATAATCTACCTCATATCTTTGTATTGGTGTATTCAATTGTTGGTGAGACAATAAAAAAACACAAAAAAGTGTTAATTTCGGAAGTCGGTGTCGTTGCTTTTCAATTTTCGTTTTTTGCCACCGACTTCCGAAATTAAAGTTATTTTTCACTTTTTTAGTGTTTTTTTTGGAAGTCGGTTGTTTTTTTTTTGTAAAAAGTTTTTATTTTTCACTTTTTAGTTGTGGTACCTACCCCACATAAATTCGTATATCACTACTTGCTATGTAAATAACAGTGACGGAGGCAACTAAGATAATAATATCGTCTACATACGCACAGTGGGAAAAATACGTAATTGTTGAAGCTAACTCAAAAACTACGCAAGTAAAATTAATAAAATTTATATGGGACCACGTCTGATGCATGACCTACCAAACAAAAAAATAATCATCAAAATCGATTCATAATTGACGGAGTAATGGCGTAAAATACAGAAAAAAAAAGAAAAAAAAAAAACTTACAGACGAATTGAGAACCTCCTCTTTTTTGAAGAAGTTGGTTAAAAATAGAAAAACAGCGGTTACTGAAGCTACTTTGTATTGCAGCTTTGGTACTAAAAACGGAAAAATATGCGCCATTCAAAGATAGAGAAAGATAACGAAGTATTTGTTAAGAAGCCAAAACGCTTCAGGTACAAGGGAAACAGTGAATGAATTGCAAGCCTACAACTGTTGACCAAACTCTTATAAATTCGGTGTTTTTGAATATGTCCCTCAAGACACTCGGACGTCCAATGGCATGGATAAGCCTATTGATAGTTGACGCCATAATAAGGGAATAATCACAGTGTCAAAACAAATTTTCCCTTAGGTATAATATAATTATATTAGTATTCACGGTCATTAGTTGCATCGTGCATACATTATGAGAATTTATCATGTCCACATACGGCAAGTGGAAATCACACTGAATACCATAAATAACTGAGTGATTAGCAACAAGCCTAAATGCGTCAATTCCAAACTTATCTCTTATTCACAATTGCTTTGATAAACAGCAATGTTTTGGGATATACCTATAGCATAATTGGGCCTACGTGCCTAATTCAAGAATGTTGATAAAAAACTACACAAAATAATAACTATGAAGAACCTACGTAGTCCTATGAAGTCTAGCATCAGCCCCATTATGTCTGAATATATAATTGTTAGCCAGAACTGTCTTACTTTGTTAATCCTAACTTGAGCAAACCTCAGGGGATTCCATCATCTTAGTTCCTACGCCAATCAGAATAGAAACTCGTCCATAATAGATCACAATAAAGTAATTCTTGTAAGAAGGTAGTACTAAGCACTTAAGACGGTTTATCTATTATAGAAAGGTCTGTTCTTTGTAAACGTTCTGTATCAAAGGAGTCTTCTAGTAAATATACATATGTGAGATTGCCAACCGCCCGGATTCGTACGTAACTTGATTTCTCGAATTATGGATATCAAAGACGAACAACAAACCTAATACTGTGTATTTTTATACACGTTTTTATTTATTTATTTATTTATTTTTATTTAAATGCCTTAAAAACTACCATTACAGGTCGTAGCCTAATGCGATAGCCAAGGAATGTATACATAATTAAAATTAAGATCATAGTTTATAACATAACATAAATAATAGTACTTTTGCGAATTCACCCCAGTGACATGTAAATATATCAATTTTGACCTGAATATCATTGATGGTGCGAATTGCTTGAGTAAGAGGAGTTTTGGCCAGTAAGTTGGTCCTGGCTGATGGTACGACCAGCAGTGGCGGGGGCCTTCGCCTCCACACATAGCGGTCGGGTACGTACAAGTGCAACCGCTGCAGCACTCTCGGATTGTGCTCAATGCCTCGGAGCAGTTTCACCACGTACGACACCAGCGCAAATTCCCGTCGCACCCCTAGTTGATTGTACCCCACCATACCCAGTACGAATAGAGTGGGGTACATCAAAGGGTAAAATGGGTATACCCCATACAGTTTCTTGTACAGGTGGCGCACGAATTTGTTCTGGACTCGTTCCAACATACCTGAGTACTTAGCCTCATGTGGAGCCCATATGACAGCACTATGTTCCAGATGACTCCTGACTAATGCGTCATACAGGACTCTGATAGCTGTGATGCTGGTAAAGTCTCGCGTCTGCCTCAGAACAAAACCTAAGTTTCTAAATGCCTTTTTGCAGATCCTCTTTATATGCTCGCGAAACGACAGTTCAGGAGTGAGAACAACCCCTAAATCACGTACCTGCGTGACTCGTTGCATCGGTACGGCAGAGAATAGAATTTAAAGAGATTTGAAGAGATTAGGATGACAAATTTCATTAGTTAGGATTTGTTGGGAATCGGATTTGCTAAGAAGTTTTATATTGGCTTCGTCTAGTGGCTCTATCGCGTCCTTGGCTTAGATTCACATTTTGCCAAAGTTGTTTGAAAATCCAATCAAGGTTGTTGAATAACGTCTGGCTTGTTTAGCTGGCAAAACTGTTTACTAAGCAATTCCTATAAAATTTATTTTTCGTTAAATTATCTTGCACGAATCGAGCTATTGTTTGATATCCGCAATCGTTGTGAAGGACACGACCGAAATGGGATTGGATTGGAAGGAATTCAGTTTTTTCATTACGTTAAACAATTTTTTTTTCTAAAACTTGAAATTTCCAATCCTCTCATTCAGCTCAGTGATTATACCTACATCAAGGGATAGATAACAATTTTCACTGAGTGTACCTATCCGTACTGACTAATGCTGAACAACAGATGTCAATCTGTCGATCTTAAAAGTTATTAAACCTATCCAAAGCAGACAACTTCGTTCAGATACTACCATAAACAAACCCTCTATACTCGCAAATACGACTATATGGATTTCTTACGTTTTCCGTTAATAGCTAAGTTAGCGGGTCCCTCATCGGTCTCATCCGAAAGTTCTCCGTCGCTGTGCGGCTGCGCACGCGCAACAGACGCCACGCTGCGCCGCTCGTTGAACGACTGCGAGCGAAGCGCCATCTTGCCATTCTCCCTGGAAACAAATTTAATTTATGGAAATTAAATCGGAAGATGCAATCTGTTTTGTTTTTGTGTTCCACTGGAATGTCGTCCGAAACGGCTACTGTTTTTTAGAAGTGAATTTACTTAGTTATTTTAGAAATGATCGGAAACAAGCTTCCGGAATTATGAGTATTTTAATTTAAGTCCCCGTTCGTGCTTTTAAAATTGATGCACTATTAAACGACAGCTTCTTCCCAAATACACTATGCAAATCAGATAGATAGATATACAGACAGAATAGCTCTGTTCAGTTGCAATTAAAATCCATTAACATTTGGCTGACATGAAAAAGAATGAGCATTTTTTCCCATGAAGAATGTATGTCACCACGAATTCATGACCAAACTTAAACAATTTGATCAATTTTTATTATTGTTTACCTAGGTCTATAATCAGGCAGGCGCGTGTTCCGTCTCTCCCTGCGCCATTTGCCGGTGAGCTCCTTGGGCTGCGCACGCGGCGTTTCTGGAGACAGGGTGCGGTCGCCTTCAGACTCACCGCTGGATGCAGTACTTGGGGTTTCTGGAAATAAATACTCCATGAATAAAGCTGGGCTATATAAAGGAATAGTTGAAAAGCTATTTTAATAGTGAATGATGTTTTCAAGGCTTTTTAAGTTCTGATCCGCGAGCTCAGGTTTCTATCGATGAGGTTTTAAAAAAAAAACATTTTTATCAAAGGTTAACTGATAGTCCTATAGTTTTCCTGATCGTCCTCTGATGTTTTTAAAAGTTCCAAAACGAATAAGTACCAAGAACAATAAGTTCAGGTTTTACTTTCTGAGAAAACCATACTCTCGGAATTAAGAGTAAAATAACTGGGAGCCGTCGAGGCCGGACCGTTAGGTCCAATTTCAGGTCCTAGTTAACTAATAGCTTTCCTTCCTACGAAGTTAATTGGTATTTGGTTTCAGGCCTTTATTCACTAGTTTACAATCCGATACTGTATTACAACCTGATACTTCTGTAGGTAACAGAAGCTGCTAATAAATTTCACAAATTGGAAATTATACCTGATTAATGTTGGTATTAGAACCTAGTGTTACATTACTGAGTCTGTCTTATAGACTTGTTGTAAATAAAGTTGGTATCTGGAAAGCTCTCAACCAAACAACAATTTCTAATTGGGACCCAAAACAATCTGTAAATAGAAGCAAACAAATAAAAGCTAGGTACCTTTCTGTGGAGAAGCAACCCACGGCTGCCAAAGAGGCACATTAAACTTAGGGGACTGTGGAGGTTCCATCGAGAGGAGATTCAAATTACTCAGCGAAGTCCGAGCCAAGAGAAACAGATAGTGCGGTAGTTCCATCATCACAGCACACAAGATCGACACTAGATATCAACTGACACTAGTCACATGTCCACAAAATCATAACCAGAACCGTTACAAATGTCACTAATATTCGCTGCAGAAGAAATAAACACAACACCCAAAACGTTTCTTTAGCAAATGTGCTAAGACGATAATATAGACAAGGCTTTGGCGTCCCGGCACAGGTAACACTGAAGGCCGACTGAATAAAAAATGAACTGGAAGAGATTACATTGGAATAAATAAATGAGATGAACAAAAAACAAACCGAAAAGGAAAAAGAGCATCACGCTACATCCACGCGGCCGGACGTTGCGGCGCTTCCTTCGAACCTTCCATGCACAGGATGTTAGTGGAACGACCAGTTTGGCCACATAGCACACACGCCAACATTACTGCGGAGTGCCCACTTACAGATAAAGCTTTATTAACGAAGACTTAGAAAGCAGAGAAAAGAGAGCTTTTTAGAATAGCAAGACTAAACGAAACAAGTAGAGACAGTTACAAAAAAAAAACTTCATGAAGTCATAAAATGTTAAAACCCAAGACGTCAATTAATTTTGACAACACTACCACGATTGTCACCAGAGCCAAAGGTGAATGAATTGAGAGCAAATAAGGTCACTTGTGCCCACTATCTGAACACAAAGGAACTGATGACATCACACAATTTGGAAGTCAGTGAAGACTTCGCGATATCACACAAAACATTGTTTTGTAATTTTGATCAGTGACCTTATTATCTCCGTTAGTCGGTACGAATAAATGCATTGAAATGTCCCTACGTGATGTATTCGTATAAACATATTCAAATTTAGCCTTTGCTCTCTCGCATCTTCTCATCGTCATCTTTTTGAGTTTATAAATTGAGATAATAAAAACGAAAATAAGTCCTCTAATTAATTACTGATTAAATTACTGAGCTTTAAAATAATCATCCTGTAGTTAAAACACATCAACCTGTTCGGTCCATTCATGAAAGTGCGTGCGCGCAGGGCGCGGGGATTAATGAACCCCCTTCACTCTTCTCCCTGCCTTTGCATCTACAACCTTATTTGCCTAACTTTCTTGCAATACTGAACTGTATTCTTAAGACACTAAAGTTTTGATTAGGTTGTGCTGTAAGATGGTATAGGAGCTGAAGGGTGAGCAAAGAAATTGAGCGTTGTTTCTTAAGTGGCAGTGTTGAATTTTGCTTGCCAATTTGGTGTTGTTATGTTGCATTTAATATTACGGTGGTTGTATCCTTGGAAGGTTGTGTTTTATTTTTGTTTGAGGTGCGCGGGGAGGGGAAGGGGTGGGGGACTATGAGAAGTTGCCGCATCTCTGCAGGCCCGTATAGGCATTAACTTTTTTATTGTCTAATAGAGCGGCGGGCAAAGGTACACCGACAGGTAGGTTAGGCGCCGTACTTTAATTATGTCTGAGGATTTCGCCGAATAGAAATGGTAAATTAATAAGGGAATTAACACGGCTATTAGGGATGATGATCGGAGAAAACAATTACTTTTTCTTCGTATAACTTGGGTAATGTGTAAAATATTCTACGACAAAACTGGGATAATTATTTGGATTTAGACATACATACAGTCACGAACAAAAATATCTGTACACTCAGCAAAATGCAATAACGATTCTCCCGTGGAATAACGATTGAAACTTTGAGATGATACCTATTTCATAATAATATGGGTTCAAAAATACCATGTTCGTTATAACATAAAATTACAATCAATGCGAGTATTAGTGTTTGCGACTGTATACTTACATTATTATTTATAGCTACGATTAAGTATTACTTATGATATTTATGTGAAGTTACAATAAATTCAGCGAGACAATATTATTTCTGTAAGGTTAGATAAACGAGTTCATTAACTAAAGGTTTACGCAAGGTTTAACCTCAGCAGATGACGTTTATAAACTTATATGGATTAGCTGGATAAAATTAATAGGTACAGTTTTAGTCATTAAAAGAGCGTCCATTTATCTATAGGGATAACGGGCACATATTATAATAGATTAAACAAAATTCTCTAATCTATCCTGAATCTGAGGACTTTAATGCAGTGTCATCGACACGATAGAAGAAGAGCCGCCGCCATTTTCAATAACAGAATTGTAACAGTTTCATTGTGCCTATGTTTGAGACAGAATTATTCCAGCAGCCTGTATAGTTCTTGTCCAAAAGTTGGTGAAATATTTTTTTAAGTAAAAGGCTTAAGTTCTGGGCCTCAGTAGCGGTATGAAAGTTTCTGGCTCCATTTGAAACGTTTTTTGACCAAATCAAGTTTCATATACTACATAGGTAAACATCTATCGAGCAGGTGTAATTGTCAAGTAAATGTTTTTTTTTTCAATTCAGTTTATTTCTGACTTGGCTCCAGTGAAGCGGATCATTTGTCGGTCATTGTTGCTCGGGATTTGATTTCTTTGCCACGCTGCTGGCCAGGGGGCCAAGTCTACTAATTTACAAACGTGTCAGTGGTCTCACAATTATGAGTTTTTGACAGATTTTGTATGGCACATCTATCAAAAACTGATCATTGTGAGACCACTGACACCTTTGTAAATTAGTAGACTTGGCCCCCTGGTATTGATGGAACGAAATGTGTAAAAGTTGGTTAAATGAAATTAATATGACAGGGAAGGTAAGAGATAAGGAAAGTCTAAAATAATAGGTCTTTACCTATGAAATTGCCGTTCTGCAGTACTAGCCATTTCAAATCAAAATAATTTTTGTTTGGCTAAGAATTCTAATTTCAAATTAATTTTATTTTAAAAACATGGAATTCTTTTTTCAAAAGAATTCATTTGTTTAATGATTAGTGTTACATTTTCATCGCATTTCAATCTTTTTCGTCATCATGGATACGTTAAAAATTCGAGTAATTATGGAATATGAGTACCGTCGTGGCAGCAACGCGGCACAAGCGGCACGCAACATCAACGACGTTTACGGAGCTAACATTACAAACCAACGCACCACCTATTATTGGTTTGCTCGCTTCCGTTCTGGAAATTTCGACCTGAAAAATGAACCTCGCGGTCGTCCGAAGACTTTGGTCGACAATGACGAATTAAAGGCGATTGTGGAAGCTGATGATACACAATCTACGGCTGAATTAGCAGCAGCTTTCGACGTTAGCGTCAAAACAATATTGCTCCATTTGCGTCAAATTGGCAAGGTAAAAAGCTTGACAAATGGGTGCCCCACGAACTCAATGATCGCCAGCGCGAAGTACGCGTCGAGGCGTGCCTTGCACTGCTCAACAGACACACAAATGAAGGAATTTTGAACCGCATTGTTACCTGCGATGAAAAATGGATTCTGTTTGATAACCGCAAGCGCTCAGCAAGTTGGTTGGATCCTGGTTCAGTACCTAATTAATGCTCTAAACGAAAACTTACCCCTAGAAAAGTGATGGTCACTGTTTGGTGGTCTAGGGCCGGTGTGATTCATCACAGCTTCTTACCAAACGGGGTGAGCATTACTGCAGATGTGTACTGTGAAGAACTGAACACAATGATGGAGAAGCTGGCACATCTCCAACCAGCATTGGTCAATCGCTCGTCTCCGCTGCTCCTGCACGACAACGCGCGACCTCATACTGCACAGCAGACGGTCTCCAAGTTGCAAGAACTGGGGTTGGGAGTTCTCCGTCATCCGCCCTACTCACCAGACCTTGCGCCTACAGACTACTACTTTTTCCAGAATTTGGATAACTTCTTGGCGGGAAAAAAATTCAATACCCGAGAGGCAGTAAAAAATACCTTTGAAGAATTTGTTGCCTCCCGTCCAGCTGATTTCTTTAAGAAGGGCATCAATAAACTGCCACTGCGTTGGCAAAGATGCATTGATTGCATGGGTGATTACTTCGATTAATACAAATAAAAAATATATGAAAAAAATTCGTTTAAATTTTTTCATACAAAACGGCAATTTCATAGGTAAAGACTAATATTTCGTAAAAGGAGAAGTTTATGTATTTTGGGAGAAGTGAATTTTTTTGCGGGAGATCTTAGGAAGACCATCTTCAAAACATAGCCATTAGTGTGTATATCGAAACCACAAAAATGCATTTGATAAGGACATATTAGTAATTCCTATATGACATCTTTAATGCCATAATATGTAGTAGAGCTAGAGCTCGCTTTTATTTATCTTAACGAAACTATTTGAAGACTGCTTTATATTAATTTGTTCTTTGTTTAACAAACCATTAATTCTATCTCTTTATTGCAGACTAGTTCTTTTTTGCCAATTAGATAACATTTAATCTGGCCTTTCCACACATCGTAGTGAAGCTCCTTGACACAAAATAAATAGCAATGAAAGCAACCTAGTCGTACACGTCTATTTTTACAGCAGCAGGTACTAGTAACAGCGTCATACAAGCCTTGCTAAATTGATTATACCTACTTTCTTATAAAGAATAAAATTACTTCGCGATCTATCTGATCCCGTAATAACCATAATAGGCGCTAAAAGCGGAAAAAACTTTAACGGAAATGCATAAAATCATTTTTCAACAATAAAACGGATATAAAATATTAAGATAAAATTAGCAGCAATTTGCGTGTTGTTTTCAATATAAACGGGATAATATTCTGGTTAGGGAGGGAGGTGTAATTCGGTGGGCGCATGCGCGGTGCGGCCGCCCGGGGCGCCCATCCGTTCTCCTTCGGTATAATGCTCTGGTTAAGGCCCTGCTTATTTGCACGCATATCGATCATTTAAAAGAGAGGGTACGCAGACTACGCAGACGGCAGGGTACATCTGCGGGATCGTAAAATTCTGCACGTACATAAATATTCGTTTGAAGTATTCGGGGGTCCCTTTTAAGCAAAGGTTAAGTGACTCTACGTTCGCGTAATAATACCTCTACTTTGTGCCGAGATGATTTAATGCCTGCCGAGGGGAATTGACGTCGGTTTCCCTACTAAGTAGACCTATCGTAGAATTCGTAAAACTCGTATAGGTAGTCTAGAAAATAGCTTTTTTGCAACGATATGCTGCGGTCACCTTCGTGTCTATAAGTTCATACACCGAGTGACTGCTACCTGACCTCCGCAATCCAATTACTGAGGGAGCTTTACTTTAGATTGGAGCGCTTGTCAAATTTGCGGGCTTTGGGTTACCCGCTACGACCGCTACGCATGTCAAAGGTGAATTAATTTGTATGAAAACCAGAAGACATCTTGTTATACGAAGCACTAGAACCTAGCTAAGTTTACCTAGAAGCACTTGTCTTCAATAGAAACAAACCGCGTCACAATGGGTAGAGCCTTTTAACATCCAAAAACAGCGGACAAGAGTAATTAAATATATCCATCAAACAAGATTACTCAACGCCACAAAATATTAGAGATCAGTCATTGGAACGTCGAAAATCAAGTACCTACGCAGCTAAAAAAATGCGAATTATTTCATATAAACAAATGCCAGTCATATATTATGCTACGAAAATAAATAATCCACATATTCGACTACGTGTGAGACATTTGCATAATTTTTTATTGGATTCATATTCATGTAATCACGCATACCTACCTACCTATTACATGCAAACATCAGTGATTCCGCGTTGTTGGCGCTTGCGCTTCCCTAAGTACATTTATGTATAACTATTAACTGGTTAAAGGCGTCAGTTCCGCATGCCTAAGCAATTTGTCATTACATTTATTTAAACTAAAAATGAGGAAAATGTTATTAATTTTTTTGTTTTAAAATATATTTTTTTTACAAGTCTGCTACGGATTTTTTTTTGTTAGGATTCGTTTTATTGATCAAGTTCTATTGGCATCCAAATTTTCAAATAATTGTGACTAAAAAATAACGCATGAAAAAGTGGGATTTTGCATTAGGTAAAGCATTTGAATTAGCATTTCTCTATAGATAACAGCAAAGAACTGACGTGTATCTACTGATAAAACGAAATATACATGTTTATTCATTTATTTTAGTATGCAACTAACAAAAAATTAAAAATCTTTTCGTGCAGCAAATCGCTACCAACAGAAACCGGAAAGCCTTCCTTTTAAATTATTTAATTTATTTAAAATCTCGTTTTTGTTTGCATGGAGCCAGTAGCAGCGTCCGTGTCTTGGGGCAGAAACCATCCACTTGTTATATGCATAAAAGGCATTTAGATATTTCGTTTATCGGGGAAGGCGCGGGCACCTCGGAGGCATATTTTACAACACGAAGATTCGGTAGCCAGGAATTATATTATTCATATTATGTACCTATATCTGATAGTGCTTATAGTAAAGCATTTACATATCTAAATGGGTTGTGGATCCCGAAACTTGTGAGTTGAGAGTACCGCTAAAAACGGTTACGATGCCTTAAGGCACATTTGCTGGTACTATGCAATGAAGCTGTTATCTATCATTAATTTGCTCATCTGTTGTTGTGTTTGTGTGTTTATCGAGATTATATTTGTGTAATTTTAACAGTTCGCGTCCAATTTATCAATTTTTTTCAGGTACCTACCTACGTATTATTATAATTACGAAAATGTTAACTGTTTTCAGCAGAAGATTGAGAGTCTGTTTTTTCGGTAAAGTTCCTTTTTTAAGCAATTTAGAAGGCCTATAGTTGATAATTAAAACTTTAGAATTTACTGCATACCTATCAGCTGAATTTTCATGAATTTCCACGTTAGGTGTTATGCCTACCTACCTATAATTAACTAGTTTCCACCATCGGTAAACACAACGGAATTTACCTTCTTGTTTATTATCACAATACGGATGATATAACTCCCAAATAATTCAATAGTTTTGCATTCCTGAAATCATCTATAATACACAAATCAAAATATAACAATGCTAGTGACGAGCTCATGAAACAGGCGCCCAATAATTCGGTTAGTCAAAACAGATTCGTCTATCGATGGCTGACATAACATGATATTAAAGACTGTTTACAAAACATGGCTTATTGTCTGAAGACGGCTGTAAAGATGTGTCGAATGATTTGTTTACATAACAAACGAAGTTAAGCCCGGTACAGTTGGGAAGGCGGATGTGTGAAGCGAAAGTACGGGAAGCGCCACCAATCATTCCGCATTCCATTACATGCAGACTTGAATGTTGCACTATTATGATTGGCGATAGTTGCAGTGTAATACCTATACCTTACGATATTATAAGTAAAAATAGGTAGATAGGTTACAAATACACGCTTACCTGGTGGCACGTTAAAACTTGGCTAATTAGCCTAGTTACGTGTCGTTTGTCTCTTTTTCGCTCCCGTTAATTACGACATGCCGTCCTACTTCTAGGTGTCATCTAATAGTATGACATTGTGTCATTTTTGAAGATCGGATGTTGGGTAGGTGATCTATTTGCCTCTTTTTATTTTACTTATAATATCATTGCCTCCACGGATACTTACCTAACTATCAACTCAAGTGGACGTAATTAGAATTTATGTTATGTCCCTATCAATTGATGCTGTAGGTAATTATAATAACTGTTTTACTATCTTCGTCTTCTAGTTAATGTATTGTTCTATCTATTAGGTTTATGTGTTTAAAACACATTTAGCTACGGTACAGTACGAATTTTTTCATTTTTTGTCTAAGTTTCCGCTTTAATAATTTATTAGGTACCTAAATACGATATATATATTTTTCTACCTATTAACTAATTGTTTTACCTATTTTTATTGAGTGTAGTTACCGTATCTTCTTAGGTGACATACGGTTTCAATGAATATTCGTTCCCATATTTCTGCAATTACCTATTGCATTCTTTTACGTTGCGTTCCTATTACGCATTTCGATAACCTATTACGTGTACTTATATTCAATTCTAATTGAATTCAAACCGTGACTCTTTGCATTTGTTTCGGATTGCTGCGTCTAAAGAATTCGCGGGATTTTTATTTAAGTGGTTAATTAATGCGCACGTTTTTTGTTTTTTATGTTAACGAGAAGTTAGATGTGAATCGGTAAAGGCTGTCTAATGCCAAGAATTTAACTTGTCTAACAATGACATCAAGGCAAGGGACGAACGTGTGAACGTGAATCTAATACGTAGCGACTATGATATAGGTAGGATGTCAAATGGAAACTTCTCACCGACATCTGGGAAAATATTTCCTTTATTTCACACTGAATAAGTTTACAAAGGTTATTGACGTTGTATCATCAAGTCTTGCATCGGTAATAAGGCGGTTCTATCTAATCAACCCTAATACACACAAAAAATCAATAGCATGAAGTTACTTTGATACAACTTGCGCCCTCTGTCGCGTATCAAAAATACAACCTGAAACCACATTTCGGGTAAGCGCCATCTAGTTTCACGGAAAGTAGAGTAAACAGGCTGTGGGGGCAAGTTGGAACATGCCTCAGAACGTGTAGTTCGAATAGTTTCAAAAAGATGGAGGCACTATCGAAACCTAAAAAAACAGTGGGAAACTGTTTTCGTGTACTCATTCTACTCATCGACTGATAAGCGTTATTGTATGCATATGGTAGTAAAACGGGTTGTTGTAATGTACAGCTGCTATCAAATTACTTTACAAACAGTTCCCTTCCACTTTAAAAGTTAATATGGGAGCTATAAGGCAAGAATTGCAAGCAAATTAACCTCTTTTGCACATAACTTACAGGAATTTCATGAATAATCATGAGTTTTCAATAGAAATCATAATTAAATATTAATAAGATCATGGCAAATCTACTACGAAAGAATATCTTGACTTCTTGGGTCCGAATAAAAACTTAACTGCTTGACGCAATGCAAAAGGAATGCTTGTATGTTAATAATTTACTTATTCGCTCTGTCAGGTTTTCCTTACGAAGCGAGTAGAACTGCGAACCATGCCAAAACTATATCTAGGTATATGAATTCACAAAGCTTATAACAATATTTCAGTTAATATATTAAAAATAAGGCGTTACACACTCTATTTACGAAATGTTAACATAAAACATAACAACCTAGACATAAAAAGTCTCAGTGGCAAGGCAAACCTTGATAGCATGTAGGAAGGATTTAGTGCAAGCAAAAAAGTAATTACCAACTACCCATTATTTACGGTAGAAGTACGTAGGTACCTAGCAGAAAAGGCTACGGTCTACCATCTACTAAAGTTAGGCTTAGAAATAATTAGCAGCAAGTACCGTACCTACCTACCAACAATCTGCTTAGCCTTTTCCCAACTATGTTGGGGTCGGTTTCCAGTCTAACCGGATGCAGCTGAGTACCAGTATTTTACATGAAGTGACTGCCTATATGACCTCCACTACCTAGTAACTGGGGTAATACGATACCCCTTGGTAAGACTGGTTGTCAGACTTTCGGGCTACTGACTACTCGTGACGACTGTCAGAGATCCACGAATAACAGCCGGGACGGGAACGGCTTAACGTGCGTTCCGAGGCACGGAGGAATCTCGATATGTGAAGATGGTCACCTATCCACGGACCAACCCCCGCAAGCGTAGCTTAACCTCATACATCGACCCGTGCGGCTCTTATTACTTAGCCACGAGCTCCTCCATACCTACCAACATTGTTATTAATTTCTACGTCGAGATTAGCTCGGTAACAGTAATGTAATATTAAAACATGAGTAGTGTAAGTACTAGTTAGTAATTAACGTTTCCATCCTGGGGTTTCAGCCGGACCATGACGGATGGTCGACGGTGCTTGGTTGCGTAACGAACATTTCGCCCGTGACCTTCCGAGAAGTATAATTATATATGTATGTTTATAATAGTATATAAGGAACTCTACCTCTCTCGCTCTCTCTCCGGCAGTCGCTCTATGTAAAATACTGGTAGGTATTCAACTGCATCCGGTTAGACTGGAAGCCGACCCCAACATAGTTTAGTAACAACACTCCCGGTGGGAAAAGGCATATTTATTGATAAGGAACTCTATGGATTGTTAGTTGTTACTCAAATTATGAATTATAAGGTTTTCAGAATGAAAAATAATGTACTTAGATTACTATAAAAGTTACAGCACAATGAAGCTCATTTCAGACTACGCTGTAATTCATAGCATATAGCATAATAATTCATAGCACAACAATATATGAACTAATATATCAACAACTATATGATATATCTGAAATGAGCTTAATTAAATATTGGATAGCACGAATAGAAGGTCTCAGACCGAAGATGTAGAGTCTACATTATAGGTTTTATGACAATCTCTATCCTTATTTGAAAAACGGTCTACATTGTATATCTTGTTTTCGAGAGTATTTTAAAAGAGGATAATCCAAATGATGGCTTTCACAAATAGAAGGCAATCAAGTGAATTGATATCAGTGGTAAAAAAAAAGAATATATCACTGACGATGGGCCTAGATAGTAGGATCCAGTTAATATCATCGGTAATTAAACAAAGATTAAACATAAGGTCATCATTATGTATTCCGAATTTCGGATCACGTGAAATTGCCTAATTATTTAGTTAACCTCATTTAAACTATTGAATTTGAACTAATATTTAGGTTACCCAGTAACTGGGTTGTGGAGATCAGATAGGCAGTCGCTCCATGTAAAATACTGATTCAGCTGCATCCGGTTACACTTGCCGACCCGATCCCAACATAAGTAGTTAGGAAAAGGATAGGCAGATTGATTGATTTATTTGATTTAGTCAAGACTTTGGAGATGCCCATTTTATTTCAACACAATTCTTTTGATTCTTATCCAAGTTAGTAGGTACCTAGGATCAATTTATCAGGGTTAAGTAAACATTAAAATTCAATGAAAATTAACAATGTCACCGTTCAAGGTAGCTGGTAGATCGTAATTTTTATATGGAAGCCTGAGCGATCAGTCACAGTACCTAAGTATAAAGTGCCACGCATACCTATCATGATTACCGAGTTACTGACAATACAATGGAACGTCAACTCTGTTAATTGTGCGACAGAGTATAAAAAAGCCCGACTAACTGCACATCAATTTTCTGTTACGCGGTTCAAATCATTGTTTGTGTTGTTTTGCAGTAGTTAGGAGCACAATCATGGAATTTCTATGAAAATGGAAGAAATTTATAACTGCGCGCGAGTTGAAGGAAGTCGATGAAAACGCGCTTATGTGATCCGCCGACACGCCGGTTTTAATGCAGAAGTATGAAATGGTTTTAAACAATTCCCTTGATATTTTTGTCAAAATATGAATTAATTAAATACTAGCCGCTCCTGCTTCGCACGATTTTTACGACTTGACAAAATATCGAGACTTCTTAGTTAGTAGTAACTTTAACAGTAAAGTATTAAACATATAAACCTTCTGGAATAAATTCTCTAAAAGATGGTGAATACTCATCAAAATCTGTTGCTTGGTTTAGAAGAACAACTTTGACATTCAGCAAAACATGAAAAGCGACTTTAATTTATATCCTACTAATATTATAAATGTGAAAGTTTGGATGTTTGTTACTCAATCACGCAAAAACGGCTGAATGGATTTGGATGAAATTTAGCAAACAGATAGTTTGTAACCTGGATTAGCACATAGGATATTTTTTATCCTGATATTCCCACGGGATCGAGACTTACGCGGGTGAAACCGCGGGGCGCAGCTAGTAATTTATAGTGGAAGTTAGGTTTCTACCTCCAACTGAATGATATTTGGCAAGCCTTGTATGTAGGTAGATGCTTCTTCGAGTATATTAATTGATCGACGTCTTATAGTGTTACACTATACTATAATAGTTTTATTACCTGACAGAAATAATCCAATGTTTCGCAAAGCCTTGTATCAGAAATAGAATAATCCTCGCATATGCAGGGAAGCGCGATTTCTAAGTTAATTCGTTTAAATTTTAATTAATAGGTAAGAATCATCATGTTTTTATTATTAACTTGTAAGTTTCGAAAAACATGTTATTAATATTGAAAAAATCCAGTTTTGAATATGTAGTTGTATTTTTATAAAAGTTTACTATATACCTGCGTGTGTTACCGATTTGATGGAAGGCTTTCCCGAAGCTTCCACTCTCAGTGGAAGCTTTTAACGCAATTTATTTAAGCGAAATGTAAAATTTCAGAAGATTCAGGAATTAAATAGGTTCTTACTGTAATTATTTTCAGTGGTCATTAAAATTAAACTGTGAACGAATATGTTTGAAGTTATGCATGGAATTTGGGTGAATCAACAAAATACGAATGCATTGTTAATTTTCCTGTATGAAAAACACCATGTTGTATTGTGTATTATGTAGGTATGACCTGTTATATCGAACCTACAAAAACAAGAAATTATGTGGGCAATAAATTTTGGATGAAAAAGGAAAGTAGGTTATTGGAGTTAAGTGACAGACGGAATAATGACAGCCCTAAACGTAACTAAGTTGCAATATATTTTGAATTTGTTTTGAGAGGTAGCCGAGTCCAGTCGGGCAGGTAGTCTCTCTCCCAACCCCGCTATGTATGCGGCGAACTTATTATTACATAACATAACATAGCACCACGTACATTCGTGTATCGGTACGTGGTAGCCCTGACATGCTTCGATGAATTCAATCGCAACTATAAGGAGATCCCTTATGTGGATTCAAATGTTGGCCTAATGTTTCATACAACGTCCAACCACGCATACGAATGGAATTCGGATAAAAAACATATTATCATAACGCCTAATGAAGCGTAGAAAAACGTCTCAATTCATAAACGTCGCACATAATCGGGCAAACTCACTAGATTAATCATCCTAAAGAACTTTCTACCATTTTATTATCGCCCATGGCACTTAAAAATTACTATTTAGTGTAAAAAATGACGTTGTTCCAGCGTTACGACATTGCACATTGCATCACGGCGGGCGTTGTCTGGAATCCATGCATGTTTAGTGTCTGTCTACTTACTGTTTATTGAGAATTTTATTATCTACAACGAGTACGAACTGTGCATTCCTGATGGCGTAAACATTCAAGTATTCGAAGACACGATAACATGACTCTAAGAGAGGTCAAGTGAAAAATCAAACGCCTCCGAAGGCTATTAACATTCCTTACTTATTAATAAGTACGAGTCGATGCGAGTATCAAGTCATGTCGCAGGAATCGCGGAACGAATCGGTAATGGCATCAAGCTTAATGCAGCTCTTAAATTCGTTAATACACATAAGAATTGAGTGCATATTGAATGGAATGTTTACCAAATGTAATGTTTAATGGGACCATAATTTTTCTCTATCCGAAGTTAGGGAAGGTTTTAATAATATGGGTTCAAAGATTTGGAAGTATTTTCCATGATAATAGTAATTTTATTCGTTTATATAGTCTCTGTAGTCGTCCTTTGTTGACGTCCATCACGATTCACGAATGAATATTACAATAAAGTGTCTCCAACCAAAGCGTCATAAAATATCAATTCGCGTTCAATGTCACACAAACGGGTCCGTTCAGCGTACAACTATTTTGTGTATGATATTTTCGAAATATTCCTTTCTTAAACGTGCTACGTAACGAGCCGAATTATGTGACAATAATACAAAAATGATTGTACAAAGATGCGTCTAGTTAGCAGCCTCTATTAGATCATTGTAACAATATGCGAGACGGCCCGAATAGCTGGAATAGCTGCACTCTCGCTTCGCTGCCAACGAAATGGAATCCGTTGCCATTAGAAATTCTACAGTACATGATGACTTCATTGCTATCGGGATTCCTTCAGCGCGTGCCGTGTCCACCCGCCTCAGGTGTCACTGTAACACGCGCTCACATTTTTTCCAACCACTAACTGTTGGAATTTATTAACTAAAGCTTTCATATTTTAATTGGGTGTCGGTATGAGGTATCATAGAGTATTGCGCAGGTACTAATCATCATTATTTATTGTTTTGTTGTTCGCACTTCGCAAGTCCGCAGTGCTATCGGGCGGACGTAAACAACTATGCAAAATTTTAATTTACGATGTCCGAAAATAATATTTGTACTTACAACAATAGTGATCAGTGATTGCATACCGTCCTAAGAATGCTCGTAACTGTAGTCCGCAACGCAACCTACATTCAGCATTCTTTTCGAAACCGTAACACGCCGCCTCTGCGTTCCGGATATACTCGTTCATGCCACATTCACCCCAATATCTTTCACAATAAAACCTATTTCAATTCGATACATGTGATAGAATGCCAGGTATTGCATTTCTAGAGAGCTGTAAAACTACATACACAAAGTAATTTGCGACTGATATGATAAATTGATAACCACCTCTAGATTTCCAAGTTGTAAAATATTCGTATAGTTTTAAGAACCTAAGTATTGGGCGTAACCCATTATGTAATAATTTGAATACTCAAGCTAAGTAAACGAAGTGGTGTGGTGTGGCCAAGATAACTCAATGTTGCCTAAGCCTAATGGTTTAGAGACTTTGGGCTTACATTCAATCATTGGCTACTCTTATAAAACATACACTACATTTACTTTTTTGTAAGCTGCGATTTACATAAGAGTGGCGCGGGCGCAGCGTGGTCGTAGTTTACGAGGCAGCCCTAAAACATGAGCCGTGCCAATTTGTTAGTCGGTAGAGAGCATGGTCCGACCAAATTCCTGAACGCTTTCTCTGGTGTGGTGCTGGTGGTGGCCGGGGCACGCACGCGCTGTGCTCGTCGCCTGCGCACGCAGACCAACGAAAGTGAGCGCCAAACCGCGTGCGCCCGCGCCGCTGTCATCGCGTTGCATAATTATCCGCGATCCGACCATTGTTTGTAAACACTCAATAAACAAGAACACATCACTTAAATTGCGTGACCGTATTTTGATTAGATAGGTACGCGTATCAAATCTGCATCGTTAAGTGGAATTAAAATTACACATTTTTTATCTGTGAAATTCCTCAGACTAATTGTCTACATGATAATGTAAAGAACACTGCGTAAATGCTTGTGTATAATATATTATTTATTCTAAGTACCAATTTCGATAAATTGCCTGCAGATTACTGGATGGAGCGCAAAATACGGGTTGCAAATTCAGTTTGGAACTAGGTCCTAGAGATGATCAGTACCTATCGTTTTAAAAAATCGTGTCATATCGATATCGGTATCCGGATTTATCAGAGGGATTCAAGGCAAGCCGGATGGGCTGTCGGATTGTGGGTCGGCGAAATTTGCGCGGGACGCGTTTCACGTCGCCAAGGTAGATTCTCGCGGTGGCTCTCAGAAAGCTCTGCTTTCTCATCGGGGTTTAACTCCATTGTTAAGTTATTCTTAGAGAGAAAGGCTTATTAATGGTTAATCGTTCACAACTTCATAATAATTACGGCCAATTTATGCAATATTCGAATTTATCCACATTTAACCCGGATGTGACGCTCGAGTGCGTGTAACCAAGAAAAAATTGGTCGCCGTGACCGTCATATACAGACGGTCATCGGCAAGGAAGCGAGGTTTAATCGTCAATGAAGCCTTTCATCGCGAAACCAGTCCAAGTAGATAAACAATAGTATCCTTTGTGAAACGATTGTCGGTCCGAATCCGCTTGAAGAAACAGTTCTGACAAAAAGTCGAATTGTTTGCTATTCGGTAGAGTTGAACGACACAGATCATAGAAAGCAATGATGATTATTAAAATGGATTTTGCTGACCAAAAACCGAGATGCAGTGCACAGTTGAACTGTAAAAGTTTCTAAAAACAAATGAATATCTGTAGATTCCTTTTCTTACAAGCGACTAGCACGCGACGGTCTCGTTGGATGTCTATTAAACAATGTCAGGTGGAATCTGGAATGCGACCCGCCTACAAGGCCGCGTGCCATCTCGCGTATAGGTAGTCGATATTCAGCGGACGCTTTATCAACTTTTATCATATTCGTTTTGCTTGTTTTTTATTAAGTGACAACTATTTTCGTTCGTTTGTAGAGATGTATCGTCATCGTTAGTGTAAACTACTTCTTCGCATTCCTATAGTTCTTTCGTCCTCGTTTTTTAAACAACAAATGCTTGCCGCATTTGTTGGACTACCAAACTTAAGAGTGAATATATGAAATCCAAGGTAAAAGTGTCCCTTCGGAACTCAAGCACGAATAAAAATGTTCAGTATAAATATTTACCGAAGCTGTCTGAATCGCTGGCAGGGTACGCGGGACACGGCTGCACCATCGTCGCAGCGCGCGATAGCACGTCCAGTGCTGATTCCACCTTCTCCATGTTTACCTGATACAATAAATAACACACAGTTAAAGCACGTGCCCTCTTTACTTAATATAGAAGTATACAAAGAGAAAATGACATTGGTAGACCATGTCATAGCCATATCAGCGATTGAAACATTACGACAATTTTCTGACAGGTTACATGAATATTAAACGTTATCATAACAAATGACAATCCAATAACATCAGATGGTGGTTACATATTTTGGTTCGAAAACGAGATGTCGACATCATTCATTTAGTCTAAATATTTGAAGGAATTCATGTCTGGCAGCGCAAAGCTGTTTGGCTTGGAATTAAATATCGCAGACTAAAAGTCATAAAGGCATGCGAATACCAAAGCGGCGGAAATTCCTCACGACACGTAAACGGCTAGACGGTGGACAGACGTGTGCCGAGTCGTACGAACACCACGTAAATAAGAGGGAGGAATCAGATGATCAAACAAAGAGTTGTGAAACGTGGCAATCGGCCGCATACCGCGACCGCGCCGGGAACGAAGCCAATGGACCACTGTATCGCAGATCAGACACTAACGCTTCGCCAAAATATTAGCATTTCATCTTTAATTAACTTGCAACCACTGTTTTTTTGCACGGGTTAAAAATGAGCATACATGAGATCAGTGTGAATGTGGGCGATTATTAGAGTAGAGGAAGAACAAAGAAACGATGGATGGATTCTGTGAAGGTTTATATGGCTAGAAAGGGGGTGAGAACTGCATCTCACGGGCCACGGCTAATAGAGACGTGAAGAAGAAGTGGTGCTCCAGTCCCATGTAAATTGGGATCAATCCAGGAGGATGATGATGACATGGTGATGAGTGTGATTAAGATTCTTATGAAGCCATAAAAAAGGAACTAGGAACTTGCAAGCCTTGAACACATAAAATTCCCAGTTGTTCGCGACAGTGTTAATTAATAATGAGCTAGTCAAGTTGATTTATTTAGTCAATTGAATCAAGTACTGATTACACTACAATTCAACTTTTAAAACTAAGTTCGGAGTATCCATCATAAGTTTTAAGAATCGATAACTACAGATAAGGAGGAAAAGTCAAGTGGCGTTAGCGAGAAACTATGTAGTAAATAATCATCAGAAGAACTGAAGTTATAACAACAGTTAAATTAGTTATTTTAATGCGCAGTAATATACCTAATGGATTTCTTACTATTTACCTACTAGTTTATGAGTAAGTAGTAGGTATCTACTTCAATCACCTCTTCACTAATGAGCTTGAACTTCATGAGCTCATTACAAAGGCTATCTATTTGAATGCAATGGAAGTACCAAAACATTATATTACACCATTTATAATGTATTTTTGTCTAGTTGCGCGCCATATATTAATGATTGACGAGGTATTCACGACCGCGTGTGACTTCAATTTTTCTTAATTAGTTTAATGATTGATGAGTCGCATATTTTGGACCAGATTTCAAAACTATCATCATAATTTTAATTATTATTTGGCCACCCTAAGAACTTTGCGTATTATTGGACAACGCAGACCAAAATAGTGTGTTAATAATAAACGGGATTCGCATAGTTAAATCTGCATACCAAGCAACATATTTTTGTGACGGTCATGCCAACCAAAACAAATAGACAACAATGTCATTGCTTAATTCACTGAATACCTGACAGTCAGTAGCAATATAATAAAAAACAGTAAACCGACTGTAATTAATGATACTATATAGACACAATAAAGCGAATGAAGCGAAGACGCGCATTCCCTGAGTAGCGAGTACTGTATATAATTCATAAACAAATGCCACTAACGAATCTAAATGGAGGATAGATTCCTGGAATGTGAAAATAATGACATTACATTTAAAAGTAACGTAGCGTGCTGTTATTCTCGAATAAGGTACAGAGGTGTGGAAGAAGGGAAGGGTAAACAAAACATTGGAATGACGAGTGATGCGATGACTACGTTAATGATGAGGAATTTGGTACATTAACCACAATAGAATTTTTCTGGCCGGAGGCGGAGTTACGAGTACGGTCAGTGCTGGTATGTCGGTATACACACGTCGAATAGATCATTCGACACATAGTCAGATGGTCACGAACCCATTCAACGGAACATGGAAGTTGTAGTGGAATTTGACTCGTAAATTCCATTAAAAAGTTACATGGACATAATTTTCTCGGTAAAAATGTTAATCCCGAGCTTGAATTCTTGTAGCATTACTTGCATTAAGTGAATCAGAACTGGATATGTGGATAAATTACAATTTGTAATGTATGAAAGAAAAAACACAAATTTAAGGAACGTCATTAACATTCCCTTTAACAAGTTTGTGGTAAAAAAAGGAATTTGAAGGAAATTGATAGAAAGCGTTTATATAAATAAAATAAGTAATTAATTCAAGAAAACCAAATTTGCATTTCGGTAAAATGTAATTTGTTAGTGTCCAAAGAATATTGATTATTAGGATGAATTTGGATGGCTGTAAGAAGAATAGAAGACCAAGGAGACGATGGATGGAATGTAGAATAATATGATATATGGCTGAAGGAGACATGCTGCGTCGACCCCAAATTAATTGGTATAAGGGCAGGAGTATCATATTAGATATTATTTTTGGTCTTGATACAATTATCGGTGGTTCTATTATGATCAGACTGGAGTACCAATAAATAACTGAAGAGGGCTGTGTTTACATTTACTATAGCAACTGTTCAACATCTGCGGAGACTTATTATCTAGAATCACCTTTTATAGTAAATAAATAACAAATAATAACAACTGCTAGACAGAAAACAATTACCTACAGACAACATTTAAATAAAGAGAACATTAAAGAAATACACTTATATTGTGTTATTTATACTATCTTGTTTATATATACTACAGTAATATATAGTATATACTATTGCAAGTTTATTCGAGTGAGACGAGAGCAAAAAAGACATTGGATTTTTCGTAGTCCATTATGACGACAAATTGATTTGTTAATTACACATCGTGAATACGTAGCGACTGAAACTAATAAGAAACAAAGTGAGGAGGCAATACCAATTAATACAACCTAAATTGTTATCACCTGCCAGTATCCAAACGTAAACCACTTGGTGGTCGAACCTTGACATTCCAAATGTTAAAAATAATAATCTATTTCAGTTTTAACGTAAAACTTTTGAAACTATGCCTTAAGACTAGGGGTTAGGGTTATATATATGGACGGTTTTAAGTATTCTTTTGTCGGTTGGCCCGCATTTGGGGTGAGGCGTATTCTTTTACGACGGTCGCTACCCCTGCTGTGTTCGAGCGCACGTGGCTTGGGGCCGGGATACCGGCAGATGTTACTATTGTAGGGTTGCCGAGCCCCCCTCGTGTATGATTGTTGCTCCCAAAAAGTAACGCTGCTGCTTCGAGTTTGGAATCATTACGCGTAAAAACACCGTTAGCGATTTTAACTAGGTATTCAATTACGTTAACTATGTTAATTTGTCTTGCAGTCTCTTCTGTCTAATTAGGATAACTGAACTTAGAAACTGTTAAATGAGTTACATGTACATAGGTAGTTATTTATAAACAGTTATCTTTTAAAGTTGTATTTTTCCTGGACACAAAATTCTTAGTCTGTTCAGTTCCAGGCAATCGTCAATGTAAATATTTGACTGACTCGTCACGTGGTCTGTTAGGGAAATTGATTTGATATGTACACAGTCACATTTAGCCGTAACGATTACTCACACTATGATAAATTCTAGAGTAATTTAAAAAGTCTAGCGTCGAGTCTGCTTGTTTCTGTGGTTCTTCTAATACAATTGACGGATTCCATACGGGGTCACCGTCAACATTGGCTAATCGGGCGACGTTTATCGTGCTCTTATCACGAAGTGCGGCCGCTACATGCGTTTGTGTGGGAATAGAGCGTTTGTACGCCGCGTACGGTCGCATTCCACACTATTATGTTCGCGAGATTCCATGCCATGTAGCTTCGCTGAATACCTTGTTGCCTTCGCTCCGTATAGCGGCGAAATTTTTTGCATGGCGCGCTCACAAATCAAACCGGTAGGTAACTAGTCATTACATTACTTATAGCATAGCAGCGTTAAGTAGGCACCTAGATGATGGTGGATCATGTTGTATGATAACCCATGTAAGTATATCACTACCATTTAGTCGCATATGCACTAATATACATATACATAAATTTTGATCTACATTTTATTCGTTTACAAAGCAGGCAGTACCTATTCATGATTTAAGTATTGAGGTTACCATAGGTAGAGGTTATCATAGGTACCTATTTAACTTAGTTTCAAATATTCTGTGAACACTGCCTACTTGTACATAACATAAACTAATTATGAAATTATTCAACACCTGCTGAAACTACCTATGTTATTGCTACGCACAAATGATTTCTACTTAATTTTTAATTCTATCACTACAAAAATAACAAATAAACAGTGGACACTTACACAATATATGTTTTTCCCACGATGTTCTTCAATGAGACCAAGGGAAATGTTGTTTCACACAATATTTATAATTTTAATCAATGAGCACGACGTAAGGTTAAAGTTTGTAAAGTTGATAGCGTTCTAAATGACTGAAACCTTCATGACAATGTTACAAAACCGGCGAAGAACAAAAATCAATAGGTAAGTATCGAAATCGCAACAAACTCTGTATACATTCGTCAGATTAACACGACACGCTAGTTACCTCTGCGACGCAAAAAAATATACTGACTTCTATCGTTTATTATCCATTGTCCGTCAAACGCACTGTGTAGAAGTATTTGTTGTTATTTCATAAAATCCAACTATCGCGCCACGACTCTGTTGACGAAATAGTCGCGTTTGACATTTGAGCCGAGCCCACTGCGATTGGAATCCAAGGAATGTCAAATATTTTCACTGCTGCCATCTATGTGAAAGAATGTTAAACTGCCGAGAGGCGGCACACTGGAGCAGCACAGACTTTATATCCCCCTAGTCTATTAGATAACATTTTGCTTTATAGGTGACAAAAAACGTTTGAAACGGTGTTCTTTTGTTATAATATGTCAACGAGTCTTTATTGCAGAGTTTTTTGGGATCTTAGAGAGAATATGAAAGTGTCGCGGCGCGTTCGCGAATTCATTGGAATGCGTCCAGTTTAGTGCCGCCGCTGAGAGACGTCACCGGCGCAGGCGTGATGTTGGTAAGCCGCGTCTCATGCTGCAGGGTTATCGACACATGGCGTGGAGGCGAGGAGTAGGGTCGGCAGCGACTTGCCGCCATGCCGGCCTGCGCATGTAGCATAACACGGTGTTTCGGTTCGATACTTTCGTTGGAATTTATAATTTAAGATTATGGAATTTCTCGACCATGACGTAAGAAAATTACATTTCTTATTAGTATCTTAGGCAAGCAAAAAAGAGAGAACTATCCATCTAACTGTTGCATAAAAATGCTTTTATACAAGCTTACTTTTTATCTACTCCACTGATCTATCTATTACTCGTTGATAAACAGCTGTGCATCTGTCGACGGCTCTCTTTGTATCCCTCATCACTAGAATGTGTTGTAAACGCGACGCATGTCTAGTTTGAAACGATTAACAAAACAGCTACCGCCATCTATCGAGTACTTGAGGCATATACTGTCATTTGTTTTTCGGAATTCCTGGCGCTAGATGACATTGTGTAATTAGATTATTGGGATGTTTTCAATTAGAGCGAGCATAAGTATTTAGAGCGAAATCATTTTGCGGAGTGTTACTTGTTATAAATTCAGAACAACCTTGCTTGTTGTTCAGTAAATAGTTCTTCGGTAGGCGGGGGGGGGGATTAACTTTGTATTCGTTGGCGACTTGGCGGAACCCCAAAGGGGATTCAAATACGCTAGAATTTGTCATACTAAGCTGAGTGTTGTGTGTCCCTGTGTTCCTGTTTCAGCGAAAATCTTCGCTGAAACAGGAACATTTTTTATGGAGTTACTTTTAACTACCTACTTTATTGAATTTACAATGGCATGTATGTTGAAATATCAAGCAAGGTTCAAGTAAAACTTCAGTTTCAAGACACAATCTTTATTTCTAACACAACATTCTCAATAAACCTCGGAATTAAATTAACGCAGCGTCAACGGAAAAAAAGCGAGAATATTATACTTTTTCTAAACAATCATTCTCTTTACAATTAGGTCTTCGCCTAACTAAACGATAAGTCACATAAGAGCGTTCGCAGACGGCATACAATCGGTGGCCGATTTTTTGTAGGAGCCAAATGAAACAGTAGAGATCAAATGTATCAACGCTCAGTCCTACTAAAAGGTAGGTCATACAAAAAAAAAAACTGACCGATGTAGAACCTACAAAAAGTATGCCGTGTGCGAGAGCGCTGTACTGCATGTCAGCTAAACCTAGGTCGGTGTTACTTAAAGTACAATAATAGCTCATTGGATAATTCGTGTTCACGATTAACATTTAAGTGTGGCCATTTCTAACTACAAGTATAATTACTCCGTCCAAAAACTTTACAACAATTTGATTTTTCAGTCTTCACACTTAAATTGCATTGGGATTAAATTAGAATATTTTAATTATATAATAAGGTATTTTAGGGAATATTTAGTTATAATAATTTATTTGAAACAATTGAATACAATCTTATTATCAATATAATTTCAAAAACTTCATTTATTTGGATTAAATAGAGTTTATTAAATATAGAGGGTAAATATTCAGTGGAAGATTCAAGAAAGTAGTTAGTATTCGCTACTTATCTTATAGGTAGTAAATAAGGTTTTATTTCCTTTAGAAAAAAAGCCAAGCTTAATAGCTCCTCATACATAAAATTCTCTCACAAAAAATGCACCAAACGAGCATGGAATCACGATTTTGTTAGTAGTTGTTATACTTCATAGTTAGAGACAGACCGAAACATCAATAATAATTTAATGTAATATATCATCATTTGTATATTACCAAAATATCCATTTAATTATAATACAAACATCTCACTTGGGATTCGTTTTGCAGGTATCTAGGGCCTATTCTAGTACATAATATTTTATAATTTGGTTCCGTTTTTCGTAAGTGCTTTTTTATTATACTTATAACGAATATTTATAAGGATAAAGGTATAACATGTAAGATTAAGGTGGAACACCATCTAAATGTTTGATATCTTAGAACATTTAGCACGAACACCTAACTAGACTAAAGGATAGTTTACACTTTGTAGCACAGAGCTACTACACCTACAAAATGAGTCTACACGGATACTAGATAAACTTTCGTATTTATGTAGTCTATAAGGTAAATAATTAATCTTCATTCTGTAAAATATACCTATAAGTTTATTATTTCCTACTAGATTACCAATATTTTTGGTTAATGGATTATATAGGACTCCATCTTAAATTGTTGATTTGTATTCAACTATACAAGAAAACTGTTCGAAGTATTTATGTAATACAGCTTTGGATACTTGATGTTGCGACAGGTAAAGTTAGCTTTGTAACAAATTTTACTTAAACCTGTCTCTGTAATTTTGGTTAGAAAAAATAAGACGGCAATAGAATTATAGATCATTTAGCTATGTAGTCAAAGGATGTTTATTAGCAGAAAGAATGGAAATAGGAGAGGAAGGTGGAGGTTTATAAATATATAACATTATAAATTACTAGATAATTTTTCTTTTTTATGAAGTAATGATAAACTATACAGGGAGTTTCTTAACACTACAACGGTTAAGTTAATGCAAACACTTTCTGACAATTCAATACATTCTTTACTTAAGTCACCTAATGTTATTAGGTTATTAGGGAAGTATCTTGGATATCATAAACGATTGATACGGTAGGTTTAATAATAATACTTAGATGATTATTAAGGTTGACTGGTAGAGAATGCTTTGTGGCATTAAGTCCGCAGCTGCAGTGGTGGGAGCAGTGGTAGCCCAGTGGTAACGACTGCGACTTACGAGTTGTAGGTCGTCGGTTCGATCCCTAACAGGCTCTTTACTTTGTGTTAATAATTTCATCACCATTGCTCTCAAAACGGAGAAGGAAAAACATTGTGAGGAAACCGACATGTCTTAGAACCAAAGATTCGAAGACATGTGACATCTACCAACCAGTATTGGGCCCGCGTGGTGGATTACGGCCCACTCCTTCTCATAAAGAGGAGGCTTGTGTCACAGCAGAGGGAACATTATATGCTGATTATGTTATGTATTAAGTCCGCAAATAAAGTTTAAATAAATATATTTATCTCAACTCTAGCTCAACTTCTTCCAAACTCAAATCTACTCGACGGCTTTGAGAAAATCGGTATCTTGGGTTTTTGATCACGAATGAGGGCTGCCTTGAGAAAATCCGCCGTCGTACTGGTATGGCCAAAAGTGCAATGAGCAGTCTAGGGAAAACGTGGTGTATTAAAAGCCATGAAAGCAGTAAGATCGATGCTTTAGAGACTGATGTGGTGTTGGCGGAGGATACTTCGTATACCATGGACCGCCATGAGAATTAATGAATCCATACCTACTGGCGGAACTCAACATCACCAAGGGGCTATCTACAATATGCCAGGAGCGTACCCTCAGCTTTTTCGGATATATTGTACGTTCACCTAAGTATGGTCTGGAAAGGCTTATGTTACTGGGCCCTGTGGAAGGAAAACGTGCTCAAAGCAGAGCACCGGCAAAATGTTTAGACGCGATCAAGAAGGCTGTTGGAGGCAGCATTTACCAAGCGGTTTACACTGCAGAAGACCGCATAGCTTGCAGACGCGTCGTATGTGGTCGCGATCCTCAGCTTTGAGGCAACGACGAAGAAGAAGATCTAAGGCAAGAAAAGGAGATTGAATTTCGATTAGCAGTGTTTCATGGTGGTTCATAAGTGATTATGTAAGTTAGAAGTAAGTAATGTCAGCAAGTGTTGCACAAAAATAGTAAGTAGATAAGTAGTGTTGGAGAATGCATACAATAATATGGAAATAAGTACGGCATTTAGAATATGGACTCCAGTCTGTATGCATCATTCATCTTGATTTACTTTAATTTTTTTTATAAGAGATCTCAATTTCATTTAAGTAGGTAGGAAGGTATAACTGGAAACTATTTACTAATAAGACTATCATATCAGTTTCAGTTTTTTTCACCCTTTTCGTAAGTTAGATTTATTTCTATTCCGTCACAGATTTCAGGTCCATGCATTGATCACAAAACAAGTTTTTTTTTCAATAAATAATTTTTTTTAACCTTTTTTTAATAAGAAAAAATATAAATAAGGCTAAAGCATTATATGCTGAATATTTGCAAGGAACCTGACGCATTTTATCTACGGCTAAAATAATAAATAGCTCTGAAAAACGCTCACAATAAAACATGCTATGCGAATCTTAATTTAAAATTTCTCTAGAGCCAGCTTTTCTAGCAAAAGCCCCTTCACAAGGTTATTTTACCTTTTACCGGTGTGGTTTCAACAAGGTCGAACATTTACCACTAAATTGTTCTCAAGTAATTGCTATCGCCTTCCGTATCTCGCAAAAACTATTGTTTAATAGTTGTGGCGACTAAAAACATACTTAAAAGATGTCAACTAGAAAGGCAGAACGCGCCATTTTGTCGTGTTGGGTGTAAATCAGTGCAGTGTGGATGTACCATCATTCGAGATGGATTCTCATCTAGTATGTATTCCTAGCAGCTAGTCAATCGCCAATCAATCAGTAAATCTGATAATACTCTCAACGATCACCCCTACGTTACGTTTTACGTACTAAGCTATCTATGTTATGTGCCTCTTATCGTAATTTGGTATCATGTATATATTTTATATATTCATATACGTATATATTCTTAAAACTTCAGGGGACGGCTTAACGTGTTAACTAAAATAATGCGTTAACATTAATAAAGTTATCGATAATTTAGGATATTTTCATGATAAACTTTGGAAATCTGTGAAATAAATAGTTACTCTTTTCTCAAGAAATTAGGAATAGAGAATATTGTAAATATAATATTTGAATGGCAAATATAAGAAGTATAGGAAAATTCTATAATGTCAGGCTATGAAAAATAGTTTTCATAATAGTTAAGTATATAATTTCTTTTGGATCTAAATTTGAAAAAATAAATAAATAGTCAACACTTTTATGCGTTTCTAAATATTATTAAGTCCTATTTTAATTCTTCTAAGACTAATTCGACAATAATGGATACGAAAACATGAATTAATAATAAATAAACATATGACCAGGTATAGTAATTTAAGTTTCTCATGATACGACAAGCTATAAGACTGCTAAGACAATTAATGACTAAATAAATCATATCTAATTACATATAATTATGTCAAGGTGATAAAAACGTCACGTTCATTATAAACTAATTGGCTGTCACATTAATTAAGTTGTTCGTACTGTGAGAGGTTACTTAAACTAATGCAAATTATCTAAGATGCCCGAGTAATGGAACACTAACTAAGATAAAAGGCAGAAATAGTGACACCAAATATAGATAGATATAAATGTGTATAATGCATATACATTTTATATTTAGAATTGCCTTATCATTGAATATATCAAAATATACAAATAGAGTGTAAACTAACGTTTACAGTTTTATTCACTTGTTTAATCGAGTTTATTCGACGGGTTTCCACCTCGAACGAAACTGTATGAACTGTGTTCGGGGTCGAAACTAGTCGAATTAAAACCGTAAATGTTAATTAATATAATTAATAAATAATACACGATGTAGAGTGTAAAGAAGGCTTAGTTGCGAACTATTGATGTACTTATATTTTATTAAGAATTTATCTGAACGCAGCAGTATTTTAATAAATACATAAAACTATCTGTCATAATACTAATTAATGAACTAATTCGAAAAGAAGAGCCATCAAGTGGACGACACGTCTCAACTAGCGTAAATTTATTTATTTATTTCTCCTACGAATTTGATATTATTCTGATACTACCTATATTTAGAATTATTATGGTTATTGTTGATAATTTATTAATAAGTATTTTTAGGTATGGTTGGAAGTGCTGGTTCTTCATCAATCAGCAGAGGGGGGCAGTTCCCGTAATTTTTAAGAACGTTCTCATCTGATTCGCAATCAATTTCAATTTGCCAACATTTTTTTGACAAGTTTGACAGCTTGCGACTTGAAGGTGAACGTTTTTTATAAGTACGAGGATTGTCCTACTGATATCTAGCAATATTTACTCTTCAAGGGAATAAAAGGCCACTTGGATATCTGCTAATTTACTGCATTAAGTGATGGATTGATTGATAACAACATTTAAGTATCCTAATGATTGGTTTATTGAGAGATAACCTTCTCAAGGAATGGTTTTTGGCTTGAAACAGACACGTCGATCGGTAACCATGGCGATGGTATTTTTTAAAGTAAGGTGGTGTAGCACAAACTATCTTGAAAAACGCTGAACACAAACGAATGCGTTGATTCAAGGTCTATTACCTAGTATCTACGTATTGGTCAAGCATAAAAACTACTAAGAGTAAAAAAAGTAAGTAAGTAGGTATTTTGAATCAGTTGTCAAGCAGAAAATTGCATTAATTTCGCTATATAAAAGACTGAGCAATATCTTGGCGATCATCTCATATCAAGCTAGAAATAATTGCTTAGTGGAAGGATTAGGGCATTGCCCTGAGACGGAATGATGACGACAGAGAATAGTTTTTATGTAACCGTTTTATGACGTATGTACTAAAGAACGAGTGGGTACTATCCCACTTCACATAAGTTAATCTTATTATCAATGCCACCAGCCACTTCAAACTACCATGTAAGGCTAAATTCTAAACTAAACATTCCTGCAATTAACTAATAATATATTTAACTTAAACAACGTGCGGTTCTAATCTTTACTTTGATACACTAATTTATTTTACTATCTCTTCTCTACCTACCAATATTCTCTTATTTCTATTTTCTCTGACTCCGTGTCTATTTTCTCTTCTTCAGCTTTAAGCAATGGGCACATTTTCAATTGAATTTAAACAACACATTAATCAGCAAAGTATTTTCCGTTTGTAGATCACGCTTATTTTTTTTAGATAAGTCTTATTTTATACAATAGTACATATTTATATTCCAATTAAATTAATTTAAGTTTTAATCACATTGTTCGAAAAATGATATGTAGCCAAGTAATTTTCGTAAATGGACCTAATATAATGTGTATAATATATAATTATATAATATTATAAAATCATGTAAATTGGGAGATTACGAAAATCACCAAAAGTAATATGTCATCGTAGGCCGTGTTTTTATACCTAGTCATTATTGCCTTAGCCCAATTAGCTAAAACAAACATTTTCACATAAGTATTTAAATTAAAAGTCTAAGTTATTAAAATGACAAATACTATATTGTAAACATTCAAAGGCAATTTTGAAACCGAAGTAAATAAAAAGTAAATGAAAACATACTCCACAGAAAAGAAAGAAAAGTACAGACACATTATATTTTTGCGAAATACATATAAAAAATTACAAAAAGAGTTGTTTCACGAAAAGCAACGGTCGGTCGCGCGACAGGGCGCGGCGCGTGCGCGGCGCGGGCGCGGGCGCGGCGCCGGGCGCCACGTGCAGCGGCCGCGCGGCCGACGACGCGGCGCAACGCCGGCACGACGCGCGCCGCACGCCCAGCGGCCGCCGCCACCACCACACGCCCTCGCAATCGTAACTGTGCTTGAAACCCGACTCACTCGCATCCCCCTTATCCCCGTACCCTGTAGACCCTTCGTAAGTCCTATAGTCCGAGCCACTGTATCCCGCCTTATCATACGACGAATCATAACTCTTTGCATATGCCCCCGATTCGTAGTTGTCTTTTGTTTGCGACCCCGACGCCGTAGAAGTTGAAGCCTCGTAGCTAGCTTCGTAGCCCGATTTCTCGTAGCTGTAGCTAGGGTTGTCGTAGTCGCCGTAACTCGTAGCGTATCCTGACCCCGAAGGTAAGTCGTAGCCTGTCTTGCTACGGTTCCGATCCGACCATGTGGACGTTTCGCTATCGCATGGCGTCACTGGAGCGCTTCGGATTGTTTTCGGTATAGAGCGTATTGGTATCGTTTGATCAGTTAGGGAGCCGCGTTTCTGAAATAATTTTATTAAAATAATGTTAGTATACAGATTGATACAACGCATAATTTTATTTTTCTTTTCAAATTGTTTCGTAGATATTGTTGTTCTTTCCTCCTTTGTCAAAAATAATGATGATCTAACTAACTGTAATTCAGATAACAACAGCTATGCCATTTAACATAGCTAATAGGTGTGTCGATTTGGCTCGCACATACGTCTTTAGTCTAAACTTAATCCAATTAAGTTAGGTGATTGGTATGACCCACGTTGCCCGTTCTTCTCCATAGGCATCTCCTACGCTTTGGAATAGGCAAATAACTTCATCCTTCTTTTGGACCTTGGCAATTCAAAAGTGCCTGTAATTTATTTAAAGGTTTATTTGAAATAAATGCTTTGAGTTTGAGTTTGCATGTGAATGTTAAACCAGGTAAACTTTTTAGCTGTAGGTAAGTACCTTCTACTTACTTATCAAGGCTTTAGGTATTATTACATCGGTATTGTAATTACCTACGCTTTTCTAATTGCCACTTATCGTCAAAGTGTGTTTTTATCAGCTTATTTATATCCTAAGTATAGTGTTGTTGGGTTGCATTCAAGCGAATATGAATAGAATATGGAGTAAATAATTATTCAATCTCCAAGAAGTTTCTATTAGAGTGCATTACTGAAGACAATTTCAAAGCGTGTCTACAAAACTTCGTAGCGAAGTGCGTGACGTCATTTCTATTCAAAGTGCAAAAAAATTGCATAATATTATATTGCAGTACTCAAACTAGGAACAAAATAATTATAATGAAAAAGGACGAGATATACATAACACTGAGAAAGCAATGTAAGTATATCTTTTAATAGGTTCACTACAAATCTTTCTACTTCCTAAGTTTTTATGTGCCCGACTTTGATTGAAGATATTGTTTTGGTAATCTTCTATACGGGAATTTCTTTAATTCTTTGCAAAGGTTACTAATACCTACTCATGAGGCATTTGCCCTGCTGTGAGACGGTTACAGTAATTTATTTCTAAACCTGGATAGGCTTATTTTCGGCCAAAGAATCACCATTGCCATTCCACGTGGCGACGCTGCCAGCCTTTTGAACTCTCTTCTTGTTGATAGTGATGTGGATTTTTTTTTTGATGCCGAATGAGTTCTTCGCCTTTTAATAAAATACTTTTGCATAATTAATGTCTACTATTATTTTAAATGTTTTGTATTAGCATAATTCAATCAAATATTTGAAAGACTATTGGACTATTATTATATACTTATTAGGTGATGGTCTCAAGAAAGGTCAGGAGCTTGGTACTGGCAACCGGCGTGCGTGTATGACCCAGATTTAAGAACGCTATCGAAGCAAAACAGTATGTAAGGATCGCAGCGGTTAGCGTTCTGTAGTTTCCATCTACCCCCATGGGGAGAATGCGTGCGTTTATGTATATATGTATGATGCGTTTTTGGGGACTGTCATAAGTAATTTTGACGATCGAAAAGTGCTGATTCTCAGCCTAGTTTGAATAAATGACTTGATTTTGATACACAGTAATTATTAAACTTACTCTCATAAAATCGAAATTGGGCAGCTTGAAGCGTCACACTTCCTGTAGAAACTTCACCGGACAAACGGCCTGGCGGTTGTCGCCGGAGCGGATCAACATCATGCCGTCGACCTCCTCTCCCACTTGTATCACGATCTGGTCGCGGAGCAGCATCATGCCGCATTCGCCGTCTGATACCTGCGGAAATAATAATGAGTTTTGTTAAATGGTGTTCATTGTAGCATATTCTACATATCAAAATCGTTACCGATATTTCTAAAATTCACCCACAATCCACATAGGTATTTATTTTCTCAATCCTTTAGTATCTTTACTTAACAACTAATGAAGATACAGATGTACATGTTAAAAAATACTTTTTTACAAAAAATAAAAAACGATGAATTAAAGATGGACGCCACTAGGTAATACGGCCTGGTATCCGTACGAGTGGGAAATCGCTTATTCGATCCACCCTAGCTCGTCCAAGAAGGCCAGCAACGCCTTAGTGTTACTGACAATCTCACGGTGTACCTGGGTTACCGAAGTAGATGCACGCCAAATTAATGCCGTTTTTTGCCAAGATCTTATACTGGGTGGTTGGTGGTGATCATCTTGCATTAAAAGAAACTTTTGTCCAGCTGCAATGAATTGCTGCTGTAGGGTGATGATGATGATTCAATTTAGGGAATAATTGAGGTTTGTAGACACGTAACATGAGATGTTTGAGAATTTTTCACAACAGTGCGCAATGATGTCTTACCGAGTGAAACTTGACGGGAACCATATTATTTAGACTAAAAAACTTCGTTTAACAACGTTGATTGTTACATAAATGCGTATCGTAATAGGGTTTGCTCTATTATCCTGGCATTGGATTCTGACTGCAGTCTCAAAATGTCTTGTTGTATTATTAATTTTAAAGTCCTTTGGATTACTGTGTATGTATGATTAAAGTGGGCAGTAATATAGTACTGTAGGTACCGTACACGTGGATGTATAATCCCGGTCTGTGTCCCGGTGCATATTGGTAATGTGCCAAAACAGGGTTACAAACGTATCAGTGGTCTCACAATGATTAGTTTTTGACAGATATGCCATACAAAATCTGTCAAAATTATCTTCTCATCATTGCGAGACCACTGACACGTTTGTAAATAAGTAGACTTGGCCCCCTGAACGACTGCTTTTCATTGATATCTTTTTCACCCCACACCACAGCTCAAAGTTTGTGAACGTTGGTTAATTGATATAACTTCAGACTTCTCGGCTAGGTTGTCGAAGTAACATTATTTATTTACTGCAGCTGTCAAGAATGTTACATTGCTGTAGGCTGCAAACAATGCGCCAACAATAACCTTGAGTTTTCATCGCTCGGACTTCCGCTCACCACAAAGACAGAATACAATACAATAGGAGTTGAATTGAATAAATTATTACTTGAATGAACTTGTGTTTGTACTTGTTTCTTGGCAAAGGAAAGGATCACCGCTCTCTTCCTGGGATTAATGAGAAATAAAGGCATTTTTAGCCAATTTTGCAATACGTTTAGATTTTGTATTTCGAAAATGTATGCCTAATTATTATAAATTAAAGTCGCTTTTCGTATTTGTCTGTATGGCCGCGTTGTTCTTCTCAACCACGCAACAGATTTTGATGAGGTTTTCACCATCGTTTAGAGAATTTATTCCGGAAGGTTTATGTGTATACTACATTAATATTAAAGTTACATTTACTAAGAAATCTCGATGTTTTGTCAAGTCGTAAAAACCGTGCGAAGCAGGAGTGGATCACTAGTTATTTATATACATGTTACATATAGGATCTGTGCTCTAGATTTCTGAGGACTGCCTAAATACCTATATATAGATGGTACGTACGTATTTTGTTACGTACAATACTTGAAACTACTGTAAGTAATAATAGTCCTCCAGACCGTATTTTCGGCCACGGCGGCCAATCTCAACGGAGACTAGCTTTCGGCGCGGGATATTATAGTGCACAAGTGTTTGCGCAGACACAAGTGCACTCTCTCTTCCCTCACTCTCATAGTCCGATGGGACGGCAATCCGACACTCGCGGAGAGAGATCAGGCGTAGGACCAACGGCTTAACGTGCGCACCGAGGCCCGGGGGTATCACACCGCCAACTTCCAAACTCCGGGCTGTTACTACGAAATTCCTAATGGAAAAATCCAATACCACTTTGCCCGACCCGGGAATCGAACCCAGGACACCACGCTGTGCAGTCGCGCTTGCGACCACGAGACCAACGGGGCAGTCAAGTACTGTAAGTATATAGGTATTGAAAGGAAAGTTAGTCTTATGTGTATAAGAGGCGTGGCATGCTTGTTTGATCTCTGAACGGTTCTTAAATGTTTTGATGGTCTAAACATGATTGTAAATACCTACCAAGTTTTAATTTAATACAGTCAACTTTTAGTCTTAAATAATAACAAAAAAGATCCTTGTGTAAATGGAGAAACCTAAGGGAAATTTTGTTGTTCACAATATTTCCGTTAGGTTAGGTTAGGTCCTTGAATTAAAACCGGTGATATCCACCAACCCGGTCATTCCATCTCGGAGTGGGAACATTATAAGCTGTTTATATTATGGTATGTCTACTTATTAAAGAAAATCATAGTTACCTGAAGATTATGCGTCACTTGCAGTGCCCTCTCCCCAGCTTGCAGTTTGGTGCAGTATTTAGAAGGAAAGTATCCAATCTTGCCGAGACACTTGCCCTTCCACCAATCAGGGTCTGAGGTATCAATCACGGTGACCTTGTAGCCAGCCTTAAGGTCAAGTTCGTCGGCATGTCGTGATTTGAAGTTGTATAGCACCACGTACAGATTTGTTGGTAGCAGGCGCTGGTGCTTCTGGGGAGAAAACATTCCTGGAGTTATTTGGGAACATGGTTGTATGAAGACAGCGTAAATAAACCTCCAACTGTCACTGACGAGACACAATAGAATTTTAATTTTTATCGGTCTTTAAAAGGCCAATCAACAGTTGAGCGGTATCATAAGCATAATCAGCCTATAATGTTCCCACTGCTGGGACACAGGCCTCCTCTCTGTGAGAGGGAGTGGGCCGTAATCCACCACGCGGGCCCAGTGCGGGTTGATAGATGTCACATGTCTTCGAATTTTTGGTTCTAGGACATGCCGGTTTCCTCACGATGTTTTCCTTCACCGTTTTTGAGAGTAGTGGCGTTGAAATAATTTACACAAAGTAAAGCGCCTGTCACGGTTCGAACCTACGAGCTACAACTCGTAAGTCGTGGCCGTTACCACTGGGCCACCACTGCTCTCGGCGGTATCATAATACATTTATAGAGAATTTGCTCGCGATTTAATTAGAAGACTTCTAGTTCAAACCAACTGCAACCGAAGATTTTTTTTTATTTTGCGTCATAAATTCGTAATTTTACAGTGAGTATTCTTTCGGTGTTTCTTATACACTGACCTCAATTAGTTTTTAAAATATAAGTGACGTGTAAAAATGTGTTTTTATTAACCTACTTAAAGAGAAATAAACATCATTTATACTATTAATATCTCCCTCTCACATGAAGAGGAGACCTGTGTCCCAGCAGTGGGATCATTATAGGCTGCATTATGCAAGCTGAAGAATTCAAACATGAATGTTCCTTGCATGTCAAGAAAAGTAAATGTTACTTGAATAATACGTGTGATTTTTTAGACTATGCTAGAACCTACGTCAAGTAGAATATGTCTTCATAAAATATGCACGAGACGTTCAAGGCCTCCAATAGTAAATCCGCCTGTGTTTTGCAATCACGAGTCCACTTTTCATATTTACTTTCAAATTACTCTACGTTTGTCTACTGCATATTCAAAAAATGTGTGCAATGCTAGAATTGCCAACAAGTAAATTATACTTGCATGGAATAAAAGATTTTCTTTATAAACCGCTTGGATTTTATATCCAAGCGGTTTTCTCGCTGTAAATTCATGAATAGCGAGCATATATTACACTAGTGGATCGGAAAAATGTACTTTAAAATCCGTGCGAGCATTTTAGCATTGTCTTAGGAGCATTCTTTAGACAGTACGATGACCTGAGACGTATAAAAACCGGGAGATAAATCTCTTTCTAGGTACCTATTCATAGTTCGATTTTCCCTACATGTCAACATAAACATTTTCCTTCGCATCTATTTCAGGAATTTTACAGCTTTGGGTAATAAAAATGCTATCTCGTGTATGTAGAACTCTGCTGTTTACCTCGATATGGTGTTTTGGAAGATATAGCCCGTTTCACTACTTCCTAATAAATTGCGGTTAAACCTGACAGATTGTTTATATACAATTAATATTGCATTTTTGTAATTTATCTGGAAGGTAGAGTTTATTTATTTAAATCTCTTTTATGCCTACTTATGTAGATAGGACATCTAAAATACAAAAAAAAATTGTATTAGAAGATACTAAATGTACAAAAAATTATTTGTGTTTTATTTCCATTAATTAATATTTGAACACACGTACTTATTCTCTCTTACGTTGAAGAAAGTATCTACTTACATGAGCCGTACCTATAAAACAAAAGCTCAGGCACTCATGGCGTTTGTTTGCGTTCCTATGCATTGTGCCCGGTTGCTAGCCCAACATATAATCGATTTCCGTACCTAACTGAGGTGTGGCTTGGAAGGAAAGCCACGTTCCTGAATCAGGAAATGTAAGGGATTAGGTAGATAAATAGTCAATATTTATTTTGTATCCGATTCCAAAGAGAAACAACAGAAAACATGAAATTAACACCGATATGGGCGAAAAATTAATAACAATAGGTACCTACTATTAAAAATGGGTGATATTTTCTTACGGTAAAGTTGGTTAAAAAAGGTATGTAATTTTTTTTTTAAACTGTAGACGAAACTAGACGTAAGGAAACTTATTATAAGTCCGTTGGACCGCAAATCCCGAAACCCCTCCACATTTGTTTAGTACCACCATGTATAGTTCTAGGTAGACGAAGTCCAACAAAACCTTCCGCCCTCCCGGACGGAACGAATAAAGGGGAGTAGGTATCATATTAGTATCTAAGAATTACTTACGCTCATCTGCTTAACAGGTGAAGGGCATGGGCTGGCACTATTAGAAGACAGGCTCTTATCTGGCTCATCGGGCAGTTCCACGCTACTCATGCGACCGATGCGCGCAGTCAGCATCCTTCGGCTGTGCACCGGCGATGATGGTGCTGTACATCGTCAAGTACTGATATAGTTTGTGTATATACGGCATGGATTGCTAGCACACCAAAGGACGTTGACGTTAGCCAACTATGAATCGAGATTTTAGAATATAATCATCTTTTAATTACTTTTGTTATCTTTTTCGTTCACTTTATTATCTTAATCATCACTAGATTACGTTATTTTGTAAAAGCATAATTGGTTGTTCATAAGGTTTAATTATTAAAGTCTTTGAGTAAGGAAAAAGTTTAAGTCGGCATCGCGATGAGTCCCCCGACCTAATTTACCCATTTAAATATGTACATAATCATTTTTCACAGTTGGCCAATGCCTTTGACAAATAGCGTTAGTGTCAGCGAATCCCAATGAACTAAGGACATCCATTTATAACTGGGACCTATTTTCTTATCGATTCCCTCGGATTAATAGAATTGCCGTCACTTTCAAACGTTTCGTATTCAAAAGGGTTTTTTGGTCCATTTCACGCATGAATCTTTCGTTATAAAGGGTAGTCCTTGCAAAATTATATTGTCTTCGAATTGAAATCGTGTTAGACAATTTTTTGCATTGCATACGACAACATTATAACAAGAATAATCTTCAGTGGTGATCACTTGCCTTGCGGTAGCTGGTTACGTGGTGAGATAATAATTATTTAAAATTTAAGAGTTACTCATAGATAGGTAGAACACATATGTTAACGTGCATAGTTCGTCACAATGTTACAAGGGTCATAAATACTCAAGTGACTTATTAGATTAACGCTACTTATCTATTAAATAACGCTGAAAAACAATGTTGTATCAGTAAATAGATAAGACTACTAATGAATATGTGATCTTTATACAGGGTTTTATGTTATCTATTATCTTTGACAACAATAGGTACCATTCGCTTGTTATTGGATACTTCATAAAAGCTCTATTATTATATTTTTATTGAGCATTTTTCGTTTTACTGTTACACACATTGTTTACTGTTTAGCAACAATTTCAATTAAAATAATAACGTACATGAACGTGTATAACTATGAATCGAGTAGTTATTTGTTCTATTAAAGCCATGCCTCATGCAAACTGCTCTGCAGTTACCTAGAAAAAAATAAAAACAAAATCATAAGTGGCATGCTAAATACATTACTTACGGTTTTATGGTGGAAGAAATCTAATAGTTTGGCAGTGAGTGTACAGAATTATAATGACAAATTGATTTAATTTGAGATGATTTTTCCTGACAATAAACGAATAAATTATCGATTATGAAAATCGTTCTTTAAATGCCAATATTACTTGGGAATTCTGTTCACGTCGTAGCAGAATAACAGAAAGACGTACGAGGCGAGAAATCCACAGACAGCAGTTCTTTATTCGATTCAGAACGACGTCGAATACTGCAAAAATGTCTAGACAGAATAAATAACCGGTGGGTACCTACCAACGTACTAACACACACAAGCTAAGCCGGAGGGATAGACATTGGAGGTGAACATTGCTTGTGCTTACAACACAGCTTGACATCAAGTACCTACCGGAGTCCAAAGAACCAAAAAAATCAGCCAAATTATAGACCACTGTCGTCGTTGACGTTGTGTAGCGTCTTCCTAGACATGGCTTCAAAGCAGAGCTCTTTGCGCAGTGGAGACGTCCAGTTAATCTAACCATCTGTCCCTATTGTTAGACATAATAATCTGGATTTCTACATCCAGTTCGTTAAAATTATGTGGAGCCATGATCACACGACAAGTGCAAAAACAATTCACTCCTCATTATGTTTGGCTATCATAAAAAAAACACTGGACACAATGGTTTATCCACTAGGGACAGTTGATAGAGGTGAAGTGGACGACTCCTGAAAAGCGATAAATAGAAGCGAGAGGTTATTTGGACCCAGGCGTGTGTATTACTGTCAGGTCGTACATAGCACGCGGCTGCCCTGTGCGGTCTGGTCCCGCGTAGGTCGCCGCCTCAGCTCGCCACACTCCGGCGAATCCAGCGACAAACTCTTCATCCTAAGGTTCAACTTTTGTCGTCTCGGGGAATGCGGCGCTATAAAATTGATGCAGTATGAGCTTACAGCCTAGTACTCACCCACACCATTTGTTATGATTTCAGTTTTGAACAACGATGTGTCTGATTGTATGTAAGTTCTGTTCATGAATTTCGTAATGAAAGGAAAATAAGAGTTTCAATTACTTGTAAGTAGGTATGATATTGTATTTAAGTTTAGCTTAATTGGTGAAACGATAACAAACTTTCCTTTGTGGGACAAGTATTCAAGTTTACTGAACTTTAATGACATTAAATTAAACAGTATGTTGATATAACTACGACTGTCTTATTCACAATCTTCAATTTTAAACTTCATGCACTTGTGAATCACTCTCCGGCTTTAGATGGCAAGGTTGCAAGTTAAACAAAGGAACATGGTGGAGACTGCGAATAAGGTCTTAGTTATATGTATGTTAGCAATCAGAACGAGAATACAGGCAAACTATAGTAATATAAAATAAAACCAATCTAAGAATTCAATGTGCGTAAGCAGTGCGAATAAAAGTAAAGTTAGAATAAGAGAAGAATAGAGATGCAAAAAGTAAGATGATAGTAAAAAACCTATCAGCTACAAACAGTAGTAAGTAGAGACTACTTTAATAATAGTGAAAGCTACTCTTTGGTTGTGACGCTTCAACTTGAGTGACAACTAGTGGCTCATTAATCTATTATCAGATACAGCTTGTCAGCAGCAGAAATGTGGCATCATGAATGAGGTTTGTTGTCAAAATGCTCATCGATGCAACGTATATCGTAACCAACAACGTGGAAGTAATCTACGGGGATTCGCTTATATACGATGTCAATATCGGTACCAGGTAAGGGACTGGTGCGGTCTGCTTGCCTCAACATTTGGGCACTCTTGGAGTTCTTCATTGAACCTGTGTGGACAAGTAAACAGGAGCCAGTCTATAATTATTTCAATACTATTTCTACTTATTCCTTTTGCGGGTGATGCCCTACGCAAATCTAAAATCTAACGCTGGGTAAATCCTAAAGAAAGCGAAATCAAACGAAACCTCAGTCAATTAGCGGTTAGGTGGGGTCAGTACAGAGTTGCGTGTTCTGTGATGTTTGCTCGGCGTGTTAGTTACGGGTTAACGTGAGCTTGATACATCGTGAAACGATAGAATTGGAGTTTGAATCATGAAAGGCAAATGACAGGTAGTGAGTGCAGTAAGAGAAGAGAGGCTTCGTGTCAAGTGTGCACTGCCGATGTTAAAACGCATGCAAACATCGGTACGCCGCCTTAAGCCATGCACCACTTACATCAAAACGCACTCGCAGATAATGTACGGACGACTCCAAATCAAGAGTAAAAGAGAGTGCTCGAGGGTAATCAGAGAAAAGGAAGCTTATTTTTGACGTTTATTGTAACAGTAACAATATAATTATATATATCACAGTACGCGGGGCGCTTCGGGGTAGTTATAACAAAGACATCCGAGAAGCGGTTATAGAGGACATGCCAAACTGCCGCGCTGAGTCAGTGCCTACGAGGCGATATGATCATTGTCTCGATCCCTTGGGGTTGCTATGTCTCGAATCATTTCTTGCGGACGCTCGCTGTGGACTTGAGAATCGAAGGCGGTGGATCGCCGTTTTCGTTAACTAAACATAGGGGCTGTCCGAAAGGGCGCGTGGTCGTCACCTCCGTCTCTGTAAAGATAACGCGCGGACAAAACAAAATAAATAAAAGCAACATATAACATAAATAATACAGTAACATAAATAAAAACAAAACAGTAGGAAACCAAAGGGAAATAATGTTCGGGTCGAGTATGTCATTGGGCCAAGTTCGTCAATAAAATAATGCCTGTTCAGGAAAGGTAGATGAACCCTGCAGGGACGGGATAAAGCATCTAAGGTGCTTGCCGAGCTTCGACTATTGTTTAGTCCTATTTCTAATCTAACACTGCAATCGCGAAATAATAAAAAAGAACTGAAAATATTGAACACACAACGTAAACGTGGCACCGTAACCCAGAAGACTGGACAAACAAAGCTGTGAGACTGAGAGAGCGTTGCGCTACGGCAGCCGTGGGCGCGTACTTTCTGGCAGGGAAATGGACCGGTGCTGCGGCGAGCCGCGGCGCGACCGCGAGCCCCACATGGACAAACTCTTGACGCCGGCGAACAGCTTCCGCCGCACCCCGCCGTCGGGCCGCGTCGCCCCGCCTACCGACAAGCAGCGTCAGTACCGACCGCACCCCGCCCCCGCCCTGCGCCCGCGACTATACAATGCGTGCAAAAAACAACTCGACACTACTGAAAACGAGTGAATTTGAGTGAAGCTGCCGGTCGGCCGCCTCGCGTCGTGGCGCGACGCGAACGGCCGCCGGCCTACGGCGCGACTCGAGCGGAGAAGCGAGCGAGCTCGGGTGCGGCGCCAGACCTGAGCTAGAGGAGACGGGCTGCGGCGCCACGGCCAGGCCGGCGGAGGGCCGCGCCGGCGAGCGCGCGGGCGGCGTCTCCTCCGGGGCCGACACGCGCACTACCGGGCCCCCGCGCGCTTCCCCGCCGCCGCCCGGCTTCCCAATTTCGTTGGCCCGCTTCAGAACTTGGTAGGTCTGATCCACTTCCTCCTCTGAGCATCGAGCGAAATGCGATTAGATTCAGGTCTTTGATTCGACGACAGTTTAATGATACTCGAACTGTTATTGTGTGCAAGGTGGCGTATCATGTCTGGAACTCGCTTGTTAGTAGGTTAACCGTTTATGTACAGTATTTGTAGTTGGTCAGGGGATCGTTGAGTGTTGTTAGTCATATCGAACGCTCGGCTTCGGGAGGGTGCACAGGGGTCACTCCTGTCTGATACCGTACCCGAGTCACAGTAGCTATCGAAATCATCATCGACTGCCTTGAACGAGATCTTGGTGAGTCTCTGTCCCGGCAGCCACCCGTCCTGCACCCCTGGACAACGTGAGGTTAGCTTCCGACTGTGTTCATAGCTTTACGTGAATATGATCGTTGTGTGTTTTTGCAAGCTCGATGAGGCTGTGTATTATGTTCTCACTTTCAAAGTGATTCAATCATCTATCTATTCATAACATTGTGTTAAAATCAACATTCCAAACAGTACATCATTGTGATATTATTTAGTTAATTTGTCAACTGTCCCAATTAAAGTTGGATGAGAATTAAATTTCAAAATTCATAATACCTCAACTTACCATAACTTCTGACAGCTTGGTCTATTTAGTAAGGAGTAAATGTTACAAGTATCAAAGTTCTTTAACTATTACGTTATATAGTTTATTGCTTATATGACTGTATTTAAATTGACATCACTTATATCTTCAATAAATGGTATGATTGATTAGTAAGCAGTTCAATATTAATTTTGTTGATTTAACAAAAAATTTACTCTGTAACGTAACTAATTATTTTAAAATTAAAATAGAAGGTTGGTGGGGCTTACTTTCATCGTCGAAGGCTGTTTCTAGTACTCTGTGGGACTCTATCTCGGAGGTGCTCTTCTGCCTGCGCAGGAGTCGAGACTTGGTCTGACACCTGCCGACCTGAGGCATGCAGTCGGTGTGCACATTCAGCTTGCATAGTCGACAACGCAATCCTTGGCGTGTATGTCCTGTACAAAAAAAACAAATATTATACACTTATTCTCATTAAAACAGTAAATTTCAGGAAGAAGACTCATACCTAGATCTTATTTTCTAACGACAAGCGAATGAAAAGATGGATCATTGTGTTTATATTTTATTCTGATTTTGTAGTTAAAACATTAGCATAACAAGAGGTTGCTGGAACCTCTTAAGGAGTCATTGTACTTATCATTATGAACAACTTTTACTATGGGAACAAATATGAAATCGCGAAAAAAAAAAACTGCTGTTCCGTACATTCTGACGAGTTATGCGAACATAAATGTACGGAACAGCTGTTTTTTTTTTCCTTAAGAGGTTGCTGTTGTTTTACCAATAACCCTGTATATAGTACCTACCTATTTAGAATGCGAGTGAAACCACTCGCATTCTAAACATCGTAAGGAAACCGGCATGTCCTAGAACCAAAAATTCGAAAGACATGTGACATCTACCAACCCGCACTGGGCCCGCGTGGTGGATTACGGCCCACTCCCACTCATAGAGAGGAGCCCTGTGTCCCAGCATTGGGAACATTAAAGGCTACAAGTCAAATTTTTGGCAAAACTTCCTCAACGTTCGTGTATTACGACCATAATTTCGAAGTTCCTAAGCCATACTTTTAGAATAATTTATAAAGTAAACATGTTGCGAGCGAAGAAAAGTACGAACAAAGTTTAAACACGAACTGATTATCAGCTCCTCTATTATTTCACATCAATCAAATTATATAGGTTAAACTTGCTACGCTTAACTTATCTAAGTAGTCACTGACCCAAAAAATGCGTAAACGGAACGGTATACGTTTAGGGTTGAATGATTGGTGAAACGAAAAATTAGACTAGGATGGGCCGCAAAATGTTATTTCAATACCTCGATAAAAGTATTTAGATCAGCTTCAAACTTATTTTGAAGTCAATTATATTTTAACAAACAAAACCGACTTTAGAACAAGTTCCAGAGTACAAACTTGAAGTGGAGCGTAAATATTATTTCAACCAAAAACCATTCAGACTCGGGAAGAGTATGAATGGTTTTTTTCCCTTAGCGATGGATTGTAAATGGCAATTTATATAGAACATGGCTACGAGTTTGGCACCATCAACCAGAATCCATCAGCTCCTGCAAGACAAATCAGACCTTCTTTCCAATGCCTACCGCAAAACTAATTGCAACATTATTTGTGTTCAAGAGACCCATCGAGATGGAACTCAAAGCCGGCCACACAATTCCTGAACTTACGCTTATCGCCGAGATCTGTCACCCAAAGCACAGTAACGTAGTGCTGCAGCATACTATCCAATAACAACAAGTCTGTCAATCTTTTCTAATAAGACACTGAAATTACTATGATCCAAAACACAAAGTTATAACCCAATAATTAGGTAACAGAGATTAATATTTCTCCTAAAAAATGTTCACGATATCAATCAAACGCCGATGTTTCCTGGAATTCTTGTAAAAGTTGGTACCATTTCCACGAAAATTGTAGCACGCACGGTCTTTTTAATCTAAGTTACTCTTGATTTTCCACCCCTGATTAACTAAATCGTAAACAACACGCTACTGAGAATTCTATATAGATATAACTAGGACTAGTTACCGTGTGTTGATCGTTAACCTCTTAATAAAATATGTAATAAGGTTATTATATAACATGTTACAAAATACCTAAGTAGCCAAGTACTACTTAATAGTATTAAAATAACCATCTAATACACAAAACTAATTTGTTGTCATGTGAGAGTAAGTGCTGTTTTTAGAACATAATTTAAAAATCAGTGTAATTATAAGAATAAAAAACGTAATTACACGTAATTAAAAAATTAAATAGTGAGAAAAAATGTCTGGTAATAGTATCTATTTATTAATAATAGTATATTTTTTTAAATATTCTAATAATAAAAATGTAATTGATAAGTATATTAATGAAATAGGTAAATAAGGTACCAAAACAATGTGTTACTAGCAAATAAACGTTTGATTTAATTTAAGCGGCGATAATAATGGCCACATGCAGTTGACATGACACGTTCCTGTTCGGGGAAGAGCCTGTTCTCATGTAGAAAAGGTACAAGTATGGATCAATCATGCTTGCCGGCTTTCGCTTTCAGACCCTCACTTAATTCTTAAGAAGTAGGTCCGCAACTTCGGGCCACCACGAAATATTAAACATAAAGTATACAAATATAAGGCGTGGATTGTTGGTTATTGTTATTTCAAAGTATTTCCAGCATGTCTGTACCCTATGGCATTAACATAAATTCATAGCATGTTTGACTTGCCCGTATTTAGGCTGTGCTGCTTTGGTTCTCAATGGATTCTATCGGGTAGAAGAGATTAACATCTGTCTGCACATTGATAGCATAACGTCATCTCTGAGATTTGAATAAGCCTTTCTTTACGAGTATTATGTTCATATAGGAACTACGAAATTACGTCCAGGTGTATAACGACAAAGATTAATTAATTAACTAGTAATTCTGAAGAAAAATGTATTAAGGGAAAGTAAGAAACCCCACGCGAAATTGCAATCAGCGTCAATCAGTCCCAAGTTACAGTCACATTCTTATACCTTTCTGATTGAGTCATGGAAAAGCAGTAATAGTTTCGGTGAAACTACTTACTCAGACTGATTCAATATTCAATGTCATGAGACTGAAAATTGAAGCAATTTATTTCGCAATCACAAACTCGCAAAGCACGGTAATAAAGTAAAAACAATGTCAAGTCTGACACATTCTATAAAGGCCTGCTCAAGGACGCCACAAGCCGAAAATAATATCGATTATTCAATAATAATATTCATGTTGTTGTCTTTTTGTTATTGTTATTTCTAAACTTTTTGAGATATTGTTAGTGTACTTCATCAACATTTTTTGCAAATACTTATTGGATTGAAGACTGTGATGATTACTGATGATACGAAAGTGACACGTGCCCTTGGACTTAGAAGGGTCGTTCTTGATCAATATGATGTCGATTTTGAATTCACATTAAGTATTCTAAATTCCATTCTGGGCAGGTACTATATTCAAAAAATTCTCTGAGAATCTCAATGGACATCACATCACACTGTATAGGTACAAGATTAAGTGGGTATCCCTTCAGTTTTCATGGCACGAGAAATTAAGATTCACTCCATGGATCCTGTCTCGGACTGTCTATGACGGTCTTAGAAGCCATACTTTCAAATAAACACAGCTATATCAATAAACATTGTAACCCTTCGTGCAAAGCTCTGCGCGAGTGTATAGACGTAACGTGTTTAGAAACACTTGTATAAGATACCTTTTCCAATTTCAGAAACACCTGGCTAGCAAACAAAGTGAGTGCCTAGACAATAAAACCTTTATTCAGATTTAACGATATCGTGGCAGATAATAACTGTGAAGAACGTATTTTTGTCTTGTCTTCAGTAGCTTTTGGGAATATTCTATGGAATGGTACACATATTGGTGATACATTTATAACCCAATTACATATTGTAGCTGTTTGAGTTCAAGTTTTTTTTCATCATTAGAGTGTGATGTTAGTAAGACACGACTCTACAAAGACTTAACTAAGAGTAAATTGTTAATCACTTTACGTAACTGTTTGAAGGCAAGGCCTTTTCATTTCATTTTCCTCTATAAAAGCTACGTTGATAACAAGAATCACGTGTACCTACACACTAATGGCTTTGCTTTCTCGTAATTGGGTTCACATTCACTATAGTTTACCGACTCAATTTATAAATCCAATATAAAACCATTTGCAATATGGCACTGGTCTCATAGGCTTGTACAGTGACTACCATCATTAGGCTATAAAGCTAGTGGAAAAAAAAAAACAATGTACTGATATGGCATGTCGTTCTTGCTACCCCAGGGAATACATACAACCATTTACTGTCCACATCACCTGGTTTTAATTAGTGGGATTGCTTTACCTACCATTTTATAACACAATATTGTGTAATAAAATAATTTTCTGCCCTAGTTGTTAATGAACGAGCCAAAAATGTAATTGAGTTTTATTCGACATGCCAAAGGAAATGGTGTTGGAACATTATTATTGGAGTTCTTAACACGAATAAATAAGCATTTTCATTATAATATTGTACTTCTTACCTCTAAGCACTTGTGAGCAGACATCGCAAGGCGTTATTTTCTTGTATGTGTATTCTTGAAAGTTATGAGCCTCGGAATCTCCGCCGGCGCGCATTGCGTCTCTAGCCGCTCCATTCCTCCTACAAAACAGTCCACATTTACACACTAATGTTCGAAGCATATTGTACATTTCAGAAGTCGGCTAAAGATTCAGTCTCAAATACAAACACAGATTTTAGCTTTTCTACATGCTTACTGTTTCTAACAGATCAGTAGATAGTCTAAGAGAATGTCACCTTTCTGTTTATTTTATCAGTGACCAGTTTTCACTGATATTCTAGCAAGATACTGAACAATGTTATTTATTAATTTGGTATGTAGGCTCTGGCACATTATAATATTTGTACGTCATGGATATCGACCGATGACGTCCAAGGTCAAGGGGAGACAGTTCGTGGATCATTCTGCGAGGTGGTTGGTAATCAGTCCCCTGCCGACACCCGGCACAATACCAAATGAACTGTTAGGTAATGGCCTCCCTTCGCCTTGAGGTTTGTTCCAAACACGAACTGCCTCAAACACAAATAACATTATCAATTGAATCAATTAAAATTGAATCAGAGTGGAAACGAAGCAAGCACACAGATTTTTTTGGATTGCGAACTCATTTCAAAGCCGAAAGGATTGAATACAACTTACAACTGAAGGATTCCAAGCGCATTACTTGGCAGAAATGTGTATTGTATTATCTAAAAGCTGGTGAAAAGTTATCGCTAACATAAATATTGTTTTTCAGTGTACAAAAGCATAAATAATATAAACATGCTGTTCGGGATTCTTTCTACGTGTCAAAGGATGAGCGGTATAGTTCCAATATCTGGGTAAAATGAAACATTTACAAACATAGGCTCACACCTACGGGGCACAGTTACCTCATTGCCATTACCGTCGACACCGCGTGGTACATTTGATTTTTTCTTTATCGATGCAAAAAGAGAGAAACACCAAGATGAACATAACACGAAATAAACGTGATCAAATACAATTAGTGCAGAAACCTGTGAGTTAGCGATGCGTTTGATAACAAACAAATGGTATTTAACAAAGGTTTCTGAGGTTTATTTTATCTTTCGGTGAGTATTAACATCACCACAGATTATAGTTAGAAAGTGTAAGTAATTCAATCATATTAAACATAATAATTCCTTGACTTTACTTGATACAATATTTTATAATGTGTGTTTAGATGAAATTAAATTACTTACACTCAACGCATTGGCTGTCACTAGACACGAGGCATGATTAATTATTGAAAATCACCTTCAAAATGGATGTGAAACAAATAACAAAAATAAACATCGAGCATAAGCATCGAGAACAATGACTGGCGCTTAGATTTTAAACGCAGCGTGGTGAAGCTTGATAAATAATTTTCTTATTGTGATAATGTTTCAGCAATTTACAGCAAGCAAACACATACTGAACGAAATTATAACGATGTCATGCCTGCTCTGTCCACAACATAAATTCAAATTCATGAACACGAAAATTGAAGTGAGAAAATAAGAATCATATTCGGTGAAGTGGCACTCCTTATGTATTGTGTCAACAGCCTAGTTCGTAGTTCTGTCACTATTGTGTGCATCTCGTTATCTTGAGTTCCATTATTTGTATAGAGCGCTCGAAATATCACCAGCAGCGGAGTTTCTTACAGTTTCTGAGATACTCAACCAACACCCTCGTTAAAGATTCAGTGTTACGCTTGAATTATCTTGTTTATTTATAGTTTTACTAGATACCTACCGCTGTTAAGTTATTGTTATAAAAACAGTCATTAAAAAAAACCTGTTTAAGGCGAAAGCTTCAAGGTAACCCGCGAAATTCAAATATTCTTACGTTTTTTGCAATTTGCAGGTCAGTATCAGGTTGTATGTTGATTAAAATTTATGATTCGTGACTGTAACAAATATCGATTTACAGAACTAAAAACATTTGAATCAGCAATACAACTCTCTTAGTTCATATAAGTGTATTGAATGACTATTTCATGAAATCATGACATTTGGGGATTATTCTAAATTAAATCGACAGCTTCAACATAATGTTGGATTTTCCGTTTTAGCTTAATCAGCTGGAGCCGTGTAACATAGCTATTTCAAATACTAAAATTAATTAACTTTGTTAAACACATTTAGAAGCCTTACATTGTAAAGCGGATACTTGCGTTAGTAATCTTGTTTGCAATAATACATAAGGCTCTTACATAATGCGTATGATCAATAATTGTAATCTGATTTCTATAACTAACGTGATACCTGGATAGACTGAGTATTTCCTAGTGATTTTCCAACTGAACGTTTGAGACCACGTATGGCGTGGTTGCCTTGGCTTGTAGATTTAAATCTAGCTGTTTAAATTTTGACGTACATGGCACAATTTAATAGAATTTGCCTCAGGGAGTTTACTAAGGAAGAAAGTGAATATTGTGCTAAGTGATACGTAAAGTCTATGAACAACGAACTTATGAGGACTTCCCCTTTTAAACTTTAAATAAATAGACAAAATTCATTTATTTCAGGTCCTTGACCCGTATTAAATACAAAAGCAAGACTTATACACAATTTTGTAAGTGTTACAATATTGAATTATCTTTAGTTTAATTTCAGGAAATAATTAAAACCTTTCTTCCTCTAATTCTACTAAAATTATGTAGGAAGGTAATTTTACTGAAGGTACTTAGTTATTATTTTCATTATCTTCCTTCATAAATTAAAGCTAATAAAGGTATAATTAAGATAGACTTGGAACACGACGTGTGTATAAGCCATTACGAACTGTTATTTCCTGGCCTCGGTTATTGCTCGCTGGCATAATTTCCTCTCACAGTCTTGGCAGGATTCTAAGGGCTTTCTATTACTAACATTTTAAAACAAAGTTTTTAAACTGACAAAAGAAGGATGTTCTCAATTCAACACTTACACAGAGTTGTTACACAACACAGATCTACACCTGTGTTGTGTACTGTGTGTGTGTTTAGTTGTTTTGTTGTACTGTCTCATTACAACAAATTCAAAGCAAAAATGTAATGTAATACTTAAGGCCATGTACTACAAATTACCTACTATGTATTTAAAACTACACCATCTTAATTCAGTTTCAGCATCCATTTTGATGATACATACAACAAAATTGTAACCTGTGATGTTAATTGAATCCCATGCTTTTATTAATGAACTTTTGTGTTTAATTAATCATTATTTTTTAGAATAAAGATTATAAATCTTTGTCTTACTTGTCTGGGGGTGCTGCGTGGGGTGGGGGGGCGCTGGGGGGCTTCAGGCTTCGGAAAGCCTTTAGCCACTTATTCTTCATGCTTCCAGCTGATGATGATGATAGCTTTCGGTCGACTGCTGCGGATCCGCTGTCTGCTTTTGCCGCGAACAACTCTCTCTGTTTGCAAAGAAAACATTTGTTGTTATTAATAGCGAATATTTCAAAATTTTATACTGTACCAGTAGCTCCAGTGTAATACTTATATCATTTACCGAAGAAGACATGAAGAAATAATATTGTGAATGATTTCACAAAATGTTATGTAATAATGTTTAATAAACAACCCTGTCAAGCCTCACGCGGCGCTAAGTGCCTTTTCCAGGTGATCGTTCAATAAGAAAGACTTGCCTTATGTAATCAGTTCTCTCGGCGAGGGTGAAATATATTATCTAGAAGACCTTCAAAGAAAATGATAAGAAATGTGTTTGAATTGTTTACCTATAAGTAAATGTATATTTTGTCTTAGAAATGATAACATCCGTATGTAGGTATTTTATAATGAAATAGCTCGTATGTTGATTTTAAAAATGGACTTAAATAAACCAATAGAAACTATCATTATATTAAGGTACCCACAGAATCTACTCTATTGGTTCATTGCAGTGTTGATTGACATTATTGATTGACCAGACTTGTCCACGAGATTGGAATTCAGGAACATACAAGATGAACATAGCTAGATACACGACAGTCCGCTCTTCGGTCGAGAGAAGCTATTCTCAACGGACAGTATGTACCTATCTTCTTAGACCTTCTAAGTATTGTAGGTACTAAACGGCATACTTGGGCTTTCTACAATGAGGAAGAACTCTTGAAATTACTTTGGTTTTAGAATTCGATGTTTTTGTTTATTTGTAATTAATGTGTATGTTTTTCCAAGCAGAAAGGAAGTAGTAGCTTTTATTCCATTTATTATCTTGATCTATAGCCGTACATATGGCAGAATTTAGCTAGTGTAAGCCAACAATGCTTGCCAATTATTTTTCCGCTATTCTACTGGTGAATATTGTTACTTATCGAATTCTTTGTATACATACGGTTTTGAACCATTTTTATACGAAGGTTTCCTTGAAAATTGTTATACGATTTGATTTCGGTTTATTCCTTCTGAAGACACTAACACACTCGAGGTAATGCTTCATGAACCTTCAGCCAAGTCAGTCAAAATGAGCTTAAATTCTATACAAACAAATAGTCTGAACGATAGATATGTATGTATACGTGATTTGATGGCCACGTTCTATAAATTCATATCGTAGCGAACAAAACTTACATTTCAAAGTAAGGTGTATTTTTTCATACACGAAATATTTTAAGGGTTCATTCTACTCATCATTATGAACAACTTTCACTATCTGACCAATCCCGAAACCTACATAAATGTAGGGAACAGCAGATTTTTTTTCCCGCGATTTCAGCTATGGTCTTATAGTGCAAGTTGTTCATAATGATGAGTACAATGACCCCTTATAATATTTCGTGTATGAAAAGATACACCTAATTTAACAACATCAGTTACCTACACATTGCCAATCAATCAATCAATATTTTAATTGTATAACAAGATGGCTTATAATTACAATTATTTGACTGTTTGTTTTACCTAAGAGGAACTCATGTACCTATTGTGATTTATGATTAAAAGGTTTAGTTGATAAGCTTATTCCAAGAGACTCTCCCCTGCAGTCTCAGCCGGAAAATTACTCAATTCTACGCAATATTATTCAAAGAGAAGTTATCAAGGACCTCTCCGACACGACGAGATTTACAATATGGAGGTACGGGTCTCTAAGCTGTTTTCGAAGTCTGTCCAATGTCTTCAAAGTCGATACTACGCGGACAAAGTTCGGCTGTCCTGTCCTGCGGTCGGCTAATGAATGGTACCGAATATAATAGAACCTACTTATCTCATATCGCAAGAAGCATAATTCAATCTAAATACTGTATGTTAACTAACAAAGGGCGTTCACGTTAACCCGCAATAGTATAGGGTCCATGAACCAAAAAAATTTTTCTTTTTTATTTACTGAAATATTTACAAATGTATTAAATTGATACGTAAAAGAAACACTCTGTACACTCACACTTGTACCTATTTCAACGAAAAAAGACAAGTGTGACAAGTGTGTGTGTACAGAGTGCTTCTTTTCCGTATTAATTTAATATTTTTGGTGAATATTTTGTACTATAAAAAAATTAAAAAACTTTTTTTTAAATGATAAGTTATTTTTTTTGCATGTATAGACGCTATACTATTGCAGGTTAACAGGAACACCCTTCGTTAGTGAACATACAGTAATAGTTAATTGCTTCAGGCGTGACTTTGCGGAAATCCACTATAAAATACAATAGACGTAGATATATTTAGTAACCTATTCCGCTTATCAATTTCTCAAGACTCATAAAAGACCCTGTAGGAAATCGACACGTGTTCCACCTCTCAACGAGGCATCCTCAAGATGACGATTGACCAGTCGCGAACCAGAACACGATGTGTTGCCACACCGAGCGCTGGACGCAGAGACACCGCCTACAGTAATGGTAAAAGCCTCTTCCATTTTAATAAACAGGTTCACCCACTTTCGATCAATCATCGAATGGTAGGGAGCAGAAAATTTAGCTTCCCAAAGTAATGTATTCGTGCTCCGTAGACCGATTTGCAAAAAGAGTCACGCAAAATATTACCTGCCTACTTTGTGTTCCCTTTTACCTATTTTTTTATGTACCTACACTTATTATTTCTGAAAGATTCAATCGAATAAAAGCGTGGTCGTCATGCGAGATATGTGGTGGTAGTTATGTATCTACACGTGTTAATGTATTCTAGCTTGTTGAATATTATAGGGCTGCGTCTAAGAAATCTCAGTATTGGTTTCTGATATTTCTTAGAGATTTCTTCCTAGAGTATCGATTACACGTGTAGAAACATATAATTATTTAAACGTTAATAGCAAAATATGATATATTATTCTTTCATCTGTTGCTAATGCTGATACACTTTTTTTGCTCTGTTAGATTACTTAACTTTGTTGCCGGTGAGGGATTTTAATATCCTACTTATATCTGTGAACTGTTGCCGTTTTAGCATTGATTTAATATAATAATTATGTCAATGCGTTTTAGGCTTATTCTGGTGATTTTTTAATATAAATCCGATACTAACAAGCAAAGTCTAATCACAGATATTATAATACTACGTAGTCTAATGTTTCATTGCATAGGTATAAATCATCCATCGGATTCCATCTGTAGTAGGTAGATACATATGCACATAGGTACCTACTAATCTTGTTAATAGTTACTTGTACAGATAGGATTCTTTATGAAGAACTAAGACTTTATTGTGAATACGTTATGTACTACAATCTTAAATTATGTTTTAAATTTTATGAAGGTAATTTCAATGCTAATTGCTAAAATACCTAATTAATTATGATTGTCAGGCTGAACTACTGCTTATCTACTGAATAGTCTGAATAAACACTTTAAGTAATTGAAGTAATTGATTTATTGTGTACCTACTTATTTACTTAAATGGAAGTTGTTACGAGATATATTATAATTATGATACGTTTAATATTTTCTATACCTAACTATAATTATGTATTTACGAAGTTTGTCATCATTCGAGTTAGCTTAAAGGCTCTTACATACTGGCGCGACTCGCCGCGCGACGCGAATTTTAACAAAACAATTTCTCAGAAAACTCCACGGCGAACAATGCGGCCACGTCGCGTCGCGCGGCGAATCGCGCCAGTATGTAAGAGCCTTAATATGTCTTTTTTTTTTCACACTTCTCTATTAGTGGTCACCACGGTAGTCACCCCCTATCTAGCCATAATTATCATCTTTCACACAGTCCATCCATTTCTTTGGTCTTCCCCCACTCATAAAGCCATCCACGTTTATAATGCAATTCTTTTTTTAAATCAAAACGTATTATAAAGTCGTACAGTGAACCGCATATCAGTGAAAATAATTTGAGATTGACAGCGCCTTAATTTCGTAGCCGTAAAGGCGATTTTCATAGTGTAAGGGTTCCCAGATGTGCGGTTGACTATACGTGTTCATCGAAAGGTCGAGAGCAAGGTCCTTGACATCGGAACAGGCACATATAGCGAGGGATTTCACAAGTGTTTCGTTTACCTAATGATGGTAGGGCGCTAAGAAAAACGGCCAACCGGTAGGTATTCAAAAGATTTTTCTTTTCTTTTATTTCGAAACGCTTTTTGTAACTTTCACGTGCCAGAGAATTCTTTTGTATGGGAAGTAGAGGGGAGTTTTTCCTTAGGTAGGTAGGCAACTTTAATATTACAGCTGTTTATGAATAAGATTCACGAGATAAAATATCATTTCGATCATATCATCGAGATTTATTCAAAAATCTGTTGTAGGTATTTAACATAAGTAATTTAATTCACAAAAGTAATAAACTATGAAAATAATACTTTAATACAAATCTTATTATAACATTATTGGCTCATTATCGCTAACAGCCAATGTTATAATGAGACTAAACACTATATATATTTTTCTAGAGTACATAGAGGTGCCTACTTATAAGTTATAATGTTAATACGAAGAGGATCAAATAACATTGATGGGACATTGGGAAGTGTATTGTTCGTCTGGTAAGTACCTTATACCCACTTAGATAAAGTCCCTCGTGGGGTAAAGTACCTACTCCTAGGTATATATTATGTAGTAAAGAGCGCCATTTAATCAAAAGTCAATGATCGTTACGTATCTATCTACCGACTACTTAAGTTGGCATTTGCAATAGGTTTAGGTATCTACCTATCATCATAAAATAGGTATGTATATAACTTTGAAGTAGAAACTTTTTTTTTTTTTAATTGTGTGAAATCATCCAATTTGATGACTTCTCCCGCTCTGGGCGGAGCCACCCGTGTTCCTTCAGTTGCCTGTTGCCAAGGGTCCCGGTATCCCATTCGGACTTTTCCGCAAGATACCTAAGTATCTTAATACTTAGAAGAATTAACGTAATAACTGATGAGTAGGTAACTGGAAAAAACTCATCGGTTTTTCCACTTGTTTCAGTAGTTTTTTCTGTTTTTCTGGAAAAATATTCAGCTCTAAAGGAGCGAAGTTTAAGGCTTGCTTATGAATTAAATGCTTACATATTATTATTATAAGCCATGGGCCTCACACTTTTGGAATAGAGGTTAGAGGTTGGAATCCGAACAACGCCTCACGTGGCAGTGCTGCCGCGGCATTGCCCTACCACGTGATTCCGCGGAGCACTGCTGATCGTGGTTTACTTCTTAACAGTTGCCAACATTCACGTGTTATCGCTGTGATGACGCGGAAAACCAGTAATGCGGGCGCTACTGGTCTGCCGCGGCAGCAGGGCGACCCAGCCACGCAGCAAGGCCCTCGCAGCAACGTCCTGGCGTGTTCGGAATGTAATCTCATACAAACCTATAGAAAATATATGGGGACCAGTAGTGAGACGCGGCAACACTGCCGCTTGCGGCGTTGTTCAGAATCATACCATTAACCTTAACCGCGCACTATGTGATGCAAATAATGTCATTTACATCCCTTTCATTCTTCAAGCCTTTATCAAATTTTTGGGGAGAAAATTTAAAATTTTTCGCTTACATTTACCTAGCTATTTACGTCAGTCCGTCGACTCGCTAAAATATTTATGTATTAGAAGATCTACGACAGAGGAATAAATTATGTTTACGTAGCGGAATAGCATAGTTCCTTTGGTGAAATTTGTATAGGTACCTGAAACCTACTAACCTACAGTGAAATCGTAAAACTCTAAAGATATTTTGCAAGTGCAAAATGCTATGTTAAGATAATGCAACACTGCTGTAATTTGTACCCAAGTATGTAATTTTCGTAAGAATATTAAGAGTTCAGGAGTGGCAGGATTGGCACCATAATTGCGTTACATACACATCGCACGATCAATCACATTCTATTTCATTTTTAACCGACTTCTTCAAAAAAGAGGAGGTTCTCAATTCATGTATGTTTTTTTTTTGTGTGTATTTTACCCGATTACTCCGCAAATTATGAATCGATTTTGATGATTCTTTTTTTTTTGGTAAGTCATGCTTCAGAGGTGGTCCCATATAAATTTTATTAATTTTACTTGCGTAGTTTTTGAGTTAGCTTCAATAATTACGTATTTTTCCCACTTTTCGTATGTAGACGATATCTTAGTTGGCTCCGTCACTGTTATTTATATAGCAGGTAGCGGTATACGAATTTGTGTGGGGTACTACCCCACACAAATTCGTACTGCACAACTAAAAAGTGAAAAATAAAAAAAAATTACAAAAAAAAAAAACAACCAACTGTTGTTTTTTGTAATTGTAGTTTAGAAGTTGAGCAAATTTTTCTAACTTATGAAGCAACGCATGGAGCAAATTATTCTTCAAATTATTCTGTTTGTGATTAATCGTGTGTTACGCAAAAAAAGTGCGGGTTAAAGAAACTACAACATGTCGATAGAAAGGACTACGTGAAAAAGCCTGAAGACTGATGACATGAGGGCCAGCGTATGCTAGCGAAATATGAAACTGTTGGTAATTATTTAGGCTTATTGATTGTATAACCAATTAAATTATGTTAGTGAACTGGAGAATACTAAAGTCAAAAGTGGACCTCCAAGGTTGCAACTGTACCTAACAATGATAATCAGAAACCTTAATTCATTAAATTATACAAAAACAAAGGAAATTGAATCGTAAAAACAACTTGAGTCATAGAATATTCATACTAACTTGAGTGAAGTTCTAAATAGGTAATATGATAATTTAGGTAAATACTGTTCCAGATTCCTGGAGGTTATCTGACGGTTTTTATCATCGTCAACGAATCAATTTGTTCTATCGATTAAAGTACGCACAAAACATTAGCCTTTTGACTTTGAAACACTAAAAGTAGCACGTTATTGGTCATGCGATGCGAACACGATTTCGTGCGTTCGCTACCCGAAAACTATTGCGTGAGCTACTATTTTTAGGGTTTCGTACCCGTAGGGTGCCAAATGGAACCCTAGTACTAAGCCTCCGCCCATCCATCTGTCCGTCCAACCGTCAGTCGGTCGGTCTATCAGGAGGCTGTATTTCACGAACCGTAATAGATAGACAGTTGTCAAAGATTGTGTATTTCTGTAATAATTTTATATACTGGACCCTCCATTCAAGAAAGGTGTTTTTTTCCGACGTCTTTTGCTAAATATTGTACGATGGTACGGAACCCTTCGTGTTCGATTTCGAGTCGTACTTGGACGGTTTTTCAGATAGTTGATAGTTAGTGATTTTTGTTCAGCTGCCGCATTGCTCTACTAATATTAAAGTTTGAGTTTGATTTCTAGACCGAACAAAGTGCTGTTATTGAATTTTTCGATTAGGAAAGTCTTAGTAACAGTCGAAATTTGGAATGGCTCGCCATCCTAATGGCAATTTTGTGGTACGGCCATTAGGTTCGGCGAGTACTTAAACATATGGGTCTGACTGAACAATAAATTGTTTGTATAATTTACTGTCACGTTGGTAGGTAACCATATAGGTTTTAATTTTTGTACCGATTCTTTGTTAATGTTGGGTTTAAAACTTTATTTGTCATGAACTTAAAACTAACAGTTTGCATAAAATGAGATACGTGTTTCTAAGTAGAGTCCTTCTAGATTTTAAATAGACATCAACAGAAGCACGTCTATGTCTTTGAAAGTTTAACTGCATCAAGATAGAGAAGAGAATCGTGTCAAGTTCAAATAAAGGCTGGGACCATAAAGCGCCTTATCGCGGCGGATGGACGATGACGTGAAGCGACTTATCTACCATACCCTTTATATCCTCTTTTATTCAAGCCTGCTCCAGAATCTACTCCTTTACCTTGGAAATTTTTAAAGTGGGTGTCTTTTACAGATTGTTTGTTCTGGAAGAAAAATCTTAATAGGACCTACCGTACCTATCTAGACACGCGGCCGCGTGTCAAGCCAAGTTCAAGAAAAGAACTGAAAGAAAAGAAATTTTCAGCTTGAATTCATCCTAAGTGGTTAGTGTAAATAATTCGACTATTCAATAAAGTTATATTTTTAAATAGCAAACATTGTTATAACAGAAAAAACTAGAAATTTTGTTTTAAATTTATTTTAGAATGTTGTACTTATGTTCTTTATAAATTTCAGGATTCTATAGAACTTGGCACCCATTTAAATCTCAATTCTTTTGTCGGCGAAGTCGATAACCACACTTTGAATTTGCCTTATTACTAAGCCAAAAAGGTCCCAACCAGATAATTTCGTAAGGAAAGTTTACGAAATACCGTATCTGGTTGGAAACTGCAATGATTAAAACCACTCAAGTAGTGCGACGTAGAACCTGTCTATTGCATTTTTGGGGTAGATATCTGGTATAACAGCATGCAGGGGGTGGGAAGGTAAGGTAGGTTAGTATGTTACTACGTAATAGCTGACCGGCAGTATTTGGGACTAAATAAAATTTGATTGAAGATATAAATGCACGGTGTAGACACCTAAGTAACAGAGGAGTCATACCGTGGCCATAGCACGGATTCTACTTAGGGTGTCACTCACGCCTAGATAATGAAGATTTTATAAAGATCATGAGATAAAACTCACGCTACCTAAAAAAAATATATTATTACGTTTCCAAAAGTTTAAAATCTTTATTAAACTCATGTTATTATTCTACCTTATAGCCACATTGAAAGCAGCCTGAAGACTGCAGGCAGGTCGGTATAGTCACAAGCACTAATATGTACCTATACAATTAGGAACTTTTAAAAGTGATTTTCTCCTACTGTCTTGATTGTAATTTTATGTTTTAACGAACATAGTATTTTGGAACCTATATTATTATGAAATAGGTATCATCTCAATCGCTATTCCACGAGAAAATCGTTACTGAATTTTGCTGAGTGTATACATATTTTTGCTTGTGACTGTACCAATGGAGTTAATTTACAGTTTTGTATGGATCTTACTTACCTACCTACTTAAAGCATGATCATAAGCAACCAGTTACAAAATATCAGGAACAATTCGACGAAGCCATAAAGCACAGGTATTTTGTACCTACCTAAGCTTATCTCAAGTGATAAACTATCACCTTTCAGAGCTGAAAAATATTTACCGATACGGCGAGGCAGAGTACCTAGTATTTCACATTGATAAAAGGTAGCGGCTCCTGTGGGCAACTGAAACATCGTTATGCTCATGACAGGATGACACTTCTATGGATCCTACGAAATATTTTTGTGAGACAACATGGTTCTTTGGATCGGAAAGCATTACTGACTAGAATATAAATCACAGATTTTCGCCAATGATGTTTCATATTATTCACTACATTCATCTTGACTTAGACCTTCGACCAAAAGCTTTTCATAAAACAAGACAACTTGCTTACTTAATACAATTAATGTGGCTTTCCCTTAATTTTCACTTTGCGAAGATCCCGAGAGCATGGCATATAATATAGGTACCTATTACTCATATGGACCGAGGTGATAAAATTTTTGACGTTTTGCTTTTGACTCTGGCCATTCCTCTATATAATATCTAGAGAAGTCTGAAGTGTTGCTACAAACTGGTTGATTCTCGACGCCAACAGGATAAAAAGAGACAACATCACGATATTAAACTAATTACTACCTTAAATATAATAAATTACAATTTAATATGAGAGAACTGGCCATAGAGGTCTCTACAAAAGATCATAACTATACCCAACAGTTCAACAGACGAGGAGACACAAGTTTACTTTGTCTATGTATCTATCTAATGTTTACCAAAACTCAGTACAGAACAAGGCCTAGCAACACAACATTTTTTAAGACTACGAGGCTATACCTTTGAAAGAAAGAACTAAATATATTATAACCGAAGCGGCTCCTACAAAATGAGCAAAACTATTATGTGACCCGACAATTCAATGGATGAGAGGGCACAAGACTATCTAGTTCTACATCTTCTAACTACTTAGGTACTGCTTACCAGGGCTAAGACTAGACGCGGCCCTAGCATGGCAACATAACACTTAAGGTAAAGGCTACGAGGCTACGAAGGTGGATCCACCAAGACACTCACATCATTGAAATAAACTTGTTCCAACCGCTGTCGAGTCCTGTTAGCTTTGCTGTATTCAGGGAGGCTGGACTGTCTTCTTACACGCATCCTTTGCTCACGGTCCATCGTCATCAGATCAGATTTCTGCGATAACACTAAATAGTGTAACCGATGAATTATATCCATTTTAAATTAATAATTAATTTTAATGGAAGTTTTGAAGTTTAGTCCGAAATGATTAATTTTATATTCATGAAAACGTCTGTCGTCTTCTCGGACAAAAGGTTGTAAAAACAGTATATTTCTTATAAGTTTATTTTTCTTATAAGTTATTTCAAAAGTAATTTTCCGCAACTGAAAATGTTTGCTGCACTGAAAAATAAAGAAGACTTTTTCAGGTGTAATAAAAAATATAAAAGAACAATAGTTATAATCGGGCGAGATTGCTAGAAACTTAAAGTGAATGTGAATGTGCACGCGACCGCGGTATAGCGCCCGCTAGTTAGGGCGGGCGCGGAGTGACTGTGGGCTGGGCGCCGGATGTAGCGTGGCGGCGATCCGACGTAACCCGGCAACCGTTTGCAAACAACACGCAATCCTAAGATGTCTAGAGGTATAGACGAAATAAACAGCCTAATTAAGCTTTCATTTATGCGGAATTTAAATGTAGGTATGGAGACTGAAAACAGCTGAAACAATTGCTACGTGCTTAATTATTCATTAGGTTCCTCCATTAGGTAAAGGAGACAAGGTGGGCCATACTTATTTGACCATGAAGTATAATAATAAACTTACTTTTACAAACAGGAAGGTAAGGTCCAAAAGGAAGGTAAGGCGGACCCTGCAGGTACGAAGAGGAAGTTATCACGCGATCTCTGAATGAGTGGTGTCATGAGGAAGCTTTTCATGCGTACCAACGCCACTCTTGGTTAGCGTACTCAACGCCAGCGTTCAAGTTGGCACTGTTTTAGCAAGGAAAGTTTATTTTTCCATATTCTGATGGAAAATTGTCGATTTTCAATTGACCTACAGATTCCTTTGTCTTCTACCTAATTATGTTCTGGCGGTGTCTGTATGCAAAGCGAATTATGATTAATCGAACAGATATCAAACTATGTGGACAAGGTTTATGCCAAAAGGCAAAACGGACCGGACGAATATGAAAAGATTTAAAAATAAAAAAGTCAATAAGTAGTTCATCAGGTGAAATTCTGTAGACCAAAAACATCTAATGCCCGATTCCAATAATTTACGGATCGTTATTGGTTAAGGCAAATAGAGACAAATTCAGATAAGTAGGTACCTAACCAATATAGGGTACCTACCTGGAATTTCAAACTAAAGAAACCACTCTGGAGTGACGCGGCGGTCTAGACATGGTTACAAATTCACTACATACCAGACCTGGGTACTCACAACAGTTGGAAACGGGGAAACCTACCTACCTACTCTCTAACTTAACTCTTTCATGTATTGCGCGTAACAACAAGGGACATCATACCTAGTACCTACCTAGGTACATATTATAATCTTGCCACCTCTCATTTGAAACAGGGTGACAGAGAAATCGCATCGAATTTGGTACGATTTTGTTAGTCTTTAATCTAGAATCTAGGTACCTATATCTAAACCATTGGTGCCGATTCTCTTGTACACTGAACTAAACTAACTAAACTATCACTAAAATTCCTTACTTTTTACTATGAGAATCTTAGAGCTATTCTGTCAAAAAAAATCTCTAAATTTAAAAATTATTTTGACACAACTAAAATCGAATTTGACAATCGCGACTCCACTTGGTACCTACTTGTTTGTCTACCACGTGATTTTTTTTGAGCCGGAGAGGCGCGCAATGTGGCCGTCTCGACGTATTTTTATATGGAATTTTTCACTTTTTGGAAGAAAACAAAAAAATTAAATCACCAACATGTAGAGTATTACGGGTTTGCGGATTGCAAAGGGGGTCAAAATTTTCATTATTTTTGCGATAGGACACCGTTTTCGAGATATAAGCAAAAGAAAATAAAAAAAAGATGCAGTACCGTTTTGCAACTGAATTCGAGGTGTTGGTTTGAATTTTAGTTCATGACATCTAATTTTATTCCACACATTTTTAATCGTGATTAAAAATAGTCAGAGTTAGTTAGAGGATTTTAGATATACCTAGAACAAAAATGTTGGTTAAAACGTCAAATTCAGAATAGCATTTTCACTAAATTAAAACTCAGTGCCATCTTAGTGCTGTCAAACTAAATTATAGTTAAGTTGTGTCACTTTAGTCTATTTTCAGAATTGGAAATCGTCGTTTGACAGGAATAAACTACATTTTAGTGATTTTTAGTTTAGTTTAGAGAATTTGTGACAAGAGAATCGGCACCATTGTCTCTCCTTGTCAGGTAGCTAATCTCTAAAGCATTAGCAATGGCTGAAGCCACATACACACCTAATAGTGACTAATTGTAAGCCGAACGCTGCCAGACACAACAATCTATCCAAATTAGTAGACTGCTATTGGAAACTGCCATTTTAGAAATACACACACAACACAATATAGGTATGGTGGAGGTACAGTCGAACATGCTATTTGGTATACAGGCAGATAACTTGCAACTACTTTGAACAATTTTGTGAGTGTTTTCAGCAGTTAACAATAGTTTTACGTCACTCTTCTAAGCCATAAGCACAAAAAGTTAAATTTCACACACAATCAAAAGGAATTTTGGTGGTGTAGCGGAAAATGAATATATTTTACCTGTATGCCAAATAACTTGTTCGACTGTACCTACCTACTTAAAGTAAGGCTTGGATGCAGAAATCGACTAAAATAATCATGTAATATTATGAGATGACTTTTCGATTAGTGAGGCATAGTGTAAAATTCGTATGTTTCTATTATGAATTTCTCCGTAGCTATAACAGCTGCACAGGTCGATCTATCAGGCTAAGCTACGCTTACCGGGGTTGGTCCGTGGATGGGTGACCATCTTTTCAAACCGAGACTTCTCCGTGTCTCGGAAAGCACGATAAGCCGTTGGTTCCGGCTGTCATTCGTGGATATTTGACAGTCGTTACGGATCATCAGAACTAGTCAGAAGCCCGAAAGTCTGAAAACCAGTATTACCAAGGGGTATCGTATTACCCAGTGACTGGGTTGTAGAGGTCTAACAGGCAGTCACTCCATGTAAAATACTCGTATTCAGCTGCATCCGGTTAGACTGGAAGCCAACCCAAACAAAATCAAAAGGCTAGGCAGATTGATTGATGAATTTCTCCGGTGTAGGTATTCTGTCCGGTTAAAGGCAATAGCCTCACCCTAATGCTGGGACTAACTTTAATGGTGAAATGTGGCATGACCTAATGGCGTAATGTTATTGTAAAATTGTGTTCCTACCTGTCTCTTGCCAATAATGGGCCACTAAGTAACCCAGTCACTGGCCATCGCGCATCGTCAAAACTCACTGAAGAAATAAAAATACGCGGATAGACGTTCTACGCAGCGAATCGGTTTAAATATCATCTGACCAAGATTATGTCTGGCTGGACTTTAAAAGAGACTGTGACCTCTGAGTTTGTTTCGGCCTTTCTTCTCAGAGTAGTCAGTTATGAAACGCCGACCTCATCTAGTTTTAGAATTGTGATTGACGTGTAAAGTGTTTGTACAAACCTACTTACAGAAATAAAATCATTTATCATTATCATTAATACATTTTGTTCCTTTCAAGATTTTTGTTATATTTTCAGACAGGGGACTATGTACCTAATTGCTTCTCAAATCAACAAGAAACTATTCGATAATGGATTCATTAGTAGGTACCTATATTATGTAAGTTTATTTTTAAACTTGCTATTAGTATTAGCTTTGGTTAATTGGTAGAATTACAACAAATTAAACAATCAAGTTATAACTATGAATACTTTATTAGTAATTTAAGGCAGGCATTACACCTTAGTAACTCTCACAAATTGAGACAAATATGTTCAAAGTCAAAAGACAATACATAACTCTTCTACTATTCCCTTTTTAATTATACAACAATCAATAAATACATGTGTAAATATTTAATCTGCCAAAATAACACCAACAAATTGCCAAGATTTAATCATAAAGACTTGATACTTTAGAAGTTGTGCAGACATTTCTATAAAGTCATCACAGACACAATTGGCAAAGTGATATGTATTACTAACAAAATATAGCTCTTTATGAAGAAAAATGTAATAACCTTAGTTTTTTTAGTCTTAATAAGTTATTCCTAACATGATTTTTAACACCTGACATAAGCATAGCCTGAGTAAATAATTTAAGTTAAATTATCTACATTTATAATTATTTTCACAGCGAACATGATATCCCATTCACATCAATATAATTATGATAAAATGTTTAACCTTGTTGTGTGTACTAGACAATGATGATGCATCATGGGGTGCATTAGAAAAATGAGTTCTAAAACAAATAATGATCAAAATCACCCTAACAATCCATTATGATAATTTTATTGGCTGTAAGTTGATTGAAAATTAACATTCTGGTTAAAAAAAGAGCTAAAACTATGTTGGGAAACATGGAAGTGATTAACTAAGTGGTAACAATTATACATACACAAGTTCCTACATACAAAAAGCAAAGTAACTTCAGCTGTTAATAAAACCAAGTTTGTGCAACTGTGTCTCCCAGTCAACAACAAACATTTTCTTAACACAATTTTTATTATTAACATTCAATATATTAACACACCGATAAACTAATTTACTTGAAATTCTGTACTTATCAACTTATTGTACTTTTTATGAAAATAATATTTCACAAAATACATGAACAAAATTTCAAAACAATAGTTTTATATACAAGTAACTCTATATGGAGCAAACACATAAGCACCATAAATTAGAAGATATTTGCTGTACTTAAGCATGATTGATGTCTTTGTGAATATTCTGGTCCTTGATACTTAGATAAATTATTATCAAATATTATGCTAATCTATGAACTTCATTTAACTAATAAACAAATGCTTTAAATTATTATGACTCTGCTATCTTTGATTTACCATTCAATTTGCCGAGCTGACCTAACATAAGGACAGTATTAATTAAATTTTCAGAGTAAATACGCTGATTTGTTTCCATTTTTCTGAGCTTCTGGACAACATATTTAGAGAAAAATTCCAGTTCATTCTCATTTCCATGACTTCTTGGTTCATCCTCTAAACTCCGTTTACGTTTAGCCTCCCGAGGATTGGTCAGATTTGCATTTTTAGCTTTTCTTTTTGGTGAATGATTAGCCTTATTATTACTACTGCCACTGTTTACAAATGCCAGGTTCAAATCTTCAGCCAGATCATTAGCTTCTTCCTCATTTAACTGTATTGTCAAATCATCAGGTACCGTTACCATGGGTACATGATTTTCAGAAAATATGGGGGACGGCAGGAATGATACCCGTTTTCGAACTTTAACAGCTGAGTGTTTTGGTTTCACAGCAACCGAGTCCTCAGATGTAGCTCCTACTGTATGTCTACGGTTTGTCTTCTGCTTAGTTGATTCGGAGTTATGAAGTCGGCTCACTGATTGTTTGTTGCTCCAGAAATTAACCTTGATCTTCTGTTTAGGTTTCTGTTCGGTAGGCTTTGGCTTGTTTAAAACTGTGGGGAATTTATAACGTATGTTGTCATCTTCTTCTTTGACTTTTTCTATCTTTTTCAGTTTGGGTGATTTACCAGCATTGTTGAAGAAATTGGTGTTTAACTTGTACCTTACATTGTCGTCATCTGATTGGTAACCATTTTTCTTAGACGACGACTTATCGCCAGATATGGGTTTCATTGTCTTGATGATATGATTAATCAGTATCAGTATTAGATTATAAACAGTCTGTCAGCGCACCTGGAATGAGATAAAAACAAGATCAATAAATTAAATGTTACAATTAAATTAAATAAAGACTTGATTAAAACTCAACGAAAACTTATGTTGTACATAAAAAGGGAAATTGAATTCGATGAGAGAGATAATTCGCGTCGAGGAGTGCTTTCCCGCCCAAACATTGGTCAACAATATCGCGTAAATAAAGCTGTTATCATAACAGTCATGTCAATAACCTAAATTATCTAGAGAATATTTAAACATGACGCGTAAAATAGAAACGATATTTGTATCAAACAGGATCCATTAGCGAGGAAATTGAAGATAATAATATTTTGAGGTTATGGGACTTATACTTTCAATAAAATCGTATAAATCTATGAAGTGAACCTATTTATGATGTAAATCATAATCTACAGAGGAATATTAGCTGTAATTATCCTATTTAGCTTAGCTAAATCATTGTTTTGCTTAGAATATAATGTCTCGTCATCATTAACATTTGATAGGCAATTACTATTACATAATCATAATATTTTATTGAATAAAACTTACCTTTATTAAGTTTCATTATTATCCACCAAGTATTCACTCACTGTGTTGGTCACAAGAGTCAAAAATAAATAAATATTATCCACGAATACAAACACGACACGCACGATTTGGAGTGTTCATGACGCAAAGTGTTTCCAAAATTGTCCGCTAGAGGCGTAATAGTCGCGCGCGGGAAAACTATGGGAGCGTTCATCATTAGAAAGTGGAAAACCCAAATTGAATCAATGTTTTATGAAATAAACACTGTAACGAGATTGAAGTGACTTGATATTTGCATTGTTAAACATCGTAATTGATCAGAAATATAAATTTATTATAATTCGGGTTATTTTGTTTGAACGCTTTCGGGATTTCGCTCTAATCTATTGAAATTGAGTCGGTAAATCTGAGTTGGTGTCTCGTTTTAGCACTGTAGTACCACTGCAGGTAGTGTAATCTACCTACACATTATCTTTAAATATAGGTACAATCAACCGCACACCAATGGTAACAATTCGACATTGACAGCGCCTTTATGTCGTACCAGTATGGGCCATTTTCGTAGTGCAAATGTTAGTACTGAGCTGTTCACTGTACCTAACGTATGTACTTATATTTATGTGACATCTATTATTCTCTCTGTAATTTACGTACGGACTAAAGGCACCTAAGACTAACGTAATAAATTAAATACATACATTAGCACATAAATAGGACAATAATAAAAAAAACAATTAAAATTGCTGGCTTCAGAGACTCATACCTACTCGGTTTACTGAAGTTGTTGCCTAATTTTAATAGTTACTTAGGTAGGTACCCAAAACATATAACTATAAGGACAAATAAAATTAAGTAAGTATATTTTTTTCTGTTTGCAGGAAACATCATACCTACCTACCTACCTACCTACTTAAGATTTTACTTAAGTACCTCGGTGTTTGCCCTAGCAGCTAGCTGGGCGTCTGGAATGGGGGTACGTTATGTCAATACTGTTCAAAAGCTGCGCTAAGCACACAGCTTTTGAAATGAATATCATGTCCATAATGTATTTTTAACACCTATTTTTACACCTATAATTAACAAATAAAAACTTTGACTTTGTCTTTATTTATGAATCTGTTTTTACAGATTTGACTATAAAATAAATGAAAAGTATCAAAATACGAGCATCATTTTACTATAAAATTACTTTGGAATCTCTAAGCACCAGTATTATTAAAATATTTCGCTTACCATATGATTTTTCATGGAAATCCACCCCATCTTGGCACGGAATTTCAATTTACGTTTCGGATAATCCGTGATTAACGATTTTTTATACAGCACTATTTCAAATGTCCAATACAGCGAAATAAAACGCTATTTTTGTTAAAGCCAAGGCTTAACGCGACGCGAATTGGGAGGTTATGACGGTCTACGAGATCTGCTCTCGGACTGAGTGGGAGGCTGTGCGCAATGCGGCAACGCGGCTGTCTACAAAACATTAAGCTTTAACAAAGTGCTCACACATGCAGAGAAAACAAACATTGTTGCAAAATAAAACTTACAAAATGGTAAAAATAAAATTCAAATGACTGTCAAATTTGGAGTGCCTAAAAAAATAAGTAACTTACTTATGCAAAATTAATTACTTTTCTCAGTTCACAGTGTTGATCTCGTTTATTACATATTTAACTTTTTTTCCAAATATACAAGACAAACAAAACAATAAAAAAGTAGGTTTATGTATTTATTCATTCTTTTGTTTTGACACAACCGCGGGAACGTTTGAATGTATTGATTTGAATTGCGAACGTCATTTCGCATGTGCCTAGAGCTAGGCGTGCGCACTAGAGGGATTCCTATGAATGGTTTAGGTATTCATTTACAAGGGTCGCCTACTAGAAAAGCAAAATGTTGTCCATTAACTTTAATGGGAACGCTTTGTCTTGGTCGTTTTGTATGCATTTCGTTAGGGATGGGCATCATTCATTATATTTTACCAAAGCTTTTATTTATGTTGGTAAGTAGGTATTACATTTTCAGAACCCAAGTTTGTTTGAAGATTTTGCTCGTCATTATTTCCAAGTCAGTGAAATTTACTGTAAATACCTACTTAAGTAGTTAGTTTTCTCTATTGTTAAATACTTAAAAGTCACATGAGACGCTAGAACCTCAGACCAACAAAAAAGGAAAGACGGAGCGCGCCGTACATCAAAAGTCAGCCACCTTTTTATTATTGTGTGTAAAATGGGTTGTAATTTTTGAAAGTATTTCCTATAATTTGGGGAATAATATTAATATATGTATGAGTAGGATAATATTGTATGAGTATTATACGATATTGTTGAGTATGGTATTATAACTGAAGGACTTATATTCAGAAACAAAAAAAAAAAATACATCGCTATTTCGTATAGCTACTATCTATTTACTTTTAGATTCAGTATTACTTGGAAATCTAAAATATAAATACATAAAAAAGAAAACAGGAATATAATTACTCGAAATAACAAATCATAATTTAAATCGGTTTAATCGAATGGCAAAATTTGAAATCACATTATGGCAACCCTCCCACGTTATGTCACTGCTTTCATTCGTTCATTCGTTGAGGTTTTTGTTCAAAGTAACCTAAAATTCATAGTTAATTAAATTTAAAAACGATGTTATTTCAAGTACGTACAAGTGAACTGAAAAGTGATTCCGTGAGACTTTTTATGTGATTTGCTATTGTTTTTATAAGTTTTCACTACACAAGAAGGCATAATTCTATTTTTTTATTGATGTTTACTAGACGACGACTCGTGACGTACTAGGAACGATAAGCATAGTTATAGTGTAGGTATGTGCGTGAGCCTGTGTGTTTACTTGGTTTACTTAGTTTTGTGACTTCACTTTTGATGTACGGCGCGCTCCGTCCAGAGGCGTATTTTAAGATTCAGCGCCCTGGGCCTGAAAGGTTTGCCGCCCCAAAAAACGTAAGAAATTTTAAATTTCGCGGGCTACCCAACCTTAAACGAAAAAGTTGGAGCATTAAACGAATACATGATGCTAGAGGGAGCGAAGCGAGCTCGAAAATTTTTGCACTCTGGATAGGGTGCATTTTGAATTGAACATTGATATAAAAATAGGATTACTTTGTAGTTTGGGAACGTAGGATGTAAGAGCGAGCGCAGCGAGCTCGAACATTTTTGGACCCCGCCCCTGATAGGTAAGGTTTTCTTTGACAATACGTTCATACATAAAAATAGGAGTTACTTTGTCGGCTTTTACAGAAAAGTCTGAGAAAAAGACAAAGTAGGATGCAAGAGCGAGCGAAGCGAGCTCGAAAATTTTGGCACTCTACTTTTATATTTAAGGGGTCCCCAACAAATACTGCCTTTTACTTACTGAACATATTTTGGCATTTTTTGGGATTTGATTAAAAAGTATTTCTAAAGATTTGGGGGCCTCCAGAATCAGGGGCCTTGGTTGGACTGCACCGGATACTTTGATTGACTTCCTAGCCGTTGAAAGCAACGTAAACAAACAGAATGGGAAATCCCCAGCTCTGGCCGGCGGGGACTCCCCACGATAGCAACGCAACGCTAGCAAATGTTGCTAAACTAAATAAAAGCATGTCAATATATTTATAGTTATATGAAAAGTACAATTTTTTCGTCGCGTCCACGGTTTTTAAGTAATGCATAAAACGTCGTGGTGGCGGCGGAGGCCGTAGGCGGTCGCCCACGCCTTCCGCCGCCTCTGTCCAGACGCGCCTAGTCTCCTCTTGACTAGTTTAGTTTCTAGCTTTTCAAGCGATACAGAGGCCCTAGACAAATAACATTCTATCAGCGATAACCATGATGGAAAAGGCAAAAATATATAAGACTGACATAAGCTATCGAAAAGCTTAAACATTAGAGTTGTATTGCTGATTCTAATGTTTATAATTCTGTAAATCCATATTTGTTACGAGCGCTAATAATATTTAGATCAACATACAACCTGATACTGACCTACAAATTGCAAAAAACGTAATAAAATTTGAATTTCGCAGGCTACCCTAGCGCATCAACCTTAAACATAACATCAATCAAAGCAACGCCTACTTTGAGAGCTACCTAATAATTTAATAAGTAGGTACTTATAGCTACTATCCCATTTCACCATTCGATCATATTCACAGTCGGTAGGTAGACAACTCGTAAGTTTTGGAATCTCCATTTTGTTAGGTAGGTACACTTTTCTGTTATTTTGGTCTACTGCGGCACAGATATTATAATACTACGTAAGTATGTCAATAATGTTAGAAATCTGATGCTGTTGTTAGAGTTGTTCACGTTCAGTGCCGGGAGCCTTCCTGCGGGGCGAGCACGGCCTTGTGACATTTTACAGTGTTTTATAAAGGCCCTTACATACTGGGGCGATTTGTCGCGCGACGCGACGCCGCCGCATTGTTCGCCGTGAAGTTTCTCAGAAATTGTTTTGTAAAAATTCACGTCGTGCGGCGAATCGCGCCAATATGTAAGAGCCTTATGACGGTGTCAAATAGGTATAATGCCAATAACCCTCCACAAGGGTTCACTTTAGCGCAAACGTAATGCCGGTGACCCTCTGTGAGAGACCTCTAGTAATGTGTATGGCGGCATGGCATATGAGCTCTATAAAAAGTGGGTGTTCCTGTTCAGGCATCGATGATCGACTTGTTGATGATATAATATGTTTTTTTGCTTAAATTAACTGCTTATTACGGGGGATCCGTCAAAGTTCGTAAGTTTTTTGCAAATTACGGCGCTGGTTTACGTTTTACCTATAATCAGCCTATAGGTAATGTTCCCACTGCTGAGACACAGGCCTCCTCTCTTCGAGAGGGAGCGGGGCGTACGCACGGCTACACATCAAGCTATACATTTCCAGTAAAAGCTGACCTCGCATTGTACGGAAATCCTATACAATGCGAGATCAGCATAAACTGGAACTGTATAGGTTGATCTGTAGCCGTGTGTACCTAATCTAAAACGCGGGACCTGTGCGAGTTTATAGATGTCACATTTCTTCGAATTTTTCTAGGACATGCCGGTTACCTCACGATATTTTCCTTCACCGTTTTCAGTCACTTCACATTTAGGAGTCGTCTAGTGTTAGTAAAAAGGACCACAAAAGCTTACCTTCCAAAAAATATGAGCTCACTGTTAAAATACTTAGACAACGACCTGGGGGCTTAAAACGGCCACTTTGGCAGAATCATAATAGGAAAATATTATGAATCATCGTAAAATGTCACAAACTGACAATTCATAATATTATGCGTGCAGTTCATATTACGAAATAGGTAATTCATCTGTTTGGCAGTTTTCTATGGAGATTCGTAAAATGGAGTACAAATTATGAATTGCTTTTGCGTCAAATGAGAGGAATTGCTAATGTAATGACTAATGACAGCAGGAAATTCAGGAAATGAATTGCTTTTAGAGGAATTGCTAATGTGGCCGTTTTAGACCCTCTGTTCCTATATTATTTCCATGGTGTCCAATATTACGCAACATGGTGATGTTTATCCCGCACTGGAACCACGTGGTGGATTACGGCCCACCGGGCCCAGTCCCTCTCACCGAGAGGAAGGAGGCCTATATAATAAATATGTTCCAGCCACAGAAATATAAAGTCCCAGCTGCGGGAACATTAGGTATAGATCTTGCATTCTTAACCGGTTCCTCAAAATTGCCAGATGACGCAAAAAATAGCGCAAAAATAAAATCAAAAGTCATCTATTCAAATTAGGCTGAGAATCAGCGCTTTTTGAACGTCCAAATTACATAAGGCAGTCCTCCAAAACGGTTTAGCTGGGAAGAGGAAGTGGCGCAGCGAACTCCCTAGCAGCACAGCTGTCTGAGAACTTGATGAATAAATACAATAATTATCTACAAGCGGCATTTTGTTGCGCAATGCCGGTAGTGCACATTTCTGTTGTATGTTACGCGCCGACCTACGCTTGAATTAATGCCTAGTCATGCTTTCGAAGCTGCAAAATAAGATAAAACTTTGTTTAAATGTTCCGAAGGATGTAAAAGGTTAATAATTATAAAACAAAGACTTTGATAGGTTTTTAAAATCTAAAGTTTCGGCATAGTTCCCAATGTACCTATTGCTGCTGTTATGTGGGTGGTACATAAGTAATTAAATTTAACTTAAAAAGTTTAAAAAAATCGACTTACCTGAGCTCTAACGGCTGCTAGATGCAATTGCGTTGCTCTGTAGTCATATTTCTTCACGGAAATGTCCTCCTGATATGTAAAAGTAAATGTTAAAAAATACCTATACTTTCAGTAGGTAACTTAGAATCGGAGTATTACATGAAATTTAAAAAAAAGAGACAAAAACAAATGAAAATAGTATACTAAACATTGAAACAAAGAAATAGATACAATTGTTCACTTTTTTTTCGTGTTTGTATTATTTTCTGCCAGTTCAGTAACAGTCTCCTCGCACTAATTTTATTAACAGCTCCGCAGAAGACGACATCTATCGCCGGTTTCAATGAACTCGTTTGAGTTTGTCGTCTCTCTATTCGGCTGATTTCATCCGTTGACAGAAATTTAACAGCGACATCTAACAACACGTATTTACATTTGTTTCATTCATGTTAGATGTCGCTTTATAATTTCTACGATGATCAAGAGGTGTCACTGGTGGCTTCGTTGCAACAGTTTATCTAATAAAATAGTAGGTAGTTTTTAACTGACGCGACGGTTCAACGAGTCTTTTAAATTATTTTTAGGACGAAGTTTTCTAGTGTTGTAGGTTGAGGGAAAAATTAAAAGTTCACCTATTTACCTGCATTAAAATCTCTAGTTAATTAGTTAGGAATTTAAAGGTAAGCAACAGCTGTATGTAAAGTAATGCCACTTGTGGCTCCATTGTGTTTTATTCTTCAATACCAGGCTAAGCGTGAAATTTTAATGATGTCGAAATCAGGCCGATTTTGTTTTCGCTCCAAAAATGATTTCGATTTGAGTTTACGGGCGACTTCACTTGCCCAGGTTTTCTTTACATTTCTCAACTTTGATACAGTTGCAAGGATTATTTCCGATAGCTTTTGCCGTTTTTTGATCATTTCGATCAAAGTAAGAGAAAAATGGGTATGTATAGGTACCGGTACAGTCCATTATGTTTTATCTCTAATTTTTAACGTTTTTTCGGCAGAACTATTTCGATAAAGACTGAATATTTGAGATGTAAGAATCATTTGTAATAGGTAGCTGTTGTTCCGCAGGTACCTTTTTCGTGTATTTTTGTTTTTTACATAGACACAGACATTATCTTACCTGTATTTCGTTAACTTTGTTGTAAAGATTACTTTCAATACCCCTGCTTTGATGACGACCTAGCGCATCGAGGCTTTCCTGTAAAAAAAAATTATAATGATCACCTTGCTCACAACATTAGTCCTTTTAAATGAATGATTTTTGATTTTGGAGCTTGGACCTAAAGTCAATAGTTTTTGTTGTTACTTAATTGAAATAAATGAAAACCTCTTAAGGTGTACTCAACATTATGAACAACTGTTACTGCGGGACCGACAGCGAAACCGCGAACAAAAAAATCTGCTCCTTCATACTTTACTTTACATACATGTGTGCGCATAGGTAACTTAATAAAATGTAAGAAACAACTGATCTTTTTGTTCGCGTTTTCAGGTTTGGTCCATAATGATGAGTACAATGACCCCTTAAGAAGATTTCAGTTATTTAAATTACCTTGTAGGTGGCTTGTGGGTGGTGGTGGTATTGTATAGGTATTATATACTTACTACTTAGGTCCATCCCACATACTAAAAATGCTCGATTATTCCCGATGACCACCACTCGCTTGGCCACCACTGGGGGACAGCGAAACAACTTTTAAAATTTTCTCGTTGTCCACCACTTGGGGGGACAGCGAAACAACTTTTAAAATTTATTCTCGTTGTCCACTACTGGGGGACAGTGTCACAACTTTCTAAATTATTTCCATTCGCCACCACTGGTGGAGAGCGACACAGATTTTTAAACGTTCCCAATGGCCACCGCTTGGGGGACAATGGTAGAACTTTTGATCCAATTCCCACTGGCCATCAATTTAAATTATTTTCTTTATCGACCAGTAAAGGATACTATACTTACGGGCTGCTTGATATTCATACGGATTTGGTTTTTTAGCAGATAATGCTAAGGTTGAGACTAATATAAATATTCTTAACTTATATGGTAGATAATTAATAAAGTCTTATATTCTTTCATCAACTTTTATTAAATGTTTTCAAATTTTATAAAATCGACCTATTACTTATTAAAGCTTTAATTGCTTATTTTTTATTGAAGTGGGTAATTAACCGACACAATATTTTCACAGTCGGTTATAATTAGTAACAATACACTATACTTAATAAATATCACAATACAATACAGTGTAAACTCCATTTAACGCCACACGATTTAACCACAATCACTCTAAAACGTCGAAATTACTTGACTTTGTTGGTTTACCTTGTTGTCCATAGAATGAGACTCCAGATAACAACAATAACGACAATATCAGTCATTATTAACTTACTTTCCAAGTTGCCGAAATTAATACGAACTGCAGCTGTGTACGTTCTTTTGTTTGCTATTTTGTTGCTTTATTGTCTAGCACGTATTCACCTCGATAGCCGGCATCATACGTACCGATGATTCTAAGAAATTCGTTCTGATTACCTTGCATTAAAACAATAAAATTATAGTAGGTATATATGGATTTTTCTTCTCTCCATTTAACAAAAACTCTCAATGACGCCATAAAATGCGCAGTCACTTAAGTGTCGCTTTAAAGAGTTTACACTGTATATACACATTATTATGTACTAATGAACAGTCTTAAAAATCACAGTTAAACAAAAACAATATTAATTTCCGCGCAAGTAGAGGGAGTAGAGTAGAATTGATATATTTTTGTCTCTTTTTAACATTATGTACTCTTTTTCCCTCATCTTAACACTTTTTGTAAATATCTTGATGAAGTGACATTGATTTATAGTTTCAATAGATAATTATAATAAGCATGCGCAATAAATAAAATTTTATTTTAATGAACTATAATTAATTAATAATTCACTATATTACATATACAAGAAAATAAATATTATTTATTATTCCTTTATTTCATTTTTCATACTTATAAATTATATTTTTAAATATTAGATTAAAAAATTATATAAAACATTTAAAAATATAAAACATAGTAGCCCACCGGTATCGGGAACAGGGTTCAAGCTACCGGCGGTCAGGGCTCCAGAGAGAGGAACCTCCTAACGATGCGAGCTGTGTCCAGGAGTACAGCCTTCTGAATCAAGCCCTTAATCCAGCTGCCCAACGAGAGCCTCCTTAGGTGTTGGTCGAGGCTCTTGGCAATCAAGCCATTGGCTGATACGACTATCGGCACAATGATCGCAGAGTCCACATCCCACATGTCGACAACCTCGTGAGCCAAGTCAAGATACTTGACTTGTTTATCTTTCTCGACCTTCACGAGGTTCCCGTCATGCGGGACCGTTATGTCAATGATCATTGCGCGCCGCTCTGTTCGATCCACCACCACTATATCAGGCTTATTGGCAACAATAGTCCTGTCAGTGATGATGGATCGATCCCAGTACAATGTGATATTTCCATTTTCGAGAACTGGGTCGGCAGTACGGCACTTCCGATTCCACTAGGCTGTATTTCAGAGCAAGTTGCTGATGGATAATCCTGGCTACAAGGTTGTGTCTATGCAAGTACTCTCCGTTAGCTAGATGAGAACATCCGGAGATTATGTGACGGATTGATTCTCCCGGTCGGTGGCATGCCCGACAGATGTCAACCGTGCCGTCCTTCACAATAAATCTCCGGTAATTGTTCGTCATGATAACTTCGTCCATAATTGCACAGACAAAACCTTCGGTTTCCCCAAAGAGGTCACCGAAACGCAGCCAGGCTACGGACGCTAGTAAATCTACATCGGGTCCATGCAGGGCCGGGAAAAAGCGTCCGTGAAGCTCCTTACTCTGCCATACCTCCTTGCGATCGTTAGTGTCAAGCACTACAGGCTTGCGCCAGTTCTCTTTCGCCAAGGAGAGTGGGGTGAGGCCCTTATCCACCGCGACCACATCTCGATGCATTCCCACGTCGGCTTCTAGGAAATATTCCCTGAGACTGCATATCTCCCGATTGTGGAGGGTCTTAGCATTTAAAAAGCCTCGACCTCCACACTTTCGCGGGATATACAGTCTCATTACCGATGACCGTGGGTGATGCATTCGGTATGCAGTCAGCAGCGTACGGACCCTCCTATCCAGGGCGTCAAGTTCGGTCTGAGTCCATTTGAGTATGCCGAAGGAGTACATCAAAACCGGCATGACCCAACCATTGAAGGCGCGCACCTTGTTCCCGCCTGATAAAAGACTATTAAATACTTTCTTCAGGCGGCCAAAGAAGCGCTCCTTCAACGATTGCTTCATGTCAGTAACGTTGATGCCTAACGCTTCCGACATACCCAAATACTTATAGGTTTCGGATGCGGAGAGAGCTCTTAGGTATATGGAATCCGAGAGTTGGGTGCCCACGGATTCCACAATCTCCCCTCGCTTTACATGCATGACCGCACATTTGTCCACACCAAATTCCATCCTGATGGCTCTACTAAAAGTTTCAGTTACTTTTAGTAGCTCCATCAGTTGTAAATTGTTGGGGGAAAAGAGTTTTAGGTCATCCATGTAGAGGAGGTGAGATATAACCTGTCCACCTCTCCTCATCCGATAGCCTAGACCTGAGTCCTCCAGCAGACTGCTTAGAGGATTCAGGGCCAAGCAGAACCAAAGTGGACTCAGACTATCGCCCTGAAATATGCCTCGCTCGATCCTTATCGGCTCACTATTCCTCTGGATATTTCGACATCCTGGATAGCGAAGGACTGTCCTCCATTGCCCCATACACGCCATCACGAAGGTGCGCAGAGATGCATCTACTTTATACAACTCCAGCACCCTCATGAGCCATGTATGTGGCACCGAGTCATAGGCCTTCTTATAATCTATCCAACATGTCGACAGATCCTTTCGGGAACGACGAACCTGTTGGCTAATGGCCATATCAATGAGGAGTAGCTCCTTAGTACCGCGGGACCCATTCCTACATCCATTTTGAGAGGCAGACATGATGGAGTTCGTGTCGATATGTTTGTTAATTTTAACTCTCAAAATGGATGTAAGAACTTTATAGACCGTCGGTAAACATGTGATCGGCCTATAATTTTTGGGTTCCGCGGTGCTACCGGATTTGTGGAGCAGGTGGGTAACTCCTGTAGTTAAGAACTGGGGTAGCAAACCAGAGTCCAATGCAGTCTGGTACTGAGCCGTTAAGCGAGCGTGCGACCCTATGAACCATTTTATCCTGAAGTTGTGCAGCCCGTCCGGCCCTGGAGACTTCCAGTTAGGTAACGGGCGGACTGCACGAGCTACATCTTGGGGGCAGATGGTAATAGCCCCCATTTCTGGTATAGGATCGCAGGCTCGCTCGACTTCCCGAGTCCAGTCCCCTTCAGTGTGACTGACAGGCACCGACCAGATACTTCGCCAGAAAGAGCACATGGCATCATCATCCGGCAGGCGCGTGTCAGCCACACCTTGGTCCGGTTGCTCCCAAGTCCTATATACCCACCTTTCATCACTCTGGAAGGTGCGGTTCTGAGTGTATCGGTCTACTCGCCGCTTATACCTACGAATACGGTTTGCCCAGGCATACACTTTCTGCTTCAGGAAGTCTATGCGCTCTGCGACACGGGATATATAGTCCTCAGGACTGATATCAGTGCCTGAGAACGCCCGTCTCACAAAGCGCATCACTCTAGGGCGAGTATTGCAAACTAATCTGCTTCAGGGATGAAGCAGATTAGTTTGCCGATGAGCGCTCTGGCCCCACCAATACGTCGTTCAATTCTGCACTGCCAAGCTGGTACGGCTGATTTAGGTCGTGTAGCTCTAGATTCATTATCAAATTTGACGTGAGCTACACGACATGCCGCTACAGCCGCACAGTACAGAATCGAGTGAGTATCGGTGAGGTCTTCGCAGTCGTCAAAATAGCTTGACAACTGCGAATCCAGAGCCGCCACCAGCGCCCTATTTTTGTTATGCATGGGCAAACGAGGTAAGCGTGGCCTAAGTTCGGGCGGCATGAGGCGATATTCCCGAATCGCACCCTCCAAAGCACTCCTCAATTCATCATTGCACTGGGTACTTACGTTTGTAGCCCTGTCATCAATCGCGTCGTCGGCTTGACTGGTAGTGACCGGTAGTGGTACCATAACAGTCTGCGACGGCGGAGCGATGACATGGCTACTCTGCATTTCATTTCGCAGGCGATCAAGTACAGTATCATCCAACATATGGTTACGCTGGATGACCCGCACCTGATCCAACAGTCGTTGTGCCGACACGTTGACAGCTGGCTCAAGCACCTGAAACAGAGAGAGCATCCGAACACGGTACGCGGTCAGGTGGCTTCCTCCCTCTGTAGCCCCATAGTATGAGCGCATGACGTTCTCATTAATGGATCGTGTCCATCTCATGCGCTGCACACTTCCGCCGGGAGCTGGGACCCTATCAGAGGCCGGTGGGCCTCGAGGTCCTAAACCGTCCGGCGGCCGGCGTCCTCCCCGTCGACGAGCAGGTGGTGGCGTCGTGGGCGGGGAGAAATACTCGTCGCTCGAGCTCGACGCAACTACCGCGGCCGGTGTCATCACAGCGCTCACAATTGCACTGGGTACCGGCGGCGGCGAGGCGGAGCTGAGCGAAGAGTCCGGAGGTGGTGGGCGTGCTCGTCGTGCGGCCGATCTCGTCAACATAGATATTCTTTCTTCATTTTCCTATTTTTCTGTTTATTGTTTTATCGGAGGTGACATCTGTCATGTCACCTCCGATTCGGCAGTTATAAAAGAATTCTATTACATTTTGTTGATGGTTTTTTTGGTCTCTTTGGTGAGTTTTTATGGTTTTCCGGTTTAAAGTTTAGTTTATTTTTATTCGAAATATTTGGTTTTGATAAAATAAATAGTATTCTGAGGAAAAATTGTTGTTGACGTATCAGTGTTACCAGCCGAAATTTTATTATTATTATTTTATTATTATTACGTAAACATTTGAATTTGATAAAAATAGTTCCAGCATTAACCGCTAAAACCAAATCCGTAATTTTATTAGGCTATCGTTTACTGGTCTCTAGATAAAATAATTTAAATTGATGGCCAGTGGGAATTGGATCAAAAGTTGTACCATTGTCCCCCAGCGGTTGCCATAGGGAACGTTTTAAAATCCGTGTCGCTCTCCACCAGTGGTGGCGAATGGAAATAATTTAGAAAGTGGTGACGCTGTTTCCCAGTGGTGGACAACTAGAATAATTTTTAAAAGTTGTTTTGTAGCCCAGTGGTGGACAGCGAGAATAATTTTTAAAAGTTGTTTCGCTGTCCCCCAGTGGTGGCCAAATAAATGTGGCCATCGGGAATCATCGAAAATGCTTAGGTATGCCCATACTAATAATGCTTATTCAAATCATTCATTTTAATCGGATTCCCCAAGATAAAAAAGTATAAACACAATTTAAGTATTCTACTAACTTGTAGCTGTTTAATTTGTATTTCTAGTTCTAGTGCGTCCTTCTTCAGCTGTTCGTAGTTGAGGCGTGCTTGTGGCCCCATGCGGTCCAGGAGGATCTCACCGCGAAGGATAGGCGGCATGCTTTCCTGTTCAAAAGAAAATTAACGGTCAAGCGTGATTAGGTTCTAGTTCTGATGGTTTTTGAATTGAGAATTTGAAATTGAGAACTTGTCAAAATCTACTTTAGCATTACTTAGGTCCCGTACACACGGCAAGGTTTCGTTTTTCGGCTTATAGTACGGCGTACAAACCGCGCCGTAGAAAAAACGTTTCTGTCAACAAGCTGTTTCCATAGTGATCCATACAACACTGACGACTGTGCCTACACGGCAAGAAAAATGTGTGTGTACAAAAGGCCTAAGGTGATTCCTCCTGTAACGATAAATTCCAATGTTCTCTGCAGAATACGTAAGAAATTTTGAATATCACTTATTGTAGGTAGGTAGGTAACTACATACGAGTAACGCTTATGCAGAGTTCGACAAATTCTCAACTTCAAATTCTGAATTCGGGAACCGGGTGTTAGAAGTACCTACCTAATGTGCTTTTTTAAGGCTATTTCGATTGTTCGGAAACAGCGTTACCTACCTTCCTAAGATTCCTAGATTTTATTGTATAGAACGTAACGAAGGGTGAAGTATATACAAATTAATAAACAGGCACGATAGTCAAATTTGACGACCATCGGCTTGGACGACCTGTGTTTATACTAATGTTTTTTACACAATCATAATGACAGCCTTTAGTTTGTTTGTGAAGAAATGTTAATAGAGAACTAAAACTTCGACACAGCCAGAAGAATAGGTTTTTAAGGCGCTTAGTCAAGTTTAGTACCGTAACACGGTCACTTTAAAAAGCCTACTCCTCATTAACGGCTTGGTTAAAAGATCTGAAAAAAATATATGTTTGCCATAGATTCATATACAACATTTTGTATTGAGCAATTTTTTCGTATGACTAATACTTTTGCCTTAAAAAATATTTAACAAAATGCAATTTTTGGCTAATATTTCCCTACTACTTCTAAACGGCTTTGATGTTTGGAAATATTTTTATACTGAAAAATTGATGGTTAGAAGTACTACAGATTGTATTGAGCAGAAATGTAAATTAAACAATTTTTTTTTTTTAATTACCCCTCTTAGAGATACAGGTTCAGAGGTGCTCTGCGCGGGCGCACGCGGCAGTCGCGCGTGAGCATTGAGACGGGACGGCTGTGTCGCTCGCTGCTCCGCGCCGGCTATTGACCGACTACGTACGTTTGTGTATGTTAGTGCAAATAATCACGAACAAATTACAATAGTGTACGTGTCTAGACTAGCTCGCTGCAGAGAGTCTTGTTCGCGTGGATGCTTTATTAGTGCTGCGGTTTCTACGTACATACTGTTTTTGTTTATATGGTTTTTATCTGCCTAGCCTTTTCCCAACTATGATATGGTCCATACTAGGTAGGTAGGGTAGGTAGGGTAGGTAGGGTAGTTAGGGTAGTTAGGATAGGTAGGTAGGGTAGATAAGTAGGGTAGGTAGGTAGGGTAGGTAGGTAGAGTAAGTAGGGTAGATAGGGTAGGTAGGGTAGGTAGGTAGGATAGGTAGGTAAGTAGGGTGGGTAGGTAGGGAGTGTAGGTAGGGTAGGCGACCGACCAACCGACCGACCGATGGACCGACAGACCGACCGAACGACCGACAGACCGACCGAACGACCGACCGACAGACCGACCGACCGAACGACCGACAGACCGACCGATAGACAACGAAGCCTTAGTAATAGGGTCCCGTTTTACCCTTTGGGTACGGAACCCTAAAAACAGTGCATTAATGATAAGATAAAATTACTACGCAGTTGAAAGAAAAGACAAATTATTAACAACAACCTTACCAATAAGGATCATGATCGCATTTGTGAAAGAGTAACGTGAGTCCCATTGATTAAAAATCTTTGATGCGTTGCGCGTTGAAGTAAAAAGTTCGTTCCATTTTCAAATAACACAACACAACAGATAATTCCCCTAAGACGACACACTGACCGCATCGTCACTTGTTTTGAGACGGGCCGGCAACACAAATCAACGGCTGAGAGCGGTTGGCAGAGATGTCTCCACATAGTGTTTACAGTAGGTATATTATTATGATTATGTCGCCGTTATCATTCGGAGGGTAAGCAGCACTCTAAGTTAATGTTTATGAACTTTTGGGTTATTTTATGTGTCAAAAATTGCCATCACAGGCATTATTTTGTTTCAAATAAATAAAATGCTTTCTTTTTGAAATACCTATTATAAATAATTATGATGTAGTATCTAATCTATAGCATTTTCTCCTATTGAATCATTGATCATATTGAATTTAATACACGACTAGACAGAAATTAAGTTTTTTTTAAACTAAATGTAAGGTTATATGTCCTTTTTAGAAGAAATTGCCATCTCATCACCTATCCAATCAACCTGCCTAGCCTTTTCCCAACTATGTTGGGGTCGGCTTCCAGCCTAACCGGATGCAGCTGAATACCAGTATTTTCTACGGAGCGACTGCCTATCTGACCTCCACAAGCTACCAACGGTACTACGATACCCCTGGGTAAGACTGTTTGTCAGACCTTCGAGCTTCTGACGACCCGTAACGACTGTCAAAGATCCACGAATGACAGCCGGCACTAATGGCTTAACGTGCTTTCCGAGACACGGAGGAATTTCGGTATGTTAAAATGGTCACCCGTTCTGGTAAGCGTAACTTAACCTGATGGATTGACCCGTGCGGCTGTTATTTCTTAGCCACAAGCTATCCGCAAAAACTTATAACCACAACAACCCAGCTTAAAAAACTACCCATCATAATCAGACTACCCCCATTTTCAGTAATCATGAAAATCCCAAAGTTAGTCGGCCCTGAACCTTTAAACGTAACTGTAACGATATCAACACAATCAAGGACAAACAGTTTGGTCAGACGGCGACACAACGCAACGCAGACGGCGACTCAAAAGTTGTTTGTAAATGTAGACGCGAACATCGATCAATTAATTACGAATTTATTTTTAAAGTTATTCTTACTGGTACAGTCAGCAAAAGAAATAAGTATGCAAGCAATTTCAAACTCCTTTCTTACTCATTTTGCTGAGTAGGTGCTTAGGTTTCAGTTAAACCGTCTCCGTTAACAAATCTTTGACAACACTCGTCCTAGTTTACCTATAAAGTAGCATAATCAGCCTATAATGTTCCCACTGTTGAGACACAGGCCTCTTGGTGAGAGGGAGTGCGTCGTAATCCACTACGCGGGCCCAGTGCGGGAATGTCTTCGAATGTTTGGTTCTAGGACATACTGGATGCCTCACGTGGCCGGCTGTTGTTAGCATTGAGACGGGACGGCTGTGTCGCTCGCTGCTCCGAGCCGGCTATTGACCGACTACGTACGTTTGTGTATGTTAGTGCAAATAATCACGAACAAATTACAATAGTGTGCGTGTCTAGACTAGCTCGCTGCAGAGAGTCTTGTTCGCGTGGTTGCTTTATTAGTGCTGCGGTTTCTACGTACATACTGTTTTTGTTTATATGGTTTTTATGTAGGTCATCATCTGCCTAGCTTTTCCCAACTAGGGTATGGTCCATACTAGGTAGGTAGGGTAGGTAGGGTAGGTAGGGTAGGTAGGGTAGTTAGGGTAGGTAGGGTAGGTAGGTAGGGTAGGTAGCTAGGTAGGGTAGGTAGGTAGGATAGGTAGGTAAGTAGGGTGGGTAGGTAGGGAGTGTAGGTAGGTAGGTAGGGTAGGCGACCGACCAACCGACCGACCGATGGACCGACAGACCGACCGAACGACCGACCGACAGACCGACCGACAGACCGATCGATAGACAACAAAGCCTTAGTAATAGGGTCCCGTTGTACCCTTTGGGTACGGAACCCTAAAAACAGTGCATTAATGATAAGATAAAATTACTACGCAGTTGAAAGAAAAGACAAATTATTAACAACAACCTTACCAATAAGGATCATGATCGCATTTGTGAAAGAGTAACGTGAGTCCCATTGATTAAAAATCTTTGATGCGTTGCGCGTTGAAGTAAAAAGTTCGTTCCATTTTCAAATAACACAACACAACAGATAATTCCCCTAAGACGACACACTGACCGCATCGTCACTTGTTTTTGACCAGTACAGCAATTTTAATTTATCCCGAAGAAGTTTATCAAAATAATGCTAGAATTTCCAAGCATGTTTGAGAAAAGATTTTATTTAAATCTCGATTTGTTTTGCAAATAGAGCTGTTTATGGAGCAGTTTGAAGATTGATAACGAATAATCGGTGGAGTACTTTGAGAATAATTCAAGATACCTATGGAGCAGAATGGGAATAAAATAATAAGTACTTTTTAATAATACAAATTCCTTGGAGTAACTTGGGAAGTAATGTATGAGATTTTTATCTTTTTAGATCAAAAGAATGGGGTACTTTGGGAATAACCCGTTTAAAATAAATAAGAAACAAATGAACATATTGGCGCGTGAAACATTATCCTTGTTCGTCATTAATTCTGGAAATTATAATTAATTTACTTAGTTTGAAATTCCGCGCATTGTGAGATTGAGAAAAGTTCTATACAAGACTTGGCCGCAACCAGGCATTGATGGACTCACGTATGTGTGCCTCGGTTTTACTTCGGCCCACATTTTCACGATCGTCCATCAATAGCCCAGTTGCAGGCCGCGACAGTAATGTACGGAAGAAAGAATACTTGCATAGAATATTGATTCGTAACGTAATATAAATAAGGAGCAGAAATGCGTCTACAAAAAAAAAAAAACTTCCAAAACTTTAAAATAAAAATACTTGCACAGAACATTGATCCGTAACTTCATATAAATAAGGAGCAGAATCGCGTCGAGAGTCGACGGAGCAAAATACTTTGAAGTCTTGCGAGTATTTCGGGTCGGCACTTGTAAGTACCTACTTACAAGTAAAAACCTGGTGTAAAAAACCTGGTCGCGTAAATACGCACCTTCCCTAAAAGAATAAACAAGTGAACATATTGGCGCGTGAAAAATTATCATGGTCCGACATTGATTCTGGAATTTATAATTTACTCTGTTTGAATTTCTGCGCATATTTGAGAAAAGTACTATTTAAGTCTTGGCCGCAACCAAGCATTGATGAACTCACTTATGTGTGCCTCGGTCCACATTTTCACGATCGTCCATCAATGCGTCAGTTGCAGGCTGCGACAGTAATAGTAATGTACTATTGTAATCATCTGATGAGCGATTGTTTATTCATTCTTTCATATTTGAAGTTAAATAATTACGTATTGTTCTAGAAAATTTAGATCACATTATGTCGAAAGTAGGTAATAACATCAACGTGTGCGGTCGGGGGACTCCCGTTAGGAACGAAGTTCCTTCTCACGTACGATTTAAAACAAAACAAAATTTTCCCAGCCGCCATCCTGGATTTACATTTTAATGTCACTATCGGCATAGACACCATAAACAAAATTTTTTTTTCATTTTGGTTTACCATTTTGTCGGCGTGATTTATTTGTATACCCATACCAAATTACAGCTTTCTAGTACTAAGAGTCTCTGAGCTAAGCCGCGGAGAGACAGACGGACCGATATGGCGAAACTATAAGGGTTCCTTGTTGACTACGGAACCCTAAAAACTGAAAAGTAAAAAGCACCATTGCGAAAAAGTGGCTCTTTCCGCACAATTTGGCTGCCTGGAAAACGCTCTTTTCGAGCACATGCATTGTAAATATATTTTTAACCGACTTCTTCAAAAAGGAGGAGGTTCTCAATTCGACTGTATGTTTTTTTTTTTTTGGTTTGTATGTTACGCGATTACTCCGTCAATTATGAAAATACACCAGCAAAGACACCGACTTCCGAAACTAAAGTAATTTTTCAATTTTTTATTGTTTTTTGTGAAGTCGGTTGTTTTTTTTTTTGTAAATAGTTTTCTTCCACATATATGCTAAAAATAATGTCCTGTTCAAAACATAAAATATACGTATACGCACAAACATAAGTATCGATCTATACAAATATCAGCCTTGCATCTACCATTAATGAGGGACAAGAATCGTAGGCAAAAATGGCGACCTACGTGCGCATGTCTGCGCCCCTGCATATTCTTTGATCAACATTTAGTGTAGCGCGCCACCGCGCGTGTCTAGAGTAGGGACTTAAGCTCCGCCCACATGTGCAAGGTCAGTCAGGAAACTATGGCCCTTAAGTTGGATTACCTGTTTGACCGGCCATAAATCCAGACTCCGGGCTCCCACTGAGAAATTTCAGATGGAAAAACCCAATTGAAGAAAGAGAAAGAAAGAGAAAGAAATAGAAAGAAAGAGAAGGAAAGAGAAAGAAATAAATCTGCTGTGTACGTGATTTTACTCTGTTTTTAATAAGTCATTCATCAAACATATTTATCAACAAAACATCACGCGTTTATTCCCCGAAGGGTGAGACAGAGATGTACCTATAGTACACCCACATTTCGCCAGTTATGTTTTAAGTTCCATGTATTATATTACATGTCTGGATTACCTGTTTGATCCAGACTCCGGGCTACCACTATGAAATTTCAGATGGAAAAACCCAATTGAAGAAAGAGAAAGAAAGAAAGAAAAAGAGAAAGAGAAAGAGAAAGAGAAAGAGAAAGAGAAAGAGAAAGAGAAAGAGAAAGAAAAAGAGAAAGAGACAGAGACAGAGACAGAGACGGAGACAGAGAAAGAGAAAGAGAAAGAGAAAGAGAAAGAGAAAGAAATAAATCATTTTATGCTGGTGATTTCGGAAAGAAGAAAATAAATCTGCTGTATACGTGATTTCGGGATTACCTGATTGACCGGCCATAAATCCAGACTCCGGGCTACCACTGAGAAATTTCAGATGGAAAAACCCAATTGAAGAAAGAGAAAGAAAGAGAAAGAAAGAAAGAGAAAGAAAGAAAAAGAAAGAAAGAGAGAGAAAGAAAGATAAAGAAAGAGAAAGAGAAAGAGAAAGAGAAAGAGAAAGAGAAAGAGAAAGAGAAAGAGAAAGAGAAAGAGAAAGAGAAAGAGAAAGAGAAAGAGAAAGAGAAAGAGAAAGAGAAAGAGAAAGAGAAAGAGAAAGAGAAAGAGAAAGAGAAAGAAAGAAATAAATCATTTATTTGCTGGTAATGTAGGAAAGAGAAAGAAAGAGAAAGAAAGTTATTTTTCACTTTTTTATTGTTTTTTGTGAAGTCGGTTGTTTTTTTTTTTTGTAAAAAGTTTTTTTCCACATATATGCTAAAAATAATGTCCTGTTCAAAACATAAAATATACGTATACGCACAAACAAAAGTATCAATCTATACAAATATCAGCCTTGCAGATGCAAGAAAGAGAAAGAGAAAGAGAAAGAGAAAGAGAAAGAGAAAGAGAAAGAGAAAGAGAAAGAGAAAGAGAAAGAGAAAGAGAAAGAAAGAAATAAATCATTTATTTGCTGGTAATGTAGGAAAGAGAAAGAAAGAGAAAGAAAGTTATTTTTCACTTTTTTATTGTTTTTTGTGAAGTCGGTTGTTTTTTTTTTTTGTAAAAAGTTTTTTTCCACATATATGCTAAAAATAATGTCCTGTTCAAAACATAAAATATACGTATACGCACAAACAAAAGTATCAATCTATACAAATATCAGCCTTGCATCTACCATTAATGCACAAGAATCGTAGGCAAAAATGGCGACCTACGTGCGAATGTCTGCGCCCCTGCATATTCTTTGATCAACATTTTAGTTTAGCGCGCCACCGCGCGTGTCTAGAGTAGGGACTTAAGCTCCGCCCACATGCGCAAGGTCAGTCAGGAAACTATGGCCCTTAATATTCTTAACCTCTGGCCAATCCCGCGGAAGAAGCGAGACGCAAATTAACTCGCGCCAATTGTGTCAACTAATTTGTCAAGTGACTTCCTAATCATTAAAACAATCGCCATATGCAGTGTCTTGTCACAGTCATGACGTGCAGCTGCCAATTTAATTTTCTTTATACTCGTGATCTCATATTTGTACTCAGATCTATTTTGTTTTAAATTGCTGATTACTGTTATCTTTTTGTATGCACGTGTTTCTGTGACAAATAAACCTATTTTTCTTTCTTTCTTTTTCTTTACTTGCATTCTGCGCGGGATTTTTCTCAGTTTGGAGAGAGCTTTATAGAACAAGGTTCAGTAAGATGATCAAGACAAATCGATGGACACTTCATTTGTAAAATTGATCAGAGGCGGTCTCTACTTCCTGCTTACCTGCATAATTTCTCGTTTTTCTTTCGCCGCTACCAGAGGGAATCTATTAAAATGTAAGTAAGCAATCAATTATGCCAACAGCTCCTGATAAAATGAAACAAGTTGAAGTAACAAAAGAATACTGGGGTTGTTATTTTTTCATTTATCTCAGGTTTTATTTTAATAAATTATGGACTTGTCTAAGAACACTGCGTTACTTTGATGTAGATTATCGGATTAACTAATAGGATTGGCGTAATGTTTTAGTGGGGATTTAAAAATAGGTACCTACCTCTATTAATATTGTTTAAAAAAAAACAGTTTAGCCTCCGATACCTAATGAGAAAATTATGAGCATTGAAGTAATTTTTAACTCGTTGTTCTTTTCAGATCTACAGAGATGACTCTAATTGAATTGTATCACAGTTTATAAACGTGACGGTCCGAACACAAGCGCAAGGAGTTTGATTAAGCGGCAAATTACCCCGTTGGGGCTAAACCTAGGCAACGTGTTAATTTAATTGACACTTAGACCGTTAAGTGTTTTCTAATCTTGTGCACTAACTTTCGGATAATTTGTGCTAATGACGTCACACTCGTGGTTTCCTCTTTAAATTGTTAATTGGAATTGCTCTGTAGTGCCAATGTCGGACAAGAGTTCATTAGTGTGTGTGGCTAGCCGAAACCTAATCGACAAACGTTTGCGTTGAGAGGACTTGAACTCAACACTTAAATGGACGTACCTATTATACAATGGTAATTTGAGCTCCTCGGTTACTGACACATGCTTGCACTGACTGGACAGGTCCACTCAAATCTGTGTGGTTCTTTCCTCAAAAGACCATTTCAGACATTAATCTACATGGTCCTCATATGGCTTGACCAAGATTATGTCTGGACCTTAAAAGAGACTGCGACCTCTGAATTTGTTTCGGCCTTTCGTCACAGAGTAGTCAGATAGGAAACGCCGACCTCATCTAGCTTATTTTTTTTTTTATATGACGTGTAAAAGTGATTCCGATATCCTATTTACAGAATAAACATCATTTCAATGTTGGTAGGTATGTAGGATGTTAACGCGGATTCTTTAATGAAGCTCGCGAAATTCAAATTTCTTCTGTTTTTTTTGCAAATTGCCGCACTGTATGTTGATCAAAACTCAATACGCGGCAATGATACCTTGATTTGATTACCTGTGATAAAATATGTAATAAGAATTATTAACCTGTCTCGTTGGTGTAGTGGTCTCAAGCGCTACTGCCGAGTATAAGGTCCTGGGTTCGATTCTCAGGTCGCGCAAAGTGTTATTGGGTTTTCCATCAGGGATTTCTCAGTAGGTAGCAGCCCGGTGTCTGGATTTGTTTCTGGTTGATGGCAAAAGGACCCCTACACATGGCCCTATCACATGGGACATGAACCTAACTGGCGACCACATTCTCTGCCCAACCCTTCGGGGAACATGGCATGATGTTATGTTAATTTAATGTAATGTGTTTGTGGATACTATGTCTGATAAATAAGTAAATGAATAACTGCAAATGACTTGCCCTTTTTTTTTTTTTTTGAGGGTGGGAAATCATCCAATGACTTCTCCCGCTCTGGGCGGAGCGGAAGGGCGTGTCAGACTTTTACTGACTAAAACCCACCCGTGTTCCTTCAGTTGCCTGTTGCCAAGGTCTCGGTAACCCTTTCGGACTAACCCGCAACCCTGGCAGGCATCGGTCCTAGCGGACCCCGCCAATTGTGCTGACATCTCTTTGAGGCGCGCATGGAACACGACGCGCCATCAACCCGGGCCTGAATCGGACGGCGAGCTACCCATTGCTCGCCATCCGCAAGCCCGCGCCTATGGTGGCCGGGAATCCGCCTGGGATTCCCGACGCCATAATTACGGATTGTGTCTAATTATCTTTTTACTGTACGACAGCGTAGGTATACAAAAACAGCTTTTAAATTACACTATGTTTTGTATCGAAATCAATACGAATGATCTTAATGAATCCCTTGATCCTTTATCCTACTTACTAGATACATCTACATACTTGTATAGCTATAATAATGATTCTGCTAATGAAAGGGAACATCTCCCAATAGTACCTATGTATAGGTGTAATTAAGATAGATTACCGGAGACAGTGCATATGACGTAGAGCTTATCGGAATCAGAGATGCGGGTATTCTGAGATGTATTGTTCTGCTGGCTTAATTGATATGCATGACCTAAGTACATGAACTGTATTGTCATACAAGATTTCGTAACTATCTGTGATTATCATGTGACATGCTATAATATTAGCAAACACTCGTATACTACTCGTGTACTCGTGAGGTATTGTGTGGTCTATGTTAAATTTCTACATTTGTATCTGTATTTTTTATGGTGTACATAATAAAGAGTATTCTATTCTATTATTATACCTATAGATATAAATAGGTACACACTCACGTTTTTCATGCGCATCTATAATAAATGTACATGTATTGTCGGACTAGTTTTCCCCTATTGAGAAGTAATGTCTTTCGATAATCTTTAAGTACTTGGACCTCAGATGATTACAGTGATTAGGTACACACGGCTACACATCAAGCCATCAAGCTATACATTTCCAGTTTATACTGATCTCCCATTGTATAGAATTTCCTTACATGCGAGGTCAGCTTATGCTGGAAATGTATAGCTTGATGTGTAGCCGTGTGTACTATTGGCTCTATGAACAAGGCCCAATTTGCCGAACAACTATCAACAAACAATATTAGGCAAAGGTACTTTCTGTAAGTCCTTAGGGATGTCGTCCCAGGAAGTTCTTAATAAGGAAACGACCTCATTAATCTACACACGTAGACTGCGGAACAGAATTGAATAGATGTATGTATGTATGTGCATACAGGTAGACCCCGTGAACAGACGTTAAGATTCAGAAAGTAATTAGAATCGTACCTGATACTAAGATCAGTCGTTCTATTCTGTAAACACCTCGAATTGCAAGTATGATATTGTGTATAATTTTATAGAGGTAAAACCCCGCACCTAACAGTACTTACAACTTATTAGTTCATATTATTTTGGATATAATTCAACAGAAACAGCACGAGCGCCTGTAGACATCAATCTGCCTAGCCTTTTCCCAACTATATTGGGGTTGGCTTCCAGTCTAACCGAATGCAGCTGAATACCAGTATTTTACATGGAGCGGTGGCCTATCAGTCCTCCACAACCCAGTAACTGGGCAATACGATACCCCTTGGTAAGACTGATTGTCAGACTTTCGGGCTTCTGACGACCCGTAACGACTGTCAAATATCCACGAATGACAGCTGGGACCAACGGCTTAACGAGCGCCTGTAGACAATGATTTAAAAACATTGCCTCCAGGTGATACGCAAAAAAATCCTTAACCTTATCTAGTTTTAAAAATATGATTAAGGGCGAATTTCACCAAACTTTTATACCGAGTATAAGTCTTATCCTACGAATAAATTTTGAATTTTTGACAGTTGTTCCATTCAAAAACTGTCAGACGACAATTTTATTCCACGGATAAAAGATATCTGACTTTGATGAAATCAGCCCTAAGTGTAAAAGTTTTTATACAAACGAACTTATAGAAATGGAAACATACACGTCAAAATGAAATGGAATTGATTCTGAATTACAATGACCTCATGCATACTCAACGATGTAATGTATGTATTTTTAAGTAAATGAGTTAACCACTAAATAGCAATTACTTCAATGTATCTTTGCATTGTATACATTTTATTAAATCTCTTAGTTTTGTTGGACAGCACGTATGTGAGCACTTTGTACATACTATAAAGCTAATTTACAATTAAGAAGTGCTTGCAATTGATTTATTTGTTTTTTTTTTTATAGTTCTTTGAGTTTGACTAAAATTAATCAAATGACAGCGAAATCCGCGTCGATTCGATATCAATATCGTGCATTAAAATTTTAAGATGGGATAATATTTTAATCGCGTCCGTTCCAAAGTTGTACGTTTAATCCCCTAAGCAATTTGAAGTAATCTCTCTCCATAGCGCAACGGGTTACTCGAAACGATAAATAAATAATGAAACTTGTTATTGCAGGGTACTTGGACTTCATGGAAGAACAAAACTACAAAGATAGGCTGGAAATTGTGCAGAAAAAGTATTTACGTACTATGAATTATAAATGTTATCGTCCTAAAATCTCATATGAACAATTACTGAAACATTATAATGTTCTTAGTTTGGAAGCTAGACGATTTCTTCTCGGTGTAATGATGCTACACGGCATATGTAATAATAGATTCGACTGCATTCCTTTATCGAATAGTTTAAAATATATAGTACCCAGATCTGTCATGCTTCGTGGGGTTCGTGTGCCTCGACTATTCCACACAAATTCGTGCAGGACTAACGCTGGGGTGCGCGTGCCTCTTCGTCGCCTCGTTGATGCGTACAACACTCACTTTATGGAGCTTGACATTTTTACACTTTCAAAACATCGTTTCAAGGCAAGAGCAATTGAATTACTAACTTCTTAAGTATATATATATATTTTTTTTTTTTTTTTGTTTCTTTCTTCTTCTGATTAGCCTTTTATGATGCGCACTGTATGTTTGTTTTCCTTTAACTTTTTTTTTTTGTGAATTCGTGGACAATTGTGTGGGTTACATGCGTAGTAACATAAATATGGAATAGATTATGTATAAATGTATTTCCATGTTTTGTGCTAATTTAAGAATATTTAGTTAAGCTTAGCATGTAACTGTTTTTTGTCCCTAACAAATAAAAAAAAAAAAAAAAAAAAAAACTATTTGAATTGAGGAATGTAAAATTTTCATTAGGTTGGTACTGTGAAACCATGTTTATTACCTTTATTTACTGCAGAACTATCAAAAATAAGTACAGAGTACCTTTGCCTAGCCCTTCACGGAATACAGTTGTGCTGGCAATGGATAAATTCTGCTTTATATAAAAATGGCACAACCTGCAAAAGATGCCTCCTACGATAAAACAATTTCCAATACAACGAGATCATATTCCCTTTTGACAGGGAATGAGGGAACCTCAACCCTCGTCATTTCCTTCTCTTTATTTATTCAAACATTACCGCAGGAACATCCAGGGGTGGATCATCGCTATCTGGCGGGTATGGTGGTAGGAAGGGCCTCTTCGGTGGTCGCATGGGGGGCGTGGCAGTGAGCAGGGTTCTTGCTAGATGCGCCAGATCTGCTGTGCTGGAGACCGCGCGAGCCTGCGCGCATAGTGACTCGTAGCGACGAAGTTGGTTGTTGCTCTGATGAAGATAGAAGTTTTAATAGTTAATTAATTTGTAGATATGTGTTATTTAGCGGATGCCTGTACCCAAAAAAGGGCAATAAGCTAGTTAAAAAGATTTAATAGCTATTCAATGCAATACCCATCGTAATAATATTATGTGCGGCTGATGTAAACCTGGCTGTCTGGGTCGCAGAAGACATTGTGTTCATGTAAAATCTTTTATTGAACGCATTGCAGTTCCATTGTTCATTGTAATGGTTCCGCATCTCTCTAGATTTCTAAGGAACTCGGGTTATAAACTTAGGAAAGTTAGATACTGCATTTTTTGTTCGTAACCAATATAAATATAAATATATGTGGCTTTATAATAATAATAAGAGGTTTATTTATTATTGCTCACAGTAGTAGGTATTGTAGCACTTAACAGTTTTGAATTATACAGGGTGTTTGATTTTAGTCATCTGCTTTCGTCAAGGGGGTAAATTCTAGGCGACCCTCTGAACAACTTTTTCCTACGAAATTAAAATCCATCTCGTAAAAAAAAACTTTTCATACATGTATGGATTTATTTTTTATTCACGAATTGTATATGAGTTTCATAGCGAAACTTGTTTAGTATGACGGGTAGAATCACCCTCTTGACGGATGCAGGTGACTAAATCGCCACCCTGTATAAATTGCTGGAGCAGATGTTTAAAAAAAAACCGGCCAAGTACGAGTCGGACTCGCGCACGAAGGGTTCCGTACTATTATGTATAAAACGGCAAAAAAATCACGTTTGTTGTATGGGAGCCCCCCTTAAATATTTGTTTTATTTTAATTTAATTATTTATTTTTAAAGTGAATTTGTAACTAAATATTCTGTGAATATTTCAAGCGTCTACCTGTTGTCGTTTTCAATATCGAGCAAAAACGAGCAAAAAAATCACGTTTGTTGTATGAGAGCCCCCTTAAATATTTATTTTATTTTTGTTTTTAGTATTTGTTGTTATAGCGGCAACAGATATACATCATCTGTGAAAATATCAACTGTAGCTATTACGGTTCACGAGATACAGCCTGGTGACAGACGGACAAACAGACAGACAGCGGAGCCTTAGTAATAAGGTCCCGTTTTACCCTTTGGGTACGGAACCCTAAAAAAAAAGAGATATAGGTCACCAGGCTCCACTTAGTGGCTTCATACACAGATTTTAAGATTATTTTAGCATGGTAATATATCAAAAAGAACCTTTTCTACTCAATTGAACTTATCTAAATGTCGATTTTACTATTTCCTAACGACAAGCACCGTTTAGACGGTGACCATTCATGGAAATGGAAAAATATAAGTCATATTTCCTGCGTGATTCACGACGCTTACATCAGAAGTCATACAGATATTTATGTGAATATAAAATATCTACAATAAATACATGTAAAAGACAGCGTTGAATACCAATACACATAATGTAGGTATATACTAGCAGCAGTACTGTATCTACTTCATGTATTTTCGGATATCGGTCGGATATCCAACTAACAAAGATCAAAAGTTAGGCAGCTGAACACACCTAATAATTTCCAAGTCGGGAACAACTGTTGTGCAAATCCCGATATAATATCAGTACCGTTTTGTGTAAACAGGATATTTTAATTGCCTTATTTGAATAAGAAGTGCCTGTTAGCAACCGCAATGCTCAATATAACAGACGTTTACGAGAATTCTCTTTATTGTTGGTTTAGCGTGCTGAATATTCGTAATGGTTGTAGTATTCTTTGTTACGATTAATAAGAGTTGGGCTTTTGAGAACCGTAATGAAAATACCTACTATTTTGTTTTATCTTCGTAATTTTTGCACGTAAGTAATATTATATTTATGACATGGATTATACAGGGTGGCGATTAGTCACCTGCATTCGTGAAGGGGGTGAAACTACGCGCCATACCGTTGTCATACCATGCCGTTGTCAACTTTCACCATGAAACTCATAACCGATTCGTGAAAAAAAAACAACAGTAGATAGCCTATTTCGATTCATGTATGAAAAGTTTTATTTTACGAATCATTTTTTATGTTTTTCATAGCGAAAGGTGTATAGTGTGACAGATAGAGTTACCCGCATGACGGTCACGCAAGTCACTAAATACCTACCATGTAGGTATGATTAAAACACAATGATAACACTTGGTAAACACATGATAAGCAACAACTGCGTAAAATTTAGGATCAGTAACCGTTTTTTTTGTTACAAAAATGCCTTCGTTTTAGGAACTTTTGGTTTTGTCACTATTAAAGTAATGTAGGTAGCCAAACTGTTGCAGTGTTTAAAAGAAGAGTGAAAGAACACTATCTTTCCACTTCGTCATAGTTGTGTATGTATTTATTTCGATATATATTTATGAAGTAGGTAGTTATGTATATTATGTATGTAGTATTTATATTTGTATGTAAGTGTATGATCATATTATTTGTTCTAGTTTATTAAGTGAATTGTGTTGATTTTATGTATTTTACTTTCTCTTGAATTTTACACACGGTGTCTACATCTCTTTTCTACTTTCCTATCGCAGGTGTGCTGGAGGAGATTTCTTTAGAAATGAGCATCACCTTTGTACGTTTTTTTTCTGTTCTTTTCTTCTTGTCTGTTTATTGTGTGTACATAAATAGTTAAATAAATAAATAAATAAGTATGTAGGTGAAAACCTTTAAAGTATATCTCCTGGAGTCATGGTATAAATTGTCAAAGATCAATGATTCAACAAGCAACACATTCCAACAAACTATTGCTACTTTATGCGCTATAACCTTTAATCTCTTAAATCTCAAGAGTTTCCTTACGACCACTCTCCCCTTGAGAGATAAAATATACAGGTCAATCCACTTTATCTTCGGAAGTTATCTAATGGATCCATATAATAATTGTCTAAGTTCATCAGCCAGGCCAAGTTGAGGAGGCAACTAATACGGACACAAGATGGATGACTCACAAACTGTCATTTTGACATGACGGAGCATTTACTAAAGTTTTGGGAATTTCGGGTTATCGTTCGGACATAAAAATGGTAATTTGGAAATATACGTTGGTACTTATGACTATTTAAAGCATTTTAAATATTATTTACATAATATGGTTTCCATGTGGTATTAATTTTTCCGGTAAACTCTATTACCAATTTCAATTAATTGAGCGTTAAATGATCTGCCAGTCTTTTTCACTTCATAATTTTGCGAAAGCTTAAAGAAAATCATTTCACTTAAGTACTTTTACGGTTTCAGTATTTAACTCCGTTACAAAAGTAAGAGGTTACATATTTCCTCTTTACGTAAAAGTTATTAAAAAGACCGACAAAAAAGTTAAGAATCTTTTCTTTTTCAACAAAGACTGGACGAATTTACTTCACCAAAGAACTTCGTTAGGCAATCGATCCACCAAAAACAGTATTTACCTTATCCGTAACAATTTCTCCTTCTTGACAAATGGCTTCACTGACTGCCGAGGTCACATCGGTCAGTATCTCTTCCAATTCCTGAAATAAAAAAGAAACGATAAATAAATAAACTGATAAGTTATAATAAGATTAGGTACGTAATTGATTTCTTCAAGGGGCGAGTTTTCAGGATTTGAAATCGAAAAAGTTAGCGCCATCTCGGGGTTTTTAAATACTTTTTGCTGCCTAAGTCCTTCACAACACTACAGAGGAATAAATTAATTTATATAACAATAAAATCGGCTTCTGACATCCGAAGCTACGTGAGCGTCAGTTTAATTAAAGCTGGAGGTAGTTCGAGTCTGTTTGGAGCCCGACGCTCCTTCAACTACGGGTGCCGTGCAGGGCTGTCAGATACCGCGAATTCGATCTACGTACGAATACCGACCCATTCGCTGTCACATGTCAATACCAATTGTCTTGGGATTCGACCTACTTCATTTTCGATTTCCCGATTTCATCAGGCAGTTTTGTGGTAGCACAGATTTTTCGTATTTCGAACAGGAATTGAACTTCGAGGTTGTAGCTTCAACCCTAGTTTGGCTCACTAGTCAAACTAGGGTTGAAGTTACTAACGTGTTTTGTTTCGTTCCGAAGATTCCCGCAAGGTAAAGTGAAATGGTACGGCTCTTAAAATGTATTTTAATACTAGTTCCGAAACATAATATTGAGTGCCTACCTAACATCATATTATCGAGCGCTGTGATTGAAGTTACCCATTAATAAAATTGGACTGTCCCTAAAGTTATTACATCAGTACTTACTTAAATGTTTATAGCAGCATAAAAAGGCTGTATCCCCCAATAAGTGTATAAAATATTATTGCTTCTATTTGCCGTGAAGCATTAAACATAATACTTTCAGGAAATGGATATCATTTATGATATAGGATGGATGATTTTTAGTTTCATACAACGAATGAAAAACATTTAGTTTCAAAACAAATATAGTGTAGGTACCTATTGTAGAAAAGAAAATCGTTGCGTAACCAAACAATCATAAGATCTTGAAAGTCAAACAAAAAACAATACTAAATATAGAACTTTTACTTTGGACAGACGTAACGTGTTTATTCACAAAGTACTAGGTAGGTATTTAGGCAGAGTTTATTTTATATAACCCCCGAATGTTTGCATATACAAGGGTAGCCCTAGTTCTCAGAAGAAGACAACGTCTATTCGTCTACGAAAGCTTTCAAATATTCAAAAGTTTTATTCAAATAAACAAGTTTTGAACGTTTCTGACGTTCATAAGTACATTACTTATGAACGTCAGAAACGTTTCTTATTTCTCGCTTTTTTGAAGAATGCTAAGTGAGTGGTGGAATGACGATCTTTGAGGTGGGAATATGGATTAGAATGTCCAAAAATTGAACTCAGAAGTGGATAGTCGTACTTATATCCCTTAGCGGACAGTGCTGGCTGGTTTATGTTTAATGATAACAGATAAACCGAACTACATAACGGGTGTTAAAACACCCTTAACCAAGCCGAGAGCCACCTTGTTCTTCCCGTTATTATGATTTTTTTTTGTACTGAACCATACCTGGGAACCTTCTGGTTACGGAGACATTGAAACGTCAAATTTTCACACCACAAATAAAAGTAGTTTCGTCGCAATTATTTTTGCACAAAGTTACTTACTTAGTTTGATGCTCTGAATGCTTAGGTGACGGCTTCGGATGGGTCTTTTTACACCCTGTATAGACTTTTTGTCTTTGTCTTATAACATACCGATTTAAAATAAAATAGAGTGGTCCTCAATAAAAACGAAGACACAGCCTCTATAAAATGACACAAAACGGGTTGCCGTTACTGACAGTTTTTCTCACGTTTGCTTACCTGCAGTATAGTCGGAAGTGTATGCTTATGATACTGGTCCAGCATGGCGTTGGTGGCCGTCAGCTGTTGCACGTACGTGTTGTGCGAGTCGTAGTACGTGGCTAAAGTGGCTGGCGTCGGGTTGTTGCAGTAGTTCAGGAACGCTCCTCTGTAGTCTTGACGACTCTGGAATTTGGAAAGAAATAAACTATTAGTATTTCTGTGGATGTGATAGGTGGAAGTGGGTAGAAGTTACCCCCTAACCATAACCCTCTAAAACTGATGGATGAGTTACAGCAAGGGGGGACTGCATTCGAGAATTCTGTGGATCGTGTTCAAGTAATTGGCCGCCTCATTCATGAGTGACCATACATCTACAACAGTATGTCGAAAGGCTGAACGCAGAATGCTTTTTTGCAGTCGGTGGTAATGCAGATAGTTTTAAAAAACAAAGTCAATCAACCCATGATTACCATACAAACATTAAATAAAAAGTAGTACAGCAAGCTGCAGGAACTATTTTCATAAACGATTCGATGCTTCGAAGCAATTCGCGATGAATATTTTCGCGTAAGTGGCTAGAGGAGACGGCGAAACGGGCAATTTTATGACCTCCCTGTTTTATGTAACTGCGCTAGCATTGTCTTGTGTTTTATATTGACAATTTAGTACAACACGGTATGTAAGGCAATGGTTTATAGTTGTACGTGCCGTCATGTATATTCCAAATCCTAACTAATATTATAAATGCGAAAGTGTTTTTTTTTGTTTGTTACGGTTTCACGCTAAAACGGCTGAACGGATTTGGATGTAATTTGGCTTAAAGGGTAGACCATGACCTGGGAAAGGACGTAGGTATTTTATCCCGCTTTTCCTACGGGATCAAGACTTATGCGGGTGAAACCGCGTGCACCCCGCTAGTTAAAATATAAATTGTAGAGTTATGCAGTAGGTAGATGACGTAATTATAAATAATTAATATTGCTCCTTGAGGTAGAATGAATGCTTAGGGAAAATGATTAATTAGTAATTATACCAGAGTAGGAGTGAGCTTAGTTTTTTACACACAGCCACAAGGTAAAAAAAGTTAGCATAGATAATTAATTAATTGAAAGATCTACCAACCTTTTAAGTTAATTAAGAAATGTTTGTACATTTTTGCTTCTTTCAGGCTCTAATATTTTCTTTCCAAATTATATCACGACATTTTTTTACATGAAATAATACAAAATATAATTAGTCATTTTATTTTTATATCTTTAAGAGGTCAACATTGAAAGACTGAACGATTTCTGAAAGCTTATTCTAAGTGTGTTGTAAATACTCTTGTCGAATTATTTAATTGGCTGTCAATCAGAACAGCTAACATAATTATATGATATGATAGTAGAATAATTAGGTACCTAACTAATAATAATCAAAAAAAATAATTCAAAAGTATTATTATGTTAGTTTTGATTGGGTTACTATCGTAGTAGCTACAGCTAGGTTACGAAAAATTATTTACCAGTAAGTCCCAAACCAAACAGTTAGTGTCTGGGGCTCGGGGTACGAATTCCAGAGTGAAGACTAGAGAGGTGATTTCAGGTATTCTATGGTATAACTGGTATGTTTGTGTGATGTGACGTGTGATGTGTGAGTAGTGTGTGTGGGGGTGTGTATATGTGTGTGTATTTATTCCCATTGTGCGTCGTATTAAACGTATTCGTAAGAAGTTGGCAAAATCATCCCAGTGCACATTTGCTGGATTCGTTTTCTCCTCTACCGGTCATTATTTCTCGTAAAATCTGTTGTAAGACAAAATAACCTTATTATTTTGTCTTACAACAGATTTACAATAATTATGTAATAATATTCATCAGTTTACAGTTTTCATTAGCTGATTGTTTCATTTTCAACTTGACGCTGTGTGAACGTAAGCCGCTTATTGTATTTCGTCGCATTAAAATGTTCACAATGGCGTTGTGCAGTCGCCCAAGTTAAACGCTGTTATTAAAATGTCGTATTCCATTAATGTTCGCTACGAAAATTTAGCTCCGCAATACATTCTCACATGGAAATTAACAATGCTTGAGTTGATTCAAAACGGCCACACAATAATACCGAAATTCTGTATCTATTTGTGTATTTATGACACTTAAAATTTGTTTTGCTTCGTAAAATTGTAACGAGTGTGGCTTTGTTTTATTTATTGACTTATTTAATCCCTCAGCATAGGTAGTATTGACGTATTTTTCGAGTTGAGCATAGCGGGACTAGAGCATAGGGGGACTAACCGGTATTGACCACCTAGTGCATTTTGCGACGGAAAATGAGCTATGAAATACCTACGTAGGTAGGTAGACTGGGTAGGTAAGGTCTGTTCCTCTTCTTTTCGTGTGGTCACTAAGACTAACCTGGAGTCAGAGGTCTCGAGTTCGAACCCAAGACACGCACCTCTGACTTTTCGGATTCACGTGCGTATTGTATAATTATCACTTGCTTTAAAAACGGTGAAGGAAAACATCGTGAGGAAATCTGAGATGCATGCCTGAGAGATATTTCTCGACGACATGTGAAGCCAAGTCAGAGGCCCTTGGGCGGCTTTAATTATCTGATGATGCAGTTGGATTATAAACGTAATATGGATGCCAATTTGTAGTGCCACTTATAAATTAAGTGCTTCAATTTGATTGTTTTACTTAAACCTGAAATTCTAATTATAAATCACCTTAAATAATGTTTTTCCTAATTAATAAACGTTTTTCTTAAATAATTTAACCTAATTCTTTTTTAAATATAAGTAATTTAATAATGTATTTCAAACAATAATCTTAGACAGTTGAATGTATTACTAACTCGTAACTGCGTAAGAATTTATCTGAACAGGATTTGTTTACACTTCCATCAGATACTTTTGGAACAAACTATACGTAGGTTGGTAGGGTAGATAGGCTACACACGTTGTTTTAGTGCGATCAATTTTATAGATACTCGACAATCTATAGCGGGTCGTCCGACCGCACGGCTGATTGGCTTCCAGTGTGCTCCCGGCGAAGCGTACAAAGATCACATGCGATCGCAATTAATTTCTCGATGACGATTTTTACATAGTGCCACCTGAATAGACGACTACGGGATACGATAAAGGCTCCGGCCGACAACGGCAGAAAATTTTCCGTGAAGTTTTCATAGAAATTGTTCTACCAGAGTCGCGTCGAGCCGGCGTGTTGCGTCTATCTGTGGAAGCCTTAAAGCGATCGCGGTTTTTTGCCATCGGAACTCGGAACGTAGGTAGGTCAAATAAAAGTGCCTGTCGCTGGCAGAATAAATTGAAATGAGTATGGTGTGGTGACTGCATCATTATATCGAACAATGCAGCGCGAACTTCTGCTAATGAAGCTGACGTTATTAAAACTACATTGTGGTTCAAAGCAAAGCTAAATAAAAGAGTTGAAATATTAAAATTAAGTCGTTTGTTTAATTAATAAACCAAGAAGGAGAAAGAATAAACCCGTAAATGACATTAAAATTGTTGAATTATAAAGTGGAGAGCACACACCAAGTCGTCAAATAAAAATGTTTCAATCACTGAGATTATTTATTTGTACTTATCGAATGGGAAAATAAAATGAGAAAAAATGGTGGAAGCGCGCGATTTAACGACATGGAATTATGTAAAGAGTTTTGCTTTGATTTTATTTCCCATTACGTGTTTGACTGTCGTTTCAACAATATTGATCGATATTCTAAAAAATATTCAGTCATATGGTTTTAGCTTTGCAACAGATGTAAAGTCAGCATATTTTCAGTAGATATATCTTCGTCACCAATGTTTGGGTTACAGTTTTATAACTTAAGCACCTCGTCTCGATGACAAAAATATTCAAATGCATTATATAGAGGTTAGTTGAGCACGGAAAATTAATCAAGGGGTATCGTATTACCCAGTTACTGGGTTGTGGAGGTCAGATAGGCAGTCGCTCCATGTAAAATGCTGGTATTCAGCTGCATCCGGTTAGACTGGAAGTCGACCCCAACAAAGTTCGGAAAAGGCTAGGCAGATTGACTTACAGTAGGTATTAGTTTTAAACAAGAAGCAAGTGTATTAGATGGATTAGTTTGTTAAATTCTTCATTGTTGCGTGAACCGTACTTTAAGACAGCAGGCGTAGCATGGCGCTTTCTATCTCTACGAAGAATAGACATAGCTTTTTCTATACAAAGTGACAGTTCGTTTCTTCATTTTTGACATCCACCGTAGAAATCTTTCTACAATCTGTCATTTTGTCTTTCATTTCTAACGATCTTTGTCTAGGTCTTTTTATATGTAGACTATTTCGGAAGAAAGTTTTCTATCCTTACTGTCAAAATTACACTGACAACCGATAAATCCTATGATAAAACAAAGAATTCTGAGTCGAATTATGTAAAAGAGTGAATTTCGTAAAAAGTGCAGTTGACTCTTTCTATTTTGCTGCCGTCTCGTACTGTCTACTGTCTACAGGAAACGTAATTTTTGTCTACTCTTCCGTCGACAAAACGGTGCTCATGCTACGCCTGCAGAAGCGCTAGAGTTTTCTAAGCGACATTGGAAGAAATGAATCCCCCAAAATTATTAAAGGGGGAATGGCCAAGTAATCTCGTTTTAACACATCTCGGTGTCCTTTTGGGAGCGTCAAATAGATTCGAACACTCACACTTCGCTACGGGATTGGACGGATGCTTAAATCCAATTTATTTTGGTATTTCCGGATAGATTCGCTACTATTTCCACGCTATAGTTTTTAGAGGCTAAGATAAAATCAATTTTCTGTCAAGCGATGTGCCTTTTATATTTTTTTACGCTAGTTTTCCGGTTTATGTTGGGCATATTTCAACGCTGAAGATTAATTTATGGGACTTTGTGGAAGGCCATCGTTAGTCAGCGGTAATCTACTCTACGACCCTATTATGGACAAGCGCCAAATACATAAAGAAAGACCTAAGCCCTTATCCACGTATAAATACAACACTGCAGGTCAAATTTATTGTTTTAGTTGTGACCGGTTGTTCAAAACTAAATTCGGTCCATCGAAGGGCAACAAAAAAGGAAGTGATTTCGAAGGGTCGCCTTTATCGAATCCGGACGACTATTTATTTATAACCAGTGTGAATAAGGTATAGTTTTGTTTTGGGCTTCCGTAACTCCGGGACGTCACATAATTATTCCAGCACATCGTACCACAAATGCATTGTAATTCTCTTCCAGCAAAAATGAAGGCTAGCTTCAAAGCATCTAGTCCAAAAAAGCACTATGTTGTATGTTGTCGTACAATGTTGCTCTCATAATATTTGCTTCGACATACCTATATAATGCGGCCGATAAGAGCCGATAGTTCGATAAAATCACTGCACATTATCAAGTTAGGAGCTTTTACGGCCTCGATGGTCGTGGGAACTTCGTGTTCTCACTTTGCCTACCCCTTCAGGATTATTGGGTGTTATTTTCCTTAATTAATTAAATATTAGCGTGACTTGCTAAGTTTGCTTTTACAATTACCGGCGAATGGGTTCTATTTATATCAAATTGGGTCAGTAGTTTTATCTACTGGACCCATATCAATACATAAATTGTTTAAGTGCCTAAACGTGACTTTGTTGAAATTTCGTGTAATATTATTATAAGTCGTTTGAAGGGGCTGCACCTTATCGTTACTTTTGTTTATTTATAAAGCTGGAAACTTTTATATTCGTCAATCACCTATATTAACGGTAAGAAAAAAAAAAATATATAAAAATGTTTTTAAAGCGAATTGTCCGGAAGTGTTCACATATCCCAACAACTTTCTATACTTCAAAAAACACACTCTTGAAGATTGTTAATACCTTGGTCAGTTGATCGTCAGCCTTCCCGAGGATCACTTCGCATCCCTCCCGATGGGCGAACAGCTTCCGAGCCTGCACCTTCATGTGGAAGGTCCGTTCTATGAGTGGTGTCGCCACCAGCCTCTCCAGCGATTGCGCTGCGTTGTTGAACCCTAGCACGTCTGCTTCCACCTCCTGAAGTAACGTCTCCCACGTGTGGAAGAGTGATGATGGACATGTTGCTCTGGAACAGAAAGATATCATTTAGAACGGAGAAATTACGTACTTCAATAAGGGAATAAGACAAGGGAAAGACGCTGGCGTCCTCCTGTCTGCTAAAATTCGGTCACCAATGCGTCTGCCAAGCGGGTTATTGAACGCTCGTTATAGTGAAATCTGGGAAGACTATATTTCATGTTCTGCTGTTTCAGATTATAGATTGATGCCGTAAAAATAACTACTTAGTGATTCAAGGTCAGGCTTTTAGTTTAAAAGTTTTACAAAGAAATAGTTGCGTTTGCCAATAAACGGAATGGTGAACAAGGAAGATTTGGGTGATATTACTGCACATTGCCTATCTGTCCCGGCAGAATTTCTATGAGCCTTTGAGGTGCATCTATCAATCATTCTAAAAGCGAGACTAGACTCGTTAGTCTAGTCTCGCTTAGGAGTTAAAGCATTTATCAAAGTAAGATACGTTTATCTTACTTTGATAAATGCTTTAACTCCTCTATATTACTACTGCTCTATATATCTAACCAAGTTCGCCATTCACAACTAACTTCAGTCAACGCACAGTCAAAGAGCTGACAGCCCCAGTGTCTGACATCAACACCAGTCTAAATCTATTTTACTCGTCAAATTATAACGATGCTTCCTAAGCCGACCTGTGTTAACACTCAGTAGTGCGATTCTTTAAAAAAAACCCAGGAACTTCACAGAAATCGAAAGCGAACTCATTTCATTTTAAAATTGACATCATAAATCGTTTGGAATTCACACCTTGACACCTTTTGAGCTTCCAAGTGATGTTTAGACTAGCACAACAAGATTGGCGTACAAAATTCGCGCGCCTTGTGCCCATACTTCTTGACTGGGGGATCAATAGTGATCTATCATTGTGTGACAAAGTAATTTACTTCCCATAGCTCATCGTACAGGTGCTGTGGTGCCTATCCATATACCTACGCAACATGTCATCGATCTTATTGGAGCCGTCGTGTGTGCTATATGACGGAATTCAGTTGGCTGGCATTTCGGCGGCTTACGAAACGAGAGCTCATTGTTGTAATCCTATTGTGCAATATCGACAAGTAATGAATTGTTGTGATCTATTTCTAACTTGATGGTTAATTTGTTGATGTTTTTATTTGTTTTGTAGTTTGAACATCTTGTTTTGCTATAGGTATTAGTCTTGTGTTGGACGCTGCATCCGTCTTCAATGAATTTACCAGTTGTTTACATCATCGACTACCTACTCTGGAGCATATATGTATTATATTGTGTCAGTAAAACATTCAAAAGGTAAAAGTTTGTATTTTCTTTTCATCAAAAAGTATATTATATTCTAAGAAACAATAATTTCATACGATCAAGTAACAGCTTTTACGCACAATTAGTAATCTGTCTCAATTTACTTCGAACCACTTTAGCTGACAGTTTATGTAATAAAATTGACCATATGAAAGTGCATGCAACCGTTCCAATTGTGTAGTGAGTTGTGACGTCATTGCCACGAGAGTGAAAAATGCGGAAAGGTATCAAGAGCAAGTAATTGGAAACTCAATGCTGTTGTTTAATAAAGGCAATAAAGTTTACAGATTTTATTATGTTCCGACGGAATATTAATAAAATTTACCAAGAATTAATATTTTGAAAATGTAAAATTAAACTCGCTTTGTTTTAATTTAATTTCCTCAACTATGAAAGGTAATTATTTCAGTATCATGCATGTGTGTATGGAACAGTTTCCCGCTATCGTACCGCCTGCAAATGAAACATCAATAAGGTTAAAAGCATCCACTTTAATAATCCAACCGCACGTCTATAGCACAGTATTGTGTCGAGTCTATGATTGTTTTATACAGCGTGTTTGTTTTATACAAACCTTTTGCTCATTCTAGCTTACAAACGAGTCACGATTTTAGTGAAATTAAACATATAACGATACTGTAAATTTTGTGAATTATTATTGAAATACGAAATTGGCCTGTCTGTAGGTTTAATTTTATGAGGCTGAAGAGAAAAGCAGTTTGTTATTATTTAAATATCTTGACAATTATTACGATGAAGGTTAATGAGCCTCAACTTGTCAAGAACAGATAAATACGTCAAACATGAAAGGAAACAATTCACATTTTTATTCATAAAAGTTTTACCAAACCACGATTTCGACGTTTTGTGGATAAAAAGCAATGTTTATTTTTGAATGTTGTTGAAATAAGATTCCTACGATTATTTTTATAATCCAAAGGATTATCCAATCGCGCCTCACTTTTGCCTGTGAAATACGTGAATATGTTTTCGAAAATACAACGAATAGGAATCTATTCAGCTCATGTACACAGTATGATTAAATTTTCATCAAACCAGAACAAACAAGTGATATCTATCAGGTCTAGAAGTTCTTAATGAAAAGGGACTAATGGCTTTTGGATGGTGATGCAACATATAATAATAGACCAAAAGAGTCGTAGGAAATATTATTTAAAAAAGAGATTCTTACCTAATAAAAGTTTTCTTTCACCTAGCACTTAATTTGCATTACAGATTACCTTATACTGTCCTTAAACTAAAAGCTGTAAGCTAAACAAAACACTCGTATAAGTTTCTAGACTCGAGAAAAATAAAACAAAGCGGGCAACCCTCAAGAAGCTACCACGTTTAAAAATTCAAAATAAAGGCGGGAACACTATGTAAAACTTTTATCAATATCCGATAGCCAATAAGTGCAGGCGACTTCTCTTTTGACGTGGTCTGAGTTGACGTTCGCTAAGTGGGGAGATAGCAGCTATTGCCGGGGGAAACCGGGTGACCAAAAACCTTTTGATATGGGATTTAGGCCACATACTTGATGCAAAAAAATTGATATAACAATTTTTTTATCATTGGGTAATCCCCTTTATCTGAAAATGTATGTCAATATTTTGGGAAAAATAACTTTATAACTAATTTTTAGACTACCAATTTTTCCAAAGCCTTCTCCATATTTCTTTATATCGGTTACAACTCAACTTTTTTATGTTAGATTGTAGGCTAAAAATTAGTTCCAAAGTTATTTCATGGAACTCAAGATAGAGTTATATAAAATACACCCCTATTCAATGCTCAGAATTAGTTGATAAAATAAAACATACTGTGAAACATTTTCTACTTTGCACAGTGGACAACGAGCTCAGCAATTACATAGTTTTAATTTGAATTTCAAATCCGCCAAATTAGGTCGAGCCTAGGTAAAAGCTCGCCACTGGGAGCGGCGGAGATTAAAAGCCTTTGTTTCATCGCATATTGAAGGGTTATTGAATATTATTTTATATGGGCATCATTGAGCTTTAATAATCCGGGATTTATGTTATGTAAAACATGTAGTCCGTTACAGGTAGGTACATAATTTTAATTAAGGCTTTCAATAGAGTTGTTACATTATTTAAGTTCTTCTATTTTATAAACACCTACTAGCTTTAGCCTGCGGCTACTTAGCGTACTACCTGGATTAACAACATAAAAAAAGCATTTTATGTGTTAACCCAGGTTATAAACTATCTGTGAGCCTTTCATAGAAATCATGTTTCGGTTCGGCCGTTTTTGCGTGATTGGGTAACAAACATCCAAACATTCACATTTATAATATTAGTAGGATTACAAACAGTTAAACCATAAATGATTCCAATCTAAAGATCAGGTGTAACTAGAATGTTGCATCAACAATCATTTTTTTATATTTTTGTATAAGTACAGTGTTCTTGTAAACCAAACACGAAAAACTAACGTTGTTTTGGACTCGTAAAGTTTACTGAAATTTAAAAATGCAAAACGTTACATTTGTTAAGATAAATCAGGGAAAAGTAACACAACTTTGTCGAAAAGTTCCACTGTGCAGTGCAGTTGACCTAACTTCGCTTTTTATTTTGCTTTGGATAATTTTTTAAGGCTCAGTTTACATGACACAGCGGATAACGATACGACATGGAGGGCCCTCAGTCAGTCACAGACGTGCTGGAGTGGATATTGTGAACCCCGCTCAACACTTGGAATTATTGGAAAAAGCGAGGCGTCAAAGATTAGTTTCAATTATCTTTTGTAGCTTTGAGTTCTTCAAAGGCCGTTTCTTCAAGGCTAGGCATTGTGTTATTCCTCAGTCACACTAATGCCTTTCCGTGCCTATTGATAAATTGGAATGTAAATGTTTGTTGATTTGATAAATTGCTTCAGAATTCCTCTACATTTTTAGGCCTACCAATCAAGATTTGTTTGAGGACAGTTGTGGTTTTATTTGATGTTAAATAATTTAAGCAATGTCATTTACATAACCAGGTTCACAAATAAGGGCTGTAAGAAAATTCAGTAAAACAATCATAAGAATGGAATGAACAAAAATAAGAAAGACGGCTTTCCACAATAAGTGGATTCCGAAATTCAAAATCCTATTTACCGCTTGGCTAACCAAAATCCTATTTTATCCTCTTTTAGAAGCGAAGTGTCATTAACAAAGCGTAGCCAAATGTTTGTGGAGGGCTCAGACACCCCATAGATTTAACGCAGAACATTAGTTTTATTCATTTTAGGGTTCCGTACTGTAAGAGGAAAATTAGAACCTACTTACCACTTGCTTATTTATATTTTTACTTGTTGTTGCCCGCAACTTCGTCCGCGATCCAAGATGAAAAGTAGCTTATGTCCTTCTCCAGATTAAGGTCTACCCATGTTCCAAATCCGTTCAGCCGTTTTAGCGTGAAAGCGTTACAAATAAACAAACTCACTTTCGCATTTATAATATTAGTTAGGATAAAGACAATAGACGTATTGTAAAATCACTTGAACTTTACTACAAAAATCTTACATACAACTTTGATTGTATACAAGCAACGTACTTCACTGTGCACACATTCCCCTCAGCAACTTTATTTTCCTACGAACAACACTGCCAGTGTTGACATGAACAACACCTAAGTCTCTTGTCGCCTCCGGTTCTTACAGAGAACAAATTCTTATTTGAGTAGGTACACTCAATTGGATTAGTTATTCTCCTTCTGATGTCTGACTCTCTTCACGATTTATAATTAATTAAAGAGAATCGATAATTTATGGTGTCACTAACAACATGGCTCTTTAAAGAGTTTAGACATTGTTTTTTTATTATTTTTATATACTTTACTGTACACCAGAAAATATATGAATAAAAAAAATATCTCTACAAACCAGACAGGGCAGCCTTATCGCTTTCTGCGATCTTTTCCAGGCAACATTGGAATGGACACGGATTGCATGGACTGTGGATATCTAATCTAACTAATAATATTATAAACGCGAAAGTTTGTAAGTATGGATGGATGGAAGGATATTTGTTACTCGTTCACGTAAAACTACTGAATGGATTTGGATGAAATTTGGCAAACAGATAGTTTATAACCTGGATTAACACAAAGTATAATTTTTATCCCGATATTCCCACGGGATCGAGAATTACGCGGGTGAATCCGCGGGGCGCAGCTAGTAAATTATAATCTTGGTTCTGTCGGTAAAACAGAAACTTAACTGTTATTGGCTACCCATCACCGCTGGGTTGACCGGTAACCAATAAAATATTAAACATCTAATCTTGTATTCCATTAACCATTCTTAGATGTTATAATCCACTTTCCGACAAAGGCTGTAAGTACAAACAACTGTAAATATTAAATTCCAATTTACTCTAGTGTTTCAGTACATGTCATAAAGTTTACGCTTAACGGTGGCAATAGTAGTTTCGTAACCCATTTTATCTTTCCTAGGAACACTTTAATGTCCATTTGTCTTCTCAACTGTCCGTCATTTAGACGGAGGTCCACTTTTTTCACTCTCGACTGTTTGACTGACGTAAATAGAACTTAATTAACAAAGATTAATGGAACTGCCGACTAAAGTGAAAACTTAAAACTGTTATTAGCCCCATCTATATTCTATAACACAGCAATACGCGAATCCATGGGTTACCCTCTACCAAAAATCGCTTAACCCGCCTAAAGGAGATCTCACTTCAAAAATCAAGACAAGTCTCGGTTGTTCTAATAATACAGAGCTTCCCCACTTTGCGCCAATGAATATTCATCACGTTAAAGGATTTGTTATAAGAGGTATTTTATTATTCACCGCAAGAAAAGAGTCTTAATTTCTTTAAGAACTTCGGAAACGCTTATACTTAAATCAAACAGAAAGTTCTTCCACTTGGAAACGCTTTGCAACAAATTAGTGTCAATCTGATTAAACTTTACTGCACGTCAGCTCTCCAGGTTGTTCAAAGATTGTTTTTTCTTGTATTTAACAAACATTTGTTCGGTAAACTGTTACCTGTTAACTACAGCTCTTCCATTAGCAAGCTATTAGCAGGGATCACACAACTCAATTTCCAACTATTATGGAAGTCATCTATCAACGTTTGACAGCTACAGGGTTCACAGGACGACACGTCGGTTAAGAGCTCCTGAAACTAATCACCGACGTCTACCGCTAAAAGGGCATGTCGAGAATATACCCCGAGGAACTAAATTAAGTCCTACTTGGTAACTGTCGACGAAATGGTACTTTCAAACCCTTAAAAGGCCCCAAGATTTGATGTCGGACATGACGATGATTGTTTTATGTATCCGTAAGTGCTGTGCCTACACTAATAAAATGAAGAGAAAAGTTTTGAATTTTTGTTTGTAATTCTGGACCGATTTTAATCATTCTTTCACCAGTAGAATGCTATATTATCAATTTGTAACATAGGCTATCTATATATTATTAGTAGTATTATTTATAGTAGTAGTATTAGTATTATAAAGAGATATTTGTTTGTATGTTATCTCCGGAACTACCAGTCGGATTTGAAAAATTATTTTTGCATTGGTTAGGCCAATTCTGGAGGACGGTTATAGGCTGTATACCATCACGCTGCGACCCTTAGGAGCCGAGCCAAGAGAAAAAAGTTAGACAAAAGGCTCAGCGATGCTGTAGGTAATAGCGCGCGGCGGCGGGTATATCCAAATATCAGATATCCGGGTATTCAGCTGCATCTGGTTAGACTGGAAGCCGACCCCGACATAGTTGGGAATAGGCTAGACGCAATTAGCGGACAATTATCCAGTATGTGTGGCTACATTATTCGTCGGACATCTAGTAAAAAATTAGACGAAGAATGCTATGTCAAGTAAAGAAGTTCAGTAGAAGAAAAATGTTATGTTTAACGAAAATCTGAGCATTCTAAGCCTTGAATCTTCCTAGCACGATGTTGGCGGTTTCGGGTCAAAATAGTAGTACAAATAGGAACTGGTGGCTGATGTCTTCTGCATGGATAATCTGTAGGTTTTCTCCAAACATAATTCTATCACTTATCTACGGTCATAATTCTCAACTTGGCACAATATTATCCATCAATTTCCCTTTATTCCTGATAATTAACGTTATAATCGGACCCATTTGCAAAATAACGTTAAATGAACACTGAAATGCCAATACAATATGCAGAAAAGTAGTAAGTGACGATATTTTTTCATGTTTTTGAATATTCTGCAGATTATCTAATATCAACTTTCTTTAAACTGCTTTCCTGAAAAATTACCAAACCTGCACCTATAACATTTGTCTTCTAGACCATCGATTAAGGAAGTACCTATTAAGTGTTATTGAATAAACTAAAACTGCTTAAGTTAATGCTTTTTTATTATAAACGTATAAGGTTATGTTTTATTATTACAAAATCAGTTAGCAGATCTGTCCACGCAAGTACTCGTACCTAAATGGATTGAACATTTTTGTGTAGCCAGGAGTATTTGTTTAGGACCAGAACTCACACAATCATCAGAATCTTATCAATAACAAGAGTAATTTGAAAAGGTAAATAAATAATATTTCTCTCACGTTTTCAGTAGAATGAAATATTGATGTGTCGGTTTCAACAGGAATCAATGTTGTTATTTTCGTAATCTATTCCCGCGCAAATGTTAAAAATGGCAGACGATTGACCTGTCAATGTAATTTTTCACGATACATTTTGTTTCAGCATTGAATTTGGCTTGTAAAATATGAGATGAAATATTTAACGAGCTGAATGTATTTGAGTTCGGTATCTTAATGGAGTTTCGCCAAAACTGACAGAGCGAAGAGCGGAGCGAGCGAAGCTTACTCTACTGCGGTGAGCCTGATGTCAACATTACCTTTGTATCGCTTTTTAAATTTGCCACTACCGCGGTTTGAGGTACTTTGTGAATAGTATGGAATGATAAAATAAATGTTTTACGATTGAAACCACTAGGTAATTACAAAAATTGATAATTTTACTAAGAAGGTATAGGTACAATAGCGATGCTTTATTCAAATTGAATATTATCTATTCTGGTAAATAATGTTTAGAAAAGAGTTACCTATTCAAATGATTGTCATCACCTTTAACAGAATCGTTTCAATCAAGACATTCAAATGAACACCCGAATAAAAAATGGCTCCTAGTTTTTCATCATTCTTGCATGAATAATTAAAATTCTAAGATCAACGTTTTCTTCAAGTATCTCCGCTACATTTTTCCCAACTCTAGTTACCGGGGTAAGATTTTTTTTTACCAATTAAAATTCGATCATAATATTGGAAATTGGAAGCGCGTCGTTTATTAAACGAAACGATTTTTATGCTTGATTGATGGTTCTTTGGAGTAAAAATATTGCCGCGAATTGAAAAAGCTTTACTCTTTTAATGGGGTTTTGCTTTATTGTATATTTTAATTGTATTGTATAACGGCTATGTATTGTTACATCAATAATTATGTACTCACCGTACTGACTTAATTCACTCTTCCTTTTTCGTTCCATCTGTCTCTCTGTGGAATGCACTCCCCGTGGAAATCAGGATGGCAACCAACTGATTATCCTTTAAAATTAAAGTTCGAGAGCACATTCGCAAGAAGCTGGCAGTATCATCACAACGGTAATATTTTTCCATTGTTTGTCTTATTTGTTTTAGTATGTCCGTGTAGTTAAGTGTACCTATTTGTCTCTGCATCACCCAAGGGTTGACTGGTAGAAAATGCCTATGGCATTAAGTCCACCTCGATACATTTGTGTGTTTAAAGAATTAAATAAATAAATAAATATGTCATTGTAATAGGTATTGGGCCATCAATTCCAATAATTTTCTGTTTTATGATTTGTATTCCTATCCAATGACACCTATTATTTGCCTAATCAGATACTCCACTATTTAGTACCGTATCATATTTCCGTTGACCACATCCTCTAATTAACAGTAATTAATTAATTATAACTAACTCATCATACAGTATTTTGTCAGCTGTCAAGTCCAATGGAATGTTGCGTATGAATATTTAAATAGTTGTTGAATTATTTCAGCTTGTTTGTACACTCCATAATATTAATATTATAGGTCCCATCATAATTTCAGTTAAAACGTCCGGTGCGATTTCCTGTGACTGTTACCTACAAATGACATTGAATAATTCATTCTGCCTAGCCTTTTCCCAATTATTGGGGTTAGGTTCCAGTCTAACGGGATGCAGCTATTTACATGAAAAGACACCTAATCAGAGCTCCACAACCCAGTTACTGAGAACACCCCTTGGTAATACTGGTTGTATTTACATTGAAACGTCAAACGTAAAATTAACGGATTAATTAGTTTTTACAATTTGTTGTTATTTATATATAGAAGGCCTGACAGAAGCCCTGTCAGTCGTCTCGATAATTAATCTAAGAGGACGGGGATAGAAAACTCACCGCTGACAAATATCAATTTAAAACATATTAATAAACTATAATGTCGCTCCATATTGTTATAAAATAAAATATAAAATTATTTTTTATCTTATTTTTTTTTCTTTTTACTCGTATTTCACTCGATTTATGTATAGATAATTCTTGAAGATTCCGTGAAACGTAAGATTCTGATAATACACCTGGCTGTCACCCATTAATCCATTCATTATAATTTTCATTCGGCTTCATTTCAATAGGGACTTTATTTTTTAATTAAAATATCTAACTGATTAACTCTGTCATAACACATGACATATGTTATTGCAATCGCTTTTAATGTAATTAAGTCAGCCCCCACACTACTTCTTCACTACTCACTGTATTTAATGCATTCGCTTGGAATTGTATTCGGATTCAATTTAAAGTTTTTATTCTAAAATGTATTCCGTTATGCAATTTGGGTTAACCTTTTATTATTCTTGAACTGCTGCATCAAATTGGAAAAGAATTTTATTGTAATAAAGGCAAATCATCTCTACAATTGGTGGTTACATTCGAGATATACCAATTTTCGTAAATATTTTACCAAGAAATTGACTTACACATTAGTGACGTTTAGTTGAACATTCGTAATGGAGTTGGCATATTAAAGGTCCCAAAGTTCATTAAAATGGAGCGATGATGTCATTGAACATTTCAATAATTTATTCAGTTATTAACACAATTCGGTACGCGCAACTTGCTACTATTAATAAATTAATATCCATTCTCCGTTTCAGAGGGGTTTGACGAAATTCAAAACTTTTCAACAGTTGGCCAACAAATTACGAGGTTATTTGTGCAAAAACGGTTTAACTCTACTTTGCCAGAAATTGGGCTTTGTAAAGGTGCCTATGAATTTTTCATTTGACGATAAATTTTTGCAGGCAACTATTTTGATAAAATCAAAAAAATTAATGGCTCGGCTTTTTAATGTCTTGTTAGGTATTCCTTAGCTGACGAATCACAAACAAATGAGTGGATATGTTGATTCGCATGTTGTAGGAACTTTAACTCACATTTCAAAGGAATAACTTTGTAACACCTAGCCGCTTTTTAATTACCTCAGTTGCATGAACTTAATTTTGTCGTGTTTGTGTGAAAAATTACACCAACAACATTCGTGCAAGTTCTAAAAGTAAATTGCGTGTTTATTTTCATGTCCACATTGTTATACGAAAACTTATTACATTTACGAAAAATAAAGCAGGTTTCAGTAAGGCCCCTGTGGTTCAAAGCTGACATAATGTTTCTGTAAAGATATTAGCTTCATATTTATAGCGGTGTCTAGGGATTTGAGGCTGGGTAAGCGCTGTATTTTTTGCAATATGAAAACGGGGTTCTAGGGTTTTTGAAAAACGAGCAGTTTCCATTGAATTTTCTCTGATAAAATAATATCATAACAGTTGGTGTTCTCGTATTTTCTTGCATAGTGAATCGTAAAGTAGTAAAGCTTTCCGTATAATTACATGAGAGCGGTAGCTTCAGAGAGGCTTCGCGACGTCGACGTCGCGTCGTCTAGTGCCTAAACTACCTACCCCCTAGTATCACTTATGCAGGAGTCATCCAATTAAGCATGTGCCGACGTGTGTGCCTGCCTGATAGCGCCATGCTTGTGATCTATCTACATATTATATACTACACTAAGTAACCCCATTTTCAAGCATGGTTATATGCATGCCAAAATATGAATCTTGCGAGTTTTGACCTCTTTTAAAGGCAGTCCTTTTGAAAGCGTGATGTAATTTCGGCGAATCTTTTCTTTTAAGGAAGATTAACCGTAATGAGGTCAATGACTTCTAAGCTTGATGCTTTAAATAGGTAATTAGGAAGAGGTGAAGGAACTATTTAATGTTAAAAATACTTGTTAATAGTTCCCTAAAATGTTTCTATTAAAGGAATAAAATTTAAATGTAGCGATGTAATCCAGTAAAGATTCGGTAGGTCAATAACACAGTAGTTTTCTTCTTTTCAATCGTTCTTTCACTGTTGAGAATCGTGACTCCTCATCAAATTGTTAACGGTCTTTTTCCATCTGTTACCATCAGATAGGTACCTACTTATCGTCAATTGCTCGGATATTTGATTCGACCACCTTTTTGGACTTCGGCCTCTAGGCCTAGGTAAAAAGGCATATTTTAAGGTGAAAGCTTCTGGGTAGCCCGAGAAATTCAAATTTTCTTACGTTTTTTGCAATTTGCAGGTCAGTATCAGGTTGTATGTTGATTCAAATATGATTCGCGACTGTAAAAAATATGGATTTACAGAATTATAAACATTAGAATCAGCAATACAACTCTCTAAGTTCATATATTGAATAACTTTTTCATGAAATCATGACATTTGGCAGTTATTCTAAGTGGTATTGCTGATTCTAATGATTATAATTCTGTAAAGCGACCGTAACAAATATGTAACGTCAACATACAACCTGACACTGACCTGCATATTGCAAAATTGCTACCTTAGAGCATCCCCCTAAGGTAAATAAATAATAGATGACTTTTCACTGTATCACTAATATTCCTTTCATGTTAACGTAGAGCTCATAGCCGGAAACCGATATTTACATATTCATAACATTTCATTTGTTGTGAACGATATTTTTATTACGTGAAGCAGTTGGTTACAGTGTTACTTAAAATTATGATATTGGATTTTAAATCTTTGAATGAATTATACATTATTATTTACTTAAAATTAAATATCATTGAAAGCCACCCTACTGAACAGGTTTATTCATGAATATTATATTAGGTTCTAAAGTCTTGTCTACATTGATTTAATGGGGTAAGTCTAAGTAAACCATTGATTCGACGTCGACTTACCCCGTCAAATCAAACAAAGAAAATTCAGTTTCTTTCTTTTATACATAATAGGTAAATACATACACGGTACACACTGGAGAGTAGGTAATATTGCAGCGTTGAAATAAAAATTATAAAGTGAGGGATTGATAAGCAAAGTGACTATCAGCTTAAATTGTATTGTAATTGTAATTGTTAATTGTAATTGTATCTATAGATATTATTGTAATAAAATAGTAACAAATAATCGTTGTCCGTTTGTCTGTTTGTCATGGATGTATGAACCGGTGCAAAATGGCTGAACGGATTCACATGACATTTGGCACACAGATAGTTTATAGCTTGAATGAACACATAGGGTACTTTTAATCTCGGTAGTACGTTCCCATGAAGCTGCCAGCAAAAGATAGGATTGTATTAAATGGCTATAATACGGTTAATTGACGTGAGGTGTCAATTTGCTTCGAATTTAATTGCCTTGAATGTACGTTCGTCTTTCCAGCAACAGTACCTATCAACTGCACTACCTAGGTACTCTTTTATTATTTACTTTTCAATTGCCAGGTCAGGAAAAGTCCTGCCAGGGTTGCGCGAAAGTCTGAAAGGGATAACGGGACCTTGGTAACAGGCAACTGAAGGAACACGGCGCACGGGTGGGTTTTAGTCAGTAAAAGTCTGACACGCCCTTCCGCTCCGTGTTATTGGGTTTTTCTATCAGGAATTGCTAACTAGCAGTCCGGAGTCTGGATTTGTGCCCGGTTGATGGTAATAGGCTAGCTCTAATTACATGAGACTTAAGGCGCGGGCCCACCGCGGCGCATGCTGTGCACGGGCACGCGGCGCATGTTAGCTGCGTGTATTAAATTGTTTGACACCGTGGGTCTACGTTTCCACTGGAGTACACGAATATGACCCACGACTATGTATAGCGTGGCGCACGGAGAGGCTACGCACGTGCCACTGCAATCCACGGACACGGGCTTCACTGCGGGAGGTGTGGGGAGGTGAAACGGGCGGTGGACACAAGGTGTATAACTGAAAACTGCGCTGCGATAAGTGAGCTGTACATAGTCGTGGGTCATATTCGTGTACTCCAATGGAAACATAGACCCACGTCGACAGCGTTGCGCTATGTAACCGCCTATTCGAGCAAGCCACGCATGTATCAATGACGTCAATTCATGCGTAGCCTCTCCTTGGGTTGCACTGGACACAACCACATACATTTTCTTACAAAGCGAAGCTTAATACACGTGCGTAGCCTCTCCGTGCGCCGCGGTGGGCCCGCGCCTTTACACATAACTGGCGAAATGTAGGTATACTATAGGTCAGAGGTGTACCTATAGTATACCTACATTTCGCCTAACCTCCGGGTAATAGGCGTGATGTTATATTATGTGTATGTAGGTACTGTATAATTACAGCATCGACTCGAGTACGTCCTCACACCACGTGAAACCCTTTACATGGAAGGGTGACTTAATTGAGGATTAAGAAATAAATCCCTTTTGTTACTCATGGAAAATTGAAAAATACACTGTGTAAATTACATTTGGGGGCTTACTTTTGGTAAATATTTTTGTTAGTAATAAACAGATTAATTATAATGAAAAGTTCATGTTATCTATCTGAAATTGGACTTAACTGATCGTAAAGAACTGCCATTAAGTTGAGAATCGGATTTGTGATTACAGCAAATAGTGAATGCTACTGTTTATAAATCCAAACTGTTAGTGTTCAGGAGGAGCTCGTGGCTAAGTAATAACAGCCCCACGGGTCGGTCCGTCAGGTTAAGCTACGCTTTCCGGGGTTGGTCCATGGATGGGTGACCATCTTTACATATCGAGACTCCTCCATGCCTCGGAAAGCACGTTAAGCCGTTGGTCCCGGCTGTCATTCGTTGATTTTGACAGTCGTTACGGGTCATCAGAAGCCCGAAAGTCTGACAACCAGTCTTACCAAGGGGTATCGTATTACCCAGTTAAAGGCTAGGCAGATTGACTGTTAGTGTTCAGAACTTCCTTGAGAAAGTATAAAAGTCAGAAGGTCATCATCCGCCTAGCCTTTTCCCAGCTATGTTGGGTTCGGCTTCCAGTCTAACCGAATGCAGCTGAATATGGTATTCAGCTGCAGTATTTCACATGGAGCGACTGCCTATCTGACCTCCACAACCCAGTAACTGGGTAATACGATACACCTTGGTAAGTATAAAAGTCAGAAGGTAATCTTTAAAATCCCGTCTATAATTTGCGCTAAACCTTGGTATACCAACTTGTTCCATTTCTCCCTCAATTTTACTGCTCTAATTATGCATGCAACTTAGACTGAGAGCAATTTTGGACACTTCAACTTCCTCTGTTAAGTGGGGTTTACACGGGTGACTAAAGCCGCACGATTATTGCCGCGCGGCGTAAATCGACCGTCTAAATGGCAATTCGGCTAGGTCGCAAGTGTCTAAAGCTAAAGCGGCTTCGTGAGGCAATTTGTGAAGCGACTAGCCGCACGGCGAAAATCGACCCGTGTAAACCCACCTTTAGGTTACTAACTACTTTGGTGAATCTCTTCCACCTGAATAGAGTTGTGAATGTTTAATCCTATTCAAAAGCTATAAAATTGTAGCGAAGAGCTAGTTTGTCATATACAAATTAATCAATGTATAATTTAGAGCTGTTTTTTTCAACGCCAGACATCTTTTATTTTCGGAATAAAATTGACGTTTGACAGATTTGTAAAAATGCAAAAAAAAATCTCGCTGAAAATATCAGTCCTTTGTAGTCCTAAGTTCCAAAGTACGTTTAAGCCCTCCAAAGCCAGTCTGTACTTTTACTAACAATAAATATTTCAAACAAAATTCTGCAATGCGTTTGACTCAAAGATCAGATTGTAAGTAGGAACGTTTAGTCCGTAGGGTGGAGCCGAGCAATTTAAAAAGGAAAAAGACGCTGGTGGTTCTTAAAAAGCGCGAGATTGCGTCTACCGTCCCATTTCCGTAGGAACTAGGCGACTGGCGATGGCTTCGGGCGAAACTACCACAAAGCGATTCTGATAATACTAAATCTTTGCCGTAAACGCTCGGTTACAATAAAATTGAAGTTTGATTTTTGCAGAATTCATATTACATTTTTCAAATCCGTGCATTCGTTTTGATAACGGTGAAATGGTTGTATGGGAAAAGAAATCGCAGTTTTGTTCAATAGAAAACATCTCGTGTTTTGTTACCTAAGTGGTAACGGGCCTTTTTGAGTGAGAATGTACCTTTAAATTACAAACACAATTTTATAACATTGTTGGGACTGTTATGTACAAAGGCGAGCTCAACTTGCCCAACCAAGATCGTTGGTAAACGTTATTTCAGTCAGATCTCAGGAACGAAATGTTTTGTAACTGCAATAAATAATTCACTATGAATGACGGCGCAGAAAGTGGCGCCGTCTAGCTTTGTTACGAAGTTACTAGGAACACTAAAGAGGTCGGACAAGAGTGACGCTGGCTGGTGTCACTCTAACAGACCCTCTTATCGATGGATGCGTGGCGGCTTTCTTCTGATGACGGAGATCAGGTCAACTGCTTTAATCCGGCACTATACTGATGATATTGAAGCTGCTGAACCACTAACACGATGAACACTTCTGGTAAAGGCTATCCTGCTCCCGTTAAATACGAGGACTCTTACAAGTCTGGAGAAGAGTTTTATAACCGTTTATTTTAGTGCCTGTCAAAAACCGTAGTGACACAGACTAAGTAATAACTAGTGATGTGTCACTTTCGTAGTGGTGTTACCTCATTCAGGTGGATGATGTGTTAATCGCCACACCACCCCCCGATACAGGGTGTTAGGGTAAACACCGTTATCCTTGCAACCAGTGGTTTGGTTTCATTTATAGAGAGTAAAATCAATGGAAAATTCCAACTTTTTTTTTAAATTTTTTAGATGTAATTTTTATCACAAGAGACGCAAGTTCGTTGCCCTATGCGCTAGGGCAACGAACTTGCGTCTCAACACGGGCTGGGGGTACGGGATGTGACCTGACCGGCAGCGAGCGCGATCCCTCCCTTAGTCAGTCAGCTGTTTCGCTAGCAAGCACGGTGTCAGATAGAAACTTTTTAAAATCTTTTAATGAAAATAACGTTTTTTTTTGTTGTGTTCGGTCATTTATTTTTATATTTAAGTCAACTACCCATGGTTTGAATGACAAGAGTGTTTACCCTTACATGCTGTATAACCTTTTTCACTCTGTCAAACGGTACCATTATTGAAAACAGTTCCTAAAAAAAAAAAAACTAAAATGTTTATTTCAATTACAAAGAGAAATGAAATGTGGGCTATGGTATCCGGGGAGACGCCGCATATACATTGAGGATTGGAACTATCAGAGAAACCCCACCTGTGGAAATTGTCTTTGCTGCGGCTGATATGAGTGCGGAGTCTATTTAAAATTGGAATCTATGAATTTAATAAGGATAGTAGAATAAAAAAATATTTTCTATATAGTTAGGTAGCCATGAGAGCCCTATATGAATAGACTTATCCATAAAATGTAATTGTACCTATGTACCTATAATATTTTACCCTATTTCCTTTTTTATAAACCGTGTCGGTGAAAGCCAACAGATAAAAATCAAAACCGTAAACCAACTGAATAATCTCTAAATCTGAAGCAAAAGTATTTTAAAGCTATATATAAACTCCTAAAATAATCCCTACCTATGATTTCATGACAATTTCATTAATTATTGTTGTAAATCGCTGTACTGGCCGTTATTACGAGCAATCGATATCCAACTTAGTTAAAAAACGGTGACGGTCATTCAACTCGGCGGTATGTCGTGTCTGTCGTACGTTGGACAAATATTCATATCACCGTGAAATCGTTTACATAGCTCGTTATTGATCTAGTGCTGTGCTATGGTTACTTCGCAATGCCATGCCGCTTGAATGATATATCAGTTATTGTCGTAGGTTCTTTTTATTTATTATTTAGCGCGTTACAGTGATGAAAATAATGTATTCTTTATCATCTATTTTCATTCATGCATAGTCTAAATAGCTGGATTTAGTAAGCATGAAAATTTTCACAAGAATTCCCTAAATGATGGCGGTGAGCGCTAGGGAAGGATCTTTGTAAATTCATCCAATAGAGGGGTTTAAGAAGGGGATGAAACTTTGTAAGAAAGTTGGTCGTTACTGCCGATGGGAACTCCCATCGGGGATACTTCGGGGGCTTCTTCGGCGATAATCAGCGACAACGTTATTATTGCGATAACCAATCCAACTGCCGAGCAGGGTGATTACAATCATGATTCAATGCCCTGGCAATTCTCTGTAATAATTTGAGGAAACAGCATTAATGCTTCCGTCGACAGACACGACAATTTCTATGAAAACTTCATAGAAATTGTTCTACTAGAGTCGCATTGCGTCTGTTTGAGCCTTTACACGAACGCGTGAAGTAAACGTAACCTAAATTTGATCGTTTTTTTTTAAATAGAAATAGATAAGTAGGTACTCGTTTCGCATATAATATTTATTATTCATTTGAATACTTTTCATGTTCAACCTGAGTTTATTATTTATTTAACATAGCATTAAATCACACCTTTATTTTCTGAAAAGACAGGGAGAAGTCTTCATTCAGTTCATCCACTGTTCACCGATATGTTTAAGGGTGAACCCAAGAACCCTAAAGAAATAAAGATCGTTCCTGGAATACACCTCACACCTAATATTCGTCTTACTCCATTTATACCGGTTCTAGATGTGATCGGCTTAACCTAACGAACGCTCGCACGAGCGATTTCATCAGAATACAGTATAAAGGCACCGCAAATTAATTTCCCCTAGCGCCATCCACGAATTGTAATCGAAGCAACAATGGCGAATGACCTAACAGTAATTAACTATGTGCACGTAATTTTAAGATGTGCGTGAACTTGGCAGATCATTTCCCAGCAGAGCATAAAAAAAGTCAGTTCTATTGGCATGCGGCTGAGTTCTAGAGTTCCTTATACTTAAAAAAAATAGTTCTGGCTTTTTTGCCCGAGAAAAGTCGAATGAAAATATGCTCTGCTAACTTCCGTCAGCAGATCAATTTTGCCAAAATTAAAATTTTAAAACTGATTTTGGTGCACAGTGGTGACCTCTATAGTTCCTAATACTTTTCCGAAAGAGTTCTGCCTTCGTAAATTTATAAAAAAATAAAACAAAAATATTGACCAGTTACTAGAAAAAGACATTATCGTTTTGGTAAAACAGTCGTGAATGACGCAGTTTGTGGATTTTCGTAGATTTTTTTGGGCTATAATTAGTAAACAAGACCCCAGTAACAGAAAAAAAAACTAAATGAATGCAGAATTCTCACAAAAGTATCAGCAGAGCCTTGTGAAAAAGAAAGGTTAGGAGAAATCGAAAATTCATTCAGTGTTTAAGTTAGTAGGATCAAAAAGGAACTTGAGTAGAACTGAGGAGAAGGAAATCCTCATTTTCTGATGCACCTATAAAAGAAGTATCCGACAAAATGCAATAATAACCCAGAACTCTGACTCAGGGGTAAGCAGAAAAATAAGATTAGTAGAAATCGAGTTTGAAATTAGTGTTTAATACGAAGGAACATAAAAAAAATTCTGAACATCTGAGGTGCTGGAACTCTTCGATTCCTGATGAACCTATAAAAGAACTATACGAAAACAAGAAACAAACTTAGAACTCTGATTCAGATATCAGCAGAGCATGGTTGAAAACTTGGATTACTAGAAATAGATATATAAACCAGTGTTTCAGTAAGAAGGATAAAAAAAAAATTATTAGCTCTAAGGAACGACAACTCCTCATTTTCTGATGCATCTATAAAAGAGCTATCCGAAAACATAAAACAGAAACTGAGAACTCCCACTCAGATATCAGCAGAGCATGGGTAAACGTTTGCGAAAGTGGAAATTGAGATAAAAACTAGTGTTTAATACGAAAATTCATTAAAAAAAACCAGAGCATCTGAGGTGCTAGAACTCCTCGATTACGGATGTCGAGAATAATTAAGTGTTCCAGAAAAAAGGATAAAAAAAATATTGACTAGCTCTTAGGAACTGGAACTCCTCGTTTCCTGAGACATCTATAAATGAGCTATCGGAAAACATGAAAAAGAAACTCAGAACTTTCACTCAGATATCAGCAGAGCATGGGTAAAGGTTTGCGATAGTAGAAATCGAGATTTAAAATTAGTGTTTAATACGAAGGATCATTACTAAAAATCTTAACATCTGAGGTGCTAGAACTCCTCGATTCCGGATGCATCTATAAAAGAACTATCCAAAAACATAAAACAGAAACTGAGAACTCCCACTCAGATATCAGCAGAGCATGGTTGATAAGCTAGATTAGAAAAAATCGAGATATTATTAAGTGTTCCAGAAAAAGGATAAAAAAATATGGACTAGCTCTTAGGAACTGGAACTCCTGGTTTCCTGAGACATCTATAAATGAGCTATCGGAAAACATGAAAAAGAAACTCAGAACTTTCACTCAAATATCAGCAGAGCATGGGTAAAAGTTTGCGATGGTAGAAATCGAGATTTAAAATTAGTGTTTAATACGAAGGATCATTAATAAAAATCTTAACATCTGAGGTGGTAGAACTCCTCGATTCCTGATAAATCTATAAAAGAACTATCCGAAAACATGAAACATAAACTCAAAACTCTCACTCAGATATCAGCAGCGCATGGTTGGAAACTTGGATTACTAGAAATAGAGATATAAACCAGTGTTTCAGTAAGAAGGATAAAAAAAAAATTAAGTAGCTCTAAGGAACGAGAACTCCTCATTTTCTGATGCATCTATAAAAGAGCTATCCGAAAACATGAAACAGAAACTCAGAACTCTCAGTCAGATATCAGCAGAGCATGGTTTAAGGTTAGCGAAAGTAGAAATTGAGATAAAAATTAGTGTTTAATACGAAAATTCATTAAAAAAAACCAGAGGATCTGAGGTGCTAGAACTCCTCGATTCCGGATGCATCTATAAAAGAGCTACCTAAAAATATAAAACAGAAACTGAGAACTCTCACTCAGATATCTGAAACACTGATTTATATCTCTATTTCTAGTAATCCAAGTTTTCAACCATGCTCTGCTGATATCTGAATCAAAGTTCTAAGATTCTGTTTCTTGTTTTCGTATAGTTCTTTTATAGATTCATCAGGAATCGAAGAGTTCCAGCACCTCAGTTGTTCAGAATTTTTTATATGATCCTTCGTATTAAATACTAATTTCAATCTCGATTTCTACCCTACTCAAAACTTTACCCATGCTCTGCTGATATCTGAGTGGGAGTTCTCAGTTTCAATTTCACGGTTTCGTATGGTTCTTTTATAGATTGATCAGGAATCGAGAAGTTCCAGGTGCTCAGAGTATTTAATTTTTTTTTAAGATCCTTTGTTTTTAACACTAATTTTAATCTCAATTTCCACTTTCGCAAACGTTTACCCATGCTCTGCTGATATCTGAGTGAAAGTTCTCAGTTTCAGTTTCATGATTTCGGATGGTTCTTTTATAGATTGATCAGGAATCGAGAAGTTCCAGCACGTCAGACGTTCTGATTTTTGAAAATGATCCTTTGTATTAAACACTTAATTCAATCTTGGTTTTTTACTTACTTAAACCTTTACCCATGCTCTGCTGATACTTAAGTGAGCTATCAGGGTTCCTTTTTCAAATTTTCATATTGCTCTTTTATAGGTGAATCGGAAAACGAGGAGTTCTTGTTCCTTAGAACTGCTCAATTTTTTTTTATCCATCTTATTGAAACACTGATTTGTATCTCGATTTCTAGTAATCTATGATTTCAACCATGCTCTGCTGATATCTGAGTCAGAGTTCTAAGTTTCTGTTTCATGATTTTGTATATCTTTTTGATAGGTTCATCAGGAATCGAGAAGTTCCAGGTCCTCAGATTATTTAATTTTTTTTTATGATCCTTTGTTCTTAACACTAATTTTTATCTCAATTTCATTTTCGCAAACCTTTAACCATGCTCTGCTGATATCTGACTGAGAGTTCTGAGTTTCTGTTTCATGTTTTCGGATAGCCCTTTTATAGATGCATCAGAAAATGAGGAGTTCTCGTTCCTTAGAGCTACTTAATTTTTTTTTTATCCTTCTTACTGAAACACTGGTTTATATTATAGTTTCCAACCATGCTCTGCTGATATCTGAGTGAGAGTTTTGAGTTTATGTTTCATGTTTTCGGATAGTTCTTTTATAGTTTTATCAGGAATCGAGGAGTTCTACCACCTCAGATGTTAAGATTTTTATTAATGATCCTTCGTATTAAACACTAATTTTAAATCTCGATTTCTACCATCGCAAACTTTTACCCATGCTCTGCTGATATCTGAGTGGGAGTTCTCAGTTTTTGTTTTATGTTTTTGGATAGCTCTTTTATAGATGCATCCGCAGTAGAGGAGTTCTAGCACCTCAGATGCTCTGGTTTTCCGTAATGAATTTTCGTATTAAACTCTAATTTTTATCTCAATTTCCACTTTCGCAAACGTTGACCCATGCTCTGCTGATATCTGAGTCAGAGTTCTAAGTTTTTGTTTCATGTTTTTGTATAGCTTTTTTATAGGTTCATCAGGAATCGAGAAGTACCAGGTCTTCAGATAATCTTATTTTTTTTTATGATCCTTTGTTTTTAACACTAATTTTCAATCTCGATTTCTACTTTCGCAAACCTTTACCCATGCTCTGCTGATATCTGAGTGGGAGTTTTCAGTTTCTGTTTTATGTTTTTGGGTAGCTCTTTTATAGATGCATCCGGAATCGCGGAGTTCTAGCACCTCAGATGCTCTGGTTTTTTTTAATGAATTTTCGTATAAACACTAGTTTTTATCTCAATTTCCACTTTCGCAAACCTTTACCCATGCTCTGCTGATATCTGAGTGAGAGTTCTGAGTTTCTGTTTCATGTTTTCGGATAGCTCTTTTGTAGATATATCAGGAATCAAAGAGTTCTAGCAACTTAGATGCTCTGGTTTTTTTAATGAATTTTCGTATTAAACACTAATTTTTATCTCAATTTCCACTTTCGCAAACGTTTACCCATGCGCTGCTGATATCTGAGTGAGAGTTCTAAGTTTCTGTTTTATGTTTTTGGATAGTTCTTTTATAGATGCATCAGGAATCGAGGAGTTCTACCACCTCAGATTTTCGGATTTTTTTTAATGATCCTTTGTATTAAACACTAATTTTCAATTTCGATTTCTACTTTCGCAAACCTTTACCCATGCTGTGCTGATATCTGAGTGTGAGTTCTCAGTTTCTGTTTTATGTTTTTGGGTAGCTCTTTTATAGATGCATCCGGAATCGAGGAGTTCTAGCACCTCAGATGCTCTGGTTTTTTTTAATGAATTTTTGTATTTAACACTAATTTTTATCTCAATTTCTACTTTCGCAAACCTTTAACCATGCTCTGCTGATATGTGAGTGAGAGTTCTGAGTTTATTTTTCATGTTTTCGGATAGTTCTTTTATAGGTTTATCTGGAATCGAGGAGTTCTTGTACCTCAGATGCTCTGGTTTTTTTTAATGAATTTTCGTATTAAACACTCATTTTTATCTCAATTTCCACATTCGCAAACGTTTACCCATGCTCTGCTGATATCTGAGTGGGAGTTCTCAGTTTCTGTTTTATGTTTTTGGATAGCTCTTTTATAGGTGCATCAGGAATCGTGGAGTTTTAACACCTCAGATGTTCTAATTTTTTTTAATGAATTTTCGTATTAAGCACTAATTTTCAATCTCGATTTCTACTTTCGCAAACCTTTACCCATGCTCTGCTGATATCTGAGTGAGAGTTCTCAGTTTTAGTTTCATGGTTTCGTATGGTTCTTTTATAGATTGATCAGAAATCGAGGAGTTCCAGCACGTCAGACGTTCTGATTTTTTTAAATGATCCTTTGTATTAATTAAACACTAAATTCAATATCGGTTTTTTATTTGCTTTTAAGCTTTACTCATGCTCTGCTGATATCTGAGTGAGAGTTTTGAGTTTCTGTTTCATGTTTTCGTATTGCTCTTTTATAGTTGAATCAGAAAATGAGAAGTTTTCGTTTCTTAGAGCTACTTAATTTTTTTTTTATCCTTCGTACTGATACACTGATTTATATCTCTGTATTTCTAGTAATCCAAGTTTTCAACCATGCTCTGCTGATATCTGAATCACAGTTCTTAGTTTTTGTTTCTTGTTTTCGTATAGTTCTTTTATAGGTTCATCAGGAATCGAAGAGTTCCAGCACCTCAGATGTTCAGAATTTTTTATATGTTCCTTCGTATTAAACACTAATTTCAATCTCGATTGTTACCGTACTCAAAACTTTACCCATGCTCTGCTGATATCTGAGTGAGAGTTCTCATTTTCATTTTTTTGTTTTTGGATAGCTCTTTTATAGATATATCAGGAAACAAGGAGTTCCAGTTCCTTAGAGCCTCTCAATTTTTTGTCATCCTTCTTTCTGGAACACTTAATTATATCTCAAATTCTTCTAATCTAACTTTTCAACCATGCTCTGCTGATATCTGAGTGAGAGTTCTGAGTGTCTGTTTTATGTTTTTGGATAGCTCTTTTATAGTTGCATCAGGAATCGAGGAGTTCCAGCACCTCAGTTGTTCTTGTTTTTTTTATGAATTTTAGTATTAAACACTAATTTTTATCTCAATTTTTACTTTCGCAAACCTTTAACCATGCTCTGCTGATATCTGAGTGAGAGTTCTGAGTTTCTTTTTCATGTTTTCTTTTAGCTCATTTATATGTGTCTCAGGAAATTAGGAGTTCCAATTCCTTAGTGCTACTCAATTTTTTTTTCACCCTTCTTATTGAAACTTTGTTTTTTATCTCGATTTCTAGTAATCTAAGTTTTCATCCATGCTCTGCTGATATCTGAGTGAGAGTTCTGAGTTTATGTTTCATGTTTTTGGATAGCTATTTTATATATTTATCGGGATTAGAGGAGTTCCAGCACCTCAGATGTTCTGATTATTTTTTATGATCCTTCGTATTAAACACTAATTTCAAACTCGATTTCTACTAATCTTATTTTTCTGCTTACCCCTGAGTCAGAGTTCTGGGTTATTATTGCATTTTGTCGGATACTTCTTTTATAGGTGCATCAGAAAATGAGGATTTCCGTCTCCTCAGTTCTACTCAAGTTCCTTTTTGATCCTACTAACTTAAACACTGAATGCATTTTCGATTTCTCCTAACCTTTCTTTTTCACAAGGCTCTGCTGATACTTTTGTGAGAATTCTGCATTCATTTAGTTTTTTTTCTGTTACTGGGGTCTTGTTTACTAATTATAGCCCAAAAAAAGTCTACGAAAATCCACAAACTCCGTCATTCACGACTGTTTTACCAAAATGATTGTCTTTTTCTAGTAACTGGTCAATATTTATGTTTTATTTTTTTATAAATTTAGGAAGGCAGAACTCTTTCGGAAAAGTATTAGGAACTATAGAGGTCACCACTGTGCACCTAAATTAGTTTTAAAATTTTAATTTTGGCAAAATTGATCTGCTGACGGAAGTTAGCAGAGCATATTTTCATTCGACTTTTCTCGGGCAAAAAAGCCAGAACTATTTTTTTTAAGTATAAGGAACTCTAGAACTCAGCCGCATGCCAATAGAACTGACATTTTTTTTATGCTCTGCTGGGAAATGATCTGCCAAGTTCACCCACATAATTTTAAGCCTATATCTGATGGCAGAAATAAGAGTGTTGTATTTGATGGAAAAAGTGTTTCTGTATGCTTTTAGTTGAGTTAATATTGTTAATAATCTAGGAATAGGAACTCCTTCTTTGGTATTCAATAATTGAATTTACCAAGATAAACAATGTTTCCAAAAAAACATCTAAACGAAAGCTTCCACAACTCTGAATAAAACACATGCGAAACGTTTTTTAGCTTCACCGAAAGCAATATTCGTTTTGGCCGACTGTCGGTCTTATTTGTTACCGACAGTCGGCCAGTCTTCCAAATATATTGTTGGCCCATCTCTAGTCTAAACATTATGCAGCTGCAGGTAAAAGTTTTTGATATTAAAGGTCTTTTTGGTATTAAAGTCTAGTTTTCATATTTTAAATTAATGTGTTTTGCACTTTTACGTTAGTCGAATAGTTCCGGAGAATGTATGTTAGTAAAAATACCTTTTGCAGATATTTTAACAAACTATTTACATTTTACCATAAAGAATTTAGCTTGTAGCTTTATGTTTGTATATAGTATTTATTTTTAACGGGCAACAAATACTGCTGAAATAAAACAACGCAGCAATAACCTATAAAATTAATAAAAGAGTAGGTATGTACCGTAAAGCTTCAGTAACTTTAATGCAATATGAAATACTGAAACGTACAAGTTGACCGAACGTTCGTCAACGGTGAAATATGAAATAGAATTTACTTTGTAGAGCTCTTGTTTGATATTCGCGAAGTATCCGAACAAACTAGGCTGACCTAGTGAGAGACGTCATATCAAAGATTATATCACTGAAATGAGTTTTTGTTGGTTTTTGTCCCAAAAAACACATTTTATACCTACAATAGGTTTAAAGTAATTGAGGTTTTTTTATGTATTGTGACTTTTATTTACTCCAAGACTAACCTACATGTTTCAGAATTAGGACGAGTGTCGCCGCACCCGAGTGTTATACCATACATATATATTCATTCAGTACACACGGCTACACCTCAAGCTATACATTTCCAGTTTATGCTGATCTTGCATTGTATAGGATTTCCGTACAATGTGAGGTCAGCCTATACTGGAAATGCATAGCTTGATGTGTAGCCGTGTGTACATGTACATGTGCAGTATAGATCATTAAGTTCTGCAAGATTAGGAATATCAAAGCTGGATACACACGTATGCACTGTTAAATACACAATGTACCACCATTGTTCACTGAGCTAATGCTCGATGGAGCAAATGTGACGGTTGAATTGAAATTCAGAGCTTGGTTTAGGCAATCCTGTGTACAGTTCTATGGAAACATGGAAGCTTGTGAAGCAATACCGCTTTACAATCGTGTTGGTATATTAGTTGACCTGACCATTGTTGAATCAGGCATGTATGGACCCCTGATATTTAACTCCTTTTGCGTCAGGGGTAGTCAATTATGATATTATTAAGCTACCGACACATTACTGTGTCGTGTTTTGTCGTGACGTGGAATATACCAATCAAACGAATTTGTTCAGGACTATGTCAAATTACAACTAGATTTGATTGGCTAACACTGCGTCGAGCAGAAGGCGCCACAACACGACACAACACAGTTATAATAAACAAGCATTAGCATATTTGCATTTACTTCTTAACAGCTCTCTAAGTAACCATTTACAAGATGTTAAATACTTGAATACCTGCAATATTTATTACGGGGATTCCAGATGCTAATGTACAAACTTATGTAAGTACTTAATTTGCAGTTTATCATACTAATTGCTTGCAAAGACTAATTACAGACACCTGGGCCGCAGTTTCAATAAAAATCGCACACCCAGGCCCATAAAGACGTAAGGTTGATATTTAGTTTATTCCTCTTACGCCTTTATTGGCCTGGGTGTGCGAAATAAGGAGAGCGACGCATGGCGGTATTTTATTTGAAAAACGTACCGGTAGTAAACTTAATAATATATTCGTAAAAAATACAAAATTGAAGGCCTACCTAGCAAGGTATGTATGTAGGTAAACGTATTTTTGTATTAGTAATTTTTCTTTGTAAACCTACGAGTATAATATATTTTGTTATTATCTATCTATATTTTACGAGCACAAACAGCTATCGAAGTTGTTTGGTCTCCCGAGACACACAATCACTCCCGCTCGGAAAGTAAATAAGATAGCAGATTGGTATAGACAATTCGTCTTACACATGTGGGGGGGCAGGGAAAGACTGCTTTCAGAGATAAAGCAAATGGAAAGCACTTGGTAAATAACAATAGGAGTTTTATTATACTACATTGTGATACAAGTGTGCTGTTTTGGATATTACAGTCGAGGCGGTATTAGTCGCGTGAGCCGAAGGCGAACGCGATAAGGTAGCCGAGAGTGTAATGACCAATGCACACGCGTTTCATACGACGTTTTTTTGGCGCGTTTGAGTAAGACGTGGTTTGCCTATAGCACAGATATTATAATACTACGTAGGCACAGATATTAAAATAACCAAAGCGAGCTGGGCTTGTATTTATTTGCCAGTTCATTGAAGTACCTAAGCCAAAAATACGTTTTCCGGTAATGACTGCCATTTTTGGTATTTTTCCACTGTATGAAAGTTTCGTAGGCCGCTAGGTATTTCTCTCTAGATTTTGGTGGCAACAGGCTATCACTCACGTTTCGTGCCTCGATTAGTATTTCCGGTGGGGTCAAATCTACGTATTGTTCTTCTTCCAGTGAACGTTTTTGAAAATAACCACATAACGCAAAATGTTAACAAATATTCGTATCTATGGAAAATGGCTCTTTGATTTTGTTTTTCGCGCGCTGCGCTAGCAATGCGCGCGCAGGTGTATATAAACGCACTGGAAAATCCGCTAAACAGCCTATGTAATAAACACAACTTAATGTTCTGAATACTTGCGTATTCAAAACATTAAGGTAAATATTTAGTGAAAAATTTAAAAGTACTTATGTAATTTCATTGAATATTAAGTACTTAAGTTCATTTTTATCATTTTATTTATTTACACAGAAGGCATTAAAAAAGGCATGCAGTCTTTTTGATGAGACTTGTAAGAATGCGGGTGGACCAAATCGGTTCCACCCGGCCCATCGGCGTAAAGCCCCGCTGGAACGTTAACGTTCGCGCGTTTCGCGCGGTTTAAATCTCTATTTCTACTTATAAATAAGGGTTTTTATCGTCTGTGGCAATTTAAGTCTACGGGCAGATAGATATTCTAGTCGACTTACTCATTAAAAACCATAATTTCTTTTTTTTTTTTTATTGGTTAAGTTTGACGCGTGTGTCACGTCAAAATTGCCGTGACTTCTGTTTATTTTTTCTGTTAATGTCTTAATCTCTTATTGTTGTTAGATTACTTACGTATTTATAAAAAAAACCTGCGAAAATTTCATAAAAATCGATCCAGTAGTTTTAGAGATACGGTCAAAACAAAAAACAAAGCCCACTACGTAACATTCTCTATTTGTTAGTTCTATTTTAATTTTAGTTACCCGCTTATTGTTTATACATAAGTATGTGGTCTATTTATTCAAGAACCCAAACCAATTAACGATAATGAAGTGCGTTTAGTATTTCTCAAGTGTTTATGCTTTTTGTGCGAGCGCTCGCGCGCTGCGCACCCGCCGCTCGGCGGGGGGCGGGGGGGGGTCCGGTACCTGAGCCCATAACTAAGTTTCGATAGCCCGCAGCTTCAGAGGAAACGAAGCGCAAATCTCTGCTCTTATGAAAATAGAGAATGCTTATATACTATAGGACAGTTCATACTAATTCCATGTAATTATAATATCCCACTGACCTGCCCGTGGGATTATTTTTTCATAACTAATTGCCCATGATTTGCCTATGGTATTAAAAAGTTTCACCAAAGTCAATTTCTATATAGGTATGTATGGTAGGTATGGAATTAGTAAATACTATAATGGTGACATGGTATGTGATGCTGCCATGATAGTGTGGCGGTATCTACATCTTCCTGGTTCCGACTCACTGGAACCACAACTGGCCCTGGCAAGCATCGCAAGATACAAGACTCAGCCCACTATCGACCTCCGGTCTCCGGAGGGGAGTGATGTGGCGGTATCTACATCACCACATGCGAACTACGCATCGAAGACCTGACGTCACACAAAAATCCTGACGTCACAAAAATCCTGCATCGCGCAATTAGAGTTTACCGTGCAGTGGACATATATACAACAATACAATATCAATCATTGGGCAGTTGCCCGCCAGACACAACACCCGTCTGGTAGGAGGATCCTCCCTTTTCTATGGTGGATGAGTGAACTTTACACCCTGTTCCTTATACCCCTAAAATAGTACTTACTAATTCCATACCTACTACCATGTCATTACTCCGACTAGTAAATAGTTATCTGTGGCGCACATTACCGCACTAGTGCGGTAATGTAAAGTAAAAAGCACGCTTCCATAATACACTGCATTATGAACCTAAAAGCGGGTCAATAAGAGCCACTTTACGAGCAAGTGTGTTGAAAATTATTTAAGAACACGGAAAAAAAAAACATGTAAGCTTGAGGGAGATACCGACTTAAATTAAAATACTTAATTGAATTTTCATAAACTGAGGTGAATCTTAATTCTTTTTTATGAGGTAGGTAAGTGCAGCCTACATTATGCTGTAATTAATTAGCTTGATTAATAAATTAAATAGGTATTAAAAAAACTAGCATATTTCAACTTAATTCAGAGTTTACGTGCTGTGAAGTGGTTTATCAAAATAAGTCGTCGGTATATTACAACATAATGAATTATTCAATTATACAAACTATAACAAACACGAACACAAAAAAAAACAATACCAACACATACTACCATAATGTTGTTTTAGCGAAATAGCGGGACTAAAATAGATTTGATATTCCGTATCCACACGGGAGATTAGATCTGAGAGTCTCTCTAGTGAATTCACGTCGAGTAAATGCCTACTGTCAGATCTCGCTTCTACATCGGAAGTGTATACTCGTAAATAAGACTTGAGGTAACTAATAAAGAACCGAAGGTTGCTTCAGGAAACTTTTTTTGTTAAGAGGAACCTTTCAGACTAGTTTCTGAAAGAATCCAAACTTTCAGACTAGTTTTTCTTAACAAAAAAAGTTTAGACGCATTTCTTCATCAGCAGGACTTTACCGCAGACGAGAATACAATAGACCATTAATAAACGCTTTAAATGAACGAAGTTTCAAGAACTTCCTGTTCTAAAATGGATCTGTTCCTTTGATTACTATATCAGAACGATTACAGTAATTACAATTAACAGCTACATCACAAAAGCTTTAGAGAACGGAAATTAATAGCCTGTTCCAGCTATCCAAGTCAAATATCTAGTTCAGTGTTGAGGTGAAAATGGCCAGTCGGCGGCCATATTACGTCTAGCGGCCATAATTAATTGGTCTTATTAAGTTCTCAACGGCTGTGGCCCTATTAACTTCTCTAGGTCGATGCTAACGGGTTAAACTGTTCAAGAAGTGTTTGGTTTCTGGTGACTTTCGAATAAATATCCTAAACGATATTTGCTCTACTGAGGGCCGACTTTTCAATGGTCAGATAACTTTTATCTGAGGGATAATGTGCCGGTTTGATATTATTTTTCTATATAAGAGCTGTCAAACTGTCTTTATATCTGAGATAAAAGTTAACAGGCAATAGAAAAATCTGCTCTAAAACGACTAAAGGAAACTATACTTATAGTAAGCTCGATTTCCTATAATCTGTAAGCTGCGTTTAAGGATATACAATATAGCAAACTGTGGATACTTACATATCCCGGAGTGGCCCCACTTCCGCTGTATGAACTAGGTTACATAATACAACATACGCTGTCTATAATCTAATCAGTCTTCACTCGAGAATGGGATTCTCACACGAGAATATTTGCCTGCACGCTACGAGTTTGAGGGTTTGTGTTACTCTGTTAGTTTGTGTAACTCTGGTATTGACAGGTACACCAATAGATTAGGTAGTGCGCACACACAAGTCAAAATTGGTTCGTCTATAGAGAGTGCCATCCACGAAGATGCGCGTCACTCCGCTCCGCTCCGTACTAAAGTACAGTAATCGCGGAGTGGGGCGCGTCTTCGTGGATGGCACTATCTGTACCTTAAAGCCTAATTTACATTACGAAACTAGTTGCACGAACTTATTTATTCATTGATAGTTTTACGTGTAAATAACTAAGTTCGTGCAACTAGTTTCGTAATGTAAATTAGGCTCAAGTGTTTTTTTTGGTCTTGTGTCAAAAAAGTTTCTGTTATGGAAAGTTACTGTACTTGTGTACTAATCAACGCAACCGTCTCGTTCATTTTGTTCGGCAGACCCGATGCGTGGTCGCATCGACAGAGGGTTTTCCGAATAAATAAGTGACGTATGAATGCGTCGATCGCATAATTATACGCTAGAACGATCTTTTTGGTTAGGACGCGGGGTGCTCAGCTTTTGGTGCTTGGTCTTATCGTGTGCGCCTTTCATTTATTTTCATAGAGCGAGAGTCCGCCTATAGATGGTTTTGATTCAGGCACAGCCTTACTCTGTTATTGATAGGTAGATACATTAATACGAGCATATTATAGTTCGAAGTTCGGACATGTCTAACTTTTGTTTTCCAGTTTAATCTGGTCTACAAATAGATTAGTTTAGTCTACAAACTTGTGAATGTCTAACATTTTGTCTAACGTTGAATGAGCAGGCCGATGATTGACAGTGACGTTGACGAGATTGCTAGGATTAACACTATTAGTCTGTGATTACCAATTTGCCTTGGGTTATAATCATGCCATTATCAACATACATGGCTCGTAAGGTCAATTTAAGGGGGAAGCCGATTTCCATACTAAGTGTTTATCAATGACATAGTTATCTTTTTATTTTGACATTATCTTTTCAAGTGATCGATTATACTGTTTATGAGTTTACAAAGGGGAATGATTGGAGTATCTACGTGTTCAGAACTATTCGAGCATCCTCGAAAAGTTTCCAAGTGAATAATTTCAGACATCCATCGCATGGATTAATCTGTTACTTTATTTCACAAAATTGTATATTGACAAACGTTGGGACAGGGAAGAAGGTTATACCTAAGTACCTTTACATAGTGTGTATGGCTATATGTACTCAACTTAATAACTTAACACTTGGTACCTAGAACCTACATTACGTAGGTCTGCAGAAATGATTAGTATCTACTACGTAAGCAATAAGTACTCCGTTTCGATCAGTTCTAGGTACCTACCCATAAAGGTAGGTACATTGTTTCCTTATAAAATCCGACATCTATGTAAGTCCGATCGATTGTAGCCTTAAATAAATCAAAGTAATGGAACAGTATCAGGAGCAAATTAAGCGGCATTAAACAGCTGTTTAGTTCCCACAATACTATTTACGAAAGAAATCGATACATTGTTCCTTTTGCAACAGGTATTTGTGGAACACGGAAAACCTAGTTCAAATAAGGCTTTGCCACCGCACTACCGCTTCGATGGTTGTTTATTTTACGATTACGAGTGTATTTTGTGTAAGTGTGAATTGAGATCCTACATAGGAACAAAAGGGCTATGGACAGATAGAAATAGACGGAAAAGTAGTACAGTGCAGCTATATGTAATTAAACTAATTAAAGAAGTAGTTAATTGATTCAGGCGTGACTTTGCGAAAATCCATTATAAAATACAATAGACGTAGATATATTTAGTAACCTATTCCGCTTGAATATTCTTCAAGAGTCAGGTACAGGGTTTTTATGACTCTTGAAGAATAGTCAAGCGGAATAGGTTACTAAATATATCTACGTCTATTGTATTTTATAATTACAATGTTACAAGAGGAAAAACAACAATAAAAATAAACACATAATTATCATAACAGTTATGTTATGATAATTATGTGTTTATTAATGTATGGTACCTGTTTTCCCCGAACGGTACTTAAAATATTAATTGTGAGTATTATGGCGCCCATCCTTGGGCGCCAGAATGTGGTCGAAAACGTTTGAATCTACGTTTATCAAAATAGATAACGCTCTTGACTAAAATTAACGAATTTAAAAGGTTTCTTTTTCTGCTATCCTGAAAAGAAATAAATGTGTCCCGAGAGAAAATAGCTTCTATTCCATCTCAACCCGCAGCACACTGAGCGACGTAGCATCAGATAACCGAAATTATTCCCAGATACTTTGTCACAGATAATAAAATAAAACGTAACTTTATTTTTAGCAGTCCCCTTTTTATTTCGGGGTTATATTATGATCGTGGGTTTTAATTACCGTATTACCTAGTAACTAGGCTGTGGAGGTCACTTTGGCAGAATCATAATAGGAAAATATTATGAATCATCGTAAAATCTGCGTGCGATTCTTATTATGAAATAAGTCATCTGTTTGACAGCTATATGGAGATTCGTAAAATGAATTGCTTTTGTGTCAAATTAGAGGAATTGCTGATGACAGCTGGAAATTCAGGAAATTAATTGCATAAAGGAATTGCTAATGTGGCCGTTTTAGGCCCGCAGATAGGCAGTCGTAATCAATGTAAAATACTGGTATTCGGGTGCATCGGTTCGACTGAAAGCCGACCGCAACATAGTTGAGTAAAGGCTAGGCAGATGATGGGTATAAATTACTGGATTTTGTTATTTTTTGGGTCTTCCTTGTTGAATGATGTCGTTTTCTATAATGTGGGTTAACATTCACAACGCAAAGACTTGGAACTATCTATAGGACATACCTTATACTATATTTTTCCATGAAGGAATCGAACCTGAGATGTAGTCAACCGCTAATCGTGCAATTAAAGTAGCTCGGGTTAAGAATGTAAAGTAAAGCACTACATTAAATGGTGCATCCATTTGTTTTTAAGATGCACTTGCGCAATTACCTTTTCAGCGGATGACGCTGCTAAATGATGCAATTAAATGCTCGCGAATTGCTTTTTGCTCTTTTTTCCCTAAGCTGTATATAAAGTGGTCCTTTTCACACGCTTTAGAGTAGAGACATACTTTTTTATACTTACGTACGTTCGTACCTTTTTATACGTTTAGTTACGTTGTACCTGTTCTATGAATGTTGCAACAAAAGGCTTCTGATAGATTAAGTATTCAAGAAAGGTAGGCATTATAGGCGCTATGTAATTGTACAATTTCGAGGTAGGTACTTAATTTTCATTTGTTTTAAAAAAATCTATGAATTCAGCAGTATTCTATCTTTCAAACGACCGCGACCGACGGGATAATATTTGACGGCGCAGCATGTGGCGCCGCCGTCTAGTTTTCTTTCGAACCACTGAAGTAGTAGTAGTCGAATAAGAATGACACTGGCGGATACTGTCACTCGAGAAGAGTGTCGCATCGATAGTTGCGTAGCGGCTGTCTTCTGGTGACAGCGATGATGTCAGAAGTGCCGTTGTCGTATAACGTCCACGACGAACTGCTTTATTCAGACACAATCCTGATGATATTGTAGCTGCTGAACCACTAATACGATGACCGCTTCTGGTAAACACTACGCTGCGCCGTTATATGATAAAATGATTAGAAGATTCATTGAGAAGTAAAGAAAAAAAAGATTCCTGCCCCTTTTAGCACATAATTGAAGGTCATTAAATAACAACTAGCTTTAGCTTGACAGTTCAGTGTTAATGACCCCAATTTCGTCCAACTAATGACCCAAACTTCACAATATTGATCTTGTCCCGTGGTCGTAACTATAGCTGAACTTATTATTAATTAAGGATTAATTAGTTTCACCAATTCAAAACGAATAAAAGTAAAAGGACAATTAATTAGTTCTTGGAAAGAATTAATCACAGAATTAAGGAACATTTTACTTCGTTGACAGAGCGAAAAAGTATTTATTCTTTAAAAGAAAATGTTTTATCCCAATTTTCTTTGATTCTTGGTGCGCCAGTTCGTATATTTCGCACTCTGAATAATTTTCTAATGTATTACATCCGGTAACGAGCCCTTTATGTGGAGGAGCCCAAAAGCCTCATTTTATCAAGCACAAATATCTCTTGACTTACTGAATGAAATCGACACTTAGGTAAATCAATTTTCAGGAGACCCTTTTAACGATGTTATTACGATCACGTTCTGTACTGTACTAAGGCCTATTTTTTTAGATATGAAATTCCAAAATCAATCTGCCTAGCATTTCCCAATTATGTTGGGGTCGGCTTCTAACCGGATGAAGCTGAATACCAGTATTTTACATGGAGCGACTGGCTATCTGACCTCCATAGCCCAGTAACTAGGCAATATACGGTTAGATATCAAATTCCATAGGCCTGATAAAATATATCAGCATTTTTAATTCCATGAATTCCAATTATACCATTTAATTCTAAAAATACATTTCTTATCTCATAGAATTAAGAAAATCATAGAAACAGATAATTTTAAGTCCATTTCTAGTTAAATTACAAAGAATAAAACTAAACAGTACCTATATTAAAAACAATTCTATCCCCATTCCCTTTGTTTACGTTACAAAAAGTAAAAACAATCTGACGTTGATACTATTACTATTTAAAAGAAATTCTTCCTGAAAATAAACTCCGTTGTTTGCATCGGAAAGCGTAAATTATTTCAACTCCAGCCTGAAATTCACTAGGTGAGATTTCACTAATTATTCAGAGTGGGTACTGCTGTTCGTTTGTCCGATATAATGAGGTGAGAGCCTTTATCCGGCACCAACAGTCCATAGCTATCACTGTCAGGAATCCGGAATTACCTCTCGACTCTCAACCCTCTACGCTAAATATCATTATCGGACACATTTATTAGGAATAATCCCTTTAATATTAGTGAGAGAAAACTTTCAATTTCATAAACTTAATGTATTTTTATCCCTCAGTGTGTTATTAAGGAAAATATTGCTTATGAAATAGAATTTTATAGCAGTTCGCGCCTAAAAGTTTCTTTTCGGTTTTGGGTTACTTTGAAAGGCTATTCTCAGTTTACATTGCTCACGTAGGTAGTGGAAAAAGTGTCCGAGATAGTTATATTAATAATTCTTTGATGTCTTCCCTAGGGTGGTAAGTGAAGGACCAATGAAATTATGTATTTATTAAAACTTTATGCCCATGTAAAAAAATACTGTACCGACAAAGGCGGACTCAATGCCAAAGGTATTTTCTACCAGTCAACCTTCCCTAGGGTGGTGAGTAAGGGTTAGGTTTGCGTAGGTTAGGCGTATTTTAGAACCTACCCAAAGTAATATGGGGCCAGACAAATTACTATTCGTATTACGAATTTCCAATACCAGACTCCCTTTCTGATAGGATTTCAATTACTTTGACTAATCTATAATGTTTATCCCAGATCTCGTTTCGATAAGATCGTTGCTTGCTTTTAATAATATTGTACTAATGAAAGCGTGAGCTTTATTTCGTTTTACCAAGATTTTCTATTTACCATTCTAATTTAATAAGAGTTTTTGTGGTGACGGGTGATTGTCTCGTTGGTCTAGTGGTCACAAGCGCTACTGCTGAGCGTAAGTTCCGGGATTCGATGGTCAGGTTGGGCAAAGTGTTATTCAGTTTTTCCATCGGGATTTTTTTAGAAGCAGCCCGAAGTCTGGATTTGTGCCTGGTTGATGGCAATAGGTTCGCCTCACACACACCCCCCACGCCCATTACATGGACGGGCCCCACATGGGACTTAAGGCTCCCACAAACAGGCGCGACAACGGTGGCGCTGCCTCTCGCGCCCGCGATATCGCGCCAGTTTGCAGGCTTTACTGGCGAAATGTGGGTGTAGGTACTATACTACACCTCTGCCTAACCCTTGATGTTGTGTTATATTTTTTAAAAGGTAAGTTTAGAGATAGATTTTTTAATACAATAATTTTCGGGAAAATTCAATTGAAATTCATGTCCGCTGCAATAAAAAAGAGAATCGTAGTTCAACTTATATTTTACGTGAATCCAGATACTATATTATTATTTGCGTACATTAAGCTGCTAAATCCTAAGCACTAGATCAGAATAACTTAACAATAGACTTTGTACGTGAATAAGAAATGGGGCACGAGACGTGAAGCTTACGATGTTAAGGCCCTACCCTACCACAAATTTTATCTCGCTCGCACCATACTACTCGTGGCCTGAGTGAGAGCAAGACGGAGTGGGGTGCTGGCGGCTCTCAAGCCTCGCATAGTTTAGGTAATTGCTTATTATGGTGAAACTAATGATAATTTAAAAAAAAACATAAGTAGAACTTGATTTATAGTTAGTTCAGTTTATTATGCAAAGTTTCATGATTTAATTTGAAGTATTTTTTGACTACCAGTGGTTTATAGTTCGGTTTAGAGGTAACTATGGATTTTTTTTTATAGAGAAAATTTTATGTAATCGTCTTTTCGCCAAACATAGGACCTAGCATCAATTCTCAACTTTAACATATATTTGTTTCAAAATTAATGCTCGGCATAACGGAGGATCATGTTAAGTAATTTGAGGAAGGATAGGCCCTTAACATAATGCAGATCGCAGTCACTATAACCACTAGACCCTGACGATATATCACAGGATACAAAGTACGAACATACCCCGTTACTGCTACTACATAAAGTTAAGTATTTTATTTTAAAAAAAACCACTATCCTTTGTATAGAAATGTTGACTGAAAGCTGTCTTCCATTCAATGGCCTACGAGAGCTGAAAATGCTACGAAATGCTACGCTTGCTGTGACCACGGCCGAAATGTCTTGAAAATGATATTATACAGTTTTCTACCTAAATGTAAACGTTAAATAAAATTGTGGTATTGTATTTTGTTGAATGCTTCGTAATTAAATGGTTGTTACCCACTTTGACTTACGACAAACTGCCTTAAAATAATGCCGTAAATAATGTTACTCGATTGCCTTGTTGGTCTAGTAGTTGCAAACGCTACTACTGACCATGAGGTCCTGGGTTCGATCCCCAGGTCGGGCAAAGTGTTATTGGGTTTTTCTATCTGGAATTTCTCAGTAGCAGTCCGGAGAATGGATTTGTGCCCGGTTGATGGCAATAGGCTCGCCCCCTTTTACATGGGACTTAAACATAACTGCCGAATGTGGGTCTACTGTAGGTACCTACACCTCTGCCCAACCCTTCGGGGAAACAAGGCGTGATGTTATGTTATGTGTTATAATAATGTTATTTTTGTCCTTTAAATTCCTCAAGGCAACGACCACCTTTGTGACACTATTATTCTGAGCGCACTGTGAAGCTGACTTTGTTCTCTTAGCCTATTTGGTCCTCCTTCCACCATTTAAATTTGTTATTGTGATACTTTCTACAAAAGAAAATGCAGGATCTAATATTGAAAAGGGTTTATGTGTAGTCAACCGCACATCAGTCGCAGCTATAAGAAATAGACAGCGCCTTTATGCCGTAGCAGTAAGGATGATTTTCGTATTGCTAGTGTTGCTCTGTGGTAACACTAGCCTGTGGTTACCCTGACTTTACTGTCAACTGCACATCTGTATGTGCAGTTGACTGTAAAGTCATGCAAATTAATTGCTAAGCAAATTGACAAACCAACTTAAATTATCTGTGTATTCCAATTACAACTGTATTTATTTGGCTTTTGTATAAAATGGCTATGATACGTAGGGTGCATATTGACGTAGGGTGTCAGTTTGCTTAACAATAAATTATCCTGACTGTGCATAGAAAAAAAGAATTTATTCAATGCTGTTCCCAGTCACGCCTGTGCCTACCTAAATAATTATTCTATACTTCTACATCAAAGACCTACTTATTTCTTTAACATTTTCTCGTTCAATGTCAGTTCATTTAAATAAATTGCGCGAAGTGTTTCTTGTGTATTTATTATCTTGTGCGACGTCCTCTAGACATTGTGCTTGTTTCGTAATTTCCAATTTATTTGAAAATAAAATGTAAACACTACATGTCATGTGACGTTTACGTAGGTCTTACATTTAGATAGATAGAAAATAATTACTTGTCATAGAAAAATACTTACTTAATTAAGAAATTATAATATATTTTTTTAACATTGTATTTTTGTAAACCTACTAACTGCTAATTGCTAGAAAAAAAATGTGAAGGGTAAAGATTCTGCGACGAGTATGCAATTATATTTATAATATTTTTTTTTAATCACAATTGTCGTTATTTCACAATATTATGAAATGGCTATATCACGGCAAATTATTATTGAGGTAGGGTGTCAATTTGCTCAACAGTTGATTTCTCCGACTTTACAAAATTACAGTAATGAGTACCTAAGTACCTAGGACCTAGTATTATTTAGGTACCTATTTATTAAGTTTGCCTAATAAGGTTATGTGTTGCTCGCAGAACAAATGGCCGATGGGGCAAAAAGGTTCTGGAATGGCGACCGCGTACCGGAAGACGTAGTGTTGGAAAGCCTCCCACAAGGTGGACCAATAACCTTGTGAAGACCGCATTGCACCGCTTGGGAAACCCAAAACCTGTTGAAGTGGCGTTGTTTGGGGGAGGCCTATGTCCAGCAGTGGACGTCTTTCGGCAGAAATTATGATGATGCTGAATAATTTAACTTAGCATTCACGTTTTAATACAAGGCAAAGTTTAAAAGTTTAGTAATTACTTGAACAGTTGAACACTGTTTCAAACGAACTTTATAAACTTTACAGTTTACGAATTGATCTAAATGAGTGTAAAGTTCTAATATCTCCCGAAACTTAGCTATTACGCTGCCCAGGGGACGAATAAACTCTCAGTTGTAAAATTCATTGTTCAAGGTAAAGTTTTAACAAATCAACACGTTGGGAATCGTCCAATGACTTCTCCCGCTCTGGGTGAAGCGGAAGGGCGTGTCAGACTTTTACTGAATAAAACCCACCTGTGTTCCTTCAGTTGCCTGTTGTCAAGGATTCTGAAGAGCCTGGTTTTTTTACAATCAAATAATTGAGTATTCATTATTCTTTACTTTTTTTTAATCTATTCTAAAAAGCTAGAGCTTTCAATTCGTTAATTTTGTTTGTTTTACTGGATGTCTCATTTTTCAGTGTATTGACTGGTAAACAGTTAGGTAGGTAGATATTGATTAACCATATCGATAGTGTGGCGTCATTATTATATTTTACTAGCTGCGCCCCGCGGTTTCACACGCGTAATTCTCGATTCCGTGGGAATATTGGGATAAAAAGTATCCTATGTTCTATTCTATGTCATACAAAATTTCTTCTCAATCCGTTCAGCCGTTTTAGCGTGAAAGCGTAACAAACAAATGAACAAACAAACTCACTTTCGCATTTATAATAGGGAATATGCATGTGATTCAAATATGGGTCAAATTTTTTTTTTTATAAACTTTGTTACTTCAGAATTATGCCTCCATCAATATTTTTGAATAAAATTTCTTTTTGAGCGAGAAATTAATTTTTTTAAAGTCCAAAAAAACTGTGGGTAGTTCAAATACTTGAAAAGGCTAAGAGCGGATGTGACGTAACAATCCGATATAACAATCAAAATGTCAATGTCAAGTCAATCAACAAGTGTCAAGTCAATGTCAAACGCTCATAGAAAAAGGAGTGTTTGACGTTGACTTGACAGTTGCTTGTCTGTTTTTACGGACTGTGACGTCACTACACCAAGCGCGCCAAATGGAGGGCGTTTAAATAGCCCGGATCGGTTGGACATTTTTAAACATTTTTTTAACTACTTTAAATTGCTTTTGTGCCGTCGAATTTTTTTTAACTATTATTTGACGATGTAAACTATCGATTAAAAATATAAAAAAATACATGCATATTCCCTATTTAGTTAGGATTAGGATTATTTGTGAGTCTGATCACTTACCTTTTAGCATTAGATAGGGGTACCTACTCGACTAACTGTCACTAAGTAGTAAGTAGGAATATAAATTATTATGTATTTTACTGCGTGTACATAAATAATAAAATAAATAAATAAATGCGAAAGTGAGTTTGTTTGTCTGTTATGCTTTCGCTATAACGGCTGAACGGAAAAGGACTTGGAAAGGGACATAGGATACTTTTATCCAGATATTTCCACGGGATCGTGACTTATGCAGGTGAAACCGCGGGGAGTAGTTTTTTTTTTTTTTATTCTTTATTTTTTTATAGAGAGTTTGATCAGTATGATCATGATCGGGGAGTAGTTAATAATTGATATTGTCGGAAATTATTTCAGGCCTTAATTTCCTATTTGTTAATAGGCACCTTGTTCCGTGATATCCATTATTATTATACCGGTTATAATTAATTGCGTGACTGACATTTGGCAGATTCATTATATCGGCTTGTAGCTGATATTTCCCGAAAGGTTCAAATTGACGAAGCAATTTACGAATAGATAATGTTGTTTGTTTTTGTCATAGAAAATCAAATCTGTCTTACTATAGTTAACACAAAAGCTATGGTTTAATTGGCGTGTAATATAGAATAGATACAGTATCTATTGATTCAGGTATGTATCTAAAGAAGGTAAAGTCACAGAGAATTAAAGTACTATGTAAACTCGGCAATAATATCTGATTTCATTATTCAATATTCATCCATTTATCAGTTTTCAACGTGACGGCAAATGTATATGATCATTTGTTGAAGGCATGTACGTGGAAGCACAAGTAGGTATGAGATATCGAAGGAACACCAAAACTATCCCACGAGACAAGTGACGCTAAAATATAGGATGCTGTACCGGCTTTAAAAGATGTGTCACCTCATATAGAATGCAATAATATCAGATATGTCTTACTTTATAAATATCTACCTACTCAGACCCCTAACAAGCGGGCCCCTTACGGGCGGCGAGCAATGGGTAGCTTGCCGTCCGATAAGGACCAGGCCCGGGTCGACGACGCGTTGCGTTCCACGCGCTACAAAGGTCAGCACAATTGGAGGGGTCCGCTAGGACCGATGCCTGGCAGGGTTGCGGCAAAGTTCGAAAGGGATATCGGGACCCTTGGCAACAGGCAACTAAAGAAACACGGGTGGGTTTTAGTCAGTAAAAGTATGACACCGCCCTCCCGCTCCGCCCAGAGCGGGAAAAGTCATTTGATGATTTCCCACCCTCAAAAAACAAAAAAAGACCCCTTACACGGGTAATTTCAAGACACAAATAGCCATTACAAGTCTAAAAACGTTGTTAAATTACTAATATATATTTTTTTATGTGTAACATCTTTCCTCTCGCTTTCGTGCAATCTATGGGAGTGATTTCGAGAAAAGGGACGGAAGTGTGTAACAGGACGCCGGGGAAGCGCGCGCTTTTTGATTTGACCAATGACCGCGCACGGTGCTAGAGTTGGCCATCAGATGGTACCAACCCACATCATCATCCGATCATTTTCCGAGAGGTTGGTACTCACAGCCAAGATGTATGATGATGTGTGATGTCATGTTACATATCATAAGCGAATACTGCAAGCCTCGCTCGTTTTTTTTTAATAATAAGTATAATGTAGGTAGGTATGCTAAAATGTAAATTTATCAGAAGAAATGTTGTCCCTATCTTCAGTATCGTCATAATATCTTCATTCAGTAATTTAAGGCGGAGCATTACCGACCCGTTTAATTCGATATTTGAACTCGATACCTTATTGGCGTGCGTGACATTGCATGGTACCATTTGGTGTCATGTCGAAAATGAACGTCTCATATGTTTGCTATTTTAGGCCTCCTATCCAAACTTACTTACGAGCTATCCAAACAAGAATTACGATAGGACCGTTTACATATAAACCACCCTAGGGAATTTTTTATAAATCATTCTTAGCGAATGCCTACAACGTACTAATTGGTCGTAAAAATCCATTTGTTTAACCTATAAAGTTTCAGAGATTGTGGTGATTGATAGTAAGTATTATATTAGATAATCTATCTACAATTCAACTAAAGTAGCCGAACAATAAATAAAAATATCAGTTATCACTCGTATATTACTGGGCTCATATAACATTCTTCGCGTTGTCCTCGATATACAAATAGCTGCTGCTATTATTCAAACATACTGACGACGTTTGTTCCGCATCAGACTCACAGAATCACTACAAGTCTACAATTAAAAACAGAATGCTTATACAACATGTCAAAACATACTTTACAAATTATTATTCGGAATGCAGTAACGTTGAGGTGTGTCCAAACATAAAAATGTTTGTGAGCGGCAAGTAGACAGAAGCGTTCGCGCGCGGCAGTCGTTCAATCACAGCGCGACAGGCCGCGCGCGGCAACCGCGCCTGAGTGCCGCTTTGTTTGGACACACCTTTAGGCGGCTCTCTCATCATACATACAGGTAGAGGTGTACCTATAGTATAGTACACCCATATTTCGCCAGTTATGTTTAAGTCCCACGTAATAGGGGGCGAGCCTATTGCTTTCAACCGGGCACAAATCTAGACTCCGAGCTGCCACTGAGAGATTCTTGAAGGAAAAACCTAATAACACTTTGCCCGCCCTGGCAGTCGAACCCAGGACCTCATGCTCAGCAGTAGCGCTTGCGACCACTAGACCAACGAGGCAATTCTGCTCTCTCATTATGTAAAGAAGAAGAAAAGTGACCGAGTGCTAAACGGAAGGGCTCAGTGTAATGTAAGGGGCCCAGAATTTGGATACATTCAGAAAAACAATGCTGGTCGCGACATATCAGGACGTGGCCTAAATGTCTGGTCGGAGCACCTAAATAGTATCTAGGTAAATAAAGCTTAACTATTCAATGTCGCGAACAGTTTACAATGCATGAATGCCCGTTCGTCTGTCATCTGGTCTCAATCTGGGACATTGCCAACGGCTGGCGTTCGTCCCCGTGTCGTAGTACTGAAGCCAATCGTATTAGCGATGTCACATGGCTACGCAGTCATTTTACCATTAAATTCGCTACTGGAAGGAGTTAGCACAATAAGTCTGTCTGAACAGTGATTTATTACAACCTGAAATGAATAATTAAATGTTTAACAACAAGATTTGTTGTGTACAACAAATTGTTGACGACTTGTTTTTGAACGACTTAGGACTACAATGTTTTTTATTTGTAGGATATTGAGCTTATACATACTGGACAAAAACATTATTTACAACATTGAAGTTCTCCTATGTTATGTAATGGACGAGCAGCACCAGTGTAGGGAATACTGGTGTTGCTCGTACTTACTCTTGGACATATACGGATATTCCACTCGGTAAAAAGAAAATAACATTCTAGAATTACTAGCTGTTCTGTAGCTTATATAGCTGAAACAAAAAATAATTTCTTTTGGCCTTAATAATTAAGTGTCAAGAGTTTTTGTGAAATGTGAAAAAGTTTTCACAAAACAAAATTGCTCTTCCAGTGATTTCATTTATCGTGATGGCGACTGTCAAGATCAAGAGCGTTCCGTAGACAAGGTTAATTATGACGGGCGTGTGGTACCGGCACTCCGCGGCCGCGTCTGTAAAGGTACGCGTACACAGGCAACTTAAATTGCTCAATTCTGAGCAATATTGGTCAACAATGACGTCACAACAGCAATTTAGTGAAGTGCTATCATGTAGAAATGTTTGCTAGGGATACTGCCCCACCATACTGCTCACGCACAAAGGGATAGGTACCTCCAGCAACTGTTGCCGAGCAATAATTGCCAAAAAATGACTGTATAAGCACACCTTAAGAAATGACGTGTGCGCTCCGCATCGCTTACTAGTGATTTATTTACTAGACACAGAAACAGCTGAAATTATCGAACGCGATTGTACATCTTTTGAGTGTTAATGATGTCATAGATTCCGTTGAATACAGATGTTATGTGTTTCGTTTAAAATATCTGGGAAAAGAGAAAGAATAATTTTTCACTGTGAAAATCTTTTGTTTACTGAAATAAAGAAGGCTTTTATTATTTTTGATAAATGCATTTTGGCTTTAAATGTTTCAATGATAAAAATATTATGTAAGTATGGTACCTAAACATAACTGGCGAAATGTGGGTGTATTAAAGGTACACCTCTGCCTAACCCTTCGGGAATTATAGGCGTGATGTTGTGGGTGTGTGTGTTCTTTATTTACAGAAATTCCCTCAACACGTGTCTGAAAAAACCTTGGAGACATTATCATCATCTGCCTAGCCTTTTTCCCAACTATGTTGGGGTCGGCTTCCAGTCTAACCGGATGCAGCTGAATACCAGTATTTTACATGGAGCGACTGCCTATCTGACCTCCACAACCCAGTAACTGGGTAATACGATACCCCTTGGTTAGACTGGTTGTCAAACTTTCGTGCTTCTGACGACTCGTAACGACTGTCAAAGATCCACAAATGACAGCCGGGACCAACGGCTTAACGTGCTTTCCGAGGCACGGAGGAGTCTCGATATGTGAAAATGGTCACCCATCCACGGACCAACCCCGGCAAGCGTAGCTTAACCTGATGGATCGACCCGAGCGGCTGTTATTACTTAGCCACGAGCACCTTGGAGACATTATAAGCAATTTAAATCTTGAGTAATGTAATGTGTCTATTTCAAGAATTTCCTATGATTCATTTGAATTAAAACGAGCAAAAAATCAAAGTCAATGTGTATCCGGTACTAATCTATTACGGAGCTGTAATCGACATTTTTTTTCCAAGGATATACAAATGTGACTTCAAAGGCGAACCTTTCGCTAATGTTCTACATAAAATATACGCACGGCTGATGCTCCAAACAGCTGTCGAGACGTACCTAATTATCAGGGCCACGAGTTTAACCTTAATCACAGAATAGTACAGAAGGTGCACTCCGCACTTTAGGTATGAAACCATGTACTACGCGGCGGGCTCGTCTTGACGGGCCAATTCAGTGAGCGTAACATAGTCAGAAGATATAAGAGTTATGCGATAGAAAGAGAGGCAACTTCTAAATGAATATAACTGTAGGTAATTAGCACTGTGTGACCGGAATTGCACTTTATTGTAGTTAATTGATTCAGGCGTGACTTTATTGTGTCGTATATGATGAATGATTTTGCGGAGTGAACCATCTGTAGGTATTAATCTGTGCCTTAATCACGGAGAAAGGCGAATAAAAAAATGTACGTAACGGTAAGTAATTTGCCTTGTATGAAGCTACACGGAATTTTCGAATAACTTCAAAATGTATTTTTTTAAGAATAAAATGTTAATTTTACTCACAGTTAGGTACATTCAATTTCTCATGCGGGCGCGAGATAATCCACGTCATAATTTTGTTCACAAAATACAATTGCTCAGTTCCTTTTGACACAGAAAAAACCAAACGGAGGCAGTCCTAAAAATTAAATTAGTGGCAAACGAAAATTGCAATTTTCATGAAAGATAACTCGATTACAGCTTAAGAAAAACTCTTGTAGAAAGAAAACCCCAAATGAGACTGACGACTTTTCCGAGGAGACATTGTTGATATCTAATGTGAAAGGCATTTTAAACTATAAAAAACACAGCAATACACACACATAACTGTTCAAAAACTCACACTTTCTTCTCAGGGGGGTAGGCAGAAATTATAGAACGCCACCTGCTACGATCCCATTAAATATTCCTTTTGCTTCGTTTAAATTCATACATCTGAGGCCCTAGACAAAGTGACATTCTATCAGCGATAACGATGATGGAAAAGGCAAAAATGAATAGGACTGACATAAGCTATCGAAAAGCTTATGTCAATCCTGTTGAAAGTCGTTGTAGAAATACGAAACGCTTTCGAAGCGATTGTCACTTGTCTAGGGCCTCTGGTCTTACACACGCACGTCGGTTGCGAGTACTACGCACCTGACGTTTCTGAAGAAAATCACCAATAAGGTCACTATACAACATTATTTTTTGTTTAGGCTAAACCCGAAAAGGGGTCATTGTACTCATCATTTTGAACAACTTTTTCTATGGGACCAAATTTGAAACCGCAAAAAAAAAATCAGCTGCTCCCTACATTTTGTCGATTTAAGTGAACACAAATGTATGGAACAGCTGATTTTTTTTTCGCGGTTCAAAATTATGAGTACAATGACCCCTTTTCGGGTTTAGCATAAACAAAAATATAATGTTGTATAACTCAATATTAACATCAGGCCTTGTTTCCCCGACGGGTTGGGCAGAGGTGTACCTATAGTATCCCACATCATTCCGCCGGTCGACTCAATAATATTTTAAACTAGCTGTTGCCCGCGAATTTGTCTGCGATTCAGGATGAGAAGTATATGTCCTTCTCGAGGTCAAGATCTACCCCTGTGCCAAATTTCATCCAAATCCGTTCAGCTGTTTTAGCGTGAAACCGTAACAAACAAATAAACTTACTTTCACATTTATAGTAGCCATACTAATATTATTAATTCGAAAGTAACTCTGTCTGTCTGTTTCTTACCTTTTCACGCCTAAACCACCGAACGGATTTCGACAAAATTTGGCATGGAGATAGATGGAACCGTGGGGACGGACATAGGCTACTTTTTATTGACATACCGCGCGGGCGAAGCAGCGGGTGGAAGCTAGTTATTAAGTATTTTAAATTAAATGCTTTAACACTAATAAAGGGCTCAAAAACTACCAACTCGCTTTGTTAATGGTTTCGTAACTCTCGTTAATTAGTAACTTTCTAACCACGATATACAATATGTGCCGACACAATTGGGAATTGTTGCCTTATATCACATAGCTGGTTACAATGTGGCGTTTTTCCACGTGGCGTGTTCCTAGGAAAGGTACTAGATATATTGCCGTAATTCTTTCTTGTCTGTAGTTAAGCTGGTACTCTAAGGATTCTGCTACATGTTTGATGTCTGTTTATTGAATTAAATTGTTCAGTTTTAGATGCTGCTTTCAATATATTTTATGAAACAAACAGAGGAAAAGAACCTACCTTCGGAACCTACTACTCTTTGCAACTTCATCTTTCTAACTGATCGACTCCTTGACAAATCAAAAGTAACAAAGTACTTAATTGGTTTCATCATCATTTCAGACGAATGACGTTCACTGCTGGACATAGACAAATTGGTTTAATTTGAATAAATTCTTTGAGTTTGAGAAGATTTGAGATTCGCACGTTTAGGGTCTAGTACATTATAGTCTGCTATCGTCTCAATTTTGATCTATGCGTGATTCTAATTGTCATAATAATAGAAACAGAAAACCAATTGGATTTGGTTTAGAGCCCGCACTGCGACTATATTCGAATTTAGGCTTTGACCTCATCCATAATGCAGAACGCAAGTCGGCGACCCCATGCGTCTGAACACGGAATGGAACAATGAGGTTCATATTCAAACATTATTCGACGGTTTTTGATACGCATTGTATTTTAATATTTGCACATCGATATTTTTTGGATTGAGTGTCCATGGCCTCTATCTAACATTGTAGGTACCTATCAAGTAGGAATATTAGTTAAAGAATAAATTATTCCTTTCACTACGAAACCTTTTCTATACCAACAAAACTGGGTACAAAAGAACACACAACGTCTCATTGCATATTCTTTACGTAGTTGCGCGTTGCATACTAAAGTTAAGCATTTATCGTGGTAGTTTCCCGCGCGAAATTCAACTAAGGGGGGCAGGTCACGGGTTGGTAAAGTTCAAAGGTGCTCCGAGACAATGTACTAAACTTGTGCAGGGTTAAATATTAACAGAGGGCGGGTTATTGGAGCCAGGATGCGTTGGAATGGGAACTTTGGAAAATAAAAGATGAATTAATGAGAGTTAAATGCTTCATATTAGGAAAGGAAATACCTAACTTTTATTTTTATATTCACACGTTTCTGTGCCAATAAAATATATTTTCTTTCTTCTTTTATGCGCTTAAAGTACCTGGTTTTACGGTCTTTTCGTAGTTTATAATTCAATGGAAATGGGAAGCCACTAAGCTAAGAATAACGCTCACGGTTCTTAAATAATCGCAGCCGATTGCCTATCCAGCGAATTCCGCAACATCCGATTGTAATAAATGGCATGCAAATATGAGCTATTAATAGTGAACATGAACATAAATGTCAATTTCCTTTATAAAATTGTAAAATGCGGTTCAATGCGTGTCGATGTGGTCGCCACGAAGGAAAATGTGAAATGTGTTCAATTGCAGCAATGCATACGTTCTAACAGGTATTTACAAACGCATTGCTTGCACTGACTGGACAGGTCCACTCAAATCCGTCTGGTTTTCTTCAAAAGACCATTTCTGACAGTATTCTACATAGCCCTCACATGATCTGACCAAATTACGTCTGGACTTTAAAAGATACTTTGACCATTGAGCTTGTTTCGCCATCTCTTCTCAGGGAGTCATAGGAAATGTTAAGTCCATCTAGCAAATTTTTATTTTTTTTAAACACGTTTAAAAGTGATTCCGATATATATAATATAAGCAGCCCCGGATCTAGGGGGGGGCAAGCCGGGGCCTATGCCCCGGGCGGCAAGTTCAGGGGGCGGCAAAATCCACACTTTACAGACGAATGGACAACTATCATCATTTACTTAACTTTGACCACAGAATAAATAGTAGTACAAATACAGAAATTTCACTCTTGTTTTACTGTGGCCATCGCAACTCGACCGATACCTAGGGGCTTAGGTACTCTACGCTTCCTACTACATCCGCAAGCTTTGAGCGAAGTTTTAGCAAACTAAAACTAATTATAAATTATTTGCGATCTTCTATGAGGCAGGAATGCTTATCGAGTCTTTGCAATAGCGATAGAAAATCGAATTGAACAAGAGCTAAATTATGACAAAGCCATAGATTTATTTGCAGAACAAAAAGCTTGAAGAGTAAAATTGTAATTTCAATTCAATTCACAAATGCAATATTTGATTTTTATTTTAAATCCTATCCTGTGTTGTTTATAAAATATATATCCTACAGTGTAGGATATACAAGGTACACATTCATGTCTATAGAGGGTCTAAGGGTAAACACCGTTGTCACTCAAACCACCATGGGGAGTTGACTTAAATATAAAAATAAATGCTCGGTCATTTACTCGGTTCTTTAACTCCCCAAACAAAAAAAAAAGTTATTTTCATTAAAAGATTTTAAAAAGTTTCCATCCGACACTGTGCTCGCTAGCGAAATAGTCGAATGACTGAGGGAGGGGTCGCGCTCGCAGCCGGTCAGGTCACGTCCCACGCCCCCCACCCGTGTTGAGACGCAAGTTCGTTGCCTTAGAGCATAGGGTGAAAGGGTAATAGTATAAAATAGTCTTGTGGTAAAATGTAATTAAAATAAAAAAGTTGTAATTTTCCATTGATTTTACGTTCTATAAATGACACCAACCACAGGTTTCAAGGATAACGGTGTATCCTTTTCTTTTCTTTTTTTGTCGCTCAGAAATGCATTACGCATCCCCGCTCGTGGGGGACGAGTCTGGGGTATGTGGGACTCCTGTCGCTAACCGTGTAACCTAACCTAACCTAACACCCTGTCATCTGTAAATAAATAGGCTTAAATAAATTATAAAGATAGGTAAAAATAAATATAAGTGGGCGGGGGCGGCATATAATCAGATTTTGCCCCGCCTAAAAAAAATTGAAGATCCGGGGTATATAAGAATAATCAATTCCAATTAATTTCATTCCATTACATTGAAGTAACATGGAATGGTACGTAAGAAGTCAAGTTTTAATCATTGACCAATAGCACTTGTGCATTTCTGCGAAAGTGAACGAAAGTCTGAACATTTCATTCACATTAAATTTATTTTGTATGTATTTAAATGGGGTAAAGTGTGTTTCACATACATTAACCATATATTATAGTCAGTGCTGTAAATAATGCACGAAATGAATATAAAATACATATATAAACACCAGAATTCTCGACGGTCGCGACATGCTTCAATGAGCTGTATCATGAAAGTGAAGAAAGCACTGAACTATGTAAGGACTGTACACTTCGAAGCCCAGCGCTTACACATGTAAAGTTACGAGTTCGAATTACAAACACTGACTACCTCGTTGGTCTAGTGGACGCAAGCGCTACTGCTGAGCATGAGGTCCTGGGTTCGATTCCCAGGTAGGACAAAGTGTTATTGGGTTTTTCCATTAAGAATTTCTCAGTAGCAGCCCGGTGTCTGGATTTCTCCCTGGTTGATGGCAAAGATTCGCCCCTTATAACATAGGCGTTAAACATAACTGGCGAAATGTGGGTGTACTATATATAGGTAGGTAAAATAAAAAATCAAAATCAAAATATTTTATTTCACATAAACCTACATGGGCACTTATGAAACGGTTCCAATTGGTCGTTTCCTATGGAGAAGAGCCGGCAAGAAAGTCCATGGTTACTCTTTTAAAAATAATTGACTTTTACAATACTTTCAAATTACAGTGCTGGTAGGCATGGGAGGACAATGTAGGCCTTTCAACAAGTAAGTACCAGGTACTTAAAAAAATAAAAGATGTTCAATAAATCTACAGTCCAATAAGCCTACAACGTTCTCACATTCACAAAATAGAAAAGAATCTATCTAAAAGACTAATAATAATAAAATTAAAATATTTATAAATGTAAACAGTATGTATTTAAAATGAAATAAAGAAAAATAAAATTAAAATAAAAAACTATTTAAATCAAATGACGTGATTGCTATTACAACTGTAACAAATTGAATTATTATAATCATGTCCACAAAAGAGTTGAAATTAATTGGAGGTATAATAATGTCAAATACAATGATTATTATGTCAGGGATGAATGTAAAGAAAATAAACATGGTAATTTGGGAGCAGTTAATAGACTCTTACATAAATATGCCGTTAATGAGGTACCAGGGAAGCCACATGTGCAGAAGGAATTATCGTCAAACTTCCTTGTCTACAACGTAGTCTTTAATTAATCTTATAATATGCTTTTTTGATAAGGACAGGTTTGATGTACCTACTCTGTCTTACCCTTCGGGGAAAACAGTCGTGATATTATGGAACACGTGTAAAATTATTTCAGAGAGCAAATATTACAAGGCAGCATTCCAATTTCGTAAAGGACAATATTTAAATCGTTTAAGCACAAGGGAGTCTTATGAAACCAATTAGAAGCGGTAGGTATTCTATTGTAATTAGGTTTGCTCGGATTTGTGGATGTTAATACTCGTAGGATGCCCGACATTCAAATGTTTATTATTTTTGGACGATTTCGTCGGCTAACGGCAGGTTAAAGAAGTGTGATTCGTACAGATATTATTATGAAATACAATACCAGCCTCTTACTGTCCCACTGGAGAGCAAAGGTTACTTCTCGGACAGAGAAGGCTCTTCTCGGACTAAGAATGAAAAAAAAAAGAAAGAAAAATTGTTTATTTTGCACAAACAAAGCGCACATTACAACAATAAAAATACAATAAGTACACAATCAAATTAGCCAAAAGCCTCGCATTCAACCAATAAAAGTTTGACACTTAGTCTGCTACTAGCTCCAAGTTTTTGACTAACTGACCGACTCTTTGACAATTCAAAAGTGCCTGTAAATGGTTTAATTGAAATAAATGCTTTGTGAACATGTTTACATATCGAGACTCCTCCGTGCCTCGAAAAGCACGTTAAGGCGTTGGTCCCGGCTGTCATTCGTGGATCTTTGACAGTCGTTACGGGTCGTTAGAAACCCGAAAGTCTGACAACCAGTCTTACCAAGGGGTATCGTATTACCCAGTTACTGGGTTGTGGAGGTCAGATAGGCAGTAGATCCATGTAAAATACTGGTATTCAGCTGCATTCGGTTAGACTAGAAGCCGACCCCAACATAGTTGGAAAAGTCTGGGTATCCCCTTGATGTTTTCTATCACCGATGTTGTTAATATCCAAGATAAACTCAGAAAGTATATAAAAAAGGCACATTAGTTCTTGCCCGGATTTGAATCCAAAACATCGCGCGTGAGAGGCGAGGCCTTAACCACTGGGCCATCACGACATTCGAGCTACCTATTATTAATTGCTACATCGGCATAATAGGAGAAAAAAAGTTGGTTTGTTTGACGTGCAGAATTGAAATGACGCGTACCTGCAGTTTCTGTAAACCCTTGATTTGGTTTTGACAGCCTAGTTATTAAAAAATGGTCCGAGTTCAAATACCGCCATGTTGAAAAACTGACGTTGACAGCACCGCAATTCATGTGATTTGTAGTCAAAATGTTTGGAACTATGACGTATGTTAGTAAGTTGCAGTTGAAATATGTTGTTTCTATTTCATTTATGTAATAAAACTTGTGCGTTTATAATTAAATGCATTTTACCAGAAAACTTCAGTGTTATTGTCATTTTTGCTATTTTCCCTGTGCAATTAAATATCTCAGTTAATATTGTTATTTGCAGGAATCTCAGTTCATTGCGAGTAGGTATTATAATATATTGATTATTATTAATTCCAAATTTATTTAAACTTTTAATAATATGTTCTCTGGACTGGAAGAGATAGTCGTCAGTTAAGTTTTTAATTTATGTCCTAAACCTGAATGGGATTACCGTAGAACTATGAACAACTGATCAACTTTTACCAATGGGAACAATATTAAAATCGCGCCGTTGTTCAGGGAGTTTCCTACATTTTGTCTAGGTACGCGAACATTAAATGTATGGAGCAGCTGTTTTTTTTTAATTTCATCTTGGTCTCATATTGAAAGTTCTTCATAATAATTTGTACAATGCCTCTAATGGTTTCCTGGTGCCAATCTCAAGGCTTCAATTTTGAAACCAAATCTAATCTAACTTTAATCTATACTATGCACTATCACTATGCACTTTCAAAAAGTTCAGTACAGATTATTTTCCCAAATCAACTTGGCCCCTGAAAATCTTGAAGAATTTTAGGAGTGTTCTGTTTGTCATAATCCGTAAGTAAATATGTACAGGGTGCGCTAGAGGCTTGGGAGATTAATGTGTTGTGGTGGAGTGACGAAGCTTACAGGATTTAGTTTGGCCCGCCAGCGTTATAACATTGTACAAAGTGCATACAATATAGGTACATCGTGGGTTGCCGTTGTGTCTATGAATATTTTAAGGTATGACATGAAATTACAAACTATATACCCATTTCATGGTACCAGAGAGCTCCTGTACCGAGTTTAACAAGCTGTAAAAAAGTCATGTGAAATGCGTTGAAACGAATATAAAAGCCTGTTTTTCAATGGAATATATATGTCCATAAACATTGAAAGCGAACAATCCATCATTCATTCTCTTTCCAGGCAAGGGTTTCTATTTTATATTATTCAGTAGGTGGCAATTTTTGCATGAACAGGATTTTTTACAAAATATATTTCCAGTTTTGTTTACTTTTTCATGTGAGAAATACTTTACATTTATTATACTACATTAACTAAAAGACAATTACATATATAACAAATTAAAAAGAAAAAATAAAGTTCACATCGCTGCTGAAAAGTAGCCTGGCCGCTCCCCTGATATCACCTTCACTCAATTTGGATTCCACATGCGAACATAGGCCTCTTCGTGAGAGGTTACTGAAATCGGGTAATTTTGGATCTAAAATAAGAGTCGAATTGTTGCAGTTGTCTTTAATTTGGTTTGTCAATGTTTTTTTAGTTGCCAAATTTTTTTGGACATGCAGAATCCTGTATGGCGCTGTAGGAATTCTCCTGGGTCGCAAGGCGGAGACATCGCGTCACACTTAGAGCAACAGACCGCCTCGCGCCCCGGGGAACTCTCTTTAGAACAGGAGTAGATTTTTTTTAATTTTGAAAGGGTTTTCCAAAGTCTTTGATCCGAAAGTGTTGAAGTTGTGGCTAGGGGGCACAGGGGTACACTATGAGGTTTGTGAACCTTGCCATAGTGTATGCGCAGCCCCCGTTCGCCTTTAAAGAAGCGTGGCTGGGAGCAGTGGGGACATCTCACCTGGACTTCGAGCGATGTAGCAGGTTGACTGGCACTAATTCCGGCGACGCTACTGTTAGCGTTCAACATAGGTAAAAAAACACTAATCTTAAATTATCTTATAAAACTAAATCGAATCAAATAAAATGAAAGTCAATAGAAATATGTCATTTTGTTGACACTTGTAAATACTTAAGTTGGTTTGATTTAATGTTTGTAGGTCGTCGTAACAGTTGATTCTGATTTTGGTGCAGCACCACAATATAGTCCTCGTTACCGTATCCGGCGACAGCAATCCAGACTAATTTTCTTCCCTTTCGTGAGTTCTCGGACTAACAAAACCTTTATTCTCGAAAACCCGGTCACACTATGTACAGAAGATCTGTTCAGTAGTGATCAGCTTTGGCCTTTTGTGTATTGAACCACAAATACAGCTACCGAGTAGGTAAACTACAATATATTTTAGAACAGCAGCACTCACGGTACTTATTATTCCTAAAATAAGGCTTTTCAACCGCGAAGCCGCAAGTGATATAAAATTCAATCATGAAAAGAGGTTAAACGAAGGTTTTTGTTGTACACCGCAATCTTTAAATCCATTAAATTCATTACTTCGATGGTAAAAGTATAAAAAGGTTCTAATACATTTTGTATCGGCTCCGCTGAGTTAGGGGTAAAAAAACGATACTCCCTCATACATAAAATATTTAAGAAATGAGAAAACGTGTTGGGTCTAACAAGGTGACAAAAAGCGATGAAAATAGCCCAATGGCTGATGAGAAACGACTCTTGATTACAAATGTATCATTGTTATGCGGTGGTTATTAGCAGAATTATGACAAATGATCCTGAATTGTTCGTGCAGTTGTTGATTGATGATTTATCGCTTCAGCGTTTCATAATTCAACAAGGAAAGTAATGATAGCGCTTTTCCTACGAGTGCGGCAATCGATGTGATTAAGGTTGCTATAATCAAAAATATAGTTAGGAGTATTTAGTATGAGCCTTTTTACTTAATTCTGGTGATAAGCACATTACTTTGATATCATTAAAAAATATAAAGGTCAATCTTCATTTATTTTTTACCTGGACCTACCTATATTAGGTTCATGAAAATGAGTAATAGGTATGACCTTTTGTTTTTCATCATCACTACTAAGTCTTACTCTAAGTTGTAAAGTAATTAACTAATTAGTGTGATATTAAATTACGACCGTAGGTATTTAATTAATTAATTCGTTGAGCATTTCCGACGTTTGGCTCCCAGGCTGGACCGGGCTGGAGCTGCCTTGGGGCGTCTCCTGCCCAATCTGGGGGGTCCAAACGCCTCCTGCCGGAGGCTCTACGCGGGGGTCGTGCGGTCCATGGCCCTTTACGGGGCACCGGTGTGGGCGCGTTCCCTTAGGCTGCGGCCAGCCCGCCGGTTGAACGCGTCCCAAAGGGTCATGGCCATTCGGCTGGCCCGGGGATACCGCACGGTCTCCCGCGAGGCGGCGAGCCTCCTGGCCGGATTACCGCCATGGGATCTGGAGGCGAAGGTCCTCGCGCACATATGGGAGTGGCGCGAGGAGATGAAGCGCCGGGGCGTAACTCCGCTGCCGCGAGAAATCGCGGCTCAGCGGACAGAGCTCCGGCAGGATCTCATGGCGGCATGGAGAGTGCGATTGTCGCAACCCAGTGCTGGGCACGCCACAATTGCGGCGATAAGTCCCCTCTTTGAGGAGTGGCTAGAGAGGCGCCACGGCGTCCTCACCTTCCGCCTGACGCAGGTCCTCACCGGACACGGTTGCTTCGGGAGGTTCCTGTTTCGTATAAGGCGGGAGGAAACGCCCGGGTGTCACCACTGTGTGGATCGCCCGGAGGACACGGTGGAGCATACGGTGGAGCTCTGCCCCGCTTGGGCGGAGCCCCGCCGTGTCCTCTTGGAGGCGATTGGCGGCGGTGACCTCTCGCGTCCGGCTCTGGTCCAGGCCATGGTACGGAGCGAGAGGGCATGGGCAGCAGTCACCTCCTTCTGCGAAGCAGTAATGCTCGCGAAGGAGGAGGCGGAACGCGTGAGGGAGAGGCAAAATTTGCGCCCTCACGCCCCTAACCGCCGCCGCCGCTGGAGACGCCCGGGGCGTCGGGAATCCCAGGCGGATTCCCGGCCACCATAGGCGCGGGCTTGCGGACGGCGAGCAATGGGTAGCTTGCCGTCCGATCAGGACCAGGCCCGGGTCGATGGCGCGTCGTGTTCCACGCGCGCCTCAAAGAGATGTCAGCACAATTGGCGGGGTCCGCTAGGACCGATGCCTGCCAGGGTTGCGGGTTAGTCCGAAAGGGATACCGGGACCTTGGCAACAGGCAACTGAAGGAACACGGGTGGGTTTTAGTCAGTAAAAGTCTGACACGCCCTTCCGCTCCACCCAGAGCGGGAGAAGTCATTGGATGATTTCCCACCCTCAAAAAAAAAAAAAAAAAGGTATTTAATTAGGACTATTTTCCAGGAGAGACCCTTAAAATCTGCCTGACAACTAAAGTTTCAATATTAGGCTTCTAAAGATTCGAAAATCAAATCTTCAGGACAGGAAGATTATATTTACAGAAATTCAATTAGGTACTCGCTGCCTGGTGCGAAGATTGACACCAATTTATAAACGCAATTATAATCAGTAAGAGCCTATTGAGTCTTTGAGTCCAATTTCTGAAAACAGTCGGTAAACAGGAGTTTGCCTTCGTCAGGAAAGTCGACGTTGATCATTGATTGGTTATGTGACCACAATATTAATCGAAAACAGTCTTCTTTGATGTTTTATGTGTCAATTATTAACCCACATTTATATAGGGATTTTGGGGTATTGGCCTACTTTGAATTACGGTTTTCTTTGTTGTTTAAATAGTTTTAAATAACCCTAACCTGAAAGCTAAAGTAATACATAAGTTATGAACACCGAGCAAATACTGGCTTTGAATAGAATTCAGGTAGAATCCAAACAATCAAAATGCCTAACTTAAAGTTGCAATTACTTATTCAGCTCGGTTCAAGACTTGTGTAGTCTGACTTCTATTGTTTCGGTATTGAATAAAAGAGCGAATCACTGTAGCAGCGTTCGAAAATCTGCCAACAAAAGGAAGTGAATTACGTAGAAATAGGAACTACACGACGTACAACATTTTGCATTTTTCATATAATTTTCTTTTGTCTGTGTGTGAGTTCCCTTATTCTGATTGCTAGAGCCACCTAGCTTTGAATAAAATATGGGCTAGCTTTTGGGACAATGCTTGCTGTATTTGAATATTTCAGCCCTTGTCGTTATTCCAGCATGTGTTTAGTAGTTTTGGGACTGTTGCGTATTCGCGATCATTGGTGTTTTGTTTATAGCGTAGCATTGGAAATATTAAACAATGACTGGAACTATGATTCTTTACTTTTTTTTTTAACCCGTTTCGCAATAAAGTCATCGCTAGTTCTTTGTTTTTTTTTGGACAAGTAGTATTCATTCAATTCAATTATCCGTTTCACTCTGGCCTTGAAATCGCGTTTAGAATAGAATATAATACTCTTTATTATGTACACCATAAAAAATACAGATACAAATGTAGACATTTAACATAGGGTGACACAATGTGGGCGGTCTTATCGCTAAGAGCGATCTTTTACAGACAACCTTTGGATGGATTAAAGCGCGAAGGAGAGATAATACTGCAGGTAGTCAGTGGTGTACCATTTACATATACAATAAATACATACATACATAAAGCATATACTTATCTATATAAATATATATATATGTATATAAACAATACAATAATACACATGAAACAGGAGGAAAGAGCTATATTTAATGACGACGTTTTAAAGTTAATTGGACGTTACGACCTACTCCATCAGTGAATTGTTAGGTCTCCGATAGCATATTTAAGCTTAACCTTAGGGGATCACTGACATGACATTGACAAATGTACTACATACTAGGTCGGTAATACTTATGTATGTTTCGGTATTAATTAGTTTAGTGTGAAGGTAGCTCACGCAGCCTAGCACCAGCTATTCCCTTAGGTGCGTAGTGTTAGTAAACAAGGACACTTTTCGTACCTAAGCCTAATTGAGTCACGTTCTACTTGAATTTAGAAAATAAAAAATTTACCCTACTTAAACAAAATTAATGCCTAGAGCTATTGGGAGCTTGGAAAATACATCCACTGCTTTTAACAAAAGTCAAAATACATATTAATATTAGATTTCTGAGAAACAATTTCAGCTATCAAATAAAAATTAAATAAATAGGATTTATTATCTTACTCTTTTCCTGTCTTACGATATCGGTTTTCAATAATTAAAATCACCCAGATCTCCGAACAATAAGTTGGCGGTTTTATCTATAACTGTCAAGAAACAACGTTTTAGCACGAACCTATGGAGAGTTATCTCAAAATGAATTTTAGAAAATTTATCATCGCTAAAGTTACACCTGAAAGTTTTGTAGGAATAAAGACGTTGGCCGTATTTCTGGACAGTTTGGGACGGTCTCTGGGGACGCAGTAAGTAAATTTTATTGGGACAGGTCACACAGTGTGTATCAGAAAGGTATGGCACAGATTTGACTACACCTTTCTGCAGGCGTAGCATGGCGCTTTCTATCTCTACGAAGAATAGACATAGCTTTTTCTATACAAAGTGACACTTCGTTTCTGCAATTTTGACATCGCACCGTCGAAATCCTTCTACAATCTGTCATGTTGTCTTTCATTTCTAACGATCTTTGTCTAGGTCTTTTTGTAGGTAGACTATTTCGGTAGAAGTTTTCTATCCTTACTGTCAAAATCACACTGACAACCGATAAATCCTATGACAAAACAAAGAATTCTGAGTCGAATTACGTAAAAGAGTGAATTTCGTAAAAAGTGCAGTTGACTCTTTGTACTTTGCTGCCGTCGTACTGCCTACAAGAAACGTTATTTTTGTCTACTCTTCCGTCGACAAAACGGTGCTCATGCTACGCCTGCTGATACGTGCTGAAGAAAAATAGTAGCCTCATAATAATATTATGGTTTATATTCTTACTCACAAAACAACATGAGGTCTCAGTAACAAACCCCAGTTGAGACACGTCATAAAACCTTTTTCGGCAGCTTGAATTAAGAACACCAGATTATTAGACGGCCTTCTTAGAGGGTTACGGAAAAAGTGTTCTTCAGCTTAATGGAAGTCTGTTTTAGAGTAAGTAGTACTTGATCGCTAACATGAATATTTTATAAGAAGATTATTTGGGTTTCGTACTAAAATTTTTTGGTAAAGGGAATGGTGTAAAAAAGACATCGAATGTTTTGAAAGCGATTGTTTTAACAACTGGTAATAAATTATGCTGCAACAAGAAGCTAACGCTACTCGAAGATAAAGCAAATGGACATTGGAATAGACAATATCAATAAAGTTCATTTTACTACATCAATCCCGTTGGGATTTATTTTATCTTTGTGGCTAACGAGTAACCTCCCCCAACAGTCGCCCACTGCATCAGCCGGGGGAATCCAGCATTCTTTTTATTTGCCTCTAATGGCAGAGTTAAGTGCCTTCAGATTTGATTCCTTGAGAATAATTGGATTGTCTCGTTTCAATTAATGAAGTACTTGTTTGAAGTCAGTAGTCTCCAATGGATGTCAGCTCACAATTCTTCACTGATGAATAAATTATGAGTTGATTTACTGCCGCCATTTGTGATTCACAAAGGCTTGACACGTCGTTTCAAAGGTTTTTGTAAATATTTCATACGGAAAACATGAACCGTGTGAGTTTGTCACTTTTTTATACTTTATTTCGTGATACGTTTTTCATGAACAAATTAATTTATAAAGTTCGTAGTCTATTATAAAGGCTCTTACATACTGGGGAGATTCGTCGCGCGACGCGAATTTGAACAAAACAATTTCTGAGAAAACTTCACAGCGAACAATGCGGCGGCGTCGCTTTGCGCGGCGAATGGCGCCAGTATGTAAGAGCCGACATTCAAATTTCTTTGAAGGTACCTACATATTTTTTAAATATTTGCTAAACTTTATTGTTATGTTTGTATAACAAGGAACGTTGTTAAACGCAATTTGAGCAAAACGTTTTCCTTTTTCAGTTTCGTTTGGGTAACAAAACGAAATTTATTTTTATTAAATTTTAAGGGTGATGGGAACAGCTTTTGTGCTTCGAATGCAATGCGTACCTATTTATAATGTACCCCTTTTGGGTTGCGACGAAAAAGTATCTCTTAAAAAAAACGTTCGAGATATATGAGGAAGATGGTATCTAGCCTTGTATTATATATATTATATATATATAATACAAGGCTATATACAATCTTCCTCATATATCTTGACCCACAGACTCACAGTATTTTTCTAGAACAAAATAAATAATGGAATAATTACTGTTAGACATCTCTAATCAAAATACTAAAACTGTTTACTTTACTATTCATAATTAAGAAAAAAAAATAAGTAACATTATATTTATTACACAGTAGCTTCCGCCCGTAGCTTCGCCCGCGTGGTATGTCGATAAAAAGTAGCCTATGTAGGCCTTCCCCGGGATGCCATCTATCTCCTTGCCAAATTGTATCCAAATACGTTCAGCTGTTTAGTCGTGAAAAGGTAACATACAGACAGACAGACAGACCGAGTTACTTTCGAATTTATAATATTAGTATGGATTGTGCTTTGCTAGCTACGGATACTACGGATCGAAAAATATATCCGTGTTTTCTATTGGAATTGCATCAATATCTCGAGAAGATTTTCCTATTATTATAAGTAAATAAGGTAGCGAATATATTTTAACTAGTGAAGGCAACAGTTGCGAGATGGAAACGCAGATGCGCTGACACGACACCGACAGATAACCTTATTACTTCAATTTATTGGAGTGAAATGTCTGTAAGGAAATATTATGATATTTATGTCTTTCACTGAATAATGCAATGATAGTTTGTTCGATGAAATTATTGATGACCTAGAACTGTGTATACACATGATACTATTTTTTTAAACTGAGACTTTTTGTGCCGCGTTTCGATAATTGGACGAGAATTGAGAGTGAAATTTCAAGGAAGCGTCACGTTTAGGCACATTTCGTTACATGCGAGAGAAGAAAGATGTAATTCTCTCTGTCTCTCTGTCTCTCACTCTAAATCTCTTTAATTAGTATCACAATTAGTATCACACACAAATCTTTTTAATTAGTATCACTTCTATCACGTGTATGGCACGTGCTGCACGCCCAACTTTTTCTTCAAGTGCCACTTTTTTAAACAAAAAAACCGCGAATTGCCGGGAAAACAAGTGAATGTTGAATGTAATTCAAGAAGTTCATTCCTTCGTTCGAAGTTTGTTTCATGCTTTCTGTGAATTAATGAATACCTACAAGTATATTTCAAAGATAACTAAGCCACTGAAAAATATGTAAAAATAAAAATATTAAACCTAGAAACAATTATGTAAATGTTCCTTCTATCCATATTATCGACAGTCGTGCAAAATATAATGTCGAGACAGCGATCGTAATACAAAAAGGTTGACGCAGGTACGGAGATCAATGTTCTTTGTTTGCTTGGTTTTAGCTCTTGTCTGCCTGTCACGCTAAGGATTTTCATACGTCGATCTCCAATGATGGAGGTAGGAAATTATGTATGTGTAGGAAACAGGGTCAAATTGAAATCGCTAGCTAAACTCTGTAGACGTGGTGTGTATCGAATCTAAATATGATAATACAAAAAATAGATTATTTTTCGGGGTCATCAACTGCCGGTTGTGTGGTCACTTGTTAAAATGTCAGTTGTTTTTGTGTAAACTTCACAGACGTGATGGGTATCGATATCCGAACATGATAAAACAAAAAGAAATACATTTTTAGAGTTGCGGCGGCATCTACATCGCAACACGCGAACTACGCATCAAAGACCTGACGTAACACAAAAATCCTGACGTCACATAAATCCTGCATCGCGCAATTAGAGTTTACCGCGCGATGGACATATATACAAGATTCCGACATCAATCGTTGGGCACTGGGCAGTTGCCCGCCAGACACAACACCCGTCTGGTCGGAGGATCCTCCCTTTTCCATACAGAATGAGTGAACTTTGCACCTTGTTCCTTATGAGGAACAGGATGCCTAGAGGTATGTCTCTAAAGAGTCATCCACCGCTGATAGAGTATCCAATTATAATATCAGATTAAAAATTACTTTTTTTTGTGTAAACTTCTTATACTTGATGGGTATCGATATTTCAACATGATATAACAGATTTTATCAACTCACACTTCAAGTAACAATACCTACTACCAGCGGTCATTAAGTCAAAATATTTTTTTTTTGGTTTTTTAATATCTGTACCGATCGCGTATGCGGAGTTTCCCTAGCTAATTATAATTTGACCCTGTGTTATGATGTGAAAAGATAAAGAGGGATAAAGAACCTATCTAAAACATGTCAGGTGCTGCTTTGTTCGAGCTGTCGGATCATGTAAGGATTGAAACAACTCGTTATGAGGTGCAAATACGTGAAGGTTGGATAAACATTATCATGGAGGTTTTATTGTTCAAATACTGGTAACACTGGTTTGTAAGTTATCTAAGATAAAAAAAAATCTTTGACTGAATATCTCTGATCGATCACTCTTTTGAACCACTGGGATACAAAGTCTCTCTCCAAATGAATTGATTACCTTTAGGTAGCTTATTGACTAATGTACCTAAACGTAATGTTCCTAACAAGAGTGTGTGAGCGGCCTTTTGTCGGAGCCAATAGGCAATATGTTATACGTCCTCCCAGATACTGGGCTAATAGTCAGTAACTGATTAGTTTTATAAGTTATTGGCTGCGTAGGTTATATAATACATGACTGTGTGGGTGCAGTTTGGAGTTCTGCCCATCTAACAACTCGTTAGGAAAACTGGCGAAACGATGATAAACTTACTAATTGTATTTCCCTCATTTATTTTGTTAGTCAAGAATGAGGGAAGGTATCTATCTTTTAGTGGGTGTTACAAAAAGCACTTTGATTGATTACCCACATTTATTTAGGTAACGGAAGCTCTTTAAAATCAGAACCTAGATCAAGCCAAAAAAGCCAAGTAGCCAAATTAAAACTATCAAAGAAAGTAGAATGTTGCTACTTTCAGCCTACAAAAGGGAAATGGCGAAAAGCTAAGGATCTAATCTTTGCACGGAATTTAGGTATCCCATTATCAAGATGGTAACATTTTTCTCTACTTGTATCGTATATTTACGAGCTTGGGGTCAGGTACCTGAGTGACGTCACAGGTAGAGTTATGTCGGGCCTCTGAGTAAATATGGCTTTCATTTATCAAGGCCTTCATTTAATTAAACAGCAACATTAACCCTTGTGGAAAGAAAGACTGTGGAAGAAATTTTTGAACATCGGACCTTAGAATAATGTGATTTTTGATTGAGGTTGTAATCGCAGGATTTATGTAAACAAGGACACAGTTTTATGTAAAAAACAATGTGAATATTTTCTTGAAGCATAAAAGTTTATTTTTGGTTTGATTTTATTTAATGTTTTCTTGTTTACGAAGCGCGCCCACTTGTCCAAACAGATGGTTATATATATATTTTTTTTCATATTGTATCTCATATACCTACTTGAAGTTAGATTTTTGTGAATACAGACTTTTTTTAAACTCCAAAATAAAAAATCTGGAGTGTTAAATAATGTTCAGATTTTCATAATCTGCAAATTTGATTGAGTTTGTGACAAATGCTATATTCCCTGCTTGTGTGTTCATACTTATCTACGTTGGTACACCAAAAAATGTGATTCCCTTACCTTCACACTGGTGTGTAGGTAAGGGAATCACATTATTCTGAAACAGATTGAGTACCTGGATACTCAATCTGTTTCAGAATAATGTACATACATCATAACCACTGCTCAACACGGCAGTGATCGCTATCATGGACAACAAAGGGATTTCACGCTTAGCAGACACATTTTACAGTACTTGTATGACAAGCAAGCCCTATGTTCGATGTAACCATTGTGTATTCTGCCTAAGTACCTTTGCCATTAACAACAGAATCATCGAAATGAAACTTTGAATTTCGAATTTTACGAACATTAGCACAGATAAATTATCATGACGCCTTCCATTTGCAAATCGAATCGAAGAGGATGAGAGAATTTGAAGTATCATTTTAAAATTGTGCTAATATTATTTTCTATTAAATCGAGAAAAGTTCTTTCGTGTTCTGAGATTTCGGATATTTCTGCTTGACATTATTCAAGGAAGAATTTTATGTGGATTTGTTTTTGAATTGTGAGTTGTACGCTTATATTTCAATATACATATTAAAGTTTACTCAATTGTTATTGCGGGTTTGACTGAGCCAAATAGGTTTTGACAGTTTATTCTAGGATAATCTAGTTTTCTCTAAATGGAAGTTTGGATTGCAAAAAAGGCACGAGTTTAAAGCGATGCCCCTGAATGCTTTACCATCACTATTCGTCAACAGCATAGGTACACACGGCTACAAATCAAGCTATACATTTCCAGTATAAGCTAACCTCGCATTTTACGGAGATCCTATACAATGCTAGATCAGCATAAACTGGAAATGTATAGCTTGATGTGTAGCCGTGTGTACATCGTTTTTTCCGAATCCTGTCTCTGTTCTACCTATAAGGATTATTTAAAACCAATTATATATAGATTCATCTATGATTGTAAAACCAAATCATTATAATAATAATAAAAATTATGCCGGACAAGACTTAATAAATTCGGAAAACTTTGAAAGTTTGAATAATAGGTATGATTTTATTAAAATATGTCTCAGATTATCTCAATTAAAGCTGTTTCACGAAAAATAAAATGAAAAACATAATAATATACATAAGGATAAAACGCTGAAATTCTTGAAATCGTTATTCCTTAAATTAATGTCTTAATTTATGCTTACCTTTCCTTCCTCAGCTCGCTGCTTCGTTTGCGGAAGCTAGCGACGAGGACCTGCAGCTCCGTGGAGTGGTGCTCGTACAGCTGGGACAGCTGAGTCGTGAAGTCAGTCACTGGAACAAAATAAGTTTATTTAATTCTCTTAATGATAAAACGGGATCAATAAGAATGGTCTGAGTTTCAAGCTCAATGATAATAATTATCTTTTACAATTAAGGGCCTATACTACCTCAAATTGCTTAGCACGATCCTCTGTTGTATCGAAAACACCGCAGCATTCATTTTGAAATAAATATGATAAAGTTGAGGATTAATTCTATGTACTATGTGTTTGACGAAAACACGATACCATTAAATATTCTCGACAGAAAAAAAAACAAAGTTTACCATTTTCAAAACCGAACAATAAACCGCTGGTATTAAAAAAATACTTCAAATTAGATCATGAAACTTTGCATATTATCTGAAATAACTAGAATATATGTTTTTTTTTTAAATTAAGTACCATTATTTTCGCCATAAAAAGAAATTACCTAAACTATTGGCGTCACGGAGCTGCGAGCTTCCCATTCAGTCTTGCTCACACTTTGTCCGTAAGCATTATCATGCGAGCGAGATAAAAAGTGAATTAGAGTCGAGCTAGTATGGGCTCGTAAAAATGGTTTTCAATTGCGAATTCACTTTTCTTTTATTTTGGACCAAGATGTATTTTGTTGCGATTTGTTTGAGAATAACTTAAGAATCATCGTGACTCATGTATTGAGTTATCTTATTAACAAAGCGGAATAAGAACTTCCCACATGTAGGCACATCCATGGTGAAGATGATCCAACACAACAATATTTGGTCCTTAAACTTTAAGATTATGTTTATCGCAAACTTGTACTTCAAACATACCTCTACACGTGATTTTACAACTCATTAAAAGTTTAAAAAGCAGGTGTATTGTTCACGAAGGTTCAATACATCGGTTCATTACAGGTGCTCCCAGGAGTTGAATTAAACACTTTTCCTTTACTACGGGAAGCTACGTATAACTTTGTGAGTGAACTTTTCCTTAATGTAAAGTACCTAAGCAACTGTGCTATGTTCTCGGGGTACTCGTGCTAAAGTTGTGTCTACGAAACAGAGCGCGATACGCAGAGGCATTCCGGTCGTCTAGTTTTCAGTTGTTTGATCTGAAAACTTCAATTTTCTCTGCCTTACGAGTATGTTCAAGTTTTTTTTGAGAAAGTCTCTAATAAAAAAGTATTACTGAAGATAAAATGACTGGAGTATGTACGGATTACTTTGTAGACTAAATGGCTTGATGGATTGGATGGACCAAAGTCTAGATTATAATGCTTGTTTCTTTTCAGTTATGTGTTTCGGTTTTTTTTAATTCAAACATTTCCAAGGATATGTTTGAATTTTACCTAATTTCTAACACGAAGACGAGTATGCTTTATCTTTTTATCTGTTAATAAAAGTTAGGACTTGACCAGTTTTTTTTTCTCTTTATTTTTCTACTAAGTTACGTAGTTTTACTAAACTTAGTAAACGATATTTTTTCCATAACTATCAGAAAGTCTTGTTTGCGTAATATTTACTTTTATAAAAAAAATATTCTTGTAACGCGTAGCTACCGGTGTTAATGTCCCCCTTTAAAGTAAAGTAGGTATATGTTATAACCTAATTTGATTACTTTCAGGCTAGTGAGCGAGTGAATGCAGGTAGAATTTCGTTTGGTTTCGCTTCACTGACACTGAAAAATACCTACTTGAAAACGTAACCTGCGTTACACACTTTAATCACAATCTGAAGGATTTTGAAGGAAACGGCTAGTCCATTGCTTCATATGTTTTAAAAATTCGTTTGGTCATCAACTTAAATAAAGCAATGATGTTGTTAAGGGGGAGTAGTTTGACAGCAAAAAATCATATTTCACCCGCGCAACCCTTACCTACCCCTCTCATTAAACACGACGAAAACAAAACACAATGCCTTCCCGCCAGCAGAAACTTTTCGTCTGGCGTTTATAGAATTCGAATTTCAATCTTCTGTAGTTTATTTTGCTTATACGATACGCTAAGCTTGAATTCAGAACTATAGATCATGTTCATGTTTTGGAACTAGAAACTCAATGTTGACGTGAAAAAGTTCAAATTTAAATGTTACCAAATTTTATTTAGGACCTTGTACAATTTGTCGACTTTGTGGAAAACTGTGTTACCAAGTAATAAATATAATGCTATATCGTGGATTTCTCTCTTTGGAGGATCGTGCAAAGTGATACCCAAATAAAAAATAATATTCGTATAATGAATTTTGCACTGTATTGTGCAACGAATATGGCATGTGTCATGAAAACCTTTCCTGCGCCAAACGCGAACAATCCCCTTCGAAAATATTTGAAACATGTGAAAAAAAAACCGGGTTCTGTACAAAAGAAATAAATGTAGGATTGTCGGATTCACCACTAAAAGAATTGACATCTATTCATCTATGTAAATGGGAGCCAAAGTACCAAAGGGACTAATTATAACAAGGGCCCGAGGTACGCGCTCAGTACCTGCGCTGTGTTTTGGGCGCGCGCCCGGCGCGTTTTGGACGCTCGTCAAACGCAACAAGATTTCCACATTTTGTTGTAACTTTTGAACCGTGTTTCTTTTAAGTTTATTACTAATGCGGAGAAAATGACAAGGAAAAATAGTGAAAAAGGAACTCGCATCCAAGCGTCAAGGGCACGGTTAGGCTTCATTTACGGAGACGCGAGGAGTCACGCGTGGCTTTGGGCGGCGCGGCTCGCACTGAATTCAAACATATAGCGTTGTATGAGTGCGTTTACGGAGACGCGATTTTACACGCGTTTGTTTGAAATGGAGCGTTTTTTGCGGCGGAGCCCGCAAATGGCATAGCCGCGTCACACGCGGCGTTTCATCACGGCGGCGCACGCAGCAGCAATGCCCGCGACATACCTTCTCCCAGTCTTATTTGTAAATCGCACAACGGAGATGCAAGTTGAGAGTGGCAAGTTGCGACATGTGCAGGCCTAACGGCGCCCGGCATGGGCGCTCGCTTAGACTGCAGCGCTTGATATAATTCGTTACATAGGAATTCATAAAATTTTATTGAGCGCCCGAAACGCAGCGTACAAAATACGCGTCTCGGGCTCTTGTTATAACTAGTCCCTTAGTAGAAAGTTTACTATGGTCCCTCTTTGTAACTGTTGAAATTGTAGCTTTGAAAACATGCCAAGTTGCTTTAGGCCTCATTTACGGAGACGCGGGGCGTGGCACGTCGCGTGCAGTGTGGCGTCACGCGGCGCGTCTGACGTTTTTTCTGTTTACGGTGCGGCGGCGCGTGTAGCGGCAGTTATCATCCCACGCGTTAACATAAACATATGGCAATATACGTCTTGATTGTCGCTGCTTTTTTTTGGGGTTATAATATATATTTTTGAAATGTGCTAATTAAAACCTTTCATTTGATACCCAACATGGTATGATTAAAAAATATTTTTTGTTGTTCATGATATGTCACCTAGAGGGCGCAATTTTCAATTTAATGTGTCTTCATATAGCCTTTGACCAGCGGACGATCAAGAAGCTTCCAACGATACCTCATTTGTCAAATTGTGATGAGTCTTTTAGAAGATAATATGTGGGAACAGACATAGATAAATACATAGAAACCGGTCAAAATTATAACCCTCCTTTTTGCTTCGCCGTAGTCAGGCAAAAACTAAAACCCAACTACGACAAAAAAGTCAACTAAAGAGATATAAACAAGACATCACGGACAGACAAATTAAAAATCCGGAGTCATACGGAATCTGTTCGAATTCGTTCGTTATACCAATAACCGAAGAATAAAGGTATTATTCTAAACAAGTTTTATTTAGGGGCGGTCAGTCGCTCCAATTGTTCGTCTAAGGGTCACCTTACAAGAAGTTTGTCAAAAAAAGTGGGAGTAAACGAATTTGGATCCTGAGTAAATCGCAATAAGATTTAATCTCCAGTGCGAACTTTCAAATGAACGTAGAATGGGCTCGTTGGCTATGTTGTAAATTTTCTCCGCAAGAAAATTCACCGCAATACAGAGCAATGGCGCTAGTTTTACCTACTTCTTTCTATACTCCGTGCTACTATACCAGTCAAAAATCTGTCAAATAAAATGTATGTCATCTTGAGTTTTCAAATATCAACATTGAATTTTATATGTTTATTTAGACTCGGTATTTATTTATTTATCAATCAATAACACTTGTAATATTCGTTTTGGAAGTGGTTTTAGTGTTTTTTTCATGTTTTCTATGTCTCAGTTTCTTTTGTGGAATGTGATAAATTACGAAAATATTATTTACGAAAATAAATAATATCTCAGCGCAGCTAAAAATTTGAGCGTAGTCCTCTCGTCTCAACAGAGCAACGCCGACTGATTTGTGAAACAAAAATATGCTTGAAGTTCCCGTAATGTGCGACGGAAGATGGCTTCTTCCACGAACTAAGAACGTCGTAAGTCCTACAAGCTTTGATTCGTAATAAAACCAAAAATAAAAGGAATAAAAAAAAAAGCCTACACAATTTTTTTTGCCTTGTTTTAATACATATAATCATCTAATTTTTATCATAATAGGCATTAGCATTTTAAGTACAAATCGAAAATACGTGAAAATTAGAGGTAACTTCGTGATATTTTTTTATCGAGAAAATTTTAATATTTTGTGTTTCTGTTCCACAAAAAGTTTGGAAATATCATGTAGTTACTCATACTATTTTTATTTTACACCTAAGTCTTATCAATTTCATGAAAAATCAAATTGAAGACAGGCAATTTTGCTTACTACCCGCCCTTAAACTGTCAAAACGAAAACCATTGCCATTGTAAGTAGAAACTACTTTGACTATAGTAAGTAGGTATCAAGCTAAGTTTACCAGCACGTACTGGGTTTTTAAAAGTAGAATAAACTAGGATAATTTATATCCAATCATTCATTGAAAATACATTACAAAAACTTAATGATTTATTACCGCAGCTGGATTAGACTCTCGCGAGATTCTTTCAAAGAAATACGATCGCCGCATTTCGCCGCTTCGTAGTCGCAAACAGCTTTTCTATTAACCCAGCAGATACTTAGTAGCTATCCGAGGTCCTATTAAAACTAACTTCACTTGCACAGCTACTTCGGTAATTTACTTAACCGCTAAAGGAAGATAGCCTTCTGCTAAAGTTAAAATAGATTTGGAAAAAAATGTTTCGTCGAAAATAAATATTGAGTAAATTGAATATGAGGGGAACATTTTCGCAGTTATGTTAAAAGGACCGTTTTCATGAATTATGTACAAAATATGGTAAAACGTCGAAGTATTACATCGGTGAGATCAATATTCCAATGCAGTGAATCGAACCTTTTTTGTCATGTGCGGTTGATTTTTAGGCTTAGCTGCCAAGCGAAAATGATCACTTGAACTTTCTATGGATAGAAAATAACATATTCCTTTTATATTATTTTCTACCCGCACTATTTTATGAGGCATGTTTTCAAGAAAAATGAACCTAAAAAGAATGTAGTGACATATTCATAATAAAAACAAATAGTAGGTACCTATGGTTCCTATTACATCTTCGGGACTGTGAGAAAACTGAAACTCTAGTTAGGCCGGCTTAAAAATAAAGTTAAAAGTTAGTCCCAACATCTGAGACGCCCGGCCCTGACCGACCAAAGTCTTTCGATTCTGAATATTATACGAAGGCAAGAACGGTCCCACAAACTTTTAAAATATAAAGTCATGCATAGAAACCTGGAGAATTTTAGAATGATTTATACATTGATGTCTCCGGGACGTGTAAATAAATAAATTCAAATTTTTATAAATATTTAACACTAGCCCATTCGAAGTGTGTTTAGATCTAAGTACAGTACAACTATTTTCTTAATATCCCTCGGCAAACTTCGTGTTTCGTCAGTCGACGGATATCAGTTCCCTTTGTACTTGGTACAGACCGGTCTACACCAAGTGCAAAGGGCATCTGTAAAACGAGACTATTATACACGTAGGTACACATTGTATGAAAGCTAATTAGTCTATGTTCTTGTAGATATCTAATTATTAAGTCAATAATATGACAGTGTACTTAACTGTTTAGGGTAATAATTAAATAAACCAAGTTATCGTCTCTGACAGAGTTATAATAATTAATACATACGGGTAAATATATTACAGCACTGGGAACATTATCAATCATTTGATTAGGCAGTCGGTGCTTGTAAACTAAGATTACCTGTATACTTACATCATAACTAAGTAGAGATTAGGTAAACTGATCTAATTAGTGATGCCCGATGTATGAATATAGACGAAGCAAAAGGAGTAGGCAGAGAAGTCCCCGAAGGGTAAGTCAGATGTGTACCTATAGTACACCCACATTTCACCAGTTATGTTTATGTCCCATGTAATAGTGGGCGGGTCTATTGCCATCAACCGATCACACATCTTTTTATACAACGTGTAACGGAATAAACGCAAGAGCTCATACACCCCAATTAGTATATTAAATTATAAGACTAAAGTAATATCTGTAATTTAATTTAATTAAACCACACCAAGTATTTTTTATAAAATAGACGTCCTGACTAAACATGAAACGTTTGAGCACACTACTCGATCTCCACGCACACTAATAGCACGCCGCACGCGTGCGTGTGCCTGCCAGCTGGCTAGGTAGGTAGGTACTACAAGCAAGCGTATGCATTAGGTATGTACGTTAGTTCAATGACCGAACATTACTAGTAAAATTATGATTCCATCTTTCCGTCACATTTTCATAGGCTTTGGACTCTAGGCTTTGTTTACTTAATTCTAAGATTCTACGGTTTAGTAAAGCGGAAGCATTTTTAAATCAAGCAACTTTTCGGCCGTCTACGATCTATCAGTAAACGTGATAGGTCTTTTTGGCGGCCGCCCGACTCACTTATTATCTCTGATGCGTACCTACCCAACTGTCGCGATATCATATTCAAAGTCTGCGTGTTTAAAAGATTTGAATCATAATATTTACAGTAATTAAAATTGGTAAACATGAAGGTACTTACAGAACTGAACTATGTATTTACACTACACTATGTCACTATTTTTTTTCGTCTCCTTTTTAATACACTTTCGAAATGTCCACCGCCTTGCTCGATGCAAATTTAGTTTATTTAGAAAGAAAGAAAGAAGAAATTAGTGCGCACATTCGCCCCGTATCTACGGCCGTGTTAGGACGAAAGATACCGAAGTCCCTCAGACGCTGAGTTGCACTTAACATTGTCCTGGCGCTCACTCTGGTACCACAACTTGCGTTGAACTCTCGACACGCTAACTCGACATTATCATAGCAACGAGCCAGTGTCCTCACCATCTCCGTGTACTGAATATTGGTGTACTGGAATGCCATCGCGCACGTAAACAAATGACAATCGGGAACACTTGTCCCTCGCTGCCGGCGAATAACTACCCTTGTGGACGGCGCTTGCGGCGGCATATCAAACGTCAAAGGGGTAAGTCGGCAAATTAATGCATCTCCCTCTTTCACATTAATCTTTCATTTGCAAAAAACGAACCACAAAATTCCTAATATTTTGTCATTTCTTAGAATGTGAAAGACCACATTCGGTGGTGCATTTAAAAAAGCTTTATTTTTGGATTAGGTCTAAATTAACTTTTTTTTGTAACACAACTAGCTCAAACGTAATAAAAAGCAATGTTTATGTGTGTGTAAAGAAAGCTATGACCGAACAACAAATTAGGTTTTGCATTTAAATTAGACGTATTGCTTTGCAATAAGGATTAAGTTTCCTTAAATTAACTATTTTATTTACCGCGCACTACACATAGGATAGCTATGAGCGTATTACAAATTTGGTTATGCATTTGAATAGGCTTTATTCCTTTGAGATAAGGCTTAAATTTACTCAAATAAAATATCTTATTACCTTGTTAAGACGCGGTGGTTCTAATTTCAGTTAAAGAAAAGATTTTTTCATGAAAAATTAACACATATAAATAATGATGGAAATCGATTCAGAAGCCGATTCTGAGCAAACTACTTTCAGGTCTTGCGCTTATTCTGTTACACGTTGTATACATATAGGTAGGTGAGAAAACTTTTGTGAAACTAGGTGGACGTTTGTGAATTTTTAAAAGACTGTTAGCAGAGCACAAACAAACATCGGTAAAAAAAACAAACACTCGGAAACGATCCCGCTATAAAACAAGTCGCGAAAATTCTCCTCTTTCTCGTTGGAACAATTCGATTCCCGTCAGCTGTCCTATTGTGAATTTTAAAACAATTCACAAAGGGATCCCGAGTATTCGCGTAAACCAACAATATCTTCTGTATAAAGTGAACCACGAAGCAGATGGTAGGCAAAGCTTGAATAATAGAGTTCATAAGTCGGAGCAGGCGGTTAGGGCCACATCACACTGGCGATTTGAAAGCGTGTTTCCAGTGAAGCGAGCGGTCAACGCACTCTTCGCGTGTGTCATTAAGTATGCCACGTGTGCGTAACGTATTCGCTGCGTGTCGGTAATGAGAGAGAGTGTACAATATTCTGGGGTCACAGTAAAACACGTAGTGATGTCACAACATTATCACTACCCGCGGCAAATTACCAGCAGATTTCCCGTAATTAAAATTGTCCAAAATCTAGTCGCAATGTCATCTCGGTGACATTTGTCACCGAGATGACATTGCGACTAGATTTTCTTAATGTAAAATGTAAAAAAAACAGAAATGTATGAAAATTTTTGGTATTTTTGATAAATTGAGACTAATATTAGAATACAAACGTTCTTAAAATTACGAGAATTCTCTTCTCGAAAATCTGGTTCTTCAACCTTGCTGTAAAACACCAGTGTGATAATGCTCTAAGGTCAATCACTCCGCTTGTTTAGACAATCTGGACGTCAAATTAATCTGACGCCGCAAGACTATCTATTAAGGTAATACATTATGCCGTTAAGGGTTAACCTGATAGTAGATGGGGTGAGCTGGTTGATTGCATTTTTTTAATCAGCGAATTTTCCTGTTTATCTTTAAGTCAATGCTGCCTGTTTTCGCCCGACATATCAAAGTAATGCAGCGCATAGTCAGACTATAGGGTAACCTAGGTTTCCAATCTCCTTTGGATGTTATTAAGAGAGGGGCTTCTATTTTACGCTAACTGTAAATTATAGGAATGTTAAATGGTGATTATGAAGCCGTCTCTTGGGAAAATCGTTTTAATTATCTCCTATAATCCAAATTTTAATCAAAATGCTTTGATATCTACACTAGCTTTTGCGGCATCGCCCGCGTCGATGTCAGATATCGTACTTAAGAAATGCTGGGTTCACTACAAACTTTCATCCCTATATTAGCCCCTATAGGATTATTTTTGAAACAAAAAGTAGCCTATGACCGTCCCCAGGATGCCATCTATCTCCTTTTGTCAAAATCCGATCAGTGGTTTAGGCATGAAAGGTAACATACAGACATACAGACAGAGTTACTTTCGAATTTATAATATTATTAAGGATGAGTACTTACTTAACTTAACTACTGTATTCCAAATAATTTACGGACTGAGTATGATACTCTAACAACTAACAACGCTACAACAACAACATCAATAACAAAGTGTAGTTTCCAAAGGAGTCTATTTCATCGTTTTGAAGCGTCTAACGATTAAATTTCTATTAGAATTTGGTTGGAAGGAAACACGATAAGTTTTCAGACTGTAGTGTTTACAAACTGTAGTTTATACAAAACTGAAACAAGAATATAAGAATAACTTTAGGTACAAATCCAAAATATAAATATTTTTAAAGCATCAGCGTATAATATTCCCACTGCTGGGACACAGGGCTCGTCTCTGTGAGAGGGAGTGGCCATAATCCACCACGCGGGCTGAGTGTGGGTTGGTAGATGTCACATGTCTTCGAATTTTTGGTTCTAGGACATGCCGGTTTCCTCACGATGTTTTCCTTCACCGTTTTGAGAATTTTTAAGGGTTCAGCAAAAATATTTTGAGACGATATTTTATAATGATGTTGCGAAGACCCCAAATAAATTGGTATAAGGGTAGAAAAATGATGATGATTATATAATGATACCCTATCAAGTTCTGCAATTTACAATGAATTAATTTTGAAATCTTTGATTTGTTAGCAATTTAAATTCGGGTTAAAGGTCGGAAAATGATTAAGGAAATACGTTGGAAATTGAGCGAAATTATTCCTGGTAATCATAGTTCGTGGTATTTAGGAATTCCTGACGAAATCCAATTATGATAATTATAGCTATTTACAGGTTTGCATTTGCGGAGGGCGTATCAGATCACGATAACTGGCTATGCAAATTATTCTCTACATACACATCTGCCTAGCCTTTTCCCAACCATGTAGGGGTCGGCTTCCAGTCTAACCGGATGCATCTGAATACCAGTATTTTACATGGAGCGACTGCCTATCTGACCTCCACAACCAAGTAACTAGGTAAAACGATACCCCTTGACAAGACTGGCAGTCAGACTTTCGGGCTTCTGATGACCCGTAACGACTGTCAAAGATTCACAAATGATAGCCGGGACCAACGGCTTAAGGGGGAGTAGTTTGACAGCAAAAAATCATATTTCACCCGCGCAACCCTCACCTACCCCTCTCATTAAACACGACGAAAACAAAACACAATGCCTTCCCGCCAGCAGAAACTTTTCGTCTGGCGTTTATAGAATTCGAATTTCAATCTTCTGTAGTTTATTTTGCTTATACGATACGCTAAGCTTGAATTCAGAACTATAGATCATGTTCATGTTTTGGAACTAGAAACTCAATGTTGACGTGAAAAAGTTCAAATTTAAATGTTACCAAATTTTATTTAGGACCTTGTACAATTTGTACCTAATGACGTCTTTGTGGAAAACTGTGTTACCAAGTAATAAATATAATGCTATATCGTGGATTTCTCTCTTTGGAGGATCGTGCAAAGTGATACCCAAGTAAAAAATAATATTCGTATAATGAATTTTGCACTGTATTGTGCAACGAATATGGCATGTGTCATGAAAACCTTTCCTGCGCCAAACGCGAACAATCCCCTTCGAAAATATTTGAAACATGTGAAAAAGAGGCCGGGTTCTGTACAAAAGAAATAAATGTAGGATTGTCGGATTCACCACTAAAAGAATTGACATCTATTCATCTATGTAAATGGGAGCCAAAGTACCAAAGGGACTAATTATAACAAGGGCCCGAGGTACGCGCTCAGTACCTGCGCTGTGTTTTGGGCGCGCGCCCGGCGCGTTTTGGACGCTCGTCAAACGCAACAAGATTTCCATATTTTGTTGTAACTTTTGAACCGTGTTTCTTTTAAGTTTTTTACTAATGCGGAGAAAATGACAAGGAAAAATAGTGAAAAAGGAACTCGCGTCCAAGCGTCAAGGGCACGGTTAGACTTCATTTACGGAGACGCGAGGAGTCGCGCGTGGCTTTGGGCGGCGCGGCTTGCACTGAATTCAAACATATAGCGTTGTATGAGTGCGTTTACGGAGACGCGATTTTACACGCGTTTGTTTGAAATGGAGCGTTTTTTGCGGCGGAGCCCGCGAATGGCATAGCCGCGTCACACGCGGCGTTTCATCACGGCGGCGCACGCAGCAGCAATGCCCGCGGCATACCTTCTCCCAGTCTTATTTGTAAATCGCACAACGGAGATGCAAGTTGAGAGTGGCAAGTTGCGACATGTGCAGGCCTAACGGCGCCCGGCATGGGCGCTCGCTTAGACTGCAGCGCTTGATATAATTCGTTACATAGGAATTCATACAATTTTATTGAGCGCCCGAAACGCAGCGTACAAAATACGCGTCTCGGGCGCTTGTTATAACTAGTCCCTTAGTAGAAAGTTTAGTATGGTCCCTCTTTGTAACTGTGGAAATTGTAGCTTTGAAAACATGCCAAGTTGCTATAGGCCTCATTTACGGAGACGCGGGGCGTGACACGTCGCGTGCAGTGTGGCGTCACGCGGCGCGTCTGACGTTTTTTCTGTTTACGGTGCGGCGGCGCGTGTAGCGGCAGTTATCATCCCACGTGTTAACATAAACATATGGCAATATACGTCTTGATTGTCGCTGCTATTTTTTGGGGTTATAATATATATTTTTGAAATGTGCTAATTAAAACCTTTCATTTGATACCCAACATGGTATGATTAAAAAATATTTTTTGTTGTTCATGATATGTCACCTAGAGGGCGCAATTTTCAATTTAATGTGTCTTCATATAGCCTTTGACCAGCGGACGATCAAGAAGCTTCCAACGATACCTCATTTGTCAAATTGTGATGAGTCTTTTAGAAGATAATATGTGGGAACAGACATAGATAAATACATAGAAACCGGTCAAAATTATAACCCTCCTTTTTGCTTCGCCGTAGTCAGGTAAAAACTAAAACCCAACTACGACAAAAAAGTCAACTAAAGAGACATAAACAAGACATCACGGACAGACAAATTAAAAATCCGGAGTCATACAGAATCTGTTCGAATTCGTTCGTTATACCAATAAATAAAGGTATTATTCTAAACAAGTTTTATTTAGGGGCGGTCAGTCGCTCCAATTGTTCGTCTAAGGGTCACCTTACAAGAAGTTTGTCAAAAAAAGTGGGAGTAAACGAATTTGGATCCTGAGTAAATCGCAATAAGATTTAATCTCCAGTGCGAACTTTCAAATGAACGTAGAATGGGCTCGTTGGCTATGTTGTAAATTTTCTCCGCAAGAAAATTCACCGCAATACAGAGCAATGGCGCTAGTTTTACCTACTTCTTTCTATACTCCGTGCTACTATACCAGTCAAAAATCTGTCAAATAAAATGTATGTCATTTTGAGTTTTCAAATATCAACATTGAATTTTATATGTTTATTTAGACTCGGTATTTATTTATTTATCAATCAATAACACTTGTAATATTCGTTTTGGAAGTGGTTTTAGTGTTTTTTTCATGTTTTCTATGTCTCAGTTTCTTTTGTGGAATGTGATAAATTACGAAAATATTATTTACGAAAACAAATAATATCTCAGCGCAGCTAAAAATTTGAGCGTAGTCCTCTCGTCTCAACAGAGCAACGCCGACTGATTTGTGAAACAAAAATATGCTTGAAGTTCCCGTAATGTGCGACGGAAGATGGCTTCTTCCACGAACTAAGAACGTCGTAAGTCCTACAAGCTTTGATTCGTAATAAAACCAAAAATAAAAGGAATAAAAAAAAAAGCCTACACAATTTTTTTTGCCTTGTTTTAATACATATAATCATCTAATTTTTATCATAATAGGTATTAGCATTTTAAGTACAAATCGAAAATACATGAAAATTAGAGGTAACTTCGTGATATTTTTTTATCGAGAAAATTTTAATATTTTGTGTTTCTGTTCCACAAAAAGTTTGGAAATATCATGTAGTTACTCATACTATTTTTATTTTACACCTAAGTCTTATCAATTTCATGAAAAATCAAATTGCAGACAGGCAATTTTGCTTACTACCCGCCCTTAACGTACTTTCCGAGACACGGAGGAGTCTTGGAGTATCTATGTACATAGGTGTAACGACCCAACAAACATTTTTGTCATATAATCAAACTTTTATATGACCTTAAGTCTTTTTAAAGTTATTTTATAGTCATTATTTTAACTCTTCGTCATGTACTGGTGTATTATATGTCCGAATAGTCATAAACATTTTTTGTCGTATAATAATGTCATATGACGTTATTTCGACATTTATAAAACTTACTTATACAACTTTTCGTCCTCTAAACGTTTTCGTAGTATAAACGTCATAAAACTGTACATTTTGTCATATAATTACCTTTTAAACATCTGCTAAACGGATAATAATTGTATACACGTAGTATTTGTTACCATTATATATAAGTCGAATAAGTATTACGAGTGCGACCTGTATACATCCTAAAGTATCACAAACATGATAATACGACCGCTACTTAATTAATACTCATATTAAAGGTTTATAATTACCTTGTATACAATTTTCGCGTACTTAAATACAAAGTAATAGAGCTCAAGCTGAGAGTGAGCAAAATAAGAAAGGTTCCGTATCACATTTAAATGCAAAGGACCATGGGAAGAAACGTCCCCACCCACCAACACGCTTGAGACTAGTGTCATTCGAAGCGTCTGGTGGGTTCGATACTTTTTTACTATGGCGACATTTTTCAAAAATGTGGGGTTTTCCTGGAATATTACTTTTTTTATTCAATATTAGCATTATTTTACATTTATATATTTTCTTAGTTTGCACTTAAGAGGCATAGAATATAGCGACCTAAATATGGTTCTCATTCATGACAACCTTTCTTTTTATCAGGGACCATTTTTTTTCTCTGATACCTTTTTTTAAAGTTAGGTTCGGTTAGGTTATGTTTGGTAAGGATAGGTAATTATAGCTTAGGTTAGGTTAGCTAACCGAAAAGTTTAGGTTAGGTTAGCTAACCGAATAGTTTAGGTTAGGTTAGGTTAGCTTCTGTGCGCTGGCAACGCGGCTCTACGTGGGAATCGTGCGATCGATGGCCCTTTACGGGGCCCTCTGGGCGGCTGACCTGACGGCCGGTAGTATCGCAGTCCTGCGCAAGCCGCAGAGAGCGATGGCCGTCAGAGTCATCAGGGGGTATCGCACGATCTCCTACGAGGCGGCTTGTGCACTGGCCGGATCCCCGCCCTGGGACCTCGAGGCGAAAGTACTCGCGTCATCGTATCGGTGGCGCGAGGAAGCGAGAGTGCGGGGTGAGCGACCGATGCAGCGACACATAGAGCTGCATCGGTCTCAGCTTCGCGAGGTCTTGGTGGCGGAATGGCGGGACAGGCTTTCACGCCCTACCGCCGTCCGCCGGCCTTGACATCATCGAGGCGGTCCGGCCGGTGCTCGAGCGCTGGCTCGGGAGGAGGCACGGCTCCCTGTCGTTTCGGGTGACGCAGGTGCTCTCGGGGCATGGTTGCTTCGGGAAGTATCTGTGTCGCATAAACAGGGAGCCGGACGCTCGGTGTCACCACTGCGTCGACTGCCGGGAGGACACGGCGCGGCATACGCTGGCAGAGTGTGCCGCTTGGGAGGAGCCGCGCCATGCCCTCATCTCCGAAGTAGGCAGTGACCTCTCGCTGCCGGCCGTCGTTGAGTCGATGGTCGACAGCGAGGAGTCCTGGGACGCGGTGGTTTCCTACTGCGAGACAGTCGTCTCGCAGAAGGAGGCTGCGGAAAGGGAGAGGGAGATCTCGTCCACTCACCCGGCCCGCAGCAGGCGCACTGGGCGTCGGCGTAGGGCGGATAACGCCCTCTTCCAGCCCCCCTAAATGGGTCCAGGAGCGACAGACTCGGGGACGTCCGTCGCTCCCCACACATCAGGACCCGAGGTGGCGGCGCGTAGTGTTCCACGCGCGCCCCTCTTAGACGTCACGGGGGGAGTCAAACACCTCACTCCTCGGGTCACGGGGGGGCCCCTGACCCGAGGAGTCCCGCAATGGCGGGCCAGTCTGGGGTTGCGGAAGATTTTTACGTTCCCGTGACCCCCGGCGAAGGTGTGAGCTGGAACACTGGGGTGGTTTTTAGTCAGTGAGAGTCTGACAGACCCCTCCGCCCGCCCCAGGGCAGAGGTCATCAATGAGGATTAAAAAAAAAATAGGTTAGGTTAGCCGTTTTTTTTTAAGTTTTTTGTACAATTATCCAATCACAAGAATACACAAATGCTGTTCATCATTGAGGAGTTCCATTTGACCTTCAAAATCCAAGATCAAATTATCACTGTTAGGTTAGGTGAGGTTAGGTTATGTTTGGCAAGGATAGGCAATTATAGCTTAGGTTAGGTTAGCTAACAGAAAAGTTTTTTGTTATTACAAAAAAACCCCATTGATTTTGCAATGGAGCAAGACAGTAAGTCTTTCTCGGGATCCCTAAAAACATATTGACACGTATCCTATGACTGTTGGAGGGTGGGGACGGAGTCCATACAAAATCCCCCATGGTCCTTTAACTAATCAATTTAACCAAAATACTACAAGTGTGCCCCGCAGTTCATTTTCCAAAGTTCAGGACTCTTGTTGATTTTTCGAAGTTGAAGTCATCCGAAAATGAAGATAATGTTGATAAAAAAGACACTTCAACCAACAATGATGACTTCAGAGACGATTAAAAAAGTGGGCTATTGATTTTAATATTCCACAAGTTGCATTAAAGCCAAATAAATCTATATGAAGGAGGTAATAAAAAAAGGCGGTCAAGTCAGGTCAAGTCAGGTCAAGTCAGGTCAAGTCAGGTCAAGTCAGGTCAAGTCAGGTCAAGTCAGGTCAAGTCAGGTCAAGTCAAGTCAAGTCAGGTCAAGTCAGGTCAAGTCAGGTCAAGTCAGGTCAAGTCAGGTCAAGTCAGGTCAAGTCAGGTCAAGTCAGGTCAAGTCAGGTCAAGTCAGGTCAAGTCAGGTCAAGTCAGGTCAAGTCAGGTCAAGTCAGGTCAAGTCAGGTCAAGTCAGGTCAAGTCAGGTCAAGTCAGGTCAAGTCAGGTCAAGTCAGGCCAAGTCAGGTCAAGTCAGGTCAAGTCAGGTCAAGTCAGGTCAAGTCAGGTCAAGTCAGGTCAAGTCAGGTCAAGTCAGGTCACGTCAGGTCAAGTCAGGTCAAGTCAAGGCATTTTAAACGGTTTTTATCCATTTGTATTAACCAGTCAGGTCAAGTCGGGTCTGTCAGTGATTAATGATAACATTACCACAGATATTATAATACTACACAGATAACATTACTATGTAGTTGAAAGAAAAAATTGTTTAATTTTTTTAATTATCCCAGGAACGTAATTAACATTTCAAGTTTTCCATTTCAAATGTGCGCATATCATTTCAATGAGGTCCATCTTTGATAAAAACTTATCAACATCCGCATAATTAGAGATCACTGTGGGGTTTACCTAAAACAAAAATATTATTTAGACTTAACCGCTTGAGTCCTAATGATGCACGCGATGCATCAATCGGAAATATCCTTCAAGCCCCACTGATGAATAAAATGCATCAGTCGATGCCACGCAACTTAGGTCTCTATTTCTACTGAAATACGGGTTAATAGTGTCTATGGGCAGTAGCACTCTAGAGTTGGATGATATTCACGTCAAATTAATCTACTAAATGCTTAATATGTGCATGGAACGTTTGACAGTGTCATCTGTCAGAGCGCCTGCGCGGGTGTGCGCGGACGGTCTCCGTGCATATTTTAATAATTATTTCGTGTTTTTACTGCCGTAATCGTCGTGAAGTGATATTAAATCAAATTAATAATAGTTTATACATCGTGTGTGATAATAATATTACCAAAATACATAAATTGAGTGTGCAAAATTAGCGTATCAAAAAAATGCCGTGAAAGTACTGAGTGTGGTGGTGATTATGTGAATAGTGTTTGTTTTATGATGTTTACAGCGTGGGAAGCTACTATAAAATATTAATTAGTGTAATTGAATCAATTTGTAAGTGATTTTCACTACTATAACGTCATAATAACAACATTTTGTCGTCAAAACACGGTCCTTGAAATCAAGGTCAAGATGACCTCTAGTTACGTAATAATTTTTATTTTTTATTTTCTGTTATTATCTCAAACTGTTATTTTTTTTAGATTCGTTATCTATTCATAATACTGCCTGTAAAATTTTATAACAATACAAACAGTATTTTTAACAGAAATCGTCAAAACATAAGAACAAATAAACTACCACGCACTTTACGATAATATTGTAAATCCTATTGTATTCATCCGTTCACCGTATATAGATAAGTATGTGGTCTGTTTATTCAAGAATCCAAATTACTTTACGTTATCGAGCTACGATAAGTATAACTCAAGATATTGAGGTTTTACCCGGAGCCGCTGACACGCGGCGGGCCTCCGGGGCGTGATGTCGGGCGAGCAGCGGGCCCTAAAAGAATTACGCGTTCCAGCAAGGAACCTGAGTTAACTAAGTTATAAGTCACGCAAACAAAATATTCTATTTTTTTAATATAAATTCTTTGAACTAAGTTAGCTAAGCGTTTTTAATTTTAGCACTGATCCCTAAATCAACTGTAATGGCGTAAACATTTACAATGAACACGCAGTTTATAGGTCGGGAAGTTATGTAGTTGTCATATAACGCAGTCACTTAATAAAATTATTAATAAAATATGTGAAAACGTTAGAGTTTTAAAAGCGCATAAAAAAATTGTTCCAAACCTACCTCGCATTAATCAGTAAACTTGATTGCACAATGGTTTACGACTGATGAAATGGTTTTATCACCTCAAATAACAAAGAAAAAATGCAATATTAACTCAGCTGTCAAAAACACCGCCATATTAAATTAACGTGATATAATCTGTTACAATATAATTTCGTTCAATATGAGCATCATCTTTAGATGACAATAACACAACGATTACATTATATAAAAGTCGTATTGTGTACCATAAGTCGACCCGAAGTCGAATACACGCCGCGACAGCTATCATTACATGATATTTAGTCAAATCGCCGACGTGTATATGACTACTATGCGACTAAGTAGGTATTTATATGACTGTTACACGAAACTCTTAGCAACTTAAGTTGAATAAAATGGGCCCTAATGCCGTAGAGTAAACGTCCTTATGACATTTATACGATTATACTGAATAACATTAAGTTGCCACCAAAACGTCTACTCAACGTCGTAAATGTTTGTTGGGGACTGAATACATTCTAAGTGTCCTTGAACCTCCTCAGTGTAAACGCATAATTTAACTTTTACCTACATAAACAGGTGCTACTGAGGAGCAAAGTTTTAATATGCGATGTTTTCAGCTTTCATTACGTAATTAATATAAATTGTCTCAATTATGATAGGCTGTTAAAATGTCGGTCTACATAGATGGCGACCGACACTCCGGGGCTGTGTCTGATACATTTAACGTTCAGAACATTGAAGTAAATAGTTGTGAAGTTTGGTAATTGTTAACACTTTGAGGTAGGTACACTAAACGCCCATAGGCGTTTTAACAATAAAACAACCTCAACCTGTTAAAGATCCTATCAGGCGGCCAGGCCTGTGTTGGTGACCACAGAGACCTTTCGCTTAATAAGGGTAAACGCGGTGACAGATATTTTTAAGTGATCGATTTTGCAGCAAACATAGGTATGTCGCTGTAGAGTCAACCGTACGTCAATAGTAAAAGTATGACTTTGCAAAGAAAAAAGAAGAAACAGACTCATACAGGAAATCACAAGTTTAACTAAAACATACTCATAGAAATGTAAATTAAAAAAAAGCAGTAAAAATATATAACAATACCAAAGTAAAATTAAAATAAAAGCAGAAACTCATCTACGAGGCCATAAGGCTCCTATCTCAGCAACGCCTTTGTTTCGTACTAGCAGGATCGGTTTTCATAGAAAGAGTGTTACTACTGACTTGGGTTTGACCGTAGATACGTTGTGTGACACTCGAGCGGAAAAAAACGTCACGCTGGATGAGCTGGATCTATAAAAATGATTAGTCATACAAAAATATATATTTTATAATTTTAATTCTGACTGTTGAGAGGCCGCTCAACTGTCGATTGGCCTTTAGAAGGCGATATTAATTAAAATTCTATTGTGTCTCGTTAGCGACAGTTGCGAGGTTTAAAGGCGACTAACAAAAGGTATAACAAGGCAGATATGAGTGGAAAAGGCGGGAGGAGAAGCCCTAGAAGGACATAAAGTGATCTTATTGGTGGTCTTCAGAAAGGTCAAGTACCACTCGCAACCGGCGTTAGTGTATGACCAGATTTATGAACGTAAACGAAGCAAAAGGAGTATGTAAGGATCGTAGCTGATGGCGATCTGTAGTTTCGGCTTACCCCCATGTTAAGAAGGCTTGAGTTTATGTATGGATAAGCTCAATCCATGTTTTCATAATAAGTCATCGCTAGCCTAGAGTTTGAGGGTTATAAAAATGATCTTAAGTTTTAAAGTCCTTGACAGCAGTAATCTCAAGAATCGTTAAATATTTTAGCACCTTCAAGCAAACGCCAGTGAATAGAGATTTCATAGAAACTTAAAAATGAATTTGAGCGGAGATTGCAATTTTTACGACGAGTCAAGTCCAAATGCTGCCTAGACATGGCACTGCATTTTGTCACAAGCAGTGATGGAAGTGGGGGACGGCCTACCTGATTTTACCCTCTGAATATTGACACTAGGTTAGTACAAGACTACGTACCTTACATACATCTACGTAAATACATAGTGCATACCCAATCAGAGATAACGTAGAAATATGAACTGGAACTAACTCTTATGGAACTAAATCTGCACAAAGGCGGAATTAATGTCTTATGCATTTTCTACCCCCAGTCTACCTTAGGGTTTCCAAATCGCATAGAGCTGTTTGGCTGAAGACATAAGTAAGATGGTAAGTACCTATCTACTGCTTCCTCGTTCGAATATTTTCAGAATCTCTTGGAAATCACTTGCTATTTGTTATCACTAAATACCTCAAACTTGATATAATAATTCGAAATGTGTCAATTAACGCCAAAGACATTAACTTTCATAGTTCACTGATCCAGAAAAACAAGATTGTTCGTCATTCAATTTGAAAGATAAGTTCAATTCTGATTATTTAGGTCAAACTTACTTCGTCATACTTCGTTATTCAGATATATCTGTCACAAAAAATTTAGGGTCTGAAGTACCAGCCGGGGTTGCGGAATAGTCCGAAAGGGATACAGTGACCCTGGCAACAGGCAACTGAAGGAACACGGGTGGGTTTTAGTCAGTAAGAGTCTGACACGCCCTTCCGCTCCGCCCAGAGCGGGAGAAGTCATTTGATGATCTGACCTTTCGCACCAATTGTGTCGAAAAGTTACGAAAGCAAAAAGTTTTCAAACCCACCAATGGAAATTGGAAACTACGTTAACCAATACCTATCCATTAGATTCTATGAATTCAAATGGAACCAAAGAAATATAAAAAGCCAAGCTTTTGTTTCAGAGACATATTGTCAGTGAATGAACGAGAAAATTTTTGAAACGCATTCATTGGATTTTTCTGAGAATGCATGTAGGTTTTAATCCAACAAAGACTTTATTGAACATGTAGAGCAATTCCATTTACTCTTGCTGGAACAATATTTGTATTCCTATTTCTAGCTGTGTATATTATTATATCTAATCTATAAATATTAAAAATTAAAGTCGCTTATCGTGTCTGTCTGTGTGAACGCGTTGTTCTTATAAACTATGCAATGGATTTTCATGTGGTTTTGACCATCATTTAGAACATTTATTCCGGCAGGTTTTTAAGTGTATTATACATTGTGTATTATACATTTAAGTGTATAATACATTAAAATATTAAACATACGCAACTTATAGTAAATCTCGATGTTTTATTAATTCGTAAAAACCGTGCGAAGCTGGGGCGGGTCGCTAGTTAATATTGAAAAATAATGTAAAAAGAAGACAATCTAAAGAGATATTTTTCAAACCTTATTTATTTATTTATTTTATTATTTATGTACACACAGTAAAATACAAAAAAGATACGATATAATTAAAATATGAGCCTACCTTCAGTTATTTAATCTTTTTCTTGTTTGATATGTCCCAAACTTAGTCATGATTTGCACGGAATCGCAGATTTTTGCTGTTTTTTTATCAGTCTAATAAAATCTACACGAAAATAGGATTGCTGATGGCATTTCATTGCTCATCATTGCAATATCTTGATTTAAATTCTTCTGATGAAAAACGTGTTTTTATTGATTTTTTTTCCAATAATAACACGCTTTTCATTCATGATCTATTATACAGGGAGCCAGAGACATCGACGCGCAACCACCAAAGATTCAGTACATGATTCTGGACCCCTATGCATTGAACGTTATCGTCAATTATAAAAAAAAAATGAGCTGTTCCACAAATTTTGACTGCGTAGTTATTGCATTTTTGTACGAAATATCTGTTTTTTTTTAAATAATTATATTCGACAAATACTTTTTATGCTCTAGAATCATGTGCTGAATTCATGGTTACATTATTATTAACCATATTTAAAAAGACCTAAAAATAAATTAATCGCATGTACCTATATAAAGTTACATAACTTTACATTATAATTATGTCGTATCTATATTATGTATTTTACTGTGTGTACATAAATCCTACTAATATTATAAATGTGAAAGTTTGTGTGTTTGGATGTTTGTTACTCAATCACGCAAAAACGACTGAATGGATTTGGATGAAATTTGTAAACAGTTTATAACCTGGATTAACACATAGGATACATTTTTATCCCGATATTCCCACGTGATCGAGACTTACGCGGGCGAAACTGCGGGGCGCAGCTAGTAATAAAATAAATAAATAAATAAACTTTTAACACACATGATAGGAATAACATCATTATTATCAAACACTTTTCTAATTAAATGATTATAATTAAAGTTGATTAGCATGGGTAGCACGCAATACAGTGACGGAAAATTATTAATTAGAAATAAAAAGTAATGAAGTATAGGAAGGCATTCTTTGCAACTAGCGTGGGCGTTTGTCGAACGTATACGCCGCGTATAAAGCGCGATGTTAGTTTCTTTACGCTAGCGGAGCTTTTACGTCAAATTAATGTCAGATGATAAGGTCAATAAGTAACTAATAAAGTAATACTGCCTACTATTAAAATCCAAACATCCGAAATGTTTCAAATACTGTGGTTAGCTTTTCATTTTCCGGTTTTTATCATTTGGTCGCAGAATCCCAATATTATGTTAAATGATCGTAAATACAAAACTGTTACATTTTATAACATGATTTACTGAAAAGATTGGATTTTAATAGTAGGCAGTATTACTTTATTAGTTACTTATTGACCTTATCATCTGACATTAATTTGACGTAAAAGCTCCGCTAGCGTAAAGAAACTAACATCGCGCTTTATACGCGGCGTATACGTTCGACAAACGCCCACGCAAATTGTTGCCTTTTTTCTTTTTAATAAGTAGGTATTCAGTGTCTTTTGAATAAATGAGTTATTGTGAGACTCTGTCTCTGAACTCTATTATGGCAGACAATTTTGAACTTCATGTAAATTATTATACCTAAATTAGGAATAATAATAGAATAAACAATAAAAACTCAGATAATTTAAAATATTTTAATTACTTGTACATTTTAAAGTTTCACATTGGTTTAGAATTTTCCATGTCTCGATAAGGAACTATTATCAACCTTCTTTACTTATTTGAAACTATACATGTCTAAATAAACAAGCGTAATACCCAAGATACCGATAAATCCTACCATTTCCTGGCTGCCCGCCGATCGGATTTACCTACATTTGGATATACTATTTGAACTCAGAAATCCTTTACATGGGCCTTTTGGAAAGAGAAACATTCTAGGGTTACATACTAAAGGACAGTTATTACGAACAGGTTGTACTTTCAAACAACAGTAAAATACAAAAACTAATAACATACATCATCTACAAACTATTTCTATTATTAGCGCGTTCGTAGAACTTCCCGCTTTAGGAAACTTATTTACCGATTTTGTCTACGCCGAGTTTCGGACGAATGGACTTAGCTGGGATGTGCCTGCAGCTGGCGACCAACTGGACTTTTATTAACGGTTTTCCGACCACACGTGTTAAGTTTGGTGCGTTGGACTTGAGATTGATCGACCCAAATTGTACAGTGCAAAGACGTCCTTACACTGTCTCCGGAAGAACGTCGAATCATACGCGATAAGGTTAACGAATTGTTGGAAGCTAAAGTAATTAAACCCAGTAGTTTTCCGTTTGCTAGTCCGGCCCTTTTGATTAAAAATAATGATGGATCATGACTGTGTTAGGAAGATGCCCGAAGGCCAAGTACCAATTATTGAGATTGTAGACGAAATAGATGATGATTTGGCATCACTTTAGATTGTGTAACCAGTTTCTCGTTCGTTGGGTCGGAGACCGTACCAGAATATCGTAGCCATTGTGTGCGATAGCTCTGGGTAGTATGGTCAGAGACTGTACCAGAGTATCATAGCCATTGTGTGCGATAGCTCTGGGTAGTATGGTCAGAGACCGTACCAGAGTATCGTAAGCATTGTGTGCGGTAGCTCTGGGTAGTATAGTCGAAGACCGTACCAGAGTATCGTAGCCATTGTGTGCGGTGCTACTGGCCGTTAATAAATTTCTTTTGCAAATTCAATCCTTCACACGTGTTTGCATTCGTGTGAGAAAAACGTGGTGCATTATTGACACGGAGAAATTTCTACTTGTAAGTTTGAAATATGCTTTTTATACAGCTTTATCTACTTTACGAAGAGCAGTAATTTACACACAAAGTTATTCAACTCGTAATCCTGTTTTTATGCAAACTTCCACCTTTTAAAGCATAGATAGTAAATTATTTCAACAATTGAAAGTAGGGATCCACCAAAACAAAGTCCAAAACAGTTCCCTATAGCAACGACTAAATCCAGGGTAGTGCGCGCGACCTGCCGCGTGACCCGCTGGTACGGTCTGTTGTTCAGAATAAACCTGGCAGGCTTAACTCTTAACTCCTTCTCAGGCTCCAGCAATTTCTTCGACACCACATTGTAATCCGGCTCCGTACAGGAAGGCAAACAATCGCAATTCAAGCCCGTCTCGTTCGTGCCCGGAACCTGCAGCTTTCTTAGAGTTTTGTAGTGTTTCGTCAAACACTTTAATCCCTCCACGCCGCAATATCGATCTTTGTATTGGACCGGAGATAAGTGATGTGTACAGTTACAGAGCTTCAGTTGGGCCTCGATGCGACATTGAATAATACACACAGAGTAGCTGTATTGCTGGAAAGCAATGTAGCCCTCTGGAACCTCGTCAGGGAATCTACATTGACGTATCTCGGGAGCGATCAAAGGTACTTCCGGCTCATTCACCACATCCATAATTGAAAATCTCAGTGTAGCTTCTGCTCCGTATAGCGTCGTTATTCTACGATCATATTCCATATTCCAAAAGGGTATGTCTTCGGGAGAATGAATGAATGACTCGTAATCTTGTGATAGAGTTATTTCAAGAACTCCCGCCTCTGGGTTTTTTGCGAGAGCGGACGTGGAAAACATTTTGTGATTTCCACCGACGTGCTTGTTGTTAATTGTAAAACATCTCCCGTACTCTGTTTGCAGAGGTTTGAAATATTTACAACAGTTAATCTCTCGGCCATTCCACTTACATGATCTAAATAGGTATTTGCAGGCAGTACGGAATTTTGATACAATTTCAGAATAATCACGTGAGCACAAGGTTGTATTTTGGCAGGTTGACATGCAACTGAAGCATGTTCCACTGAAGAATATTATTTCTGCGAGGAAACGATCATACTTTTCTCCGTCGCGACTGTCGAATAACTTGCTGAGTGTCCAAAGTTTTTCGATATTGGCAATCTCGCAGACGGTAACTGACGCAAATGTTGTGTTCCAGTCGAGGTAATCAGTGCGCGTCGTGAACCGTATGGTGTTCTCTTGGTAATGGTCGTAGTACTTGCGTATTGTAGCCACGGCGATGATCCACACGTGAACATAAATGACGAAGTAGATGAATCTGTACACAAAGTGCACATCCTTACGGACGAGATAACTGGGCCCGTGAACAGTGAGATTTTTACAAGTGTATTTAATTCTATGATAGAGCAATAGAATGTGTTCCTTGATATTACTGAATATTTTCATTTTGTGGAGCTTTTATGTGAACAGAAATGTAACCAGAGTCAGAATGGAACTTTGGAAATAGGGTCGTTATTTATATAATGCATGGATTTAACGATCACACGAAAGGAATCCATTTGCTTAATGTTTTAGATGTGGTATAATACACATAACGTTAATTAATGTTGTATAATGGCACGTAATAGAAGTAAGGGTACGAACACGAAAAGATAAATTATTATCGCAGAAAAAAAAAATTAACCAGCATACTGCACTATTTGTAACTACTTTATATGGAATACGTGTTGAATTTGTCATCTATTTTACGGCACTGGTCCCATTATACATTTTGTTGTAATTTCAGGCCCTGTGTAATTAATCATCATAGTTACAACTGTTACATCCTAGCTGCGCCTCGCGGTTTCACCCACATAAGTCTCGATCCCGTGGGAATATCGGGATATAGTTTGGCACGTGCCCTACTTTATTAAGTCGCAAGTGAAAGTTGCAATCCCATAACCGTAAAATATACAAGAGCGTAGTCCCTTTCTCTATAATCTAAATTTTCTCGAATGGTTATTTACGGCATACTTCCTAACTACCAATTTCAATGTTCTGAAAAAGTCTTTCCATTTCACAAAAAATCGCGTAGACAATGATGACATAAAAAAACATTAGTGTGGAGTTGTCCCAAGCAAGATAAAAGGTTAGATACAAAGTGTACATTTAGGTTAAATGGTTTAACCGAGCCTAATGGAATTTGATTATGTATTGTCTTGAAATGTAAAAACGACGTAGAATTGAAAAGGTTACTTCGACCCATAGAGGTTCACATTTATTCCGTGGCATATCTCGAATTCTCGAGGGATTCCTCTTGCATAGGTCTGTTGATTCCGATTCTCCTTACTTACGAACCGAGGACGGCCCTCGCGTCGTTTTAACAGGCGTAAGTCCGAATTTAAAGATAAGTCCACCTCGATCTAAATAATCTCTCAATTTCTAAACCAAAAATATTTATAAAATTAAAGAGTATTAAATTCCTAATGGTGATAAAAGATGTTGGCGTCTCGCCATTTTAAATTATCTGCGTGTACTGGAAATGCATACGTTCTTACTTTTTTCATGAAAACTAATTACGTGCTTACGTAAACCACATCATAATTTGCGTGCTACAACAGTGCAGTTTTAAAACACTAATGTACTAACGTTGTAGGATGAAAAATTAATTTTAAAAGGAACTCTGAATGCATTGTTGAGAGAATTAATTTAAGAGAATTATGGATAGTGGAGCGAGCTTAATCCTGAAGTAGTTCTGCCAGATTATGGTAGGATTGGAACTCGTATAGTTCCAGCTCCAATGTCACCGTAGTAATTAGATTTCCTCGCTCGAATCAGTCGGTTTCAGTTAGACTGTTAGACGAACCTTCATGATTTATGGATGAGTGTTGAAGACTAACTTTGAGTTTCAAAACAATTCATGATTGATGAAAGAAAATTCTTGAGTTTTCTTTGAATGACGTCGGTGACGCCTACTTAGTTGGATATTTGAAAATAAGGTATCGGTTTAAATAATTGCTACATCCACTACGTATTTTACTAATGATAGCAAAATAGCACTTTGAAGCTAGAAATAGCAATTAATGCTATTGGAAGGTCACAAATGTAAATATAAAAAAGGAACAGTAGTTAACCAAAACATTTGATTCAATGATATGGGACGTTACGCTGACGATATGATTGGAGATATTTCTCGATGGCATGTGAAGGCAAATCAGAGACCCATTGGTGGCATAAAACACTGAATCTGGTTAGTTACTAACCACACGAAAAAGAAAGAACGATAATGGAAACGTGTGTGTAGAATATATGCTCACAAAATATTTATACGAAATTCAAAACATCGTGTTCACAAAATTTTATCATGAAATCCAATTATTGTAGGATTTATCAGCTTAGTCTCCTGCCATCGCATATGAAGAGACACTTGGGTAGTTGAAATTTTGAATACATACAATAAAAAGATAACGTTTTTTTTTTGCATCCTCGCTTGTACCTGTTTAGTGTTTATTTACCTGCGTTTTTAAGTAAATATGATGTCATATGGGGTTAAATGTTTTTTTTTTAAGTGAAACTTATTTATGTGCACTTTGCGCTCTTTATAGGCAGTGAATGAAACTGAACCGTTACGCTCGGGTCGGTGACGCTGAATCGGGCATCCTCGGCGCTGAATCGAGTACCTATACTCGGTTCTAGTCGTAAGTTTTCAATTCTATCAAATGAAAACTTGCTCTTTTAACTTTTTTACAAAATAAAAAAGATTAGAACTCTTTTTTTAAGGTACTGCCAACGTGTTACCGGTGCTACCTTTCTTGTTACAACATGACACGTCGATAATTGTTTACGAATTAATTTGGCTCGTTAGCCTGATATAACATTAATAAATACAATTCAAATGATTAAAGTCACCTACGTAATTATATTTCCCATGAGTTTTATGAATTACAAATTCCTACGGTTTACAAAGTAGGTCAGAGTGAAGTTGGCTGTCGTTCGGGGCATACCTACTAAAGTTAATTTAAACTAAGCTACAAAAAGACAAATAAGCGTGGTTTTGGGAACCTTAACTGGTGCAGCCAGGAACCAAGTGGTTATAAAATTTTATGTTTTAACTTGGATACGAAACTCCTCTTGATAAAATGTTGTAGGTATTTTACATAACAAATGGTGATCTGTTTACCTTCTACGGTTTCATTTAAAGTTTTTCGCCCGTGTATCGCCACCGCTATTAAATGAAAAATCTAAGAGTCGCCATTTTTTTAGTTTCCGTATTCTTAAAAGCACAACGCCTGCTCAACGCACTGCATCTGACGCAAGAAGCTGCCATGACCTTGACCAGATACGGCGTTTTACAAGCATACTGATATACGATGAGATCGAGCCTTTATAGAACTATCCAGTTCAGACGCGAACGCGCGAAGGAAACGTAACTTAACTCGATCGATTTTTGGATCGAAATACAACTATCCCATTTTCGTTTTTTATACAACAAGTCTTGAAACTAAATAAATATTATGAGCGAAACGAATATTCGCACATTATAGCGAGTTCGTGCTATGTCCAAACCCAGCAGGACCCCAGGTGTTCAGACCCTGCAGTCTATGCGGGGAGAGTTGTTGCGTCCATAACACGCGCGTATATAAAGGTACACGCTTACACCTTATCTGATGCCCCTGGTGGAGGCCCTGAGTGTAGTAGCTTAAGGCAGCCACAGAAAAGTCCGGTTAAGTAGAAGTTAACTACGAAATGCCATAGTTAAAAAAAAAAACCTTATCTGGAAATGCTCTGAAGAATCCGAGCAGGAATAACGCTTGCGGTTATGTCAACAAGAGCTTTTAATCTCCTCATCCCCGTTATGTTGCCCTGCCCGCGTTCGTGGTACAAATAAGCGTGATGGATGTTCATCCCACCGTTTGTTGGCCGTCAGAACGTTGTTGGTCAGTGATGAACGTAATAATAATGCAAAAACATAGGTTGAGATTCTCAGTATCCTGAATAAGAATTTACCATCCTAGCTGATCCTCTTTTGAAACAATTTGAGTAATATCAATAAGTTAAGAATCTTTTTAAAAATAATATTTTACCTTTAAATCATTGCGATATCAAAAAGTCCTCAGTTTACTAAGGATTTTTTTGTCAATTGTTTGATACGTAAGGATTTACTTTTTTGTGTAATGCATTAAATATCACTTAATTTTTTTTTGCAAAACAATTTATTTAATCATTTTGTATCCTCCTGTATCCTCCTTTTAATTTGTCAATGCGTCTCTTTGTAGGCTTAATTCAATGTTGAACCATCATTTCGTAATTAAATGTGGTACCTATCTACTAATTAATTTCTGCCACAAACATTTCCTTAAAGAGAGGAAGTGGGAAGTAGGTACTTATGCAAAGCAATCACACTTAGAAATTCCGATGAAACTTTGACGATTTGGGGCTCAGATATAATTATATTCTCATCTAATAACAAGCGAGCCATCACAATGGTGTTGGATTTGATGCTAATCCTAGTGCTGTCTCTTTCACTCGTACGTCAAACTCCTTAGAAACCTCAATGTCTGTGGTAAGGTGTCAACCACATCTCCGCACTGAGTGTAAACCGAAACGTTAACACGTACAATAAACATCACGCTGTATAAGGATCACCATACAAAGACAAATGTTGTGACGTACCTATGCGCATGAACGGTAACCACAACAGCTAGCTGTCAGTTACAACTGGCTGGGTTACACGAATTAGTAATTGGGTAAACATAGCTGTGGTTTTAAAAACAAATAATTGTTTAGATTTTTAGGACGAAAAGTTACTAAACCTGGCTGTTCTAAAAAAAATGCATGCCACTTACAAATTGAGTGCTTTGATTATTTGAATACATAAATCCGAAATTCTAATTAACTCATTGACATCCAAGACGCGTATTATAGCCTACTCATAATACCTTGAATATATGGGCATGACGCGATAAATGTATGCGTTAAAGCAAATATCTTAAGTTTCAACAGATTTTTTGGCATAATAATACTAGCAGCAGTATTATTATAGTGGTGAAAAAATGTGTCTCCAATGTCACCTCCCGTTGCGTTGTTAGTGACTGAGGGCATCAAGTGTTAAATATCACTTAATAATTATGTGTCTCATTTGACCATTTAGATTAATTTTATAACCTCAATTTTCATCGATGATTTTTCAATAGTAATTTAATAATGTTATTCAAACAATAATATTGAATTGGAGTGTTGAGTGTTAATTAGTTAAATTATAATGTTGAAACCTAAGAAGAAGTTGAGAGTGATTGCGGAGGAATTTAACCTGAAGACGGTATGTTTACACATCAAATACTTTTGGAACAGACAATAAGTGTTACATACGATGACTTTTAAAAGATTCTATCACAAATTTATGAAAAATATTGTCAGAGAGATTCATAATAGAATCTCTCTGACAATAGTTTTCATAAATTTTATAAAAAATTGCCATAAGCACTAATGTGCCTGTTTTTAACAAAGAAAATAGGCACTAAAGTGATATTACTTGCAGATAACATCTCTAGTTATCATAAAAAGCAGTTAATTCCTTTCAGAATAGTCATACTAAAGCCATGTGTGCTCAATTAAAAATACACAAAGAGAGTGAACCGTGCATAAAAGAGAACACAGTCAGTGTCCTGAACCATAGTGACCTACTTCCAGATGGCATACCTGGTATGTATCAACAAGAAGGATTTTATATTATATTCCTTTATTATTTTCATTCAAATTGACCATATCTATCTATCTGTATAATAAAAATGAAATGCTGTTCGTATTGATAAGCCACATCACTTGAAAACGGCTGGACCGATTTGGCGATTTTTTTTGTTTTAACATTTTCTTAGTATTTAGGTAGTTTGAATCAGGTTACGGAAGTAAAAATTTGAAAAGTTGCCGGGAATCTTGAAAAAATTGTCAAAACTGAGCCAGTCAACAAGGTAGTTACGCGGCTGTTAGCAAGTGTATGTACAGTACACCGGACGTACATTTCGGTACCTACACACTTGGAGGCTACTTTAAAGTGCCCTAATTTAGACTATCAAATTAGGTATTGCGTTTTTGAAGTGAATACTTTCTTAGGTGCGTTGGGTGATTTTTGATATGGATTCGCGTCACCGACGCACCGTAGCGGTTTACTATAGAATATAGATGTCGCTAAATATACGTTTTAAGTTTTTACTTCTGTCGTTAGTCCCGATGACTGCCTTATTATTATTTTTATAGTTCATTTTAATCTATCCACTCAGAGACTAATGTCCTCTGTATAAATTAATAACAAAAGACAATTAATTTAACCAGCAAAGCAGAAACAATATGATCAACTATTAAAGCATACGAAACCCATTCGCAACTCAAAACAATATTTTGATGAAAGTTTGCTCGATTAAAAGTTCATTACGATTCATTCATCATCATTATCATATCAGCTTGATAATGTTTATATTTCCCCATCATTAACGAAGCAATAAGCTATGATCAAAACAATAACAGTATAAGTAATATACGTCCATAATAATAAGTATAACCCCCCCCCCCCATCTATCTGTATGTTGTCTTCGTGGTGGGGCTTGCGCGCCCCTGAACTCTGGGTCTGTGCCGGTAGAGTTTACTTTGCCACAGCTGTTGGGCAGTAGCGAACCCACGGACCTATCTCCCGGCAGAAGTCTTGTTCCTCACCTCTGGCTTGCTTTTATTGGCCGGCTGGAGTGAACACTGACGAGCAACAGTGCTCCTATCTCTTACTGCCTTTATTGGCCGGCCTGCGTGGAGATTTGCAAGAGCAAACGTGCTTGGAGGAAGGAAGTATTCGAGTAAGATAGTGGGGATCATGACCGTACTTCCGGAATTGTCTTGATATTCGTGGAATACCTTTCCCCTCCTCAAGCACCTCAGGAACTGTTGCTCCATCGACAGTATGTCACTACATAGTGCCCTGCATCCCGTCGCTAGCACATGCTAGCGACCCTTTTTATCTGGCAGGGGATTGATTTTGATCAGGCAGGGGAAATGGACCTTCCATAGTTCTAGTCAAAGTAGTAATCAATGCTCTATAGCCACCAAAATCCATAGCCCAATATTTTTTGTTTCCATGTTCTGCAATAGTCCTGCACCAACCGGGGGTTGTCCTTGGATACACTTGCCTATGCAAGTGCTTAAAGGGATAATCGTCTGTCGTTGGTGTCACAACACTTAAAAATGTTTAAGGGACCTCTGCAAGTTGGCTTCTGCCCCTCGTACGCCTTCCTAAGGTCCGGGACACCACGGGTCCCGAGATATGTCAAAGACATTTAATATTATATTATAACCCTATAGGTAAAACAGTCAACCACTTTGGCCGACCTACTCCCGGCCCTTGTAATTACTGCGAATTATGTAGTCACCGCAATCGCGTCACCAGCGACAGATTTAATTTATAAAACTTAAATAGTTGGGAAATGAAAACACACAGATTTTTCGAATTCTTAGTTTTGTTTCAAGTTTTACGAAAGCTAATTACGTTTACGTTAAATACTTAAGTAAACTATCATGTTGGTAAGAGAGTTAAAGTTTCACACGGTTGAGGGAATAATGGCCAGTAAAACACCTTCAAAACCATGAAAATATTTACACAAATTAGCAAGTGAAGCTGTTATTAAAAATTGGTTCATTCCACAGTTTGCAATTCATTATTCAACCGCGATGCTAAACTAGCAACTTTATTACTAGTTCGCGGCGGCTGAGCATTGCATTATTAAGGCATGGCCGACTCCACGGAACATTACATAGGTAAATACCTATGTAATGTTCCGTGGGAAATGTTTGCGTATGTGTTTTGCCAGACTGTGTTTTAAATTAACAGGAACACCAAACGTCAGAATTTCGAAAACATTGATACAATGGAATCTCTTGTTTCCACATTCCTACAATGACACATGATCTGGTAGGAATAAAGCGCATCCAGCGGATTTCCGTCGATTTTAAACAAGTTATGTCTCCTGCTGCAATCTAGTTATGTTTGCTTTTTGGACGGCTTTTGTAAATTTATTCAGTGCTTTTTTCGCTTCCTCGGCTTCATTGTATGTAATCAGTCAGTTTGATATATCAAAATGCAGTTGAATACGTAAATCTGTGGTGCTTCGGGTGTGTTGAAATGACAAACCAGTTCTTGTTTGTTATGAAATAACTGCCAGGTTTTACAATATTTATATTATTGCTTTGGCAAATTACGAAATCATCATCATTTCAACCGAAAGACGTCCACTGCTGAACTTAGGACAAGCACCGCCACTTCGAATGGTTCTGTGCTTCTCGCATCCAACGGATACTGCGGCCTTCACCAGGTCATCGGTCCACCTTGTGGGAGGTACGTCTTACGCGATTACGCGCGTTACTCCAGAACCTCTCGGCCCCATCGGCCATCTGTTCTGTGAGCAATGTGCCCTGTCCACTGCTGCTTAAGGTAATTACAAAATGTTTAATCTTTTGTTTTACTTGAGGAAAGTTGTCTCCTAATTTGTCTATTCACTTACGTTTAATATTGTACAAATGAAAAGTTGCGGTGGAGACAGAGGTTAACGAGGTCAAAATACAGGTCCCAAGTTTTGTGTCCAGGGATTCATTCAACAACAGTTATCAACAAAGTACACACAACATTTATTAACCCTGTAAGGTAACTAAACGGATCAAGAAGTGGATCAGAAAAATAATAAATTCTTATTAGGTGGATATTTAAAAGTTAATTGCAAGAGTTTATACGTTCACCCTAATTTACGAAGACAACATCGCTGTCTCTGTTATTTATGAGACACTAAAACTTCTAGATAGCAATATAAGTTGAGTGTGTGCTAGCCGGGAGGATGTGCTAGTAAAAGTAACAAGTGGGGCTGCTTGATTGTTAATATGATTTGCAAACGGCGCTCGCAGAAATTTTGTGTGGAAAGGAAAATCTACTTTTTTATATATGTTTTTCATACTAAGCCATGTAGCGTGGGTTTTAGTCATTAAATCACAAACATTTTATCAGTTGATTCCATGTTTCATTCGTTTATAAAATGACGTGTACAAATAACCCACAGACAAGTGGTAATAAACGACAACATTGAGGCCCCGTACAATTTTTCACCTCGCGCGGGATAGAGCACTCTGTGTAACTTCACCGCAGAGGCTTTTATTCCCATCGCCGGAAATGAATGGATGTCATCATCAAACGGGAAATACGTCCCAAAAAGCGGTTGTGTAACAAAGTGTTTTGCTCTTTGTAGTAACGGAGGTAATCCCGCGGGTTAGACCGCCGCTACGGCCGACCTAGTAATTGCATTGCTAGACCGAGCCACGAGATTCGACCGCCGAATTGAGACGACCGTATACAGCTCATAAAATGAATGCTGACTCGGTTTCTCTGCGGTTGTAAATATGGCACATCGAGTAAACAACAACTTCACCTTTGTAGTAGGTAAGTCGTCTCTCTCACAATACAGGTACTACCTGTGTAAGTGAGTATGACTAGCATCATGCTCTATCTACAGCCCGATATGATATCTATAATAATAATGATGTACAAGGGAAAATTATCAATGAGCATCAAAAAATTCGCCTGCATCGCTGTCAACAGGAAAAGTGCCCAAAAGGCTGGCAGCATTGCCACGTTGTATGGCAATGCTGATTCTTTGGCCAAAAAATAGACCAGCCCTCTGGTCACGTGAAGAGTCGACCAAGCGCTTGGCGATGTCTTGAAAACCAAATGGGCACTCGGACCCCATGGCCCTAGGGTTTCAACCCCAAATGGCTCGAACATATACGTCCCGATAAGATTGGAGTATTTGCGCTGTTTGAGGTTTTCTGCACCTGCAGCAGCAGCTCCAGCACAGCCCGCCGTGCTAGGAAGATGGGATGGATGGATGCCCGATATGATATTTCATATTATTAACCCCCGAGTAGGTACTTTACATAATTTACTTTGATTTCCTTTTTGATTTATGGAAATATTTTATCATCAGCCTTGTATTAACGGAACGCCGCTATTAACGTGCCAAACCTTTACCGGCTTTTATTTATCGTTAGCGTCTTTCGAAGTCAAGGCACGATCTTTCTCTCCGGAAGCGTAAATGTACTTTAGCTTGAGAAGTCCTCGGAAATAGGATAGAATCAGAGTTTCGTTTTTACTTAATTATCTCCAATATTTTGTTTTTGATTAACTAATGTAAATTAATCTTATTAAGTTAGGAAATTAAAGCTTAGAAATTATCCATGTCTCCTAAAACAGTGTAATTTACTAAAACTATTAAGAAAATTAATTATTACCTATACTGTTTTCAAAACTTTCGTATTCCACAGAAGTCTTAAATCAAAACAACGCGTCGGATATTCATTGTGGCCTTGGTTTGATGTCACCTGCCAGCCCCCGGGGCAGTTGCGTGAGTCAGTGACATGGAACCCGCAAAAAAGTACACAAAGGAAGTAAGCCTGCGTATGATTCTAGTTTGACGGTGGAACGTGTTCCGATGTGACGATTTTGCACTATACGGGACTTAAATAATAGACCTTCCTTTGTGAAACAGACGTGGCCCGTGAAATACTGACATTGTTCCACTTTGAAGTGCGAAGTAAAAAAGGAACGAGTTGAAACTACCAAGTACGTAACTACTTCGCTTAGGCTACGTTCAGACGTTGATCGTTTTCTCGTGTATCGCGTACGAGATTTAATCGAATAGATTAGTGCCAGTGAACAGTTTATAGGTAATTCATGAAAGTTCTCGCTTTTCGCTGTGACTTTCCGTGTTGCGTATTGAGAAAGGTTCATTCGTTTAAAAACTTTCTAATTTGTTTTTATTAAAAAAAATTGCCTGATATCAATGTAAATAAGTACCTACCCATTCTTAAAATTGATGAATGTTTTATTGGTGATTCGAATGACGACTTCCTTTGCACGAAGTAGGTCTTACATAAACTGGTCATTCCCTTCTTCCACGGTTTGGCAAGTTTATAGCTTACTGCTGCCACGTACAGCTTTATGAAAATACATTTAATTGGTAATCAAATATTCATGGTATGGTAGGGTCAGAACATGTATTATTCAGCTCAGCATATTCTGTAATATCTAGTCCACGTTGCACGGGAATTATCCAATGTGTATTCAACATATCCCAATGTCAAGTCAAAGTGACGGCGGCTGCAGTGAAATTGGATTAACAGATCGTAAATGAATTGTCTAGGAGCATTTCACTGTGGAACAATGAATTGCTTTACGTATTTCGCTGTTTTGCATTTAACCTAGATCGCTGGTTAACAGAACTTTTATAACGTGACAGTGGCTGTGAAGAATTATTCTATTCACTCACCTGTTTTGACAAGTTTGAATGTCACTTGTTGTTGGTTCTTGAGCTGCTCGTTATGTGTCGGGTGCGTGAGTTCTCGCAATGCCATCTCAACAGACGGCTGCTGCTGCATGGTGGAAGGACGCGGAAGCTTCGGCTCTGTCGCTCGACTCAGCTTACGGAAGAAACTAACTTTCTTCGACTTAGAATTCGGACCTGCGAAAAACAGAGTAAACTCAGAGTTAAATCACATGCAGCACAAGTTTCTGAAAGTTACTCATTAATCAATTCAACAACCCTCACACTGTTATGCAAAACCTCATGGGCGTGATACGTGCCTAGTGAAGCATTAATGCTGTTATTTCGCCAACATGCTAAATTAATGTGACGATACGGGTTAGTCGGATGATCACGCGTTCTCAAACTCAAACCGCACTCTCATTCTGAACCTTCAGTTGACGAACGTTGTGGTGTTGGCGTCGAAGGCGTGGAGGTGCGAGCGGAGGTCGCGGGCGAGCTCGGCTCGGACTGGGGCCGCGGTGGGAGGAGGCTCAGCGTGGACGCTGTAGGTGTTGGGAAGTGTGCGGCCGATAGATCCGACTGGCGGTCCGGTTCCGGAGTCGTGACTCGGATGTGTGCACCAAACTGCGGTGAGTTCGCAACTTCGAACAGTGCATCGAAGTCGCGATCGAAAATGTTCTTTCTTGAGAACGCTGGAGTAGGAAGGGGAGCGGGCAGTTCGAATTCATCGGGAGCGGGGGTTCTAACAATTTTGCCAAATTCATTGTCCTCATGGCGGCCGAGCTTCTTGAGCAGTTTCGCTTTAGTGCGCTCGCGCAGCTTGGGGCGCTCGAGCGACGGCGTCGGCGATGCCGGCGCGCGCTCTGGAGGCTCCGGAGGCGCCGTTTTGAGGTGGGTTTTATCGCTGGGTTTATTGAGGGTGGGGGTGCGGGGCGGGGGTAGTGAGCTGAACGGCGCTCGCGGCGGCGGCCCGAAGATAAAGTCAAGCGTAGGCCGCTGCCGTGGCCGAGGCAGCGATTGCGAGCGGTATGTCAGGGAAACTACTTCGTCCGCAGGATATATTACGTACATCCCTGGCGAGACCGCATCGCGCAGGCCCCTCGCGCCCTCCGAAGAGGTTTACGCGCGTCGATTGAGCTACTACTAAGATCTAGTGGGAAGCAACTCTCTTCGGTATTTTATTTTCCGTTACAACCGGATTTGACAAAATAATAAGTTACAAAGTTAATGTCGATTGGAATGTTTTTAAATGTTAAGTTGCCTTTTGCGTACTACAATGTAAGTTGAAGAACGATTAAGGAATGTTTTATGGAAGGGATCTTGAGCCATAGTAGGTAGGGTAGGAGGGTTTCTTCGTGTAATGTCTGCCAATTCCGTACAACGAATCTTCAACCTAGAGAAACAAAAAGTAATGCTTATTACCTGGTGAACAAAAGTCATGACTGTTGCGAAAACAGGAGGAAAATGTGTGGAACATAAAGTCGCGACAGGATCATTTTGTTCCGTGTTTGTAGCAAATAGAACAAAACACAAACAGTGTCTGAACACGCAGAGCTGACATATGCTGACACACATATGTACAAAAGTACGTAATGTATGCAGGAATCGACAAAGATTAAATTGTGATCCGTTTAGCCAAACTGTAATAAATTCAGTGCGTCATATTTAGTCATGATTTGTGAAACTGAAACATTCTAATAGATTGAAATTCAAATAACATTAAATTTATTTATTTGTATAGCAAATACCAAAGAAATAGTTTCAGCAGTGAAAGGTATTGGCGTAAATTGGTTCATACGTCTTCATGCTAACTAATATAATAAATGCGAAAGTGGGTTTGTTTGTTTGTTACGCTTTTACGCTAAAACAGCTGAACGAATTTGGCACATGGGCAGACCTGGAGCAGGACATAGGATACTTTTATCCCGATTATTCCCACGGCATTGAGACATAATGCGGGGCGCAGCTAGTTCAGAATATTTCTATGTATACAATATGGACGGTACGTATCTAATTCAAATGCTTTGGATAACATTGAGAATCCTTTTATATAAAGTACCTACCTTTAATAGTAGTACCTTTAGAAGTAGGATGCAACTAAATACAAAATTGCGGTCGCAGATTTTTTCAGAATTTGTTTTTCGTTACACACTTACAATTCTAAGGATTTTGACGGAAATTCATAATCATAATGTTTCAAAATTCGATTCAAATGACGCAATTATATTGTTCAATTGTCAAAATGTAATTTTGTGTGTTATGCAAGAACATAGTTTCATGTATCTTTTAACAACAATAGAACCTAAACATAACAACAATATAATGAAACATAAAACAATGTTAAGTCAATCATAAACTTAATGACCGATGTGTTCCAAATGAAATAAAGTTTTCTCTCTAAACAGCGGAGCATCAAAATTGTAGGTATATGTAGCTAAAGTGTAAACTAGGCGGAAACTTAGACAAACGGGTCAAGCATCACCACAATAGGCGAGGGGGAGCATAGTGAAGCAGCTCTCAAAATTTTTCACGAACGTGGCGATTCTCCACAGTTTCATTTAAATTTTCCTTTGCTCACGCTAATAAGGGAATGCTTTGTAACCACACGTTTTAATGAGTCAGAATATGCATGTAGATCTAGGACTTTTTATTTGAATTTTAAACATGGAGATTTTTGTTGAGAATTTTTGCGTCAACAACAAAACTTGGGGTTTTTGGTGTACGTGCAAATGGTAATTTATTGTTAATGTTCTCTGGACTACAGCACTTTGGCTGTTTCTTTCTTACATTTCACTAATTTTTCGTGTAGTTTATTTGTAAAGCTAGTTCAGTTTTATACAATCTGTCTAGCCTTTTCACAACTATGTTGAGGGCGGTGAATGTAATTAATGTTTTTTTTTTAATGTCTACTTAACTTTCAGTAAACATTTCAGGATAAACGTCTATCAATAGGTACAATTTATATCTGTAAAGTTTCCTACTACAACTCAATTGTTAATTGACCTATTTAGACTCAAATCACGTAAAGCAATTAGACGTACGAGATTTATATGAGTCTCACTGTTAGCGGCATTTTAATGGCGGCTTCAGTTTTGTTAGCAGTCTCGAGTGGAGTTGTTACGCCACGTAAATAAAGATTCGTACACAGAGTTCAACGAATGGCTTGGCGGATTGCCTACGAGACGTTTTTGCGAAAACTGAATAACGGATACAATATACTGCTATTTATAATTGTTGTTTTTTTAAATAACTCGCTAGATCAGATTACTACATAACCTTGAGTTTAAATACTGTAGCAACATGCACTGGCTGAAATGTAAAATTTTATTTGCACATGACAGTTTTCTTTGTAAGTAGGTTTCCAGAACATCTTTGAGATAGTTCGAGAAATAAATTGGTTTTTGTCGCGAGAAAATGGACTTGAACGTGAGGGATTTGAAATGAGATTTTAAATATCCTTGATGTTTATCTAAACAACATTTCGCAAGTTCGTAACACATTTCGATAAGAATGCAAGAGTTATGAAGATAATATAAGGTATTATCATATTGACGTAATGTTGACGTCACTTACTGACGTCTAACCTGCGTAGGTACTTGATAGTTTAGATTTTTCTGTATGAATATACGTGTGTAGGTACCTACAGCAAAATCATAATTCACAATAACGTAATATTTTGTGAGTACTGAAACCATGAAACACACGTGCTGAAATATTTCTGTCTTGTTTCAAAATAAATCATTTTAGTAGAAGTACTTTGTGTTATAACTCCTGTACCCAATGGCTAAACTTTGGAAAATTTCAAGGTCTATTAATGGATTGCTCACAACTTTATTCTTCTGCTTAGGAAAAGAGGAAATTTTGAAGTAAAGAAATTTAAGTTAATACTCTATTTGCTGACAATAATGTAAAAGAGTATAAGTACAGTTTTGAAATTAAATACTTAAGCAGTTACAAATCCGTTTTTTTTTTCACTTTAATATAAATAAATAAATAAGCCTTTTAATTTCTTATCCACGCAATATTTACATTTCACTTCCAAATATTTTTCAGTTGTGGTGTTTCTGTTTCGGTGTTTCTGTTGTGTTTTTCATCCTAACTTATAGTATAAATGCGAAAGTGTCTGTTTCCAAGTTCACTGTCGGAATATTAATTATGAATTCATAAATTAATATAAAATTTATCAAGTTTCAGTAATAATTTACAAAACTTCAAATTTCCATTTACAACAAAGTTGTAAACGATTCCTAATCATTGAATCGTAATTTCTGAACAAATATGTCAAACAAAATTTCTAAGGAAACTTTTGACACTTAATTATGGATTACGTCAAATGTTTGATGATTTCGTGCCCTACAAATTATTAACGAATAGGTATATTATATGAAATGGGGTTTACTGAAATTGATCTACGAGACAATATGACGTTGTCGAACTTAATAGTTTGTACGTTTGTGTTTGAAGTTGTCAAAATTCGTACAATGCCATTCCACGTTACAAATTCATCGAAACCTTTTTGCAAAGCTAAAAATGAAAAGGACAAAAGCCTAAGAGATATCTCATAACATCCTATTAGATATGAACAAGTGGCATTTCCTGAAGAACGTCCCAAAATAAATGTCATATTAAACTGAAATAAACTTTTATTTTGAGTCAGGAATCGAAATAAACTGGGTTCCGAAATAAAATCGTTGACCGCACGAAATTAAAATTTCAGAAGTGGATCGAAGTAGGTCATTGTGTGAATGTAAGCAAACGGATTTGGGGCTACTTATACAAAGAGATGAATGAATTTGCAAATTTTACATGGGAAAACAGTTTCATTGGTTTTGCGAATAACAAAGAAAGGAAAGAAAAAATCATCGAGAGTGTCTGATCATCGTCATCTAAACCATTCGGAAGTGTGCTGGAAAACAAAAACAAATTTTCTACCTGGTTGTGTTGTCAGAATCTTTAAAGATTTTTTTTAAACGAAGATTGGTGTGAAGATAGAGCTTTATTTGGAAAAAGGAAAACCCTTAACTTGTTGAGAGTCATTGTGGCGCACTTCAGGACAAAAGCAATGTCAATTTTTCTAAACAGAGTCTCTATAACGGAGTGAGGGATAAAATTTTTGACGTTGAATGCTGTTTGAATGTTGTTGACGAAGTAAAAAGTGCACTAGTGGCGCGGGATCCGGTTGCGGATGAAAAGGTCGAGTGCTTCTTTACAATGGAACTCGCGGTCACGAGACCACCCTTTCCTCATTAGTATTGCGAAAAAATTCGAGCACGAAACCAAAAGTCTGCGCAAAAAGTTTTCTATTGCAAAAGTTGGGAGGGCTTATAGAACCGACTGGAATTTTAAGTAAAATAATACAGAAAAAGTTTTAGATAAATGTTATACCTATTCTTTTGTTCTCTAAGCTTCATTTAATGTTGTTTGATAATGAATTGTTTTTTATCAAAGCTATTTGTCTTGCTTACAATCAGGGAAAATACAGATTTATAGGTAGGTACCTACATGATTATACTTGAAAGTGTTAATAAATAATAATATCTGTCTCTTTGTTTGCTATAACTTTAAAGATAGGTGTTAACTGTAGGCATAACATTGGTTGTTTTAGACTAGAGTTTATTCACATGAGGTTATTAAACAAGCAGACGGTGCTTTTAGTGAAACCAAAACGCAATACATTCAAATTCGCGGCTTGTGTAACTTTGCACACGCACGTGCTCGAATTCAGCACCACAATTGAATTGTGTTGAAACTCGCCAATAGTCCAGTCCAAAAAGATTTCTCGTTTTAGACAATCCGCTCAATCAATTCAAACATCAAACATTTTATGAGTTCGAATAATAATGTTGTGTGTAAACGTCCTCGAGTCTTTCGTAACATTTTTGTTAGTATCCACTTCCAATGGTAAAAAGAGTCTAACAGATAACTATTTTGACAAAGAGACCGAAACTAATAAAAGGCAGATAGCTACCCTTGAGTTCATATGATGTGAAGAACGGTGCATGCCTCCGCGAAGACGTCTCGGCATCTCATTATTGAGACTGGGACGGTTCAACGTGACACCATCTTCAATACCTAGGCCCTAGCTAGGCTTTTATTTGTAAATCGGTTTTTTATGGGTCCAGCGGGGTTATTACACATACATAAAATGGCAATTGATCGCAATGTATTTCATTTTGACAGTTCAGGCACGTTCATTGTATTGTATATGTTGTTGAGCAGACGAATATTTCAAACCCAAGAAGCAATGGATTAGTAATGTCCTTCAAAACCCTCAGATTGTTACGCAATTAGGGTACTGGTTTAGACCGATAACCGGCACTGAGTGTGCCTGAAATAGGTCTTTACATACTGCTTTTCGGAACGAAGTCCTTAACGCAGCTTGCGGTAGGAGTAAACTGGCAGAAATAGTCACGTAAGGAAAAAGCGTTATGCCCGAAATACTAGATGGTTCTGTATTAATCCTTACTATCCTAACTAACGTTATAAATGCGAAAGTGAGTTTGTTTGTTTGTTCGCTTTCACGCTAAATCGGCTGAACAGATTTAGATCAAAATTGGCCCATAGGTAGACCATGACCAGGAGAAAGAGTCCTTTTTGTCTCGATATTCTCACGAGATCGTGACTTATGTGGGTGAAACCGTGGGGCGTAGCTAGTACATAATATACAGCGAAAGGAACTTCGTTCAAACCGTGTTTACGTGACACCCTGACTTTAAAAAAAAATTATTTATATTACGGAAATACGACACTGATTTGACTAATCCGGACGCCAGCAGCACTCGACAGATTTTACAACGTAACGCTCGACCGGAATTAGGATTTTTTTCGGTGTTCGTCGAGCAGTGAACACGTTTAGAAACTGTCGCGCATTTCGTACCTATAGTTGTGTCGTGTACCTGCAGTGTGTGAATTGCTAGTGTGATTAATTTCATCGTTAATTATATTATTAAAATAATATAGAACGCCCTATTAAAATATGGCTGATGATAACGGGAGAAATATACCTGCTCCGTCATATATATTATATTTCCTTGCTGATATTATTGGTCATCCGTTAAGGATGCACGAGATTTCTTAGTAAATAGGTATTATATGATTGATATTAATCGGCAATACACGTAAAGTAGATGTTAATTAGATTAAACTAACTTTAGTTTAAGGTTAATTGGCTGTAACGTGTATGTTAGTTGCTGTTTAAACTGTGTTTACCATTCATAGTACCCACGAATACATAATCTAGATAACGCTAATTAACATTTTCTGCAGTACCTGAGTTTAGTACTGAAAATGAAAGCTAAACAAACTTACTTAGCATCTTTATTCCAAACATGAATTCTGAAATAGGATTTTAGCATTATCGTAGCTCATCTTATTTTGTTTACCTTTAAAAACTTAGACCACACTTGGTACAGAAACATTTAGTGCGGGTTCCATCAATGAAACTGAACGTGATTGTAGTGGACGCCGAGCGTGCTAAAGGAAAAGCATTAGTGAGACCCTACCTGGTGCACCGTGGCACAAGTAGCGGCGAAACCGAACAAAAGTGACAGTGTATTCGTGCGTTACAAGTGTTAAACATTGAACTAGAATCAGTGAAAATAGTTGTGTAAAGTGAAGACCCCGTCAGGGCACCATAGCGCAAGTAGCGGACACTCTAAGGTGATTTTGTGATGTAATTTCAATACTAAAGTGAATCTTGTAAGTAGTCTAGATCTTATAAGTAATTCTATGTCTAGTCGGAAACCAATAAGAATATGTATAATCTCATGTTAGTCGATATAGTATTCTAATTAGATTGGTAAAAGTTAATTTTAAAGTTATAAACGCATAGAACATTTTTGGAAATTACGTAAGTTGAAAATGCACTTTTTTGTTTATGAAGCAAATCATTTGCTCGTTGTTGTAATAGACAGAGGTGAGCCTAGAATCATTTGTCCCGTTTAAATAATTAGAATCGGCCCACCCATTGAGAAGTTATAAGCGTTTTAAATATGTAAAACTAAAGTGTACTTAAATATGCAAGTAAATAGATAAATAATGATATAAAGTATATAATAAGGGTTATTTATGTATACAGAACATAAATATAAGGCAATTGTGATATTCCAATAAGAAAATATTAGTAAGTAGGAACTTAAGATTTTATGGAAAATAGTATAAAAGGAGCACTGTTTTGCTCAGAGCGGTCATTCGGACGCCAGCGCTCAACCAAGCAACATCTCCCGAAATAAATGAAGAAATATTGAGAAGTCTTTTATTTTGAAGAACACATTCAACACACAACATCAACATACAGTCCACGACATTCTGGTCCATCGAGCGGCGGATATTTCAAGAACGAAGAAACCCGCCATCTCAAGATATTGCTGCAAGGAAGAATCGTGAAGAGGAACAACGAATCACGCAGCAAGAGCGAAGAACGGTATCCGGATCCGGTTTGAACCTGCGTTGCGTGTGGGTTTAAACCTCGACCGGTCGGACTAGTCACCCGACCGATCGCTCGACGAGTTGACCGACGCGCCACACGACGTGACAACCCGACGAATAGAACGATCGCCGAGTTGAAGTATCGTCATCAGCCCATCGTGTCAACATTATCAAGACGACGTCGTGCCGAAGTACGAGTGTGCCGACCCATCATACCCTCAAGAAGCTGCAGATTGAAGCTGAAGTTGAAACGTCGCCGAACTGAAGCCGTGCCGGAAGCTGCCGACCTAGATTGAAGAGGATCGACGGAACCGAGCCGGGAAGTTGCTGACCTGAAGCTGAAGCTGCAGACTGAAACTGAAGCTGAAGCGTTGCCGAACTGAAGCCGTGCCGGAAGCTGCCGACCTAGATTGAAGAGAATCGACCAAGCCGAGCCGGAAAGTCGCGACCTGAAGCTGAAGCTGCCGAACCGTTGCAGATTAGAAGCTGAAGCTGCTGAACCGTCGTGGAACTGAAGCCGTGCCGGAAGCTGCCGACCCTAACTGAAGAGGATCGACCAAGCCGAGCCGGAAAGTCGCGACCTGAAGCTGAAGCTGCTGAACAGTTGCCGATTAGAAGCTGAAAACGAAGCATTGCCGAACCTAAGCCAAACAAGAAGTTGCCGACTTTGAAGCCTGAACCGAACGAGCTGAACTGAACGTGACGAACAGATGGTGGTCACAAGGAGCCAAGGAGACGCAGCCGAGATGGAAGACCAGCGACGCATCCTGTTGCAGCAAGAGGCGCGACGCAAGGAAGTGGAGCTGATCGAAAAAGAGCGGCTAAGAAGAATCTCACTGGACCCGCCGGCATCACCATTCTCCAAGCCAGCAGACACCAGCACAGCAGGACCTTCGGGCATTCAAGCAACGAAGAGATTGGCGTCACCCACCCGATCAGCAAGATCAACGACGAGTGTGACAACGCGGCTACGAGTGGCGGAACTGGAAGCAGCAGAGAAGCTGGCAGCAATAAGAAGAAGAGAATTGGAACTGGAAGCTGATCTCGTCAAGAAGCGGCTAGCAGTGGAAGTCTCCGTGATCAATGACGACGAGAGCGTCCACGAAGAAGAAGCCGCTCCTCCCCGAGAAGAACCACATAGAAAAGTGGACGACTGGCTCCGGACCAACCCCCTCAACACACGGGGGGAGGATACGAGAGAAGAAGGAACCCGCGAAGAACAGAAACAGCTGCGCTTCGAGGTTCAACGAACGAGATCGCCGACTCCGACAAGGAACAGAAGCAGCATCGAGCACCTGGCGGCCACATTAGAGAAGATGGCCCGGCCCAGGCCTCGGAACACGGACCTGCCGACGTTCACCGGAGCGGCCAACGAGTGGCTGCCATTCAAAGCGGCAGTACGAGATACAACAAGCATGTATCAAATATCAGCAGCAGAGAACGTCCAGCGACTAAGAAGCTGCCTCAAGGGAGAGGCAAGGGATGCAGTGGCCGCTCTTCTGCATACGGCCACGGACCCGGACGTCATCATGAAGACCCTCGAGCAGTGCTTCGGGCGGCCTGAAGTGATCATCGACAAAGCGCTGGAAGATCTCAAGAAGCTGCCGAAACCTGGAACCTCGGCGGCCGAGCTGAACAGCTTCGCGATCAAGCTGCAGAACATTATCTGCGTGTTGAAGACGATCGACCGAAGAGGATACTTATTCAACCCCCTGATGACAAGAGAAGTGTTGGACAAGCTGAGCCCGCATATCCGATCCCGTTGGTGCGACTATGCCTACGATCACGAAGGAACCACGGACCCGGAGATTGTCGTCATGTCTCGATTCCTGATGCGCGAAGCGGACCGGGCGTTGCGCTACACTTACGCTCCGGCTACATGCGCTGCAAGTCTGAAGAAGGAAACGCGACCGACCATAACATTGAAGAAGAAGGCGAACGTGTTCAACACTACTGCAGGAGAGGAAGAGCAAAGGGATAAGTGTCCCAAATGTGAACAAGCTCACATTCTGATACAGTGCCCCAAGTACAAGGCACTGACTATCGACGAACGATGGAAATTCCTGAAAGAAAAGGGAATTTGCTTCAAGTGCGCCCAGAAGCAACACAGGCGCACGAGCTGCAAAGCGAAGATATGCGGCGTGGACCAATGCAGCCGACCACATCATGCGACCCTCCATCAAGCAAGGGAAGTGAGGAAAGAAGATCCGAAACCAGCAGAGCCTACGAAAGAAGAAGCGGTCATGTCAGTGGCGCCGCGATCAGCTGCCGGATCAAGAACAGTCCTACTGAAGATGTGCCCTATCGTCGTGTCCGGACCACGGGGGGAGGCGAGAACATACGCCCTCCTGGACGAAGGAGCGACCATCACCCTCGTCGACAAGGACCTGGCGGAGAGCATCGGGGCAGAGGGACCATCGCAACCACTTCACCTGAACGGAGTCAACATGTCGCAGCAAGAAACAGAGAGTCAGCTGGTCAACGTCCATGTCAGAGGACTGAAGAGCGAAGGCAGCTACAAAGTCAGAGCGAGGACCATGAAGAATCTTCGTCTACACCAGCAGTCTATTCCGGACAAGCTGCTGGACTACGAGCATCTAAGGGACCTGACGCCAGAGGAGGTGTGCTACGAGAAGGCGCGCCCAGGGCTCCTAGTGGGAACAGACCACTGGGAGTGCATCGTGTCCCGCGAGCTCCGAATCGGCGAGCCTGATCAACCCGCCGCATCAAGAACACAACTGGGATGGGTGGTGCACGGAACCGCACCACGCAACGCCATCTATAAAGAGGGAAACGTGCTACACGTCTACGAGCCTGACCGGACGACGGAGCCAAGCAGCCAGGGTCTTCACGACTTAGTGGAAGGCCATTTCAAGATCGACTCCCTCGGAATACAAGGGAAACCGAGGATCAAGGACGCCGATCTACGAGCCATCAAGATAGTCGGGAAAACGACAAAGAAGATTGACTCCGGCTACGAGGTGGGGCTACCGTGGAGGCGAGATGATGTCTCCATGCCGTCAAGCTACGGGCAAGCATTCCGGCGGCTACGAAAGATCGAACAGAAGATGGACTCGGATGCAGAGTTCGCCGGCGAGTACTCCAAGCAGATCACTAATCTGTTGGACAAGAGATATGCGGCGCCGTGCGACGGATCCGAAGAGAAGAGCGCCGTCTGCTGGTACCTGCCACACTTTGCCGTGCAGAACCCGAACAAGCCCGGCAAATATCGGCTGGTATTCGACGCAGCAGCGAAGAGCAGCGGCGTATGTCTGAACGACGAACTGCTGGAGGGACCCGACCTACTGCTGTCACTGCCAGGAATCCTCTTTCGATTCCGCGAGCGGGCGGTGGCGATCACAGCGGACGTGCAAGAGATGTTCCTGAGGATCAAGATAAGGCCGGAAGACCAACCAGCGCAGCAGTTCCTGTGGAGAGGCAATGAACGAGAAGAGCCTCCGAAGAAATACAAGATGACGAGTATGATCTTCGGCGCAGCGAGCTCCCCGTACATGGCCCACTACGTCCGCAACTACAACGCAGACGTATACGGGCAGGAGTGTCCACGCGCGCTAGAAGCAATCCAGAAGAGTCATTACATGGATGACTTAGTGGCCAGTTACGAGAACACAGAAGAAGCATGGAAGGCGGTCGAAGAGACAAGAGCAGTGCACGCGCACGCCGGCTTCACGCTGCGAGGATGGAGCTCCAGCGACAAGACGGTGCTACGCGACGTGCCACCGGAGCTACACGCCACCTCTCCCACACAACTGGGGGGAGAGCAGCCCGAGAGCAAGATCTTGGGGCTGTACTGGAACGCGGAGCGAGATGAGCTGGGATTCAACACATCGATGAATAGAGTTCCAGCCGAAGTACGAGCAAGAAGCCGCGCCCCGACGAAGCGTGAAGCTCTTAGCGCAGTGATGTCTATCTACGACCCGCTGGGATTGCTGAGCCACTACACAATACGATCGAAGATAATACTGCAGAGCTTATGGCGACTCCAGATAACGTGGGACGAGCAAGTACCGGACGAAGAGAACGAGTTGTTCGCGTCTTGGCTCGCTCACCTGAACGAGCTCACCCAACTCCGACTGCCGAGATGCTACCTGAAGAAGAAGTACGAGCGCATCGATCTACACATCCTATGCGACGCCAGTGAGCAAGCCTATGCGACCGTGGCCTACTGGAGAGTGAAGAACGTCGATGGAAGCGTGGACGTCGTGCAGGTAGCAGCGAAGGCCAAGGTAGCGCCTCGTCGGATCCAGACCATACCTCGCCTGGAACTACAAGCGGCAGTCATCGGGGCGAGATTGGCCGACACTATCAGGAAGGAGCATCGCATCGAAGTGAGCCGGACGACCTACTGGACCGACTCTACAACCGTGGTGCACTGGATTCATCACGACATGCGGCGCTACACACCATTCGTCGCGCACCGCCTGGGAGAGATCGCCGAGCTAACGAAGAAAGAAGATTGGCGTTGGCTACCCACAGCTAGCAACGTCGCCGACGACGCCACCCGGCTAGTCGACACACCTATCAACGAAAAGGATCGTTGGTTTCAGGGGCCAGACTTCCTGTACCTACCGGAAGAGCAGTGGCCCGCAGCAGCAACGAACGAGCCAGAAGAAGAAGAGGTTCTACACGTCGCAGAGAAGAAAGAAGAGGATAGCTGGCTGCCAGATCCAGCCCGCTTCTCCAAGTACGAGGTGTTGGTGAGGGCCACTGCAAGGGCCATCGCTTTCACCGACATCTGCCGGAAGAAAGCAACAGCAATGGAACATCGTCACATCCAGCGCGCCGAAGCCGAGCTAATAAGGCAGGCTCAAGAAGACAGCTTCGGGGAAGAGATGAAGAGGATCCGGTCTGCTCGTCCAATGATGAAGACGAGTCGCTTGTATCGACTGGATCCAGTGCTGGAAGATGGCGTCCTCAAGGTACGGGGCCGAATTGAGGCCTCCTCCGCGCCGACTGAGGCGAAACGGCCAGTCATACTGGACGGCCGACATCAGCTGACCAAGCTCCTTGTACTGCGGGAGCACTGCGCAGCGGGACACGCCAACAGGGAGCGTGTCACGAACGACCTTCGGCAGCGCTACTGGGTCATTCATCTGCGACCCACAGTACGCGCCGTGGAGAAGAACTGCGCCTTCTGCCGAAGACGACGAGCGACGCCGCAGCCACCAGCTACGGGGGACCTACCACGTGCCCGCCTCGACCCGTTCCACCGCCCGTTTACCAATTGCGGGGTGGACTACTTCGGGCCAATGATGGTCAAGGTGGGGCGTCGCCGAGAGAAGAGATGGGGCGCACTCTTTACGTGCCTCACTTCGCGCGCCGTGCACATCGAGCTCGTCACATCGCTCTCCACCGACTCAGCAATCATGGCGCTGAGACGTATGGCTGCGCGCAGAGGCTGGCCAAAGCTGATGTACTCCGACAACGCGACCAACTTCCGCGGGGCTGATCAAGAGCTTCGCAGCGCCTACACCGAGTGGATGCCTGCCCTGCGAGACGAGGGGCTCCTGCATCGAATGGAGTGGCGCTTCATACCTCCTGGCGCGCCCAACCAAGGCGGCGCGTGGGAGCGCATGGTGCGCTCCGTGAAGACTGCTCTCAGCGTCACCCTGCGGGAGAAAGCACCGGCTGAAGAAGTCCTGAGAACTCTGCTAACAGAAGCTGAGTTCTCCATCAACGCAAGACCGCTGACCCACGTCAGCGTGAACCCCAGCGACCCCGAGGCCCTGACCCCCAACCACTTCCTGTTGGGGTCATCAGACGGGCTGCCAACGACGGGGCCCTGCGACGAGGCTGACAGAAGAACCTGGCGAGCTAGTCAGGCGCTCGCTGACCACTTCTGGCGACGCTGGCTGCGCGAGTACCTTCCCACTTTGGTACCTCGCGGCGAGCCGCGAAGCGACGCGCGACCGATGCAAGCTGGCGACGTGGTGCTCGTGGTCGACAACACGCTGCCCCGGAACACATGGCCGATGGGAGTCGTCGAGCGCACGCACTGCGGACCGGACGGCGGCATCAGGGTCGTCGAGGTGCGCACCAGGACCGGCACCTTCCGACGCCCCGTGAGCAAGCTCGTCGTCGTGATGAAGATGGAAGAGGCTACGCGAGCTGCGCCGGGGGGAGAAATGTAGTGGACGCCGAGCGTGCTAAAGGAAAAGCATTAGTGAGACCCTACCTGGTGCACCGTGGCACAAGTAGCGGCGAAACCGAACAAAAGTGACAGTGTATTCGTGCGTTACAAGTGTTAAACATTGAACTAGAATCAGTGAAAATAGTTGTGTAAAGTGAAGACCCCGTCAGGGCACCATAGCGCAAGTAGCGGACACTCTAAGGTGATTTTGTGATGTAATTTCAATACTAAAGTGAATCTTGTAAGTAGTCTAGATCTTATAAGTAATTCTATGTCTAGTCGGAAACCAATAAGAATATGTATAATCTCATGTTAGTCGATATAGTATTCTAATTAGATTGGTAAAAGTTAATTTTAAAGTTATAAACGCATAGAACATTTTTGGAAATTACGTAAGTTGAAAATGCACTTTTTTGTTTATGAAGCAAATCATTTGCTCGTTGTTGTAATAGACAGAGGTGAGCCTAGAATCATTTGTCCCGTTTAAATAATTAGAATCGGCCCACCCATTGAGAAGTTATAAGCGTTTTAAATATGTAAAACTAAAGTGTACTTAAATATGCAAGTAAATAGATAAATAATGATATAAAGTATATAATAAGGGTTATTTATGTATACAGAACATAAATATAAGGCAATTGTGATATTCCAATAAGAAAATATTAGTAAGTAGGAACTTAAGATTTTATGGAAAATAGTATAAAAGGAGCACTGTTTTGCTCAGAGCGGTCATTCGGACGCCAGCGCTCAACCAAGCAACATCTCCCGAAATAAATGAAGAAATATTGAGAAGTCTTTTATTTTGAAGAACACATTCAACACACAACATCAACATACAGTCCACGACAGTGATCAACGCATCTAAACCATGTTCAATAGCTGTCAGTGTCAAAATTTTACAGAAAATGATTACACTGACAACCCTTAAACGTAGTTTACGTGCTGATCGCGTTCAGTTTCATTGGTAAAATTTGCCCTGTAACTGTATAACGGAGAAACATTTTTTTCCCTAAAAACGCCTATTTGTAATAAGATAACGAAATTGAAAATGATGTAATATACGAAGGAAGCCAAACAACATTTTTTTATTTATACATAGTCGTCTATTTCTATCGTGAGTTTGATCTCCGTGAAAGTGACAGAAATGACATTTGATAAAATAGGTCGTGGATATTTCTAAATCTGTAAATCTGTAAAATACCCTCTCTGTCTAAATATTTTCATGATGCAGATGATAAGTGTGATGCAAACGATTCCAATAATCATTTTTTAGTTAAACGAATCCATTTTATACACGAACGATTTTAAATCTTAATGAAATCACGTAACATTAAAAGTTGATTTATCTAAACCGGCAGAAAATAAACTATCGTAACATATTTCTCTTAATTTATGCGACACGAAAATAATTACTTTATCTTTCGTTAACGATCTAAATGCCCGACATTAGAACAAAAATAAATCGGTATTCTTATACCAAGTCCTTGAATTGGGTTGCAGCGGATGTTATTTTTCAGAACTACAAGGTCGTATATCATACGAGTGTTCTCTAAAGGTGCGTAGAGGAAGTATTTAATATTAATGCCGGTATCGTAACTAAACGTACTTAGATATAATTTAATTTGTAAATAAGGAAGCCATTAAAATGTCGTGTACATGTGTCGTGTGTTCTAGATGCTGATTAGTGTCATGTAATGCGAGATTGATCGTGTAGATATTTATATGATCGTTGGTAAAGTGCTCTTAACTGTCAGCAGCAGCTTAGCCGTCAAGCTTTCTTAACGAACGGATAGGGCGAAAATTAGTGAAGAATTATTTAAAACACGATGGCTCCATTGCCGGTAAGACTTGGTTTTGACTTTAACTGACTGATGGCTAATATTACTTCCACGTGATTCATATACCTACCGAAACCTATTTTTTTTCTTTTTTTTGTGTGTGAATCATCAAATGACTTGTCAGATTTTTACTGACTAAAACCCACCCGTGTTCCTTCAGTTGCCTGTTGCTAAGGGCAACTCTGGCAGTACCTATACCTACTAAGCTTATGTCCTATAAAAGATAAACAATATTATTTTTTTGTTTTGTTTTCCTTTTAAACACGTATGTTTCATTGATCTCGCAGTAAGGTAATGTATATATATAAAATAAAATAGAAAAATCTAATTGTTCCATTAATATCGTACGAGCTGTAAATAATTCTGGTCAAAGTACCTGCAAATGTTTTTTATACGCAGCTCACATGAAAGAAAAAGGATATCGGGTAATCTCCAACGATTCACGATCGAATCTTTACTTAATACGTTTCTATATTAGATTGGTCTTCGATTACCGACCCCGATCCCTTAGGATTGCAGGTAATCTCGCCGTCTGAAATCCAAACTTTAATTTGCTAATATTAAAGTCTGCCGAATTCTAAAGTTAGACTGTCGATACATAAGGTATTTTCTTGAGTAAAATGTTCTTGAAAAACGTCGCCTCATCAATAATGGTAATAAGATATTTATTTACCGACAGAAATGGGAACCTCCTGAGTAAGTTGTTTGAACGAAAAGAAGGAATGTAATCATAGCAGACATTGTTTTTCACTTTTTATAAGCTGTCGAGGGAAACAATTAATGCCACTCTAAAAATTATTTCTGACATAATGGAAAATGCAAGGACGCCTGGCATAAAATTAACCTAGAAAACACGTGAACATCGTATGGCTAACAAAGTAGGTAAGTGTCAGATCATTAGTAGAAGAAACAGGTTATTGCGAGGTGCACCTCATTTCCCACAGGACATCGGTTTCCGATACGAGAGTCGAAAGCTCGATTGCATTTGTAATGTGTTTTCCGATTTGCATGGTTCCCAGCAGAACACAATTATGTTCCTGCTTCGTTATCATAACGGTTGACGCAGCTATAAATTCTTCTTTAACAGCGGGAGATAAACGTTTTGTTTCGTAACTTTTTTCGATTCTGGAAAAACGTGCAGCTTAGCGTGAACAATAGCGGAAAATTCAGTGATATTTTCCATCACAGTCATTCTGAAGGTTGTCAGAGAACGAGATTGAGTATTATTAATTACTAGCTGCGCCCCGCGGTTTCACCCACGAAAGTCTCGATCCCGTGGGAATATCGGGATAAAAAGTATCCTATGTGTTAATCCAGGTTATAAACTATCTGTTCGCTAAATTTCATCCAAATCCATTCAGTAGTTTTTACGTAAAAGGGTAACAAACATCCATCCATCCATACTTACAAACATTCGCGTTTATAATATTAAGTTAGATTTAGGTACTCTAGGATTCTTTACAGTCGAAAACTTGATTTATTTGTAAATCAAATCCAGTGCAAGCTATAAGTCCAACTACTAAAACTCTTAGCGTCGAGGACTTCTGCCCAACTTTGAAGTTTATCTTTAGCTGTTCAAGAAGTTTGAATAACTGCAAAGGGAATATACTGAAGACTGGATCTCGGTGGTTTAAATTTTTAATTAGTGCAATTAATTCGCTTTTCTGCATACAATTACAGTTGTGCTGAAAAAATATTAAGGTCACGTCTCGTTAATCTATACGCATCTATCAAATTAATACATTTATTTTATGTACAAGATTTAGGAGAAAAAACACTTTTTAAATAAAATACACATAGGTCTTGCTTCTGAGTGGCCAATATAATTAAATGTTAAATGTGTTTCTTTGAGTCCGTGATGTTTGGTAATAAAATTTTCTTTTGATTAGGCATTTAAGTAAGTAAACACAAGGAAGTTTTTTATGGCGTTGATAAGGTAGATTCTTGTATTAACTTATTTTTTTAACCGGCTTTTACTTGGTTTTTCCTTTTAGTCTAACTTTCTAAGTTTTAACCGTAGACAAAACAAAAAAGATAGAAATAGATTGGCAACAAAGGAGAATAATTAGAAGCCTTGGAACGTTACCCAATGATAAGGAACGTAATTCCACTATAAAGTAACTAAGCTTATTTTTTTTCTTTAACACCTTTTCGCTTTAAAATACCTACTTATTAAAAGCTTTATTGAAAAATCCTTTGAGAATTACGAACATATGCAGCTACCTATGAAGAAAATTGCGATCATAAGAACATAGTAACGGTTATCATTTTAATATTCTGAATCCTTAGTGGGATAGGATGATGCATCTTTACAAAACCCTTCCCTCGTAAAATCTGTGTCATATTCTACGTGGGAACAATGTAGTAAGCGCATTAAATCATTCTACAAAAATAACTGGGTTTAGCCTGATTGTGTAGGTTTCAGACGTCTAAGTACCTACCCAGATTGTCTTTTACGGCTTCATAGATCGAGGACGTGATTTTAACACCTAATCAACTTACCTTAACAATTAATTTCAGAAATATTGCTGAAAGAAAAATAATACTGAGATGACCTACGCCATTGAATTGTTTGTTTAATATTCCTTTAACAATTAATGTATTCAGTTCTATTTGCAACTGTTTAATTTTTTTATTGGTCGTGTTTATTTGACAGAAAACTAAAATAATGTAGACGACGTTTATTTGACAGAGAACTAACGTAGACGCCGCTAACGGGATTATTACGGGTTCTGATTCCACCTTTAAAAATCCTTACGTTTATTCAGGCTCACTTTGAATTTATTGGCAATTTTTCTGGGTTTAAAGGGATTTCATTCAAGGGATCAATTTTAAAATAGTGAAGGAAAATCTTCTCTTTCGGACCTTTTCGTTCGGTTGGTAGTGCATTTTTGTATGAAGCAGCAGATATTTTTTTTCGACATTTTAAAGTTGGCCCTATGGTAGAAATAATCAACCTGATAGAATGTAAACGAATTGAATATCAGCCTGTACCACTGTAATTTGTAAGTTCGAACGAAAACATGCATATTATCTTTACACCGCGAGATGTCGGAACCAAAAATTGCCCATATTCAGAGCAGAATCGTATGCACCTTCACATACCCGCGGCTGTTAACTTTATGCTGGTTATAAAACGTAAACGAAGCATCACTTGTGACTTTATTATGGCTGTAAATGACAGTACTATACACGAATTCATATTTGAATATTACGTTTTTGATCTTTGAAGCCATTTTGTATGATAAAATAGTCTCTTTAATAAGGAAATTAAGGACTGTAAAACAGAGCATATTTTTACTAGCTGCTTGCAAGTTGTAACATTTATTTACTTGATTTGATTTCAAAATGTACTTCAGAAACAAATATTTCGCTAGTTTCACCTTCTGAAAGAATGAGAACGATTTTGGTTTCACATAGTGCATAAAAGTCAATCCTAAATCAATGTAGCAAAGTCAAGCCATTAAACGTCTTATTTTATGTTCCTCATGTTTATTTTTCTGGCTCGTTACTTCCACCTCGTAGGGATCTGCTTTCCGTAAGTATGTTACAGTAGAGTGAGTAATAATGATTGACTGCCGTCTAATGGGTCTCTTGAGAACTAGTGCTTTAAAGCACTTGACGAAGATAAGATCCGTACCTACTGACTTAGGAGCTTACCTACATGTGATGTAACAGTTTGAATTGGAGCGTTAATTTACAATTTTGAGCAGTAGCTAGCTTTAGCAGAAGTTGATTTGAAGAAAATACTTTATGAATTTTGAAGAAAAGCATGTTAAGTCTGATTTTCGTTATTGTTTAAGCGTTCAAGGGAGAGGGAAGTAAGCAGCTTGATTTTTCAGAGAAGCGAGAAAATGCTCATTGTGTTTTCTAATCTGCTGATGGCGGGATTGTGTACTTCATCGAGCAGATCTTTTTACGTTTGCTTCGTGGAGATTTTTTTAGGAATTACGACGTCATTATTTTTGTCGTAATTTATGAGAAAAATCGCGGCAATTATAAAAGTAATAATCATTCTCGATATTATACTTAGTAAAATTATTTTTTTATTAGGTTTAAGTATACATCATAAATAACATAATGGGCTGTTTTTAGAAACATACTATTTATATGGCTTCTTGAGTCATAAAGGCTAACGTAACCTTTAATATTAATAATTTTCTTTCCCAGGTCGACCACTTTCTTAAGAAACTCTACCTACTTCTACAAAATTCCCACCAGTATTATTAGAAGTATTTACACGACACGTCGATTCTCATGAAATACCTTTAAGTAAGTTTACCCTATATTTGAAAACATGAGCGTCAAAAGACTGAGGTTTTCTTTGACACAAGAGTAAGTATATTAAAAACGGGTTTAATAAATATGCATAAACATAATGTATACTAATAACCTTACCTACATAATTTACACCCACTTATTTGTGTATAAACGTACTTAAATAACATAATTTAGAAAAAACGAAAAAATATATTTACCGGTTCCAAAAACGCAGAGCTATTTAGTAGGTAAGTAAATAAACATCCAATATGTTTATTTATTTATTCCTCCCACGAAAAAATACAGTCAAATATAAATGGTCGTCCAACACAAAATGGCGAATGTATTTGTCCCTTGGTAGTTTTACAAATTCAGTTCCTTTCTTGTGAATATTTTATTTCTCTTTAAAAGTGACCGAAGGCTCTAAGAATTTCATAGAAACACATTTAACCCTCCTTCGCCCCTGGGGGTCGAATTTCGGGAAACTCTACACGTTTGAGTGTGTCTGCACATGAAAAATGCATCTCTCCTAACTTGATATGTAGGCTCGAAGGTTATCTAAACTCATTTTGTATTTCACACAACCAGTAGGAGTCGACATTTCCTATCTGACTACCCATCAGAAGAAACGGCGAAACAAACTCAGGGATCAAAGTCTCTTTTAAGTTTCAGACATAATCTTGGTCAGACCCACGGATATCTATGGTCAGACCATATGAGGACCATGTAGATTAATATCTGAAATGGCCTTTAGAGGAAAGAACCACATCGATTTTAGTGGACCTGTCCAGTCAGTGCAAGTATTAGTCAGTAGGTAATCGTGTAGCTCAAGCTCAACTCAGAACTTAAGGAGTTCAACGACTCGACCAAAAATACCAAAGAAAGAACATTTGGCCTTTACTTTTGAGTACTTAACGCGGCCTACCGCATAAAGGACTCAAACCAGACCATCGCTAAAACTAACTTGCAAAGAAAGAAAAAAAAATATCTAAAAATAAATAAACTAGTATAATGATGAGTCCGGCCAAGCTAAATTTCTTTCAAAAAATTAAGTAATTTAGCTTTGAACTAAACGACGACGTTAACATTCATATGTTATTATTATGTTTTCACTTTTAAATTGATTTAGGATGTAATCAATCAGATGTACAACGACTTTAAAACATACAACGCGAAATCATAGCAAGCTTATTGTCATTTTGGATCTTGAGAAGAAATCGCACCTAATAAATAGCGATGTGTCAACATTAAATAACGCAAATATAACTATTTATATCTCAGCATTCTGTTATAAAAGTATTAAACATCTTTATTGCTACCATAAAATTGCTAGAAAATTCATCTTACTTTTCATTTTAATAATGAATCTGAACGGTAAAGCTTAAAGTTATGATTCTATCTGATAATTATTATCGCCTTATCAAAATGTATATCATTTTGAAACTAGGGTAACTAGATTAGATTTTTTTGTTTTATCAATCTAGCTAAGGTTATTTGTTTATGTTATTAAAAAAGTTTCCAGTAAAGTTCTATTTAATATAGAAACAGGCAGTCTACGTTTGTACAGTTTTCAATTGTAATACCTACATTTTATATTTACATAGCCCTCACTAAACTTTTAATATTAAAGGCACTTGTCGTAAACGGCAACTCATAGTTACAGTGTATAAATAGGTTTGATGTCAACATAGAAAATTAAAAGGACAATTTATTTCTTTTAATGGGAAGACTTTTGTGGGACGAAAATAACAGAGACAACCAATTGAGCCCTTAATAACAACAATAAATTGGGTCCGCTAAGCCTTTTTTGTCATTTCTTCCTTTTCGGATTCAGTATTGACTTGAAAATGTTTGATGATCATTTTCACGATGAGTTAATAACCACAAAGTAATTTTCTTCCCTGATCGGCAGTGTTATTGTGTTTTTCGAATAGGGATTTCAGTGCCAACCTAAAAGAGATTTGTGTGAAGGCAATAGGCTCGCCCTTTGTAAAAACGTACTATACTCCTGTGTAAAATACAGGTGAAATGCAGATAAAATAAGATTTATTGTTCAAACTAGGACCAGATTACATGGCAAGGTAATGTATAAAGCACGAGCATAAAGTTTCTTAATCTTAATCGTAGGTGGGTCTCCTAGATAGGTTACGACATATTCTGTCTATATAGAAGAAACGTAATGTAAATTATTTTGCATACTATATAATCTTTTTTCTAACCTTACAGACAGCTATGCGGCTGGGGAGTTTGTTGCGCTACTTCTTCTTCCCAGCGAAAGCACTAGGAAGTGTTGAAGGGTTTGTGGGATTGTGAGGACTGTCTTATGTAATTTTGACATTCGAAAAGTGCTGATTCTCAGCCTAGTTTCAATAAATGACTTTTGATTTTGATTTTGAAACAGTTCCGATCCCCGTAATAAATGGTTGACTTATAAATAGCATGTGCTATATATAATGTACATATATGCAGAATAATCATTACAGTAGCTACAAAATGAAAGACAAAATTAAGATTAAAGGTTAATAACACTGTTTAATGATAGCTGTAAGTTTCCCGAATAGACTAAAATAAAATAAATAAAAAGTAAAATGTGTTGTTATGATTATATAGAAACAATTGAAGGGGAAGTTGTTAACAGAATGTGGTATGCGGTTGGGAAAAGAGGTTTAATGTGTTTGAGCAGCAGCTGTTGTTCGCAAGACTATTAAAAAGTCGAGAGTTGTCTCTTATGTCAGATGTGAGGAAACCATTATTGTGTAAGTGAATACGATAAAGTAAGTAGCAGGGTTTTATAGTAAAAAATATATTAAAAAAATATAGTATAAATAATCCTGTATGCTTTTGGAAATAATCTGAGAGTAAAAGGCGCAATTACACTTGGTCGTTAGCCCGTATTCGGGTGCTCGAAAGGTTTTACTGGAATTCTGGCACCCGATGCATTAATTACACTGGTCATCTGGCATCCTACTAGAATAAAGGCTAACGATTGCGAGTAGTTAGAATAAAGTCGAGACTTCTCATTGTGGCGACTAACATACCCAGTTCGAGTAACCAAAACGATGAAGCTAGAATAGATTGACCGAAGACGGACGTACTTGAACGCTTTTGTCCGAATTCTATAGGCAAACTTCGGGAGATTGACCAAGTGTAACTGCGTCTTAAGTTAACTAGTCGTTTACACGACATTGCACCTGCTATTTTAAACGTATCAGCAACGCAATGTTGCCTTGTGAAGTCAGTCTAAACTGCCAAAAACTTACAATAGGTACATGAAAAACTAACCCTTCACATTACCACCCTAAAATCATTGAAAACCTAATAAGCCTCATTTATGTTATAAACCTGTTTATATAATGTTTGATTAACGTAGCTTAGTGCAAGTGAACAAGCATAGTTAATGTAAATTTAGGAGACTAGGCTAAGCTGAGCTTTTATGTAGGTCAGTATCCATTTAACTCCAGATTATAATTAGGTTCGCTTTGTACTTGATAGTTAGATGTTGCAACAGTATTTGAATTAATTAATATTTATATTTATAATTCCTTCCCACACTTTAGAACTGTGAAAACTTTTACCTTTTTTTCTGTTTGGACCTCTTCCAGACCAGCATCATAATAAAATTGCGTAACACATTTTCAACCACAATTCAAAGGATTTTGAAGGACATTCCCTATGCATCGCTTCTCACGTTTGTAAAATTTGTCTGCTGCATCATAAACAACGAATGTGAATGTTGTTGATTGTTGAACTGTCCATTCTAAAAGTTACGCAATTACCTCACAGCTCACACTTACACCAGGCGGGCCTACCTAACTGCATCGCTAGATAAATCTTGCAACTGCAATAACATACCTGCAGTCAATTTGCACTATCATTAGTGCAGTTCACATACACGTAGAAATTTTTCTAACGACTTACAGGTTGAAAATGTAAGGAGATATTCAAATTTCGTTTTGCACTAGCATTTTCGTCTCACGAATGGACATTTAGTTCGTTATTTCCTTCAGGAATATGTTTCAAAGGTTAGAAATATTGGAATTGGCGCCTGGCTTTCACTCCTGAGAGTCTGAAATACTTTGAAGTATCTTACGTGCCAGTATTGTAGGATGGGCGTGAATGTGTACCTCGTTTCAAACGCAAGTTTTCGAAATATACTAGAATTTCGAATATTGCAATGGTTCAGAATATTCAAATAGTCCAGAAATTTCACCGTTATATTCATTATATTTCTACTTTGTTTATTTAGCTGTCTGTATACAGTTCCCGGAAAGCGATATTAATGGTATGATTTAACTTTTGTGGAGTTCCAGTGACTACAAAAAATGAATACTTGCAAATATTGAAATATTTACAATCAATTTGTATTGAAAAGCAAAATAATTACGGATTCCTATAGTTTTCACTGAAATCAGCAACCATTCAAAAGCAATGGGTGAGCCTCGTCAAAATTATGTTAGTTATAAAATTTCAATATTGTTAAAATAAGGTTAGGTACTTAATACTTAGGTACTGATATTTTTTAATATTATCAATATATTTAATACTAGCTGCGCCCCGCGCTTTCACCCGCGTAAGTCTCGATCCCGTGGGGATATCGGGATGAAAAGTATCTTATGTCTTATTCCAGGTTATGTTCTACCGTTATGACAAATTTCATCTAAATCAGTTCAGCCGTTTTAGCCTGAAAGCGTAACAAACAGACAAACTCACTTTCTCATTTATAATATTAGTTACGATTAGAAATGATAATATAAAAATAATTTTATTTATATTATTTTAGTATGTCAGTGTTTGTTATACAGGGTGTTAGGGTAAACACCGTTATCGTTGAAACCAGTAGTTTGGTGTCATTTATAGAACGTAAAATCAATGGAAAATTACAACTTTTTTTTTAATTTTTTTAGATCTAAATTTTACCACAAGAGACGCAAGTTCGTTGCCCAAGAGACGCAAGTTGTTGCTAGGGCAACGAACTTGCGTCTCAACACGGGCGGGGGGTACGGGATGTGACCTGACCAGCAGCGAGCGCGATCCTTCCTTTAGTCAGTCAGCTGTTTCGCTAGCAAGCACGGTGTCAGATAGAAACTTTTTAAAATCTTTTAATGAAAATAACGTTTTTTTTTTGTTGTGTTCGGTCATTTATTTTTATATTTAAGTCAACTACCCATGGTTTGAATGACAAGAGTGTTTACCCTTACATCCTGTATTTACCAACAAGCCTGACGGATGATCAATAACATCAATCCTAACTAGAACCCTACGTCCCGTAGGTACCTGACGTCATGCTCATTTGCTAACAAAGGTATTCAATGCTCAATACATACAATCCAGATAGGTAATGTATTTAATGCACAATTACATTGTTTCCTATTGGACGTCTGATATCAGGCTACGTATTTTTGTAGCGGCTCTACGGGCTACGAGTAACCGCTACGAAGTCAGATGAATCTTATCACCATAATTTCTGCATAGATTTTTGCTATACGGAAGTTGATTATAACGCGTATATTGTATCTTCTGTTTGATTAACTTTTAATGGTTTTACAGATAGCTGCAATACATAATAACATCACGCCTGTATTTGCTGAAGAGTTAGGCAGAGGTCTGGTGTACCTATAGTACCTATAGTACACCCACGTTTTGCTATTTATGTTTAAGTCCCATGTAATAAAGGGGCAAGCCTATGCCATGAACTGGGTACAAATCCAGACTGAGAAATTCCTGAACGAAAAACCCTATAACACTTGGCCCGACCTGTGAATGGAACCCAGGACCTCATTCTCAGCAGTAGCGCTTGCGACCACTAGACTAACAAGGCAGTACATAATAACTGCTAAATCCTAATCCTAACTTTAATCCATACTTAATATACTTATACTTAATATTATAAATTCAAAAGTAACTCTGTCTGTCTGTCTGTATGTTACCTTTGCACGCCTAAATTGCTGAACGGATTTCGATTAAATTTGGCAAGGAGATAGATGGCATCCCGGGGAAGGACATAGGCTACTTTTTATCGACATACCACGCGGGCAAAGCCGCGGGCGGAAGCTAGTAATATTATAAATGCGAAAGTGAGTTTGTTTATTTGTTTTTACGCTTTCACGCTAAAACGGCTGAACGGATTTAGATGAAATTTAGCACATGGGTAGATCATGACCTAGAATAGGACATAGACATACTTTTTATCCCGAAATTCCCACGGGATCGAGGCTTACGCGGGTGAAACCACGGAATGCAGCTAGTTATCTATAATGTGTACAGATATTTTGCAAACAAATGCATAAAGAATGTTGGTTGAACATTCAGGTTCAAGTTACCTCAATTTACTTCCCCAAAGGGGGTACATACCTAAAGTGGAAAAATATACCCACGTACCGTGTGTTTATTACGAATGAAGGAATTCCCAGCGCGCTTCGCTAATGAAAATTTATATGGCGGACAGCAATACCGATGAGAGTCGTCTGCCGGCACCCTTCGACCGTAATGAATGTTTGTTAAGTCTATTTGAAAAATTACCCTTAAAGTGCTGCTTTGTACCATAACTCGTTCGCATAATGTGTTTGCAGAACTACTTTACGGTACGAAATATAACCAACCGTTGAATACATTCCAAGTAGTACAGTCAAGTACATTCAATTGTTAAATCTACATTTAGCGGTAATACGGGTATTCAAGAATGGGAATGGTGCAGTGAAATTGGCAATCTATCGTCTGCGAACACTATAGGAGCCCATTTCCTCGACTCGATTCGTATTTCCGCGTACAGATAAGTAGATGTTTCCTTTATATTTCGTTAAGCGTCGTAATATTATTAATGTAAGCATCGCTGCAGCCATACAACGTGACTTAAACCTTTAAGGCTTTAAAGTGCTTGAAGCAATTTAACAAGGAAGTCTTAAGAATCCTTTTTCATAGTTTGTTAGTTATTCATAATGTAAACTTGCGCGATGCATGTGGAGCAACAATGCAGGAAAAGTTACCGCAGAATACTAAATAATAATGCTGTTACCATAATGTTAGTGGTTTTGGTTTACTAGTGGTTGCTTTAGGTAGTGTAATTTGTACATTACCCAGAACAAATATCACGCAAATAATATGATATTCATTCAATATATTATACCGCATTTTAGTTCAATAAAAATCATGCTTGATTTTTTATGAAATCAACTACCTTTGTGCTCTTCTATCTTTTTGTATTTTATTTCTTGAAGCTTCCTGTTCACGCACCGGCGCCGGATCGGATGTTTGTGTATACGATTGAATACCGTCCATATGCCGCATCGCCGCCCCACCGCTGCCCCACAGTCGTCGCACCAACGCCGCACCGCCGCCGCCCGCATAGATTTTATATTTTCATTCTGAGATGTTCTGAAATTTATTCATCTTGCGGTCCGGCGCCGGTGCCGGTGCCACTCCGGCGCTGCTCTGGCATCATGTACAGGAAGCCTAAGTGTTTTTTCTGTATAAAATAATAAATATATGTGTGTCAGTGTTATCCGACACTGACCGCATTTGCGTAAGTTGATGTTTACACCGTAGGTATGACGGCACGTATTCATAATGCCGTTAATATTATAATATTTACAGTACACCGATTAAACTGTACCAAACTTGACCGACATTTGGGCCGTTCTTGGCCGTCTAACAAAATGTGTGTCATACTCATACGCATCGCGATCTTCTCGCTATTTTGGCAACTCATTATCTATCCGTGCCAGAGGAACCTCGGCTACAGATTCTAAGAATCCCCAGACAGAAGCATTTGAAAATGAATCGAGAAAGCACGACCAATTATGAGCTGAAGCCTAATCTATTCTTTAAATAGAACCTGTCAAATTCCTTATCGTCAATGGGGAAAATATAAATGTGCGCTGACTAATAACACACTAAACAAACAGATTGCTATCGACAATTTAAATTATAGACGCAAGGAATTCTGACTACTCGAAGTATTCGATTAAGCTGTTGTTGCACTAATCGATTCTATGAATAGGACCCTGTCACATTCCTATCATAATAGATAAATCCATCTCTGTTTTGGCTGACTATCATTTATAAGTTGTTTTAATATAGGTAAGGTAATATAATAATAATAATAATAACCCCACCGCCGTATCTCTACGTTGACGTCGTGGTGGGGCTTGTGCGCTCCGAACTTTAGGTCTGTGCCGGCAGAGTTTACTTTACCGGAACGGCGCTAGGGTGAGGAGCCAGACCAAGAGAGATACAAAAACCCGCAGGGCAGCTTGTGGCGAGCTGTTGGGCAGTAGCGACCCCACGGACCCAACCTCCCGGGAGAAGTCTTGTTCCTCATCTCTGGCTTGCCTTTATTGGCCGGCTGGAGTGAACACTGACGAGGAACAGAGCTCCCACCTCATTCTTGCCTTTATTGGCTGGCTTGAGTGGAGACTCGCAAGAGCAAACGTGCTTGGAGGAAGGAAGTATTCCAGTAAGTGCTCGTAGGGATCTTGACCATCTTCCGGGCTCTGGGATTGTTCTGAAAGCCGTGGGATACCTCTCCACTCCTCAAGCACCTCAGGAAGTGTTGCCCCCTTGTCGCTACGTCACTATGTGCTAGCAACTGTTTCTGGGGGCCCATTACTGAGTGTGCAAGTCACCCCCTGCCATTTTATTATCCATGTATACCATAACATTGATCAGGCAGGGGACATAGTTTTTCCATAGTTCTAGATAACCAATCCACTATAGCCACCCAAACTCATAACCCAATATGTTTTGTTTCCATGTTCTGCAATAGTCCTACACCAACCGGGGGTTGTCCTTGGGTGCACTTGTATAGTGTATACAGGGATAATCGTCGGTTGGTGCCTCATTCCTTTTGAAACTGTCAAAGGGGCCTCTGCGAGTTGGCTTCGGCCCCTCGTACGCCTTCCAAAAAGACCGGGACCCCATGGTCCCGAGATATGTAAACACATAAAATAATAATATTAATAATAATATAATAATCATTTTATTTCGGAAGACAAGAAACATCCATAATTTGTTAGTAAACAATTTACCTTAAATAACTATGTTAGTATACATGCAGATGGGACAAATAATGGACGAGCGGGCAATCAAATTTCCCCGCAATGACACTCAAGAGACTGTTCGCGCTGCCCCGGACCCTCTGCAGTAGCGATGCGGCACGCTTACGTCTGATCGCTGCAAAGCCATCAGTGTGCGCATCAGCAAACATTCCCGACGCACTGCAGAAACGTGGAATATGAATAGGGTTACAAAACGAGCAGCGCCTCAAGTGAAGTCTTTTGTGGTTTAGGTATTCTAATCGCCAACACCAAAATTAACAGGTATTTCAAATGCGGTAAAGGTAAAGTTCGCCTTGAATCGTTCGAAGTTGCGGCTTCGCGGTTAGCGGTAGCAAGGCCGTATACCGTCTTTTCCTTTAGAACATATTAATTGACACCCTCGATTAATTGACATATACGATATTCCATGCAATGATTACTTATTCCTCTGTAGGTGCTTTCAACAGAATTTATGAATATATTACTCAAGTGTAGCGTTATGGACCGGTTGGTTAATCAACATATTTCATTGATGGTGACCACCTCAATGGAGTAGATGTAAGTAAAGATTAATTATTTAGAGGATATGAAACAAGAAGCTTTGACTCTTGGATGCTGATATGTGAGCCAACATTTGCCAAACAATGCATAGGGCCAATAGCATTGTAAAATACACTGAGCATATAAATTCATGAAGGCAGAAGTCGAAAATGTCCCGTCAATTTTATGTTTTTCTTAAACCGAAAGACATCCAATTATTGTTAATAGAATGCAATTGTACTTAAACATGAGGATGCTTATAAATGGTCAAAAGGACATCTTTTTTGTACTTTGTTGAAAGATGGGGAAACTTTAATAGCTTTTCTTTGTAGAAACAATTACGGATGGCAGTGAATTTACTTGGGCCGGTGCGGTACAAACAGGGATAAGATGAGAAAGGCAATGTTCTCGAGAATGGCCCTTTTTAACTTAGCTAAAAAAAGGGATCAATGTATTGTCAAATTGTTGTTCTCGATTGATTTATAAAGTAATGGAGTTGGAGTAGATCACGGGTAATCTTTTTTCATCAAATGAAAACTGAAAATTCTTTTATCTTTTACAAAATTGTATTGGCATATTTTTTTCGTAGGTGTGTGAGGAATTATGTTATATTGGAAATATTTAAGTCTACATTTTATTATTAGGTTGTTATTAATGGGATATGTCTTCGTGGATTTAAATAGCAACATCAAAGTGAACCGTTTACACTTTATTTATTCTCATTGAACAGGGGTCTGTCGGTTGTTTTTTCTCACAGTGAGAAATACCAAACTTATAACAACATCCGCAATATTTTTTGGAAAATTTATAAAATTAATTTTCTCTTTTATACAGCTTTATAAACCACGGCACAAAGAAAATTACCGCATAATGTTTGTCGATGTGAAATTATGACGGAAGGGTACACACATGACCATCATAACGTGCCCTAAGCCACGGTTATAGCACTTTATAGCAAGAATTACCCGCGTGCAAGATATGTTTATGTATGAGCTATATAATTAACACCCGTCCATCTATTAAATACAATATGAAACTCATTTATCGAGAACTTTGATGTTTTATGAGCAGGAGAAAACGTGCCAAGAGCAAGTCGATCGTGCACACCGTACCGGAAAATATGTCGTCCCGATTTATATTTTGATATTAGGTATCTATCTATAAAACTTTGATACGAACACCAATTTAAGAGGTCGTATACGAAAATTTAAACGAAATGATTTATTTGATTTTACAGTTGAAATACTGTATTTCTATAAGTTTTATTGCCCAACTGAAATATCATTTCAATTATGATCTAATAATGAAAGACCTTTTTTAATTTATTTATCTGTGATTAATCGACCTCAAACCGGCGCCTGTTTGGTTAATTTTGCTGTAAGAGGTTTAGAATATCACATATTAACGAATCATTTTGACATCTACACGGTATGAAAAAATTACAATGTATTGCTGTGAAATGCGTCGACATTAATGAATCATTTTTTTCCACTTACATAATTATAAAAATTTTGAGTAAAAAATATTTAATTCAGTCAAATTTTAGAGAAAATGGGTAAAGCATTGGATTTACTTTCGGCTACTTAGAACTTTCGTTCAAAAAATTAACACGACAGAAATAAACTTCACTTCAAAATCAATCTATTACACGAAAAAATAAAAACAATTGGCAATAAAACATCTTTTAAACAGCGTAAACCAACGAAGGTACCTACTAATTAAAAAAAAAACAGTCGTTTATTCATTAGATCATAATTGAAATGATCTTTCATGTTGTGCAAACGAAATACAGTATTTTAATTGTAAAATAACGCCTGTAAAACCACGTAAATGAGCAAAATCGGCAAAATTTAATATACGGCCTCTTAAACACCGAATCACAAAAATAACAAAGTTACTTAAAAGCAACTGAAACAAAATTTTAAATTGCTTTAGAAGCTTTGAATAGGTAATTATGTCGCTCGGATATTGGGTCAAAGTCCTTTTGAAAATGTCGCGCGGCCCACTTTAAAGAAAATGTTTTGGTCACTTTAGATTTATGAATGAAGGAGTAAGTTTTGATTGTATTCACTTGCCAATCACAAAACAAGGGACTGTGAAAACAATTGACCGTCTAACTTTGAACACGGGAACCTTATTGAAAGTTCTAAATCAAATCCAACTATAGGTACTCGTATATTCGGAATACATTAAAAGTTGAGTGAAATGTGTGAATACTCAAGTGACATTCTACACGGTCGGGCGCTGCCGTGTTCCCGGCAGGCGTGAACCTGTGTGGTGCGGTGGCGGCGGGTGGCACAGTCGCCCCGCCGCGCGCCGGTCCGGCCCGCGTGCGTCCCGGATTAATAATTCCATGGCACGCGTACCACTCATTAATAAGAAATTACAAAAAGGTGGTCAACGTGTTCGACACGAAACGTTTACTTTAAACCTCTTTCTGAATAGAAGATTAAGAAAAACACGTGGCGACGGTTGAAGTTTCCTTAAAAAAGCCTTTTTACATTTTCGTTTTTCATTTTCACGTTTTTCGTAGCAAATTACCTAGCCAAATAATACCTATGATGTTCTTTTTACCTACACCTACGAGATATTAGTGTTTATTTTTTTGGCAAAACATTTGATTGCTCTATTTAAGTAATATCTTATATCTTTCAAAGGAGAGATGTTTGCCAAACCCTCTTTATATTTTCAAATCGTGACGTTATAAAATATTATTGTACACAAACTGGGAAAAGCAAACCAAAACATTAATTAAAGCTAAAATATATAAAACACAACAATATTTAAACGATAATGGTGCAAAGTGAGTGCGAACGATACCATCCACACCATTGTTGACAAAGACTTGTTACTCTAGTTAGATTTATTAGCTTCATATTTTAAGGTCAAAATAATGTTTTATTTCCCCTTCACGATATTTTCATGCTGTATTTCTAAGGGTTCTTAATTTTCCTTCATTTGTTTTTGATTGTAACGAAAATCAATATGGTTCTACATTTTTGCGGTCTAAAAATAAAAGAAAACATTAAAAAATATGTTTAATAAAACGCAGTGAATATTTAAATGTGAAAATAATAAGGTAGGTATGTTTGTTAAATATTGCAAAGTTAAAAATAAGAGAGCATTTTTGAACTTGTGTTGTGAGTTCTCATACTAGTTTTTATAAGCAAATACAAGCCTTTGAACACGCTCCAACGTAACGGAGTGTTCATATTTAATTTCGAACTGAAATAACCTTACCTACCTATTCTAATTAACTATACATATTATAAATTAAAGCCCCTTTTCGTGTTTATCTGTATGTCCGCGTTGTTCTTCTAAACCACGTAACAGATTTTGATGAGTTTTTCACCATCGTTTAGAGAATTGATTCCGAAGGTTTATGTGTATAGTACGTTAATACTAAAATTACATACCTATTACTAAGAAATCTCGATGTGTTTTCAAGTCGTAAAAACCGCGCGAAGCAGGATCGGGTCACTAGTTAAATATTTTAAAATGTTTTCTGTTTTCTAATTAATTTGCACGAGACGTTTGCACAAAAAATTTACTTCGACGCCTTCGTGTCCTTTTGTTTTTGTATTTATTTGTACAGTTAGTTAGTTAGTCATTTAATTTAGTACCTAGTGTAAATAGTATCGGAAAACGTAAGGTAGGACGCCCTCAGGCTAGGTGGAGCGACGATCTTCGCAGGGTGGCTGGTAGCAACTGGATGAGAGCTGCCGAGAATCGAGCTGAATGGCGTGCAATTGGAGAGGCCTATGTCCAGCAGTGGACTGCTATAGGCTGATGATGATGAAATAGTTATTTGTTTTCATAATTTTAAAAGTTATATTTATAAATAAATAAAAATTTGCACGTAACTATACTAAAAATACTGTTTGAAAGACAAATAAACTGCACCTCAACATAGCAGTAAAATTGCTAAGTGCAAACGAACCTTGATTGATAAAAGCTTGGCTTATATGACTTGTGAAGTAAATAACACATTCGCCATTAGAAGGCAATATAAGAACAGCACACGTTGAACAATAAAATATTTAATGGCGGCTGTTAACTTGCGCCGCCGCAGACAGATGTGAAGCATTTAGCTACTTTTTAAGCTTCCGCCTTGCAGTCACTAAATGCATTCAAGAACTTGTTTTTAATTGTTGTGAACCTATTGTTTTTATTTACTGACATTATTTCACAATCAATCTGACTAACCTTTTTCCCATCAAGGGATCAGCTTCCAGTCTAAACAGTATGAATACTAGTATTTTATGTGGAACGACTGCCTATTTGACCTCCACAACCCAGTTACTGGGCAACACGATACCCCGTGGTAAGACTGGTTGTCAGCCTTTTTTTGACTTCCGACTACCCGTAACGATTGTCAAAGATCTACGAAAGACACCCGAAACTAACGGCTGAACGTGCATTTCGAGGCACGGAGGGGTCTCGTTATGTAATGGATGGTCACCCATCCACGAACAGACCGCGGTAAGCGTGCAGCTGTTATTATTTGGCCGCGAGCACCTACTTTTCAAAACATTGTCAATGCACGAATGTAACTGACATTATTTCACAAAGTAAGTTACTTGTTTTTGTGATTCTATCATTGTTAAATACTATTTATGTTTATCCTATGTCCTATTCCAGGTCATGGTCTACCCCTGTGCCAAATTTCATCCAAATTCGTTAATCCGTTTTAGCGTGACAGCGTAACAAACAAACAAACTCACTTTCGCATTTGTAATATTAATTACTACACTACAGCGAAGAAAAGGAAAGGCATAATGCCGTCTGATAGAAGGTGTCATCTTAAATCTCAAATTTTACAAAATCTAAAACACTGTCGATGCACAAAGTTTCACACTTTGTGTCATACAACAAAATGTATCTAACAAAGTGTCTTACTTGTTGCTCAAAAAGTGGTTCTGTAAATCTTCGAACCACTACAACATTCCGAAAGCCGAGATTCCAAAGTTTTTATTTACACCTGTAAGGGAACTTTATTCACGAGTATTTAAACACACATAAATAACAACGGTAAGCCTTAATTCTCCTTACATTTAGCGAAGTCTAAACAAGTGTCCGAAAATGTAAACAGTGGCACTTAAGCTGAGGACCGAGTTTAAAATGTGGGGATCGCGTGCTGTGCAACACTAAACGAACCCTCAAAATTTAATAATATAACTTGCGAATCGAGGACGTGAGGAGATGCGTCTTATCATGAGATCTTCGCAAGATCGCGTTCTATTCTCGCTTACTGAAAATATTGCATTTTTCACTTTACAGAAATATTTCTGAAAATGTTGACATGTTATTACGTGATGGTGTTGCTGAAGGAGACGTATAAAGATATACTTTGAGAAGCGGTAGGTTTCATGAAGAGGAACAATATTTGTCTGATTTTGTCGCAAAATAGTTTCATATAAATAAAAACATTATATTGACCAAGGTTTACATTATTTTTATTTTAATCAAATTAATTATTGGTCACTATATTATGAAAATATGTATTATTGTATTGAGGTTAGTGGTTTACCGGAATGTTCACTATTTGGTAATAAACTTTTGCCAGACCGTAATGATGATTGAGTATGTAATCAAGCCTATTTAACGCTATCGTAATAAATGTCCTGCGTGATTTTTTATCAAAATTGATGAATAGAATCGATCTCTTTATACACTATTAGTCATTTAAAAAAATTGTCTTTTAATATTCTCGTGATGGCTAGCGTCTCGTCTAAAAATGTCTAGTATTCCATACGCGAAAGTGGTTGGTTGGTGGTTTTTAATTAAAAGAAAGAATAGCTTTTTAATTTCTTTCTTAACCGGAGACTCGGTAAATTTTAATTGATTCAGCCTTTTAGAAGAAGGTACTTTCTCCAATGAATTACTTTAAAATACGATTTTACTTTTTAACCTTTGTAAGTATACAGGTTAAGTTCAAAAGATAGAATTGCAGTAATAAAATCATTTCTTTGACAATTAGTGAGAAATATGAAAGAAAACGAGAGGGTGCTGGCAAAAAAGGAAAGTTTTACTGTATTTTTGGACAAAGTCAAAGGTTTAGCATAAAAAATGGAAAACTTGAATGCCAGCTACGTCAGTAAACGTGATTTATATTTGGTTTGTTCGGTTTCTGCTATCTGCCTTAGAATCGTGTTACACTCTTCAAACCAGATTATTTTACTCACATGCATGAAGAATTTTTATTTGAGTAGGTACAGTCAAGGAAGGGTTTTTTTCCGTCTACTGCCAATATTTTGAATGAAAATGACAATTCGAAAAGGTGAAAAGCACGAATTATTCAGTTTATAAATCGTAAAAATCGACCCTAAGGTGGATACTTGGAAACGTATCTCCGAGAATCCACCTTAAGCCTATAAATTCCGTTTATCCAACTAGGCCTAGGCTGGAGTCTCGGACATACGTTTCCGAGGATCCACCTTAGGGAGGATTTTTTGGAGTGGATAAACGGAATAACTCAAAAGCGCCCGCTATGTGGAAAAGGAATTTGTTTGGTTCTCACCTATATCATAATTTATTCCAAAGTCATTTATAGATTCATACAATTTTACCCCAATGTTTATATTACGTTTACGCATTAGGAGTTGAAGTTAATTCACGCCGATAGTGCATTGGGCCCCACCCAACTGACAAACTCCATCGTTTCATTTCAATTTGCAAAAACGTACATAATTTGCATATTATCAAAGGCTATCCAATTCAGTAGATTGGTCCCATTGTTTGTATTAAACGAGTTTATTTACGGCTGGCAACATTATGTGCTGCAATAACTTTCAGTAATGACCGATTGTTGCGGCATTCCCATTCACCTGAAGTTATGAATTATCTCAAATGACCTCGACACCTCGTTACTGTTTTGTTACGAACTTAATTACAATGGAAGTATAAACAAGCAGGTGCGACTGTTTTATTAGCTCATTCACCTTATCGTTTTGAAAATCGAAAAGGAGAACGGCATATTTAGTTGGTATTTCGCTATAAGTCATTCAGCACTTATAAAGGACCTTAAAGTAATTCTTTTTACGTACCTATTTATTATATTTTTAGAACTTTGGAAACGTTTAAAAAAAGGGATTTTAAAAATGATAACAATTAAATAACTAAACGTTAATTTATTGACAACAAAACGCAATGCACATTTTCAAAACTAGCCATGTGTAAAATAAAACCATATAATGGTTGATGAAATGATATTTCAAGAAAATCATCTGTCACTTGTCAATGGCTTCTTTGCTGTTTTATTGAATTGCTGTGTGTGAATCCGTTTATGCATTTTTAAGTCTTTTTGATTACGTTGATACGCTGAGTTGAGCATTTTTCCTCCGTAGCGATTGATATTGTTAGCGTTACTTTGCGAATGGACGCTTAATAAGTGGTATTGTTGTGACAATTGTGAAAGGACGCTCAATTTCATTCTTGTGCATAGTGTGTTGGATTTCGACGAGATGTCGAGTGTACAGTGCATTAATTGCAACCTGAGTTTGTCTCGCATGAGACGGCACGCTCTAGGAGACGAGAGTGAGGGCCTGGTCAACACTATCCGATTGTGGAAATAATATGAATGGTCGGGAAGCAATATTAAGTTATTGCTGTAATTGTATCGTTGGCTTAAGAACTGTGGGGTGCTGCTCGCATGTACTGAGTATCATTTGGTACTTGAGTTATGCTCGCCATGAGGGTATGACGCGACCTGCTCCCTTCTTAGATGAAGTGATTTTGCGAACATTTTGAATGCATTAAAATAAAAGCTTTTTTAAACAAAACTATTGTTTTATTTTACTGAACACTATACAACATATTATAAAAAAAAAGGTTTAGATAGTATGCACCTTATTTACGTAAAATATGAATGCATTTTCGAGGTACCCATAAATAATGATAAGGGATTATTAGCAATAGTCTATAAAACTCGGTGAGCATCTTGGCTGTTCTTAACGTCGACAGGATCAACCACAGACTAAATATGAGGAATAAAAGGAATAATAGTGACTAAGTAGGTTTTAGTTTGTAAACAACCACATTTGACAATCAACTGTCATCTTACAATATACCTACTTATCTACCTTTTTTTTTTTTTTTTTTTTGAGGGTGGGAAATCATCCAATGACTTCTCCCGCTCTGGGTGGAGCGGAAGGGCGTGTCAGACTTTTACTGACTAAAACCCACCCGTGTTCCTTCAGTTGCCTGTTGCCAAGGTCCCGGTATCCCTTTCGGACTAACCCGCAACCCTGGCAGGCATCGGTCCTAGCGGACCCCGCCAATTGTGCTGACATCTCTTTGAGGCGCGCGTGGAACACGACGCGCCATCGACCCGGGACCTACTTATCTAGCTCAAAAAAAAAAAAAAAAAAAAAGTAACCTCTCATACATAAAATAAAGTAAAATAACTTTTGAACCCTAACTTCTAAAAATCGGATAATTTATAATCTATTTATTGATGATATTATCTATCGACTAAATATAAAAACAATACAAAACACGAAAATTAACAGCGGTACAAAACTTCCATACTAGCCTGCCATTCTTCTTTGTAACGTTGGTTTTGGCCTAGTCAAAACTGCCTTATTTTAACTGTAGGTACCTACGTATTCCTGATTGGAAACTGGAAGTTCAATGTTCAAAGTAATTTTACTTTGAACATTGAACTTCCAGTTTCCATTTGTTTGCATTTGCAAACAAAATAACAGGACGTCAGTCAATCAACTCAGTCAATCGCAGTTCACTGCTGAACATTCCTCTGCCTTCCGCATCCTGGCTGTCCCAACCTGCACAACTTTAAGGTGGTCGGGCCATCTAACTGGGGGTGACCCACACTCCTCTTGCCGCTTACTAGGACGTACATTTATGAAAATTAAGCAACTAAAAATGTATTCATATTATTGATAACACAAAAATAATGATGAAATTATCTTCTTTTCATGTGGTTAGTGACTAACCTGGTGTCAGAGTTTTAAAGACGCCCAAGGGCCTCTGACTTGTGATAAATTATACAATGCGCACATGAATCCAAAAAGTCAGAGGTGCGTAACTTGGGTTTGAACTCGACGAAATTAAGAGAAGTCTCAATAATATAAATAGGCGGGCATGTGCCACGTGTAAAGCAAATCAAACTTAAACAAATATCTGTACACTAGGTGGGAATGATCTAAAAGGAGACGAAATATACTTTTCAATTAATATCACCTACTTGCAAAAGACATCTAAAGATTCGCAAACGATACAAAGAAATCAATCAGAACCTTACCTTACAATAGCAAAGCTATATTGGACTAGACAAAAACAAAGTTTCTAGATACTTGTTATTGGATTAGAACTATCTCCAAGACTGCCTACGGCCTACAAGTACCTATTCGTTAATGTTTAGAACAATAAATTACTTGTAAGACACACCAAATGTAAATTAAAGTGTCACAATTCTAATTACTAGAAATAATTAAACAAAGATACTATCGTCGACGACTGACTATCGACTGACTATCGGCGACTGACCGAAATAACTTCAGAGGCAACAAACCTGTGGTCCCTTTAAATATATTTCGGCGCAATTCTAATTAATCTAGAAATAATTAAACAAAGATACTATCGTCGACGACTGACTATCGGCGACTGACCGAAATAACTTCAGAGGCAACAAACCTGTGGTCCCTTTAAATATATTTCGGCGCAATTCTAATTAATCTAGAAATAGTTGAACAAAGAGACTATCGTCGACGACTGACTATCGACTGTCTATCGGCGACTGACCGAAATAACTTCAGAAACAACAAACCTGTGGTCCCTTTAAATATATTTCGGCGCAATTCTAATTAATCTAGAAATAGTTGAACAAAGAGACTATCGTCGACGACTGACTATCGACTGACTATCGGCGACTGACTAAAATAACTTCAGAGACAACAAATCTGTGGTCCCTTTAAATATATTTCGGCGCAATTCTAATTAATCTAGAAATAATTGAACAAAGACACTATCGTCGACGACTGACTATCGACTGTCTATCGGCGACTGACCGAAATAACTTCAGAAACAACAAACCTGTGGTCCCTTTAAATATATTTCGGCGCAATTCTAATTAGTCTAGAAATAATTGAACAAAGAGACTATCGTCGACGACTGACTAAAACCTGTGGTCCCTTTAAATATATTTCGGCGCGAATGTGGCCTGATTGAAGTATTGTTAAAGGAGACCTGCTTTTTACAAGACTGTCCCCCATTGTTTTTGTGTTTTGAATGACGTCTCGCAGGTCAACCTATGAGGTTGTCGGCTGCTTAACCGGACTTTCCTGTCGCTGCCTCAATAAATAAAGGCCTCAAGCCAGGGCATAAAACATAGAAACTAAGCGACTACACGCTATGGGCACCCCTGTAGGGTACGGACCTCGGAGCATGGCAGACAGGGATACTTTGCCTTCATCTTTGCAATTTAGCTACTTTTTTATAAGATAGATTCATATTGAACACTTTCTCACCGAAGTGATGATGCAATTGCCGATAAGCTTACATTGCTAACTTTTACCAAATCCAGAAGTATGATGTGGTGGTTTATTCGGGATCCTGCCGTTTTACCGAAAAGATTTTGCCAAAATTTCACTACCCAAATAAATTTTAGCAACCTTTTTTATACTAATGTAATGTTTGGAATGATTTTAGTACGCACAATTTCATTTGGTCAAATTTTTACTTGGCAGAATATTGTCAAGGACAATGTCAATTAGGCATTTGGTCTTTAATCAAATGTTTTATTAAAGCAAACAATCTTTAGATAATAAACGTTTGGTCAAATGATTTGTTAGGTTAGGTTAGGTTAGGTTAATACTGTGACCTCCTACGCACGAGCCGAGCGTGCGTAGGGAGCGGTGCCGCGGCAGCGGCCGGCGAGTGGCAGAAACGACTAGATTATATAGAAAAAAATATGGAAAAAAACAGACTACCTGAAATTATATACTAAATATTTGGCTACTTTTATTTTACGCCAACTGAAATATTTGACTACATAAAAATTGGTAAAAGTACTATTTGGTAAACAAGTTATTGTTTAAACGTTCACTTGCCAAACATTTGCGTTACAATTATTTGTGAAGAGATTTTTTGCTAACTAATGATTTGGCAAATGAAATTATGCAGAAAATTGTTTGGGAAGTGATAATTTGGCAATTTATTTTCGATGAAACAAGGGAGACCCGGTTTATTCTGTGCATCAAAAAAACCCAGACCCAGTCTAACATTTACAAACTAGCTAGACTAGTAAGTTAGTCTGTCCCATTTAAGTTTATAGTGGACTGTGATTTAAACCACTCTTACTGGAGACGACTTTGATTGATTTAGCTTGTATATTACACTTGACTGAATTGACGCCGTTTTGTGGAACTCAGCGCCATTGAGGGTGAACCCACTTCTAAAGAAGTTAGCTAAAAAATATACAGTAGGTATGTTAATTAACGAAAGGCGTTGTTCCCGTTAACCCACAACGGTCGTATAAAAAAATATTTACATAAAATATTTTTTTTATAACTAAATATTTACAAAAAATATTTATTGACACGTAAAAGAAACACTGTACGTACACGCGCACTTTTCGCACTTTTCTTTCCGGAAGACAAGTGCGCGCGCGCGTTCGTACTTACATTTTATTTTTGAATGGTAAAATGTTTTTATGTAAAATTAAATGAAATCTTTATGTTCACTTTTATTTTCCTTTTCCTATGTATATTAAAAAAATCTGAAACATTAATGTTATTAGAAAAAAATAATAAAACTGCCTTTTTGGGCTTGGTCGCAACTGTGACCGCTGAGCGTGTGGGGGTTTTAATCCTTGGGACGGGCTGTGTGAAGGTGATGTTAAATTTATCTCAGTAGCTGTCCGTAAGCTGGATTTGTGCCCTGTCCCTCAATCCTATCCCTCAATAATATGGGACTCATAAAATAACTGAGGAATTGTTGGTGCATCCCTGCTGGCTACCCCTTCAAGAGAAGAAGGCGAGTATGATATGCTATCATCATCATCGTCATCATTTCAGCCGAAAGACGACCACTGCTGGACATCGGCCTCCCCCAAGCACCGCCAATTCAACCGCTTCTGTGCTTCCCACATCCAGCGGAATCCTGCAGCCTTCACATTTTATTGGTCCACTTTGTGGACCTGTGTGCCTTCCAACGTTATTGTTATGTTAAAATTACAGATCATAGGAAAACCTAGGTAATTACGGAAAACGAGTTGCAATATAATTGAGCATTAGCAAACCTAATAATCATATCTTGTGGACTTCGTAGTGCCAAGAACTACATTGATGATCAATTTATGTTCGGGAAGATTGTAAACAGACTCGCAGGCGCGTTCGAAGGAACGAAGTATTAAACAGTTCGTGCTAATACCGCCAAGCTGTAAAGAAAACAGTGTTGCAGAGACACATAACGATGTTGGTCATTCATCATAATGCCTACCTATAAAGTAGGTACACACGGCTACACAACAAGCTATACGTTTCCAGTTTATGCTGATCTCGCATTGTATAGGATTTCCGTTCAATGCGAGGTCAGCTTATACTGGAAATGTATAGCTTGATGTGTAGCTGTGATAAGCCGTGTGTACCAGCGAGACGAGTCTGCATCACACGGTTTTTACAAATTGTTTTTATCCTAACTAATATTATAAATACGAAAATGAATTTGTTTGTTTGTTACGCTTTCACGCTAAAACGGCTGAACGGATTCAGATGAAATTTGGCACAGGTAGTCCTTGACCTGGAGAAGGAGATAGGCTACTTTTCATCCTGGATCGCAAATGAAGTCGTAGGCAACAGCTAGTAATCCATAAGTTTAGTATAATATGTATATTAAACACACAGAAATTCACACAGATAGTTTATAACCTGGATTAACACATAGGATACTTTTTATCCTGATATTCCCACGGGATCGAGACATATGCGGGTGAAACCGCGGGGTGAAACCGCGGGTGAAACTAGTGCTACTTATATCTTTACGCTTTGCGGACGATATTCTTTTTGGAGACCGTAAAATTGAGGACAGATTATTGCGATGCCGTTTTTGGACTCAATAATCCTTTCTTCAATGTTTTTAGGGTTTCGCGCCTCAAAAGAAGAAACGTAAGAAACAGAAGCTTTATAGGATCACTTCGTTGTCCGTCTGTCTATCTATCTGTCAAGACACTTTTTCACCGGAACGCGTGGAGGTATTAAGTTGAAATTAATATCAAATACGTATAATAAGTCTTCGTTTTCTTAGAGCTCAAGCGTCTAAGTCAACGCAATCAAAAATACGACCATTTATGCGACATAATTATTTTGATACTCGTATAAATCAAAACATAGGATACTTCCCGTCGGCCTACAACTATGAAATTTGGGAAGAACCAAGTTATCACAGCACGAGTAAATGTAAAAGCTGTATTGATCGTGACGTCGATGTATGGCAGAACATTTTTTCAACTACAAAATGAAGTTTGTTCTTGGTATAAATTCTTCCCCGTTTTCTGTTTGATGTGTATGGGTTGTTATACATATACCGTGACATCTCAATACACTCACGCTTTTAAAAACTTAGATCACGTATAGCCAATTTTCGCTAATTCGTGATGGATCGCCTGCGATGTTTCTTAACAAAGTTTCCCACAGCGCCTGTTCGAAATAAGGTAAGTACTCACTTAGCTCAGATTATCATATAAACGAGACGTGCTTGTTGCCTTTTCGTAAATTTTTCCTACTCGTATTTCATCGTCTCATAACGAATTTTGCTAAATCATTTCGTCAAAAAAAAGACATTAGCCACCAAGGTCGCCGTGAAAGTAGCATGAAAATTTATATGATGTTGTGACTAACAAAAGTTCGGTAAATATAGTAAAGTTTATTCAGACGGCTAATTATAGCTACTCAGAAGTACAAAAAGATGAGCACACTAGTTATTTTTACATTTCACGTGACATATTAACATCATGACTTTTCGGCAATTCGGCATCTAGAAGGCAGCTTCGTCGTTCAATGTAATATAATTGAACTCATGTAAAAGTAAAAATCCTTACATGATGTGCTTAAGTATTCTTTAACATTTATCTTTAGAATTATTTTTAGTAATTATACATTAACAAAATAAACTCAATAGTTTGATCTGGGATAATTTATGTTTCATGTTGTGTCTCAATTTATTACACTATTAAACTATCATTAAGTTTTGGTGTGACACCCGTTTTTATGGTTTAAATACGTTTTAGGTTTATATATTTTTGTTATAAGTACCTTTTTTTTTTAAATTCATAATTGGTGGTACGTATGGTGTTTATTATAGACCATTATTTTATTACCCAGCCATCTAACAGTAACGAGACCAGAAATAGGCACAATGCAACAGACAGTGTAGAAATAAAAGAATTCATTAACTACTGCACCCGTAAATCATATGATTATCACATCGTCGAAAAATTCCGAACACTTTCGACGCCCGAAAAAAAAGGAATACCAATTATCATGACGCTTAATGCCAAAATTATGTAACACTAATTTAGTGTGTGGTGTGTCGGATGGGCCAACAATTTGGAGCTGGACCTTGGCTCGTGTTGGTGACAATGAACGCACATCGACTCATTGGCTAAATATAAGTGTGCGGCCCACCTGCGGCCGGGGCTTGATGCTCAGCTGTTCGTGACGTTCTCTTGGCCACTCAGTGGTTTCCTCAAGCGACGACCTTTAAAAACTGTAAGCGCCAGATGATTGTCTGTCTTCCGGATTGACACCAGGATTACATTTAAATAACAAGTGAATCTCGGGGTTTTAGATTTAACTGTTCTATTTGCGATCTTCCATCCGCTCCTTTGAGCTTCGCTGTACGAGTTTTCTCTGTATTTTTATTACAACTATTCACGTCAAACGTTTCGTTTAGCTGATAAATGTATTCACTTTATCTAAGAACTACTAAGAAACCGTTATGATAATTTATTTATGTAAAGTTTGGATTCAAATTTAACCCCAAACCTTTAAAAATAATACTCTGTCTCAATAATGTCTTATCTTGAGAGTGAATCTAAGGAAAATCTGAGAAAGGTAGCACGTCAAGTGGAAATATTAATGGACTCAATTTAATCAACTCATATCATACCGATCAGCAAAAGATTCTTAGCACAAAATAATGCAGCTCTCCAAGTAATACGTATATTTTCTTTAAAGGGTTTAAATAAAAGTTCACAGAGAGCAACGTTAGGGTAAAATTCTTTCGTCCCGTTTTATGAGGTTGAGATTGAATTAGTGCCGTACCTCAGCTTTGATGGCTTTTTTACGCTCCTAGTAACTAATAAGGATCATCTCATTAGTTCATTAAATTGATCCTATAGGGGCTGTGTTATAAAACGCTTCGTACACGAGCAATTTCAAATAGGTAATGTAGGTACAAGGGTGACTTGTAATTCAACGTATTTCTTCCAGGACGCAATAGTGTGACCCCTTTGCAACAATTGAGCAGCCCATATAGCCTAGGCGAAAAGGAATGGAATTTGAGAAAATCCAAGCATAATGTATTTTTGAAAATTTCTCTGACTTCGTCATTAAAATTAAACCTAGGGTTAAGGTATAATTTTAATGGCGAAGTCAGAGAAATTTTCATTGTGTTTCGCTTGGATCCACGTTCAACATCAAGGAAGGGTCCTTCATATGCCGAACGTATCCACGCAAAAAACACTGGCTTTTTGCAATTACGAAAGGTTAATTCACAAAATTGAATGGAAATCAATGCTATTTTATTTGCTAGATAATATACAATAACAAAGCTTTCGACGTAGCCAGGTTTTCCACAACATCAAACAGTTAAAAGATACAACAAGAAGTTAATTAACGATTTAAAAAATCATCTACCTACTTACATGAACTTAGGCACCGGCTGCAAGCCTATTTACTTACGCGAGCTTATATTTATTACATAGCTAGTTACTATATACTAATATGTAGTTTCACACGTAGCATACCACAACAAACGGTCATATAGGTATTGCTATAATAACGTCGAGGATTAGTGATCGTAGATATTAGGAGGCGAGGCGATGAGGCTCATCCTTCGGCTTACGATCTCGTTTACGACATGGGTAAGTATGGCGTTGTTAAATACAATCTTACTAAGGTATTAATAAGAACAAAAGTTAGTTTGATGCATTTTTGTGACCTTATCGTGTTTTCTAAAAAAGTAAAGACCGCAAAATGATAGGTTTAATAAAAAAAAACAGTTTAACCGGCGTAATGATAATTATCTTACAAATTTTTTTTTTTTTTTTTGGTGGTGTAGCATCCATTGACTTCTCCCGCTCTGGGTGGAGCGGAAGGGCGTATCAGACTTTTACTGACTAAAACCCACCACCGTTCTTTCAGTTGATTGTTGCCAAGGTCCCGGTATCCCTTTCGGACTAACCCGCAACCCTGGCAGGCATCGGTCCAAGCGGGATCGGTACAAGAATGCAGAGGGAAACGGTTTATTTATCCTGCAAAATTAAGATTTTTGAGGCGTCCAACTATTAATAGAACGTCGTCTTCTTGACGCAGGGATTCATAAGGCAAAAAGATGACAACCATCTTACCATTTTTTTTTTGTTGGTGTATCATCTAATGACTTCTACCGCTCTGGGTGGAGCGGAAGGGCGTGTCAGACTTTTACTGACTAAAACCCACCCGTGTTCTTTCAGTTGACTGTTGCCAAGGTCCCGGTATCCCTTTCGGACTAACCCGCAACCCTGGCAGGCATCAATTCTAGACCCTGCCAATTGTGCTGACATCTCTCTCGCATGACTCTTTGAGGCGCGCGTGGAACACAACGCGCCGTCGACCCGGGACTGGTCCTTATCGGACGGCGAGCTACCCATTGCTCGCCGTCCGCAAGCCCGCCATCCAACCGTCTTACTTAAAGAACCATTCCGAAATTGTGATAAAGGTATAATGGCCCCATCAAAGAACCGTCTATCAATGAAAGATCGCTGGAATTGCGACACGCGTCTCCTTTTCGCTGCTGATATCAGTGCTTCAGCAGATGTTTGTCAAACGATTGTTTGCACATTATCAGTTAATTTCTTACTTCTTTGTGATTTTAATAGGTATTCGCGCCTCTACCTTACCGTCCACAGGAACAATTTGCATTGATAGTGCGCGTAATCAGTGTCCTAACCTAATCCATCAGTCCATTTGACTTTTTGTTAACATCGTACCGCCGCTGCGCTAATGTCACTTCGGTGCTGTTTAAAAAGTATCTCATGAAAGTGTAAATAAATTCTGATCAGGTTAAATTCCTCCGCAATAACTGACTAAAGAGAGGGAGTTTTTAAAGTACAACTCCTAAAACAGAGTTCAACAGAGGCTCTAAATATAACATAAGGAGGAAATCACCGCGTTAATATTCATGTCATCTCACATTCATCTTTCTATGCTTGAGAGCATGTACGGTGCAACCGTATATTCAAGTCAAGGCAAGTCAGCATTTTTCCGCGACATAATTATTATGCAATATTCAGTTCACGCGTTGAGCTATCAAGAGAGTTGCGCGTTCTGATATTCACGTAAAGCCATCAAGAGCGGTGCGTGTGTGTTCATTAGGTAACATTTTCTCTCGCACAATATTAAGTAGGTAGTTCTATATCATTCTAATCTGAACTATCGTATCACATAATGAGTCTTTATAGTCTAGCAAAGGACTTTACAGAGGTCCTCGACGAGTGTCATAGGTGCCCATGTAGGTTTCTGTGAAATAAAATATTTTGAGTGATGATACATAATAAGACTTTCTACCGATTTTGCTCTCCATATACGTTATTTTTTTACCTGATTTCGTATAGCTCTCAAGGAAATACACACTGAGCACATTACTGCAAAACTTTTATCATATATTTTGTTCTACGACCACTATATGTCACCGCGGACCGCAACAGTGATGTGCGCACGAACTGATATAATTAATACTTGGTACAAATTGTCAGGTCCATCAATTACCAATATGTAACTTACCAACCAACCTAATTCTATTATAATTACTAGTTGAACGATAGACATTTCGTGACTATAGTTAATCGAATAGACGGACTGCTTGTACAGCCATCGATTAGAACAAATTCAAGTAGATGTTAAACTTATACGGTGTTTTAATAGCGGTATGCAATTATGTTACTGTTATTTTAACACCAATTGGTATGTCAAGGTTCTGCTCCCACAAATATTATGAAGGAACCCGTTAATCTTAAACCATACACCATATTAATTGGTTTCGTGGTCGATGTTATAATAAGTTTTTGGTACAGAAAGAAAAGCAGATTATTACACAGCACATAGTTTAAAATAAACATTTGCAATGTATGTACATTGTTTTGTGAGCGAAATATTATAGAGTACAAAATACCTCAAAGGATGGAAATTAATTCCATTTATTTCCCATCCTTTGAGGTATTTGCTACTCCATTGTGAAAATTAATTTTGGAATTCCAAAATGTTCAACTAAATATGATGAAAAGTATACCTACCTCATAGGAATTGAACATTCATGAACAGCATTACAGGAAACTGATTTAGGTTTAATTACTTTGTGCGGATATAAGGTAAAAATTTGAATATTAATAAGGTAAGGTAAGTCGTAAGACCACAAGTATATTCGGGAGTTTTTGAAAATACATAAACAAAACAAAAACACAATTTTGGTGTTGCGTTTACAATTATGGCGCAAAATTAAAAATAAAGTAGGGTCTGACAAGCTTGAGTTAATTAACACGCTGAACAATACTGCTCGAAATAGACGAGAAAATGCAAGGATCACGTATTTTCTCTACTTCGTTTGTCATTCCGCGTTGTTATTTCAGCCTAGCACGAGGGTCGGATCTAACAACACCTCCTAGGATAAAATATTTGAGCACATATGATGCACTACGCGTGTTTTTAACATTTTAAAATCTACGCGGAAATATATGAGACAGCTATGACACGACAAGTCTCGAGTGGTGACGCGATAAACATATTACTACCATCTGGTGCGAACACGGTACCTATGTTTACGATTTTGTTTTCTCGGATTCGTTTATCTACATCCTTAGATACAAATTTTTAGCACCCCTTTAGCAGCTCGTCAAAGGAATCTCCCCAGTAATAGTCCTCCGACTTTCGGCCATGGTGGTCAATCTCAGTGGAGACAAGCCATCGTCAGATGGTTATGCGTAGTAAGGTACTGTAGTTACAAGAAATATTGGTACATTGTAAGTCTTTATTCCCCAGGGAAAACCGGTAACGTTATTATTCACATCATATCATCAATATTTGGTCTCGTGGTTTCATTTCCTCTCTATAAACAATTTAACGGACAATATTTCCGAACCACGGCCGGTTTATTTAATTATTTATTTTCGCAAGGAAAGCTCAACTTTTATAAACGTTCTTATCGAGAATGTTTTTCTTTAATTATAAAATACCTGGACTGTGATTATTATACCAGCCCCTATTTTAATTACAGTTCAATTAATTTACGTCCAAGTAAGGCCTTTTACACACAGTCAGCACCGGATGAAAGCTATTTACCTGTGAAAGCTTTCATATTAATCCCATTCGCCAAAGCGGGAGCCGGTAAGTGTGAAAAGGGTTGAGAAGTTGCGCTTGCGACCAACTGATGCAAAAATTATACTTAACTGCACACAGAATCTAGTTAAAGTTTATCAATTCAAACAGAAAAATATCATATTTCTCGCTTCTTAACAAGTAATGTTTATTCACAACAACGTACAATATTGTATTATGAATCATATTTGCTACATGTGTACATTAAAGCTAAGACTCTGTTGATGCTGAAAGTTTCAGTTCAATAAACTTTCAGCATCAATTTTCTATGAAATTGTATCAAAGATGTGTCAAATTACAACAAAATTTTCATCATTTCGTTAAAATGAAAACTTTTGAAGATCATATTATCTTTTATAATTTATTTTTGGATTCATGTGTAATTGATATTGTGACTTTGATACAAAAGAGTATCAAAAGAAAATACGACTTTCTTTGTACGATTAAAAAATAGGGTGATTATTAAATTAGGGTTATATTACAAGTAGGTAGTTTATATAATAAAATCTTACAGTAGCAATATCAGTATCGGTATAAAACTTTCAGAAAATTACTTTGGCTATTTCAGAACTTCCTCCACATTAGTTTATAGGTGCCTTCTACTAAGTGCTTCCACGAAGCCTCTTATAAGCACTTAAAGTAACTACTATGTTTCTATGCATTTCGTGGTAAAAGAATACAGAATTGTTCAAATTATTATTTTACAACATGCTTAATCTACTTAAGAGTCAAAAGGACAGCTCCACTAAGTTATCTTGAGACCAAACTTTAAAGCCGTGAAGGAAAACAGAGACAAATCCACACGTTAATAATGCATTCCAACGTCGAGAGCTCTGGGAACTACTCTAAGTGGCACCACCTGTCTTTGTCTGCCTTCACAAACGATTGATTGAGCATTGAACACACTGTAATTAACATTCTGGGGTACCTATAAACGTATAACTACGTAAAAGCAGGATATCGTGACGTTTCCGAAATTGAGTTTTGCACGTTCGACGTTGTCGTTCTTTTGTTTTTTGCTTTTTTTGTTATTTTTGGTAGTCAACTCTTTCTGTGCTCAATTTTTGAATGGAGGATGGTTTACAAACGTAGCTTTCAGCTGTTTCGAAAAGAAGATTTTAAACCTAAAGCAATAAAAGGATACGAGTTTGTTTGTAACGCTTTCATGCTAAAACGGGTGAACGGATTTGGATGAAATTTGGCACATAGGTAGACCATGACCTGGAATATGATATAGGTATGAAACTTTTCAACGCGAGTGAAACCGCGGGGCACAGCATTGCGTGGTTAAAATCTTAACCTGTCAGCGTTATGCGATAAACTAATAACGTAGTAGGTTTATCATCACTAGCAGAATATTTTCAGCTCTATTTTAATAATACTGTCCAACAATTCATTTTATTACTGACATCGTCTCTCTACCACTAAGGGCATAAAATCTAACCACCCACCACAGCGACCGCGGATTTAAAATGGATCATTTTAATAAGTGAGAAAAGACCGCCAACCATGGTTAACCACGAACCGCACCCTACATAACACTGGGGTGAAAAAGCTAGAATAATTAATTTATCATCGTTTAGTTTTTGTAACAGTTAGGTAAGTTTTGTAATGTCTGTTAATTGAATCAATTTCACATCGTCTATCTTAGAGAACGAGATTGTATGTTAGTTACAGTTCAATTGGCGGCTCGGAACATAAGGTGAGTCACTGCGCAGTAACAATTTCATGTCTCTGCGGGGGGGTACTGCGCAGCGACTAGCTAACTTCCGAGCCGCCAGTAAGTTTGAATAGAACTGTACCAGTAACATGGGAAACGTCTTCATCTGCTTCTACTGCGAGGAAAGCAATCAAAGCTCTTCTAAGGAACGTGGAGGTTCCTTAGAGGAGCTTTGATTGCTTTTGCACTTGAATCTACTTACTATAAGTTACCGACCGCACATGGACACCATCTTCTTTATTAAACCGTTTACAACGTACGTCCCTTTAGAATTGCGCCGATTAGTTTCCTGATTAGAGTCAGAGAAATTGCCATCTGATCTTCCTATCCACTGGGGAAAAACTTTTTCTCAATACTAAGTACAACTGATGACATTTTTGATTACTTTAGACTGGTAAAACATTACAAGCCCTCTATAAAATAATTCATTTATGTCCGTTAACTTTTCAACTCCCGCGGTTCCATAAAACTAAGTTACATTGTTTCTCTTCCATTCCCAGTCCAGTATGAAAATTACACAGACCATTTTGATAAAAATAGCAGACTAGACTTCAACATCTTCCGAAGCGGGATGTTCAAAAATAACTTTTTAACAGACTAAACCGAACCGTTTTTAAGCTGAACCGTTTATAGTCCATTCATGGTAGGTCCCGAAAAATAGAACACATGTGTCAAATGAAAACTCGGGATATGTGTATATTCTGGGTATTTCAGGAATTAGTTCAAATGTATCGACCCAACCACTTATGTTGCAAGATTAGATACCGACGCGAATGTACAATGATAGTTTCATTGTGTGTTTATTTAGGATACCGCTATATGTGACAGCACTTTAAATAACTCTGGCCGGCCTATTGCCAAGTTCCGCATAACTAAAAGGTATTGGTTTTGCATTCTAAAACAAGTGCACGCTTCGTTACTTCAGTATGATGTGTCACATAACATAACATCACGACTCCAATACTCGAAGGGTTAGGCAGGACCTATAGTACACCCACATTTCGCCAGTTATGTTCAAGTTCCATGAAATAGGGGGCGAGCCTATTGCCATCAACCGGACCCACATCCAGATTCCTGGCTGTTACTGAAAAATTCCAGATAGAAAAGTCCAATAAAACTTTGTCCGACCCAGGATTCGAACCCAGGACGTCCTGCTCAGCAGTAGCGCTGTGTGTGTGTCTGTATGTCGCGATATAATATTTTGATAGAAGCTTTTATAAAAAATATTGGCGGATGTATTCAATAAATACAATCCCTTATGCCACTTTACGACCCTCATGGGGAGGATGGAAATGTTTATGATGCAATATTTTTCTCATTCAAAAATATTAGACATGGAATTTGTTCTATCGTATCGGCACGAACGATGTATTCATTTAAATAAGAATAGTTTATGCTATGGTAAAATATTGGGCAGGCACTGGCTGCTGGCGACTGCCTTTTTAGCCACGTAGGAAAGGAGTAGAGGCTGCCACTGGTGACTGCCCATATTAGCCAGGTAGGAAAGCACTAGAGGCTGACTCGCGACTGCCCATATTAGCCAGGTAGGAAAGCCTGAAAGACTAAGTATCGCCACTTGTGCAGGATACATAAAGGCACTTTAAGAAATAAATAAAGTTCTTTATCCTGTTCTGTAAAGCGTCAGTTATACCCAATGCATTCCGCAGACGACCCAGTTAACGGATTTATCGAAGCAGTTCAGGGAATGCATCGGCATTTTTTAATTTCAGGATCGCTGACTTTGTTCAGAACTTTGAATGTGTTTTATAATTCTCATAAGAAGTAGAAACATTGTTTTTATCAACACGGGTTTGAGAACTTCAGAAATGAAAAAGTAGATTGTATTGAAACATTATAAAAATGGTAGAGGCGTACCTTTTTGGTTGCTGTTTGAGCTTTACGCAATTCAGAGATCAGATATGATCAAACCATTTGAACGATACATTGAACATTTTAACTATTAGGTACTAATATTTTAACTTTGTTAGCTTAGTTGTTAACTTTATTATTCTATAATTGAGGGAGACCTAATAAACCTTATGTTGCCCTTTATTTATGTGTCGTGTATTGTGTGTATCTTTTGTTGGAGATACTAAATAAAAAACATTACCTTCCTTCTGGGGCAGTCGGGTAATAAATAAACCCTACTAAATATGCAAATATCCTGACGATACTCAGATTTATCAAATTGGGATTGCGTATTAAGATTGCTGATGTCAGCGTAATTTAAAACGGAGGAAAAGCAATTTGTGCACGTCCTCAAAAAACCGGTTTACACAAATTGATTATTGCTTGTTTTTCATGAATTGTGCTCCTAAAACAACATTAATAAACAACTTTGTGCTATTCTTTGAAGTATTTCAAACAAAATGTTTCTCATTTTTGTAGGCTCATGGAAATTGTCCTTTTTCAAACAATGTGAAGGTTAGCGAAAGAAATGAGGCTCATTACTCGCTTGCTATCCGAGAAGGTCTAATTGGAACATTGTGTTTTTTTTTAATTTTTCAGTTTGTACCTCAAAATAATAAATAACACATTAATATTTTGCACAAAACTCTTAAGAAAAATTCGTGTGTATTTCCGGTCTTAATTTGTTTTTATTTAGAGGCCGTAAGAAACAGCTTTATACATTAATTTAAGTGGTTCTTGCTAATCAGTTCGGTCGACGACAATTTTAATTCCAATCTTTCTACAGAACTGATTCATCAAACTATCTAAACATTCTGAATCTTTGAATATACTAAAACATTTAAACTGCTGAAGCGGACCTATATAATTCCCGATAGGTATGAGCGTGGGGATTGGCACAAGAATATATAATTATATATTACAGCAGTGGGAGAAATCGGGCTGTGGACGAATTTGATGACATTTAAAAATTAATAAACTACTTAAAATAAAATCAAGGCACAATAATTGTTTACAATGTATTTTAATGACTCTCGCAGTAAACAATCTGATGGTACATACACAAGTTAGACAGAATTTCAGCATTCGATTTAATGCCGTCTCTAATTAATAAAGTTTCAGAGATGAAATCGTATATTTACGGAAAATATTGATAGGTTCTGAACATATGTAGAAGTTAAGTTAATTCCCTAATTCTGGTTTAGATTATTATTGCATTACCAAAACAGATAAGTTTTGTATTTCAGCCATTTTGGTTGTAGAGGCATTGGCTCGAGTTTTATTAAGAGTTGGGTATTACTCCAGGGAGCGTACAAACCCGCTTGAGGGTTAAGCCGTTCAACTGGTTACCCTTATCGAGCATGTAACATCTTGTAACGCAATGAAGTGGTAACCCAACTATAACGATAACACTTTGAATTTTATAAGCCTTTTCATTCTGGTAACCGATTGAATGGCTAACCCATTGTAACCCTTTCGAGTAAACCCATATCTAATGAATGGGTTAAAAAACAAAACCCATTTAATAAAAGCCTTATAATACTGGTTAGTAAACCCTTAAACCCTATCAAGGGAAAGGTTTTTGATTGGGTTTACCGTTCATGATATAAAGATTTAAAATGGGTTTATATGCCGTTTAAGGATTACCCCTAGTTAGGCACTAACTTTTTGGTTTGTATCGGAGTGTGGTCGAAGGGAAGATAAGCCGTTCATAGTGTAACATAATATTGTAAGGGTTTTTAAAAAACCTTTGCAGAAAACCAATCTAAAACCTAACGGGTAACTGAAATGGTTCCTGCGTAACTCACATTAAATTCTACATTTTGAAATAGATTTTTTAGAGGTGAAGAAAAATCAGCTCCGTAAGTTTAGCGTCGCACAATCTTTAGACGCGCCGTCGATATTTATGTCAAAAATGTTGGAAAATCGATTCAAACCAAATTATTTATTTGTATGTTTATTTCTAACCATTTGGACGACTTTTACAGTTTTCAGTTCAAAAGTCTATCAACGTTGCAAATACCTAATAAACGCTAGAACAAAGATATAATTATAGGATAGGTACTTTGAATTTAATTTGAATCCCAATAAAGATTTCAAACTAATGTTGGTCATCCTGATGACAGCCTATCCGACTATTTGGCTATTGTTGTCAATAAAGCCTGCTGTCGGCGATTTATTTATAAAATGGCTGAATTCATCGGTTCGCAGATTTAATAGAGGACATAGCTTTTACTGCCGATTGAAATATTTGTAATTTTCGTAATGGATACGAAAAACATGAAAAAAATCAGAACGTCAATACATTTCCGTTTTCAATTTATTTAAATGTACAGACACATAAGTTTCAATTAAGTCTGGTTTTTAATTAACCTTAAGAAATACATCACGAAAATTAATGTACCACTCACTCTTTTAAAGCCACAGAAGGCGTTTGGCATTATAAAATTATTTTATAAATACCCCACGATGTCATTGGACTTGGCACAAGCCGACTAGATAGGCATTACGATCACTATATAAAACACCTACTTACGTGTTATGTATCACCCTTGGTTACAACACATAATCCTCTTTACGAGTACTCAAAAACATTGTCAAAATTACTTTTTAATAAATCTGCATGACCCGGATTTTTCTTTCATTTCAAAGAGTTCGTACGTGTCCTCATTATTTAAAAAATAGCGGGTTGGGACTGGCACTCGCTCGAAAACAACTTTATTTTAAGAAACAATTGTAAAGTTTTAACTTCCGTGGAATATGTTTGTGTAAGAGTAGTGTTACGTTCATTTTGCACAGTGTATGTAATGCCATTGCACTGTAATTAAAATTGTATGTTTAATTTGAATGGTGTAGCAGCCACTTGTTTGATACTGCACTTCGTCGGGTGCTTCGTTCAATTCAATTGCTTGAATTGAACACCTGATCATGAAATGGTTGGTATTTTGTCCGCTTTCAGGATTTTAAATTTTCCTGATGATTTCAGGCGTGTAAAGTGTGTACTTAGGTCTATTTAAGGTTCTATAAAATACTTACCAATTTAATTATGAATAACCGCAGGATATGATGATTATATTTTACAAAATACACTAACACACCCACTTATTTCTTACAGTAAAACTAATCTATTGATAACACACTTAATTGTTTGTCTTTCAACACTTCTAATTATTAAGAAATTTAAAACGCACACTAATATTATATTTATTTAAATGTCTTTGGTCATAGTTACTTATTGTTCTAGGGGTATTTTACGAAGGATAAAAATAATGTCCAAAACTATTTGTAAAACAGTGTAAATAGTTCATAAACCGTGTGTAAACTTTTCAAAGGTTGCAATCAGAAAATTTCAGTCGTTTCTTGTGTATAAATAGGTTCCGATATAATTTTACTCTGAGAAGCATTTTTGAATAATAAAACAACTTTGAAGCGGGTTTTTGCGGGTAATGGCGATCACTAAGAGTTTTGGAAAGTCGACAAAAGTTCTCGAAAGTGACTTTTCATTGTCATTTTAAGCTCGTAGGATTTGTTCGATGGTTGTGCCGTGGGTTTCAGGGGGTGCTAAGGTGGTAATGATAAAATAAAGTGTGAGTTCGCTTGGTCGATCGTAGTCCATGGGTTAGTGGCGCGCGAGCGAGCGCGGCAGGCGCGGCGGGCGGCGGGCGCGCTGGTCGACAACGGACTGGCGGTGTCGGTGGACGGCGAGCACGCGTGTGTCCGTGCCCCGTGCTCCCGTGTGCCCCGGCCCACAACCCTGGCTGACATGCACTCCGCTCAACCGACTACCGACATGCAAACTCCGTGCAATTTCAAAAGGTCGCCGTATTTTTGTTCGGGCACCAATACGTAGTTCTGCTCATTAGCCTAGTTAAATTAGATAATTAAATACAGCCTACAACAATAAATGTTAAAATTACGATAGGTATTTTGTACATATTTATAACTATACTAGCAATATGCCCGCGACTTCGTCCGCGTGGATTTCGTACTTTACCCTAAAAACTTCAGCAACCCCTTGACACTCCCTTTGAAAGATAGTTTTCGAAATTCATATTTACGACTTTATTACCCTTTTACACCCCGTTATTTTTGAAAAACCACGCACCACGTACTTTTTTATTTTATGTATTAAGTATTAGTATCGTACCAAGTTTCGAGTTTATTTCAACAGCGCGTTACAATTTTTATTTACTTTGACACCCCGTGATTCCTCTATGTGACGTTGCTTAAAAAACTGAAAGTAACAATCTTTATTATTTACTAAGTAGCAATTATTTCCAAGTTTCAAGTTTATTAACTCAAGGAATAAGATTTTTCATACAAACTAAGTCCCCCTTTTCACCCCCTTTAAGGTTGAATTTCCAAAAATCCTTTCTTAGTAGATGCCTAAGTCCTAATAACTCTCTGTGTGACAAATTTCAGCCCAATCCGTTCAGTGGTTTGAGCTGTGATATAGACTACCACTTTTCACCCCGTTAAGAGTAGATTAAAAAAAAAACCTGATACACATTATTCTATATTTTTGGTTTAAGTATAAATACAAAGTTTCAAGTTAATCGGACCGAATTTAGAAAAACTAAAAATTACAAACTTTATAATTTACTTGGATAAGTATTTGTGCCAAGTTTCAGGTATATTAACTCAAGGAATAAGATTTTTCCCACCTTTTCACCCCTGTATAAGTCGAATTTCCAAAAACCCTTTCTTAGTGGATGCCTACGTCCTAATAACTACCTGTGTGCCAAAATCCAGCCCAATCGGTTCAGTGGTTTGAGCCGTGATATAGAGTACCCTTTTTCACCCCGATAGGGGTAAATTTTTGAAAAACTCTGACACACATTATTCTTTATTTTTGGTTTTAAGTATAAATACTGAATTTCGAGTTTATCGGACCGCGCGTTAAAATTCTTCTATACAAACTTTGAAACCCCCCAATCCCCGTTTAGGGGGTAGTTCAGAAAAACTAAAAATGGAAAACTTTAAAATTTACTTGGATACGTATTTGTGCCAAGTTTCAGGTATATTAACTCAAGGAATAAGATTTTACATACAGACGAAATCCCCCCTTTTCACCCCCTTAAAGGTCGAATTTCCAAACATTCCAAGTTCTTAGTGCGCGCCTACGTCATAATAACTATCTGTGTGCCAAATATCAGTCCAATCCGTCCAGTGGTTTGAGCTGTGCGTTGATAGATCAGTCAATAAGTCAGTCACCCTTGTGTTTTATATATTTTATATTAGGTCTTTACCTATGAAATTGCCGTTTTGTATGAAAAAATTTAAACAAATTTTTTTCATGTATTTTTTATTTGTATTAATCGAAGTACTCACCCATGCAATCAATGCATCTTTGCCAACGCAGTGGCAGTTTATTGATGCCCTTCTTAAAGAAATCAGCTAGACGGGAGGCAACAAATTCTTCAAAGGCATTTTGTACTGCCTCTCGGGTATTGAATTTTTTTCCCGCCAAGAAGTTATCCAAATTCTGGAAAAAGTAGAAGTCTGTAGGCGCAAGGTCTGGTGATTAGGGCGGATGACGGAGAGCTTCCAACTACAGTTCTTGCAACTTGGAGACCGTCTGCTGTGCAGTATGAGGTCGCGCGTTGTCGTGCAGGAGCAGCGGAGACGAGCGATTGACCAATGCTGGTTGGAGATGTGCCAGCTTCTCCATCATTGTGTTCAGTTCTTCACAGTACACATCTGCAGTAATGCTCACCCCGTTTAGTAAGAAGCTGTGATGAATCACACCGGCGCTAGACCACCAAACAGTGACCATCACTTTTCTAGGGGTAAGTTTTCGTTTAGAGCATTGTTTAGGTACTGAACCAGGATCCAACCAACTTGCTGAGCGCTTGCGGTTATCAAACAGAATCCATTTTTCATCGCAGGTAACAATGCGGTTCAAAATTCCTTCAGTTGTGTGTCTGTTGAGCAGTGCAAGGCACGCCTCGACGCGTACTTCGCGCTGGCGATCATTGAGTTTGTGGGGCACCCATTTGTCAAGCTTTTTTACCTTGCCAATTTGACGCAAAAGGACCAATATTGTTTTGACGCTAACGTCAAAAGCTGCTGCTAATTCAGCCGTAGATTGTGTATCATCAGCTTCCACAATCGCCTTTAATTCGTCATTGTCGACCAAAGTCTTCGGACGACCGCGAGGTTCATTTTTCAGGTCGAAATTTCCAGAACGGAAGCGAGCAAACCAATAACAGGTGGTGCGTTGGTTTGTAGTGTTAGCTCCGTAAACGTCGTTGATGTTGCGTGCCGCTTGTGCCGCGAAACAACAAATGACTTCTTTTGAAAAAAGAATTCCATGTTTTTAAAATAAAATTAATTTGAAATTAGAATTCTTAGTCAAACAAAAAATATTTTGATTTGAAATGGCCAGTACTGCAGAACGGCAATTTCATAGGTTAAGACTATTATATAATATATAGATTAGTACTATTGAACGAATACTGACAAAACAATTTAGAGCAGAGCTAAACGACACTCAATCATATTACCTATTTGTATGAGGATATGCATTAAGAAGCAAGGGCAAACCGACTATCACGTACGTGTTTATGACTGCCTATTTTTGAATTGTAAGTAACTAAGAGATACTAACTGTTTCATTCAAAAGGAATCGACTAAACGTAAATAAAAACGATATAAACTAATGAGTAATTTTAATTAGGTACTGCCGGCGTGCTTGAGAGATATTTCTCGACGACATGTAAAGCCAAGTCAGAGGCCCTTGGGCGACTTTAAAACTCTGACATCAGGTTAGTCACTAAACACACGAAAAGAAACACTGAAATTGATCAATTAATGATTTCTTTATGTGTTTAACTCCCATTCAACGTAACTCACGGAGTTAATCAATGTCATTTTCATAGCATTACACACATTATATAATATTACGAACGCCTTACAATGTTCCGTGATTGAAGTTAACGGATGATAAATGAAGAACATTAGGCCCAAGTACCTACTTAGGTACCTATCGAATCTCTGATATCACTTCGCATCTTTCAGCTACGTCAAGTGTCGCAGCTTCAATATGATATAATCAGACAGTTTATATGAAAAATTACAAGCATTACTTCTAGGTACGTAACTCCTGAAGCTGACCAAATAATATTGTATAGGAGCAGTTCATAATGTATCGATGAAGGATTCTGCTCAAAACCGTGCTCTTCAGTCCGTTTCATAAAATGGTATACTAAAAACGATGAAATAATTCAGTTTTATTACACTTGTCATAAAACCAATTTAGTCCATGACCGCCTACAAATGGGGGAGTTAATTTGGCATAAATTGCAGCGGAGTGATGTGGTATTCCAAAATAATATTCGGAAGGAAGATGTTGGAAAAATTTAGTGTATGCGCAAGAGTTGACGTGTCGTGTCGTGACGTCACTGCTGTCGACGTGCCGTCTATTCTCGTCCGCGACATTTCCGCGGCCGCGTCGCACGACGCACTCGCACCGACGCGACAAAAGCCAGATATATTTGACGACATTCAAAGGTCAATTTCACAAACATCTTTGCTAACAGCTATGTTTACTGGTATTGAGCTAATAGAACTAACTATTTTGGGGAAAATAATTATACATAGTTGAATTATTTTAAACAATACTAACTCTTAAAGTATTGTGTTTGTCAGGTTTCCTCTGGAGCCGGTTAGGTAGGTCTGCTAGACTGTTTCAAAATACTACTAGCTTGTTTATGTCCTACTGCAAGCTAAAGGCGTCTTGTCACTCAGATATTGAACCAGCATTCATTACGACGCGTGCTCACAGCATGTGTTGTCATCTAAGAATTCCTCACGGTGGTCTCCTCACGATCTTGAAGGGTACTACGAATACGTGCTATCGTATTGTATGAAATTTTCAATTGGTTGCCAATTTTGGATAAAAGATACAGCCCTATGACAGACATAGACAAACGGCGGTGGCGCGGCGTAGGCCTAGTAATAGGGTCTCGACGGTTTTGGGTACTGAACTCTTAAAAAACCAACAGAATATGAACCTAAAACATTTTGTTTTACCTGGGAATCGAACGTAAGGATGGCCTCCCTCATCTCGTAGTAGTCGAAGCTATGAACTATAAAAGCAATAGAAATAAACAACTCATTTAAAATATTGTGTTTACCGCCATCTATGAACAGAATGTGGACCTAACAACTCTATGTATGAATGTCTCTCAACTTCGTAGACGACCGCTACGAGGATGCGCTACGAAGCTACATTCTTCGTAACTCGTACCATAGTCATTCTTAATTTTTTTCACAGATGGCATACAAGTACACAAAACTACCGTTATAAAGTCTTCATGAAAGTTTCGAGTACATAACAGTAAAAAAAAGACATTAAAATTCGTATGATGATGTGAATTTTAGAATATACTGGCTGTAAACAATTATTTCCACGTATTCTGACTGATGAACGTCGTAAAAGCTTATTGCTGGTTGAATGATGTTCAGTTGTTTTCAGGTGCTTAACTTATTAGAATGTTTCATTTGAAACATTTGTTTTGTTCGTCATTTGTAATTTGAATATTTGATTATTACAGCTAAATTAAAGACTAACTTTTATCTTATATGGATAAAATTTGCGGTTTGATAGCTTTTGTATGGAAATCGCAATATTTATTGTTCAGACAGAAAAGTTATCTGACGATTGAAAAACTAGACAAGTGCCAGTAGGCCCGGCTGCCCACGGCTTAACTCATGTGACAAGGCCTATGGATTGCCTATTCCGAAGTGAATGATAACATAACTTTGTATATAAGAAAACATTCTCCCATATATTGATAGAAGTACACACGGCTACACATTAAGCTATACATTTCCAGTTTATGCTGATCTCGCATTGTACGGAAATCCTATAAATTGCGAGATCAACATAAACTGGAAATGTATAGCTTGATGTGTAGCCGCGTGTACGCCACGGTCAGTTCTCCCACCGCTAATGTAAATTGGTAATTGCATAAATATATTTTATATGTGGTAATAATTTTTTCCTTTACTTGTGCTGGAAATTTCATGATTTTAGGTCAACGGGAAGTACCCTAGCTGTAGGTTTTGATTTACTTGCGAGTCAAGTGAGCAAAATAATATGCGATATTTTTTTATTGCGTTGATTTAGAAGCTTGATTTTTTACAGTTCCATGGGATACGGTCCCTTGGAACTGAACCTTATTTTCAATTGAAATTTCCACGCGTTCCTGAGAAAAAGGGTCTTGACAGACAGACAGACGAAACAACGAAATAAAGGTCCCGTTTTTTCTTTTTGAGGTACGGAATCCTAAAGTTTGACCTGAATGAATCTGATCCAAGTTCAAGTAGGCAACAGTAGTGGTACCTCAGCAAGTAAGCTTGTAAAACAATAACGCTCAGTAGTACAAGACAAGAAATCGAGGATTGTTGGTTACATGATGACAATATAAGAATACAAATGAATTCTGCCGGTTTATTTCCTTTGCCGTCTGTGGCTGTCACATGACGTAATGGGAAAAAGGTTCGTTCAGTTTGTTTATTGTTTATTCTTAGCAAGAAGGTATAGAGTGGTTCTGTCTTTTAATAATTTAAATTGTGCTGAACAATTGGAGCATTCTGAGGTATCACGCTCTTTAAAAAAAAAATTGGTGTGCCTAATTATTCGGGATCCCTTTTTTATGGTTTTGCAGACTAAACAATTTTGTTTTATACGAAATATTAATGTTCCATGGTAATGGATGGAATGTATGGAAATGTAGGTAGAATAGGATCACAGTCTTAATGGTTTTAGAGGATTGTTTTTTTACCGTTGAGCAAAAATGTGCATAATGTTGACTGTCGTGAAGTTTACAAATTGGTACAGCTTTATTTACTCGTGCCAGCAGACAATAATATAATGTAATATAAATTTCAGTTAACTTAATACGAGTCAAATGGCTTTCCATTGAATCGACGTAAGTTTTTTATTTTTTATTCCTGTAGTGTGGGAGGTACTATCAGTGATATTATGCAAGAAAGGTTTGTTCGAAACGTTTACTTCTAAAAAAGACACTTTGTTCTACATATAAATTAAATATGTTTCAACTGTCTAAACTGTTTTTTACCTCCTAAAACTTACTTTAAAAACTTCGTACCAAATATGAACTTAAATGATTAACTAACACTACGGAACCCCACACGAACAGTGTGAAATTTTGTTTAAAGATTTACTAAGCGACCAGATATCCAGAGAGCATGATCAATGTATGAGCCACGATGTAGGTAATTGGGTCACACAGGGGTCAAGGCTCTTAGCAAGGGTTCTACTCTACGACAGAATATTTTCTCCCAAGCCTTGCGTAAGATTCGTTTATATTTATAAAGCATCTCTTAATGTATTTGCAAAATTGCATAGCAATACAATTTCCAAAGAATAGGTAACGAAGTATTTCCTCACGTCGTACAAAATAATTATGTAGGTAAATACGGTTAAAAAATATTCTTGTACGCGTCTCTTACACAAACTTATGAGAAAAGTAGAGATAAATCGAACAACTGTCAAGACTGGGAGGCTTGTGATCCAAAAATAGCTTAGGAACATCGCGCGGACAGCTTTGTAGTTATGTAAAATAAGTATCTACAACGTTTTTGCTTGTATTTGTATCACGAAATACAAGCAACGTTCTGGAGCGCTACCTCCTCCGTCTTTTGATTTATTTCAGAAGAAGATCCCAAGATCTCACAAATTCAATTAAACTTGAAAACAAGGGGGTGAAAAGTTTTTTATCTCATCAAGATAATCATAAATGCCCCGTATTACATAAGTATATTAAACTGTAATTCAAATTTCAGATTCGTGGGCAATAAAGACAGATTTGTTTGTGTGGAGAGTTTTGACAGGCTGCGCGAGCAGAGTGCGCGCGCAACTGCCCGCCATCTTGGCTTTCCATCCCATTCCCATTTCAATAGACGAGGGAGTTCGTAACAGCTGTGAGCGCGAAACACAGCACATCCCTATATTAGGGGTTACTTTTTTAAACAATTGAGTAGAAAAAAAGGACTTCTAAACGCACAGTTATAAAGTTAATGATACCGAAGAAGGAACACACGTTCAGTTCACGATAGTGTCAACGATTAAAACAGTGAGTTACGAAATAACATTACCGAATTATCGATTTTGTATGTTTCAAATCGACAAACCTGGTGGCACCGTGGTTGAGGGTGTTTGTTCATATTGTTTTAGAAAGATAACCGAGTGTTGCATAGCCTGGAAAACAGCGGAGTAAATCGATAAAAGTATAAGCTGCACCCGCTCTTGTTGCGTGGTGTGGATGTAAAGAGAGATCGCTACACCGTCGTGTCCCTGTAAAGTAGCTTGGAGTCGTTCGACCGATAAAAAATATCAGTGAGGCGCCCCTGACGTTCCTCACTCGGGTTGATATACGAAGACTGATAAAAGGTGTGTATTGATATTTGTTATACTTTTCATTGTTATCACTTATCACCCATAAATCTGTACCATTGTCATTGGTTTTATGTATTTTATTGATTACTGCTTTATCATTCTCGTATTTAACGAGAACAGGTAATACCTTCGTTTTAATAACTTCAATCTATTGTGTTTACGGTTCTACAGAGAACTATAAAATATACCTTATGCATAATAACTAATCAACTAATGTATGCATTTATACATAAACAAGGTAAATACACGCCACAAGATTGATGTTCTCTTGAAAAAAGTTATCCCCAGGGAGTTCTTTCAGCCAAACAAGCACGTAGGCGTCCACATCTATAAGCCTAACTTGCAGACTTAGTACAGGGTAAACGCAATTTATTTTGTATCTGTGGAATAATTTATTCTCTGTTATTCTCATAAAGCAAATGAATAAGACTCATATTCTGTTCCTATCCTGTAACGAAGTTGATTGATCAAATTGAATACCCCTATACCAATTCTTAGACCCATGCTACCTACTTTTCATTTCCAGCTCTGAAAGATTTTCATCCAGTTACATCTACGCTTGTTTTATTGAACAAACAATGTATCCGCAGAAACCCGCTAACCATAACATTGAATGTAGTTTTACATCAGAATTATAGTTCTACACCCATTTTCCTTAGTGGCCACTATGAAAAATGGGTCATTAAGATATTTATAGGCGTTGTTCCTAAAACAAAGTAATAATAGGCTAACGAGCGGATGTTTCCAAATAAAAGAAACTGCCAAGGATCAACGTTACCCTCATTAGTAGAATTCTGTTGAAGATCGAATAACAAACCCATTTTATCTATATACACGATCCAGGCGTGCCCTTTACTTGTTAGCCTACAATCTCTTCAAGTTATCGGATTCAATAAGTATTAAAATATACTGCTAGTTTAGCAAGAAGTGTTGTAACTTTTCTTATTGGCCGTCTTCCACTTAAAAACTATGCTCTGGCCGGTGCAGCGCCTTCCACCTCACTCTATTCAAAGCTAGGTTTTATATAAAGATGCTTATATTTTATGTTTGTTTTCATTACTTAAATGATAGCATTCAATTGATTTTAATAGGGCATTCTTTTTAACTGTGACCGTTCTATAAGGAAAGGTCAGGGAGGATATTACCATGATCGCATCGATTTGCATACGGATTATATCATACATTCCTGTTTTATATGCAATAAGATTCTGTTATATGATTCTGAGAATGATAAACAAAACCCACTTTTGGTAGTACTTAATGGTGACAACACTCGCCATTGAGGAGGTACCACCACTTATGGAAAAGAGTGGTTTTTTTGCCAGTAATCACACGATGGCTATAGTATCCCCCATACCTTTGAACGGTCATAAAATATACTCGGCACTTTACTACCGTGAGTGACTACAAACGGTATTAACACATCATGTATTTATGCCTTCCCACCACGAAGTAAAAGCTGTGAATAAAATATCTATGGTTGCCTACATACATACTACGGATTTAGGTATATACCTCCACGTTGCTGCTCCAAACTTTCAATGTAGAATCTGATTTATCTCGGTGAAGTATGCTCAAGGAAATTTGTTCTAGATTATTCCAGATATTTGTTACTGACTACATTTTGGAATATGATCTTCGTTCTATCTGAGAAACTAGGCGACCTAGCGATTATAAATATATTCTATGGGTTTTATAAAGTAGCTATTATGTAACTGATCTTTATGAAGATGGATGTAGCTAGGTCACACCTTGTATATAGAACAGTCCCTTTTGCAATTATGTTGTGTTGACTTTTCTGGGACAAGAAGGCTTTAATTGAAGAGCGTACAAAGGACCACCCACGCGTCATCTTATTGATGTCATAACGGGGAGTTAATAGACGTGGATGAAATCATCTCGATATAGTTGACGCCATCTTGAATAAAATGTACTCTTATTTGAATATTACAGCTTCACACTACGTTACCGTGCTGAATATCCTTGAATTATAAAATATTCTCACTCTCTTCGGAGGTTGAATTTTCTAAAAAAACCTCATTCGAATTCCTTGCAGAGCTTGAAAATTTAACTTTATTTAATCAGCTACCGTCTATCCTCTGTCGGGTTGCCTGCATTCTACTTTGTGGTCTGATTCTTTTTATTTGTGGCTTATTCCGATGCGTCCTGATTTCCTACAGAGCTAATTGGTACAGTCAGCCAATTAGTGGACTTGAAATCCATGAGTTGAGAATTTAGAACGGTCAAATTAAAGTTGATTGTTTTTTTTTTTTGTAATTATTAATGGCCTGCTTACATAATACGTATAACATACCAATTCTGTATTATGCTTATCTTTCGTGTCTGCGTCTAGGACACACTAAAATTACCCTATCGGTAGGATGTGACGATACGGTGGCTTTATCTAAAAGTCATTTTTGTTTCCCGGCTTTGAATAATTTAATAGTAACGACCAACCTAAAACAAACGGTATTGCAAACGAAATTAAGTTTGATTTTGCATTTCATGGAAATTACTGATAAAACTTTTCGATGACTCGGAACGATGTTAAGCTAATGTGGGCTTACTTGCGTGTTAGTACCTATTGTAGTAAAGTCGAGTTTTGCTAATCAATACTGTTTATGGGAAACGTATCGTGTTTTGCATTTGCGATATATTTGTTAGTGCATTAAAGCGATGTGGCTGTGTTAGTGGTGACAATAGGAGTATTTAATTTATTAAACTGTGTTATAATGGAAACTATTCACGAACATTCGAATAACAATAGTGTCGAAGTAGAAGATGAGGTTAATGAAGTATAAATCTATAGCTATAATCAGTATGTGGAGGTGACAGTTGATACTAAAACAATTTTTTTGTCACACAGATGACTGGAGATGCAAAATGGCAGAAGGATGCGGCGGATCAGAACTTCGACTACATGTTCAAGCTGCTCATTATAGGAAACAGTTCCGTAGGAAAAACTAGGTAAATATAATTTTCTTGTTCTAAGTTTGTAGCAAGTGTACAGACCAAGGAAGGAGTTGCTGTAGATACGATTATTTAACGGACTGCAAAAAATATGTGGTATAAGTATCTAAGCAAATATAGACCCGCTCAGTTGGCCCTTCAGAAGCATATACAAAATCACGTGTTCAATGATATAAACGAAGATAAGCAGTATGTATCAGACTTAGCACTTACCTAATAATTTATGTGTGAAGTCAGTTACATTTATTAACAAAAACTGTTTCAAACACCGGGTTTGTTGTGTTTCTATTCTTTCTGTGTTTGCTTTTGATTTGGAAATTATTTCAGTGAGAGATTTACGTATTCAAATTACACTTAATTGCTTCTGTTTTTAACCAACTTCAAAAAGGAGGAGGTTTTCAATTCGACTCGGAAGTCGGTGGCAAAAAACTAAAATTCAAAACCAAAGACACCGTCTTCCGAAATTAAAGTTATTTTTGACTTTGTAGTGTTTTTTGGAGCTCGTGGCTAAGTAATAACAGCCGCACGGGTTGATCCATCAGGTTAAGCTACGCTTGCCGGGGTTGGTCCGTAGATGGGTGACCATCTTTATGTATCGAGACTCCTCCGTGCTTCGGAAAGCACGTTAAGCCGTTAGTCCCGGCTCTCATTCGAGGATCTTTGACAGTCGTTACGGGTCGTCAGAAGCCCGAAAGTCTAACAAAACCAGTCTTACTAAGGGGTATCGTATTACCCAGTTACTGTGTTGTGGGGGTCAGATAGGCAGTCGCTCCATGTAAAATACTGGTATTCAGCTGCATCCGGTTAGACTGGAAACCGACCCCAACATAGTTGGGAAAAGGCTAGGCAGATTGATTGATTTTTTAGTGTTTTTTGGAAGTTGGTTTTTTATATTAAGTGTTTTTGACTTGGTCTTTTCAGCGTTTAAAATAGGGTCTCTAACAATAGGCGATTTCAAACAATGTAACGGTAAGAAAGGAATCTTTACTTTGTACCACCCTAGTGTCCCTTGGAGGGTTGTAGGGATTCTTTTGATATCCCTCTTCCCACACCTATTGTTTAAACGTTGCCTATACATTACAATTTATAGCTATCACGTTTTTATACTCGTTGGGCCATTCCCGAACAGGACGGGCGTGCTTATCGAACGCGAAAGTTTTTAAAATATGGCGGAACTGTAAAGACTTTAAGGTCAGTTTATGAGTTTGTTAGTAATTACTTTCGAGTTTGAAAAAGAGTATAAATGAAGTAAATGTGTTTCGATATTTTTTTGAACTATTAAACAGAAAGAGTTATCTATCGTAGTACTTTACACTGACATACTTCTTTTTAACGTGTTGATGGTAATCTAAATAGCTGCGAGTCTTGCATTGTCAGTAGTGTCGATGAGTTTGTTAGCTTAAGGGTGTCGGTACAGCTAATTAATGAAAATCTTTTACACAAATGTTGTAAGAGCCTTTTTCTAGTTTTTACATGGTTATTACCCATGTAAAAACTAGAAAAAGGTATGCATTGAATAATACTAGGGATACATTTATCCCGGTAGTACGTTTCGCATTATTTCCGTCATCCACGTGGATCGAACCCGCTGGCAAAAACTTATCCTATATAAAGTTAAGCTTCCAAATACTGTGATCGACTAATTTCTGCCTTCGTAAATCTTACCTAGAGTGTCCTCATAATGATTTAACCATTTAAAAGAGACTATGACCTCCGAGCTTGTTTTGATGTTTTGTTTCCGACTAGTCGGTTAGGATGCACCGACCTCCTCTAGTTTGATCAGAGTATTGACGTGTAAAAGCGTTATTTTTAACTAATTTACAACAATAAATTGAATCAATCTATCGAGCCTTTTCCAAACTATTTTGGTCGCCTTCCAGTCTAACCAGATACAGCTGATTGAGTATTTTACATGGAACGACCACCTATCTGACCTCCACAACCCAGCTACTGGTTAACACGATCGCATCCTTGGCAAGACTGGTTGTCAGAGTTTCGGGTTTCTGGCTGACAACCGGTATCAACTGTTTAACGTGCTGTCCGAGGCATGGAGGGCTCTTGGTATGTTATGGATCGTTATCCATCAACTGACCAACCATTGCAAGCGTTGCTTAACCTCCATGCAAAAATAAATCATTGTTTTATCGTTTAAATTAGAGCCTTGAGGGTCCTAATTAAAATGATATATGATTTATTTTAATAAACGTATAAACCTAACTTTAACTCATGCCTAAAACTCACGCTTAAAATTTCAGCTTCTTATTCCGTTACGCGGACGACTCGTTCACTTCAGCCTTTGTGTCCACCGTGGGAATTGACTTCAAGGTGAAGACCGTGTTCCGCCACGACAAACGTGTCAAACTACAGATATGGGTGAGTGTTCTTTGTAAATAATAATTATTTGTGTGTGTAAAAATACATTTATTGGTATTTCAATTAAATACATAAATTAAAATTATTAAACAAACAAAAATAAGAAAACTGCTTAGAATGTCAAAAGGGCCGCAAGCTCAGCAAGTGTCAGATGACAACACAAGGTATACCCCTGACGCTGATTTTGAACTGCAGCCCACGAGTTCGAAAAATAAACACGTAGTGGAGCGCATTTGTCCGTACATCAATAGCAATTTTAAAAATCTATACAATATCGGCTTGGAGATCACATGAAACCTGTTGATGCTCAAAGCAGAAATCCAAAATTCGAACGAAAAGGCAGTTCTATTACATATTGTGCCAATAGTATAGTTAGGGTTTATAATTTATCGTATTGACATAATATACAACTGTCAAAGACTAAGTTGTTATTTGATTAAGCGAGCAATTTAAATTGATAGTGAATTTGGTAAACAATTATTTTTCCTGACTTAACTTTCTTTTTTTTGTGGGCAATATGTGGTTAAAACTACAGAATGATTAATTTCATCAAAGTAGAACACAAATAAACCAAACCCTGAAACTTTATTAATTTGATTTAACTTCGTCAAAATGATCAAATATTGTAATAGATAATCTGGTAAAAAAATATTCAAAATGGGATATTATGATATTAAAAGCTGTTTGTATACAGTTTGTAGGTTGATATCCTACCATTGCAAAAGTTCTGGTGGAGTCCAATCAAACCTGTATAATATGATGTATTGTAGCGGCGGGCATCGGGGTGGTGCATAATATAGATACCGTGTTTATGTTTAGATACTTTTCTTCGTCTACCTATCTATGGACTTCCTTAACTAACGGGTTGTCGTTTGATGAGTAGTCGCTTTCAGAGACAAAAACATAAAGAGATAAATAAAGGAATAGAGTCAACGGTCTGCCGTCGTAGAGCCACATTGAGCCGTTTTCCTCAATTGGCTCCTACCTCTTAAAGAGGATCATTACTAATTAGTTGCTCCCTTCCCTTTCATTTCCCGACTTAAGGAAACTGAAACACCAGAAGTTAAAGCGGGTACGAGATTACTTCGGGAGCTGAGTTTAATATCCCATAGTTACACATGAGCAGTGCCACGAATGGAATCAGAAATTGAATTCGATTTTCGTGACCGACAAACCCCAACCCTTCTCTGGTCGGGGGTTTCAGCTACATAATGATAGGCCAACTCGCTTCAATCAAAAGCGGTTGAATGTCAAGGTGAGAAATAGGTACAACTAGACGAGCTCCAGTTTCTTGATAAGAATTGACTGTACCTCTGCAAACTCAAAGCATTGATTTAAATTAAAACAATTACAAGCACTTTCGAATTGTCAAGGAGTCGGTCAATCAGAAAATTAAGGCCCATTCCAAAGCGTAGTAGTAAGTGTAGTAGGTAAATACCATGGGCACTCAATGGACCTTGAGATGGCCTAGCTAAGTACGGAGTTTCAATAGAATAAGAGGCCAGCGTATACTGGTTTTGACACATCACAGACGCAGCCACGTACACGTACGTGTAATTCATCTTATAAGACAAGTCTGGCATAGTCGGTAATGACATCTTTCTGAGCGCCTATTTCCGAAAAGGTCTCACGTAAAGGCGCTCGGAAATTTTTCGATACTGTGTAAGTCGGGACACGATAAAACATCGTTATTTCTGAGGCAGTCTATTCCTAAGGGAAGGCTCCATATTTTATCAAATGAATTGATTTATATAAGGCGTTAGTTTGAAACTGATTGCTGTTATTAGTCTGATATGTGAATAACTAAATGTGCGTTATTGTGTTTCCTAAATCACTAAATAATTACAGTTAGTAATTGTTTGGTAGAGGTTAAGCGGTGAAGCCATTATTGCTAATCGTTTAGGGGAAACCCTTTAGGATAAACTGGCCAAGTGCAAAACGATATTGCGGCGCAATTAGTGATCACTGCAATGTTTATTCCAGATTTTTTTAAATCTGATTTAACGTGCGAAAGTAACTCTGTCGACTCCTTTATAGCTCGGTAGTACATTCCTGTGGCATAATTTCCGACCTCCACTCGCGCGAAGCTACGGCCAATAGCTAGTGTAACATAATTTAGTTTTTTTTTTTAAATATTTTCCTCTACTTTTAAAATTAGAAGGGGGTTACATCTTTAGGCTTTCATAGTTTATCAACACGGTGTTCTCTATTGCAGGACACTGCAGGCCAGGAACGCTACCGCACCATCACTACAGCTTACTACAGAGGCGCCATGGGCTTCATCCTAATGTATGACATAACCAATGAGGAGAGCTTCAACAGTGTCCAAGATTGGTGAGATATGGTTACCTAATTAGACGAACCTACTACTTAATAGTAGATCCTGGTACGACCTTTCGACCTTTTCAAGAAAATTAGTAAGATAATTACAACATTTATTTATTTATTTTATATTTGTCTTTTAATTTCAATATATGAATAGCTATAGTAGGCAGAAAAGATTTGTGGTGATTTGACAGAGAATTAGACAGAACAGAATGCGAAAACTGAATGAATTCGAATGGCGTAGGTATTTACCGTAGTGTAAAATCGACTACTCCAAGTAATAGATCATGAATAGAATTCAGCGTAAGTGGAAACACTACCAAAAATAACATCGTTACTATAACAATAGAGGAGACCACTTAAAATAGACTGTCATCGTTTTTATGGATTCTATAATAATAAGTTGGCCATCAAATAAATATGACGGCTCCGGATTTTCCTCAATTTCCGCAGGATCAAGTTATGACACCAGTGTCGATGTGGCTTGTTTTTGTATGTTGAGATCTGTTCATAAAATAATTCTACATCTAGTATTATTTGTAGCTTCTTAACCCAGGATGATCTAGTAACCTACCTAAACTTTGTGTGTATGAGAACTGAAAACTCATTTTCCCATTTTCCAGGGTTACACAAATCAAGACGTATTCGTGGGACAACGCACAGGTGATTCTGGTCGGCAATAAGTGCGACATGGAGGAGGAACGTGTGGTCAGCACCGAGCGCGGCATGCAGCTGGCTGAGCAGCTCGGCGTTGAGTTCTATGAGACTAGTGCCAAGGAGAACATATACGTGAAGGTATTGACAACATTTTTATGTGGCCCTTTAAACTTCAATATCTTCCATATTTGGGTAAAAAACGCTGTATGTTTTCGTAAGTAGCACGCTTGGTAAACGGATTAGTAATCCCTGCATTTAATTCTCAAAAAAAGACCTTGTATATACCCTGCAAAAATAACCCTGCATATTTTGCGCTGAACAACAAGCAGCACTAAAGCAACAACGTTTTTGAGATTAGACCATTACCATTATTTACTAAAAGCAATGTGGAGTCATAATAATCATAAATTCGTAATTTTAACGATTTGCCAAGTGTTATTTAATCATTCTTGTCATGTTTTGAGCTCAAAAGATTAACCTGTATCGGTAGACAAAAAACACCTTTGAAGTACATGTGAAGCTGAGCTCTAACCAACTTCTTTTTTTCTTTCCAGGCTGTATTCGAGCGACTGGTGGACATAATCTGCGACAAAATGTCAGAGAGCTTGGATTCTGAACCAGCCATGTTGGCGGGCGGCGCTCGTGGCCAGCGCCTCACGGAACCTGCGCAAGGCAGCTCCACCACCAACTGTAACTGTTAATGTCCACACCGGGACAGAGTAGCACTTTTTATTCCACTTACGTTCTAGAATATTCTGTTCTTCTTTGTAACGGGGTCGTTTCTTTCAAAAGCAATTTGTTTTGTTTAGGCAAATGTCTGTTCGCAGCTTTATTTTTAAATTATGTTTTACGTTTTTTAAATTTGTTATAATATATTTAATAAGTATTGTACTATAACAATTGGCGAACCCCGAGTATACTTACAAAAGTATCTCAACCAAATATTTATGAGTTTTTATAAATTGTACTCTCTAGTTATTTGTTACGGTTAAAAGCATAAATTTTAATTTAAGTAACAAAATTGAATAATTGTTAAAACATGTGTAACAATAAAAATATGTATTAGTATTATTAAATCTATAGGTGTTAGTTAGCTATCTACGTATTGCGAGCTGGAGTAGGGATCTGATACTTCTTAGAGCTGTTAAATTTTATCTTTAATGAATTTGTGTCGTGGATTCGTTACATAAATGAATTTTAGTCGTAAATGTGTTACATTTGTTTATTTATGTTTACGTCATTTAGATATTATTTATAGTATTCAAGATTTACAACGAGATATTTTAATAAGGATTAAACTTCTTAATAGTGATATCCGATTATTATTACACGCGATTTTGAGTTCAAAAGATACCTATCCCAAAGTGTAATGTCACGATGTGGACCAAATACAGATTTTACTATTTATTTACAAAAAACAGTTCAGAAGGCGCAAATATGTTTAGTTAAAATTAAAATATAACGTGTAATATGTTTGGTGGCTGCGTTTTGTACGTAGGTGCATGTTTTCCGCCTTTACATTGCTTCGTGTTCTCTGTGTGGATGTATCGCAAATACACTAAAATAAATAGAATTGTTACTTCATTATTAGTAGATTAATTGATCAATGTTCGTTGTTATACTTTGGCGTACTATTGAAGTTAAAGTTATCTTCATGTATGCTTCGATACCCCTTGGCCTGAATAAAAAAGTTCGACTAAATCAGGTATAATCTATTTATTACCTAAAGTGTTTGTAAATACGTTTACCAAAATGTATAAATAAATAATTGTATAGTATTATATCTACCTACATATAAATCTGTTTGTATTCTTGTTACCTCCTATGCTATGTTAATATATGACTATAGGTGTTTATTTCAATCACTATGTTTAGGACTAAGTAAGGTACATTTACAGTTTTAGTTTGATCGCATCACTCGACCAGTGTATACGTACCTACCTACGAAAAACGAGGAAGTTTTAAAAGTATTCATAGTGTCTGCTATGTATCGGCGACACTATATCTATATATCTGTAGACGACATAGACAATACAATTTATATCAAATTCTGTTGGAACATGAGCACATTATTTTTTTAGAATCTAATTATTAGGTAAATTAGTTAAGATATAACGTGTCGACGTCTGCTCGATGGAATATAAACTATATACGTACACAATTTTATTACAATACTATAATACCTTAAAACTAAATCAGTGACTCGTAATGTTCATCGCTTCTTCGGAACGTAAAGTACATATAAATCTACCACTTATAACAAAAAGTTTATGAAAAAATACTTATGACGCCAAATTTATTAATATGAATTATAAAGTTTATATATCGGTAACTACAATATTGTATTGGTAAGTGACTACTTTGATGAACATAATATTTTTATGGAATTTGTCCCTAGACTTCATAGGAAGCTTACCTTCGCTCATGCTGCGTTTAATTAATTGCAATACTTATATTTAAATATTCTTATTGAAAGGCTTTCTTTTCAATAACATTGACTTTATTATTAAAAAATAGTATCAAATTAGTGGTCTATTTAAAAGAATATAAAAAGTCAATTTGACGTAATCAATTAAGAGCATCCTGTGGACCCAAAGTCACTTGATATAAAACTGTGTTATAAAAGAGGAATGTATAATAGCTATACCTAGGACATGGGAAACGTATTATGACGTACCAAAAGTAGACCTGCAATGTTAGGAAAATGCATTTTATACAAATTATTATAATGATTATGACTGTTGACCACCTGGTTAAAATCTGTAAGTAGGTAATAAAAACAAAATATTTGTCATAAAAAAATGAAAAAAAAAATCTGGAGGACTACATGAAAATGTCCTGCTATGGCGCACGAATGCTCCAGATATTCGTAACAAAGTATACTTGTATGAAAAAACGTGTCCCATGTCTATTGAATATAATATACTGGAAGGTGTACGTAGAGGTATTTGTGTAACTAGCAGTGTGTGAGCCCTGTAGGGCGCGGAAAGGCATATCGTAGTGACAGGCTTTAGTAGCATATGTTTAGCATTTTGCGTAGGAACCTAACACTGTTATATACTAATTTTCTAATACACAGACGTTTGATTCGACTGGATGTGCTAAAATGCATTTGGTGTTTTCATCTCATTCCAAAATGTTGGCTCACAAAACTGAAATTGTAATCGATTAGCTGTATGTAAATGTATGTTATAATTATTGTTGTGTGTTAAATAAAGGAATTATTTAAAGATACACCCATGTAAAGATTCACGAATATAATATATATTATAAAATATTTTATATTTGTTTTTATTTCTTCTGTGCTGATTTATTTTTGCTGTGAAGACTGGGATTATTTTGCATAAACATATAAACTCACGCCTTTTCCCCATGGAGGCAGGCAGAAACTACAGAACCTGACATGATTCTTACCAGAGTAGGTACTGGGTTTTGCTTCGTTTACCTTCGTACATCTGAGTCCCTAGACAAAGTGACATTCTATCAGCGATAACGATGATGGAAAGGGTAAAAATGTATAGGAAATCCTGTAGAAAGTCCCTAGTGAAAATCGCTTCGAAACCGTTTTCACTTTCAACAGGATTGACATAAGCTTTTCGATAGCTTATGTCAGTTCTATACATTTTTTCCTTCTCCATCATCGTTAACGCTGATAGAATATCACTTTGTCTAGGGCCTCTGGTCATACACGTACGAGTAGTTTGTTCAGTGGTAGAAAGCCCTATAAGTATTTTATATTAACCATATTTTTCTGCAGGCCAGCCTAAACCTACTCAGATACCTGTCATTGTATACTAACCAACTACACGTAATATAATTTTCTTAAAAGGAAAGTCGTAAACCGATATTTTAGTTTATATGATAGTAAAAAAGTTCTCCAGCACTATTTTGAAGTGGCGCATACGATCGATCATGTCAAGGCTGCCGTACGACAACCTACCACTATCCTATAAAATAAAGATAGGTCTCTATTTACTTTGAGACCTAATGTCAACAAGAGTGGCATTTGCTTACTGCTTGACATAAGTCTATTTTTATAAGTCTATGTTTATTAATTTTTCATTTAGTCATTTCATGCTGTGATTTCCAACACTTATCGACTGTTATTGACACATTTGACACCTCTTAAGGAATGTTTTCATAGATTTTGAGGTACTTACACAGATTACTTTAGGTCATGAAGTCAGGCAACCGAATCTTTCGTTGTTTGGAAACAAAAGATAAACAATTGCTGTGAATTAGGGTTTTCTGAAATGACATTCATTAGGTGGCAGCACTGAGACGTCAGGTCCGGGCACCTGTCAAACCGCCGTGTCGGACCGCCTATAGTGGCCTTTAATCTCTTTAGTCGTGACTGATTGAAGAAATAATGATGAACGTCATAATTATATTCAGTGTTGAAATGGAAGACCTCTTGTCAAAGTGGCGCGAACCGGCGGCGGAAACAATTACATAGTAAAATAGAAATGATATTATTATTGCTCCTTGTTCTGTGATACAAAAAAATACGACACTACAAGGTTATTTTGGCTCGTGGCCAAAATCGGAACTAAATCTAAATAAAATCTTCTTGCAATTACCTTTTACCAAAAACCGGTCAATGTCATTCTAGCGCACTCTATTTTGTAGAAATCTCATATTTTACATTTAGATCGTTCGTGTCATAAATATTTACATATGTTGAAATTCTAAAGAAGCATTTTAACGAGCATCGGATACCTAAGTATCTGCCATAAAATCGTTCGTTGAAGAAGAAAAATTATTTTCAACTTAGAGCCATAAAGTACTTGTATATAATACTTAGAAACACGCCAGCTACCGTAGGAACGTAACATACGATGGCTAAGTTATATTCCATTGAAAACTTAGCTGTGTGAATTTAAAATCTCTATCTCCAGTGTACTGAAGGTTTTAGTAAAGCCGTAACAGATGGCGTTGCTATAGCGACATTCTGAAAGCTAGGAAAGATTAAGTTTTGTGTCAAAGCTTAACTTACTCCCTAGCTTAGTTCTGTTTCTGCAAGCAGAGATAAAGAATTACTTACTCACGATATTGTAATAGACGTTTACAACTGGTACCGATTCCAATTTGCTTATCAATTTATTTCCTTGATTGTACAAAAAGACAATTATTTTGGGACGACAATATCCGTTGAATTTCCTGCTAACTTCCCTTTACTCCATAGCAGTGCCTTATTTAATTGCCCTTTGGTCAAAGATCGAGGGGACCCATCCAGTTAATGACTATTGCTTACCCGTAGATTTATCAACCATACAGTAACAAATTGTTTGCGTTTAACACTTACGCAATCCATTGCAAAATATTATGCTTAATCCAAACTTTGTGTGGATTATTACCGTAACTTAAAATGATTATTATAATTAACCTTTTGACATTACAATAATTTTAATTATATTCCTCATTACCGGATGTATTCTCCGAAATGAGTCATTTGCATTTTTGAGGACACTCATATTACGCTCTCCTGGTGAAAACGATGCTTTTTATTTTTACGAAGTTTAAAAATAGCAGTAAACTTGAAAATAATAACATAAAGGATAAGTAGGACATTCAAAATAACTGGTATAGACAAAGAAGTTCGGAATCTTAGTTGCTTCCACTAAGTTACTAGGTTCCCTTAACTTTGCACGTGATGTGTGCAGTGCACATAACATAAGGTACGACTTCTTAGCGCTTGCCTCATAGTTACGACAAGTTGTCGAGGTTACAATATCAGAATATTTTAGCTGTCTTCGCAGATGCGCTAACAGACTTGAAGCACCAGGAAGGTGGTACCTACCTATAATCATTGCCTAACTACTTATTTACATTCTATTATGACTCGAGAAAATTATTACGGCCACAGATAAAAATATCTAGGTATTCATGTGCTGAGTAATTCTTCAACTCGTCCTCAAACTCAAACTCAAAGCATTTATTTCAAATAAACCAATTACAGGCACCATTGAATTGTCAAAGGGTCGGTCAGTCAGAATATATGAAGCTAGTTGCCCATTCCAAAGCGTAGTAGGTTCCTATGGAGAAGAACGGGCAAGAAACTCCACGGACACTCTTTTAAATCAGGATATTGTTACAATATGTTGTTTACATCATTCATGTTGGAATCATACATGTGAGTAATACATGCCTAAGGCCCATTTAGGACGTTCTTCTGATTTTCTGCAAGTCGTCTTAGATGGGCCGTAGGCATGAAGGACGAATTGACGAATTACCTCATGTGCTCAGCTTATTTCAGCATTACAGGTACCTACGTTTTTTTTTGTCAGGCTGTTCTCAAATAGAAATCCTGATATAGCCTTCCTGTACCTACTGAGGACTACTGGTTCTAAGAACGGTAATAAAAACCAGAGAACAGGAGCACATATAATCGCTCACCACATATTTACTGGAAACAATCCCGTAAGTATACCTAACGCTAATAACGCTCTACGGCTACATTATCAACAGTTTCGTTTATATATTAATACTCAAGTAAACAAAGCAGAATTTAATTTAGGTACCAGTAAAAAAAAAATACACCATTCGAAGCAGCTGAAGCACTCGACTTCCGCAAAACTGTTCCGGCCAGCGAAATCGGGAGAGTCTATTGTTTAGCTCTCGAAACTTCCTCAGCTCACAAGTGTATTGGTACTTGGTACAGAAATGTGTTACGTACTTTATTCCTACTAGTAGATTATCACACTTGTCGGTTTCAAGTAGTCAGAATTATTTGAGAAACTAACATATATAACGGTTTTACATTGTTAGATTTTAGCAAAAAGGTTAAACCGAGGCCCTAGTACGAAAGAGCGGCGTAAATGTTAATTCAAACGGTTTTTTAAATCTAAAATACAACTCTTCTTTAGCATTTTGGTTTATTTTTTTAGGACAAGCACAATAAGTATCACGCATAGATTTAGTAAATATTAAAATCGTTCGAAAATTCGTTTACTCCGCGTGTTCGTGCTAGGCCCACCGTTACGGTAGAAAAACGGCATTTATGGAGTAAGAACGTACGAAGTAAGCAGATAATTGCATCACTTTCTATTCCACATTTAAATTATCTTGTAGGATATACTTATTGCTTATCCGGACTTTACGAAGCAAGTCCTTAAAGATTTGAGAGTGTGATAAAGCACGGATAAGAAATAGAGCACAAATAAATGATGGGTGAGATTGCCATGCGGTTAGTGGTTAACCGCTTTCACATGACACTGCCCGTAACCAGCACGGACATAACCGCGTTCTTAGCAGGCATAGATAACCTATACTTAAGATTAATAAATAGGTGATAATTATAATACTTGTCTTTAGATAAATTAGCTCACCTATTTCCGATCACTTATAATTATGTATAAGTACCTATACATAAATAAATGATTCAGTAAAAACATAGGAACAGTCGTCTAATGAAGTCTTAACGAAACCCTTTTCCATCGTCAACTTTTTGCTATCGCGCGAGATTTTCCCTTTTCCTCCAAATTAGTGTAGAAGAATGAAGAACATAATGTACGTCAATTAATCTAACTCAGCGAGCGGCACAGTAGTTAAGTAGGCTTTCTGCGCCAATGTGTGGATAAATCAAAGATATTGTAGGCTAGATGTAGGGCTCCTGTATAAATCACTCTGACATTTTCATTAAGAAAAGGAAAGTGACGACGCCATTGTTTTGCGGTAACGTTCAGAAGAATTATTATTACATATCTGAGGGCCTAGACAAGTGACAATCGCTTCGAAAGCGTTTCGGTTTTTTACAACGACTTTCAACAGAATTGACATAAGCTTTTCGATAGCATATGTCATTCCTATACATTTTTGCCTTTTCCATCATCGTTGACGCTGATAGAATGTCACTTTGTCTAGAGCCTCTGGGATTAAATGGAAACATTCTCTTTTTTAAATAGAAGCAAAAATACCGTCTCTTTTTTAAATGAAATAGAATTAGGTTTAAAAATTAATGATAACTTCATTCATTTTTAATCACATTGTATTGATTAAATAAATTTATGATTATTCTATATTTCATTCACGAATTTAGACCTAATCAACAAGCTACACTCATTTTCAAACCCTACAATAATTATTGAGACGTAAAACACAACAATTGATTTTGACCCCTCTAAATAAGCTAAATTTTCCTTTCATAAGGTTTCCCACAACCCTTCGCTTATATACGAATCAACAGACATTCTCGTTGAACCCCAACCTTTAAATCCTTTTATATTGCAAAACTTTTTTTTTTTTTTTGAAGTTGACATTGTTGTTGAAGCAACCGCAAAAAATTGACATACCTTTGAATAAGAACCTAATTGGTCGATATGATCGGTTTTCTAAAGACGTCGATACACGGTACAGTGGAGTTCAAAATCTTCAAACCTCTCCAGAATTGTTTCGCTACGGGTCTCAGAGATAGCATCGCAAAACTATATTGTCCCCATATTTCTCACGTCTGCTTCATAAGTTACTTTACAAGCACAAGAAAGCGATAAAAGTTTACGGTACAACTTTATGAATGCATAACTTTTATACACGACAATGAGAATATAGTCTGGTATACAATCGATGTAAAAGATGCTTCCTCAATTTATGCCTTGTCTGAACCGATATTATTTTTATACCAATTGTAAAACATATACCTAACAAAAACCTTTAGGTACTGTCCAAAAAAGACAAATAGAAAGATAACATTTGAAAATTCATCTGAGGAAAAAGGTCACCGTATATTAGTCGGACTATCAGATCTCCCTGACAAAAACCGGGATCAATACCTAGAGCTAGACAAAAGAGGGCTGACAGACTGTACCTACAAACTGGGAACTTATTTACATAACACCCGCAAAATTATGTACAGTTATTGTAGTTTGAACTAATGCTTAGCCACTAAGGGTTGGTTTGCGTACGTTTTAAGGAACCAAAATGGTGATTTTAACCAGTAACTGTACGGTGTAGTGGTTGAAGTAAAATGTTGAATTACTTTGTCATCGTCTTCATCTACTCGTAAAATGAACAGGCTAGGTAGGTACTTAAACAAGTTATACCTAATAGTTTCCCAAATTGAAAGCTCTGATATTTACGAACAATAATAAGCTAGGTATTACAGTGTTCGCTACCATTGTTTTCTTTTTTATATAGAATAAGAACAAGCAAGCAAAAAACTAGTTCGATAGGTATAGGACAAATTTTATGGATACGACATGACATTCACAGTCGTAAACGAAAACATCCGCCACCGTGTTTATAACAAGAATATTTTATACCTATAGGTACTTCATTGTTAAGACGAGTATATTCCTTTACAAAGGTCAAAGAACGAATTTCTTTGGATTAAAAATGTTAAAGTTCTCCGTGGAAAAATTAGGGTTTTCTTTTTTACGAAGCGCGCTAGTTCGTGTGATGAATTCTTCTATTTCTTTAAAATGCATTCGTTCTCCTTTGTTATGTATGCATGAAAACAGTGTTTTCGTTAAGAGAAAAGACTTTTGAAAAAATGCTGTGAGGAATGGAGGAATCGAGCAATATAAGGTATTAAAAATTAACTTTACTAACTTTAAGACGTGATTTAGACCATTTAACTGAATAACTTTTACTATGGGACCAACATTGAAATCGCGAAAAATATCAGATGTTCCATACTAACGCTTAACACCTACCTATTTTTTTAAACTGTATGGGACAGCTGCTTTTTTTATCGTGATTTCAAACTTTGTCCCATAGTAAAAGTTATTATAACAGTTAAATGGTCTAAAGCACGTCTTAAAGATTGTATTATAAAGTTAATTTTTTACCCTACTACGGCGCAGAAAAAGGAGGGTTATTTAACACCTTATTCCAGCTCTATAAGGTGGCAGGGACATCGACGCTCAACCTATTACAATGGATGCAGGACATGATTCTGAACCTCAGAGCTGAAAATTTTCGTCGGTTATTAAAAAAAATATGATGGTAGATTTAATGTTAAATAAGCTGTTGCTCCCTGCCAATGCCAGTGCATTCGCTGAATGCTAAAGTTGCGAATTAATACGTACACCCTATATCTCGTTAGGTGTTAATATTTCAGATCGGTGACAGCCAGTATGGGATCCCGCAATGAGAAACTGTCACAGAGTAGGTATTCAGATTGTGCAGCATCTGAATGCAATCAATGCTTAGGTCCTTTAAGCAAAAATTTTCTCACAATAACTGCATATTTGATTACTTGAAATGGAAATGTTGGAAATCCAAATAGATTATTCTGATGTGCGTAATTATAATAACAACATTGCGTATCTGATTACTCGTCATTAATTTAACAACCCACATCCCTCAGTCAGTTTAAACTTGTACTCGAGAGCTCGATCGATGATAGTTACGACAAATTCTATGTCAGTTACTAGATCTGCAGACATGTGGCACTTTCTAGAACCTATGCTAAGGATGATCGTATCTACTAACCAGTAGAACTACTAGTACTAACCAGTTAGTGTTAATGTAAAAAATCACATAACAACTCATACAATAGTTGTTATGTTATTTTTCACAATAACACTAACTGGTTTAATAATTTGACATAGCATGAATTTTAAAAAGCGGAACTTAGAACAGACGCGGGCGCGACCGTGAAAATGTGTCATGTATTAGTATCCTTTTTAAACGCAATTTATTTTTATTTAAACCACGAGTGTTGTAAAAATAATCTTATGACGGCCGACGCCCACAAAGCCGTGCCTGAAAAACCCAATTTCACATATTACCCACCGTTCTGTTTATGTCAACCAGCCTTCACTTAGTGATTGCGTGACAATGTCACTCAAAGCTCAGCTATACATCGTGCGTACGTTTTACGATTCTATTTATACATATTCGTAACACTGTAAACAGGACAGGTTTATAAATAAACACATTTTTATCCTCAATGTTCACATCAAGTTTACTCCCCATTTTTATTTCGTGAAAAACGCTGAAACAACGTTAAGAAAACTTTTATCTTCTGACAATTGGACTTCTAAGTTGAAATATGTCACGCGCGGGTATTATTACGTTTTATCACTAAGTTTCGAACTAAGTTTACACCGTGCATTCTATACGGAAACCGGCTTTTCTCGGCATTATTCTTTTTTATCTTATTTTGTGCGACACTCCGGATTCCTTCCATAAAGTTGAGCAGAGTTTATATCAGTCGTTTGTAACTTGTAAAGGTGACAAGAATAAAGTGACGCATGATATCGTATCAATTTTTTGCCCATTCGCTGTTGTTCGATGGTAAAGCATTATCAGCGATGACATACAAAAAATATGAGTCCATGTTATGCTAAGTAATTCTTCATGTAAATGTAAATTTTATCCGAACTTCATGCATCTTTCGGTTTGTTTGTTACCCGATATCCAATGCTAATGACCAAATGTATTAGGGAATGTATGCTTCCTGCTACATATTTAAATATGACGGATATGCCGAATAATATTATGCTCTATTATAATTATTAATAAATACATAAATGATAATTTTGTTTTCGTAATTAATTGAGCGGCAGGTTCTTAATAGAAAATTTAGTCGCAACACAAGATTTGGTGAGGAAATTCAGAAAAAAAAAAAATGTATTTTTACAGATAGATTCCGTACCAATTCGTCAATTAATTTTATTTACCTTGAGGCTCCTAACATAGACCTTCTCTAGCAACAGACGTCTGCAGGTTGATAGATGTGCAGGACATACGTTAGTTTAAATTACTGCAAGTTTGGCGAATATACCATACAGTTGCAGCTTTACCCGCCGCTCGAGGAAGAGCCGTAGCAGGAGTGCTACGGCTCTTCCTCGAGCGGCGCGGAGGCAGTCTAAGCAACTGTGATATATATATCACAGTTGCTTAGACTGCCTCCGCGTAAACCTACATCATAATGATACCCATTTATGCCCGGCTGTCATGCGTAGATTTTTGACGTTACGGGTCGTCAGAAGCCCGAAAATTTGACAACCGTATCGTATTACCCAGTGTGGAGGCTCCATGTAAAATACTGGTATTCATATGCATCCGGTTAGACTGGAAGCCGACCCCAACATAGTTGGGTAAATGCTAGGCAGTTTTTTTTATTTTTTTTATTAACGAGATCATTTCCTAATGCTACTGTTGTTTGGTTTTCATAATCCATAAGGAAATCAGCTAAACGTTTACCTCCTTGCTTGATCAGGATCACTTACGAATTTCATGGATTTTTAATGTCAATACAATCACGATGGCCTTTCCTTCGCCAGGGACCACGGTTACACTTATCTATCTATTGATGTCATTGATTTCAGTTATTTATGGGTTGGGTCGCAGGGTCGTCTAAGTAGGTACACAAACTGTTTACAATCGACGTTGTTTCCAAAACCCAAAATGGCGGGATTGCGTTGCGAGCGACTTCTTGAAATCTATTTTAGCGAGATGTGATTTTATACCTAAATATACAAGGATCAGGAAGTCGAAAGAGCGATAATATCGAATCATCATAAAGACATAAACTTTATACTTCCGAACATATTGCCTACGTTGTGCTCTGAGAGTTCAAAGAAAATTGCTGCATTCAACCGCTTATCTGATTTATTTCAAGTGATCTCTAGCAAGGAATATATTGTTGAGTTGAAGATATCATGCATGTCTTTGCGGGGATATTGTGAAATATGGTGGGATTTATCGGCTGCATGAACGATCCACCTAAAGATATGTTTCACTGCACAAATATGCATCAAGTGCAGGTTTAATATTGTCAAAGTTTATTTTTACAAATTAAAGACTACCATGTAATTTTGTCTGTTTTTAAACTAATAAGTCGAGAACCACTTATCGAATTTAAGTAGGTACGTGATTCTTTTTTAAATAAATTATCCTGTGCGTTGTCCGGCCACGGCTTTAGCTCAACCACAGTACAACTATTTAACTTCACATGAGTAAGTTAAGAGTACAGCTAGTACGCCATAATATGACAATAAATAAGTCATAACTGCTGTACTAGCACATTCTCAGTTTTAAGTCTCGTTTGCCATAACAATACTTATCTTTAATGCAACATGGAGGAATCTAAACTAGTTCTATCGATGAACACAAAAATACAGAAAATCTACCGATTCAAAATTTTACGACTTGTAATAAAAGTCTATTTTAATTTAATACCAATTAAATGAATAGGTACGGAATCTTTCGCCATTGAGGAAGGTTACACCAAGTTCAATGAACTCATTGAACTTGGTGACTTATAGTTTTCAATTCAAAATCTTCTTGCCAAATTGATCAATTTAATATCCCCCGCCTTTTTTGGAAGGTTTAATGAGATTTTTATCAAGATTATTTTACGCACTGACTTATAAGTACTACTTCTAACAATGTTAGGACTATTGTATTATAGTATACTTTTACAATGTTTGTAAATATGTGAGCACCATGTATCTGATAATTTATTTATTTATCATTGCTCCATTTATAATTATTTTACCTTTTGTGGTACAGTAATCTTATTTTAGGTGCATCGTCTTCACATATAATTATATAATTCATGTATACAAAATATTGTAAAACATTTTTAAAAGAGTAACGGTTAGTTTTTTGCCCATTCTTCTCCATACGAAAACTACCTTTTGGTAGGGGCAACTAGATACAGTTCTATTTCTTTGTTTTGGCGTTCAAAAGTGCCTTTTATGTGCCTATTTGAAATAAATTATTTGACTTTGACTTTGACAACGCACATTACAGCAGCAATGGGCCTCAGCGCAACGCATTTTTCATATAAAAAGTGCATGCAGAAAATGTACGAAAGTTATGAAGAAGGATTTTTGCGCTGCGTTGGGGCGAGACCCGCCCCAATCTGTGCTAGCCTTTATCGAAATTGAGGTGACGCCGATAACGATTACCCCGAACTAATAATGCCAGTAGGTATAATGACACAGGTATTGTGTTGGTATTTTTATGCTATTTGATAAAAAGGACAATGGGTAACTACCTATCTACACGTTTTGCTTTTGCCTCTAGGTTTTTCCGAAGCAAATATTTAAAAAAGGAAGTGTTTTTAAGATAAAAATATTCTAATGTTTATCTCGTAGAACGCTACCTTCAGAGCATATCTTCAGATCATGGAGTTTGGTCTTCAAGTCACGTTTAATATGTTATCTGTTAGGAAATTCTCAGTAGTGGTCGTGTTCGGAACGGTTGGAACACTGCCCAATAACAGCAATATGCAGTGCCAACTATGTACCTATATTGAAACTTTATGCTGTCATTAGGACAACAACGAGTATGACAATTAAGTATACACTGCGTGTACTGTCCAGTCCTTTGACAGTTATTTTATCTCTGGTTTTGCATCACCGTCAAATCAGAGTGTTCTTTATTTTAGTTATAATATGGTTGCTATTAGGTTGGTGCTGTCAGAGGTGAAATAATTGTGCGAGGACTGTAATTCAATGCAGTTTGTGTCTTTCTCTCAGCCGCAAGATTAGCAACACATTAACTTGGGGATCCTCCAGTTATGAACTAAACTCGCGACAATCTAAGAAGTCCGTTTTGTCAGCTATAAAAATGCTTTGTGAAGCGATGAAAAAAAAAATTGGTTTCATATATACTGATTCTCGAGACATATCGATTAAACATACTTAGAGAGTTTGTAATCGACGACTTATCTGCATTGCTTAAAACTTATTCTTAAGGCATAACGTTTTATTACAAGTACGAGAACGAAACGTCAAAACGGACTTCTTCGATTGTCGCGAGTGTAACTCCTTATATTTTGTTAGCCAATGAGTGGCGGTTTTGGTTTTTTTAATCCGTAATGAAAAGTTACGTTTACGTCATTCTACGCCGTTGCTAATGATAAACCATGCCACAATGTTTTGTTTTATTATGGTAATAATTTTAGATCATTCTAATTCGTTTCCTTTTTTTTTTCACTAAACAGAACTATCTTATTTTAGAATTACACTTATCAGTTTAGATTAGTTCTTCAAGATGATATAATAATATTTGAGAGCACCAAACTGTCTTAAACCCCAAGGTCATTAAGTGTGGAAGACGTGACATTTAGCCGATGTGTCCATCGTGTGTGCGCACAATCCATGCCCCATCACGTCCTCCAGTTTGGACTCCGGCCAAACGTTAAGATAAAGCCTTTGACGTCACGTATACATATATATCGTCACGACTGCTTCGACCACAGGGTTAGTAGAAGTACTAGTTCAATGATGGCCATTAGAAGAATTTGTTTGTTTTGATTGAGCTCATGAAATGCTAACAAAACTTTCTTCCTAATGCAAAATCTAACGAATGTCTAGTGGCATACTTATTTTAATCAAGTTAAATCGTTTGTTTCATACACATACACCATTACATATGTAATCAAATACATCATCGAAAGTTAAAGAACGTTTCCCAATGCAAAAATATGCTGTACTTATCTTAAATTGTGGGTCTAAACTAACACCATTTCACTCAGAACATAACTTTCTTCCATATCTTCCATAAATAATTGGCCTATTTATCTCGTCGGCACGCGGCGTCCGAATGTCACTGCAGGGATCCAGCAGAATATCAGTGTCAAGCAAGTATATTTGGTGCAATCTTGAGACGCACACCGCACTTTGGTTTATCTTTATTTTAATTATACTATTTTTAATAAACACTGTTACACGTCAAAAATATTTGTTTTAAACTACAGGGGCAACTCCCGTAATTTTTAAGTACGTTCGCATTCGCATGTCATTCCCAATCTGTCAAAAATACAATCAATTTACGCTTTACAAAAATTTTTGACAATTTTGACAGATTCTGACTTGAATGTGAACCTTTTTTAAGGGGGATGCGCTAAGGTGGCCAATTTTCTTACGTTTTTTGCAATCTATAAATATTCTTGCGACCGTAAAAAATATGGATTTACAAAATTATAAACATTAGATCAGCCATACAACTCTCTAAGTTCATGTAAGTGCATTGAATAACGATTTCTGAAATAGTCATTCAATGCACTTACATGATGCGGGCTGCCTTAGAGCATCCACCGTAAGTACGAGAGAATTTCGCAAAACCTTCATGTTGGTGAATTTTCTTTACTAAGTCGGTATGTCATAGAGTCACGTTCTTTGTTTTTAAAGTGTTTTTTTTTTATATTCCATATTGGCACAATCTAGTGCACTTACTGATTTATTAATTTTATTTATGTAGTTCCTTAGTGTTTATAATTATTTGTGTGTTATCCTTCTGTGTTGCAAAGCAATACAAATAAATTAATGTTGTATCTATCATTGGTGCTTTTGCTGGCAAACATTTGTGGAATTGTCCCAAAAATTGTATTGACAAAACAAGATAACGGCGTTAGTTTCGACTTTGGCCACGTGCAAAAAGAACCTTGTAGCATTGTAGTCGAAGCACTAGTCTTCAAATCTCACCATAATAATATATCATTAAGTATTTTAAGTACCGCTCCTTAGGTACGAGTGCGGCGAAACGAGGGGGCACAGCAGACCGCTTATTCGTCAACGCTCACGGCGTCCCGCCCCACGCTTCGCCACACATTCCTAAGGTACGGTACAGCGGTCTCGGTGAAATTATCATCATCATCATCATCATCATTTCAGCCGAAAGACGTCCACTGCTGGACATAGGCCTCCCCCAAGCACCGCCACTTTGACCGGTTCTGTGCTTCTCGCATCCAGCGCATTCCCGCGGCCTTCACCAGGTCATCGGTCCACCTTGTGGGGGGCCTTCCAACGCTACGTCTTCCGGTACGCGGTCGCCACTCCAGAACCTTTCGGCCCCATCGGCCATCTGTTCTGCGAGCAATGTGCCCTGCCCACTGCCACTTCAGTTTGGCAATACTTCGGGCTATGTCGGTCACCTTGGTTCTCCTACGGATCGCTTCAAATGAAATTATAGGTAGGGTGAAATTATAGGTAGATATTATCTAACGCGAAATTGATCTCTGATCAAAGTGTATAAGCTTACAGTATACAAGGGTAACTTTCTTATGAGGTAGTAGGCGTTCACTGCTGATCTTAGACTGAGAACAGTCAAAGGATTGCAATCAAGGAGGAATTAATCTCGTGGAATATATCGCAATATATCATTATTATCAGACAGGAAGACGTTGCTGGCCATGATTTACACTTAACTCTATGTCTGGTCTGAAACACTGAGTTTAATAAAAAGATCGTTAAAGGAAAAACACATACGACCAAGGAAACCGATATCCTGTGGAGAAATAAAGGAGTCTCACTTAAATGAATGTCTTTTAAAGTGGCGAACAATTACTAATTGATGCATAGATGCTACGCGGGCTTTCTTTTCTCTGAGATGGATAGCTTTGACTTCACTGGTTTATTTTCTAGGGTACTTGTGGGTTGGAAATATATTACCTGGTCAATCTAATACTGTCAAAAAGTGTACTAACCCTTTTACTAACTGTATTGGCTTTCGCTTACAGTCTAACCAGATGCAGCTATTTTCATGGAGCGACTGCTTATATATGCTAAGATAATATCTGATTTTCTATATCCTGCTTGAGTTTTAGATTTTTATCGGTTATTGCAAATGTTATTTCTTTGTTTACTGAAACATTTTCACATTTTCCTATGTCCTATTAGACAACGCGGACATAGGTACGCGCTACTGAAGAAAATTTCCATAAGCTGGTACTCAATATATTTTCTATGAACCCCAAATCTAACGAAAGATGTATTTAAACAAGCTTGATAATATAGATACAATGATTGTTTAATATTCCTCAAGATGTAACCAGAGTAATGAAGTAGATAGCAGAACCAAAGTTGTCGACACAGCACTTCAGTCAAGAGCCTTTAAAGATCACGTGGAAGGGCCTATGAATGCCTCTTTATTTTCCACCATCAATGGGGTTCTGTCTATCAATAATAATCTTTATCTCGATGGAACTTGTTAGCATATCATATATGATAGCATTTAAGATCATTTAAGATCTCTTTTCATGTCTCATATTACTGTTTTCTTTTCATTTCGTGACCCATATTGATATCTAGTACCTTTTACAATTCTATTTTAGTGCAACCCGTTGCCCTGTCTAACTTAAAAAGAAAAGTGAATCGCGTCATAAACTTTTCATTTTCACCTTTACTGTATTGAATCCTAAAACCCTTAAGATATTCTTTCTTTTATGGACTCTACGGGAGTGTATCTTTTTTATTACCTACTATCGGAGTACAGGATTTATTTAAAGAGTTTTAGCGAAATGAATTTTATTTATACACACTTAAATCTATTTTAACGAAAATAATTTAGAATCTATCTTAAACACGTTTTATCGACTCTATGTCATTGTCCGTTATTGAAGACTGCATATGAAAACAAAAAAAGCGTTATAAAAAACTTAGTAAATCAAGTTCATATAAAGGACAACAACATTTATAGATACACCTACGTATCAATCTACATAATTACAACAAACACAAATACCTATAAAAAATGGAAAAGTTTATTAAATTAATGCGACCTTGTCCGATAACTAAGGTACATGTGCCGATTAAAGATAAAGAATGTCAAAGGTCAACTGGACGAGTGACCTTTAAATTTTATGTAAATCATATCTTCTTTGTTAAGTGTAGCAATATTTTGTGAAATGATCTCGAATGTGAATGACATCTATAATTTTGACGCCTTTAAACATCGCTTGAAGATGTTAAGAGTATGTTTGCAAATAATAACGAGCGCCGAATCGTAGACACTTAGGTGTCTTTATGTCGTAATATCATGTCCTTATCTCTAAAACGGGTAGGTTAGGCCCAGTTACGTATCTACGCGTTCGCACGAGTGGAATAAACGTAACGTACGATTTTAAAATGGAAAATACTCGTTTCGCACACAATATTTTCTTAGTTTTAAAATTATTAATAACCATAAGAGATATTGATTTTTGATTGATTTTTGGGAAAAGGCATCTCGCAGGTCAGCCTAGGGTGCTTAAGCGGACTTTCCTGTGGGTGCCACAATAAATTAAGGCCTCCTGGCAGGGCATCAAACTTATAAACTAGGCGACTACACACTATGAGCCCCCTGAGGGGTAACCAAACTTCAGGCTGTTTCAAGCAATTGTCGGGACGGCAATTGCCTGTGGTGCAAACTAAAATGCTTTTGACTACATGTGTTTTGAACCGACTTCTTCAAAAAGGAGGAGGTTTTATGTTCGTCTGCATGTATTTTTTTTTTCTGTGTATGTTCATCGATATTTTCGCCAATTGTGAACCGATTTATAAAAATCTTTTTAGTTCGAAAGGGTATACTCCCGAGGTGGTCCCATATAAATTTTATTAAGTTTGCTTGCGTAGTTTTTGAGTTAGCTTCAATATAACGTATTTTTCCCACGTACCTGTAGATGATATAATTATTTGACTCTGTCACTGTTATTTACATAGCAGGTAGTGGTATTCGAATTTGTGAGGGGTAGTTACCACAACTAAAAAGTGAAAAATAAAAACTTTTTACAAAACTTTCTTTGCTTTTCAATTTTCGTTTTTTTGCCACCGACTTCCGAAATTAAAGTTATTTTTCATATTTTTTGTTTTTTTGAAAGTTTTTTCGATTTATAAATTATTTATGTCGCGCGTTCGTGTTATGGCCTTGGAAATAATTGACTAATGTAGCAGTAAACTATCTGCAATATAAGATTGTTTTTTTTTAAATAATTTCTAAGTTTAATTCACAGATGATGGAAAGAAAGTCACCGAATGTAATTCTAGGTGTAACCTTTTTTATTATCTCGTCCTTCCGTCCTTACTACCGTACGTATGTGGTACGCGCTACGAGTCTATTAAGGCAACAAATTATCATGGTACTTCTGAGTGTCAAGCTAATGTAGTGCCCCTATTTATTATATGCAGTACTGGAGTACTAGAACATGAATTCAGCCCTCGAATATCCAAAGCTAACTTTAAGACCGTCAGAAAGAAAACCCACTGAAATGCCCATGAATTACATTTAGATAGAAACTGACTTTTACGGTGAAAGTTTTCAAAATATCTGAAATGAAATAGCCGAGTTAAATCTTAATGAAAGGAAGTCATTTCCATCATGAAATCTCTCCGCATGATCTAATAAAGGACCCTAAAGCGAACCAAATGCAATAAAGCTCATAAAATATATAATACCGTGATGTTAAAAAAGACTTGCCGTATTTGTAAATAAATCCACGCTCTTCCTAAACTTTTTAAATAAGTTAAGCGAGAATTAATTTGAAATAATTTGGAAGACGGTGTACTGTATATTTTTTGCATGGTGGGCAAAATTGTACCATGCTTACACAAGAAAAGTGTTCAGTTTTCTCTGTGTTTGTGTCGTGCGTACGTATGGGGGTCATGCCAACAGTCCAATCCAGTGAGACGATATTAACCCTACGCTCTCTGGATTCGTTAATCGAGCCCGCGCAAAGTGTATAAAGAAACTTAAGTTATTACGATTTTGTAGAATTTACAGGGCAAATGCTCGGTAAAATTAAGCGCATTTCTTAGAATGCATCACTCAAACAACACACAACAAAGTAGTATATTCTCATTGGTTCATCATCATCATCATCATTTCAGCCGAAAGAAGTCCACTGCTGGACATAGGCCTCTCCCAAGTACCGCCACTTAGACCGGTTCTTTGCTTCTCGCATCCAGCGCATTCCCGCGGCCTTCACCAGGTCAGGTCATCGGTCCACCTTGTGGGGGGCCCACAAGGTGGACCGATGACCTGACCTTCCGGTACGCGGTCGCCACTCCAGAACCCTTTCGGCCCCATCGGCCATCTGTTCTGCGAGTAATGTGCCCTGCCCACTGCCACTTAAGTTTGGCAATACTTCGGGCTATGTCGGTTACCTTGGTTCTCCTCGGATCTCTTCATTTCTGATCACGCAGGGAAACTCCGAGCATAGCCCTCTCCATTGCACTTTAAGTGACTTTCGGCCTTTGAGTGACTTTCAGCCTTTGAGTGACTTTCGGCCTTTGAGTAACTTTCAGTTCAACTCATTGATTCATGATGATGATAAAATTGAGTGAGAGAGAGAAATTATTTGTTGAAATGTTTGGACAAATTATTTGGCAACAGAACCCTTACTTTGTATATATAAGGCTTCCGAGGTACTGTATTTTAGTGTCCGCCTTTTACAGCTGTTTCTCAGTGTCCACTAAATTGCCGTCTATCAACTTGATGCCATTGCTAGCACTTATTCGAGCTGAAAGACTGTTTGTAAAATTATATACAGTTTTAACTATTTATTACCTTTATACAGCGTGTATTAGAAGACTTTCTTCCAGTCGCGGTCCGAGGGGTGGGGTCCCCCCTCAAAACATTCAAGCTGTCGAGAGACTGAATGATTTACGTCCTACTTATCAATTAACCATTTCCCTAAAAATATTCCTCGGCACTAATGGTGACCCCCCCTCCCCCAAATCTTGGGCTGCGACCGCGCCTGCTTTCTTTAACGGATCAACATCTTAATCGCGAAAAATAATCAGCTGTCCCATACATCTGGGTCGAGTAGGTATTGAAATTTTGTACGGGACAGTTGATATTTTTACAATATTGGTCCCATGAAGAAAGTTATTTAGTTTGGTGGTAAATAATTACCTCGCACTTCTTATACCATTAAGAAATCAACCATTAAAATTACAGGAAGATCATAATACAATATTATTTATTAATTTATTAATCTCTATTCGTCCATTTAAATTCGCAGAAGTCTGTAGTTGCATTCAAGAACGGTTTGAATATATCCTCGAACTGTTGCCACGAACAGACTCCTCTCGTGCAAAGATCTAATAACGGCTTTTCATTCCTATAAAATGCTACCTCATAATCATAGTCGTCCTCTCCATGTTTACTGCACCTGAAAGTAGAAATAATTTGAGTATGTAAAGATCGTGTTAAGTGTCGTGATGGCCCAGTAGTTAAGAACATTGTCTCTCATGCCCGAGGTTGTGTTCGAATCCGGGCAAGTATCAATGTGACTTTTTCAATTCATATTACTTTCTGAGTTTATCTTGAACTTCAATGACATCGGTCAAGGAAAAACATCGTCGTGAGGAAACCTGAACTTTAACTTTAATTCACCAGCCTGTCTTGAGCAAACGTGCTGACCATATGCACGTGCCTTTTCTGTAGGAGAAGAGGCCTTTGCCATGTAGTGGGACAATAGGCTGGTATTAATATTATTATGTTTATTATGCTGGTATTCAGCTGCATCCGGTTAGACTGGAAGCCGACCCAAACATAGTTGGGAAAACGCAAGGCAGATTGATTAATATTATTAATGTGTAAAGATGGTAACTACAGTTTCACCATTTTATGTTCAACCCTGCATGTGGCAAAACGTGTAATACTACTGCAGCTGTCAGTCTAATCATTGAATGACCTTATTTTTCGTTGCACCAACAAAACAAGCGGATAATTACTCAATAATTACCTTCATGTAGAACAGCATTTGAAAACACGATACGTGAGAACCTAACAGGATAACGTGAAGGTCAAGTTTGAAGACCTGTCAGAACACTAACTATCCGGCGATTATAATAACAAGCGTATGTTTCACTTATTTTCCTTACAACATACCTGCTTAAAACAGCAAATAAGTTAGTAGCGAACGTCGATAAAAATGAAGTTCTCATTTTTCTATGTACATCTCTATATGCTCCCATAAGTGGGTTTTCGTCCTTATAAAGATTGAGCACGACTAATATCATATCCATCATCGTGGCATGAGTGAAGTATGATACGATTTTCTTGCCGTTTCCATTCTTGGCTTGTTCGAAGTTTCTTAGCAAATCAGCTAAAGTAATCTGGCCAAACAATTCGCTATACTGTGATACTCCATAACTATTTCTATAGTAATGTCTCAGGTCGTCAATGTATTCAAGAACTTGCAGATCTTCAACTGAGAATACAGCACACCACGGACTAGGTGTATTCGAGATCCCGTTCCAGGTGTAGCGACATAAGTCGTACAAAGCTATGATGTTTTCGTTTGAGAAAGTAAAATTGAGGCCTAATTTTCTTTTGACCCGTTCCATCATCTGAAAATCAAAGCATTTTGATGTTTTCATCGATTGAAGGTGAAGAAAACCAGTAAAGACTTAGGTGAAGTAATTTGTCATTCTACCTGATGCTAGGGATTGGAAGAAAAAGCAAGAATATTCTATGACACAACTGACAAACTGCGTTGAAAATACAATAGACGCTGATATATTTAGTAACCTATTCCGCTTGACTGCGTTGCTGCGTTGCGTTGTGTAAACTGCGTTGACACTATTGATATAATAGAACGGCTGGACTAACAAATCTGAAATTATGAACGCAAACACGCAAAACAAGCAAACATGGTAACTTCTCTGTATGAGAAGAAGGATAATTATTATGGCATAGTAGCATAAGCATAATGAGCCTATCATGTTCCCTCTGCTGGGACACAGGCCTCCTCTCTGTGAGAGGGACACACACAATATTATAACAAGAATATATTTATATAACAATTCCTAAAGTTGTGCGGGTTTTCTGTATTTGAGGCATTTGGCCTTTTGGCCGTTTTGGACTTTGAGGGCTTTGTGCCCGGTTGATGGCAATAGGCTCGCCCCCTATTATATGGGACTTAAGCAACTGGCGAAATGTGGGTGTACCTACTACAGGTATAGCTCTCCTCAACTCTTCAAGGAAGCAAGGCGTAATGTAATGTTATGTGTTTGAGGCCTGAGGATGTAAATGTAAACATAAAAAAAACAATCATAAATAGAACTAACATTCGAATAGTCTGCAGTTTTCTTATATTCATCTTCTTGGCGATAAACATCTGGATTGCGTCTCACTTCTACTTGATATTTTCCACATGTTGAATAGGGCTGAAAATATAATAATAGTCCTCCAGACCGTATTTCCTGAACGGAGACTAGCCGGAGGAGGAGCGGGAGATATTATAGTGCACAAATGTGTGCGTTGACACAGGTGGACTCTCTCTTCCCTCACTCTCACAGTCAGATGGGATGGCAATCTGACACGACCGGAGAGAGATCAGGCGCAGGACCAACGGCTAAACGTGCTATCCGAGGCACCGCCAACTTCCAAACTCTGGGCTTTTACCCAATAACATTTTGCCCGACCCGGGAATCGAACCCAGGACCTCACGCTCAGCAGTCGCGCTTGCGACCACGAGACTAATGTTGCTGAGAATATAAAACTGTAACAACGTAACAACATACAAAATATCGCAGTTAATTTATTTATAACAGATTAATCTTGTAACACTAACATATAACTTACTGTTACAATCTGGTAATCATTCGTATTATTTTCTATAACGTAACGTAAGTTATTATGGTTAAGTCCTTCAACGAAGGCTCTGGCGCTCTCTTCCAAGTGATAGCCAAATCCTGGAAGAAATAAGTAATCTTTATCTTGAAGATCCTCTAGTAACTCTGGAAACGTTTCCGTTATCCTGCTGCCAATGCGCAGCAAATCTTGATATCCTTCAATTGAGATTGCATATGGTTTGTCCAGCATGGCCGTATCATCTTTCCAATTTTTGATATTCTCAATATCTTGCGCACACAGTGAACTGTTTCCAATTTCATAACTTGATACAATAAAATCTTTATATTTTAGAAAGTCTTTCATTACATGTGCGAATTTCTGGCTGGGAGTCCTCTTTCCATGCCTCATAATGGCCCAGACACTGACTGCTTCGCATCCTATACAAGAATTAATTCGCAGTGTCAATAAAATAATTATTTAGATTATATTTATAAAAGAAAACTAAGAGGGTATGCTGGTAAATTCTGTCAGTGGAATTTATAACCATTCAAAATAGGAACAGCCGTTTTTTAAAATATCTATAAAATAACAACAAATTTTTCATGGCAGCAACTCTCAAATAAAGAATGAAATGAGATCCCTCCACTTCCAGAAATATTCCGAAGAAATAAAGGTGGCAAAATATGTAAGCAATCTTAGAATGAAACCCAACTTACCTTCCGGTTTTACAATAGAATCCCTTATATCGCCTCTAACAATTTCATATGGAGTTTTACTTCCAAAATATTTGTATTTGCACTCAGTATTCCAATAGCATTCTAAGGTCAACACATATTTTGCGCAATACCAAACCAACACTATCGTTAATAAAAACTTCATATTGATTATGACAAGAAAAACATAAACGTATTATAATAAAAATTGTTCACTACGTCGACACTACACTCGACATTGAGTCTCGTACTATAAATAAACACGATATATACTATCGTAACTTCTCTGCTTAAACCTATTATGAATATGATTATAATTAAGTATTTAACCAAATATTTCGGATTATTTTAATTGTTTTAAATATTCATAGATCAACTCTGTCATTAACGAGACACATTAGAATTTTAATTGTTATCGGTCATTAGAAGGCCTATCGACAGTTGAGCGGATAAGTATATATTTGTAGCCAAACATGAATTCAGCCCTCGATTATCCCAAGCTAACTTTAAGACCATCAGAAAAAAAAACCCAGCGAAATGCCCATGAATAACATTTAGATAATAGAAACTGACTTTTACGGTGAAAGTTTTCAAGATATGAAATAGCCGAGTTAAATCTTAATGAAAGGAAGTCATTTCTACCATGAAATCTCTCCGCATGATCTAATAAAGGACCCTAAAGCGAACCAAATGGAATAAAGCTCATAAAATATATCATATCGTGATGTTAAAAAAAAGACGTGCCGTGTTTGTAAATAAATCCACGCTCCTCTAAAATTTTTAAATAAGTTAAACGAATTAATTTGCCAAAATTTGGAAGACGGTGTACTGTATATTTTTTGCATGGTGGACAAAATTGTACCATGTTTACACAAGAAAAGTGTTCAGTTTTCTCTGTGTTTGTGTTGTGCGTACGTATGGGAGTCATGCCAACAGTCCAATCCAGTGAGACGATATCACCCCGGGATTCGTTAAGCGAGCCCGCGCAAAGTGTATAAAGAAACTTAAGTTATTACGATTTTGTAGAATTTACAGGGCAAATGCTCGGTAAAATTTAGCGCATTTCTTATCACCACTGTATGGCTTCTGTAAGAGTATATTGAAGAACCAACAAAGTGGTAGGTATATTCTCATTGGTTCATGATGATTATAAAATTGAGTGACAGAGTGAAAATATTTGTTGAAATGTTTGGACAAATTATTTAGCAACAGAAACCCTTACTTTGTATAAGGCTTCCGCAGTACTGTATTTTAGTATCCGCATGTCACAACTGTTTCTCAGTGTCCACTTTATACAGCGTGTATAAGAAAAAAAGAACAACTTTCTCCATGGGATCAACAGCTTAATCGCGAAAAATAATCAGCTGTCGCATACATTTGGGTCGAATAGGTACCTCGAATAGGAAGTTTTGTATGGGACAAGTGATATTTCTTACGATATTGGTCCCATGAAGAAAGTTGTTTAGTTTGGTGGTCGGTAGGTAGGTCCACATCCTTAAATAAGATCACGCACTTCTAATACACGACGTATACCATTAAGAAATCTACACTTTTAAATTACAGGAAGATCGTAATACAATATTATTTATTTATTTATTAATCTCTATTCGTCCATTTAGATTCGCAGAAGTCTGTAGTTGCATTCAAGAACAGTTTGAAAGTATTCTCGAACTGTTGCCACGAACAGACTCCTTTCGTGCAAAGATCTAATAACGGCTTATCATTCCAATAAAATGCTACTTCATAATCATAGTCGTCCTCTCCATGTTTACTGCACCTGAAAGTAGAAATACTTTGAGTATGTAAAGATCGTGGTAAGTGTCGTGATGGCCCAGTAGTTAAGACCATTGTCTCTCATGCACGAGGTTGTGTGTTCGATTCCGGGCAAGTATCAATGTGACATTTTCAATTCATATTACTTTCTTAATTTATCTTGAACGTCAATGACCTCGGTGAAGGAAAAACATTGTGAGGAAACCTGAACTTATAGTTTAGATACCTATTTCTGAAATCACCAGCCTGTCTTGAGAAAACGTGCTGATCAGGGCTGTAGGCAGGACAGGGGCCGTAGGCAGGGCCGTAGGCAGGGCCGTAGGCAGGGCCGTAGGCAGGGCCGTAGGCAGGGCCGTAGGCAGGGCCGTAGGCAGGGCCGTAGGCAGAGCCGTAGGCAGGGCCGTAGGTCTTAGGGGTTTGGGGGTTCATACATTATCTATAAGAAACAAATAGAAAGGACTCAAAAAAAATTTATTAACCATCTTAATTATAGCCTCCGTAAACCTCCGATGTCTTACGAAGATAGCTGTCGAACCTATGGTCTGCTAACACTCGAAGAAAGGCGTAAAGTGATGGACATGTCGCTCACCCAAGCCAATAAAGGCGTAAGAGGAATATACTAAATATTAATCTTACGCCTTTATTGGCTTGGGTGAGCGATGTGTTTGCTCTATGACACTCTCAATGGACACCTTGATTGCCCGGAGTTGGTCGCAGAGATAACTTTTAACACTCCCTTACGGCGCACTCGTCACACGCCAATGTTGCGCGTTCCTAGGCACTCCACTAACTATGCCAAGAACTGTGTACTGACTCGCATTGCTCGAATTTATTATTATAACTCAGAACTCTCTGAAGTTGATTTATTTAACTGTAAGAAACCGACATTCAAAAAACAAATAATGAAAATTATAAACGGAGATAAATGACCAGCAACCACGGAGCAAGTCCGTTCGCATGTATTATAAATTTATCTCAGTTATACAGGGAAACCTATAATTGGCCATAATAACACTGTACAAGCATATTTTGTAAAATATTTTTAAGTTTCGCTGTTGGTTACCTAAATAAATAAATAAACCCCCCCCCCCGAAATGCGAGAAACTAAAACCTCAATCCAGAGATCGACCCCCTAGGGTACCTCCGTATACAGATAATTTCTAATTTAATTTGCATAGGCATACTTTATAATCAACAATAGCAGTAAGAGTATGCTTAAATACTGTATTTTTATCGACTCTGACTTTGTATTGAATAAATTCCTACAACTTCAGCATTCGCTAAAATTTTCGAGCTCGCTTTGCTCGCTGTTACAGCCTATATTCTCTTAATCCTCAAAATTTTCTGCATTAGTCGATAAAGTTACTTCTATTTCTGTATAAACGGCCAAAGAGAAAGAAAACCTAACTTATTCGAAGCGGGATGCTAAAAATTTCGAGCTCGCTTCGTTCACAATATTTTTTTTCTAGATTTCCCGCAAAAAGGACATGAACAAAAAAAAGTTGGAAATCCGAATCCCCCCCGAACTGAATTTCTGGCTACGGCACTGGTGCTGATCAATACACGTGCCTTTTCTGTAGGAAAAGAGACCTTTGCCCTGCAGTGGGACAAAAGGCTGGTATTATTATTATTGTGTGTAAAGATGATAACTACAGTTTCACCGTTTTTGTTCAACCCTGTATGTGGCAAAACGTGTAATGCTACATTACTGCTGTCAGGCTAATAATTGAATGACCTTATTCTCGTTGCACCAACAAAACAAGCGGATAATTACTCAATAATTACCTACATTGTAGAACAGCATTTGAAAACACGATACGTGAGAACCTAACAGGATAACGTGAAGGTCAAGTTTGAAGACCTGTCAGAACACTAACTATCCGGCGATTATAATAACAAGCGTATGTTTCACTTATTTTCCTTACAACATACCTGCTTAAAACAGCAAATAAGTTAGTAGCGAACGTCGATAAAAATGAAGTTCTCATTTTTCTATGTACATCTCTATATGCTCCCATAAGTGGGGTTTCGTCCTTATAAAGATGAGCACGACTAATATCATATCCATCATCGTGGCATGAGTGAAGTATGAAACGATTTTCTTGACGTTTCCCTTCTTGGCTTATTCGAAGTTTCTTAGCAAATCAGCTAAAGTAATCTGGCCAAACAATTCGCTATACTGTGATACTCCATAACTATTTCTATAGTAATGTCTCAGGTCGTCAATGTATTCAAGAACTTGCAGATCTTCAACTGAGAATACAGCACACCACGGACTAGGTGTATTCGAGATCCCGTTCCAGGTGTAGCGACATAAGTCGTACATAGCTATGATGTTTTCGTTTGAGAAAGTAAAATTGAGGCTAATTTTCTTTCGACCCGTTCCTTCATCTGAAAATCAAAGCATTTTGATGTTTTCATCGATTGAAGGTGAAGAAAACCAGTAAAGACTTAGGTGAAGTGAGCTGTCATTCTACCTGATGCTAGGGATTGGAAGAAAAATAAAGAATAACTAATGACACTATTGGCACACTGGATTGACATTATTGATATAATAGAAAGGCTGGACTAACAAATCTGTAATTATGAACGCGTACACGCTAAGCAAGCAAACATGGTAACTTCTCTGTATGAGAAAAAATCTTGTCTTCTCTATATGGTCGCTATAATAGCATAAGCATAAGCAACCTATCACATTCCTACTGCTGGAACATAGACTTGTGCGGGTTTTCTGTATTACTTTGAGGCCTTCGGACCTTGAGGGCTTTGTGCCCGGTTCATGGCAATAGGCTCGCCCGCTATTACATGGGACTCAAACAACTGGCAAAATGTAACAGTACCGATGCGCCCACACTATTCACTTTACAGAAAAAAATACTCAGAATCATAGTTAACATTGAAGAAACCGACAGTTGTAAGCCCCACTTTCAAAAAATGAAAATTCTTTCCCTACCCTCCCTGTATATTTTCGAAATCAGTAAATTCGTACGAAAATATCCAGAATTCTACACAAAAAGACAAGATATTCAAACAAAAATAACACTTAGACACAAAAATAGGCTCAATCTACCAACGTCACGACTAAAAATGCACTCTGACAGTGCCTATGTTATGTCAATAAAATTATACAATAAGCTACCAGAATCCATTAAAAATATAGATAAATATAACATTTTTATTAATAGATTAAAAACATTCCTAATAGATAAGAGCTATTATAGTATAAATGAATACTTAAATGACAAATTATAAATACATATAAAATATTGATACATATTATAAAAATACTTATAATTAAACCCCGCAATAATATAAAATATATAATATAAAATAATATCTATACCAGCTTATAATATACAAATACCAAGAAGATTTATATACAGATACCAAGAAGATTTAGCTATATAGGTACGTATTAGAAACAGTAATGTAATGTGCAATAAATATTTTTAGTATTAGAAGTAAACACTCAGTGCTCTTCCTCCTCTCTCCCATTTATTATTCTATGCTGTGCCCGACAGGGTCCAAAATTGTGTCTTCATTACAAACCACCAGCTCATGTAAACTTACATATGTACATTTTGGAACGCAATAAAGATATTGAGTATTGAGTATTGAATGTGAGTGTACCTACTACAGGTACACCTCTGCCCAACCCTTCAGGGAAGCAAGGCGTGAAGTTATTTTGAGGCCTTTAGTAATATAAATGTAAACTAAAAAAAACACACAAAACAGAAATCACATTTGAATAGTCTGGAGTTTTTTTATATTCATCTTCTTGGTGATAAACATCTGGATTGCGTCTCACTTCAACTTCGTATTTTCCACATGTTGAATAGGGCTGAAAATATAAAACTGTAACAACATACAAAATATCGCAGTTAATTTATTTAATAGATTATCTATAGCACTAACTTATAACTTATTGCTACAATCTGGTAATCATTCGTATTATTTTCTATAACGTAACGTAAGTTATTGTGGTTAAGTCCTTCAACGAAGGCTCTGGCGCTCTCTTCCAAACGATGGCCAAACCCTGGAAGAAACAAGTAATCTTTATCTTGTAGATCCTCTAGTAACTCTGGAAACGTTTCCGTTATCCTGCTGCCAATGCGCAGCAACTCTTGATATCCTTCAATTGAGATTGCATATGGTTTGTCCAGCATGGCCGTATCATCTTTCCAATTTTTGATATTCTCAATATCTTGCGCACACAGTGAACTGTTTCCAATTTCATAACTTGATACAATAAAATCTTTATATTTTAGAAAGTCTTTCATTTCATGTGTAAATTTCTGGCTGGGAGTTCTCTTTCCATGCCTCATAATGGCCCAGACACTGACTGCTTCGCATCCTATACAAGAATTAATTCGCAGTGTCAAAAAAATAATTATTTAGATTAGATTTATCAAAGAAAACAAAGAGGGTATGCTGGTAAATTCTGTCAGTGGAATTTATAACCATTCAAAATAGGAACACCCGTGTTTTAAAATATCTATAAAATAACACCAAATTTTAGAAGGCAGCAACTCTCAAATAAAGAATGAGATCCCTGTAATATGTTAGAAAAATCTTCGAATGAAACCCAACTTACTTTCCGGTTTTACGATAGAATCCCTTATATCGCCTCTAACAATTTCATATGGAGTTTTACTTCCAAAATATTTGTATTTGCACTCAGTATTCCAATAGCATTCTAAGGTCAACACATATTTTGCGCAATACCAAACCAACACTATCGTTAATAAAAACTTCATATTATTGATAATGACAAGAAGGTAATAAAATAAAAATAGTGCACTACGTCGACACTACATTCGACATTGACTCTCGTACAATAAATAAACACGGTTTAGACTTCCGTAACTTAGCTGTCTATTTAAACCGGAATTTATGATGTCAACGTATTGACATAATAAATGCCAAAATAAACGACTAGAATCAATTTAGCTACTTCAGTCACTTCTTTTTAATGGGACAAAAACAAAAACAAGTAGGTCGTGAAAACGCATTGTCAAAATTAATATCCAAAGTCATAAAATTAACAATGTAAAGCGGAACATGTAAATTTAAGGACTTTTTACCATAAATTAAAGAACCATTACATATTTAGAATTGTTTAAAAAGTTGTAAAGTATGTTTTTCTTCTTTTAAACATTAATGATCAATTCACAGATATTATCTTTGTTTGTATTCAAGAACGGTTTGAATATGTCCTCGAACTCTTGCCACGAACAGACTCCTCTCTTGCACAGTTCTAATAACGGTCTCTCATTCCAATAGAACGAGATGTGGTGGTCGTATTCATTTTCATCAGATATTCTGCATCTGAAATGGACAGAAGAAATATTGCAATGTAAGCTTTGCTTTAGGTATATTGATATCACGACGATTTGGCATTATAAGTCAGAGCTGTTAGTAAAAAAAAAATTGTTATAATTTATAAATAAATAAAAAAACATCACCAGTGGCGCCGGCGGTAATTGCTTGCTATGATGATAAAAATAATGATAGCTTATTATTTAAATATTACAAACCTGTTCAGAACTGCAATCAAATTCACTCCAAAGGTAGATATAAATGTAGATCTCCATTTTCTATTCAAGTCTCTATAAGCCCCCGTAAGCGGGGTCGCGTCCTTATTCAGATTGAGAACAACCGCAATCATGTCCATCATCGAAGAATGGGTCAAGTAAACGGTAGTTTTCTTGCCTTCCTTATTCTTGGCTTGTTCTAATTTTATGAATAAGTCTGCCAACGTTATCTGGCCGAATGTGCTGCTATACTTCGATGCTCCATAACCGCTTCTATAGTAATGTTCCAAATCTCCAACGTATTCGATTATCTTCAGGTCCTCTTCAGAGAACACGGCGCACCAGGGACTGAACTCATTAGTGATCCCATTCGTAGTGTATCGACACAAATCGTAGATTGCTATTATGTTTTTGTTCGTTAAAGTAAAACTGAGTCCTAACTTCTTTTCAACTTTCTCTTTCATCTAAACAAAAAGTATAAAGGAATCATAAGTAGGTAGGTAATACAACCAATTTATAGATGTATGAAAATAAAAATAAGTTCTTACATTTAGGAATTCTGGAGTTTCCATAAATTGAAGTGACATATTGTAAGTATCTGGATTGCTATGAACTGCTTTTTGATATGGTTGGCATGCTCCATAGGGCTGCAAAAAAGTTTTTAATTCATTGGTTGTAGGTTGTGGATACGCACCTAATTACCCAGTAAATATTTACTTTTTAGTAGAAGTACACATTAAACATTATTTTACAAATTTGAGACGTAGCCAACATAAATATCATTAGGGTAGTATTGTGCACCATAATCATCGACTACTTAGATTAGGGAATAAAACATTAGAAAAAAGGGGTTTAGAAACGTGCCGCCTCGCTAGAAAGAATGTGAGGTTATTTGGGGGTTCCAGAGGGTCTTCTGAACCTCCACAATATTTTTTTTATAATGCTTTTTTTTTTGAATAGGTTTGGTCTTGGGTCACCCTGGCTCGGACAGGTTAGGTTCGAAGGGAATGACGGTAGCTCAAGTGGGCAAAGAAAGCGAGCGAACGAGGTTCCTTTAAAACCTGCAGATAGAAATAGGAGCCCCGCCAAGCGGGGCTCTGTCGACTAAGTCATGCATCAAACATTTTATATTTACCATTTATAACATAACATCACGCCTGTCATCCCTGAAGGGTGAGGCAGAGATGTACCTATAATAGACCCACATTTCGCCAGTTATGTTTAAGTCCCATGTAGATAGAATAGATAATCCCTTTTGCCACCAACCGGGCACAATTAATTCAGACTCCAGGCGGCTACTAAGAAATTCCTGATGGGAAAACCCAATAACACGTACCCCATATTGGGAGTAGAACCCAGGACCTCATGATCAGCAGAAGCGCTTGCGACTACTAGGCCATCGAGGCAGTCTCTCTTATTAAACTTATTAGCAACTTTGGTTTCATTAACTTTATAATTCAAAACATTACCCAGTGCCTCGCTGGTGAACTAATAGTGCATCTTTTGTACAAAAAGTACTTCGGATTCATGTGCGTATTATAAATAATTATCACTTGCTTTAAAAACTGTGAAGAAAAACATCGTGAGGATATTTCTCGACGGCATGTGAAGCCAAGTCAGAGGCCCATGGGCGGCTTTAAAACTCTGACACCAGGTTAGTCACTAACCACACGAAAAGAATGTAAAAACATTAAATAAAGCTTTTACTTACACTGGCGATGTTGTCGTTCGTTTCAGTTTTCTCTATAAACAAGTCTGTATTTCCAAGTCCTTCAATGAATGCTTCTGCCGAGACTTCGGCACGAGGACCAAACGTTGGACGAAAAGAATACTCTTCATCATGAAGATCATTAAATATCTCAGGTAAAGCCTCTTTCAACCTGCTGCCAATACTAATTACTTCCTGATAACCTTCGTCCGTAATGTTATTCGGCTCATTAATAAAACTGCGATCAATTTTCCAATCTCTAAAGTTATCCACATCTTGAGCGCATAACGAGCTGTTTCCGTTGTCGTAGCTCGATATAATATGGTCTTTATAATTAAGAACTACCTCTATTTCTTTTAAGAATTTTATTCCAGGATTTTTTTTTCCGTGCCTCATCATGGTCCAAACACTGATTGGCTCACATCCTAATAAATCAGAATGATAGTACTATAGTAAGGGAAACGATAAGCCAAAAGGAGCCTCTTATAAACATTACACTCACTGCATAGAGATAATAACATAACATATTATCACGCCCATACCTACCCCCCAAGGGATAAGGCAGAAGTGCACCTACAGAACACTCACATTCCGCCAGTTATGTCTAAGTCGTAAGTAATAGGAGGCGAACCTTTTGCCATCAATCGGGCACAAATCTAAACTCTAGGCTGTTACTGAGAAATTATTTTATTTATTCAATTAATTGAAAAACCCAATAACACTTTGCCTGACCTGGGAATCGAGCCCGGAGTCTCATGCTCACCAGTAGCGCAAGAGATAGTCATACGATATTTTGCTTTACTAGGAGAAAAATTACCCAACTCACCTTCCGATTTTACAATCGAGTCTCTTATGTCACCTCTAACACTTTCATAAGAACTTTTAGTTGAAAAGTATTTGTACTTGCATTCAGTACTCCAAAAGCATTCTCTGGGCGTAACATTTTTAATGACAAAGCTAACGAGCACCAGTATAAAAATTAAAAACTTCATTCTGATTTATTTACGGACGTTCAAGATTTACAATTCATTACACCAAGTAGGCAGAACACACACTAAACTAGACTCGTATCGTCTTAATAACCTAGAATGTAATATTTTGTATATATTAAACAGAGTAGATGTTTGGAGTTGTCAGCAATGATTCAGCTAATTATTCAGTTACTGCATATTCTGGTTTATTGAATATAAATAACTAATTCATCGTCGTCAAAACCATTTATATAAAAATAATTTTTTTGGCTGTAATACATATTAGGTATGGTAAGAAATGTTATTGGTATAATCCATAAAAGTTAAATAATCAGGTTTTGATGTAAGTAATAGGTTTAATTAAAAAATAAAGAAGGTACCCGAGCCGAGGTACTACAACACGCCGGCCGGTTGCCGTTAAGAGGAAGTTATGCCAGACCTGTATTTTGTAGGCAAAAAGTGACGCGCGCGATTTCGCGCATGTCAAAATTAAGTACCTACCTAGTATGTTTTCTCTTATTTTTTAACAAAACTATTGATTTTCAGGAAATTATTCATTATAATAACTTTACAATACCTACAATTATCTTTTAGTGCATGCATTGAAAAAAAGGTTTTGAAATCGATATTATGGTTTCGGATTTTTTTGTTAGTTTTGCAGAGCTTTGTTTTTTTCATATCAGTGTGACGGTAGGTATTTAATAAACGATCATTAATTGTTTTTTAATTATTATTGCTATTAGTTTTCCTTATAATTATTTTAATATAATAATAAAAAAACGGTATTTATTTAAGCGTGCTCCAAATAATTCCCATTGTGTAAATATCCTTAGTAAGGTGATACATAAAAAAGTGGTTGTTCTTTATCGTGTACCTTTTTAAGTTTAACGGAATAGGGATTTAACATTTTAGTGTATGTTTTTTTACAATAATAAGTAATAACATCATGGAAAAGGAATACACGCTACAACGTTTTCTCGATACAAAAAAAATGCAAAGTTCTATTATATTTTTATGTTTTCTTTGAGTATCAAGGCGTAACGCTTATGAGTTATAATTTAATTGTTCATTTCATCACCATAAAACTAAGTAATTCACCATAAAATAAAATAAAAAGTTTTATTGATATGTTTAACTATAAACATGTTATTGCTCTTAAATAGGTTATAAAACAGCGTATACAACTGACTCAAATATAAATAATTTTGGAAATGTATAAAATTATCTATTTGTGCATTATTTTTAAATACCGTATGTGTTAAAATAAATAACTATCCACAAAAATCGGTATTTGTATTTAGGAATGGCGACAGCTTATCTTCAAATTCTTTCCAAGAACATACTCCTTCTCTGCAAATTGACTGTAATGGTTCTTCATTCAGGTAAAAAACAACATTATAGTCGTCAGCTCCCTTGTTGCACCTGTAACAACATTAAAAAAAGAAAATTTAGAGCAAGGATATTGACTAAATTACAATAATAATTTACCTACTTGTACTTAAGGCTGAGGCTAAAAATAAATGAATGCTCAAGTATATGGCTACGTTGCTTAGTGCTTACGTGGCTTTGTTGTTATTGCTTATGTGTCGCAGGTCGCGTCGCGGCTTAATGTAGCCTCAGCCTAAGGACTTATGATTATCAGATTGATGTCATCGCTGTAGTTAAAACTAGTTAACTAAGTACTGTTCCAAAGTTCGGACTATAACTGTTACTAACAGATCAGCGTGAAACTATAGGTACTGAATGACCGCCGTATTAACTTCAGTAGTTGTTACACGAAAATGTTAAATATTTTTTATACACATTTTAAGTACTAAATTAAATTACTAACTAACTATACAAATAAATGGAAAAAACCAAAGGACACTAAATACTCGTCCGCATCGCTGTTATCCGCAAACGTGCCCAGAAGACTGAAAGCATTGCTATTTATTACATTAAAATAGTACGATAAAATAGTGGGTGTCTTAAGGACCAAAAATTCTGCGTAGAAACATCTATAAAAGATAGCGCAAACTGAACTAAAACTTTCTAAACGAATCAACCATCAATGACTTTGAGACGTCTCAAAATAAAGTAAACTTTTCCTCTTTCCGTGACAGAGCTGCGACCGTGATAGAGAAATAAAACTTCAACTGATACTAACTTGTTTAGGACAGCCATTAGATTGGAGGAAAATACTGCTAGTTGGCTACTTCTCCATTTTCGATTGGGGTTTCTCCGTGAGCTAGTTAAGGGGGCATCGTCTTTGAATAATTTCAGGGCTGTATACACCATGTCCATCGTGGTAGCATGAGTAACATAAGTTGTAATCTTTTTTCCTTTGCCACTTTTTACATCCTGAAAACTTTTGAGTAAGTCGGTCAAAGAAATCTGGCCAAATAGCTCATTCATGGGTGTTCCATAACCACTTCTGTAGTAATGCCTCAAGTCAGCTATATACTCCAAAACTTTCAAATCTTCAGTCGTAAACAGCGCGCACCATGGACTGAATTTTCCAGTAAGACCCGATGAAGTGTAACGGCACAAGTCGTACAAAGCCGTAACATTTATATCTGTTAGAGGGTAATCGATACCAAGACGTCTTTGGATCCTGTCTTTTGACTGAAAACAAACACGAAAATAATAATTAAATTACACTTCTACTGAAATATTAAGTTTTACAAAAAAAAAATTGCAAGTCTTACAACAAGATATTCAGATGAGCTCAGAAATTTAACCGATTCCGCATATGTTTTTGGGTTTTTCTTCACATCATTTAAATATAAATTGCACGTGTCATAGGGCTGAAAAATAAAAATATATAATTATTATCTAATTGTTGTAATATTAGGTAGCTCCTCAGTAGTGTTAGCACGGATCACTATAGGTCCGTATGCATTTGGCAAAGTCACTGATGATGGAAAACAAGTTTCAAATATAAAAGGTAAGTATTAATGATCAGTGTTGAATAATTTAAAAATAACACTCACAGATAATATATCAAAATCAGTCCTGGGTGGTTGTACAGTGAGTTGCCTATCATAGAGACCATCAACGAAGGCATCAGCACTGTCAGCCATCCAAGCACCAACCGCTGGGCGGAACTCATAATCATTTTTGTCGAGTTTTGCCAATAATTTTGGGAAAGCTTGTTTCAGTCTTCGTCCAATACCTTCAGACTCTTGATAACCCTCTTTGGTAAGTTGGAAAGGTTTATCGAACATCTCTTTGTTAACTTGCCATTTACGCAAATTTTCGACATCTTGAGCGCAAAGCGAGCAGTTGCCTTTCTCATAGCTAGTTACGACGTAATCCTTTATTACTACGGCTGCTTTCATGTGCTTTCCAAACTCTGTACCAGGATTCCTTTGGCCATGTCTAACTAGAGCCCAAATGCTGACTGGTTCACAACCTGGGAAAAATTGAAGATTGGGATTTAAAATCAAATTAATACATAGATACGATATTGGAAAAAAATGTTTTTAGGGACAATTGAATTGTTTTTTTTTGCAGTCAATGATTCGTATTCGACAGCTAACCAAAATGTAACGGAGTGATAAACGGATAGTTGGGTTGTGTTGCTACATAATTTGATCGAAATTAAACTCATATATCCAATTCGATACTCTATAAAGTTAGTACCTACCTACGTATATTTTAAATTGGTTATTGTAACTATTGGTTCACAGGTCATTTTGAAACGAGGTTATCATTGTATTCTTCTCCAAATTAAGCTGGGTCACTGGCCTTTGACCTCCGTTACCCAAAAAAACAAAACACTTCAAGGACAATTGATACCATTTTTATACGGACAATGATATTACGATAGTAAACCCATTTAACTATTTAAAAAAAAAAAACAATATTTTTATTCATACCTACATAAACTCACGCCTTCTTCCCATGGGGTAGGTAGAAACTATAGAACGCCACTCTCCGTTCATACTCCTTCTATTCATGATCTTTAATTACTAACTTATTGAGGTGGAAAACCCTTAATTTGCGAATCAACCGCGCACTTGGCTAGTTTTTTTTTCTCATATATAATACACCACAGCCGAGTACACAGTTCAGAGGCGGTTATAATTTTTTTTAAACCAAATCATGTTTTTTTCTTAGTTAGCTACCTACCTATAGTTTGTTCTGTTTACAAGAAAATCGCACGCATATTTGTGTCTTTTTAAAAGTCAAGGTAATTTAGCTAATTAATAAATAGATGAGAACTGTTAGGTACTTACATAATAGGTGAAGCCGGCCTTGTTTTGGCGTCTTGATTGGAAGTCGCTACATTTTAGTTCACAACCCAGTTGGGTAGCTTTTAGGCAACACGATACCCCTTGGTGGGACTGGTTGTTAGACTTACATAAAGTAAAAAAATTAAAACTTTTTCACTTACCAGTTAGCTTGACTAAAGAATCCCTTATATCACCCCTAACCGAGTTATAAGGCGTTTTATTCGAGAAATATATATATGGGCAGCCAGTGTTCCAGTAACAGAAAGTCGATGTCACAATTTGTATAGAACATAATGCTACTATCACCAAGAAAATTTTCATTATGATATTTATTTATTTCTAATCTTGCATTTGTCCCCACTTGTGCTGAGAAGTCGACTGAGGCTTAGAGACGACTAAACTAAAATGTTTAATACAGCGTTGTTTTGCAATACCGGTTGCGACATTTTTATTTGTAATGCATTCATTAATTTTGTTTATTGCATCGATGATACAGGTGGCTTCATTATGGGAAATATTTAAAGACGCGTCAAAACAATTTTTTTTTCTAATGAGTGACTTTTTTTTAAATTAATTAACCTCTTAAAACTTCTTGCGCTTCTTGTGGTATACACTTTTTAAATAATTGAGCCTCTTTTTAACTTTCTGGCCATTTCTCACAGATTGGCCAAGTAACTAAGCTAGGGTAACCCGATCAAAAGGGTTAAATCAGGTTAGAACTGCGACTAAAAGCGTGCGAGCGGAACGAGCGGTGCCGCGGTAGCGGCCGGCGAGTGCTACATCCACGTTGGTCGCAGTTACTTAGTTGGCTATAGGAATTATTTGTGGTTCACAAAAAGAGGCGCAATCATTGTAATTAGAGTGTTAATTGATTTAAGAGAAGATAGAAGAGCGCAAAATGGGTATTATTAGAGGTTCGATTAATTAAATACAAGCTCTTCTTTATTTGCATCCCATATGCATGAATCAATTATTTTCCAATCTAAAAATATAGATACCTATAATTCAGAAAGTAATCTTTTGCATGGTGCTTATATAACACTTGCTTCTGCCCGCGGCTTCGCCTGCGGCTTCGCCCGCGTGGTATGTCGATAAAAAGTAGCCTATGTCCTTCCCCGGGATGCCATCTATCACCATGCCAAATTTTATCGAAATCCGTTCAGTGGCTTAGGCTTGAAAAGGTCACATACAGATAGACAGACAGATAGACCGACAGACAGACAGATTATTAATATTAGTATGGATAGTAACAGTAATAAAAACTACAATGCAAATCATTGTATTTTTTATCAACCCTATCAATGTATATGCTAATTATAATAAATGCATTATTATAACTTAGCATGCTAATCAATTAAATTGATTCTTAGTTGCTTTTAAAGAATGTACTTCTGCACACTATATGTAGGTAGTAGGTATATCTAGTCCCTGTTAATTACGATGTCTATTGATGTTTCCTTGCCCTTGGAGTATCTAAAAATGTTAACTAATATAATATTATGTCGAGTGGGTAAACTACGATACCCCCCTGTATACACAAATTAAAATCATGTTGAAACAGATCTTTTTCGCATAATCAAATACAAAGGTGATGGTGATATGGTTCACCGGTCCCTACTTCACGAACTGTTTTCGTGTTTTTTCTATCGATATTCTACAATCGGAATAATAAAAACTTATCGTTGGTATTCAAATAAAACAAACAATGTTGGCACAAATATTTTATTTTTCTCAACTAAGTATATAATCATCATTTTATGTATTAATAGGACAGCAATCTTTTTCTTATACTCTACCAACAAACTCTAAGAATTTCTGTAAACTCGCTCTTTTAAGAACATTCACATAATTATTCAAATCTAGGTACACAAAATGTACTTACTACAGTTTAATTATCAATTCCTAACAGTTGATTATAATCACACATGAATAGATTAGACATGAGCAAAAACTTTCAATAACTTTCTTACAGTTTTTTAATATATTTTGTCATCACTGTCCTATTAACGAATATCTGCCCAAAGTAGGTACACATTCATTTTAATTGCAATACCTAATAAGTCATTCATATATTTACAATAATATTATACAGATAAAAGTATTGGATAACTATTCAATTTAATGTCTAATAATAAATTGGCGTCTCTTCTTTATAATTACAACAAATAAAATATAGGTGGTGATTGACTCAAGTTATTTAATTTCGGCCGTTTCAAGAAGCTTTCTGGTCGTTTATCCGGGAATTACAGGGTTTAAATTGAAAATCACCCGGATGTTCATTATACTCGGATTGTGATATTATAATATAAAATAGTTGAATTCCCGAAAGCCGCCAGTAAAAAAAAAATATTGGATTTTATTTTCAGCTTCATATTGTAGTCATTTCAGATAATAATAGTGGTGATATTTATGATAAATAATTATTATCGTTCATTTTGTCTCCCGTTTTGCGAAGGAGGAAAATGGAGTTGTTACTTTTGCCATTTCTTTTGCCTTGTTCTGATTAAATTGGTAGCGGCTTCTGAGACAATTTAGCTTATCCCGAGACACGCCGAGTATTATTACTTATTTCTCTCATTATAGACCACTGTCAAAATTACTCCAAAAAGCCACTGCTTATTTCTGCCACTCCAAAAGCTTAAAAATATGGAATAATACATACAAAGATCGGAAAAAGATTCTCATATCATCGCAATATCTTTTTCTGAGGTTTTGACCTATTTGAGGTTTTGTACTATTTTGTAACAAGTGCAGTGCAAGTGCAGTGCAAGTGAATTCTCGAAATACGCGCGTCAAAGTGACCCGACATCAACACTTTTGATATCAGGCAGCTGATACAATCCAACGACTTTGAGTTGTGTGATGTCTGGTATGACGCGGACGTCAGATTGTCATACCGATGACGTTTCAAGATGTAACTTTTGCAACTACGTATCTCCATTTTTAGGACAGTCTTGTATAAACCAGAAGACATAGATTACTTGTTAAGTAATGTTTTGAAAGAGAGAGAAAAGTCATGGAAATTGCATTTTAGGAAAATCAAAATCTTTTAACGTTTCATAAACGCATAAATAGATATTTCCAATAAAAAAAATATTAAAAAAATAAAAATTGGTAAAATACAGTATAAAGCTTAGAACTCTTGTAGGTATTACAAAGTATGATGCCTGTACTAGGATAAACTTGTATCACAGGCGGCATTCGTTCTTATGATTACTATTAGGACAACTGATTTCTTAACAATATTTAACATAAGTTTTATGAATAGTGAGATAGCTAGTTAATTTACTATGTTATAATTTATTAAACACTAATAATTAAGGTAAATAGTTGTTTGCACTTAGTTACACGATTACTATTGCGTCTGCAGTATCATTAACTGGGTTAAAACAAATATTGCATAGATCACCTTCAAGGCATTTTTGAAGCGGTGTGCTTAGACAGCGATAAATGGCAAGGTAAGTAGGACAGCGTAGTGGCCAGGGATATATGTTGAGTCAGCAACAAGAGTGACGGAAGTCAGGCCTTGAGTATGACGCGCTAGGTGCCCTCATAATCGATGAAGTTAATGTATCTGTATTCTGCTATTTTCCTAGCAGGGCATTCAGCGTCTCCTGTTTTGTGATCACTAAGCTTTTTAAAGCGTCAAGTTGCACATTTCGGAATGTCGGCTTGGAATATCACAACGAATGGCCCGCGTCACCGCAGTGACCACACGTAGAAACGACCTCTCGGCAACTTTTTGCTGCATGCCCATATTGTTGGCATTTATAACATCTTGTTACCAATGTTAAGTCCCTGACAGGAAAGGATGTCCAATTTATAAAAATAAATAAATTGAGGGATTAGGGCTTTCCGTATATCGGCTGAAAATTCAACAACGTATTTATAGGTCGTAGCATCTCTCTTCCCCGATTTGTGGCTTAATTTTATGAAGGTCAAGAAGGATTCCAAGGACATCTCTGGTCACTTTGTCGGTTACGTTTTGTTCGAAAATGCATCTGAATACCTCATATTCAGCCAAGGAAGTTGGCACTCCTACAACCACGATCCTAGGTTTTCGCTTGTTGGGCTCGGCGGTGGTAAGTCCAGATAGAGAGAAGTGGACTGCTTGCTTCAGTTTATCAGTGTCATCTTTCGTCTCGGTACTGATAATTAGGTATCCATTTTTTGTATTCCGGACACCTCGAACGCGGAGCTTCAGTTGCTCCGGCCGTATGATTGTTTGCACGAGTTCTTTTGTTTGGACACTTGTTTTTAATTTGTCATTGGGATAAATGGCAATAGAGCTTAGATTATTGGGTCGAACGAAATAACTATGCATACACCTTTTACACAATACATGTATTTAAACCTAATACACAAGTCAATCACCACTTTATAACTCTAAGCCTAAACGATAAAACCTTATCAGAATAAGCATAAAAAACAAAGTAATTAATTTGTATCTATCTAATTATGTCTAATGATCTCAACTAATGAGCTCGTGTCTAATATTGTAATAAATATGACAAATAAATATTGACTTTGACAACGTTGCTTATGATACCCATAATGGTAGCCACACACTTTACGATATACTTGCGCAAAATTGGCTTATACAAGTATTACACTTACGTGTACGTGGGATGAATTAGCATAAAATATCCGAGTCATTCGGTGTCAAGACTTGTGTGAGTCTAAACTTGTAGCTAGATGCAAGTATATCATTATGTGTGTGGCCTGCATAAGACTGATGTCGTCTTTTATCTTTTTTCCACAATATAATTCAAGCAATAAAGGCATATCATTCAAATAAAGGACATGATCAACTACGAAAATAATAAGGTTTTAAATAAGTGAAGTATATTCATTTGCGTATATAAATTTGTCTTGTACCTAATTAAATAATTTGATAGAGTATGCCCCTCCGACTTTTTACAAAATATTATCATACCTACTACTTAAAAACAATATTACATTGTTACACATTACCTACTATTTAGAGAGAGAAATGCATAAGACTTCATATATCACTAGATGACTCACATCCAATAGATTTAATCCATTAATTTATTTCAAAGAATTATGTTGGTCCGAAATTGGAATAGGTGGTAAAGTATCTGCAAATAAAAGTTTCGTTGTTTTGCCGAACGTTAGGAAAGTAGAATGAAAGTGATATAAAATTTAAGGGTAGATACAGAAAGAAATTGGCCTAACGACAGAAAGGCTGTAGGTAAGTGATTTGTGGAGTATCTTCGCCAGTGAAATAAGGGGCTAATGTCATGGCCGACCGATACGTAAGTGTGATAATATACATATACAACCTTATTTTTTGTTTATGCTAAACCCGAAAAGGGGTCATTGTACTCATCATTTTGAACAACTTTTTCTATGGGACCAAACTAGAAGTCGCGAAAAAAAAATCAGCTGTTCCCTATTTGTGTTCACTTAAATCGACAAAATGTATGGAACAGCTGATTTATTTTTCGTGATTTCAAGGTTGGTCCCATAGAAAAGTTGTTCAAAATGATGAGTACAATCACCTCTTTTCGGGTTTAGCATAAACAAAAAATAAGGTTGTATATACCAGTAGGTAAGTAACAATGATAATTTAATAAACATCCGATTCAAAGTTGTTTTGTAACGTAGGTATGCTGTTAATTTGCAAGCAAATTAGAATCAATGGCCATGAGGTAATTACAGCTGTTAGTGACATTTTGTGGTTGTTAACATAATTTATCAGGGATGGATAAATAGCAGTATTTCACAAAATACCGCTGTTTAAATAGCTGGTCAAATTGTTTTACGTGTCGCGTTAAACGCGGCCGCAAAATATACACGCCGTAGAAAATTTGCTTGAAATGTAGGTGAATTTTATCAAGACTTGTAAAATCTGAATAATAAATGGATGACCCATTCAGTGGCTACCCAATTACGGGTATATGTACACTTAATGAATAAAAGACATAAACACAACTGAAAAACGAATCAGAAAATCAACATTACCCTAGAGTAAGTAGGTATAAAAATCTATTCGGAAAATATTGCTTATTAATTCAGTTTAATTTGTTAGACTTACCAAGTAGGGAATATTAATGAAAGTTATAAGACAAAGGATAGGATAAATATAACACACATACGACTATGTGTGGGTATAATAGAGAGAGAAAAGTCTAAACTAAAGGCTACTAGGGTGCAATTCTAGGAAGAAGTGAACTCTAATATTAACACCTAATCCGATGTTGGCAGTATGTCATTCAATTGATTAAAATCCTAACTATAAAATATAGTTTCATTATTAATTAATTTAGAGACTAAGGTATAGTTAACATTGATTACCTAAGGGGATGCTTTAAACAAATTAGATAGTATACAGGGTACAAGGAAACCGCAAAGCCCCACTTGGTCACGATAATGGTTACCCACATCGTTCGCTCTGCTGATTTTCCCCAATCACTTTACAAATAGTAGTGGTGGCCAAGTGGTAACGGCCGCGACTTACGAGTTGTAGGTCGTAGGTTCGAACCCAGAGAGGTGCTTTAATTTTTGTAAATTATTCCATCACTACTGCCCTCAAAACGGTGAAATAAAACATCGTGAGGAAACCGGCACGTTCTAGATCCAAAAATTCGACTGAGACATCTATCAACCTGCACTGGGCCTTCGTGGTGGATTACAGCCCAGTCCCTCTCACCGGGAGGAGGCCTGTGTCCCAGCAGTGGGAACATATAGATAATATATATATGTTGATTATGTTATGTACTTTACAAAACTTGTTCGTAAAAGTAACGGCTCTAAAGAGACGATGTTGATATTCGATAATCATATATCAAACTGCGCTAATACATTACGTTGCCGCTAAAAGATGGATCGAACGAAATTCCGATTCAATCGAATTACACCGATAAATGAAAGACATTTCATAAATTGATATCAGGGTTGGAGATATATAAAATTAGAGTGGGATATGATATAAAAGAAGGTGGATAAACTTATTCTTATCTTTTATAAACTCATCAAACCATATGAACAGAGGAATTCCGATCAGCAATCGCGATTCTATTTGTATCATAATCGTACTTACTTTCAGACCATACTATCCTTTATCATCCATTACTGATTTCTTGTCTTCCCCTTATCACATTAATTTGCTTTTATTACTCAGACGCGGCCCTATTTGCTTCATAAAAGTAGGCATTTCTTTTACTACAGTAATAAAGTCTCATTTGCTGTGAATTCCATCAATGTTTTCATTTTAATAAGTTAGCTACAGTAAAATTAGGAACATTAATTTATGTGCTAATTGGTTTTATTCACAATTCGAGTATTGTGATTCCATTCAACATCCAGAGATTACATTTTTAATGACTAAACAAAATTCCGTTATGACGAAACACTTTGATATTTGAAATGCTTTAAATCTCTAATTTTGACTAAATACGTAAAGTCATCGAACGCAATATCTATCACGATCTAGACTATAGGTTAAAGCACTTTAAATTATCTGGTCATAGCTAATTAATATTCTTCCACATATATATAACATTTACGATCATTAATATCAATTCTACGGATTTACTCATACATAATTTTACGCCTAATAAAAAGCTTATATCAATTTACTGGACGTCAACATCTCCATACTTAACTTACATACCGAGTACCATTATTTAAATTGTTTGACGCAGATCCAATATTGAAGAAGCAATTAAATGTAAAGTAAGGCAGCCTTTCAAATGTAATCATAATATCAAGACACTGAAATGAACACCGATTCACTATCTAACGCCTGTGAGACGTGTCCGCATCAAACAATGTAAAAAAGGCACTAACTCAACCACTACGGGCGTATTCTGGTCGATACTCCTTATCGCTCCCTCGCCGAGCGGCAATGAGAGATGAAAAGTGATTCTGAACAGACCTATTCCTTTTCAAATGCGGATTATAGCCTTCCGTTCATCCTGGATCTTGTTTAGGATCTAAGTTAGCCCTCTTTTCTTGAAGTGCTCCCAACAATGCTTCCCTCATCTCCCGTTCCGAGCTGCGCCATAATCTTATTAGTTCTTCTTCTGATAATAATGACAATTCTGATCTTCCTCCTACTGGAGCTACCCTCGGGTATGGTGGTGCTGGTGGTAAGTCTGAATCGTCTTGAGAAACTAAAATCTCGACGCTGGCTCGTGAGGTGGGACAGTCTGTACTAAGATAGTTATCAGATCTATCTGAAACATCTTGATAAGATCGAGTGGAGGATCCTTCTGCTCGCCGGACCATCGGCGAGGGTGTTCGAAGACGAGTGTTGATATCGGGAGGAGAACTGTTCAGGACATCTCGACTGAGTCTTCTTCCTATATTATGACTTGTGCGTTCATAGATATTAGAGACTGAGTCTGAGTTAAGGACCGAGTCGGTGCTAAATCTTCTTACGTTGAGACCTGCTAGACTACATCTTTTTCTTCGGCCTCTCGGTGACCGCAGCTGTCTAGGTGATCGACCAGGTCCTGGTCGTGGCGAACGATTGGACACGTCGGGGGACGGAGATAAAAACTTACACTCTGTAACTTCTTCCGATGCTTCAGTTTCTGTTTCTACTGGTTCTTGTTCTTTTATGGAACCTAATGAGTGATCACGTTGCTGGACTCTGATGGAAACAACAGTTTCATTAAGATATTATACATGTAACATTATAAAGAATGTTTCCTCTTAAGAAAAAAAAAAAGAAAATCCTTACCTTCTAATCGCCTGAATCATTTCGTAGAGTTGTGCTTTACTTTTCCGACGTCTACGCTGTTCGTGTTCCTTCTGAAACAAACGTTCATTCCTATCGTAATCTGACCAACTTAAATTACAATTACATAGTTATGTTAAAAAGCAATTACCCTTTTGACACTTTTCTGGAAAAGCGAAGTAAAATGTCCTTGACGGATAGTATTGACTAATTCTCGAGCCGCATGATGAGGTGAAACCAGTTCCACGCAGTTTATAAATCTGTACAGTTTCTGCAAAACAAAGATCGACATATATCGCATGAGTTTGAAAAAAAGACAATGGGACGTAGACAACAATAGGTGTAAGAAGACGCGACTCAGTAAGACAATGCGGCAAAGAGAAGCGCTCGTTCAGTGTTAAAAGCCGTTCTGATCAGCGCGGTCGACGTAATCCTAGAAGAAGCCATGATGGCTTCACAGTTGAGTAGGGCAAACAAAGTACCCTCAAAGTGTGGCCAACGCCGCCGGCGAACTTACGATGATATGATAGCCTTTGACTTACACAGCTCTACATTACCTACAGTTTAGTTAAGAGGATTCACTTTAGGTTGTAACATTAACAGCAACGTTATAAATACCAGTTTACGTACTTAAAAACGAGTTACCTAAAACGCACTGGCGTTGTTTGTGCTCAAGTTTCACAGAAAAGGCTACCTACCTACTTATTTATTTCTAAAAGCTAGTAACATTATTACAGTTCTTCAGTTCAAGTTCTTTGATAAAATAAGCCTCATGTAAGAAACAGTTTTAGTTGTTTGTTTCGTAATAGATAATTGAGATTTATTTTGTAGGTAAGTTAGGTACTTAGGTAAGTCAAACAGTTATTCGATTTATATTTGAAGCAGTATGACATTGAGGCCATTTTCCCATTTAATTTCCATACAATTATCCTGCTACTGCATCCTGGTGAGTTACAATGTCAGACAAGTTTCAAGTTTCTTCATTAATTAAGTATAAACATGCTCTCTGGTCGCGACTCTGTGCTTTGTTAATATAACTTTTTTAATGCGATTACTAAAATCTTAGCTTTGTTTATAAGCGACATTGACGGCTCTTTGAGAAGCATTTTCAATATATTCCCTGAAATAATAATATTGCTATTTTCTCGTGCAAGATCTCAAATATAAAAAAATGCATTTTGATATCAGTAAAGCGACTTTTGAGTAAACCAAACGAAAATTCGAAAAGGTACTTATTCGATTTGCTCGAAAACCCTATCGCAGTAGTTTACTCGAGGTAGACTATATGTCAAATTGTACAAGGAGTAATTGAAATATCCCTAACCGAGAATCGAGAATATAATTGATTTCATTAATTGAAGATAGAATGATTTAGTACACCAAATACATTTGATAATATTATGAAAATCAATAATAACTTGCCCGTTCAGTATATAAAAAATAATTGAGGTAAATTGAGTTATTTCAATTGCACCTTGATGAGAAAACCACATCTTTATTAAATGAATATTAAAAATAATAACTCACCTGACTAAAAAACATAATATTTCTACTTCTCCATACCGTTCCCTTGGGTTTGTGTCGGAGAACGGGCAGGGTGTATTTATAAAACAAATGCTCTAGGATCAATATGAGGCAGCCCACGATCATTCCGACCCCCAGTAGAATGAATACCCCAGCGACAGCTGCCACACCTTTGGACAAAGATTATTTATTATTTTTAATAAAGGTTGAAAGAAAAGAAAAAAAAGTTATTTTTCTATAGGTACCTAATATCAAAATACCTGAATCTATAATTTAAAATCAATCCATTTTTTTACTGTTATCATAAGATGGGTCACACAACATAATAATATTATATTACCTACATAAAGGGAGATTCGTTCGTCTATATTTGTTTTTTTATGTTTATACTTTAAACCTACTTACTAATAGATATTATTATCGATTTATTATATGAGATTATTATTGCCACAAATATTTAAGAAAGAAATCTGTCAGATTCAGTTCACAGTCAATAAACCACGATAGTTTCCAGTTCATAAATTAATAGTTAATCGCATAAGTTAACCGGGCGGTCTTGCCAGGACCTCTTTCTTTCACCTTTTGAATTCAAACGATAATTTTAAGTTATTTTGAAACTAAATATAGTACCACGAAGTCCACGAAGTTCTTGTAAGAAAATCAATGGGTGAACGAAGTAAAACAAAATAAATAAATAATCATTTAAATAGAGAAACTGTCAGCGATAAACATTAAAAATTAATTTTATTATGATCGTTTGTTCTTCGAAACCCTAAAAACTGTTTCTTATTTAATTAAGCACGAAAACAGCAAAAGTTTCGCTCGGAATTATAATTTAAAGCAGACATTTTATCAGTGGAATGCTCCGGGCTACTTAATTACTCTCTGTTACTTTCATATTAATTTCGTCAAGGTCGAACGTTTTCAAAGTGATCTTCTGGAAAATGTTCGTATTTAATGTGGAGTACATAAATTAAATATAACTTCCCAGTTTCCAAGTCATCATCATCTGCCTAGCCTTTTCCCAACTATGTTGGGGTCGGCTTCCAGTCTAACCGGATGCAGCTGAATACCAGTATTTTACATGGAGCGACTGCCTATCTGACCTCCACAACCCAGTAACTGGGTAATACGATACCCCTTGGTTAGACTGGTTGTCAGACTTTCGTGTCCCAGTTTCCAAGTGACTATGGTTATTTAATTAATTTAAAGCAATTTTTCTTTTGACACTTTTTAATATTTTCTAAAGCCCTCTTTAACTCCTGAAAGGCTTTTATGCTTCTGCTATGAAAAGATTTATATAAGTAGCCATTATTTTAAGTTATTTGAGTAGGTAGTAGGTAGGTAGGTACGTATGTCCCTTCTTTGGTACGGTAACGCTCTACCAACCACTGAACTATAGTTTACACAGGGTGCCAATGGGTGATTAAATAATGAATGGATCTCTAATACGATATCCAAGAGGCACAACGAAAAATTACACAGTCAATTAAGCAAAGAAATTATCTATCCTATTTAAATATTATAAGATTTTATCAAGAAGGCCAAATCTCGTACTTTAAAAATGTTCACATTCAAGTCGCAATCTGTCAGACTTGTCAAAAATGTGGGTAAATTGATTGTATCTTTGATAGATTGCGAATGCGAACGTTCTTAAAAACTACATTTTTTTTTTATGGGATTTATTTTCTCCATTTTCCTCCCAGATCTGTGTCAGAGAATAGGAGTGATTTTCTTCGATATTAAGATATTAAGTTGATTTCGTTCATGCCACGATATATGGGTTCCATTACGTAATCTATCAGATTGGCAATTTGTACCATGTCCAAGGGGGCTTGTTAAATTGATCGATCCTTTATAATGAGAAAATGGAGTATAACGATATAAAATGAGACGTTATTTGCACTCTAGATAAAAAAACACCTACACATAAATCAACTGTTATCCGATAAATAGTAAATGATTTTTTAAATTTACGAATGTTCTAGGTACGTGTTAGCACGGTCTGTACCAGTGACATCAATATTCAGACATTTTATTGTACTAAAACTTATTTATAATCCATCCATCCATCTCAAAATCTCGAGCAAGCCAAGTGAATAACAACGAAACCACTGTGTCAAACACATGTTACATTTACTCAATTATTTACGATCAAGTACCCTATGTGAGTAAAATTTTGCTTAACATTTTCTTCTAGGATTTTAGACATTTTATCACTCTTAGGTATTTGTTGAAAATTGTAAGTAGGTAGAATTCGTAGATATTACGTTAAATTTTGTGTAGAAACTTTAACAATATCAAATATAGATAGGAAAACTTGAGTACCTAAGGCTTCGTAGCGAGCAACCATAGCGAACCGCGAAGTTTTATAGCTTTCTGAGATATAATCCGCGATAGCAGATCACTTGGCTCGCACAATGGAGCTCACCTAATGCTGATAGTGTTATGGTATTTTATGCCAAATAAAGATAATTTGAAAAGTTTAAAGTGCCTACAAGTAGGTAATAGGGTAGGGAATAAAGACAACTTGTAAGATCACAGAACAGCTACGTTGCTATAAAAAGCACGGTAAAAAAATACATAACATAACCATATCCCTCGTGTCACTTTACTTTAATCGCGCCTTGTAGAGTTTATCCCAAATAAGAGATAAACGCACTGTCGGTGTCAGCTCAATTTTTTCAAACGATAAATCCCATTTTTAATCTTTTAGGTCGCCTCGTGGTAATACCTCTCCCTTCAGTGCGCGACGGTGAGGGGTCGGATTAACGTGGGGGTGGCGATAAATTCTAATGAAATTTCCGCCAGAGACGAGCCATCCAACTACGTAAATGTTACTAATACACATTAAAATAGTAATATACACCGCCCTGCCCAAATCGCAAGACTAACAAGATTCTCGTAACATCTTTCACAGAAACTTGATTTTACAAAGTGAAACGTAAATATTCATGAACCCGAAACAAACAAAGCTTGTATCTCTAATTAGGCACTTTCAAATATAATGGCTTTTGTCTACATAGCTGAAAAGTTCTTGGAAACAACTGAAACTATCTCTTTAGAGCAAAGCTTACCGAGTGGCTTTGGTTGGATTCCATAGTCTGGGCTGAGTTTGAAACAAGGCAAGCCGCCGTACCACTTCTCTGTTAGAATATCCATGTAACCGTTGGATGAATACTTAGCTATCACAGCCGATATGCTGTCCTGAAACCAAAATTATGAAAGTGATTTTTAAAACAAAACACGGGTGTTGCAAAAAATGTTAAACACGTGGACATATTTGTAAATGTCGGAACAATAGGACCGCGCCCGAACGATTACAAAAAAAGAAAATAATAGCGTCACATCTGCGTCGATTTTTCTGTATAACAAAGCGTCAAAAATAAAGGGAAAATCTCAAAGCGTGTCATGATTCGAAACAAAAACTCTCTTTCAGATCCGTTGATTTATGTCACTGATTCAGATAATCCTCAGGGGTATATTGAACAACGTCAAGATAAAATGACGTATAATCGGTTGAGCTGGAGCTACATGACACCCGACTATCGATCACACCATTAGGAGTTCGCGTGCGTCATCCATCAATCTTTCGTGCAAAGATCCGGAGTTGCCCCCACCACTTAGGGCTCCTAAAGTCCTCCAATTCATGTAAATCTACGCTACATTTCTTCAGAGACGTTGCTTAGTCACACCCAGCCTAATTTAGGGCACATTAACTTTGTGTAATAATTTATCTACGTAGTGCTGAAAATGATGAATTGATATGTCACTGACGTCACTGTTCGTACCTTCAAAGGAAATCCTTTCGACATGCCGATAGCATACGCATCTTCAGCGAGAGGATGATCACCAATACGCTGCAGCTTGCATCCGTGGTCAGTGGCTCGGTAATAGTCCAAGACAGGAGAGTCAGCTATTAAAAGATCTAAAGTACCATTTCTGCAACAAACAAAAGAGAAATGGTTTTAGGTGATTTTCAAGGGAATATTTACAAAGTAAACAAACGCCCGTCTCATGAACGCAAAGCGTTAACCTGTAAGCGAGCAGATCCCAAAAACTCGAAGTGGCATCTATACTATCTATACCAATCTATACTAATTATTATAAAGCTGAAGAGTTTGTTTGTTTGTTTGAACGCTAATCTCAGGAACTGAACTACTGGTCAGATTTGAAAAACTATTTTTGTGTTGGATAGTCCATTTATCGAGGATGGCTATAGGCTATATAACATCACGCTACGATCAATAAGACCGGAGCAGAAATGACAAATGTTGCTAAACGGGAATAATTATTCCTTTTTGAAAGCTTCCGCTGCGTGCGCTGCGTAAACGGTATAAAGTATGAATATATCATGTATGATGGAATTGTTCCTCTTTAAAAGTTCTAAAAAAAAGTCCGGGACAGCATATGTCTGTCTTTTAAGATTGACTCACTATAACCTTTTTTATGGTAATCAAATTTGTTCGAAATTAATGCATTATTTGCGAAGGAGTTTTATCAACATAATATTAATTCGTATTCAAATAAATGGTTTTAACATTTGATTCATTCGAATCGGACATTTAATTTCGAAGTTATGACGAGTATAAAAATGCTATACGCGAACCGTTGACGCCGGCACCGTGCCACCGCGACGTTCCCTACTCTAGAGAGCAGAGGATGGGCTACACACACGGGTAGATCATGACCTGGAATAGGACATAGGATACGTTTTATCCCTATATTCCCACAAGATCGAGATCTACGCGGGTGAAACCTTAGGGCACAGCTAGTAATAAATATAATGCCTGTCACAGCAATAAAAAGTACAATAAAAACAGATACTTTACTGAGTAATGTTAACTTAATCCGACGTCTGAATAAGGTACAAAATATCTAACAACAAAGTTCCTCACGTGACACATTGCAAGCACTCACTGCTTTTAGTTGACAAAGTTGGGGACTTTCCGGTCTTAAAATGCGGCCCTTTGTTTTAACTGGTGACAGTTTATAGCTTAATTGGTGAAATACGAAAGCGGGTACTGAATCTGACTATAAAACAAATGTACTAAAAGGTATTAAGTGGCGATCGGAGTCCTGCGGGCTTGAAAATTTTACGAGATAATAAAATTCAAAGCGTTTTTTGAATCAAATTACCGAGTCCGCTACCGATATTCGGATTCCTTTAATTAAAATTAATGTTTCGATTTGAGTTAAATGCGATTTATTGAGCTAATTACTCCTGAAGGGATTACAATAGAATTGATAATGAATCCTTAACTAGGCTTGGCTAGGCTTTAAGCTTGTTTCATATTATGCATTTCAGATTAATTGATGTTTGTTTCCGGCACAACAATAGAGGGTAGAAGATTAACAATCTCATTAACCGCGTGCGATATTGAGAGTCTATAAATTATGCGTAGATACGTATATAGGGCCAATGAAATTAGCTAGCGAAACTGCAGACGTGATGGGTATCGACTTCATAGCACGATAAAACAAAAATCATATTTTTTAACTCATACTTTAACCACCTACACTACCAGAGCAGTCGTTGACCCCAAAAAAAAAACATCATTTTTTTTTTCTTTTTGCCATGTTTTGATATCAATCAGCCACGTGTACGTAGTTTCGCTAACTAATTTAATTTTACCCTGCTTAGTTTAATATTACTAATTGTAACTAAAATATGAAACCGGTTTTACTCAATCATGGACGAGTAAAAGATAACCTCCAGAGGTCTGCTAATATCAACAAGCTGCAATCACCAATTCGTACGTCAAACATGGTAATTGCGGATTCTCCCCATTGTCCGTTCATTATAGCGCTTGCCCGTGTGCAGCAGTGGACGTTTACACGACACCAATTCTGTTTTACAAACGATTCAACGGTGAAATAATTCTAGACCACTAGCCTGGCTTTCTACTAAAATCTACCTAAAGATAACTTTCATAGTATCCAACAACTTTAAATACTTACTAAGTTTGAAACTTCACCGTAATAAGTTTAAAGTAACAACTCAGCAATTTTATACGGGTGTCTTATGTCTGAACTTATAATTTGAGTTGAGATAAATTATAATTTAGAAGCCAGACGCACGAACTTTATTATACCCGCCTGTGTCTATAGAAAAGGTTCGTATAATATCTTACCTGAGTCGCTGAATGCCTTCTTCAACATCTTGAAGGGCGTAACGACGCATTTGTTGCGCCAGCTGCGGATTATTTCGTTGAACAAAGTACTCAGACACCGACGACCTGGCCGTCCCCACTCGCAGAGACAGCCACTACAATATAATTATTACTATATAAGAAACTCTTCAGACCATCCAACTTATACCACACTCACGTTAATATACTTACATTACTTCGACCTTGGTAATCATCAACCGCATTGTGAAAAAACAATCCCGCAATCAGAGCGGCTATATTGGCAGTGTAACTCGCAACGAATATCACAGAAAATCCACCCCAAACATTTATCAGAAACTTATTAGGCCAGCTCTTAGGGGCTTTGAATGCCACCAAATGTCCACATAAAAGTCCCCACATAACCCACAGAGCACTGGAAATGCTAAAGTTTTTTGATCTTTGTCGTCCCCAAGGGTTTAAGCCAAAAGGTGAGAGCCACTCGTATATGGCCACAGCTATAGCAGTTACATTTAGAGATGTAAAAATTGCGATCCACAGTTCTGGTGAAAATGGAAGAAGGAATGCAAGCAGCGGTATGTCTGGTCTTTGATTGGGGGCGGCTAGTATTGACACTCCACTGAAAAAGTAAGGCTGACTGTAGTCTATGACTTCTGCCCTGGCTGCGGAAACACTCAAAGCTGCAAATGACATATGAGCGGCTCCGGACACTAAATCCCCAATAATACCATTCCATTTTTCAACGCTTTCATCTGGCTCAATATCAAAAAGGTATGGCGTTTCTTCTGCGTCCTCCTCCACTGATTTGTAGCCATTACGGTATTGTGAACGATAACTCTGGTAATTTATCGGGGCATATTCGCTCGCTACAGTTTTATATTCAAAAATTCGGTGAAATGGTTTCATAAGTTTTCTGGATCCATATAATCCGTCCTCTACTATATATAAATGAAAATCGAATTCTAGTTCTTGAGCTATGTTTTCCAGAAGATCCATCGCAAGTCCGTAGCAACAATGCGTTTCCATTTTGGTGAATACGGGTTTAGACGTGGGGAAGAAAAAATCATCTTGATCGCTTTCCCTTTCCAATTCATTGAACGCGAGGGTCAGATTATCTCGGTCGGACGTTTGTGGTCGGTGACATAAAAGGCCCCGGAGACATTGGCCATCCTCGTCGAGCTCACCTTCCATGACAAAAGGGGGAGCTAGTGCCGTGACGATGCGGAATATTGTGCGGGCACCGTCAGATTGTCCGTGAGCGACTAGTCTACCTCCTGGCCAGACGATTGTATGGAGTCTCACGCTACGGCCGAGCACGCGTCCCACTTGTCTCCACATGTTTTCCCCTTCGACTCCTGATGGTACTAAGTTTAGGAGAGCAAATGAAGCCGTTAGTGATCGCTCAGATCGCTCCGTGCCTCCGGCAAGTGCCGCCGCTGCAGATATCCGGGTTTCTCTGTAACAACATAAATTAATGACTAATAACGTTAAAGACAAAATTCTATTTTTTTTCTTTCAACTACATAGTAATGTTATCATTAATCACTACAAAACCGATCCCAAAGGACGTATTTTTTGCTTAGAACCAAAACAGTGCAGTAAAGTTGTATGAAATTTCATACAACTTTACTGCACTGTTTTTAAGGTTCCATACCAAAAGGGTAAAACGGGACCCTGTTACTAAGGCTCGTCTCTCAGGCTCTGTCTGAGTTGAGTTGAGTTGAGTTGAGTTGACCTGACTTGACCTGACTTGACCTGACTTGACCTGACTTGACCTGACTTGACCTGACTTGACCTGACTTGACCTGACTTGACCTGACTTGACCTGACTTGACCTGACTTGACCTGACTTGACCTGACTTGACCTGACTTGACCTGACTTGACCTGACTTGACCTGACTTGACCTGACTTGACCTGACTTGACCTGACTTGACCTGACTTGACCTGACTTGACCTGACTTGACCTGACTTGACCTGACTTGACCTGACTTGACCTGACTTGACCTGACTTGACCTGACTTGACCTGACTTGACCTGACTTGACCTGACTTGACCTGACTTGACCTGACTTGACCTGACTTGACCTGACTTGACCTGACTTGACCTGACTTGACCTGACTTGACCTGACTTGACCTGACTTGACCTGACTTGACCTGACTTGACCTGACTTGACCTGACTTGACCTGACTTGACCTGACTTGACCTGACTTGACCTGACTTGACCTGACTTGACCTGTCTTGACCTTATATTATACCTTTATATTCGCGGAGACAGGTAAAATAAAGCTAGAGTAAAAATGTAATATCGACCTTTTAATAATGTAACTGTATTTATTACTGAAAGGTTACGTGGAAATTCCTCTAAAGAAATATTGAGTAGTTCTACCGATTTTTTCCAACAAAAGTGTTGTGCAAATTCAACAGTACCTAACAGGTACTCCTATAATAAATAATAAATAATTTAAATAAATAAATAATTTATTTCACTCTCAAAGTACAACAAAAAACTTAATCTACGAGATACATTTTTAAAGGTGTTTGTTGGTTGTACAGCAGCACATAATTGTTGATATACCAACTCCCAAACTAAGTCAAGCTTGTATTTTGGGAGTTAGTGGTTTTTCAGATGCAGGACTTACATAGACACAACCTTGTAGCCATAAAATTGGCTTCCAACACGTAACGGTAAATAAATCAAATAAACTTGAATTCCGTAATATAAATTGAGAAATAAAATAAAGCTTAAATTAAATTAAATTACATTATCTAAAACTACTAAAATAAAATAAAAAGAAAGAAAGAGATAAATAAATAATTATATATGTACCTTCACATCGACTAAAGTAAAATTCTATGTACCTACTACTTTTTTATAGACAAAAGTATCTCAGTTTGAGCATAATCCAAAGTTTGCAACCAATTACTTAATCTATGTTTAACCTCTCGTTTTGTTAAGCTGTAGATGTTGATGGTTGTGTTCACTGCATTATACAGTCTCGAGCTTACTGCGTCAAATTGCCTACTAGCAGAAGCTGTTCTGCAAGGTACGCCTGGGCAAACAACTGCACGGGAGCGTTTTTTATTGGTCTTGTCATCCAGTGGTAGTAGCGAATGCCTCCGTAGCACTGTTTTTAATATATATAATTGTCTCACAGTCATGACCCGACATTCGGCATATAGTTTGGCAGTCGCGTACAACCGTGGTTTAAAGTGTATCATCTTTAAAATTGCCCTTTGTGCCCTCTCCAGGGCAAGAAAGAGAGTCTTATAGGCTCCACCCCATATGGGTATGCAATAAGTTAAGACTGATTGACACAGCGCAGTGTAGACCATATAAATAGTTGAAGCATCAGCGCTGTGTCTCAGATTCTTAAAAATGTACATTAATTTCCTGATGCGACTAGTGAGAGCTTCAATTTGTGGTCGCCAATCAAGTCGTTCATCTAGTAAGACCCCAAGATATTTAATATTTCTCACTCGTGACAATGACAAGCAGACACAGTCCACAGGCACCGCACAAATGTGAGCTTTGAGTGTATTGGTGACTTCGGGTGGCTCAGGGGAGTTCGGAAGGAAGAAACGGATAAATTTAGTTTTCTCCACATTAAGTGTTAGCAAGTTGTTGGAAAGCCATTGCATTACGACCCGCAGTCCATTTTCGGCATGGTTTTTAGCAGACATCCAGTCTTCTCCGTGAGACAAGAGAGCCGTGTCGTCTGCATATGTTATTATGTCACAGTTAGGAATTTTAAGATTGCATAGATCATTAATATAGATCAGAAACATAGTTGGTCCCAAGATACTCCCCTGGGGAACCCCATAATTAATGGGTTCTTCATCACTCACCACCGTACCGATACAAACAGACTGCGTCCGACCAGACAAGTAATCTTTAAAAATGCTTAAAGTTAGTCCACGTATGCCGATGCTCTCCATCTTGGAGATAAGAATGGGAATTGAGACCGTGTCAAACGCCTTCGACAAATCTAGGAAGATTCCAAAACATTTCCGCTTTTTATCTAGTAATCTTATTGCCTTACTACTAAAGTTTGCAACCGCATCTTCGGTTGATAGACCACTTCTACACCCGTATTGGTTGCTTGAGATGATATTATTTTTGTCCAAATAATTAGTCAAGTAGCTATTTAAGATGCGTTCTAGCACTTTTGACAATGCGCTTAGAACAGAAATAGGCCTATAGTTTGTCACACGGTCCCTTTTCCCACTCTTGAATACCGGTGTAATTTTTGCTCTTTTAAAAGCTCTCGGAAATACGCCCGTGGCAATTGATAAATTACATATATACGTAATGGGCGGAACTAAGGCTTTTCGCGAAAGCTTAATAACTTTTGATGGTATACTATCCCAGCCAGTGGCGCAATCGTCCCTCAGTGACATAATTACGGTTTCGATTCGCTCTTCGGTGACTGGAATAATACCCATCGAGTTACATAGCGATTTATTTGCCTGGGGTATTTTAGGGGGTGTATCGTTGTTAATGCATATTTTTGAAGCAAGGTTTTTGCCAATATTTACAAAATATTGATTGACACAGTTTGCAGATTTTTTGTCGTTTTCAGCCATTCCAAGAAGCTCAACTGGAGCTTGAGAGTTATTCTTTCTGCCAGCTATTGCATTAATCAAGCTCCAAGTGGCCTTGGGATTGCTCTTTACTTTAGTAAATTCGTTGGTTTCGTACGCCCGTTTAAGTTTCCGAAGCAAGGTGTTACAAAAGTTGCGGTATCTCTTGTATGTCACAACAAGTATATCATTTCCAGAATTTTTGTTTAATTTCCGATGCATGTTATCGCGATTTCGGATGCACCGTAGCAGACCGGGGGTGATCCATGGCTTTAAAATAGTACACTTTCCGTTTCTTTTTAAAGTCTTTGTATTATTGTTTATGACAGTTTGAATTATAGAGACAAGGCAATCGGTAGCTTCGTTAACATCGGTTTCATCTTTGACCTTTGTAAAACTGCAATTATCGAGCTCATATTTTATCGTGGTGTAATCAAGTTTAAGCAAACTTTTTAGTTTGTTGTTTCTAGAGCTAGCTTTATGACCAAGGCATAATACTATTGGTAGATGATCAGTGACATGAGTGTTTAATACCATCGTTGTCGCTGACACAGTTATTTTCAACAACACATGATCTAGACAGTTTCCTTTCCTTGTGGGGTGAAGATGTCCAGGTAGAAATCCAAGGGAAGCTGTAAGGTTAAGAAAATCACCAACATTTCTGTCTGCACTATTGGTTTTTATGTCGATGTTTAAATCTCCAATAATAGCGATATTCTTATGCAATTTAATAGTATTCACTAGGCTTTCCAGGCTATCATAGAAACGGCTGAGATCGTTGTAAGATGGTGATCTATAAATAGCGACAATGGAAGTATCCCCAATGCTACACACCAAACAGTTAGCATCTAGAAAAATCGGCTCAGAAACATCGCACGGGATATCGGACTTAGTATAAATGATAACTCCATCGTTTTGGATTGGATTATTAATGGAAGCGTACGAAGTATAGCCATCCATCGTTGGAACATGGCCGGTGCCTTTTAACCAGCATTCGGTAAGAATGACTACGTCAAATTGAAATTTCACAGTGGTTAAAACTGATAAGAACTGATCGAAATTCTTATTAACGCTGCGAATATTTATATGTATTATTTTTAGTTGATCAGTAGGATCCCTTATCATGTTAGAACACTGGTCTGGCAGGCATTCATAAAAATTAGCCACACTCAGCTCATCAATATCGCTTGCTATAGCTTCTACGTTGTTAACCATTGTTATAGAGTATTAGCTCACAAAGTAAGGTGTATTGGTTGCTTTTTAACAATTTTACAATATGAGGTACACAATATTTTATGTCGACATCAGGCAATAAATAATAATTGACAAAAACCAACATTGAAATAAAGGGAAAGGAACTTTTTTGAGACTTTTGTATTAATTTATGAAAGCTAACATTGAAACATAGGTAAAGGAAATTTTGAAACTTAACTAAGCACAGTCATTGTTTTGGTGTCAGATCTTGAATACATTTTTCACTTTTGATGACGTGGGTTTCCTTCGTATCCGCGTTCCTTCGTATCAGTATTTTGCCGTTTGCTATCCAGCAAAAACTATATCCGTGTTTTTTGGAAAACTCACGCGCTTGGAAAAAGAGTTTTCTTGCAGATGCAGACAGGTGTTCGTCAACGTATATCGGCTTCCGATCACCTAGCATGCCCACATTACTTGTGCTGAGTTTTTCTTCAACTCGTTTCCCTCTGTTAAAAGCGCGTGCTGCAGACAGATAATTGTTTTTGACTGAGACTGAAGCAAATTCGGCAACTATCGATCTGGTATTTCCTGGTTTACCAGGCAAACGGTATATGTCGCGGATATCGGACTTTTGAACAATAGATCCAGTAGCCACACCAATTTTCTCAACAACAGATATCAAATCAACCACGTTTTCCGTTTCCTTGGATGGCATATTTCTAATTTCAATGGTCGATGAACGTGATGTTTGCTGCAGATCATGAACCTGTTTCTGTAGACTACTAATAGTTTCACAGCTCTCAGATTGACCTTTTTCAAGTCGTGCAACTTTTTTTTCCATATCCTCGTATCTTGCATTAATGTCCCCCATCGACTTTTCTATCTCAGTGTTAGTTTTATGAATTTCAGAGAACTTAAGTTTGAGACCGTTAATGTCGGATACCAGCTTTGATAAAGTTTGGCTTTGCTCTGTTTTCCATTCTGTAAGCATCGTAATTAAATCTTCTCTTAGTTGCCGAAATAGCTCAGCTGTTGGGTCCTCAGATGGTTTATTAGGTGAATCATTGGTACGTGGTCGTTTGCTCCTACTGGTGATGTTGGAGGATGTCATCGGTGTCGTCGCTGTAATGTCTGGTTCAGAAACCGATTGCACCTGGCTGAGATTAGTTTTCGCATTTGAAGGAGGAGTGCGAGTTGTTTTCGACATAATTTAGATTTGGCTTAAAAGCTTCTTCGGTAGATTCTGATAGAAAATAAAATAAATTGTAATGTCCAAAAAGTGAGTAAGAATATTTCAATTTTGATTTACAAAACACAAAAAGTGTATCATTTGGTGGGTCTCGAACTCGCAGACATCAGTGGATTAGTTAGTTAGTGTAACTTCCACGCTGCCGACGCCACGACGACAATTATAATTATGTCTAAATAGCCTATTGCTTGATACCAGTGCTCATTAGACGACGTAGTTAATGACCATAAATGGTAACGCGTCGGATTCGCGTGCAAAAGTCGATGATTCACTAATCACTCATAACAAAGTTCCTTTGTGTTATTTAGCTTCAAGTTTTAAACACTTGTATGATTTAGTTTTAGCAATTTGTGAAAATTGAGACACTGGATAACGCACAATGCTAATAGTTTGATCGTATTTGCAGGTATTTAACTGCACCACACAAGTTAAAGTCTATTTTTGTATAATATTTAGAGTTATAGAACGGGTTGACACGTAAACGCGTGCGCTCGCTACAAGGTCGCGCGGCCAAAAAAAGAAGAATACCTGATTATACTAACGGTTTTATATAATAACATTGAATGTTAGTAGGATTTCCTGATGCAAATTTATTCTCAACGTATAAAAATAATACCTACAGAGCATGAAGGGTTTATTTTCGTGATCCGAAGAATCGACAAGAATTAAGGGTTTATTTATAATACGGTGGCATTATGATACAAAATACTTCGAAACCGCCAAGAATCGTCAAAACATCTCGGATAAAGATAATAATAGATTTAATATCAGACGACCAATTTCAGTAGGACAAACATTTTTCCAAAGATAAAATAATAAAGTAGTAAGCGCTGGATAAGGCACATTTCAAAATAAATGGAATATGAGAGCTTTTATTAAAACTAGCAGTATCCAGTTTGCTGTTATTGTTCACTACAGGAATTATGAATTGCTTATCAAACATTGATGGGAATAATATACGGGGCTTTATAAATTGGGATTATTTAAAAACAAATGAACCTTGTGGTTTTGCACAGATACAAAATGTTTAATGATAATAGTAGGGCTAGGTGGGGTTAGTATTATATCTTCTCGGTATAAATGTGTGGGTTTAGAAAAGATAGATCACAGGCGAATTTCTTAAACCATCAGTCACAAACGGTTGATACAATATTTTCCTTTAATTCTCAGAGCTTCCAAGCGAGCTTGGAAGCATACAGAACTAGTTAGTAACAAAATTGTGTGGTTTTCTGCCCTCAGTCGAGGAAATGGGTGTGAACATGCAATATCCGCGTCGGCCCGCCGGTACCCGCATTCGACCCGAGCCCGGCCCGCCAAAATGATAAAATAACACTATTATACCCACACGACCGACACGGGTTTCATTTTAAAACATACCTGATTCTTCTCAGGAACGCCTTTTGATAGTACTTACCTAGTATTCTTAGGACGAATTTCACCAAAGTTTTATACCGAGTAGAGGTCTTATCCTGCGAATAAATTTAGAATTTTTGACAGTTTTTCCATACAAAAACTGTCAGACGACAACTTTATTCAACGGATAAAAGATATCTGATTTTGATGAAATCAGCCCTTAGATTAGAAAATATTCAGTTAAGACTGTTACAGCTGCGGTACGGATTTTTCAGTTACGATAGTTTATGAGAAGCTATCGAATACCTTTATTTTGGGAAGTTCCTTATTTTGGCGATGAAAATGAAATTACATAATTTAAAAAAAAAAAAAAGTGTTGGATAATAAATCTCTCTCCTGTGAAATAAGCGACAAGCCACTCATACTTGCCATGGCTTGTAATCGGTGTCACTCATTTTTACGCTTCTCTGACGCATCACAATTTCCCGACATAATTTTACATGCATATAAATACCTACAATACTTACCTACAATATAATATAAAGGGTTTAGTGTCAATCAAAATAAATTTTGTTGTCTGTGTATGCAATTTAGCAATTTTATCGCTGACAATGTTTTGTCTAAAATATTATTAATGTTAAACGGTCGCCGCCGAAGGCTGTTGAAAGTTTCACTCATCTCTATCTCAATCCGGGATTTAGATTCAGGGCAAACGTCCCGCCGACGTCTCCCCAGCCGGCCGGCTCCACGAGATTCCCAAACCCAAAGCAGCAGATGTCTAGCAACCATTATTATTCCTTGTGCGTAAAACCAAAGGGATTTTCTGGAACACGCCAAAGAACTTTGTTTCGGAAAAAGTTAAAATTATAGGCGTTATTTATAAACTAATACTTTCTTCACTCAACATTGTGAAAGTATTGGGAGCTGATCGACGTAGCCTTTTTTCACAGTTAAATTGTATATATTCGAACGAATGAGCGCCTATGAGCACTGGGCACTCTTCAGAAAATGCCGGCACGTGTAGGAAATAATGGCGGTTTGCCATCTAACAAGAGAAGGTTAGGTTGTGAAGACATATGTAATAAAAAGGAAAATGATTGCGAACAAGGAAGCATTGTAATGGCCGCTAAGCCGAGAGTGCGTAAAACTGTATTCACCAGTGACCTGACCTATTTAGCTGCCCTAATTTCTGAATGAACTAAAAAGGGAACTATCTGCGTCAAGTCATGTCAATAGATGGCGATCATTTCGTCGAGTCAGCCTGCACAGCCTGGCTGTCTGCCAAAACTTGCTACCGTGCAGTTCCGACCGATTTATGATAATGTGATCGAGTTGGATTTTACCCAAAAAATATTACGATATAGGTACCTACTATGTATCTCTAATTCAATCGTGTTAATTTAAGATAGCTGGTTAGAAAAATGGAAAGGTGAGATTAAATTTCCGATTTACAAGGTATGTTAAAAGACAGTTCAATATTGTTTCAATGTTAAGTTATTGTAATCAAAAACAATCAATCGAGCAGGCAGCGATGTATTACCGCAAAGTAGACGGATTAACCTTAATGACTGCGCTGTCGGACAATACTAATTAATAAAAAGGTTGTGCGCAGTTTAATTACTTGGTTAACTCCGTATTTGAAGGATTTAATTAAACGAATCGGTGTTCTGGACAATTTCCATTTTCATCAAAATACTCGTATTTTAATAACATTGTATAACAAACATCAAGGCAAATTACTTTCTTTAAATCCAAAGTTCCTAACAAAAAAGGAATGTTTTATGAGTTCAGGGATTTTAATATTACCTACTACTTAGGTAGACGGAATGCGAGCTATTTAGCTTCAAATTGGAAGAAAGTACGAACTAATTTAAGCGCCAGTGAAGGAAGGCAACGCTATTAGTCACTTGTCGTAGTCAGAGAGCAAACTATCTCAGGAGCTGTCCTTTACTTTCTATAGTTCTAAAGTAACTCAGTGATTTCACATGGAGTAAGAAAGTAAAAACTTGCGGCTAAAACATCCATTTTTTACTAGATGCTGCCTGCCCAGAAAACAATACTAACGATGGAGAAGTTTTAAAAGTACTTTGAAATGTACGCTGGAGAGTTTTAAATAAAATACTTACTTTCAGTCTTGATTGTTAGTTCTAAAGTAAGTTCAGAAAAGAGTTGTAGTTTATGTATCTAATAAACGAAATTGTAATATACATAGGTATTCGTACCTACATGTAAGGGAAATATAAAAACAATGTTGAGGACTGGTCTAAGTTAACACATGCCTAAAACTTTATTCTCATAACTCAAAAAGGTTCATAATTCATATCCCAGACCAAATAAAACGTTCACAAACGGGTGTATCAAAATGAACAAGATAATAAACGCCCAAAATAGCGGTGATATTCCAAACAAAAAGTCTCATCAGTATCATAGCAAGCTCATGATTTACAAAAAGAAGAGAATTGATTCGATACAAGCTTCATTTATCATTTCGTGGATCCCAAGCATTTACGCGCTTCTTCTGGATACATTACGGCAATCGCTGAATAGGGTTAAGATCGGATGCCGATCACGTATTTTATTGAATAACGTTCCTCGGAGCGTGTGCCTTCCTACACCACTATCTGGGGGTCAAGAGCGGGGGGTCCTTGAATGTCTCACCTAGATACGAGTACATGACCTGATTTAAAGTTCTCTGTGTTGTCAATACATAATGTGTTGTTTAAGATATTATGAAAGCTCATATTAATCTTTTTATTTATATAATACTTTAAGCACACAAATGTACAGAGGCGGTTTTTTTTTGGCTTCTTTATAAAGAAAGTCTGGGTACTAAATTAATTCTATAGATATGTGATGGAAAACGGAGACTTTTCAGATACCAAGTCGTATTTTAAAAACTATTCATCAGTTAGAGGCTGTAAATACAATCTTCAGTAATAATATCATTACCTTTACTTAGTTTAAGGTACTATTACGAGAAAGGAAACGAATAAGGTGTAATTGCACACTCATATCGTTCTTGAGTAATATGTGTGTTGGGATCTGACCCTTAAAGATAAAGTAATCCTAACGTCTTCCTTACAAATAACAAACGGGACGTGCTGATAGTTTATATTAGAAGGGCGAGTGGGTTCACTGAGTTAAGCTTATCCCAGTAATAAAAACAAGGGTGCAAATCAATTTTAGGTAATATCACCACTAAAAATATTCAAATTAAGCAATATTCCCCCTAAACTGTTTCATGATAGTGACCATTATTTAATATTTATGGTCAATATGTGCGTAAATGGGTTGAAAAGATACGTTCTCAACCTCACTGGCATTGATTTAATAAATTGTGTTTTAAAATAGCTTCATTTTTTGTATTAGGCTAGCCTTGTAAACAAAAAAAAATGAAGATGCTTTGCGTTGGCAGCATCAAAGTGTTAACAGTGTTTTAAAACTAGCCTTTGAACTTTTAATTAATGACCCGCGCCGGACTCGCTTTGCTGCAATTTAATAATGTACATTTAGAAAATCGAACGCGAAAATCTAATTTTGTATCGTAGGTTTCCCGGTAAACCTCAGTTCCACAAATCGACGAATCTCCTCATTCTAGAATAAATGCGACGTACCTAACGAAATCCTTTCCAGGGAGTTTACATCATTCGGTTTGCACTCGAATCACGTAAGAGCTAAATTAGAACCAATTTCTTCTATTCTGTTTCGAAGAATTGGGTTAAGGTGGCGGTATATTTTGGTACCGGTATTGTATCTGATACAAATAAGAAACTACTACTTACTTCGTGCGAGAAATAATTACGTATGCCTGTATCGGAAGTACCTCACATACAATTTTTATAGTAAATAGATATTATCTCATACGTACGCTTGCCAGGAAGTTAACTTTTCCAAAACACTTTACAAAGTAGGTAAGTAACCAATTATTCCAAGCGTCTGTAACTTAAAATTAATAAACAGAGAAACTGGACGATGAAGCGACAGTCAAGAACCAATTGAACAGCTTAATCTAAAGTTTTAAGCTCACAAGATTGATAAATGAAGTGCGAACGCACGAGTAACATATTGTATCCCATTGATTTTCTGAGTGGCCTTCCCTAGACCCGAAGAGACATGTTTGTGAAAGTGCTGGAACTCACTGACCTCAGCAAATATTGGAAACAGCGGGTGCTTGTGGGATCTACGACACTTCGAACGTGTTTGCAGTTTTATATATTTTTCTTTTGAATAGAAATATGAAGGCTACTGATACGACAATATTTTGATTTAAAAGAGTGTCCGTGGAGTTTCTTGCCCGTTCTTCTCCATAGGTACCTACTACGCTTTGGAATGGGCAACTAGCTTCATATTTCTGACTGACCGACTCCTTGACAATTCAAAAGTGCTTGTAAATGGTTTAATTGAAATAAATGCTTTGAGTTTGAGTTTGACGACGTGAACGTGACATGTCACGCGTTACTGTTTTGTTTTTACGCGTTTTTCACACGCTACGTATACCGTGTAGCGTGAATCTGTATTACATTTTTGTGCGTACCTGTCTACCTGCATGAATTTTGCATTATATGAATGGTTGATTTCTTTGAGCTTGTTGTTTTCCGGGAAGTTGTTATTGTTTGATACAAAATTAAATTATCGTGAAATCGATGGAAAATACGGGTATAAAGTAAGCTAATTAAAATTCCTCAAAGGAACCACGTTTAAGTAGTAAAGTGTCGTCTGACATACTTCCCATCTAAATTATCAGGCTCCCCCTGAGGTTATTTCGGAGTCACAAACTAAAACCGAATTAAAATGAAATATGTTAGAAACTATTACTAAACACCACGGAATACCCATCCTTTCCATGAATTTTGGTTTCTAATGGTCAAACAAGTGTTGGGTGATATGTTAATTAAGATGGATACAAAAATATGCTAGTGTGTAGTTGTACGTATACACGACTAAGGTCCCATAAACTCCGTGAGGTGTCTACGCAATTTGGTGGTGGTAACACCCTCGTCACTGTCAGGTGGTAATGCGGCGCAACGCGACGGACCGCACGCCGAAGCAATAAATAAACTTAAACAGTTTACTATCAACCCTGCATTTAATTGTCTTGATACTTTCTGTTTAACTCTCATAAACTTTAATCATAGGGTAATTGCGACTTTCTCTATATAAATAAATACATTCTACGAAAAGATGAATAGATTCTGGAACTCTTTAATCAGAACTTTACTAAAGAAGTGAATGGAGCTGGCGATAAACCCGGCTAAAACAAAATAAAAGAATATATGCCAAGATTTTTTCCGAGCGTATTTCAAGCGTATCCGAACCTATTGCGGAGATAGTGCTCCCGTTTGGCATCAAGTGGAATGCGGTCAACTCCAATCTATTGAAAAAAAAAAAACAACTGAGCTTTACATAAAGCCATATTACAAATATGTTTTGATTCGTGGTAACTGTTGTGTTGTTTATTTGAATTATCTAATGAACTTGATGAAAAAAATGGAAATATGTTTTGATTAGTCGTTTTTTTATTTTAATTCTTATAAAAATGCATAAGTCAACAAGTCAACAAACAAAAACTAGTCGCTTATCCTTTAAAGTGAAGGCACGTGAACATATTCGTAAGAAGTTGGCAGAATCATCCCAGCGTTAATTTGCTGGATTCGTTTTCTCCCCTACCTGTCGTTATTTCTCCCAACTAAGTTTATTTTGTTCATATGTATGTATCTATGTATGTTTATTATGTTTTATGTATGTATGTATGTATGTTTATTTAATTATTATTCATTATTTTCAAGTTATATGTATTATCTTATTTTGCACCTGCCATGTCTGTCTCTGCATAACCCTAAGGTTGACTGGTAGAAAATGCCTCAGGCATTAAGTCCGCCTTTGTACAGTAGTTTTTACTTGTGCATAAAGTTTTAATAAACAAATAAATAAATAAGTAGGTTTAAAAGCTCCATGATACAAAATCTCGTACCAATACCTAGCATCATAAAGCTTGTGTTGCCCTTCGTGGTATTACCTTAGTACTTTTGGGAAAATCCTGAAATACTAGGGTACTATTTATTGGAATAGGCCAGAGAGTTACTGGAAGTAGTTAGCAATATACCAAGAAAAAACATCTAGTGGTTTTTGTATTTACAGAACTAAAAAATAATTTTGTTTTTATTCAAGCTAAGGTTTAGCGAACTTAGAGCCACACACGCCGCGACTAAACGGTTTAAGATCTAAACTCACACGACGGAAGTGTAGAACATTTTTGTAACAATGCCAAGAATCGGATTACGTTACACGAAACGAATGGTGTAGGTTACTGCGGGTGACCAACGATGTCTAGTAGATAAGGCTTTATGTAGCGTAATGCGGCCACCGATATAAACCCACGAGCTGCTCTTTAAGATAGAGACACTATAAAAGTAATCTCGCCTCGTTCTTATACCGCTAGTCAATTTGCTTTTATGGTGATGTTCCGCGCTTGTTACTCTTCGCTTCTATCCTATTATCATTCGCAGCTGGAATCTCTATACTTAATAACTGTAAAACGTCCTAATTGTTTTCCTTAACCTCGTTCCCAAGCAATGAATTCTAATTTTATTTACATTCACATTCAGTACTAATTTGCTCTCTGTTAACGTTTAACGGTTAATTAAGTCGTTGGTTAAGTTAATGTTTATTGATCGGGCATTAAGTTTGCACACAACAGTTTGCGTCGTTAGCGTGTCAATTATAGTTCGATTCAATTACCTACTTTAACTGTAGACAACTTATTGCAGACACGACATTATTTTCAGTGTCGGTAAAATTGTTTCTCATTGAGACTTTTGACGTCTCAGACAATTTTTTGTAAGTGATACTTTTTATAGTCTACGAAGTGTCTCGTTATCGCCATATCAAGGACGCTATTATAATCTTCCATTATGACTCTCATAATTGCGAGCACAAACGAATCGAAATCCATTAATTTGCGGTTCACAACCTTAGGTGTTGAATGTTATCAAAATTAATATTTTAATAAGGCCGTCATAGGAAGGCCGTCCGTCGTAATAAGAAGGATCCGTCATGGTGTGAGCAGCAATCACTCACCGTCACCGCTGCTCCCGATATCCTCAAGGTTCTTTCTCAACTTAAATCGAGGTCATTAGCAGCTTTATAACTTAACGCAAAGTTCCGGACTTGACAAAAGATATTTCTGCTGAATAATTTCGGCACCATTATCTATTTTATTGGGCGCCGCCGAAGAAATTTTCAGTTTTTAATAGTCATTATTTGTAATTGGTTCGCGTGTCAGTATATCAATTATTCGTGGAAGTAACGTTCGTTTTATTAGCAAAATTAAAACGATGCTATACAATAATGAGTACTTAATAAGTTCACTTTCAATGTATGCTGCGCTACTGCTATCAGTAGTCCCTAGTACATAAAAATAAATGAAACAATTATATTTTGTGAAGTGGATAATTGATTCTCGAAACAACTAAATGCTTCAGCAAAAATCGGCTTATAGGGTATTACTCCGGGCAACTCAGGGCATTGGACCTATGCTACATAAGTAAGAACCTAAATAGTGACTACGTAACGATTTCCTAATTTAGAAAAACTTCAACGTAGATAGATTACCTTACAAATTCCGTAGAGAAGTCAGCGGCAGCATCGCTCGGTTCTTCCCAGCAGGAGGCGGTAGCATCGCTCAAAAACTGCGCCTGAGCAGACCACGCGTCGCAAGCACGTAGCACACGACGAAGTGCACCGACTGTCATTCGCACTGCTGCACGTATAAACGCCCGATCTGGACATAATAATACGCACGTGAGTAAATGAAGCTGTCAGGACAAATAACTGTCATAGTCATACATACGGTTTCCGAAAGCCAATACAGTTCAAATTGAAAAATCTTCTTATCAGCCACAGAAACTTTATAGTTGAGATTGTTTGTTGTTATTTTGTTTTAACAATCACAAAAGACAAAATTAGACAGCAGAAACGTTTTCAGCGAACATTGACCTCTGTTTCTAAAAGTTGATCCTTAAATCAACTTTCAGAGTCAACGTTCGCTGAAAATGTGTAAGTAAAAGATGTGGCAGACAGAAATTTTACGCTCGACTCAGTTCACGAATCACAGTGGTCCACAACAAGAACACGACACAATCGCATCCCAATAACGTCACGTATTGTCAAGCTTTCACGCTAAGCCTTTTATGTAGTGTCCTTTGTATAAACCTACGTTAATCTAGAGGACCATTCAATTGAGTCCGCTTTAGCTTTTGGAGCACGAAACTTTGTTCGTATCAATCTAAAGTTAAATCTGGCTGGAAATCGAACAGAATACCATGTTGGCTGAAAGAATTACTGGATTATATAGATTTTTTTAAAATTAACTTTTGAGAATTTCAGATAATTTAAGAGCAGTCTTAAAATGCTGTTAAATTAAGAATATGGGACCCCGCACACTAGACGGCCACTAAACTATAGAAACCGATACGACTGGCCAACTTGGTGGCAAGTTGCAACGGCCAACTAGCCGCAGATCGGGCCACGGACCACGACTGGCCGGAGTCGTGGCCGTCTAGTGCGCGTGATACTTTAAATATAGATATTAGTCTGGTCGCCACTCACCTATTTTCACTGGCTGTGGATGTAGAGCCAATAGTCCGACAGGAAGGCTTTTGAAGATCACAGTTATGTTATCTTTAATATTTTGTCTTTCTTTCTCTAGTACCTCATCCTTTTTCAAATGTTTGTCACTTCTTTTTTCAGTTTTGTCTTTAAAATTATGCACCGAAGACGCATGCACCTTGGGATTCATTATGAAATCACTAATATCACTTGATAAATCTATTCTATCATTTATTCTTCTAATATCATCATTGCTATTTATATTATCTCGTCCCAACATTACATTTTTAGCTACATTTACATCTTCTACATCTATGCTATTTACATATTTATTAAAAGATTCATTTTTCATTTCCCTATAACTATTACGTCTACTATTATTTCTATTATGAAAGGGCATTCCCTTCGCAATTGAATTGTTTTCGATTTTAGAAGTTTCAACGCCTTTGTTATTTACATTATAATTTCTCATACTTCCCGAACTAATATTGCGATTACTAACATACGATTTACTAAAATTTAAATATAATAATTTGTTGTTTACACTGTGTGCTTCTGAAATATTTATATTTCGATATAAACGACGAAATTTTGAATTTTCAGAACTATTTTTTACATAAAATTTATCACTGATTAAATTTTCTTCTACTATTTTATCAGTTTTCATTAATGTGTCAAGGTCTTTTTGATCTTCTATTGTATTATTGTCAGCATCGCCTCGTTTGCTGCGGTCAAAGCGTTCGTATACTAGTGCTTCATCATTATCCCTTACGCTTTCAAAATCTTGATCGTTATCTTCGGTATAAAGGGTTCTGTTACTTATTTTGTGAAAGATATCAACATCTTTTGAAGCATCTAGCCAGACCCAGAAAAAGTTCCCTTCAAGCATGTTAAGACGCTTGGCCTCATCCATAACGAGCTTAGCGTAATTGACATCACATATCAAGACAACGACGCCTCGGGTCAGCCTTGATATCTCAGCTAGCCGCCTGCACACACAAAATAAATTGGAGCACTATTGTAGCCCACGTTGTCGTAACACAACCAATAAAGTTTTATTGTTGGTCGATAGCTAGAAGTTACAAGCTTCAAATCCATAACAATTTAAAATGTTCACAACAAAATTTATAAAAGAATCTCATTGGAAATAAATTCAATTACCTGAAAAGAACGTGGCGTGAAAACTTTTTTGGAAGCGATAGCCATTTCGGATCTAAAGGCGGAGCAGTTATTATTGAAGACAAGTCTTTCCGTAGGGATAGTGTGGTGTAAATATCTTCTTCTGCAAGCAAAGTAAAGGAGTGCCAGTGGGTGTGCAGCAATGTTGCTCTGGAAATAAAGTAAAACCTATTAACTCTCATAAAATTCTTTGTTACTTTCAAACTTAGGAAGAACTTTACCTGAGTGCGTGTAAAGTTTCTCGAGCAGTGATTTCCAGTCGAATCTCTAGTGGAAGCAATTCCTGTGAAGAAAACAAACTTACATAAGTTTACCCAAGATGCTGCATTACAATAATAATTCAGTTAATTTATATGTCCGTACCCCAACCGTCATCATAGTTAATTGTGTACACTCCATGTCGTCAGAATCTCACCATAATCTGTATAATTTGTATTTGAGTGGTAATATCCTAATCATGTCGCGCTTTTTGAGGTTGTTATTAGTCTACGTCGAGTCGTAATCGGCACGAAAGTGGGTAATAAATGGCCATAATTTACCGCGACACCCGTCCTGTGTTCGCGGCTCGAATGCGGGATATTGCGAGGAATATCTCACCTCTGGCAAAAAAGTTTTCCTACAGAACGACGGAGAATATATGTCCGCATATCAGGAATATTATGCACCTCATAAAAATCTGATTTGCTCCACATGTGACAAACTCGCGCGTATCTTTATTTGTGTTTTAAGACACTGCCACGTTTTACTACTTCACGCTTTGTTTGTTCTTATTCTGAATGTATGTAAGTCTACCTATTTAAATAATACCTACAAGATAATTTTCTTTAAAGTAAGCAACGTATTCTACTTTGTTAGAATAAATACACATACGATCTAGTATGGGATTAGAAGGTCGCAGAGTGTTTGTAATGTATTATCTAGTGTACGTCTTACATTAATATTTAAGTAATTGATAATATGCTCTTTAGGTCTCTTTAATTAATTTGCCTATTGAATTTATCTCTGAATACCTCTCTTGCTTGTGACAACCATCCACATCACAGTATTAATTAGAATCCAAATAATTATGCCTAAGTATCCGATTCCGGTAACTGGTTACATAGACGTAATAATGAAAGATAACCTCCCATTATAACTGCCTGGCATTAGAACTAGGATTTTGTAAGTCACATTAAAAGTTAGACACTAAGATTACATGGGCATTCCTGACCTCGCTCCGTGTGAGAATAACTGGATTCCGCAAGCTCGAAACGTCAACTTCAGAGAAGTCTGCATAAACCCACGTCCACACACAGCTTAAACGACGGTGGCGAACTAATTTGCGTACGCTGTCAGAGCATTTTAAACACCAACTTTGAATTTGCAAGTCACATTCTCTCACAATTGCGAATGAACAATATTTCCTGAAGCCAACAACGGTAATATGGGGTTTTGCATTTGTTTACGGGCAAATCGTAGAGTGTTGTTTTGTTAAGAAAAGAACTTTTATTGTGCTTGTAAACGCATTGTTAAAAAAAGGCAGGTTAAAATGTAATAAAAATTTCAAGACGCAATTTATTTGTGGGTTGCAGAACGGTTCGCTTACACGCAAAAGGTGGGCCCGACAAAATTGAGATAGAGAGATTTATGTTGAAAACTAAGGTTCATTTACGAAGCTTGGCCGATCCTTAGGAGTTCAAAGAAAAGGTAAGGAGAGACATATCTAATAATGTCATCAGCATATCCTATAAATAATGTCGGAACGTGTCGCGCGCACCGTCAGTCGATGCGGTCGTCACGTAGACGCATTATTTCACTGGCTGGTTGGCTATTCCCGACTTTATCATAGCAAGGACGATTAATAGCTCTGCATAAATGGAACCGTTGGCAGTCTACTAGCCGACGACACCCACGACAACTCGTGTTTTTTTATGATACAACCGTATATTTTTTGTTTTTATCGCGTGTTATTTATCTTGAATTTAGTCCTACGTCAGTATCAGACAGAGCGAAAGGATTTATTATGTGATTCCATATAAACCCAGTCGAGTAATGGCATCGTAAACTTTTGATAATAGGGGTCGACTATCATCGATATTCTCATCGCCTATATTTCACGCTGAACATAATTTATGGTTTCAGAAGGATTGGTTTAAAAAATATTATCAAGTGACGCATAATATTTTATTTTTCATAAGGACGCACTATACTAAAAAAAAGGGTTCCTACACCACCGCCACCATTATTTACTCACAAAACATTTTTCTCAAACAACGACGCCTTAGTTAAAAGTCTTGAAACTGACGTAGTAGATTCCATTTCTCAGTTTAAATAAGAAGGCGCTGTGCATGCAGGCACGTTTGCCATCAACTGTCACACGTCACTGACATCGCAGTTTAAAAGATAGGAGTACTTTAGTCGGGACAGGCTACTTAACAACAACTTTTGTTTTATCGTTTTTTAATTTTAGAAAAGGAAAATGCTATTTTCAAATACTTTACGTAGGTACGTAGTAGAACATGTAGGTAGGAGGTAGATATTGGAAGTATTGGAAGAAAATGTAGTCGAACAAACATAGGTAGGTGTTGGTTTTGTGAATCTCTGCTTTATGCGGTTTCAAACGAAGTACACTGATGTGTGAACGTATCACTGAGCCATATTGCTGTGTTATAACGTGATGTGAAATCAGCTTGATGGTTCGAAAGTCGGTAATAATGAGTAAGCCGGTCAGTCATACCAACTTAGTTCGTTTAGTGAAAACTGATAAAACCACCAAATACGCCCCAGGGGATTTAAATGGCTATACCAGCGGTAGAATATTGTTCGGTCAGTAGTATTTACGATACTAATAACTAATTCCCTAGTGGAGAGAGGCAATTACAGAAGTACCCCTCCGGACAATTTGTTGTTGTGGGGGCGCAAAATGTTAACAAATGACTGAAGCCAACAGACCCTTTATCTTTATAATTCCTTTATTAAAAATACAATTATATGGTTTTCGAGCTGTCGTGGAAAAGGTGATAGATCGTGTGCGGCAACACCAAAGTACTCTTTGAAGTTAAAATAGGTAGGTACGGGAAGAAAACTCTGGAATATTTTCATCTTGATCTATAGTTTTACAAGATATACTTCGAACACTATGTAAAAAGCAATGCATGCGCCTTTTATAAGGACAGTTTCTATAACATTAAGGCCTGAATTCCTCTTACGATGATGTTGATCGCGTACGTCGGTCACGCGTACGTATATACTTGTGTTCTATATAGCATCATTACTGCGATGCTGACGTCTGACGCGTACTACGTTGCTACGCGTACGCGACCGACATCAGCGTAAGAGGAATTTAGCCTAATATTCACTATAGTGCCGTGAGTTACTACTATGAGATAAACCGATGAGGGGAAATAAAAAAGGTATACCTGTAGGAAAAATGCAAGAAGAAGCTGTTTGTGTCGGATTTTTTTGGTAAAGTGAGGTAAAGGAAACTTTTCTCATCCTTGGCCATGGATAGAGCTCAGTGGTATGCATTAAGTCTCGTTATAAGAGATCAAAGAAATGTAGTCGAAGGGTGAATTTTACCAGTGAAACACGAACACGATCAGCACATTTAAACCACGTTCAAGAGCTGTCAGTGTCATAATTATTGTGGAATATTGACAGTGACAGCTGTCGTAAGCGGTGATGTGCTGATCGCGTTCAATTGTAACAGGAATTCTTCTTTTCTCATTTTTCCTTTTAATGTACTTACGTTGGCGATGGCATAGGAGAGGTGTACGTGTGTGGGCGAGGCGCGCAGCACGGGGACTCCTGCGCGGGCTGCCGCTGTCACCACCGCAGCGGCCGCGCTGCCCCCGCCGCAGACCAGCAGCGCCGCCACACGCCGCCCGTCGAGCGCGGAGCATGTACGCTCCAGCACTCGAACACCGAATCTGATAACAATGCTTCTGTTTAACAAACAAGACTGTGAGATTCTTGGTATTCTTAAACACAGAAACGAACGGAGACGTACTTTGACTGTACGCTGTAGTCAGTCTGTGACGTTGTAGCTTCTACAAGGATGAACCATAATTCAAATGGAACCATCTGTTTGTATTTGATAAACAATACAATAGCTATCTTATTGAGTCAGTGATCAATAAATTCAACTTTTCATTCATAATATATTTAATTTAAACACCAATAATGGAATACTTTGCTACAAATAAAAACACTTCACGAATAATTTGAACATTCAATTATTTTAACGATACCAAATTATATGAATAACTCGGCATAACAGTTCACAGAATTCGGAGCTTTGGCGTTACAAAAAAAGAATCAATGCCTTTTAATACAAATAAAAATATTTGAGTTCGTGCTTCTGCTGTGAAGGGTAAAAAATCGTGTTTCGAGTAAAAAAATATTAACCCACGCAGAATGGAACATTTGTTTAGACACTGTATCATATTTTACGTGTTATCTTAATATTAATCTAAATGGTTCGTGTTATACGAAAACCTAAATAACCACAGATAAACCTAAAAAGTTTAGTAGTGAATACTCTCTCTGTAGAGGTTATTTTAGAAAACTCATTACTCTTATTTTTTCAGAGAAAATGAATCACAAAATTGCAACAGTTTAATAACAGAGCCGAGTCTAGGGGTCACCTTTTATAAAGCACTTTTTTGAACCCGCCTATACGAAAAAATTACGAACTTTTTAAGGCTGTCTCTGTTACGGTCTGGATAAATCGAATAAATCCTCATTTGTCACAGGGGGATGATTTATGAAAAAAATACTTTAAGACCGAGTTAACTGTGTTCTATTTTGGAACAAGAGTAATTTGTTATACTTTAAAAAGACTACGTGCGTATATATTTTGAGGTATATGAACAATGAACAATGGCTTCACGCCAAATCCCGAGCGCTGTAAGCAGGAGTGCATAATCCTGTGTCAATCATCGTGCTGGGTGCCTGAAACTCAACGTTAAGCCAGTAATTCATTTCTAAGGTGGCAGGTAAGTGACATACCTTAAGTTTAATATAGCTCTAAGAGAGAGGTTTCCTCGGAAATTTATTTAGGTGTCTCATGTTTAACATTACACACAGGATTGAAATTATTACACCACGAGTGTCCCCTATGATAAACTGTTGCTTTTAACACATGTGTGTAAGAGTTCTTTATTCCAATAAAAATGAATGAAATAATATCACATTATAAAACCCTTTGTGTAAATATAGACACTTTTCATAAAATTTAATATGTCTAGACAGGCTGGAGATAAATCGTACGTTAAATTACATTTTGGATCATTATTATGAAGCACACGCTTATTGTGAAATACATAGATTAAATTGAAGCACATTTATAACGAGAACGTATTCAAAACATGTGACGCTGTTTAAATCGCTGTTCTTGTACTTGACAAACATTAATTTTTAGCAGGGTTCGTCAGTTTACTATTCCAACTCAAACTATGGAGTTTAACAAACAAAGAAGGGTAGTTCGCGACTAACATACGAGTAACAACTTCATAATAATACCAACAACATTGTGTAAGCCAGCACTTGCCAGCACTTGTACTTGATGTTATTCACTGCATACAATATGTACTGTACATTTTTGATGCAAGTATGAATAGCTAAGTGTGCCTACAACTCAATTATGACCACAATTAGTTCTCTGAGTATCATTTACACGGATCACAACGCCGCATTGACCTATTTGCATTAGTAACTACATACAGCCTGTTTCAAACGGTCTTTAATGTTGAGCTCCCAGATTAGATCATTTCTAATAATTTATGTGAAAGGTCAATCTATGATAGGATTAACATGACTTTGAGATAATCGGATGACCAAAGGAATACAATTTTATTTTGGGTTTACAAATGCACATTATTCTTCAATGACTAATTCGAACAATAAAACTGAAACATTTTAATCACCCTGTTTATATTGTTATCCAATAACACGTCAGACCTTGTATCACATCGTAATATAGTAACCCAAAGGGCCGCATCGTAAGTACACTTCAGTCTCAATCCAGTCGTTCAGTGCCTCAGAAGTCGTTTTAAATTTAAAGCTTTAAAAGCGTCTCTGGCTCCAGTCTTTGCTCTTGCGATATAAAGCAATGTCTACCCTTGGGTATCCTAACGTGTGGAGTAATTTTGAACGAATAGTTGAAGACGGTAGAATGCTGAAATTCGAAATAGAAGACATCCCAGAAAGTATGTGGAGTACTGCAGTCGAGTTTATGCTTGGTAACTACATCCGAGAAGACGTTTGGTGGAAATCTGCTGGTGAGTGAGCACAACTTGATTCGATTTGAGAAAGAAATCGACGCGTTAAACGTTTGCAATCTGAGTAATCTGTTGTCGGCGCAAATAATTGGATATTTTTTGCAATTACGAAAATCACGTTTTGTGTTAGCACAGACTTTCTTACGCAAGAAAATACCTACGTCATTAGCAGTAGTATGACCCGCACCGACGCCCAATTATCTCGAGGCCGAGAAAAACCTTAAATGTTCATTAGGCACCCTTCTCGACTATCTTCTCTCATCGGCCGACTTCTGAATTTTAAACTTTGTTTAATGCCATGAGAACAACTGAATTAATTCTATCACCGACCAGCAAAACTTTTCTAAAATCTACAGACTGAAACGATTTCAGTATAGGTTCATGAATCTTTAGAACTTACCTATTAAATTCACAACAAATAAATTTGGTAGATTACCAAGTTCGACTTTGCCTTCAAAGAAAAAGTTACTTAATCTTAATAATGTCGACAAAGTAAATCTTGATTCACCGAATTAGATTAATAAACACGATTACGAATATCAGTGATATTGAAATGAACCTTGTAATTCATATTTATTTTTGTAAAAGCTCAAAGGCGAATTGGGTCATGTAAAGTTAAGAGGACGTTCTTGTAAATTTTGAAGCGAAAATATTAATAGGATATGGATAATTAATCTTGCACTAATTTTACTGACAGGCACAGCGCAGGATTTAGATGCTGTACAAGAATACCGTGTGCTGCTGACATCGATCATTAGGCAGAAAATGAGCGTAGCGTGCTTCCTCGCCGAAGGAGACGGCTCGGGTCGCACACTCGTCGCCGTGAACATGTGCTTGCCGCAGGAAAAGGGACGCTTCGTTGAACACAGGCCGGTAATAACGGTTGTCTAACCTCTTTTCAGCCCTACGTATTATTTCACGGGTTGAAACCACCTTCAATTCTATTTTTAAACTACCATGCGAGGGCTTTCAAAATGCACGTTATTACGGAAACTGTTAATATTTTTATGCTCTGTTTATTTTGTCTTTAGTGTTATGCAGTGTCTCTTGATCCATTTGCATTCATTCTCGTGCTAGTACCTACTTATTCAAAGGCGACCTAGTTTTCACCCATCAGTTCATCACATTATTCAGATGGCCTATCTTGAAACCAATGGATGTACTTTTTGTAAAACCAGGTAGAGCTCTATCACGGAATTGAAATCTTTTTTACGCTGCATTCTATTTTTAAATCCGCAGTAAATACGCGTCGCTATTATCATCTTGCAAACAACATTATACATAATGTACAATGCTATTACTTTACAGCCCAAGTCTAAAGCGGGTTTATTATCCCTGCGAATGTTCGCGGAGGCCATGAAAGTGACAGCGATTTATGATAAATACAACGTGAACACGTACCTCATGGGAGCAGGCTTGTCTGTCGCACCCGAATACCGGAGGCTGGGCATTGCGGTGGAATTGCTCAGGGCCAGGTAAATGATATACCTTAATCCTCACAAAACTGCCCATTGGCCAGCCTATATACTGTACCCGTAATTACGTCCCGACTCACGGCAGGTAGCCGCGGCGAAGGCGACATTTCTAAAGGACCTTAGTAACTCTATTAAGGTCTACGAGGTAATCTACGCCTTCATATCCCGCCTAGTGGAGTATCTAAGCTAAATTAGAAAATTGTAGGGTTGTGTAAAAAATTCTCAGCAAAATATAACATGGAATACATTTATCAAATGTCGAACTGCTGTAGCCAAAGTGACAAAGTTGCAAGTTAACAAAAATACATCCCGAACAATTTGCGAACTGTGCGCTCGTGCCGGCTGTGGGAGGGGCAGCAACCGCAACTGCATTCTGATGTCAATATCTACGAAATGCAATCCATTTGAGGGCAACTGTACTGGATATAACTATGAGCTGGCGTTCCCGACTGCTATTAACCTAGTTAAGTATCATTATACAAAATGAAGGATTAATTTAAGTAAATCCCGTATTACTTTGTTTTCAGAATAAATGTTTCAAAGAATTTGGGCTTCCGTGCAACAGGCGGAATATTCACAAGTGTAAAAGCACAAAGAGCAGCTGAAAAAGCGGGCATGGAATGCCTATACCATATCCCTTACAAGAAGTTTGGAAAACATTGCCATATAGTGTTTGATTCGGACGCAGAAGACCTGAAAATATTCGCTATTCGAACTGAATAAACAGTAACAAGTAAACTAGACCCCAATTCACTTTACGAGAACACATTTTTTTCTTTTTTAATGCCCTAGAGGCCGAATTTCTTGACATACCGCAATAACAAGTTGTGGTTTTGCCGCAAAAAATAAACCCAATCTCTTCTTAATTTAAAATACTGTTTTTGTTACACAATCATGTTTTCGTAGACAAAGTTCCTATTAAAAATATTCATATCACATGGCAGTGTAACCTTTATTTTATTACACTGCTCTAAAATGATATTTTGTGTTTCAATGGAGTTTTTCCCAGTGCTCTATTTTTTCTCCTTTCTTTCGAGGTCATGCGTATTAATGATACATTACAACGTACTTTGTACTTTTAATGAGCGTCCCCGTTTTAGTTTTTGTAGTTTATAACGCCATTCAGAATAAAATTAATAGCCCATGCTTATTTTGGATTTATGACTTAACCAGTAATTCTAATTGAAACATTAATGTTTACTCAACGCTAGTGATAAATAACATTTAATTAAGGAAGAATTTATGCCTTATCAGTTTATGGCTGGTTTAAAATTATTTAATAACAATTTTTAACACTTCTAAAAGGAGGAGCTTATCTGTTCGGATGTTTATAATACATTTTTTTTTTTATCTGCTTTTTCCATATAAACAGGTATAATAGGTTATTTAATGGAATCTGCATGTTAATAATAAGCTTCTGCCCGCGACTTCATCTACGTGAAATTTCTTGTCCACTGACCAACTACATCGCAACGCATCGCCTGCCCGTGCTATGATTTCGTTTTCGCTTGGCATTTTTTCTGACTTTTTTTCTTTCTGCTCGGCACCTAAGGGTCCTAGCGTGATGTTATGTGTAGATGTTATGTTAAATTTGGGTTATAAAAAGCAAAAAAGATTTTTGTCAAATCCTATTGGTAGTTCCGGAGATTGGCGGCAAACAATAAATAAAATAAAACTGTTCAGCTTTATTACTAGTATAGATGCAGATAAATCAGTAAAGTGCCTGTCAGTTTTAGCTGGCAAGTAAATAAGCTCTTTTCAAAATAAATTCAACAGACATTTTGAAAACAAAAGTAAATCTACAGACATAAAAAAATACAAATCACTTTATTAAGACTGAACATTTTCGTTTCAATTGGTTTTAATGATATTATTTTATCATCTTGCAAATGGTATTCAACTACTAAAAATCATAATAAATATTAAGCACAACACAAATTCACCATCTTCTGAACTGATAGAACGTTGCAGGGTTTAAAATTCAATGATTACTCTCTGGTCAACGCAAGCCGCGGTCTGTTCGTGGACCATCCATTACATAATAGCGACCCCTCCGTGCCTCGGAAAGCACGTTAAGCCGTTGGTCCGCGCTGTCATTTGTAGATCTTTGTCATTACGGGTAGTCAGAAGCCCAAAAGTCTGACAACCAGCCTTACAAACGGGTATAGTGTTACCCAGTAAATGTGTTGTGGAGGTCAGATAGGCAGTCGCTCCATTTAAAACACTGGTATTCAGCTGCAACGCTCCCTCTCACAGAGAGGACGCCTATGTCCCAGCAGTGGGAACATTATAGACTGATTATGTTATTCAGCTGCAACCGGTTGGACTGGCAGCCGACCCCAACATTTTTGGGAAAAGGCTAGGCAGATTGATTTTTTGGTTACTTCTATGAAGAATCTTTAAAGCACAATTTCTTCCCTTAGATTCAAAATTAGAAAATAGTTATCAGCCCTTTTTCAGAGAATTTGCTACTAAATCACAAATACTATTTTGTCATAAGGTATTCATTTTTAATTAATAAACAAAAACAATGATTATTTTTCTAAACATGAAAACAAAACAACATGGAGCCGTTATTCAACAATATAGTTTTATAGCCCAAATAACACCCGGGTAAGCTAACAGCTGAACAACATTTCATTTTAGTTTTGAAACAATTGGATGCCAACTGTTACGTGAAATAATATCGGCAAAATGTGTGCCTATCCAGATAGGTATATTATTAGTAGGTTTTGTATCTAAAAAAACATAAATAGTTAGGCAAATCCCGTAGAAAAAATATTGTCACAAGTTTACCAGCCAACAAGTTATTTTTCACGTTGGAAAGTTGTCTGCAACCCCGAAATCGTCGTCAACTTGCTCTGTTCTGAGTATGATCCCAAGGAAGGACTTTCTTGGTTCACTAATACTTCCATTGTGAGGGCATTGTCAAACGTAGCGGGCCTAGACAAGTAGACAAATGGCAATCCCTTTTAAAGCGTTTTGCATTTCTACAACAACTTTCGAAAGGGTCATAAAGTTTTACACACACATAAAGTTTTCGGTAGCTTATGCCAATCCGTCGTAATTATCGCTGATATAATGGCCCTCTGGTGAATTGTAAAACAAGAATTTTTAGAACATTTGCGTCCAACTGCCTTCTTCATGCATCGCAAATTAAACCCTAATATAAAATCAAAATTTAATTCAACTTCATGACTATGAAGAGAATTAAATACGTTCAATGCAAAGTGGAACACAAACAATAATCTAATTAATATTCTTTTCCGTACACTTCAAGAAACTTTCCGACGAATGAAAGTTTATTAGAAATAATTAATATGCGTAGAAATTTGCATTTATTAGATACTTTCTTCTGCTGATCAGACACGGCCTAATTAATACGGCAATAAATTAGTCAGCTCAGTTTTTCTATAATTGGTGACAACGAAAGGTCATGCTTAGTTTTTGATATCATCATCAAAAGCTCTAAGCTAAACTTCACTATCACTACATAGTATAAAACAAAGTCGCTTTCTCTGTCCCTATATCCCTATGTATGCTTAAATCTTTAAAACTACGCAACGGATTTTGATGCGGTTTTCACCAATGGATTTGGTAATAACCAACATCCACGCGGGGAAGCCGCGGGCATCAGCTAGTTAGGTAATAAAATAAGAAATCAGTTTCTATTTCTGCTAATACAATTTTGTTTGTACGAAAAAGATTTTAAGGCTTGAACGTTAAACTTACTTTCTGATGTGGGCACGTGTCCTTATATGTATTTATATTTACATGTATATCAAATTTTATCCTCAATAAAGTCATTACGATAAAGCGCGGGTAAAACCGAAGGTTTAATATCGGAGCATCGTATCATAAAATATTACTTTATGGTAATACGCTGCGGTATTTCCCTATAGTTTTCGCGCTGTAACCAACGTGTCAAGATAAGTTATACATATAGTTAGTTACAAATAACGTCGATTCAGATTAACCCGGCAGTAAGGTTTTCAGAACATTGAGGACTTATTTATTGGTTACTCGCGTAAGCCGTGTGCTACGAAGCGTAGCATGCTACGAAATACGTAGACCGTACCACGACTACGTAGCAATTGTGCCTACGACTAGTCAATGAAGGATGGAGTGTCTTATCATAGCTGTGAGACGCTGAGATTTCTTGTAAAATGGCTTTTATGACTAATTTACATTAAATGCCGACTAAATACCTTTTATGGAGGAAATTATGCTGGGGATAAAATTGGCTATAAAAATACTAATGCATAATGCTTTAGTTACGACTTTCGAAATATTTTTAACGTTACATATTAACCTCTGAAGTAGCTCAAGATTTATGTTATTATGAAAACAGTTCATACGCAATTACAAACCTACAAAGACCTATGTTATTTGAAGCAACGTGGTGTCTGGTAACGCGAAGTATAATTATCGCCTAGAATAACCATGAGCTTCACATTGCATTCCACTCGAATTCTAATCGGTTGAGGTGCGCTGAGGGCAGGATTGGAGCATTTACGTCTCAACTATAAATTCTACTTGAGTAATGGTGAAATAATAAGTATAGGTACATTATTCTCTAACCGATAAGTTTACTGTTCATAGTTAAAGGATAGAAAAGTTACTATGCTGCTTCTGTAGTTACATCACATTCGGAGTTATTTTCAATTTCTATTGATTTTATTCAGTAACATTTCCGCAAATCACCTTTGTTTATTTAAGAAAATTGTAACTCTCTACATGAAAGGCCAACGGCCAATTAAAGTTTAAAAAAATGGCTGTATTGTTTACAGAAAAGCCAGTGTGTTTAAGGGAATGTACCCAATCTCGAACGCACGGTGACAGACGTGTCTGCGATACCCCGCACGTACCCCTTCCCACGGTGCGTCGTGCGTCCGTGTCCGTCCGCGATATGGCGCACCGTCGGATTCCACTTTCTGGCTACAATGTGACTCTAGACTACGAAACAAAACACAGGCAACTGTAATTTGAGTCGTGATGTTTCTTTTATTCTCTTTATTTAGCTCTGAAGACATTGAATTCTCTTTATATTATACAATATACATAGGTATAAAAAATATTTGCCTGACGAAGTTAACAAATAGCATTGCCTAAATAAGTTAAGTGCTTAGAATGTAACAATTTGCTAATTGTTCTATATCTTGACACTTTTGGATATATTATAAAAATATGTATATACGTAATATACCTACTATGTTCTTTAAATGTTTGTTTATTTTTATTGGAATTAGCTTAATTTATTTATTGCGTTACTAAGGCACCAAGTCCCAATCCACAAATCACAAGGATAAAACTCATTATTATCATTCAAATAAAATACATTAAAAATTTCAAAATTAATATGTGATTACTTCATTTAAACAAACACAGAGTACATAAAATCAATTAGGTATGTAGATTCCATGCGGTTACAATAAACACTAACGGTTTAATAGCAACCATTCCTTGCTTTTTTGCAAACAAAACTTGCAAAACAAATATTACTGGCCAGCAATTAGATAGCAGAACAACTTACTCGATTTACTATCATTATAACAGCAGTGAGACAACAGAGGATCTTCCCTGGTGTACTACCAATACAATTAATTTACAGACATCTGGTAAACCGCTAATCAATTGAGGAGGGCTTCCTGACATCTTACCAAAGTAGAGGGAATATTTCAATCTGTAAATATTAAGAGTTTCCTGGTTCTGGTATTTTTAAAGGGAGAATTGTTAGAAAGTAATACTTTACACAATAGAAGGATGAAATACCTACCAGACGTGAGGAAAATTGAAACAAATTCAAACACTCCATTTGATTAACTGCGAGGTAAATGGCATCTTTCTGAATATTTCGCTTTCATTCATATTTTTAGAGTTGAATTGTTTGTCTATCTGTTTCTTTTTTGGTGAAAATTGGACGTAGATAATTGTACATAAGTCTCATTAGAATATCAGCTCACCAGTTTTGTTGTACCTAGATATGATTGCTGAATGAGATTCTCTAATAATTCCAATAACCGCAATGAAAGTCGTCCCTCATTTGCCTTGCCCTCTATCAGTTGGAAAATGTAACATCCAAGCTAATATTGATACCGAGTAAAAGCCGCATCCCGTTGGATTCCGACTGCGAAACTATTGCGGTCCGGCGCGGCGCTTCAACGCGTTCCGATCAAATCGAAACAACTCGACAATATCCATAAAGTGCTCGCTCGAACAAGACGTGTATCGGGTTTGTTTGAAATCGAAACTTCTGAATAGTTTTGTTTGACGACTCATGTCGGTTTATGTTGCGGAGATAAATTGACGGCTGCTTCATTTTTATCGCTAGATTTTATTGAGCCACAATCCTGGAAAATCCTTCTGATCAATTGACTTAAATGTAACGGTTTCTGTTTGGACGGAGCCTGTAAATTGTACCTTTGTAGTTTGTTTTTATTTTTTAGCTATATCAGACAGTATAACAAAGGCTTGGCAAAGATTTACTTGCAAATATTTTATTTATCTCTAGATTCTGAAACCAAATTCAAAAGTACCGCCTTCATGCCAACACAAGTTGGTTGGTCAACCTACCACAATAGGTACGATGAAGTCTGACACACGGAGTCAACAATACCTGCTTAGGAAAATTCATAACAGAAGCACCATCCAGCATGTGATTTTTTTAAAATAAGATGCTAATTCATGGCACAACAAGATTACACAAAAAGCCTCATCTTATATGTACCAATAATTTAATAAGCCCCATGTGCTAGGGCGAGCCCCATCACAATTTAATGGGCTTTTTGTACAGCCTCGGGAACCCGAGTTATAACTGGCAATTAATACCTACTCCTGAAAAGAGAATTGAATAATTCAATTTTTTCCATCCATTTTGATTATTCATTGGGGATCGAACCCCCCGCCTTAAGGTTCACAGTGTCACTCAACCCATTCGGTTTGACAATGGTAATGTAATTATACCTATGTCAACGTTGGTACTTCTACTAAGAACTAGCCCTAACATTGCGATATATTCATATATCGCAATTTTTTGAAATATTGCAGGCTCGATTAGTAGAGATAGCTACATTTATGCATGCATTAACCCCTAGTGGTCTGAAGTTTCGAACTCCCACAGCCTAGTAAATCGTTACAATGTGATGGGTGGCGAGCGAGCCTATTTCCATTTATCGGACATGTTCCAGGGGATTGGAACAATCCGCCAACTCGGGATGTGGAATATTGAACGCTGGATCTCAAAAGCGTTAGCTGTTCTGAGAGATTTTGATGAGAGATACACAAAAAGCAACCGGTTCAGCAAGTTTAAACTCCTAGTTTTTCCAGTCCAAGCTGGTCAATAAAGGTGAGTGAAAATTGACAAAACAAATATAACGGAGGCAGACTTACTTTTCATCTTCTGGCAGCTCGATGTACAGCGGCAGCAGCGTGATGTTGCGCAGATGGAGCGGGTAGTCGCCGGCCAGGTACGTATGAGACAGGTCGGCGAGCGAGCGGTTGAACGCACGCACCGCGTCGGCGGCCGAACGCGGCGCAGCGATGCCCACGTAGAAGGCGGTACGCGCGTCCGCTTGCAGCACGCGCAGCTCCCCCGACGCCGCCAGCACCGCACACGCGCACCACGCATACCACGCCGCGCACGCCGCCCACCGGCGCCCGCGCATCGCGGACCTCACCGCCGCCCACGCCCCCCCCGCCCCCCGCACCGCCACGCCATACCACACGCCTGACCAACACCATCCACCCTCAAACTACCGTCCCACCACACACAGTCACCCACCCCAACATTTACTGCACTTTTATTTACAAGTTTATATTAACAGTTTATAACACTGCCTGATGAATGTTACTGTTTATGACACAGAATTATGGACGATAAATCATAATTAGATTTTATATTTCTCTGTTCCGCGATCCCTGGTACTCGGCTCATTTGCGTATCTGTAACAAAAGGAGGACATCTATTTGTATGGTAATGACTTTAACGAGAACATTGTAATTACAAATTAGACTTAATCAATATTAACATTTCCGTAGCAGCGCTACGCTAATACGGATAATCTCGTAGCAACTGGCTACGAGGCTACGAGTTAAGGGAGTTTTGCTGCGGTCAAAATGGGTGATCCCAATTATCATACGAATATCATGTTATAAATACAAGAGGTCCGGGATAAGAGCAGGCCCCGAACTTCTACCAATTTAACTGAATAGGTTAAGGATAATACTGATATTCGGGTACCTACATCTGGTTTGAATGGTCTATTACATCTTCACCCTAGTCTCAAACATATTGGTGTTTATAATATTATGTTTGAGAAAGCTTGGGTGAAGATTGTGTACTATGTGCACCTCTGTATATTATCAATGTTGTTGTACCGCTTAGTTGGTGCCCAGATGCAAATATAGGTAGGTACTAGTATATAAGTGTAATACGTAGGTAAATTTATTAAACGTAATAATATAACTATTCAGACTATGTTATCTATGTTATGGGGTTTGGTTTCCCCACTTAGTCCCAAAGGTGGACCATTGTGCGTGGACTATTCAGACTATTTCAATTAACTGTCTGTCATTCGCAGAAAAAAATACAATATTTAGCTGTCTAGCAATTTTCATTAATTACGCTTTACCTCCCATTCCATAACAAGCAGTCAGTAACAAAGCCCTTATCCATTTACCTGGCCTACCTAGTGGGTCCTCGTCCTCGATTTAAGTAACTGCACCTTTAATCTTGTTTACAGCTCGTACACATTAATTAATTTATGTTCGGCGTTATCACACTCTTTCGTCGGTCGTGCGCCGTCGGGCTCAATTTAGTTCCCGGTCGAATTTAGCGAGTTCTTGACGTGACATAACCTATTTATTTTCACGAAAAACCGTGTTACGTTGACGCTAGTCATTAACTATTTTGGCTAGTGAAGTACTTAGTGAAGCAGTAACCTCGTAATTGACATCCGCTACGGTACGGCACAGTACATAAGTACGCACTCGTTAATACAACTTTAAATAATTATTATTACGTAAAAATACTAGAAATTAGACATAAAAGGAAAAGTAGAAATTAAATAAAAATACAATTACCACTTAATATTATAAACAAACAAAGCGCTCTTCCTCCTCTCTCCTACTATGCTATGCCTGACAGGGTCTATAATTGTACCATTAATTTTAAGCCTACTAAGTGTTTTAACAACATTATGGAATGCAATAAAGAATTGAGAATTAATATCAAATAAGGTTATAACGTTACTTGCACTATGGGCCTATAAATATAATTAGTTTTATCTTCCCATAAATAGTCGAGGACGTCACGTTTCATAGTTATGGATATTGGAGACCATAAACTATTAATAAAAGCGATATAGGTAGTATAGCTGACTAGATCTCACTTAATATTCCGTAAAAGTTCGTTCACATACCGTATTTTATGGGAAATACTTTTTATTATGTATAGTATTAATATTAAAATAAAATAGTATTAATATTTATTTTAGCATTAATATTCGAAAACGCAAGTAATTTAGCTGTAGGTACTATAATGTAGTCATAAATCTAATTAATTATATTTCCCTATATGTTTTCTGATCGATGACTTTATTTAAATAATTAAAATCATAAACAAACTATAATGTAGTCATACATCCAATTAATTATATCTCCCTATACATTTTCCGATAGATGATTATTTGATTAAGCTAGTACAAAATTAAATCCCTAGGATTAAATGTGTGAAGTGTTGATTTGGATTCAAAACACACCCTCGTCAAACGACGTCTTCGCGATGTTACTAATTGAAACTATGTACGAGTATGCAAACTATGTAGTACTGAACCATCACCACGTCTTAGCAGTTAGGTTATAGTATTATATTTGAAATATTTTACATTGAGAGGTGATGTTGGATTTAATACCTATGTCTAAAAAGAGTGTCGGATCGAGGTGGCCCTAGAAAAGGATGTTTGGAAGCCTTTGCTCAGCAGTCGGACAGTATAGGCTAAAATAAAAATAAATAAAAAAGAGTGTTATTATTGATAATTGAAACAAAAAAAATACGAAAATAATAAGGACGCAATCAAAAATTAAACAGCAAAATAACTAAACAAATAAATCACATTAGATCTACAGTTAGACCAGTAACTTCATCAATTAGATTAAGCGTAGGTTAAAATCTTGAAAATATGTTTCTTGAGATTTACATGCAGTTGCGGAGAGACACGTCATCTTAATTAAAACTTCTCACAAAAATAACGGCAAGCTCGAGATGGCAAAGATTTGTTTAGACAAATCTTCCCACTCTGGAAGATCGAGAGCATCTCTTAGTTCAATATTTGAATTGAATGAACAAATTCTAATTCCCCTCCTATATTTTCTTCATTCGTAAAAGCTTTTATTCATTAATCGAATTTTCCTTTGATGTAAGTACTTACGAACCAACAATTTATACATGGTTTCAGCTAAGAATTGTGTAGGATTTCGGATTAATTAATTGCTAATTACTTGCGGTCACATTATGAGGCCAGGTCGACTGCGGTCAAGTAGACTTAGTTTTAATCCGAACTTAGTAAGTGATTGGTAACAAGTTACGAGTAGTTCATACAACTAATGCAATTCAGAACACGAAGTTTGTTAACAAGTCCTTATCTAGGTGGGATAGGAAAGAGTTTGCAGTTTCCTAAGTACCCTAATATTGCTTGGTCTCTGCAAATAGACTATGACGTCGGTGACTTAAAGAACAACTTCGGTCCTTAAGGATAAAATTACTTTATATCCGTGCAGTGTTTTTGATCAGTAATCCGGATATTAAACATTGTAACTAACAGGCCTGATTATAACAGCCTCAGAAAGGAGTAAAGATAGGAGCTTTGCAGTCACCAATCCACTTCCTCAGCGCATTGATTAATCAAAGGCTCTCCATTTTCGAAAGACTCCCTGAAGTGCTGACTGCGATCAATCGTTGAAGCAATCAAAGGGGAGAACTTTGTCACATTAACGAGCTGATAAATACCAAACGTTCTAATAAGTTACAGACTAAATAGGGTGAAACAACACTTGTTAGTGAATGCCGTACAATCCTCAAAACCTCTTGAGTTCCATATATCTCAGGGCCACCACAGGGTACCCACTCTAATTTGCATTGTTTACTGTTGCACGGACAACATACTTTACAAAATTTGCTACGCAGACACTCGCATTCAGAATGAAATATTATTCATACTCAACATGTTTCATAACTCTAACTTTATATGTGCGTCAACCTGATAGGAGTAACGGATTGAAAAATTTTACATTTTGATTCTTGTTCTATTGTATAAGCAGATTTCAGTCTTACTTTTCAAACTGCCAAAATGCTAGTCCGTGTTTGTTATTTATCGATCACGTGGGCACAGTCCCGGTTCGTCTGTCCATCACAATCCCAATAGGTTGGTCTTTGAATATTCAACAATAACAGCTTGACACTTTTCGAATAACATTGTGATGAAAAAATAGGACACGGCTTATTTTATCTGTGTCCTTGTTTAGAAAACATTTTAAAACATCAAGTTTGAAATTTAATACTGTGTCCGGCTTCCATGCAGCCATTTTTTTTTATATTCGTTTCCTGAGGCATTTCAAAACTCTTCGGCATTCATCTAATTAAATATCCGTCTACGAGTATTCAGTTCCAGACTTACGTAGCTATCTCGTATAATAAAGTTTCTTGAAGATGAATCGAAATTCTCTTTTTGTACAGAATAATAACTTTCATGCATACTGTATAAGATCCTATTTAATTTCACAAAACATTGAAATGAGAATAGCTACTTGTTGGAATTGAATAACAAATGGTTTTATAAATTCGTTATTACAGGCTTTTGATTTCGCAGTGGTGACTATTTGCTTTATAGTTTAAACTGACGGCACTTTCATGTTAAAATAAGCCTCGAGGTTTCGTCGAGCGCCCAGCTCGGCTTGATGTAATTGGACGTGTAGCAGAGGGCCGCTTATTTCGAATGGAATTAAGCCAAGACAGCTGTACAGCTTAGTTACATCCAACGAGATAATTATACGTTTTTTTTTAAACATGCAAATGACCCATTATATCAAATTGCACCTTTACTTTACACGACAACGATACCAGAATGATACTCGCGACAAAAGCCGAAGAGATCACTTTGCTGAGAAAACACATTTTCACGCTCGATATATTTTGACTCGTCGAACGTTTTATAAGTCCACACCAAGAGATTTCCCAGTTCGCCTTACCTTGCACTTACAGAAGAATTTAGATCTAGTTTTTACACAGCATTGAGTTTGTCTGAGTTATGTAAGGCTAAAACTTCTATGACAGTGTACGTGGTGCGAGCAAAGTGTGATATGAACAGCGCTTCGAGTTTGTAAACTTAAAGTAAATTATATAGTCGTGCTAGTCGCCATTAAACAAGCGACATTTTACTTTAAACTGCGTTAATTTACTCACTAGCAGAGACATAACGCTAGAGCTTATCATTTGCATATTACATCCTAAAACTACTTGGAATATGACGCTTTTTATGTCACTAACGAACGTGAATGTATTGCATGCTATGCTTACGAAACTAAAGTTGGTTTCATTAATTAAAACCTTCGAGTACTTTAGTTGAGAGCAGCATCTTCAATCTAAGGGGCTAAGCTATTAGTTAGAACCGTGATTAAATGGAAGGCCAGCGCCCAGCACTTATGTAGTACCCTAGTTGCTTCGTATAAGTCATCCAACCGACCATATACATCACAAGTAACTGTAGTATATAGCCTAAAAACAACTACGCGAAGTAAAAGTTAAAAGTTTTTGTATGACGTCAGGCAAAAGTCATCTATCACTAGTAGGCTGGATAATAAATCTCATAAACAAAATATTCCATGACGTACGACCAAAGTAACTTAACCCAAAAAAGAATGTTGATATTCAATTTGTAACTTATCATGTATGGTGGGAACAATGAACTGGAATGTAGATCAGGAATACGTTTCAGCCAGTGGCACGAAACCTCAGAGACTGATGATTGGATTACTCGCTAGACGATAAAGCAATAGCGTTACGAGCTGACATATTGGTGACATAAATAGATGAACTAGAACTATTAACTGTAGTGATTTCATTAGTGCTTTTAGCGTAGTACCTGTTGCTGCTAAACAGAGTTTAACGATACAGATGTTTGTATACTCAGGTAATAAAAAATACTACCTCAACGCTATGTACATTGTACAACTCAGTAGCACGCTAATTACTTATTAAAGAGTTGTGGCGAGTCGAGTTTAAATTATGGCTCGGCATTATCTAATATCTCTGTGTAAACGAAACGTAAGCCCGAGCTGATGACAACATTCGAATCTTTTGGGAATTGCCTCAAGAGCAATTTAAGAAAAGAAGCTTCGATTTCCTCTGAGACTCTGTTCATCGCTGTCGAAGTACATACCTAGCATGATCTCGGAGGGCAGTGTCACAGTCTCATAAATGTTATCTTAGTCTTTAGATTCATGTTATCGCTTATTTCAACGCCTAAAGGCTTGATTTTTCCCTTTCTAAAAACAAAACTTAAGTAAACGTTTTTCCTAAATTCTTTTGACATTATCCCGGGCAACTAACAATTTAGAAAGGAATAGACGTGTCCCTCGAGATAAATCGCTAAGTTTTGTATAGAAGAAGTGACAATCAATATTGCCCCTATTATAACGCGACGTGGGTAGACACAAACGCAGTCCCTTCGCTCCCGAGGGTTCTGCCACTACAAAAACATTGTACATCAAATAAATCGCAGTCGTTACAGAGAACTTCACTAGTCCATCGGTCGTGACTACAACTCTCGCCAAGGGATCGGTCGGTATAACCGCATCTGCCTATGATAACGACAGCTGTAAAAATGTGCTTTGTATGCAAAGTAGGCACTTTAAGCCCGTTTGATAGGTCAGATTGTGTTCCCCATATGTTCACCAGCGGGTGCAGTTCAGTAATGGTGGAAACATGTTATTTGTGTCTAGCGTGCCACTCTGTAGTTCGCGCGCTACAATTTATTTCAGTTTTTATTTTATCTCTTTATGTGCGGAATAGCGTTCATGGACTTTTTACAGCAAACGTGCTACATAGTTTAATGTTTGTTATACATTATTATTTCGTTTTCATTCAGAATTTGGCGAAGAAAGTACACCAATTGAATGTTATAGGTATGCTTTTTTATGCGTGTATTTGCAATATTCACAGACAGTATTGTATAAAAAACCGTATTAAACAAAATCCGTTAAATGAAAGTAAATAAAACAACAGTGTCTCGTAACTGATCTATCAGAAGTACTCTTGAACATTTTGATTTACGGATAAATTGACACTTGTACAAAAATAAAGTCGAGTTTTTTAAAAGAACGAACCATTACATTATTATGTACTTGACTTGGAATACCGTTAAAAGACTTTATAAGTACCTTGTTAAATAAATTTCGGTTGTATTTATTTATTTTATTTATTTATTTATTTGTCACAAAAACTTATGTTACATGTAGACAGATATACAGGACAATTAAATGAAAAATTCTTAGTTTTATAGTGAAGGCATCTGTGTCTAAACTAGATAAAAATATCTGTATCTCAGACATCAGCGGTCTTCCTTAAGACGATCATTATAATACTAGCTTCATTAGACATAATATTATTGGTATATCTTTGCACAGAAAACAAGTTTAAAATAAAATAAAATAAAGTAACCAAGCTATTTGGAGTGTTAACCTCTCGGTGAGTAGTATGTGAAAGAGTGAGAGAGGGTCAGTATAAGAGTTTACTATTTCAATATTGTCAATAAGTTTTCTGTCTCTTCATATGTGAGTATATACAAAGTATAACGACGTGGTAGATTGCTATCGTATTATTAAAAAGACAGTTACAATCGGATTCTAACAAATTAATAACTCGGAAAACATGCAATATTTCAAACAGCCTGATAACAACACAAATGTCTGAAAGCAACCATTTATTAGCATTCGTAAATTATGTCTCTAAACTATAGTTAAACTCCAAATGAATCAAGAGTATAAGCACCTATACAGTTTTACATTATGTATAGACAGCATCGCACTGAAGAATCAGCTCACCTATTGTAAGTTGCACTTACAAACAAAGACGCATCGACCAGAGCGCATCTTATGAAGTGACAATAAGACACGAACTCACTCAGAAAAAGATTATATACAGATAGATTACCACCATGTTACCATACAAAGCTTTCATATATGGACAATGACGTGTAGCCTATTGATGAATACCTGTAAAGCACCGGGACGCTTGCGGCAAGCTCGTGTGATTTCAATGAGCACGCTTGCCCACTACAAAGGGTACGCTCATTCGACCCAATATCAATGCAAATGTTGTTGAATGTGTAGCCTCCCCGATAGTAACGTATAATTTTATTGAAATAGGTTCGCTGGTAAGAAGCCCTCAGATTAACATTATAATACACCCGAGTTTCGTTTGAAAATAACCTTTTAATACTAGTTGACTCGGGGCTTTGTTGTGATGGATATTGTCCTTATTACTAACAAAATATTTAAGGCTAAGTTTGGGATGAAATTTCGTCTTATTATATTGGGTTAGTAACAACTCAAATAAAGTTGATAAAGTTTGGTAAAGTTTTAATAAAGGTTTTTATTTATTTATTTATTTATGTTTTCATAAGGACAAAACCGTTACATTTATCTAAATTAAGTATCACGGTATCTGACAATCTGTACTAAAAACTTTTGTAAGCTTCAAAAGTTTGGAGCAGGTCACCGGAGTAAAAGTATTAGACGGAATGTCTTCAGTTCATTTGAAATGGACGGCACTGTAATCAGGCAAAGGGACCCTTTGCCTGATTACATAATTGTAATGCCCCATTATTTTCTTAATCGCTGTGCGAAAAAGATTCATGTTTCAACATTTTTTAAATTATCTTCAGTGGTAAGGTTCATTTTTGTGAAAGAATTAAATAAAGAAGACGAATAGGGGCAAGTGACGCTCCAGGCGGATATGCTCCACGCAGAACATTTTCAATACAAAGTAAACTTGTCCGTAGATTGCGGAACATCCATACAATATATCTAGGTATTACGAACTCATTTGAATTTTAAATCTCGTGAATCTTCTTTGAAACTATGCTAAACTGTCAAAGTTATTCCGTGGCACGACAAATATTACAGCTCAAATGAAGTTTCACTTGATACCGTTCCAGATAGGTCCAAGTTTGTTACTAAAAATAAAGACAGTTCAAGAAAAGATGAAATGTAGTTTGACTTGCCACTTTAGTCCTTAAAAGTTACTTAGTATGGTAACTTACTCCAACTTATTTTATTCAAACGAATTAGAAATGTATGTAATGAGTTCCTTTCAGAAATATTCACGCACAAAAGTTTAGTAGTTTCTGGAACTACAGAAAATATTTTTTTTTAAATTCTGCACTTTCCACGGCTTTCCAATTAATTAAATTTGTATCCCAATATTATATATATCGGTAAATACTTTCCATAAAATCTAACTTTACTGGCAAAGTCTTCGTGAACAAAAGCTTTATAAAAGATTGAAGAAATAAATCAATATTGATTTTACTTCTTATATTGTTGGGTTGAATGAATGGGTCGCTGTGTACATTGTTAAGTAAAACAAAACCGGAATATCGATGTGTAAGAATGTTTATCCCAAGATTGAGAACATAGGAAGTCTGTGGCAGAACGTCAATTTACGACAACGGACCTTCTCGTTTCGGGTGTCGTTCCATTAAGACCCCTTAATGGCTTGTGTAACTCGACAACATGGCTATACCTACGGAAAGGCCTAGCAAAAATTGTGTACCACGCACAAATTAAAAAAATAAAACGACGTCAGCGAAATAAACGGATTACTTTCGGTCGTTGCGTCCGAAACTACACCAACGAATTTATTTGATCTGTTTTTAGTTGCTTCGACCTATCTGCATAATATCTGAACTTTTGTTTACTGTGTTCAACAAATAGCTAGGTACTGTTATTATTTTATTTTATTCAAAGTATTGATGATAAAATGAATTCACTTTTCTGATTCAATTTGATTTCAGAGTGCAACATTGTTCTTCATTTTTATTTGTGTTTTGATTTTTATGTAGCCAACGTTGTTCTAAAACATCATCTTTGTTCTTAAATATTTTAATATAATCGCTTAACTTTTATGGAAACGTGCGTTTTTATAAAACATAGAAAATACTACATTGACATTGCCTTGTTTTACTTGATTCATCTCATTCATCATGGTGTGGGCCTAAAAGCTTGTTTTGATACTAACGGCTAATTTATTGTCATTTCTGGGTTATATTTTTTCATTCCTTCTGAAATATAATAATGAACAAAATATTTTCTTTGGCAATATAACAGCTACCTACTATAGCAGTAAACTGCCAAAAATCTTGTTCAAGAATCTAGTCGAACTTGAAATCCACCATTTCATTGCTTTTTTCAGGTGAAATAGTAAAAAACGAGATAAAAAATGTTCACCGAAAAACCTTGGCATAGAGTTCGAACATACGTCACAAAGGCGCCATCCAAAAAAAGGAATCCATCGGCAAAAATATTTCAATTAAAACAGAGTCATATTTACGAGCGTCCAAAGGGTTGTAATAGAACAAAACAAATTATGACATCCCGCCACATGTAATACATTACATCCATGGAAATTACAGTCAACAAAACAGATTGTGTTTAGAAAAAAAAACTTTTTTGCCTAGACCTAGAGGATCAATAATTCAATATTCATCGTAATTGCGTGCCAAAAACTTTTTAGCTTAAGAAACTCCGCCAGTGCTTGCTATTCGTATCTACTTGACTACTCAGCAGAAGTTCAATATGAGTAAAAAAAATGTTGTTTAGATGCCTAAATATATTTTTTGTTGACCGTACATTTCAAATATTTGGAAGTGACACAAACATTGTTTGCACACAAATGCAATAGAATTGTAGAGCTTGATGTATGAAATGACAAATGATTCTGTATTCCGTGTTGGGAAAATTGATTAGCGGGTTGTAGATCTTGTCGCTCAGTAATCCTAGTTTGTGATTCATGTATTTATTTGCACTCTGTTTACCATGTTTATAATAATAATTTATTAATATTAGGCATTATTATTAGACATTATGAATGATGTAACGGCGCGGTTTAGAAGCAGATGTAGTGCCAAAAATTTAAAAGAGTATCTATGCTTAGATGGTTTGGTCATGTTGAGAGGATAAATGAAAGACGACTCACAAAAATTATTTACAAGGCATATGTGATTGGAAACGCCGAGAAGCGACGTCCTAGAATATAATATAATTATAGTGACCATATTGGTGATTTTCTTCAGAAAGGGCAGGTGCCTATTATCCACAACAGGCGTGTGTGTATGACTAGATTTATGAAGCATTATGGACTATAATTATAATTAAGGATCGTAGCAAGCGTTCTGTAGTTTCTACTTACCCCCGTGGGAAAAGACGAGAGTTTAAGAATGTCTAAGTAATAATTAGGTATCTTTAAAACAAAAACTAGTTCCGAAGAAATAGTCTCTTACGGAGTAGGGCAAGGTAGCGTGCTCGGGCCGCCGCTGTTCCTCATTTATATAAACACCCTATGTAACATGAGTATTGAAGGTGCCCACATTTTCTCTTATGCTGACGATACAGCAATTGTTTTCTCGGGAGAAACATGGGACAGCGCCGGTCGCACCGCCGAACGTGGTCTGTCTAGCTACCTGGCTCGATCAGAACCTTTTAGCTTTGAATATTTCAAAGACCAATTACATCTGCTTTTCTATATTTGACCGTGCCCAGCCATCACAAGATCTTCAGATTAAAATCCATACCTGCTCCAGCTCTACTAACACCACCTGCTCTTGTTTAAAAATCAACAAAGTATCCAGTACTAAATACCTTGGTGTCATGCTTGATCAAAGGCTATCGTGGCACTTGCACCTAGAACTAATAATGAACAGAGTGAGGAAATTGATTTGGACTTTCAAATCTCTTCGACATGTGGCTACTAAGGATCTTATCCAGCAAATTTATGTCTCCCTGGGTCAATCTATACTTACGTACTGTTTGCCATTCTGGGGCGGAGCATCTAAAATAAAGTTTTTGGAGCTGGAGAGGGCACAGAGAGCTTTACTAAAAGTCATGTACTTCAAACCGATTAGATTCCCCACGGAAAGTTTATACTTAACCTCAAACCTTTTGTCTGTTAGGAAACTTTATGTACTGCAGATTACATTAAAAAAACATAAATCTCTTCCCTACATTACTTCCAAGACACATTCTAGGAGAAAGAATAAAGTAGCTGAAGATTGTCCAGTGAATACTACATTTGCTGCAAGGCAATTTATTAAACAATCCCCCCGTATATATAACGCTCTCAATGAACAATGTGCCATCTACTCTATGACATACCACAACGCTAACTGAATGGCTCAAGAGCAAAAGTTATGAAGAAATCGAAGATATCCTACACAGGATCACATAACTAAGGAACACATATAATTTGTACACATATACACACCACACACCCCCACGGTACACAAACCACATTTATCTTACACACATGCCCATTACATCCCGACACCCACAAAAGCACACACACAAACACACACACACGCACACAAACGAACCCACACACAAACTCACAAACAAACATATTCTACACCCAGTGCCCTTACTAATATAATATGGGTTATATAAAATCTTAATTAGTTTTAAATGAATCTTTTGGCTTATTTCTCACACATTTGTAGAATTATTGTAAACTGGAGGAGCGGAACCACCTAACACAAGCAAATCTATGCTTAAAAGGTGACTCCAAACCTAACATAGTTATTTACTAAAGTGAAGAAATAAACATTTTTATTTATTTATTTATTATTATTTAAAACAGTATATACCATACTCTTTCGGCAAGGCAGTTTAGTTTATGGAAATTCATTTCTTATATCGGTGGGAGGGGGACCAGTCTGGGAAGAGCCCTAAAGAACCGTGCGAAAGAAGGGGCACGGTCTTTTCCCTTAAGGCCGGGACGTAACCAAAATTGCCTGTCTTCAATTTGATTTTTCATAAAATTGATAAGACTTAGGTATAAAATAAAAATAGTATGAGTAACTACATGATATTTCCAAACTTTTTGTGTAACAGAAACACAAAATATTAAAATTTTCTCGATAAAAAAATATCACGAAGTTACCTCTAATGTTCACGTATTTTCGATTTGTACTTAAAATGCTAATGCCTATTATGATAAAAATTAGATGATTATATGTATTAAAACAAGGCAAAAAAAATTGTGTAGGCTTTTTTTTTTATTCCTTTTATTTTTGGTTTTATTACGAATCAAAGCTTGTAGGACTTACGACGTTCTTAGTTCGTGGAAGAAGCCATCTTCCGTCGCACATTACGGGAACTTCAAGCATATTTTTGTTTCACAAATCAGTCGGCGTCGCTCTGTTTAGCTGCGCTGAGATATTATTTATTTTCGTAAATAATATTTTCGTAATTTATCACATTCCACAAAAGAAACTGAGACATAGAAAACATGAAATAAACACTAAAACCACTTCCAAAACGAATATTACAAGTGTTATTGATTGATAAATAAATAAATACCGAGTCTAAATAAACATATAAAATTCAATGCTGATATTTGAAAACTCAAGATGACATACATTTTATTTGACAGATTTTTGACTGATATATTAGCACGGAGTATAGAAAGAAGTAGGTACAACTAGCGCCATTGTTCTGTATTACGGTGAATTTTCTTGCGGAGAAAATTTACAACATAGCCAACGAGCCCATTCTACGTTCATTTGAAAGTTCGCACTGGAGATTAAATCTTATTGTGATTAACTCAGGATCCAAATTCGTTTACTCCCACTTTTTTTGACAAACTTCTTGTAAGGTGACCCTTAGACGAACAATTGGAGCGACTGACCTAAATAAAACTTGTTTAGAATAATACCTTTATTCTTCGGTTATCGAACTCGAACAGATTACGTATGACTCCGGATTTTTAATTGGTCTGTCCTCGATGTCTTGTTTATATCTCTTTATTTGACTTTTTTGTCGTAGTTGGGTTTTAGTTTTTACCTGACTGCGGCGAAGAAAAAAGGAGGGTTATGATTTTGACCGGTTTCTATGTATTTATCTATGTCTGTTCCCTCATATTATATTCTAAAAGACTCATCACAATTTGACAAATGAGGTATCGTTGGAAGCTTCTTGATCGTCCGCTGGTCATCGGCTATATGAAGACCAAAGCACAATCAGTCACACACACACACACATACACTCATACACACACAATCCTACAACACACTCACGTACACACAAAACACACAAACATACATAAACCACTCACGAGCAAGCATGCATGCACTAAATTTATATTGTTTTAATTTTATTGCATAAATTGTTAAGTTTAAAAAAAAAACGGGTGAAGACACTGGCTCCTGTAACACAGGTTCCACCTAGCTCAGGAGTCAGGGCTTATTAGAATGTAACACCTTTTTATGTCAATAAAACATTTTTTATTATTTTATTTTTATTTACATTAAATTGAAAATGGCGCCCTCTAGGTGACATATCATGAACAACAAAAAATATTTTTGAATCATACCATGTTGGGTATCAAATGAAAGGTTTTAATTAGCACATTTAAAAAATATATATTATAACCCCAAAAAAAAGCAGCGACAATCAAGACGTATACTGCCATATGTTATGTTAACGCGTGGGATGATAAGTGCCGCTTCACGCGCCGCCGCACCGTAAACAGAAAAAACGTCAGACGCGCCGCGTGATGCCACACTGCACGCGACGCGCCACGCCCCGCGTCTCCGTAAATGAGGCCTAAAATTATAATGCAACTTGGCATGTTTTCAAAGCTACAATTTCAACAGTTAAAAAGAGGGACCATACTAAACTTTCTACTAAGGGACTAGTTATAACAAGCGCCCGAGACGCGCATTTTGTACGCTGCGTTTCGGGCGCTCAATAAAATTGTATGAATTCCTATGTAACGAATTTTATCAAGCGCTGCAGTCTAAGCGAGCGCCCATGCCGGGCGCCGTTAGGCCTGCACATGTCGCAACTTGCCACTCTCAACTTGCATCTCCGTTGTGCGATTTACAAATAAGACTGGGAGAAGGTATGCCGCGGGCATCGCTTCATCGAGAATTGCTGCTGTGTGCGCCGCCGTGATGAAACACCGCGTGTGACGTGGCTATGCCATTCGCGGGCTCCGCCGTAAAGAACGCTCCATTTCAAACAAACGCGTGTAAAATCGCGTCTCCGTAAACGCACTCATACAACGCCATATGTTTGAATTCAGTGCGGGCCGTGCCGCCCAAAGCCACGCGCGACTCCTCGTTTCTCCGTAAATGAAGCCTAACCGTGCCCTTGACGCTTGGACGCGAGTTCCTTTTTCACTATTTTTCCTTGTCATTTTCTCCGCATTAGTAATAAACTTAAAAGAAACACGAAAATTACAACAAAATGTGGAAATCTTGTTGCGTTTGACGAGCGTCCAAAACGCGCCGGGCGCGCGCCCAAAACACAGCGCAGGTACTGAGCTGCGTACTTCGGGCCCTTGTTATAATTAGTCCCTTTGGTACTTTGGCACCCATTTACATCGATGAATAGATGTCAATTCTTTTAGTGGTGAAGCCGACAATCCTTCATTTATTTCTTTTGTACAGAACTCGGCCTCTTTTTCACATGTTTCAAATGTTTTCGAAGGGGATTGTTCGCGTTTGGCGTAGGAAAGGTTTTCATGACACATGCCATATTCGTTGCACAATACAGTGCAAAATTCATTATACGAATATTATTTTTTACTTGGGTATCACTTTGCACGATCCTCCAAAGAGAGAAATCCACGATATAGCATTATATTTATTACTTGGTAACATAGTTTTCCACAAAGACGTCATTAGGTACAAATTGTACAAGGTCCTAAATAAAATTTGGTAACATTTAAATTTGAACTTTTTCACGTCAACATTGAGTTTCTAGTTCCAAAACATGAACATGATCCATAGTTCTGAATTCAAGCTTAGCGTATCGTATAAGCAAAATAAACTACAGAAGATTGAAATTCGAATTCTATAAACGCCAGACGAAAAGTTTCTGCTGGCGGGAAGGCATTGTGTTTTGTTTTCGTCGTGTTTAATGAGAGGGGTAGGTAAGGGTTGCGCGGTGAAATATGATTTTTTGCTGTCAATACACGCCCCCTTAAGAGGGAAACCGACCAAAACACTAATATTATAATTAGAAAAAACGAATTTTTTTTCAGCCTAGCTAGGGTAATTTAGGAACAACCACATTTAATAACCATTCAGTAAAGTATTTTACTACATAACAATAAGCCTGTATCTATCCAAAGTAGGCAGAGGTCACATTTGTCCGTTATGTTTAAGTCCCACGAGTCTATTGCCATTAACTTGAACTCGGATCTTAACTCTAGGCTAGATATAAAGCCACTTGAATTACATGTCGCTTTTCGTGTCTCTCTGTGACCGCGTTGTTTTTCTAAACTCCGCGACGGATTTTGATGCCGTGTTCACCATCATTTATAGAATTAATTCTGAAAGGTTTACTTATAATAACAAATTAATAATTATTAAACTTTCATTATAAAGAAATCTCGATGTTTTGTCAAGTTGGAAAAATGGTGCGAAGCGGGGGCGGGTCTTTACTTAGATACGGTACGACACAACTTAGATGTAGCATCGGCAAAATTCGTAAAACCGATCACTGCATTAACATTTATTAATGGCTTTAGGTGAAAATGATCTTTACGCAACCGCAATAACTTGTAAAGTCATATAACCAAATAATCTGTAAAATTTAAATTAATTAATGCAAATTTTCTAATTTATGCTACATCTAAGTTGTGTCTTACTGTACAACTCATGGCTTCAGAACTTCTGATTGATTCTGTGATCAGTAAATATGTTGTAAAATCTCAACCAAAGACATAAAAAATAATCTTGAAAGCTCCTAAAGCTCTGTGTTTCGGAAGTGAGACAAACTACGTAATTAACTATGCAAGAATTTGACCTGAATTCTAGTATCCCTTAGAGCTGCTTCTAGCTGTCAACTAGATAGAGTACTCAGTTAAATAAGCGTTTAAGATAGCAAGAGATATAAGAGACCAGACTTAATACCTACACACTATCTATTGAGTCAGAATTAAGAGTCAAGATTATTTAGTCGAGTGAGTTGAATATCGCACCCGGCGTGATTATGGAAATAAGGAGAAGAGATTATCCGGCTCGTTGAATACTGATGATAATTCCGTATAAATATTTTATACTCGGCTATAGGCACCATTTACTTATTTAAATAATTACTGGCAAAAATATCTGTGTCTGTACAGTGAAGTCGCCAGAGATTACAATAAAAATGAATTAAAATAACTGTAACGCTGGGTATCCCTACCCAATAGCTTTTCATGTTATAGAGTCGTGTTTGAAAAGTAAAATACTCTTTATACGAGAACTTTCTGCATAAATTCTAGAAGCTGGAATAATGTCAATACATATGGTCTTCTAGATGCGGCATTACTTAGTATTCGTTATATATATGATAGACGCTAATAATTCAGTCTATTTAACTTTAGGAAGGTCACAATCCAAATACAAGTTACCTATTTTATCGAAAATTCTTGAAGCGAAAATTATACAGGCAATCTGATTAATCATACTCGATGCACAGCATACATTATTGCACAAATTAGTTTATAATATTGAAGCTCATATGGTTGCATAAAACGCGCGAATAAATACTGCCCTTTTTCACAAACAATTGAATATTTTAAATGCGAAAATGGTTTCTTTGTTATTCAATCGCGTTTGTGGCAGAATACGACAGTCGACGGTCAAACAATCGGCGGAGAAAGCTTACATCACAGAAAAGGACTTGAACAACTTGTACGTCCCTTTTCTTACCGTTTCGTTATTCTGGCGGGATAATGGCAACATGGTTGAGATACAAAAAGAAATATTTTTCCAATCACATTTAAGAGATAGAGGATTTCATTCGAAATGATGAAGAGACGCTGCAGTATTTTGTGGAAAATAAGCGAAATATTGAAACAATACAAGAGTTGGCGAGCCACGTCACGAGCAGAGGTATTGTGCCATATGACACGCGCATCCTTATTGAAAGAAAAAAAACGTGCTTTGACTACACCGCGGGAATCCCGGCGCGATTGGCTTCACGGAATTTTATTGGATTTCCCAAGAACGAGAACGAAAGTTTGTTTTCCAGATTATAAAATTAAAAATTGTTAATTAGAATAAATGGGCCAGTTGCGAAGTTGTATTTAATTAGAGAAAACTTTTGTTGTTCTGCATTGTTTTGTTACAGGGTTTGCGGTGTTCAACGTCTACTTTTATATTCTAAACTAGCCCCTAAAGAAACCGCGTAACAATTTGCTTAATTAAGTTACAATTTTGTTGATAGAGTTTTTCATTTTGCTAAAATACCCGTAAGTATAAACTACTAAATTGTCTGAACGAATAAATAGATAGAAGACCGCCAAACTCCCGTTGCAAGCCCCCAAATAGCCTCTTAACGAAAATTGCTTTTGTCCCAGGAGCACAAACCACCAGACATTCCAGTGCAAGAGAATAAATCCGAGATGCTTTTATATGGAAGAAGATTTCCAACTGAATTGAGTTTAGGTCATCAACAAGAATGAAGACGTTTATCTGTATAATTCTTACGAGCAGAGTTGCTCTAGTTTCTCTATCCCACGACGTGCCTCCAAATTGAAGGTCGACACTGAAGCGAGCTGAATTCTTAACGGCCAAAACTGTTTATAGTCGCTTCAGAGTAAAACGTACACTTTAAAACAAGCTAATCTGAGTCTTTGTAGTGTGCCAGTAAGCTACGAAAAAAATAAACCAATTTCCAATTAATGTGTATTCAGTGCGGACTTATGTTAGTGCCAACAAATAAACAACTTCAGTTGCCAACTAATCGTTACACACACACACTAACCCTATTGATGGATGTGAAACGTTCCACAGAGGCCGTTACATATTCATCATAGATAAATGCGGGTGCCACATACATATATACATACTCCTGTATGTATCTGTATGTTAGTCCTCTAAAGGATTAATTTCACTTTGAGCAATACACTGCTCTTTGTTCTTGTTGGATGCATTTTCGGTTATTTGTGAGTTAGTAACTGGTTCCAGTCGAGTAGGTCTACGAGTATATGGGCGCCCGTTAGGCTCGAGGCTCATCATGCATATTCAAAAGTGGCGGAGCTTGAGACAAGTGGCTCAATGTTACTTTGTCGCGGCGAACTACCGCTTTCGAGGCCACGCGTTAATTCTGCTGCATATCTGAGCAGCTTACGTATAATTAAAACAATCCCTGATATTATATCACTGAAGTGTACTAGGAAGCTACTCATTGAGCCGAATGCCAACGCTATGATCTTTACATACCTAGCTACCTCTATACATACTACACCACTAGCTTTTATCTCTGAACGTTGGTTATCTTCATGGAAGCAGGCAGTAAACCTCTACACGTACCTATCGTGGAAACTATAGGAACATAGGTATATGAAATTCTCTTGCCACTAAATCCTATGCACTGTTTCTGTGCAATATGCGTCTACGTACATATTAATTTATTAACATGCAAATGTGATACTTATCATCTAATATTTAATTCCACAATTAATTCAGTCTTGCCTGTTTCTATACATAATAGCAATCATTTCCATTGCAAAATATGTGAAATATTTGCAATATCTCCGTGTTTCAAGACGTCTGTGCGAACAGAGAAAGGCTGGAAGTTCAAGCGTTAAAGCGTGTCAAAATGGAGTCGCTTCCCGGATAATTTTAAACTGTACCATTTCGGGTGTGGGGTTTTCTCCTTTAAGGAGTCTCCTGCGAAATCTTGTGTTTTTCTATTCTTGGCTCGTTGTAGTTACAATGATTTGTATGTATGAGACTATGGTAAAGTCAAAATATTAACTTAGAGCTAAGTAAGTAATAAGTAAGCCAAATAGGTTTTGACTATCTTTATACCACAACTTTTCTTAGCTAAATGAAATAACCATAGAATGAACAGATCATACGTAATGTGTACACTTTTCAAACAATAGTTAAAGTAGATAAATGCAAATGTTACAAATACCATATTCCCCTTATTTAACTTTGTTCAAACAATGCGTTGTTCGCAATTCATAATGTTTACGGTACGCCCACATTATTCCAATGTTTATACAAACATTTCTGATATGAAGATGTCGTTTCATTTACCTATTACTAAACTCGGTTCATTTTATAGAAGGAAAAAATGAAAAAAAAACAAGATTATTTATCACACAAACACGTGCACATAAAAAGTAAGTTAATTGGAATAAACACAAAACAGATTTGTAATTACACAACAGAGATAGTTGGCAGCTGCACGTCGTCGTGACTGCGATAACAAGGCTTCCACTCAGCATGATCAGCAGGATCTCGTGAACAAGCATCTTCTGGGCTTGCTCGTTCCATCACAGACCTCATCTATCGCTTTCCATCAGTGAGATCGAAGTCAAGAGCAGTCCCATAACACAATAAAAAATATAAAAAATGATGCTGTGCTATGGGGGACCCCAACACATGATTTTCAGTGGCCACCCGAAAAGGTCGTACGGAAACCAAGTCACAAGCCATATGACAAACGCTTGATGGATTCCTAAGTGTCCGTTTTCTGAAGTCTTGATAGCCAGTGGTCATTCAGTTGACAACGTTCTCTATTTCATCCTTAACTGAATGTTCAGGAACAAAATATCGGAACAATGGTACTATCACATTGAAACGCATTGGTTTAGAAACGAAGCACTAAGTTGAGGCGCTCGTGATTAATAAACAAAAGCCACACGGGTCGATCAGGTTAAGCTACACTTGCCGGAGTTGGTCTGCAGATGGGTGATCATCTTTACATACCAAGACTCCTCCTTGTCTCGTAAAGCACGTAAAGCCGTTGTCCCGGCTGTCATTCGTGGATCTTTGACAGTCGTTACGTGAAGTCAGAAGCCCAAAAGTCGGACAACCAGTCTTACCAAGAGGTATCGTATTCCTCAGTTACTGGGTTGTGAAGGTTAGATAGGCAGTCGCTCCATATAAAATACTGGTATTCAGCTGCATCCAGTTAGACTTGAAGCCGATCCCAACATAGTTGGGAAAAAGCTAGGCAGCTTGATTGAGAAACGAAGCAATATAGAACTAGGGTATGTTTGTGTAGTTTTTGTCAAACTCGCATTGTACGCTATGTAAAAAAAAGGTACAAAATACCGCTGTCATATTAATCACCATAAAAAAGAGCAGAGTATAAGTTATAGTAACTGGTTAGTAATACAAACATACGGTCGCACAATCGAGTGTAAACAGAAGCTGGTTCATACAGATAGAGCCCATAATTCAAGGGCTCGATGTAATAAAAGGCATTTTTGCCATACGTGTGTGGCACATAAACTCCTCGGTAAATAATTACTGGCAAGAAATACATTTTGGAGATTACCTACAACCAAACACTATGCTTTCTTATGATTTAGAGATTTTCACCTCTGGTCCTATTGTCCAAAGATGGTCAAAGTAGTCCCTTACTAATTTACCTGTAACAATAAGATAATTCATTTTAGTGGATAACCCACAGCTTCATATAATGGAGTATTTAAAAATATTGAAACTTCTACCCGCGACAGCCGTTGCGTGAAATTTCTTGAATATATATATATATTTCATAAGATATTCGGCAATACTGTGAAATAATTTTCGGAATCGGACTAGTAATTTCCGGAGATTACCCCTACACACAAACTCACACCTCTTGATAATATTATAAGTATAGATTTAGAGAAATATACCTCCATACGTTCGGTTGTTTAATGAATAAACAATTGAAACAATTATAGACACCTTAATTAATTTGCGTGGGTTTATAGGTCTCTGGTGTTGCCTGTTAATTTGTTTTCAATCAAAACAATGTATTTATAAAAAGCGAAAAGATGAAAATTGCTCTTCTGTATGTTGTGGCAAAAATGTGAGTTAGAACAATAGCTTGAGAACATTATAGCTCATTTCAGACTACGCTATAATATAATAGCTTACAGCATATAGTTCACAGCTCAACAATATCGCTCGCCATACATTGATTTAGAACACGGTCACACTTTCCTCTACTATATATTATTGGAAATGTATGGCGAGCGATATTGTTGTGCTATGAACTATCTATACTAATAACATAAATTCGAAAGTAACTCTGTCTGTCTGTATTACCTTTTCACGCCAAATTTTATCGAAATCCGTTCAGTGGCTGAACCACTGAACGGATTTCGATAAAATTTGGCAAGGAGGTAGATGGCATCTCGGGAAAGGTCTTAGGCTACTTTTTATCGACATACCACGCGGGCGAAGCTGCGGGCGGAAGCTAGTATGCTATATATTATAGCGCAGTCTGAAATGAGCTTCAGACCTTTGATGGACGTGGCGCTATACATTATTTATACTGATTGTATTCAAGCCAAGTTTCAAGGTGACCAAAGGAATAAGATTTTTCATAATAACTGTATTTCCATTTCATTCCGTTCTAAGTTTATTTTCGTATAGCATTTTAGAACTGTAAAAAAAGTAAATAACATGATTATAATTTCAGTAGTTTCAGCTCTGTGATGAGTAATTCAGTTTTTTTATTTCATAATCAGAATCGCTTGGCAACTGTTTAACACGTAGATTTCTGCGGCGCTTATTTTTGCCCAAAGCATTACAAACTAAAATGTTATATAATTCAAAAGTGTGTTCGTACGTAAATAAAAAAATAATTCCAGTTAGTACAAAGCCGCTGCGAGCGTGCCCCAGGGCAATTGAAGTACAGAACCATGTTTCTCTTATCTATGCTTACTATCCTCGGAGATATTCGTATAATAATATAATATATTATACTATCTGTATTGTAGCTAGGTAGGTACTGATAATTACGATATTAACATGAATTATTCAATTTTAATATCAATTAGTGCGTGCGATTTCACTGAATTTAACGTAATTTATATTTTCATTAGTAATATTATTTTAGGTCACTTTCACATATTAGGTATATGGTATGGTATTGGCCTTATGTACCTACATAAAATATTTTGGATATTTACCCAAACAATAGTTCAAAAGGTGTACCAAGTTAAACTGTCCGCATATTCAAATCACAACTGTCATTATTGGACAGTTTTATGAAGTGGCTATAAAACATATAGTTCATTTAATAATTAATTTCCCTGGCTGTACATACGATATTTAAATTAAAAGGCAAATTACATTAGAAAAACAAAAGGAATCGTTTGTGATAAGCAAAGAAACAAATGAATGCGTTTAGTATCTAAAAAGCTAAACTGCTATTCAAATTATTATTGGGATATTGTGTGTACAAAATTGAAAAAAACATTTTAATCAGTCTCGTCTACTTCAACATTATGTATGTTATAATGTGTACTAGTTATATGTGCAGCACGTGTACGCAATTCCGCAGAGTCATTACCTATGCCCACCCCCATATAGAGCTCTGTTGACTTTTTGCTAAAGTAAAATTACAACCGCCCATTATTTGTTCTCTTTGTCACGACTGCTGAGTAGGGTAATTTCTCTATGTTTTACAAAACACTGTTTACATGGAAAGTTGGCAAACAGTCAAATACACATGTTATAAACACACAAATCCCTTAATCTTGACTTATCTGTAGACTAAGTTGGAATACTAATTTGCAACCATTTGCAAACATTATTACTTAGTACTAATAATATTGTAAACTAGTCAAAACTTTAGTTTATTTAGGTCTTCATTAACGGCAAGTGAGAGGATTTTCAAATTGAGAAACTGATGAGCTTTACAGACTTACGTATGTCAAGTTTTCTCTTATGTTAGCAACTGGTAAAGGCTGTCTGAACTTTCTTTTCTCCCAAACACGTATAATTAGAAAAAAGTGTACCATTATTTCCAATTATATTTTCATTTATCAACTTTAGTGAAAGCCAAAACTAATGTAAAATCAGCGACATCAATTTCAATAACACAGACATATTATACATTTTTCCGATATCAAAGAGGACGAGACGCATACATAGTAGATCCCAATGCGATATACAGAATTATGCAAACCTTTCTAATAGATTAGCGGTATACACTGGTACATACATATGTACCAATTCGTGCTTCTTCTGAATAAAATAAGACCAGTCAAGTGTGTTTTCGATTTTCACACCCCGCGTTCAGTATCGATTGTTTACATCTCGCATCTATGGCGATACGAACGGTTCCAAGGTGATTAGGGATGATAAACTCGTTGCACACACGTTGTTAAGGCCTTCGAGTGGAGGAGCATTAAACGAAACGTTTACTTTGAAGCTTTGTTTGGAAAATAAGTAGAGAGTTACGAAGGTTAAGCATTGAATCGAAGTGGTTTATTTTTTACTTTTTATCATCTATTAAAAAGAACCAGGTGCATAATAATTAAAATTGCAATCTAGAATAATAAGCAATTTCCAACCTAACTTGATTTTTAGGGTTACGTACCCAAAGGGTAAAACGGGACCCTATTACTAAGGTTCCGCTGTCTGTCTGATTTTTTAGCCGTGTTTATAGCCGTAATGGTACTTCGTGCGCGAGTCCGACTCGCACTTGGCCGGTTTTATTTTTTATAATTATATTTACATTATTATGAAAAAGTTAAGTAGATTGCTGATTTAATAAACCATATAATAAAACTGAATCTAGTATTGATCAGCAATCTAAATTATATTTCAGATTCGATAAAAATTGCCCCACTTAAAAATCGCATTATAACGTTCGCCATCGAAAGAAGCGCTATCGAAGATTGGCCAATTTATTCTCACTTTAAAAATCAATTGATGTGTGCAGCCAGACAAAATGGAGTCTCGAATGCATTTCGCATTGTGTCCCAGGATTGAATTGCAAGACTGTTTTTCCAAGACGACCAGATTTTTCTTTTGAGTTTAAAAATCCTTTATCACCGAGTACCTACATATAAGCTATACTGGCACTTTGGGAGAATACATGATGAGATCAATCTCGATATTATTAATATTTATATGTTTAGCCCTTAGGCTATATTTTTCTATATGAGCTTTATCGTAGACTGATGAGCTTAAAACCAATAATTGAATCCGCACTTTATCGAGTAACATGCATCATAATGTTAAGTGTTTAACTTATTAAACACTTAACTTATTAAACACTTAACATTATGATGCATGTTACTCGATAAAGTGCGGATTCAATTATTGGTTTTAAGCTCATCAGTCTACGATAAAGCTCATATAGAAAAATATATCAAATTAATCTAATCTTAACGTCATATTAAATCACCTGCCTTTTTACTTGGGCCTATCAAAACCAACCTTCATACATACACAAATTGCTAACAAGCTGGAAATTAAGTGTGATATAAAAGTACAGCATCGTTGCCTAACCCAGGACGGTGGAACACACCCTTAATCTCTGTAATTTAGGAGCCACGTGCCATATTACTCGTGTGACGTAAAATTTTAGCGATTTGTGAAATCGTTGCTCTAAACAAGCATGATAAGGAACATTCTTAAGCTTACGTGTTATCTTTGAAGTGGTTGTACGATACTTCAAAGGAGATTAACGAATCAGGCTTGACATGATGAAGTAATCTATGCGGCCAAGTGTATTTTCGCTTTAACGCTTGATTTAAGGTAGTCTTAATGTGAAACTAGTTGAGAGTACAGAATTCAGACTAGAGTTAGACAGAAAGAAAGAAAATTTGTTTTCTACTCAAATAAAATGCACATTACAAAAACGATAGATTGCCAAAAGCTTAGTATTTGAAAAAAGAATTTAAATTCAAAAATTAAAAATTTTAAAGTTATAAAATTGTCTACTGACAGTACATATCAGTACACTTCTTATTTAAACACCGTCATCTAGGTACAGTTTAATTATAACCTAATACATAACCTATCAGAAAATAAACTTAGCAAGCACACTTCCCAGTTGAATAAAAAGTGTACCGGGATACATCGTCGATATGCCAATTACAGAATTAGTTCTCAGTCGATTTGTTGGCCTCAACACGAGCAAAAAGTACTATTCCAGCATATACAATACAAAGACAGTTTGATGTTGATTATACTTTATTATATGATTCAAAAATTTAATTCACATCTCACGCAATAGGTTTGCTTGTTTTAGTCTCATGTAATAAGGGTTCCCTAGATTCCCTACGTGGAAGTTAAAACATGAATTGCAAAATTAGGGTGAACTATACATCTTTGTCTACACCTTCAGGGCATATTCACAATAATATTTTAAGCCACTATCAAGTGATTAAAACCTGCATTAATAAATCTTAGGAAGGGAACTTTCACGAAAGCGGCATCGGCTTAGAGAATGGTAATTGATAAATAAATAGATAATAATTTTTACCTGACAAATCTGTAAAATTCGTATTTTTTTATAAATGACCACGTCTAATTAACTAACTAAATATACATTTAATAAATTTCAAAATATTGATTAAGTTTATTCATTCTAAAACCCTAAGTAAAGAGATTCAAACAAGCATTCTTAATGCTCAAGTTTTTTGTAGCCAACGGCTTAAAAAATAGAAGTATTAACTATTTACCTACCCGACAAAGTTTGAACGCGGTTCGAGTAAAAAGCGAAGGTAGGTAAGTACTAGAGGTCTGCCGTCTGACGGAATGGCCACCCGATACTGCTTGGGGCGCTAAACTAATTTACATTATCCAATGTTTTAGTTGCAGGCTACTTACGAGAGCTTGTTATTGATTTAGTAGGGTCGAAAAGTGGTTTGTTTTTTGTGTAAACGTGGTTTTTTGACAAGGATTTTATTAGTTTTGGGTTATATTGATCTAGAACGGAATTATTTGTTTATTTTAACTAAGTATATCGGGAAAAACTGGCATGAAGGTTTTTTCTACTTAACAGACTTTTTAGGGTAGGTATGTCCTACTCGTCCGATGTCTATTAGAATACTTAAAATGCTTTTGTAGTATTTGAATGCTAAATAACACCCTAAAAAAATATGTTCATTAAAATATATTAAACTAGCTGTGCCCCGCAGTTTCACCCGCGTAAGTCTCGATCCCGTGGGAATATCGGGATAAAAAGTATCCTAATCCAGGCTATAAACTATCTGTTTGCCAAATTTCATCCAAATCCATTCAGTAGTTTTTATGTGAAAGAGTAACAAACATCCATCCATCCATCCATCCATCCATACTTAAAAACTTTCGCGTTTATAATATTAAGTTAGATATTCCAACTTTATAGGAAATCCATGGATAAAATTTTCCTATAACATTGAAGCAGAAATATCACATTCTTTTCTCATAATCTTGGTTTCAATCCCAGCGTAATGTTGGCTATAGGCCTTTTCAATTTGAAGGCCGAGCTTTCCGGGGACGAATTTCTTTTATCGTTTGCCCTTGTACGGATATTGTCTCTCCTACGTCGGGCCACAGAATTGACCATTTTCTTATTCTTTATTACTGCCCTCTTCTTAATCCATGAAGGTACTTTCATGCTTATTGTGATGCCAGTTCATGTATTCTTCAGCATGTAAGACGTAAATGGTAATTTTTATGAATATACGTTTTTTCCATGGAGTTTATTATATGTTTTATCATCAAAAAACTCTTCAAACACTGTTCTTTTTTTTATTGCCGGGCATGATAATATTTATGGATATCGGCACCTCAATGCTAACGGATAGGATGGCGGGTGGAACGAACGTTACGCATAAGCTCTAGAAGCTTACGAGCCAGAGTTGTTCGTTTTCACATCGAAGAGCATACTTTTGCTATATCCATACCATGAATATTGATACAACCATAGAGATACAATACAGAATGCGATTAATAAAATATATCGAAGCAGGACTTAACAATGTCGTGTGAGGGAATTTATTCCCTCAACTTTACGAGGAGAAAAGCAGTTAATTCTGATGCTGTCTTCACGTTTTTAATAGCCAGGATTTATAATTCGCTTCCCAAACATCACATTCCTAATAAATCCAGTTAATCTACTTACTCTCTAAGATAATAAAAGGAAAAATAAGTGTTTATTTATTTCGCTTAAGGAAACTCGACAAAAAAATAACTCTTTTCCACTCGGTGTTCTTTGTTCATTTTCGTCGTGTTAATATCATTAAAAATAATGCAACAATTAAAAATTAAGATTAATGTTAAAACATTTTGGTGTATACAAATACAATTTACTGAAACATTTGTCTCCGTCACGTTCAAAAGTAGATAGAGCGAGATTCATCTCTGAGCCCTGAAAAAGGATATTCGGAGCCAAGCACTTAGGATGACCTAAAAAAATACAAGTCTATATTTTGAGAATAAATTCAGAGGTAACGCCGTCTGAACATAAATCAAGCAGGGTTCATTCGTAACAACATTCACAACTTGATGAAACAAGTGTAAAAACGTAACGAGGTGCACGCAATTAAGTTTTATGGTAATTTAGTATTTTAGCGCTCTCCCGCCACATGAATATTTCACAGTAATTAAAATTAAGTTGCTGTAGATATTCATGTTAATTTTCAGACTAAAATTTTTAATAAGTTATATTCCCTTGCTATTATTAATATTTCCTTTAAAGTAGGGTTGAAATAGGTATGGATTCCAGGCATTGGAACTTAACCGTGTCAATTCGACAAATGGTTTGGTTTTTCAAACATACCATGAGGGCAGAAACTATAAGATTGTAAGAAAGATTCGAATTTTGCCAACAATTTCGACTCGGCCTCATTCATACTTTTTTTTATTGGTTGAATACGAGGCTTTTGCCTACATTTGTTTTTTTTTTTTTTTGTTTGTGCAGAATAAACAATTTTTCCTTCTATTCTTTCTTTCTTTCACTGTCACAGAATCGGCAAAAGACGACCACTTTATTAAGAAAAATTATGCTAAGAGTAAAAACGTGTCAACTTGTCGTCTTTATGTTGGTTCTACATGTAGGAAAGTTCCTTAAAAACATAAAGAAAGCTTAAATACTTAAACGTCTTAAGAAACCGAAAGAGGTATCGTTTACCTAGTCATTACCGAATCTGATTCAAACCGCGGTCTCGTTCCGAATGCTAATATAAAAGGTTCGCAATGAACAAATTCCATTGGTCTGCCGAAATGATCGATTCAAATGAGGAAATCTAAATTCAGTGATTGTTCACGTTCCGTAAATGTAAAGTTTAAACTTATCTTGTTTTATTAAATTGCTGGATTGCGAATCACTATGTTACGTGTGCGAGAAATACTTAGTTTTTGCTAGCAACTTCTTTATACTTACCTAAGTAATTATAGAATGTGTAACTGAATTAGGCTGCGTTTCCACCAGATATGTGCGATGGAAATGTGTCGTGCGAGAATTTCTAGCTGTGCTGTGAAAATGTGTTGGGGCTTCCACCAAAGCTGTGCGATGAAAATGTGCTTACGAGGATGTGTAGCGGAGCTGTGAAAATGCGCATTAATGTGTGGTGCGAGGATGGATGGACTGGCTGGTACAGTATGCGCAAACCTCGCAACACATCCTTCTCAACACACATTCCTCGCAACACATGCCTCGCACACATCCCTCGCTTGTTTTGTATGCGCAAAAATCTAGCTCCGCTGAGCCGTTTCCACCAGAGCTGTGCTGACCGAGGCGAGGTAAATGAAGCGATTCTATTGGTTCTTTACAAACATCCCTCGCTACGCATCCTCGCACATCTCTAGTGGAAACGCAGCCTAAGGCTATTATGAAAGTAGTTTGCTCAGAATCGTTTAGGTACTGAATCGATTTCTAGTATTTTTAATAAAGGTATTTTTTATACGAAATATAATTAAAACTACGTACCTTAATTACAGTCACACATCCGCTGTAGGTACAGTAAAAAAAATGCTAGTGCTACTACGCTAGACCTTTATACGTGTGCGATTGTGTGCGTGTGTAGATTTGTAATGTGACCACAATTTTTTCCTACAATTCAAATTGTTTTTATGCAAGAAAATACATTGTTTACAAGGGAAGATCTTACAGGCTTAAAGCCATTGTATTCAGCCTGCAAGCAAGCGTACAAGTTATTCATGTTTATATGTCCTAATTATCATGCGGATTATATTATTAGTACCTTATTATTACATTATGAGTACATTATGATTACAATATGATTACATTATGATTAAATTATGATTACATTATGATTAAATTATGATTACATTATGATTACATTATTATTACATTATTATTACATTAAGATTACATTATTATTACAAACAAATGTCCTTAATTTATTTTACAATAAATTCACTAATTAAATCAGTAACTAATTTAATATTCTAATTCTTCAGTCAGTAACTTATTTAATAAATAAACAATGCTATATACATAATAGTAACAATTCAGTGTATGTATTGTATTATGATTTTATCACAATATTCTAATTGGGGTATTTGGTGTTGTGCATTAATTCTGGGACATGTTTAAGTAAGTGTTTACTAGTATACAATTTTTGTACTAAATTGCTATTAATCTAAATGTAAACTTAGGTAGGTGCTGTGGCCCGGGGTGGGGTCGTCTTGGCGGTGTCTCTCGACATCGCCAACGCCTTCAACACCCTGCCCTGGAGTTGCATAAGGGAGGCACTCCGGTACCACCGGATGCCGACCTACCTCTGTCGTGTGGTCGAGGCCTATCTGACGGACAGGGCCGTCATCTACCCCGGTCACCAGGGAGTGTGGAACCGGCGAGAGATGTCGTGCGGTGTCCCACAGGGATCGGTCCTGGGGCCGCATCTGTGGGACATCGGTTACGACTGGGTGCTGCGCGCCGACCTCCCCAGTGGCGTCAGTGTAGTTTGCTACGCTGACGACACGCTGGTCCTGGCACAGGGGAGGTCGCACCAGGCGGCGGCCGAACTAGCGACACGCGGGGTTGCGACAATCGTCGATAGAATCCGGCAGCTGGGACTCGAGGTGGCCTTGCACAAGTCCGAGGTCATGTGTTTTCATGGCCCTCGGAACGCGCCACCGTCGGGTTCCCAAATTACGGTAGGAGGGGTTCACATCGGCGTCGAGTCGACGATGAAGTACCTAGGACTCGTCCTCGACAGCCGGTGGAACTTCGTTGAGCATTTCCGACGTTTGGCTCCCAGGCTGGACCGGGCTGGAGCTGCCTTGGGGCGTCTCCTGCCCAATCTGGGGGGTCCAAACGCCTCCTGCCGGAGGCTCTACGCGGGGGTCGTGCGGTCCATGGCCCTTTACGGGGCACCGGTGTGGGCGCGTTCCCTTAGGCTGCGGCCAGCCCGCCGGTTGAACGCGTCCCAAAGGGTCATGGCCATTCGGCTGGCCCGGGGATACCGCACGGTCTCCCGCGAGGCGGCGAGCCTCCTGGCCGGATTACCGCCATGGGATCTGGAGGCGAAGGTCCTCGCGCACATATGGGAGTGGCGCGAGGAGATGAAGCGCCGGGGCGTAACTCCGCTGCCGCGAGAAATCGCGGCTCAGCGGACAGAGCTCCGGCAGGATCTCATGGCGGCATGGAGAGTGCGATTGTCGCAACCCAGTGCTGGGCACGCCACAATTGCGGCGATAAGTCCCCTCTTTGAGGAGTGGCTAGAGAGGCGCCACGGCGTCCTCACCTTCCGCCTGACACAGGTCCTCACCGGACACGGTTGCTTCGGGAGGTTCCTGTTTCGTATAAGGCGGGAGGAAACGCCCGGGTGTCACCACTGTGTGGATCGCCCGGAGGACACGGTGGAGCATACGGTGGAGGTCTGCCCCGCTTGGGCGGAGCCCCGCCGTGTCCTCTTGGAGGCGATTGGCGGCGGTGACCTCTCGCGTCCGGCTCTGGTCCAGGCCATGGTACGGAGCGAGAGGGCATGGGAAGCAGTCACCTCCTTCTGCGAAGCAGTAATGCTCGCGAAGGAGGAGGCGGAACGCGTGAGGGAGAGGCAAAGTTTGCGCCCTCACGCCCCTAACCGCCGCCGCCGCTGGAGACGCCCTGGGCGTCGGGAATCCCAGGCGGATTCCCGGCCACCATAGGCGCGGGCTTGCGGACGGCGAGCAATGGGTAGCTCGCCGTCCGATCAGGACCAGGCCCGGGTCGATGGCGCGTCGTGTTCCACGCGCGCCTCAAAGAGATGTCAGCACAATTGGCGGGGTCCGCTAGGACCGATGCCTGCCAGGGTTGCGGGTTAGTCCGAAAGGGATACCGGGACCTTGGCAACAGGCAACTGAAGGAACACGGGTGGGTTTTAGTCAGTAAAAGTCTGACACGTCCTTCCGCTCCACCCAGAGCGGGAGAAGTCATTGGATGATTTCCCACCCTCAAAAAAAAAAAAAAAAAAAAAAAAAAAAAGGTAGGTAAAACACAAAACTATTTCAACGAATACAGCTGTGACGTGAAATTGGGTTGCTGAAATATTCAGTCTCATCAGACGTGGAGTTGATAAAGTTGAAGAGAAGCATAATATTCATGAATTTTCTTTAAAATATATTTCAAATTAAATTAGACACATCAACTAGACTAGATATAATTACAAGTGGATACTAAAGCCTTGTATTGTCAGATTTTCTTTAGACAGATCTGTTACTTTTTGCCTCTCACTTAAGATTGTAATTAATCTAACTTATCTAGGGACCCATGTGATTTGGGTACGGGTAATCTATTAGGTTGAGATTACTTGCCATTTTGTCCTCCAATACAATTTCAAATACGTGAGGGACCGGTTTGACCTTGAGAAAATTGGGGACCTAGATCCAGACTAACTGTCTTGTCCAAAACCAATGTATTAAACCTGATAAAAAGATCTCAGTATCAAAGATAAATGATTGTAAGCATTAATCCAACCAAATAAGATTCAAGTTATCACGTGTCAGCCACAGTAGATAGAGAACCGTCCTAAAGAATAAAAAATTGGGTCGTTTTTAATCCGTTTAGGAACTTTGGGATAAAATTACTGAAGTTAACGCGGTAGTAATTCCAATCCAAAGGATATTGACCAATTTGGACCAAATGCTGCCCAGCCATGGGAGTGCTACCAAATGGCTCCTTGCATCAATTTATAAATACAAAAAAGAAAAAAAAAATATCAGTCCCAGGGTTAACAAGTTATTGCCTTTATACGGAGTCGGCAGGTATCCACAGGAACTCCTCAACCAAACAAGACAGCACCATCGAGTTTGGACTCGTTGAATATGCACTGACAAGTGCTTTACACTAGGCAGTGTCCAGGGTCTGATGATGGAGCCGGAAGGTGGCTATAGGAACTCCTCAACCAAACAAGATAGCACAATCGGATTTGAACTCGTTGGTTTTGTCTTGATAAGTACCTAGTATAGCCCAAGGTTGCATCCAGGGTCTGGTGATGGAGCCGGAAAGTACCAATAGGAACTCCTCAACCAAACAAGACAGCACCGTCGTGTTTGGACTCGTTGAATATGCATTAACAAGTGCTTTACACTACAATGTAAATGATATGCAAAAAATGGAATAAGAATGTGTTGTTTAACATAATTACTGTCATTATTTAATAAAATGCGCGTTGGTTGGTGTTCATCAATAAAAAATACTCAACAAAACTAGTTTTTCTCAAAACTCCGCGGATAGATTTTATTGAGCTTTGGTGTACAGACTAGTACAAGCCCAAGGATCATAATGCACTTGTCCATTCTGGGCTGCACTTGGCCCAGCTCCCATATAAGGATGGTCAGTAAAAAATATTTAACATGTAAATGATATGCATACAAATGAAATAATAATGTGTTTTTTAACATAATTACTGTCATTATTTAATCAAATGCACCACCGGTTGGTTGGTAGTCATCAATAGAAAATACTCAACAAAATATAGATTTTCTCAAAACTCCTCGGATTGATTTTATTGAGCTTTGGTTTACGGACTAGTATAAGCCCAAGGTACGTAACGCACTATGTGTCCATTCTGGGCAGCACTTGGCCCAGCTCCCATAAATGGATGGTCAGTAAAAAAATATTTAACATGTAAATGATATGCATACAAATGAAATAATAATGTGTTTTTTAACATAATTACTGTCATTATTTAATCAAATGCACCACCGGTTGGTTGGTATTCATCAATAGAAAATACTCAACAAAAAATAGATTTTCTCAAAACTCCTCGGATTGATTTTATTGAGCTTTGGTTTACTGACTAGTATAAGCCCAAGGTACAAAACGCACTATGTGTCCATTCTAGGGCCAAGTGCTGCCACTTGGCCCAGCTCCCATAAATGGATGGTCAGTAAAAAATATTTAACATGTAAATGATATGCATACAAATGAAATAATAATGTTTTGTTTAACATAATTACTGTCATTATTTAATCAAATGCGCCACCGGTTGGTTGGTATTCATCAATAAAAAATGCTTAACAAAAATTCGTTTTTCTCGAAACTCCTCGGATAGATTTTATTGAGCTTTGGTGTACAGACTAGTACAAGCCTAAGGATCATAATGCACTATGTGTCCATTCTGGGCAGCACTTGGTCCAACTCACATATATGGATGGTCAATGTCCTTTTATACGAATCAATAAATTATAAATACGAAAGCGAGTTTGTTTTTTTTTTGTTTGGTACGCTTTGACGCTAAAACGGCTAAACGTTTTTGAATTAAATTTGGCACATGGGTAGACCATGACCTGGGTAGGAGATAGGATACTTTATATCCCGATATTCCTACGGGATCGAGACTTATGTGAGTGAAACCGCGGGGTGCAGCTAGTGGTCTTATAAATGGTCCATAACCCCACATTTTAACTATATAGTGGATAACAAACAACCTAAAAATTTGGCGACAAATGAAAATGGTGGCCAAAAACATGTGTATGCATTCGAATTGGCCACCCTGCATATAAGCAATCCACCCAACGAAACTGGATTCGCAGAGTTTAGATGTTTACTCGCGAAAAAGGTCCTCTGTCTTTATAGCCCTATAAAAATTACACCGCTGAATCGTTTGATTTTCTTGATAAGATTTTTATTGCGAATATATGGCGATTACTTTTTATACTGAAAATAAAATATTTGCGATTTTATCGAGTGCTATGAACTTCTATGTAAAATCTTGTAGCTGAGAAGACGATGACTTTAAAATGGCAAAAGGATTCGTTCTGTGGGATAGTAAGTACAGAACAGCAGCTTAAACGGAAATTATTATTTTTTGTATTTAAATATTACAATCAATCTGCCTAGCCTTTTCCCAACTATGTTGGGGTCGGCTTTCAGTCTAACCGGATGCAGCTAAATACCAGTGTTTTATATGAAGCGACTGCCTATCTGACCTCCACAACCCAGTAACTGGGCAATACGATGCCCCTTGGTAAGACTGATTGTCAGACTTTCGGGCTTCAGACAACCCGTAACGATGGTCAAAGATCCACGAATGACAGCCGGGACCAACGGCTTAACATGCTTTCCGAGGCACGGAGGAGTCTCGGTAGTTAAAGATGGTCACCCATCCACAGACCAACTCCGGAAAGCGTAGCTTAACCTGACGGATTGACCCGTGTGGCTGTTATTACTTAGCCACAAGCTCCTGTATTTAAATAATTATTTTAGTTTTTCCCTTAATTAGTTCATTTGTTTGTATATTTCGTTTTGTAGTCTCGATGAGGCTAACTAGCTTAATTATAGCCAATTTCAACTTTTGAAAATACCAAAATCTTGTACCCACTTGATGGTGCCCAAGATACAGGCTGTGCCTACTTTGACATTGACACAACGATACCTCCAAATTGTAATTTTGAATGTTGAAACAAACGATTTTTACTTTTTTACTTTTAAGTTATTCGGAGACGTGACGTAGTAAGTTTAATGAGAACAAGCAAAGGCTTCTGTTGGCCTCAGCTTTAAGAATGTTCGCGACCTAAAAACTCTTTCAGCTACATTCAAGTATCGGCTCTCGAACTTATGTTCATTAATCAAACAACTGCCCGAAGCTGTTAATACTAACATATCTGATGGGAGTTATTTGTGTCACTGCCTTTTTTTATGCTGATACGACGAATAACATTTCCATAGTGAAATAGAAATAAAGAAGTTCTTACAATGTTCTTCACAAACTCTAAACTTCTTTTTTCGATTTTACTATGGAAATCTACTTAATAAAAATCGTTAAATCACTGACAAACAACGCACAACATAAACCGCTAGGTATCGAAGCATGACATTGTGTACAACAGTTCCCTATATAACGAGGCACTAACGCACTAAGGAAGATTTTTAAAACTTATTTAACCCCTGTCGGGGTAAAGGAATACATAGGGAATAATAGTTTGGTTTGAATTCAAAGACCTTTTCCTCTATAAAGTTCCGTTAAAGTTTATAAATAACCTAAGCTATCTTCAAGCTTTTGAAGATGCTACAGCGAGCAAAAATTGATTTTTACTTGCGCTGGCTTCTTGGAAACCCCTATGAACGATTGTTCCTAAAATTTATTTATTTTCCGAGAACTTACGTATGAAATTTATGAACCATCTTTACATAGATAAATAAAAAATATCATGTTGGTACCGTTTACAAATCAAAGTCATTATAAACTCTTTGAATAATGTACGCATAACAAAAGAACCAGATAAGCATTATTCTGGTAAATCCCAACAGATAACGCTTAGTGATTTTGATAACCAACATCTGGGAAAGGCTAACAAAAACTCATTAACGAAATCTGTCTTTAACAACTTTGAGATAACGGTCGGCAGAATAGAGCCTTTCTGTTCCTCCGTAGTAGTACCCAAATTATATGTCGCTCTTATCGATTTCAACCTAACCTAAATTATAGACTGATTTATGATAGCTTTTACTTTTCTTCGTCGCAAACTCGTGGTAAACTCAACAATAGAATTATAACAACTAAGTATAACAGTACGTGACAAATTACAAAGATACAAATGCGAATTTATTGTTTTGCTGTTGTTACATGAATATAAAACAGAGGCTAAATGTGACTTGTCTGAAAGCTTCGCGCTGAGAACTGGAAACGCTTAAGTAGGAGCTAGGAAAGGTTGATTTCATTTGAGGTCGTTAAAAAATTACATTTACTTTTCACTTTTTTAAATAAAATAATTTTATTTTTTTGCTGACTAAGGACAAACAGTGTGACGATTTCTTTGGATCCTTTAACGGTATTCGAATTGGTTATTAAAATCTTTTATCGGGGCAAAAATATTATGCACAAAAGATATTATACAACGCAGTGTTTTGTAGCTCCTGTCTAACCCTTTGAAACGTTATAATAATAATTATAACTTAAAGAGGGCAGACTTTAGTGGATACTAAAGTCCAGAGATATTTTTATTTTTCTCTATGTAGGTTAAACGGCACATAACCTACGGGCCGTGCCACTCAGCGCTTAACGTCATTGGCGTTTTACTACGCCGCCGTTCATCACACTCTTTTTGTTGTTTATCAACTCGATATTTTTACGATCATCAAAAAAGGCCTGAAAAAGAGTTCGTAATTTTAAAAAGGGTGTTTTCTCGCCCCAAGGGCTTACCAGGAATTTATGCATCGGGGGTTCCAGTACCGAAGTGTGAAAACGATATAAGAGCCGAAACTACACTCGTGAGTTATAATATCATGTGTAAGGCTGTATGAATAAGCGCGATCACCTACAATAGATTGAATAATACTCGGAAAATACAGATAAGTTTTTCGGAAACGATACTGAAATAGTGCTGATAGAAAACTAAAAATCTTTGTCTAACAATTCGCTGAAATAATCGCATGCCTCAGACCAGTATACAGTATTCATACGAAAATATTATACCCGGACCCTCAGCTCGGAAAGCACGATAATTCAATAAAATTGCTTGCACGTTCTGCATTGTTCCCATACAGATCACAAACCAAAAATCCACCCCTCGCAGGAGAAAAATTAAACGCATTCATAAATTACGGCCCTACTCCGTTACGATTTATTATACACGCGTGTATGTATGATAAAGGAGAAGGGAATGATAAAAATGAGGTGAAAATAATCGGTATCCCAAAGTCGAGGAATAAATATTTAAGTATAGGTGAAACTAGACGATTCACAACGAGAACATCTTGGCAATCTCAGCGGACGTGATGTGGCAGGCAAGCTTGGAATACACTCCAACATACTACAGAAAATACTGGATCGAAAACAGATGCCCCGACGACGAGTTGCTCTAAAGCGTCAGGTTCCTATTACACGATACACTGGACTCGCGGCAAAGAGGATGATATAAGTACATCCCAGCTAAGGTATGTACCTGCATCTCTGCCTTTGTACTTTAGTAAAGCATCTTGACGGAAACTTTTTCGTTTGTAGATTCTAGGTACAGGTAAATGGGTTACGTTTACACTTTCATACGAGACTGTGGAAAGTATTTTCACACCTAAAGTAGATAATGCAGTGCTAGATATTGTACCCCAAGATTAGGTATAGCAGAAAAAGCCACCATTAAAAGTTGTTTTTCTTTCGAGAAATACAATAGTTAAAAGTTCTTCGGCGGCGTTGAAAAAGTTTTACACACTCGCTTTTTTGTGTCTTTCGCGAGTGTAATATGAGACTCTATACAAATTTTATTACACAAAGAATTTACTATCAATGTGTGACGTATTATTTCCAACGTTGCCTTTAACAATAGCAAAGCATTTTTATGTTAGTGCTTCACTATAATAGTTCAATAAGCTAGGTTAGGACTTCAGACCAAAATCTGAAGTTCAATTTCTAGTACAAAAGACGAAACAAAATCTAAAAGTTAAACAGATTATACTTGCCCCAAGTGCCGCAAATGCTTGTAACAAGAGCAATCTTTTTTACTGTCACTGAAAAGTCGCTCGTTATGGCAACTTTACATTTATTAGTGGGACTTAAGTTTCTACGACTGCACAAGAGAATAGCAGCCGAAATATGATAAAACATTTCATTATCAAACCATATCTAAATATGAGTGTGGTAAAAGACAATTTAATTCAATTTATTCAAGTTACCATGACTAATTTGTTAGTAAACTTATCCTATGTTAGTAACTTAGATACCTTATTATTCTACAACAATATACACAGCGGCAGCACCGTCCGACGCTTCACCGCGGCTGCACCATTCCATAGGAAATGGCGCAGCAGCGATTCACGTACGGACAGTCCAGTCTGCTCGAGATTAGGGACAGGATACTGTTGTTGCTGCCCCACACCCCACGCACCAGGGATGCACAGCGCTTACGCATTGTGGCACAGAAACAATCCACATGTGCATCCGCGAACATCCCCGACGCGGCAGTGGCGGAAAGTAAAAACATTTTTTGACTTTTATCAAACTCTTAACATTCATCCCACGTCTTTTAAAAGTAAATTGAGAAATGTACAAATGTCTTTCAGTGATTGATCACGCAAAACAAAATTAAAATTATTCCCACGTTCCTGATTCGATATTTTAATAATCCATTAATATACCAATACGATTTCACGTACGCTTCACAATTTCACATTCGGCAACGAGTTCAAAGAAGTAATTTTAAAGGAAAAGGCGAACGTGCTGGCTAAGGGGAATAATGTTTGTATACTTGGTGGAGTACAGTACTCAGTTATATTATTGCCTCAAGCAGCTTTCGACTCAACACTGAATAGTCTTATGTTGAGTATAAATCGAGCTTTACATTTTTAACGGAGTAGGAGTGCTGTTCGTGTAATGGCTTGGAACTAATTAGTTGGAATCCAGCCAACTAGCTTATAAGAATAAAACTAACATATAGGAGAGATTAATAAAACACTGCTGGATACATTAGTAACGTTTAGAAGTCAAATCACCTTCAGTAGTTTTCTTTCAGTTACTCCAGTTCAAAATTGTTAAATAAACCAACTAATTCATTTCATAACTGCTTCGAATCTTATTAAAAAGCGTCACAATTCAAGACTTTTTAATTAAACAAAGTTGAAATGATTCATTCATTACAGAACGGCCATTATTTAAAAATAATAAGTTCCGCATGGAACGAATACATAATTGTCTCATTCCGCTGGACTCGTCAAAGGCTGCTGAAATGAAGCCTCAGTGGAAAAATGAAAGCCAGGGCGGAAAATCATGTGAAAAATGTTAACACTTTAATTTTGTTGCCGGTCCTATGCAATAAACTCGTGTTTTTTTATGATTTAGGGGAACAAAGGATGAAAATGCAGCTCCTTTTATTCATAAAAAGTGTAAACAACCATTATACCATTTTATTTTATAAAAATTATTTAATAAAAAAAATGTAATAGTATTTAAGGAAATAATAAGAATTTTAGCTTACAAAAACTAAAGAAGTAGAATTTTGTAAATAAACCACTTAAAACGATTGTTGGGGTCTTCTTTCAACCATTGATCAGCTCGGATTGGTTTAGATCCTATCTAGTATTTTTCTTTTAGACATACTCGTAAAAGCTATTACTCCGGGACGGCGAAGTTCACACACAATTCACGAATGCAGAGTTATCCCAAAAGTACGAATAAATAAAACTTTACCGACAGTTCGTGGTTTCAGCTTTTTTTTACGTAACGGTCCAATAAATTCGTAGTTCCATGGTTTATCTTAGAAATAATGCCACTTGTATCGTAAGATATTCAATTAGATAAGTGTGTTTTATCAGGATAACACAATAATATTGCTTTTCATGCTTATGAGGTTATAAACAAACAGCTTTCTTATTTTAACATAAAATATTTTATGTGTCACGGCAATACCGTAGCTTCCCATTAGTGAAATAATTTTCGGAATCCGATTTGTAGTTTCGAAGATTAACCCATACAACCTTAAAAAAATTACCTCTTTATAATATCAGTATAGATTATGTAGGCGACATTGGCAGGAATAACGCTTAGCCTAAGTAGGTACGAGCTAAGTAATGTTTATATATCTCGGCCTTAAACTTTCTTACTCCGTGACATTAATCAAAGTTATTTCTTTAACTTTAGCACACCTAAAACCTCTATAATACCTAATTTCATCAGTTTCGATTTATTAAAGTTTAGTTACAATATGTTTTGTACAGGAATTTATTTAACAAAATACTGCAAATCCGGCTTTTACAAAAAAAATATTCAATCATTCGGAACTGCATATTGCTTTCATTTAATTTAGCTTTGGGAATCAGTGATGTCACTTACTTTATACATCAGTATTATTTGTAAATGAAAAAAATATTGAAAATACTTGCTTTAAAACATAATATTTGAATGTTACAAAATTGAAAAAGTGTATGTACGTGAACTGCACGTTTGTTTATGCATTATTATTATCGTCTCTGTTTACTAACACATTGTTGATTAATAGAGTTGTCTTAAACCGAACGTTGGTTTTTTTCTGTTATTTTTAAAAGAACTATCATTCCTTACCTGGTTTTAACGGCCTACTCTGTGTCTAACATAATAATTGTAACAAACGTGATAAAAATGGGTGCGAACTCGTGGTCACACCAGGTTGTAACACCAGTGTAACAAACAGCAATGATTTTCCTGGAGTCCGGACTCGTGGTAACACCGCTAATATATAACATGTACCACTGAATTGATAATGCGGTGAAAAAATATAGTTATAAAAGTGAATTTTTATACTTATCGATATTTTTATACGTGTGCATTATTTTTCGATAGTTTATATAGTATCCATGGGAAAGCGACAAAATGTGAAAAAGTATAAAACTTGCTTGCAACGTAACGTACCTTGCGCTAATACTAAATAGCCTCCTTAGCTGTTCTCTCAATCTTAGGTGACACATTTATAAGAGATGAATCGATTATTGAAACGACTTATTGAAACAAATATTTATCTCACCGCACTAGTTGAAAATGACAAGTGGTACATGATGTAGAAATATTAGCGTTGTGACCACGAGTCCGGACTCCAGGAAAATCATTGCTGTTAGTCACACTGGTGTTACAACCTGGTGTGACCACAAGTCCACTACAAGGAACCCTAATTTACTATAGGAACACAAATTTGAAAGGTTTAATACCTTAAAAGAACTTCGTCCTTTTTTCGTGGGTAAAAACAAATAATTTTATCACAAGAATTCCTTGTAATTACACACCACTCCTGTTAACATCTCATCAACAAAGACTCTATTTACGCTTGCAATATCCTGCTAACAAGTTCCACCAAAGGAAAACAAGCAGCATTCACCTGTGAACTTGTATTAACATCGTGAAGCCACAAAATAGATTCGCACAGAAGGTCTATTTCATATAACGACCGAACACTTACCGCGGGTAAAATAAGCACACGCCTACATAGACACGTACGAATGATACTACTACGCGTACTGTCTCGAGTGCACTTACACTCGCTGTACGTAAAGCGTGGCTATGGGCGCGTCCTATTTAAAAGCGATGCTTAACAACAAGCGTAGCTTAACCTGATAGATCGACCCGTGCGGCTGTTACTACTTAGCCACGAGCTCACATAGAGCCGACCTTCTGTACAGCTATCTATTCTGTTGTGGAGCGCTCCTCCAAGCGTGGCCGTCCCAAATTGTCCCGTTACCTTACCGTCTATAGGGACGTCCAACAGACTTCCGGCTGACAAGATAAATGAATTTTAAAAATACAGCTGTTGCTTTGTATTCATAACCGATAGAGGACGTACAAATGGTACAACTTGGAGGTTCTTCCATACCACATGTCGTTATACGGTCCACGTATTCACAGTAGGTATGATTTCGATTGCTTAACTTGCTCTCTTTTATGTTTGTTTCATATTAATTTAATCATGTATGGTGTTTCAGTGTCAAAATGAATTGGTTTTTAATATTTTGAGGCAGTTCATAATATCCTGTGGCGCAATATTAAAGCCAAACATTTTTTGTAGTTCATTTCGTGTAGGTTTGTGTGTTCCCCGAATACATAGATAATTTTACCATTACCCTCCATCATAGCATGTAGCTACCTTTCTCACTGTAACTTAAGTACTGTCTGTATTTTCTCGTAATCCACCAAGCTCTGTTTTCTATAAAAACAGTAGGCTTCACTTAACAAATTTTGCAATAACCATAAATAGTCTAAGCCCCTTTGTCCGATCTGTTTAATGAAATTCGGAACTGAACTTGTATCTGAAAGTAACCTGATTAATAACCGTAAAGTATGAACTACCCGAGGCGAAAAGTAGAGGAAACGAACTTTTAAATACCGAACATATTTCTTTACTTATGTAGGCAGATACTCGCTTACTTAATTTAACGGCGCCGGATTTACCAGAAGTGGTCAGTACTGGTTCAGCAGCTTCATTATCATCAGGATTGTGCCATAATATAGCAGTTCGTCGTGGACGTATTTAGTACCACAGTCTGTGGCTTCCCTGACATCATCTTCTGTCATCAGAAGACAGCCGCCACTCAACCACCGATGCGGCGCTCTGCTAGAGTGGCTGTCACCAACAAGTGTCACTAGTATCCGACTTTTTCGGCGATTCCAGTAACTTTGTAACAAAGCTAGACGGCGCCACCATATTTATAATTATAATGTTCGGCGAATCGATAAGGCACTCAAGCTTCTATCGTCTAGTGCTCAAATCAGTGAAAAACAGCGACATGATAAGTATTGTTTGAACTTTTTTTTTTCTCATAACTAAAAATTTTCAGTTTATTTTTGCGATGAAGAGCTCGCCTTTTTTATTTTTGCGATGCAAGTAATGCCACGTCTAGTCAGACTAATATCTTTACAGTAATTATTCAAACTCATTACCTATATTAATTTAACTGGTATATGCGCTGTATCGCTAAGAAGCGATAATACAATAGACGTAGGTATGTTTAGTAACCTATTCCGCTTAACTATTCTTCAAGAGTCATAAAAACCCTGTAAGAAATCGACACGTGTTTCACCTCACAACGAGGCATCCTCAGGGTGATGATGAATGATGAATAGATTACGAAATATATCTACGTCTATTGTTTTTATAATGGATTTCTGCAAAATCACGCCTGAATCAATTAACTATCACTAATTTATCTTACCTATCTTTAGTATATGTTAATAAATAATACACTGCCGTTATTTCTGTCATGTCTGCATGAGCTATTGTCGCATAACTCGTGTAGATTGTAGCTAATCAGCAACGTTGCTAGCGGGACTGACCGCTAATCAACTTTGCTACTGGTTTGTCCATATATTCTATTGTTATGAAGGAAATATTTTTATGCATGAGGTAACCGTATTTAAAAAAAAATAGCTGTATTCTGTTTTGTGTCGCCCCGTAACGGTAAATAAGAGGCAAACGAAAGCAGCCTGGACCTTTGTAGTTCATTTCTTTCTTCGAACAAATACAGCTATTTCTATAAACGCAATTAATTTACACTGCGCGCCAACATAAAAGGTGCACTTCTCAAATAAATGCCAATTTATTCCGCGGCTTCGACCTCATCGCAACAGCATTTTGTAGGTTTATGATATCAAGATATACGAACCGAGGTGTAAAATATGGCTGTCGTATTATCGCGTATTTATGAACCTATATTATTTATTTCAGTTACCGAGCTTAACTTGTATCTCCGAGTTGCTTTTTGTTCAACAAAAATATATGCGGTTTTTTTTTTAAACTAGGTATCGCCTTTCAAATATTATTTACGAGATGATTTTCCAGTTCATTTATTAGCGTACAGTTTTCACCGAATTTGTTGACCGTATTTTACGCTCGCATTACTGGAATTATTTGAAATCCTCATCAGCCATATTTGCAAAGGGAAAGTTGTATTTAGTGTTCTAATCAAAACACATCATAAAATAAAGCTTGATTAAGAAAATTTTTATAGTTGATTGTTTACTGTTGCAGGAAAACATTCCATTAAAATAATTGGACCCTCTTTAATTTAAACAAGCTAATAATTTGAGCACTATGCTGTAAAATAAATCTATAGGGCTTTTCAAGAGGCTAATGGCAAACTAAGGTGCAAGAAAAACTTGCTGTTATAGCGGTTAAGGAAAAAAAAATAACTACATAATATTTACCACTACAAAACACTTTACTCATGCACTGTTTAAAGTTAGGACCTATATTTAAATTGCATGACTTGTAGGTAACTATTTGTATTTTTGTTCAAGAAAAAAAGCTGTATAAACTCGTTCGAGCTCGTAACAAAAGAAAATCGAAGGGAAACTAAACAAAACTATTTGTTAGGTACCTACAATGTCGTCATTGTCTCCCGTGATGAGAAAGAACTGAAAATAAAGAGGACATTGAACTTGGCAAGTTGTAAACCTACAAACACCATCGCGCTGCCAGAATAAAGAGTAGTACAAACTAAGTCTTTCACTTATATTAGTAATGTGTTTTTCCCAGACCAGGGACTACCCATTACATTTAACGACCAATGCCTACACTCATTTAAAAAACTTTGCGGGATTATATTTTTACATTTCATAAAGATTGTGTGAGAGTTGTTAGTGTAGTGTCGGAGATAGTTTAATGGTTAAGGATTTTTGTCACCACTTCGTTCTTGCGTAGTTAGCGCGTTGTGGGTGTACAGTAGACATTTAAAGGTTTGGTTTGCAGGCAAGTAATAAACTTCTCGGCACTATGAAATACACAAGAAATATTTGTTTTTGGTTTCCCAACCCAAAGGGTGACAACGGGACCCTATTACTAAGGCTTTGCTGTCCGTCCGTCTGTCACAGAGCTGCATCTTTTGAATCGTAATAGGTACTTGAAATTTTCACAGTATCTTGGCGTTCGCTGTGAAGTTTTCTAAGAAATTGTTTTGTTAAAATTCGCGTCGCGCGGCGAATCGAAAAAAAATCGCGGCCAGTATGTAAGAGCCTTTAAAAAGATTTGAATTTAGATGCCTGTTTACTTATTTCATTTATTGACTGTATGTCCTACGACATTCGGAGGTTAACGCCCGCAGCCTTGACGAGGCGGCGCCAACCACTCGTTTATAAGGTCCCGATGCCTCAAAGATAATAGGACCGCTTCTCCGGACATGAGGCACGACCGACATCGCTTGAGCAAAGTCTTGTCAAAAGAATTTCTCCACTAGCAATAAAGGGTGACCGAGCCTGTTTTCTTTTTCATTTCACCAAATAGTTCCGGCAATATTTGTTTTGGGTGACACTTACAATCGCTACTGAACACAATGGGCGGTCGCAACTAGGATACACTTTTCATCTTCTTTTGTTTCACCATTCATTCCTTTCAGTAATGTGGTGATGAATCACTGCCAATTTAACTGAGCTACTAGTAGTCCTCTTACATGGCTTTTCGGCCAAGTTATTACGACGATTTACTCTCACATTTCCGAAAACACAATATATTGAGCCCGTTTAAAACTACCTCAGTGTTGGCGACGCTACTCTGGCTATATTTCACTTCAAACTCGCATGAAATACCAAAAAACCGTGTAAACTTTCCACAAGTCAAGCCAGTTAATGAAAAATAATTAAGGGTGAAATATTGTGATTAACCCTTCACAACAACATTGAATGGTGCTTACAAATAGATGGCCAACACCAGCACATCATTATTACGTCACAACAGTCGATAGTTTATTTTTTTCTGCCACCTACCTTTCTGTGAGTACCTAGTTAATTGGTCTGGGACTAACTTTAACTACAGACAACCCTCATTGTTCTCAATTCTGGGATTTATTTAGTCCAGTCGACCGTGACTATAAGCCTCATTTTATTGTTATTCCTCGTGAATACTAAGCAATGGGTCCTAAATATTTCTATTATTATATTTCTACCACCACCCACGATTTTTCGTTCGTATAGATACTGCAATCGCCCTCTATGGATTTTTGAAGCTAAGCAGTGTAGTAAAAACGTCTAGTCACGTTTTTGCTCGCTAGATTCACGATTCTATGATAAGATATACAAACACCCACTACAATGCTTTGATCTGCTGTAGCATTACTTGAAAGTACTTATTCGATGGAAACGAACATTTATTTTATTTCTTTTATGAGGCAATGAATGTCTTCGATGTAGAAATACATGGTTGGTATGTCTGGATTAGACTCAGTGATCTTCTCATATTTTTACATTTCCATATTACAAAAAACTCGGAATATCCACAAACAATTTGCTTAAACATTTTACACTGCATTCTTTAGTCAAAGCTTCCGCTTTTTAACAATTTCATAGAATACATACCGACGAAATGAAAAGATAAAGTATTCCAAAGAAATGCTTTGATATTTATAAACAACTTAAAACTTTGCACACTTTTAGGGTCCGGTCAATAAGGAAAGAAAGAAATCTTAAGAAAGAAATGTTTTTCATAAGAAAAGGTTTACGTTTGTCTATAATATGTAACATATAAATCTCCGAGGATTTTATTAATAAAACCCGGTTCTTACGAGACATGAAATGCCTAGGTAAATGAAATAGTACGAAAAATATTTGCTCATTTTCAGGCTTAGTTTCCCAATAACGGGAATACATCTTTGTCAAGTATTCTTCACCATGTAACAGGATCACAGCGATGCTTTTCACTGGTTAATAGTAAAATCAGTAGAGATTACGTACATTATTCGAACAAAGGTAGAAACTAGAAACAGGTACAAACTGTAGAAAATGATCAGCAGAATCAGTATTTCTCACTGTAGTATTTACCCGAGCTCCGTATAATTAAAACCCTGCGTTCTCAGGAGTCTAACTTACGTGCAGACTGTCAGACTACTTAACGTGGACTTAGATTTATTTTATTTCGTCCAGCTAGCAAAAGAAACACGAACAAAATACAAATGATGAATGCCTTTCATTCAGAGCAAATGTCCATTTTGTAACCACTGGTGTACTACAAAAATAATACAAGCATTTTTTTAATGACATCTATAATTCTTTCCTCAGGTCGTACTAAGGCTTGACCGCTCCTTTCAAAGGATGAATGTTTATTTCGCTATTAAAAAAGCTGAATTTTCACTTGTTTTCAGTTGAACAGAAACATTTTTTTTAAACATAATTTTTCGTGACGTCATTAAATGCACAAGTAGGCAGGCACGAGTGCTTGAAAATGTTTACAAAACTGTCCGCGCGCCGTTCATACAAAACTACGATATTAACCGGTGGCCATTTTTGCGGTTTTTTCATTGTACGCC